>JAUNZM010000157.1:9951666-11318333 GCA_033459285.1 Clamator glandarius
GTGCTGTGGTTTGGTTGGACAGCGCTGTCTCCCACCCAGCCTCGCCCCCGGCTGCGTGCTTGCTGCAGGAATTATTGTAGCAGAGGGCATGGCTGTTGCACCTACAGTGCTTTTGGATGAATAAGACACAACTGTTTTAAAAGCACTCCAGGCCTCCCTTGCTTCTTGAAACAGGAAGGATATCACAAAGTTTTAGTGGAACAGCACTACTTGGCTGTGAGGAAGAATGAGAGGGTAGGTGCTGGCTTTCACACCACTAACTTTCAGACTTCTGCTTTAGGGGAGTTTTTCTTGCAGAGTTGGAGAGGGGCTGCACAGATGCATGGAAATGCAGCAGGAATGTAGTTCATGCATTCCCTGCCTCGCTGCCTTTGGTTCTGGTGGAGAGTACGAGTGCCAGTGCTTGCTCTCCCTTGGTGCCGGTGGGATGACGGGGTGTCTGGGTGGCTCCCTGGAAGTCTCAGTGATCTGCGGCATCTGCGAGGGCTTGGTCTAGAGCATGGCTAGTACCTCCTCTCAGTGTGTCCCTTGTGTGCTTCCAGGCAGTTGCATCTGCCCTCACTGCTGTTAAAGGAATGCTCTGGGGAGCTGGGACATTTGCCTTTGGAGCAGAGGTGCATGGCCTCTCTCGAGGATGCTTGGCACAGGTGGCCACATGGGTGCTGGGTTGGGACCATGCGTGACTCCAGTGTTTTCCGAAGTGTTTATTGATGGGAAGCTGATCCGCTCAGCTGGGGTTTTGGTGCCTTCAGTCCTGACAGCGCTGTGGGGCGCTTGCCTTTATTGCAGTCCTTCACCCTTCTGGAGGTGTTCCGGCAGAAGTGATTGTGGATTTCTCCTGAGTAACATAAGGAATAAAAGGCTGCGAGAACAGAATTAGCTTTTGCTAGTGTCACTGATAAAACCAGAGGGGAGGCAGGTGCTTTCTAGGCCAAGGCAGCTGTTTGTGCGAGCCAGCACCGAGGGGTTCGGATACGAGCGGCAGAGGGAGGAGAGAAACACGGCTGCAGTTAAATTAAGGCTGTGTTCCAGGGGTTTGGTAGTGGAACTTCCTTTGGTTATTTGCAGATGTCTCTAATGGTAAGCAAAGGCTTTTCTACTTGTTGATATAGCAGGAGCTTATCCATCTTCTGCCTGGCCGGCCCCTGCAGGTCTGTAAAAGCATCTTCCTGCAGGGGATCCTGGCCCCGTAGGTCCCGTTCTGTGCTGGCAGCGCCAGTGGCTCTGCCTCTCTCTGAGTGGCTCTGTCATTATGTCAAGTGCTCACTGTTGCCTCACAGGGGTCAATTACTTTTAATAGTAAATTGATGCCTCTACAGACAGTTAAGTAGCCCGAACCTGCTGTTAAATGCAGTGTTAATTAAATTTTCTTTCAGTAGCAGATTTGCACTGTTAATTTATAGATGTAAACAGCAGGCTTGGGCTTTAGAAAGGCGAGTATGGGCTTTTCCACTCTGGAAACTGCTGCTTCTCCCCAAAACAAGGAGAACACCCCCCAAGCTTGCTTTGGCCAGAGGGTGGAATATTCCCAGTCTTTATTGCTGTAAGGGCTTTTTTTTTTTTTTAAGGGTTGAAGTGTTTTGAGGAGTCGTTTTGCACTTTTGCTCCAGCAGTTGTCTCTGTTGACAGGCACATTTGTTTAAAAGTTAAAAAACTCTTCAGCCAGTGTGATTGGAAACACACGTGTGTTGGTGTTTTTGCTTTTTTCCCTCCTTTGGCACTGAATGTAATTGGGTGAAGACACTTAATAATTCTGAAATGCCTATGGGCAGGTGCTGAATGTAGTTTAGGTTGAAGGATAGTGCTTATTCTCTTGCTTGTTCTTAGGTCTGTGGGCTGGTTTCTTGGGGCAGAGGTCATTCTTTTCTCCAAGCATCTCTTCTGAATCCTGGCGGGCAGAAGCCTCTGAGGGTGCCAGTTTTGAGAAGCTTCAGTTTTGAGATGCTCTTTACCCTTGACTGTGTTTTCTTGGTGGCATTTCCTTCATTTTTAGGTGCAGCTTCAAGCAATAACCCATCCCATGGGCTCATGAATCATGTAGTCCTGCTGCTGAAAGCGGGGAATGCAGTTAAAACAAGTGGTTTGTACGAAACAGCTTGGCTGGTGGTCAAGAGCGCCTTGCAAGAGAGCAAACACTTGGCGAGGGGAGCGGCCAGCGCATCCTCCCACTTCAGCTCTGCTCAGAACACTGGGATCTCTGCCAGTCTCTGCATTTGAAACCTCACATTTCTGTCTGTCCTGAGAAGATTTTCTTAACTGATTTTTTTTTTTCTTCCTGGCCTGCAGTGCAGATCCATGTGGAGCGTGCTCTACAGTGTTTGCAGCGGCCTTTCCTAGACAGAGGATGTAGGGGCACCGTGGTGGAGGTGATGGATGTTTGGGTTTTATCTCTGCATTGGATGACTTTCCTATTGGCCCTGTGCTCACTTGCAGTTTATTTTAACAATTGTTTTCTTCCGATTGTTCGGTGGTTTTCATTTTCCTGCCTGAACAGAGCTGCTGCTTTCATAATAAGGGCCAATATTGCAGCTTGTGCTTCCTCTTTCCCCTTTGTGATGGTGTGACAATGGTGACAAATATCTATTGTATAAGCAGTTGCTGTGCTCTGGGCTTGTTTTTTTCCAGGGAGCTGTCCTGTTCTGCCTGCAGAGTTCCTGGGAGCATTAGAGAGCGAGGACAGAGCGCCCTTTGTCATGGGGAATTGGTCTGTGACAGGCGGAGGTGATGGTGGGGGTCTGGAGCAAGGCAGGTTTTTATTTAAACTAATTGGGCTTGACCATTTGTATATGCTTACCCAAATTCTCTCCCTTTGCCTTCCTCAGACTTCTGATCCCCTGTGGGTAACGTGACTGTCTTCTGAGGCTTTCTTTGTAGCTTTGCTAGTTGCAGACTGAAGCGTATCCTGTGTTTAGCAGCACTCTTGGTGCACTAAAGCCTTTTTCTTGTCCAAAAAGATGAAGATGGCCTTAGTTTTATGACCTGCGGTGTGAGCAGCAAATAGAATAAAATCGTAACTACTGGGTAGAGTTGGATTATCAGAACCGGGTCTGAACCCGGAATGAGTCCCTGTCAGCAGAACAGGGATTGTTGTGCCAGATTTAGTGTAGGATTTTAGGGTACCTGAGTGTAACTGTCACAGTTTCAAGGTTCCCCTGGTTTGGAAATGTCCTTGGTGTGTGTATCACACTTGGCATAAGTGATCCTCGACAGTGGTGGGCCTCTCGGCTCCTCTGGATTATGAAGGAATTCCTGCAAAGCATGGGCATGCTTGGTATCTTTACCTTCTGTGTAGGGGAAAGGGCAGCAGTGCTTGGCACAAGGCTGCTTTGGGCAGGCTGGACACTGGAAGCCTTTGGTGCTGCTCTCGGATCTGTGAGCCACGAGTGTTTCCACCTGCTCAAGCCGTTGTGCTTTGCTAATGGACATGGTTAGATAGGAAGTGGAATCCCTTGGATCGTGTTTAGTTATCTTGCTCTGTGCGCAGTGCAGTGATTATTTTATTCTGGGCAGCGTCAACGACTTATTCCTAAAATATTTGTGGAGAGCAGGCTGCCCTCCCTTTGCACAGTGATGGAAGGATGGGACGTGAAAGGGCTTGACATAGGGCTGGGTAATGCAGGATTTTGAAGTGTGTGCTCCGGTTCAGTGCAGGCGCTCCCAGTGATGTCGTTGCGGCAGGGAGGTGTCTCCTCCAGCTGCTGGGAGACTTGGGATTGACCCATTCTACTTGAAACAAAAAGTGACTTAAAATGTTTTACATTGTTATTGTGACACTTCTTGACGCTGTGGGAACGTGTTTCTCTCTTCACTGGGATTAGGAAGATTTCTGGCAGTCTTTCCAAATCAGACTTTTCTTTTTTCATGTTAATGATCGATGAGATGAAGTGTGTTTTATTGGTTCTATTTTACTTTTTCTGTGTGTTTATTTCCTTACAATTGAAGCATGTTTTCTGTTACAGTCCCCCCCTTCACATGAGAGCCCCAAGAAGGGTTTTCTCCAGCAAGATCCTCCTTGTCTTAAAGCAGCAGCCTGATTTACCTGTGGGATCCAAAAACTTTGCTGGGAGTTCCTGCCTCGAACTGTGGTGTGAAGAAGTGCAGCTGAAGGCGGGGAGTGGGGAGCCGAGCTGCGGAGTCTGGAGATCTGCTGAGGGGGGTCCTGCTGGAGGGGAGGCAGAAGCGATGTGGCCACTCCTCTCCAGAAGCTGAGGAGAGGAGGGAAGGGCAAGGAGAGAACAAGGGAAGAGACCCCTGCTCTGTGGCCCTGCTGCTGGGTGGCCCTGGGGCTGGCAGCTGGATGGACCCTTGCCAGGGCTGGAGGGATGATTGTATGTGGTTGCCAAAGAATGTTCTCCATCTTCCAAGCTCTGAGGTTATTTCAATGCTCTGCCTCTGGAGAAGGAGAGATGATGAATGTATGGAAACCACATCGAGCCTGGCAGCCTGTGGAAGGGGTGCATGAATGCTTGTTCTTGGTCAGCTTGATTGGATCCGTGCGTTGCTCTGTGCCCTGCATTGCACGCTGTCATTTATAAATGGCCACACTTGATGGAGAGCAAAGCCATTCCATGCTCCCAGCTGCACGTGTGACTGCTGCGAGGCAGTGCTGTAATGAACTCATTTGCATATGGTTGTGTCATTGCAATTCATTTGGATTTGCGGCATCCTAGAAATGCACAGGTAAGCTCCTGTGAGTGGTGGTGATCGGATCCCCATCTCTGATACGGGACCTGAAGCAAAACCTGGAGAGAGTAGGAGGCCTGGGTTTGCAGCTGGAGCACAAGCTTGTGGGCTCTTGAACCTGTTCTCCACATCAGCATTTCTCGACTCTCCTTTACTGAATAGCTTCACACTTGTGGCATTCCCTGGCTCCTTAATACCTCACTCTTATGAATCCTACCCATTGCTCTGGTAGCGTAGCAAGAAAACCAAGAACCAAATTGTGTTTCTGTGAGTTTTCTATGGGGTTTTTTTGTAGAATAAAATTGCATTTCTGCTGTTTATAAGGATGAATCCTCGTGATGGTGCCTTCCAGCAGGGGTGACTGCACTCCTGCATGGAGCCTGGGAAGGTACGTGTCTGTCTGGGAATGCAGCACCCACAGAGGGATCTACAAACGAAAATAAATGGCCTGGTTGAATGTAATGTGATGAACATTCAATGAAAGGTGAAGAATAGCCTTCCTTTCTGCTCACACATGTCATTGTGTCAGGTCTCTAATGAGCTGGCTTCATCCATTCTCATACAAAACTCTTTCCACAGCTGCTTCCTACCAGAAGCATGCTGGAAAGCAGCAGACTTGACATCTTTCCTTTCACTGTCTTTGTGATCTGGAACAATAACAGCAGCAAATGAGAGGTCGGTGGTTCAGCTGTGCTTGGATTTATTTATTGTGTCTGTTTACAGCAATAGATGGATGATTATTAAACTTTCAGTGAGCTGATAAAAACGATAATGCATCTTTGCTGTAAATCTGCTTTATAGATGGACAGGGACTAGTTTGGTTATAGGGTGCCTGCATTAGGGGGTTAGATAAGTGTGCGCCATTGATCTGGAATTGTGATTTTATCTGATGATGCCACTTCCACTCAGGGTGCCTGCGTGCTGACGCTCACACATCTGGGGAAGGGAAGATTGCATTCTTTCTCCTGTCAGGCCCTTTGGGGCTGAGCTCGGGGAAGGGGCTGAAGGCACACAGCTGTCCAGTCATGGGAAGGTGCTGGGAGTGAGCTCCTGGGATCATTCTCAACCTGTTAAACTCTTTGAGTTAGTGCCTTTCTCTCTCCCTTGGATTCAACTGTGACCATTCTGGACCACTTTTCAGCTTTTCGTTTGCACTGTGTGTGTCCCAAACTGCTTTGCTGCCCCAGCACCTTTCTGTGTGCAGAGAGGAAGGCACAGAACAGCTCAGAGCAGCAGAAGAAAAGGTTTCATAACAGCCCCTCTTGTAGCAACGGTGGCAGGAGGCGTGAGCAACGCCAAGAACACGCTGCTATTGCTGGAGTGGTTTTGTAGCAGAGCCTCTTGTGAGGGAATTGTCTGATGTTTTGTAGTGCTTCCTGAATCACCTCCAGCATCTTATGATCCGTCTCCACAGGCAGCTCCTTTTCCTGGTCCACTAAGGCTGTGAGAGCATTGAGGAAACCAGAGCAGCTCTCACAGAGATGCTTCGGAGACAGGGAATGACACAGATTCAGCCCAAGGCACGTGGCCGCTGTGAAACCCTGGGGTTGTCTCTGCTGCAGGGCACTGTGGGCATATGTGACTCGGTGTGGGGTGCCACATCACCCAGAACATGTGTTGGTACAAGCCACCGAGGGTCCAGACTGGAGCCACATGCTGGTGACCAGGAGGGAGCCAATAAGGAACAGTAACCTGGATTCCTGCAGTCCTATGTGTGCTTCCACAAAGCCTCCCCTCACGCCATTTTTTACTTGAAATACCACATTTACTTCCTCCTGGCAATACTAGAGACCCTTTTATCTCCAGCTGTCTGCTGTAGGACTTAACAAGTGGTGGTAGCACCCACGGGCTGACTTCACTAAACCAAAGTGGACCTGGTAAGGCAGCCAGCTCTTCACACGCTGGCTGAGCAGCATTAGTGCCAGCCTGATGATGTTAGAGGTTTTTATATCTCTGTATAGAGAAGACCACACGCTGCTGGGGATGTTTCAGCACCTCCCCTTCTCTCGGCCCTCCACGATCAACTCCCTGCCGAGAAGAACAAGGTGGGTGGTGTGCAACCTGTGCTGCTTCTGCAGCCTCCTCCTGCGGCAGTGGCACTAGCACTGGCCCCGGAGCAGGAGGGAGCAGGCAGGGGGAATAAGGCCAGTACGACACATGTTACTGGACAAAAATCTCTGCTTCACCCTTCAGGGATTGATTTTTCAGTTTAAAAGTTGACACAGTCATTTAAGAAATAAATTTAATTTTCAGTGTAGATTTTTTTTTGATCAAAGAAAATCTTTGCAAAGGAAATCTCAATGCGTAGCTCTTCAGTTCTTCCCTACACCATTGGGTGTGTTCAACTGCACTCAGCTGCTTTGAATGAATATGTACTTTCTCACTTTGATACGGGTGTTTTGGAATATTAATTTATTCTTGTTCTTGATGACCCACTAAATCCTGTCAGCAATGATGACTCTTAGCTGGGACTGTGGACTCCATCTGTGGTGATGTGGGGCTGGAAAGGTGGCTGTATCTGCAGAGCTGTGTTCCTGGAGAGCGGCCGCAGCGCTGCTGGTATCTGACAGTGAGGAGCTGCCTTGGGAGTGCCCTGAGATAGGGCAGCCTGCAGCTCACATCAAAATGAGAGTGTGTGGTGCTCTGATCAAGAAACTAGCGTTTGTACAGCTAATGGGACATGTGAAAGACTAGGAATTGTAATGGTAGAGGGGGGCCCTGTGCCCTTATATTCGGATGAAGAGTGTTTAGTGATCGAAGGGGAGGTTGGGGTATGAGCATATTGGCAGTCGAGGCTAATAAGGGTCTGCTGGAACAACAGGGCTGTGTCTCCAGGTGTGACTGGAGCGAAGGGTTCCAGCATAGCCATGCAGGCACCCATGCACACGGTACCAGAGCTGCTCCGTTCCTCTAATCAGACTTTACAACAGATCTGAGAAATGAGGTTGGGCTGCTGGCTTTATCCCTCCAGAAAATGGGGTCACCAGAAGCTGGGAGTGGGGGGTGGCGATGATAAAGGCAGGGAAGGATTGATAAACACACACTCTCCATCCTCTATAATCTGTCCACCTGCTTTGCAGCCACAAAACAAGGGAAAACAGAAATAATCTGCTCTCATTACATGTGTGCAAGCCCTTCTGACAGCAGATTTACTGCGCCCTCCCACACAAAATACAGAAACACGGTTTTAAACAAGTGAGCTGTCCCTGGTGAATGCTCACCCTTCAACGCAGCTGCCTTGTGCTCAGTGTCAGGCAGGCTCAGGATACTGCTGTGAGCTGGTTTGTAGGAGACTCAAAGGTTAGAGGGGAGCACACAGCCTCCCCTGTTCCTAGCTCCCATTAAGCAAAACAAGGTCCCCTGGCAGGAAAATAGTGACTGAACAGCATTTAGAAATGATCTGAGGCCTCTTCAGGTGCCAGCCTGGCACTTTTTGCCCTCCTTCAGCAGAAAAAAAAGCCCTGTGAATTACTTGTGTTGCACCAATTTATGGAATTTAACAATAACGTGCAAAAATACAGCTCCTGATGTGATGCCTGTGTGCTGACATTGGCCCAGCACCTCTTGGGATAAGACTACAGCAACTTGGAGAAGCTGAGTTTGGGGTGGAGCCATTGTAGTGGTGGTTTTGATATTCATCTCCTCTAACTGAGCCTAAAGTTTGCCATAAACATTTCTCTTTCGACAGTGATGTGGTTCCTTAGTGCTCACCATGTGGCCCCTCTGGGCTGTTCTGATGTCTATGGCAGTGCCTGTGGTCCGCAAGGCACCAGCTGCTGCTTCAACACGCACTGTGCATAGGGCACAGCCTGCGATGGTGCATCCTAGAATCACCAGGTTGGAAGAGACCCACTGGATCATTGAGTCCAACCATTCCTATCAAACACTAAACCATGTCCTTCAGCGCCTCGTCCACCCGTCCCTTAAACCCCTCCAGGGAAGGTGACTCAACCCCCTCCCTGGGCAACCTCTGCCAGTGCCCAATGACCCTTTCTGTGAAAATTTTTTTCCTAATATCCAGCCTAAACCTCCCGTGGTGGAGCTTGAGGGCATTCCCTCTTGTCCTGTCCCCTGTCACTTGGGAGAAGAGGCCAGCACCCTCCTCTCCACAACCTCCTTTCAGGTAGTTTTAGAGAGCAATGAGGTCTCCCCTCAGCCTCCTCGTCTCCAAGTCCTGGCCCTTTCGTGGGTGGTGTGGGAAGGCAGCACCTGTCAACAGCTGTGGGCAGGCCCTCATTTGGAGCTGCCAGCTGTGCCTGTCTGATCGTGGGGGCTTGGCAGTGGGAAGAGCTTGGTTCTTACGCTGTTGCTGCCCACTGTCTCTGTCTGCAGAACATCGTGTCCAAGAATGCCATGCAGTACCGCGGGAATGCCCAGCATGATGCCCAGGAGTTCCTGCTCTGGCTCCTGGACAGAGTCCACGAAGATCTGAACAACGTAGTGAATTCCAGCGGTGTGCCTCCGCTCAAAGTAAGGGGTTTTGCTGAGAGCGAGCGCGGGAGGGTAGCTGGAGCTTTGCGTACAGTCATTCTTTTTAAATTTGATCTCCCTGTTGTGTTCTCAGCTCTGATAGTTTATGTGGAGCGAAAGCTTGGGTTCAAATACTCTGTGTCTGGACCTGTGAATGCTCCTGGCTGTTGCATTAATCCTGGTGTGTGCTCTGTGGTGTGGTCATTTGTGAGGGGTCACAGAGTGCTCTGCAGAACTGGGAGGTGCTGGACACATCATTGGAGTGGGATCCTTGCTTTTCTTGGGCTGCTCTCGCATTCCTGTGTAACGGCTGTATGAACAGAGCGCAGCTGTTACATACAAATCTCCTTTTTCAGGTTGTCGTGGGTAAGGAGGGCATGAATTGGCCCCAGAGCCCTGGAGCCATCTGGCGTGCGGCACCTCTGTGCTCAGCTGTGCCTCTAGGGTTTGTTCCTCTCTTTCAGCCGCCACTGGAGGATGATGTGCTGCTTGAGGGACCAGCCTTTCCAATCAGCAGTACTTTTGTGCAGGAACTCTTTCAAGCCCAGTACAGGTATGATGTTTTGTACATTTTGAGGTGTCACTGCATGTATTAGTGAGCCTGATATAATTCTGCCCTAAGGCCAGCTCCCAGTACAGTCAAGACTGGTGTCACTGTGGTAATGGACGTGTCTGAATTCCTGCTGAATGAAACCCTAACTGAGAGCTTCCTCCAGAGGACAGAGAATTTCACTGCTTCCGATTTGGTGTATTCTGTGGTATTCTGCAGTGTGCACCACCCTCCATGTGTCTGGACACATCCTGAAGGCGAGTTGGTGTTTGGTGGAGCCAAGATGGGAAGGCGCAGTGCTGCGAGGTGTACCAGGGCTGTTGAGAGGCCAGAGCCTGGGGCAAGATCTGGAGGTGCCTGGAGGCTGCTGGGAGCTACGGACCCCAGGCATTTTGCAGAGATCCTGTTATCTGGCACTTGGGAACCCGTTCACAGTTTTCCCATGCTTCCTGGAAAGTGAGCTTCCAATTTCAGATGGAACACAAGGAAACAGCCTCATTTCCCATGTTCCTTGATGGCCTGTGTCTGCGCCACTGTGTGTCCGTGCCAGTTTTAACATGTCATGTGTCCTGTCAGGTTTAATTGTTAAGCTCTTTCCCCAATATTTGCCAGCGCTTCCTTTGCAAGGGAGGAACCTTGAGCCTGGTTTAAAACACGAAGCCAGTGTAAGGTGCAGGGTAGTTCTGAATGCGTTTCCTGTCTGAGTAAGACGTACAGCGCTGGCTGGCACTGTCCCTTTCTCACCACTTCTGTTGTGCTCAAAGAGAAAACCTTTCCAGGCCTTCCACGTCAGAGCTGCTGCTGGAGAATTATTAATTTTGCAGTGATGTTCATTAAAAGCCATATTCAGACACTGAAGTCCTTTCCTGGAATGCCTGGTGATGAACTTTGAGACTAATTGCTATAGGAGGACCTAGAAGTCAGGTGCCCATCGCTGGCAGCAGCTGTGTCTGCAGAACCACTCTGTGTGGAGCAAGAGGTTTGGGAAGGGGCAGCCAGGCTGGCATGGGAAAATTGTTACTTGTGATGAGATGATTTATCTGTGCCAAAAGAAACCAGGTCAAACTGTGCCTTGTTATTGCTATTTGTGCCAGATCATCTCTGACGTGCCCGCATTGCCAGAAGCAGAGCAACACCTTTGACCCCTTTCTCTGCATCTCCCTGCCGATTCCTCTGCCTCACACACGGTATGTAACCATCCTAAGCTGTTTCCCATGCATGTTGTATTGTCTAATTTGCTGCAGGAGGAAGAGAGATGTCAGCAAAATCTCCCTGGTAAGTCTTTAAGAAAGACAGATGGGACCATACAGGGCTCTAATATTTTGCTTTGCAGGTAAATTGGAAAACTGAGCTTTTTTTCTTGTTCCAGAATGTCCCTTGCCCCCACCTTTCACTTCCTATCGAATTAGTCTTTGGGAGAAAAAAATATTGCTGATTCAAGTAACCAAATTTTGACTTAATTTATAGCATTTTGAAATTAAAAAGGGGAAAAGGATGAAGCACTTTTCTCTTTTCCTTTTTCTACAGCAGCCTTGCTGTTCACCCCAGTTTCAAAAAGTCAATGAAAATTTAGTCAATGAGAAGCTCGACATGAGCCTGCAGTGTGCGCTTGTAGCCCAACGGTGTCCTGGGCTGCATCAGAAGAAGCGTGGCCAGCAGGTTGAGGGAAGTAATTCTGTCCCTCTGTTCTCTTGTGAGACCTCATCTGGAGTACTGTGTCCAATTCTGGAATCCTCAACGTGATGACAGGGATAAGGAAATGTTGGAACAGGTCCAGAGGAGGGCTACAAAGATGATCTGAGGGCTGGAGCGCCTTCCCTATGAGGACAGGCTGAGAGAGTTGGGCTTGTTCAGCCTGGGGAAGAGAAGGCTCCAAGGAGATCTTATAGCGACCTTCCAGTACCTGAAAGGAGCCTACAAGAAAGCTGGAGAGAGACTATTCATAAAGGCTTATGGTGACAGGGCAAGGGGGAACGGACAAAAACTGGAGAAGGAGAAGGGCAGATTTAGACTAGACATTAGGAAGAGTTTCTTCACCATGAGAGTTGTGAGACACTGGAACAGGTTGCCAGTGGAAGTTGTGGTTACCCCATCCCTGGAGGTGTTTAAGGCCAGGTTGGATGAGGCCTTGGGTAACCTGATCTAGTGGAATGGTTGGAACTAGGAGGGGTTGGAACTAAATGATCTTTAAGGTCCCTTCCAACCCTAACTGTTCTATGATTCTATGAAAGTGAAGTTAAAAGCTTTCTTTTGAAGTGACAGAAAATTCAGAGTAAAGACAGATATTTATTTGTGCAATGGGGAGTTGGCCCTGCAGCTCCTTCAGCTGATGTTTTGGATGCAGGAAACTTTAATGGGTGCAAGAAGCAATGGAAAAAGTAACAAAAGAACATAATGAACATGTTGGGTGGTGTCAGGTTTGGTTCTGGAGACCCTGCTCCACCACTGAGTGGACTTTCCAGGAAAGGCATCCCTGACAGGCTGGCTGCCCTGCTTTCCTCTTCCCGAGGCAGCAATTCTGACTGCTGTTGGAGGCAGGGTTGAACATTGAGAGACCCCAGCAGCCCCTCTCGTGCTCCCTGCAGGCCGCTCTATGTCACCGTGGTGTACCAGGGAAAGTGCTCACACTGCATGCGGATTGGCGTGGCAGTGCCTATCTCCGGAACGGTGGCAAGGCTGCGGGAGGCTGTGTCTGCAGAAACCAAGATACCCACAGAGCAGGTAATGGCTGGGTCTCCTCACCATCCTTCAGTGAGAGGGCGTGCAGAGGCTTTCATCCCATCTTGGCTATGTGGGAATTGAAGTATGCTGCCCATGATTGAATGGGGGAAGCAAGGTGGTGGTAATCTGGATCATGCTTTTCCCTGCACCTTGGCTTTTTCGTTGGGATAACTGCCTGTGGAGCATGCCAACCTGCCCCATTGCATTGGGATTCATGTGTGCAGGGCACCTGTAGGGGGATTCCTGTAGGAAGAGCAGTTGGCAAGCTGGTGGATCCCATCAAAACCTCCTTACAGGCTGCCTTAAGCCAGCTTCTCCCTTACAGCTGCCCTTTTCCCTCTTCCTCACTCCTGGCCAATGCCAGGGTATTTCGAGGAGAGCCATCCTGTAGCAGGAAAATCACCTGGACCAGGCATAGGTGATGTAATGGGTTCTGGTTTGCTTCTGCTGACCGTAGATCGTGCTAACAGAGATGTACTACGATGGGTTCCATCGCTCCTTCTGCGATACTGATGACCTGGACACCATTCATGAAAGCGACTGCATTTTTGCCTTTGAGACCCCAGAGATATTTCGACCTGAGGGTATCCTTAGTCAGAGAGGTAAGGCAATCGTGCCGCTAATGTCCAGCTCTGGTGCCTTGGGGAGGAAGGCTACTTTGGGGAAAGAACACACTTGAGAGTAACAGTTCCACAAGCAATTGAGGTTCTGGTGTATTGATTTCAATTCTGACTTTGTCCAGGCTCATTCCAGCAGATTTAATGGTGGTGTCAGCTGGGATGATATCAAGAAGCAATGTATGCTCCTTTCTTCCTCTTTCCAGGGCTGATCCTGCAGGCCAGGTTGGCTCAATGTGAAAGTCATTTGTCAGGCTTAATTTAAAGAGCTGTGAGGGACCAGTGAAGCCACTGAAATTGTGTTATTTAAAATCAGATTGCCAGTGATGAATAAACCATCTCAAGAATGAACAAACGCTTTCAAAGCTTGAAAACCTCAGCTTCTCTGCATCTCCCTCTCAGTGGAAGGGAATAATTGCATCCTGGGCAGATGGAACATAATCAAAGGCAAATTTTGTCACTGGAAGTAACAAGTAGGGTTTCTGTCACTTTAGCTTTTCTTGTGGGCAGGCAAAGCTGTGAGTGCCTGTACAAACTGCTGTGAAGAAGCAGCTAGGAGAGCGCTTGTTTGTAATTTCTTCTGTAAAGAAATAGTCACTATGAAAAATAATTGTTCTTTGAAAGCTTCATACAAGGGGTAAAACCAATCTTGATTCCCTCTCACCCACTCCTCTGCAGCTGAGGAGGGTTCCTTGAGGGAGGCATCAAGGCACTCAAGGCACCATAATAAAATGTTTCCTTTCTCTGCATTTTTCAGGAATACATGTGAACAATAACCTGAATAACTTGAAATGTGGCACTGAGCACTCCCGAACAATACCTTACTCTCAAGGAACAGGGAAGTCTGGAAAACTGGAACAGTCTTCTACTAAAGCAGCAGCGAATGACAAGATTGTCTTGCTGGTGTGTAACCGAGCGTGCACTGGACAGCAGAGCAAAAGGTGACTGGTTGCTCTTCTGGCTGCCTCCTTAATTGGCCTGGGTTTTACTCACTGTGTAGTGAAAACACAAGTGAAGAAGCGATAGTGTGCATCCCTGGCTTGCTTTAGGTGCTAACGAACATGTTGATCAAAAAAATATTAATGAATGCTGCAGGATATTCCTAAATTTGGTGAGCTTCCAATAGTACAGTGTTAGTGGAAAGGGGTGAGTGCAGAGCAGCTGGGAGAATAAATCACCTCTCTGGAAAGTGAGAGTTTCAGAGAGCAGCAAACACACCTGACCAGAGACTTTTAATTGTAGTGCAAATGAGGTGGGGGAAAGTGAGAAACGACTGCAGCAAAGGTGTTTATGCCAACCAGGGGCTGAGAATCGTCTTACCCACTGCAGTTTGTTTCACTGGGTGTTATCACAGCCAGGCTGCAGAGTTCTGTAGCCTGGAACAAGCGGCCTGAGTGAGAGTAGGGCTGTGGGACCCTTGGTATGGGGAGTTAGAGAAGCCTCTCCTCAAAGTTAAGCACTTCTGAAGAGAAGTGTTTAAATTAGGGGTTCTATCCAAAGATGCCAAGCTCTGTAGATGCCAAGAGAGGAGAGAGCATAAATTCTAATTGCTCCCTCAACTGCTGCTTCTTCCTGTAGGTTTGGCTTGCCCTTTGTGTTACATTTGGAGAAAACGATTGCTTGGGATATTCTACAGAAGGAGATTCTGGAGAAGATGCAGTATTTCCTGCGGCCTGCAGCCTGCATGCAGGTGAGGCACGCAGCTCATCTGCTTTGAGACTTCCAGCTTCATGTGACGTGAGCTAAAGGGGAAGCCGGTCACTTGGAGCGATGGACATGATGAACCGATGGCTTCCCCCTGTTTCTTTGTGCAATAATGCCCAGGTCTGATATGCCACCAGATTTTGTCTGCTGGTTGCTGAAAGATACAGGTAGGATGAGAATGATCTGATGAAGAAATTGCATACTCACTGCCGTCCTTTCCCCCGAGAGCTCAGTGCTGTGGTCTGCACTGGAAACCAACTGGTGGCATTTCCTAAACTAAAAGCTGAAATGTTTGCTCACTGCACCTTTCTGATGAGAGCTCCCTCCAAGAGCCGCGGGGTGAGGAGGGAGGTCTGGTCACCACAGAGGAGCTGTTGGGTACAAATCCTCCCTTGCTGTACCTCATCCCTTTGTGAGCTGCCTGGTGCGGGTGTGTTTGAGACTTTGTGCATTTGCTTTCTCATGTAAAGCACACTTTCTAGGATGAAATACGTGTCAGCTGGTGCTGAGTGTGGGTGTGCACACACGTAGGTCAGGTTTGAGTCACTGAGGGGGCTTCTCCTCTCTCTTCAGGTTTGCCCCTTCAGCTTGCGTGTGGTCAGTGTTGTGGGCATCACGTACTTGCTACCTCAGGAGGAGCGGCCCCTCTGCCATCCGACAGTGGAAAGGTGGGTTCGTCCTTGTTCCTGGAAGCAGAGAAAGGTTTGTCAGCTAGGAACTCAGTGTGTAGCTCTACAGAAAGGGACAGTCTTGGTGTGGATGTGGGGAATGGACTGCATGGGCCTGAGGAGCAGGGATAGGACTGAGTGTCCTCCAGAAGCTGTGTGGGGGTTGCTCAGTTCTGTGTCGTGCCATCTGGAGTCTGTCCTCCTTGGGAACAGTGAAAAGAATGAAAGTACTCCTCTGTTGTTTGATTTTTTTTTTTTTGTGACTGTTATTCTTTACCATTTTTTTTTTACATGCCTGTTCTATAAATGATTGTGTTTATTTACGCAATTAACATCCTTGGGTAAATGCAGTTTGCCAGCTTTGCTGTGTTTGCTGGATGAATTCCATTTACTCCTTTGCAAACTTGAGCTGTGTGGGAGCAGAGGAAGGATGAAAGGCTAGTGAGAAGTTCTGTGCATGTAACAGATAAATTAGGCTTCAAATTGAAAGGCTGTCTACCTTCTGTCTGCTCCTCTCTCCAGGACACTGAAGTCGTGTGGACAGGGGGGAACGGCTCATGTGAAGTTAGTGGTAGAGTGGGACAAAGAAACTAAAGACTAGTAAGTATGAATCCTTAAAGACTGTTCACATTGAACAATGCTTGTGGCCAGCTTGGCTCTGTGAATTGTGCACCCTTCAGCGAGTGAGACCTCTCAGAAACCTGGCAGGGACAGGCTGAGGCTTGGAGGCACCAGGCTTGCTCTGAGCTAGAATCCTTTTCTGTGCAGTCGAGATTTTGTCTTCTGGAGCTGGTGTCTTGCCTGTGGCTCCTCCACAAATCATGTTTGCGTGAGCCAGTCTGTGGGCAGTGAGTAGCTCTTTCTGGCTGAGATAACCTGGCGGTGGGTGCCCACTGAAGCTATTCACCCCTGTATTTGGTTGCATTGTATTGTTTGGATCTCTTGCCAGTCAGCACTGCTGCTGGTACCTCCAGTGCGGCTCCTCAGCAGTGTGGCCGTGCTGGTAAGTGTGTTGTCTCCCCCGTGCAGCTTGTTTATGAATACGGAAGAGGAGTATATTCCAGACTCTGAAAGCGTCCGCCAGCAGAGAGAGCTTCATCATCAACCTCAGACCTGCACTTTATCTCAGTGTTTCCAACTGTACACCAAAGAGGAACAGGTAAGGACAAGGCTGCTCAGCACCCAAGCTCAGAAGGTCTGGCTGGTCCATGTGCTGCACGAGCTCCCATTCTCAGCAGAGCAGTTGTATTCTGCACACGCTGATGTGTTGAGAAAGGAGAATAAATCTGTAAGACAGTGCTGGTTACCAGTCCTGCTAACATAGTTTCTTTGTTGTGGGAGGTCCTGCTTCGAGGATTTTTGCTCCACAGACGTTGATAGGAGTACTTACTCCTCTGTCCTGCAGTGTCCTCCCTGTGAGATAGCAATGTCTTTTTCTTGCACATATTATAAAGAATTAGAACAGTGTGGCTTCTTTGTACGACTTTACTGCTCTGTCTTGGAGCAGTTGTGTGTTGCCAAGCCTGACCAGGGCTGGAGAGGGCTCAAGGCAACCCCCACTGAGTGGGCCCCCCCTCCAATGGCAGAGCAGTGTCTGCTGAGCTCAGTCCTGAGCTCAATCCTCTGCTCTCCTCGCACTCAGCTTGTGGTGTGGGTAGGCCCAGGTGTCAGGAGCGGTGCTGTAGTGGCAGGGTAGAGATGGGTCTGATCCGGCCCTTGCCCAGAATGCGTAAGCAATCTGCGTTTCTTTGCCAGAGGTCTCTAATCTGCTGTAAAAAGGGATGGTCTGCGGACCCGCGATTGAGCTTTAATAATTTTGGAGCCTCTCTTGTTCCTTCTTTCAGAGGTAAGGGAAGAGTTGTTTGACAGCTTAAAGCTCTCTGGCTTCTGAGTTTTCTGAGTGCTGGGCTTTGGAGGGGAGTGTGGGTTGTATTAATGTCTCTGAAAAGACACATTCCCCTTGGTGAGCAATAAATCATTGTGATTTGTAATTCTGGGACATTGGAAGGAAGAGGGGATCCAAAGGGCAGCAAGGTGTCAGAGATGAAATTCCAAGTACACGGCTCTTCTTTCTATTCCAGTTCTTCCTTTGCTGCTGGTTTTCTTGTGAGAATACTTCTACTCAGGCTGCCAGGCCTGACTGCTTTTTGCCTGTGTTTTTCCTTCTCCCCCACTTTAAAGGGGTTGGGGTTTCTAAGGTGGAAACAGCTTCCCTGCGCAGCAGTGCTAGCTGAGTTTTGTCTTGCAGTGGGAAGTGCCTCCTGTGTGAGGCACACGTGTCTCTGCTTGCTGCTATTTTGCAAAGCATCACTGGGAACCCTGCATTCCCAATGAGCTTGGTAAATGCTGGAGGTTGATAGGATTCAGGGGTCTGTGTCTGCAGCAGAAGGGCAGGGGTATGGCGCAAGCTGCCTCAGAATTTGGTAACTTAACACCTGCTCTTGCCTCTTCCTCCCAGCTTGCCCCAGATGATGCGTGGCGTTGCCCACACTGCAAGCAGCTGCAGCAAGGTAGCATCACACTGAGTCTCTGGACCTTACCTGATGTTCTCATCATACATCTCAAAAGGTTTAGACAGGTAAGGTTGTGCAGGAATGCCAGAAAACAGCTGCTTGGCTGACCTGGGGAAACTGCCTCTCCAGAAGCAGCTGCTTTGCCTGTGCATTTCTCTCCTGGGTTTTTGTTCTTCCCAGACGTGGTGGCCCCGCTGCCACTGCAGCTCACGCTGCTCTCCGTTTACGCAGGAAGGAGACAGAAGGATGAAACTTCAGAACATGGTTAAATTCCCACTGAGTGGCTTGGACATGACTCCTCATGTTGTAAAGCGCAGTCAGAGCAGCTGGAGCCTGCCGTCTCACTGGTCTCCTTGGAGGCGACCTTATGGTCTCGGAAGGGATCCTGAGGATTACATCTATGACCTGTACGCTGTCTGCAATCATCATGGCACCATGCAGGGGGGACACTACACAGGCAAGTGTCCTGCAGAATTAGGAATGCTGGGTCCTTTCAGAAAGAAAATGGTTATGTTTTTCTGTTGTATGTCAATAACTTCATCTCCCTTGACTAAAGGACCTCTCCCAGCTAACAAGTGCTGGCTGTGTCATACAGGAGGGGTAACTTTTATGACTTTGAGGAACAGGACAATGCCTGTTGACCCCAAATGTCCTACTGTATGCTCTGTTCTCTGCTATTTTTGTTTTTCCTTCAGAATAATGTAACTGGCCTCTTATGTTGCAAAAACTGCTCCTGGCCCCTCAGTGCAGAACTTCTATAGCTGCAAGATGCTGTTATACATAGGAAGTGTTTGCATATTGCCTGTGTGCACAGCTGGTTCATGAGCTCCTCTTTGTTCCAGCAGCTCCCAGAGCAGCTAGAAATAGGGTTGCTTAGTGGTTCTTAGGATCTGAGTGACTTCACACAGCAGCCCAAGAACTATGCATGTCCAGTCTCGGGGCCCATCTTGCCAGTCAGGCTGGAAGGGGATGTGTTGCATGAATAAACGTCCCTTTCATTCTTCTCCGAGTCCATCATAGATAAGGTCGTGTTTAAGTTTTCGTACAGCAAACCTGATAGTGGAAGGAGCAAGGAAAGTCTAACAGAAATGTGTTTTCTCCCAGCATATTGCAAGAACTCTGTTGATGGCCAATGGTACTGCTTCGATGACAGCGATGTCCAGCAGCTTTCTGAAAACGAAGTCTGCAAGCAAACAGCATATATTCTGTTCTACCAGAGACGCACAGCGATCCCATCATGGTCTGCTAACAGTTCTGTGGCAGGTGAGCCCTGCTGGCATTGCCAAGGAGTGGCTGTAGTTTCTCTTGGATAGTTTGCCCTTCTGCAGAATATCCTGCCCAGCTCTGCTTAAGCCCCCACCTCAGCAGGGTTTGGCTGTGGGAAACTCCCGGCTCTGCTGTTGAGATTTAGTTGTGGCAAGGAGGCTGTCAAGGTGGGGAAATCCTCTTTTTTTTTTCTCCATGGATAATCCTGCTCAGAGCTGCCCTTATCAAAACCATGACATAAAAATGTGACTGGCACAGAGCTCCTGGGCTCAGGTAGGGAGCCAACGGCTGGATGCATTAGTTGAATTTGAGGTGTTCTGGGGGCAGGTGCAGGCTCTGTGACTTTCCGAAAAGAATGTATTCATGCTGCATTTTTGTGGCAGCTCAAGGACTGCCCTCTACCTGCGTGCTGGTGCACTGATTCTTTCGATTCACAGTGTACTAGGCCAAGTGCAGTTCTGTCTTTCACTTATGACCTTAAATATTTTGTAAGAGCGAAGACTGTCAGCAGCACCTGGATCTGTGGCTGTGGGGCGGCTCCAGGCTCTGTATCTGCCACAGCCGGCACGGTACAGTATGTACCTGACTCTCAGTGGCCTTCCAGGGTTTCACGTGTTCTGCCGCTGTACGCCACTGGCCTGATACCTGTGCCTGGTTCCTTGCAGGCTCCACAAGTTCCTCACTCTGCGAGCACTGGGTCAGCCGTCTTCCCGGTAGCAAGCAGCCCAGCATTGCTTCAGCTGCATCGTCGCGGCGCACGTCTTTGGCTTCGCTCTCGGAATCGGTAGAGCTGACTGGGGAGAGGAGTGAAGATGATGGTGTGTATCAGCACTGCTGTGCCTGGGGGTCCTGGGCCACCACAGTTTTACAAGATCCCTACTGCAAGAGCCACCAATACATAGTCACAAGGGACAGTTCCTCCAGCAGCTGGGGAGGCAGGCGCTGTGTCATGGGGAGTGGATGGGTTCTGGTGCTGGCAAGCTTTTTTCTGGTATGAAAGCACTGAGAAGAGCAGATCAGGAACTTAAATGAGCCTTTCAAAGACAGAGAATGCGGTCAATGAAACCTCTCAATCAAGAGCTCATTATGCTTGTGTTTTTTCTGGGTTTCACTAGAGCACTTTTGCAGGGAGGCTGATGTGTGCCTACAGCTTGGCATGGAGGGACATGGTTGTCTGGTGGAGGCAGCTGTTCCCAAGGACGTGTGGAGATACCCAAATGCGCTTGTGCGTGCAGATAACTGTTCAGCTCCTGTCTCTGCTTGACTCCTCTACTCAGTGCCTTATAACACTTGAAAATGTGGAGTTTCAGGGGTCACTGAGCATTCCAAAGCAGAGGTGACCCTGCAGCAGTGCAGTGACAACTGTCCGATCTAGCCATGGCAGTCACATTTCTAAATGCTTATTGTTGTACTTTGTAAGCACAAATACATCAGTGTAGGTACAGAGGCAGGAGTCCTACTTTGCCCTTTATGAAATGGTTTGGGAAAATATTCTTTCGTATGGAAAAATGTATTTCTGGGAGGTCTGTGATAGTTGGTAAATTCATTACTGGTTTCGATGACTTCGCCCATTTGGTTTCTTGCTGCTCAGGGATGAGAGGAAAAATCTGGATTTTCAGTTACAAGCTTCACAGGGTTACTTCTGGGAGACCTCTAGCAAATAGTAGTTGTTAAATTCCTTGTTCAGCTTTGATGCAAGAAGCTGTACCTGCAGCAGGCCTGGAAAGGCACGCGGTGTGGGGTGAGTGGGCTGCTGGTCTGTCATAGGGGAACAGGTCTGTGGAATGAACTGGTGGCAGGCTGAGGTTTCAGACTGAGGATATTGCTTTCTTTCTCTGCAGGAGGATTTTCAACTCGTCCCTTTGTGCGGAGTGTCCAGCGTCAGAGCCTGTCATCCAGATCTTCTGTCACCAGCCCCCTGGCAGTGAGTGAAAATGGTGTCAGGCCCTCGTGGTCGCTCTCTGCAAAACTGCAGTGGCGCTCCAGCTCGCCATCCCGCTTCTCTGGAGATTCCCCTGTACATACCTCTGCTTCCACCCTGGAGAAGATTGGAGAGGCTGCTGATGATAAAGTATCCATCTCTTGCTTCGGCAGCCTGAGGAATCTCTCTAGCAGCTACTTGGAGCCCTGTGATGGCAGTCGGCGAGAGCACAGGACGCCTCGCAGGGCGCCCCTGGCTGTCATGGAAGGGGCATTCAGGGAAGAGTCTGTCCTAAGGACATCTAGCTCAGATCTTTCAGATGGGTATGTTAAAAGCTCTGTGCAGCCAGACAGGAACCATCCTGCTTTGGACCCTTTTGATAATAACAATCAAATCGCCTTTGTTGATCAGAGTGACTCTGTGGACAGCTCTCCAGTCAAGGAGTTGAAAGCCCCCAGTGGGATAGGGCTGGCTGCAGAGAAGGTGGGCGGCACCCCTAAGAAGGTTCACAGCTCCAAGGGAGTTTCTGAGACAGACAAAAGTTTGAGGAAGGGAAGGACAGTCTTGTCTACCCAAGAGACCAAAGTCTCTCACTCTTCTCCTCCGCTAAAGAGTTCCCAGAAAGTTTCCCGGTCTAGAAGTAAGGCAGACTCCTCTAGAGCCAGTGGGCGACATGGGTCTCCTGCTCCTGCTCAGGCTAGGAAGGACCATAGCGCAAAGTCCGTTGAGGTGGCCGTCCCATCGGCTCAACAGAAGCAAAAGTCAAGTTCTCCATCCTCCGCTGCTGCCAAGAAAACCCCATCAGGCTCATTGACTAAGGGTTCTTCTGCTGGGAGGAGCCGGACTTCAGACAGAAGCCTCAGCAGGGAGGGTTCTAAGATAAGTCTGGGGTCAGATAAAACAAGTGTTACCAGCAGTTCGAGAACGAGCTCCCCACGGATAAGCCACTCTAGGAGTGACAGCAGGGCAGTAGACAGCAAGCACGTGCGGAGCTCCTCGATGGCCAACCTGCGGTCTCCAAACGTTGGTGTGCGTTCTAGTTTGAAGAGGGACAGCAAGTCAGAAGAGAAAGGATTGTCTTTCTTTAAATCAGCCTTAAGGCAGAAGGAGACCCGGAGGTCAGCAGACCTGGGAAAGACAACGATGCTCTCCAAAAAGGCAGCGAGTGGCAGCTCCAAGTCTGGCAGTAAGAATGTACCAGAAGACAAATCGGAGAAAGGTGTTGTCCCACCAGCCTCTCAAACCCATGCCAACGTTACTGCAAAAGAAAAACTTGTCGCAAAGGATGCCACACCCAACAAACATTCTCTGCTATCCAGTCGCAAGTCCAAGTCTTCCCAGCTAGATCCCGGAATCCAGTCTCCTCCTCCCAGTGGCAAGCAGCCTGCTGACAAGCCACTGAAGAAGTTACCTTCCAGCATGCAGGTGTCTGTACGGCCTTCTTTGGAACCCGAGTGAAATGCTGCAATCCAGGTGTCTTTTCTTCTGCTGAGAAGCTAATTTATTCTGAGCTCTTGTTTTTTTGTTCATGTGCCTAATGTCTGTTTTGAGGAGAAGTTAACTGCAAGTTGTCAAAGCGCCTTTTGATTCTGCCATCAAACCAAATAGCCGCAGGCAGCCAGCACTGATGTGAGTAGTGTAGCTGGAGTTGTTGAGCGAGAACGCAGCTGTCCCAGAGCACTTGGACAGGAGTCTCTTTATAGAAAATGCAACAACCTTCAGATGCGAGGTTTGAAATCTGAACCCCAGTTGTACTGACATGAGTGTGCTTTGTTAGAGCTGTGAACTGATATTCCTTTGGTCTTGTTCCGAGCAGGCTGTGTCCATGCTGGTGTATGGCCTTGTTCTGAGCTGTGGAGGACGCAAAGGAAACCAGAGAGACTGCCGCTTCTTTATGCTCTCTCTCAACCCTCTCTCCCTGCTTCCCTCCATCTTCAAGCTTTCTAAAGGGCAATATTTTAACACTAATGTTGTTTCTCAGGTATATGCTCAGCCAGTATAGGAGGGACTAGCATTAGTGGGTGCACAGAAAGGTACTTGTGTGTCCGTGTGTGTGCGTGTCTGTAATAGATCTCATTTTTGCATTCCAACAGCAGAATGTTCGTTGGGTTTTTTCATTAAATGTGACTTGCATTTTTTTTTTTTTGGCTCTGTCTATGAAGAGTTATATTCTGTCCATACCTAAGGTGACCTCTACCCTGTCCTCTCTAATGACTTCCTTGCTTCTGGAACACTATGCCAAGTGACAGCAGAATTTGCTGAGCAGGAGCTGGTTGCCAGCTTGTACCTGTGGAGCGCCAGGCAGGAGATGGTTGTAGGGTTATAGAAGAGCTGTCTTCACACCTGGAATGGCGATGATGCTGCTGGAACCCCTGTTCAAACGCCTGAGAAGCAGCACTTCCTCATGTGCTCAGGTGCTTAATCATAGTGATGTGAATAGAGCATCGTTGTCTATAGGAGTAATGTTTAGATAAGCCAAGTGTCTTCTTGTCTCCTCTGCCTTCTTGGAGCACGCTTTGGCCAAGCCCCTTTGTGCGGTTGGAGGGGTTGTACCACAATACTGTGGAGCAGTTTTCACCTTCTCCTGAGTGCTTTGTGTTCCTCCCTTGCGTGCATTGCTCACCTTCCCTCCCAGCAGGTGTGGCCTCATGTGTCTGAGCACAGCGATCCCTACTCTTGTTGAGGCTCTATCAGGGTTAAAACACTACAGCTAGTAATGTCGTTGTTTACATGCCCTTCTTACAGGGAAGGTTCCTCGAGTTCTTGGAGGTCCCTCCTAGAAAGTGGATTCCTCAAGTCCTTTTTTATATTTATGGTGTAATCTTTTCTTTTTAATTTAATGAGTTTTTATCAATGTGCTGCTTACCCTTTCTGTATGGCAGCAGTCTAGTGCGTGGGTCCTGATGCGTGGTGTGCCGGGCGTGCTTATCTTCTAAACGAGGTCTTTACCCATCACACAGCCATGTTTGGCAAGCTCCTCCAGGCTTAGCTTATGGACAGACCTGTTTGTACGTCTTTCTCGTCGCCGTAGCAAACAGCCGTCAAACAAGTAGTTGCTCTGAGCTGCTGTGTTCCACCTCCTCTCTCGAGCGGCTGTGCTGACAGCTCTGCAAGAAGCCTTGTCCCCAGGTGTGCTGGGCACGTTGCTGCTCCACGATCATGTTTTGTGCTCTGCTCACCTGCAAAGCTCTGGGGAGCTGTATTGTGGGAATGATCAACACCTTGGGGAACAGGCAGCATGCATGGAGCTGAGGGGATGAGCCGCACCTGCAGCACAACCCTTGCTCTTCCCTGTGGTGTACAAACCCCCTCGCAAGCCAGCAGCAGTGCCCGCAGCCCAGGTCTGTGTTTTTAAACCAGACCATGACGTCTTCCTGATGCATTTCTTGCCTTGGGTATTGTTTCGGTCTCATTTGTTGCAGCAGCAAGAAGCAAAGGTTGTGTTGCTTGCTTCTTAAGCGTATGACTTGGATTATTCTAGGATTATGTTTTACTCTATCCAGCAGAGCAGATAAGACTTGCTTCGTGCTGTAGTACCTAAATTACTCCCTGAAATGTTGATGTTGATGTATTTGTTTAAGGTTTTATCTGTATTAAGGTCTTGCACTGTGCTAGCTCTTCTCTTCTAACAGCTCCTCAAGCGAGAATGTAATTCTGGTAGCCAGTGCTAAATCGGTTTGGGATCTTTTAATAGACAGATCCTGGGTTTCTGTGCATTTCACCATGGGACATTTATGAGAGCTTCTTTTTATGCCATCACTGCAGAAGTTCAAGCTGGAAGCTGGTATATGGTTTTTGAGGTGGTTTTGCTCCTGTGTTGCATATTTGGACTGAAGGAAATTTGAAACTATGTCCAAATCGGTATTTTAGCTGTATGCCAGTACGATGTGTTTGCATTTAGGCCATGGTCACTGGGGCTTCTGTTTGGACAAAAAGGGAATGTGAAGTCCTGGTGTTTCAGCAGCTGATGTTAAAAGCAGTCAAACCTCTGCAATCCATTTCCTTTTCTGTGTATTCCCCATAATTCTGTATGGAACTTGCTGTCTGCTTCAGCACTATCTGCTCTGCATACGCTGCCAAACTGGCTTTCATACCTGTTCTGCAAACAAACATGGAATGGGTGGAAGAGGCCATACTGACAGTGCCCTTGTCATGGACTAGAGGAGATGCAGCTCTGCACAGGTTGGCTGCCAGCATGTGGCATTTTGGCTTAGGAGGGCTTGCTTAGGGCATCCAGGAAACAGGAGGTGTTCACTGTGAGTGTAAAAACAAGGCTCACTGCTGTTAAAGTCACAGCTCCATCAGTGATGTGCAGTAAATCTTTCTAAAGCTGCATTTAGCTTACCGCACACCCTGCTTAAAGTGATCTGGGGAAAAGCAACATGAAGCTTCTCTCCTGGCAGGCTTATTTCTTAGCCCTTTCATGTGTAGGAACTCCTGTCCATGTATGTTGTGTTGTCTGGGTGTGAAGATGTGGCACGGTACTAAGGAGCTCTCCAGAGAGGACTTTCCTTGTCCTAGATGTCAGTGCCACCTTGGCTTTGCGTGTTGATCCTTGTAGCAGTGAAGGGGTGAGGGTGTCCTGAGGTAGCCATTCATACATGGTCACCTCCTTTCTTACAATTCAGGTTTGGCTTCAGAAGCCTTCGTGCCTGTGGAGGAGATGGGTTCTGTCATCTTCTGCACGTCGCTGCTGGCCAAGGATCTCCCTCTGCCCTTGAGTAATGGCAGATGGGAACCTGGAGGTCTTGTGGCTGAGCGGGATGAGCAGCCTCACTGTCTGAGTTGGATTTGCCAGCCAGGCACAGCCATGGGGTGGAGAGACTGCCCGCGAGGCGAGCTGCCCTGCCTGGGGGTGGTAGAATGTGGCACCCCAGAGCTGATGACCCAGAAGCAGAAGTCCGCAGGGCAGCCCCACGCTGGTGAGGAATGAGGAATGCCTTCTGAGAGACAGGTCCTGCACTATCCCTGTCTCGAACAGCCCTGCACACTCCAAGGGAAAACAGGCTTGAAGCCTTCTGAAGGGTTTGTGATGTTCCCAGTCAGCTCTGGGTTGAACTCACCTGCATAGGCCATGCGTAACTCACACCACACCTCTGGTCTGACACTTGCTCCTGCTCCTGGGATCAGCCCTCTGGGCGCAGGAAAGCAGCGCCTTCATTCCAGTGCTTGATTCCTCCTGGAGTCACTGAAAGAAATTATTTTTACCCTTTTTGGGCTGCGTCTTTCGGATAGTGTTTAGTAGTATACGAATTATAAGCACATTTTCAATGACGTGAGTTAAAGAGGCACCTTTTATTTGTATTAATCACATTTGATAGACAATTGGGTGCCTGCTGATCTCTGTAACTTGTGTCTTACTTTGGGTGTATAAATTGTTAACCCTTTCGAACTTATCAAATACGGCTAAATAAAAAAAAAAGACGCTTAGGATAGATAATTAGCAGCTTAATTACAGTACACTTATTCCGCTGTAAGTGTCCTCATCTGTCTTAGCTGCAGGGTTGTTTGCTTCCCAAAGCTGAAACTCGAGCATGACCAACCATTTCCTCAGTACTAAGGGCAGTTTTGCATGGCAGTTTTCTCGCTGTACCCAGTGCATGCACTTACAAACTATGCAAGCGCTGCGGACGAGCCGCAGCCTGTGCTTTCAGCGCTGGCGCTGCTGGGCAGAGCCTGGAGCGCGGTGCTGAGCCCATCCTGCTTTGCGGTGCCGCCACCTGCCAGCACACACGAGCATGTCCCTGCGTTCCTGCTTCGTTTGCACATCTTTGATTCTTTCCTTTGCAGGATTCTACGTTACTGACAAGGCCGGAGCGTAGCGTAACGTCCAAGGGATCGGAAACAGTGAAATGAGAACAAACTGGTTTTCTGTGTTGTGTTGTTTTTCCTTTTTCTGCCAGGGCAGTCCCGGTCGGTGTTCTGTCTGTAGCTAGCCATTCCCATGCCATTTAGCGACACGTCCCGCGTTGTGGGACGAGACGGTCACCGGTAGCCATGCAAGCACCTAGACAAAAGCATTTGTGTTGAATTCCCGTGTGGAGGGAGTCATCCCTGGTATCGGCCTGTAGCCTATGCTGGTTCCGTGGCTTCTGCTGGGAAGAGCTGGGGGGTGGCTGTGCCTCCCCTTGGTGCTCCGTTAGCGTGGCTGAGCCGAGCTCCCGCTGGGCTGCAGATCCCACTGGGGTGGGTGGGTGGATGGGGCTGCGGCGTGGGGCGCAGCTCCCTGCATGGGGCAGGTTGGCGAGGGCTGGCAAGCAGCGTGTTTGGTTGGCGAGAATCGTAGGTGCTGGGGCTCCTCGTGGCTGTGCCCAGTGGGACCCACCTTGCAGCACCCTGGGACTCAGCACCACTCGGTCTGGTGACGGGCAGGCGACTGGCCCTGTTCCTTTCAGTCAGCTAGCGCAGAGAGGGTTTGGAAACACATTCCAAGGAATTTTACTATTCTTTTTTTCTTTTTTTTTATTTATTTATTTTGTCTGTCATTTGCCTACCAATCCAAAATAATTTGGTGGTATCTGATGTTATTGGTGGAGAGAACTGAAATTTAGTTTTAATCTGTGGTGAGATGAACGTCCAACTGGTTTTCTTAATAAAAGCACCGTAAAGCATTTCCTATTTGGAGCTTTATTTTGTAAAATAGAAGTACCTGAAGGCTTGTACAATACCTACGTTAGGTCTAAAGGCTTAGGGAGTCTTCTAGTTTTTAAAGGCAATAGCGCTTGATTTATCTGCCAATAGTGTTTTTTTAAAAGACACAGATTAAAACTAACTGTAAATCCAAATTCACTCGAGGCCCTGCAGCACAAATGTGTTGCAAGAAAGTTTGTACTAGGTATGTATGGCATTCGTGCAATAAGAAACCACTTTTAGGTGCTACATTGCCTTGGGTAGTGTGACACAAGGGAGTCGGGGCTGCGAGCAGCCAGACTGTATTCTTGTGGCCTTCCAAGTATGAATTTGTACAGGTTTGCTCACCAACTGTGCCTCACCATTGGTTAAAATTGAATTTTAAGTCCTGTTGCAAATGCAGTTTCTCTTCTGGACACAGCGTCAGGTTTTACACTGGAATATCTACAGTTCTGCATGTCACATCACTGTACACGGACCCGGGACGTGGGCCCTGCCCCACCCCTTTGATATTTTTCTCTGTTTTAATGTCTTTGAGCTGTACAGTATCGGAGAGCAGGCTGTCTTTACTTGGGATTGAACATTGTACCATAAATTTTAAATTATTTGAGGACAAGTGCATGAGACTGTGTCGATGCCTTTTATTATTTATTTGTATGTTTTATTATTCGAGGTGTATGCACTTTTAATATGCAGAATTTATATTTTTATGTTAAAAATCATTTTCTTTGAGAAAGAAGAGTTTGAATATGAGGAATTGGAATTAAGTGCAAAAAGGGGAATATGTAATAAAATACAATAAATTTATTACTAGGCATCCTGCCTGAGTGAGCGTTTTTCCCAGTCCACATCCTCACCGTGCTCCCCGCTCTGGCTGGGGGTCCTGGGGCTGCGCACCCTGCGCTGGGGGCCCCGCTCTGTCTGCTGGAGTTTGTGTCCCAGCGCAGGGGCTGCAGGACTTTGCTCCCTGCGGAGCGTCTCTTGGACAGGACCCAGGGATGGCACAGGGGCTTCAGTGCTGCTCCAGCCATGCAGCAGTGGCAGCTCTGCCCTCACCCCGTGCAGGGCACTGGGATTTCCCCCTGTGTCTTGAGCAGGGCTCCTCATTGCACCTTTTGGGGCTCAGACCTGTGTGCCGGGAATGGGAAGATGCCTGCTCCTCCCTTGTCCTCCGATCTCGTCCCTGGTGCTTCTCTCTCTGCAGCCCAGGTCCCAGTGCTGCTTGGCCAGGCTCCCTGCTGCCGGCACGTTCCAAGAGTGTGAATCAGGACCTACGTGGAGCCCTTTTGCACTGGTGAGTTTGGTCCTTGAGCTTTGTTGGGAGGGGGAAGCGATCTGGTTCCTCTTTGGGGTTTGGACGCTTGTACCTGGCCGGACAGAGGAGGGGTGTCCCCTGCCCACCCCGCCATACCTGCACATCTGGGTCAGCCTCCCTGTTCCTGCTCCCAAACCCCCATGGAAAGCTCAGGCCTCTGCTCGAAGGCCGTGGCTCCGTTATGTTCTTGGGTCTCTGTGCATGGATTCCCATCTGTGTTGGCCCCGTGTCTGTGCTCCTCTAACCACTGGGTGCGAGGCCCTGGTGAGAGCATCCTTGCATCCCCTTTCATGCACTGCTGGTGCTGTCCCCGCTCCTTGTCCCCAGGCCACTCTAGGGATGCTGTGCACGGCTCTGCTGCTCGAGGTTTGGTTCAATATTAGCCTTTTTTAATGGTTCTTTATTGGACTGAGGCTTAAACTGTGCAAGAGTGATGGTAACAGACTGTTTAATTGTGTGTCTCTCCAGCTCCGCATCCTAATTAAATACTGTTTTCCATTTAGCAGAGTGTGCAGTGGCAAGAAGCCGGGAGGAGAGCACAGAATGCAGATGGGCTGCGCCTGCCACCTCCTTGCGTCGGCCCAGCAAGGAGGATGAGGAGGATGGAGTGAAGCAGGAGAGGAAAGGCTGTTGCTCCCAACTCCACAGGGAGGACCTCTATCTGCACTGGGGGCTACATTGTCTGCCGGTGACAACCTCGGTGAGCTGCTCTGGCTGCAGCTGCTGCAGGCACGGCCCGGAACCATTGCTGTGGCTGCTGAGCTGCCTGGGTTCCAGTCTGGAGGGCGAATGGGCTGTGAAATGCTTTAACAACCCAGCACATCATTTCAGCTGATGGACAGGAAGGAAAAATGGAAGATGTTGTGGTTGGAAATACCCCTCACCAGCTCCACTTTGGATTCTGATCTTCCTGTTTGAGTGAGCCATCAGATCGGTGTCTTGTGCTTCACAAACTTGACTTTATATGCAGTTTTTGATTCTTAAGGTTTTTTTTTTCTTTCTCCTGTCTCTTCCCCTCTCCTGTGCGCACACTTGTCTTCCCATTCTTTGAGGTGCAGCATCACATCCGTGCCCAAACACACATGAGGAGAGGGCTTGGAGCTCTGGCACTGCTGCTGGGGCCGCTGTGTGCCCTGACTGCAGTGCTCAATGCCTGGGACAGCAGGGCTCGCACCCTTTGCTCCCCACCCCACAGGCTCCTCACTCTGGCTTAGCGCCGCGCTGAGCGGAGTTAGGTTGCTGTGGTGCGAGGCGTGGGTTTCTGACACCCCAGGGAGGCGGAGGGTCCCAGGCTGCAGCGGGGTGGGTTTCCTCCTTCTCCCCATGTGCTGGGGTGGGGATCCCAGCAGAACCCTGGACCCTGGGTGAACCACAGGGACCAAGAATGGGTTGCAGGGCCCGGCTGGCAGCGTGTATGCCGAGACTGTGAGTGATGGATGCACGAGGCACTGCCCGCTCCCTGCCTGCAGGCAGCCGCTGTCTGCCACGATATTTATGAACACCCGCCTGCCTGAGAGCCAGAACAAAACGAGGCCGTCGATAAATTATAACATATTAGGCACTGTCATCTGTACCCCTGGACTCTTAAATTTTGTTCTAATTAGAGTATCGCTTTTCCTCTCTCAGCACTTTTTCCCCTCTGCTGGGTATCGATCCTTTCTCTGTGGGGATCTGACCAACTGTTGACAATTTATGGTAACATAAAACTGGTTCCTCTTACAGTGAAACCCAGCTTTTAATAAAACCGCTGACACCAGCCCCTTGCTGGCAGCTGAACCCGATTACCAAATGGATTTCGCAGTTCAGGCTGTGCCAATGCCCTGGTTGTTTTGCACATTGGGATTTTTACTGTAACACTTAATGTGTTTTCAATCATCATAATATTTCATAAATATGTATGAGCCTAATTGAGACCTTTGAGGCCAATGGGAAGCCCTGACAGTGCTCCCAAAACCTGGTGGACGTTCACAGCTTGTGTTTGATTGTCCTCGGGGACAGCGCAGGGTTGAGTGGGGACACTGAGGAAACTGCTCCTTCCATCTGCCAGGGGAAATTGTGTGTGTAGGGTTTTGTCATGTGCAGAGGAGAGACTGTGGATGTTTGGGAGCTGTCGTATTTGTGAGAGACCATATAGAATGGTTTGGGTGGGAAGGAGCCTCAAAGCCCATCCAGTGTCCCCCTGCCATGGGCAGGGACACCTCCCACTGGACCAGGGGCTCCAAACCCCATCCAACCTGGCCTTGAACCCCTCCAGGGATGGAGCAGCCACCACTGCTCTGGGCAACCTTGGCCAGGGCCTCCCCACCCTCACAGGAACACATTTTTTCCCAAGATCTCATCTCAATCTCCCCTCTTTCAGTGGAAAAGAGCCCCCCCTTGTCCTACACCTGTGCTCCCTTATCAAGAGTCCCTCCCTAGGCTGAACAACCCCAACTCTCGCAGCCTGTCCTTGGATGGGAGGTTCTCCAGGCCTCAGATCATCTCTGTGGCCTCCTCTGGATTCGCTGTAGCAGATCCGTGTCTTTCCTTTGCTGAGGACTCCAGAACTGGATGCAGGACTCCAGGTGAGGACTTCCCAGAGCAGAGCAGAGAGGCAGAATCCCCTCCCTTACCCTGCTGGTCCCTCTGCTTTGGATGCAGCCCAGGACACAGTTGGTTTCTGGGCTGTGAGCACACATTGCTGGCTCACGTTGAGCTTGTCATACCCCAGCACCCTGAATCCTTTTCTTTGAGATGCACTTATTGGCCTGCCAGCCCTGGGGAACTTATTGTGCCTTTGTGACTGTGGAGTTGGTGGCTCCGTGGGGCTGGGGGGGCAGCAAGTGTGGGTGCAGAGCCCAGCTGCTGCAGTGGAGCAGGTGATTTTGGGGTTCACTCTGCTGTTGTCCCCTTGTGCCAGACGGGGAGTGTTTGCTGTGAGGGTGCTTGTCCTGCCACCCCTTCCACTGGCCGCTGGAGCAGTTCATCCAGGCGCCACACGGCCTCTTCCACATTAGTTTATGTCCAGTGGAAAAATAGCAAGAAACGGCATGTCTAACATAATGACCTGAATTTCTTAATAAGTGGGTGGGGGTGGGTGGCTGTGCTTCCACTCGGCCTGAGCAAAACTGATTAATTGATCTTTTGTGAAGGTATTGAACATTTCTCCAGTTATTCATCAGCCCCACGACAAATCCCCCTGTCAGCCCTCGCTGACACCCAATTTTAAACACCTCTGCCAGGCCCTGGCACGGAGGAGGGGCTGCTTAGGAAGCACAGACTTTATAATTTTTTAATGCACTGTAGTTCCTGGGCTGATGGAATATTTATAACGAAGGTGTTATTTACCAAACAAGCCTGAGCGTTTGCAGGAACCCCTGGTGGGGGGATATCCTGGGCATCTCCAGCCCCCCTTTCCTTGGTGGCTGAGGGTCTATCTCATGTGTCCTGGCCCCAGACGCCACAGGACCTGAGTCCCTAACGTGCTCCTGCCTGGAGCTGAGTCTTGTCGCTGTGAGTGACAAGGAGCTGGCCACAGGGCGGGGACAGGGGTCCTGCAGTGAGTGGTGGGCTTGGACCCTAGGAAGCCTACAAGCCCTTTCATTTGTCCTCATCCCAGATCCCCCAGCCCCTCTGCCGCTCTCCTCTGGCAATGAATGCAGGTTGCTTTGCAGGTTGTGGCTGGTTGTGTGTTCCCAGATCCATGGATCTTTGTCCCGCTGGCCCACGGTCCCTAGGATGGGTGACACGGTGGCACCCAGTGCTGGCAGCCCAGCTCCTGCTCCAGGGCTGTGTCTCTCCCTGCACATCCCGCTCCTCCCTGTCCTCCCTCACCCGGGCTGGAAGCGCTGTTGCTGCTTGACAAGCGCTGTTAGTTTGTTCTGGATGTCACCAGCACCGTAACACCTGCTCTCCCTGACGTTTGCTTCTGTCTAATATTTTTTTTTTGTTATTGAAATGAGTTTAAATTGCCTGAGAATCTATTAGATTGCTCTTTCCCTGCGGTTTGCATGCGCCTGTAGATGTGAACAAACCACACAGTTCGTGGCGCTCGCACACGCTCTTGCTCCCTTTTCTAATCTGAACGAAGCTGACTCCCCAGAGAACCGTCGTGTTTCCTAATCGACCTTAATGAGTTTCCATCGCTGAGGTCAGATTATCTGGAGAGGCGGCGATGGTGGGGCTGGAGGAGGCTCTGCCATTGCGCCGCTCCGATAGCTTCATACTCCACATTGTAAATAAAGCCAAGTTTGATGGCTCTGCCTGCGCCCGCGATGAATACATTTTCTCCTTTAATAAGCAGGCGTGTGTGCACTGCAAAGCAATCCTTGAAACCCATGTGACGTTCTTTAAGCATTTTAATATTTTGCAAATGATTTATCATTGGTAGCGAGCAGACGATGCACTCCACTTCAGGGCTATGGATTATCCATTAAAGCCCACGCGCAAGAGGCATCAGCAAATGACAAAGTGATGCAGAACGTGGGGAGAACAACTTATCTGTTGTTTTACAGGAGGGGTCAGCAGTCTCCGCCACAGCTCAGGAGATAACGGCCTCTCTGCTCGCCGCTCTAATGACATCGGTAAATATCTGCTGTGTAGGGGTCCTGTGCTGGCACCGATCCTGCCCCTGTGCTGCCGTTGGAGGCTTCAGCTGTGGCATCGGAGCTCATTTTGTGCCTGGTTAAGAGCAGAGGGTGGTGCTGATGCACTTCTGCAGCTGGATGAGTTCATGGGCTGTGAGATCATCTCTCAGGGCTCACTGTGCTCCAAGGAGCACGGGAGATGTCTGCTTTATTTATGTATGAAGTAATTCCTGTGGCAGGGCTGGGTGTGTGCACACGTGTGTGCGGCAGGGCTGAGCCTGGGGGGCTCCATCCCTGGCCAGGGGGCTGCGGAAAGGCTCACTGTGTAGGGGGGTTATGTTTGTGAGTGTATGTATATGTGTGTGTGTGTGTCGCTGCTGCTGAGAGGTGCCCAATGTCCCTGTGCTGCCTGCAGCTGCCCCAGCAAGTGCTGGACCGTGTCCCCATTGTGCCAGGACAGAGCAGGGTGCTCAACCCTGGGGATCCCTGGCAGCTCTGCCCTGGGCTGGCAAAACCACAGTCAGGGCTGGTGCCAGCCTGCTCAGTGGCTGGTGGATCTGCTGCTGGAAAAGGCTTTGTTCTGCTCTTCCCTGGGGCCCTGGGAGGCACAGGATCTCACCCGCAGCATAGGCGTGGGGATGGAGAGCTGCTTCCCTTCCATGTGGAAAAGATCAGGCTAGGGTTTTGAGGCTCAGGGCTCATGCTGGGTGTCCCTTGGAGCTGAGAGCAGAACTGCGAGCATGTGGTGGAACACTGGTTGGATGCTGGTGTGGTGTGACCCTGCACGCTGTGACACGTGTGGTGATGCAGCAGCTGACCCTGCACCCTGGCTGTTCCATCCTGCACAGGATCTGCAGCACGAGGCATCGCCCATGGGTGCCCAGGCATCCTCTGCTCCTCTGCAAAGCTGCAGCAGAAGCTGCTGGGACCTGCTATTCTCCCCTCCCTGCACCCCCTGTTGGGCTCAGCATCCTGAGGGAGCTGCTAGCTGTGGTGTGCATAGCCCTTCTTCCACCTCAGCACTGACTGTGCCTCCTCTTTCCCGTGTTCTGCAGTCAGTGCCACCTCCCCCGACATGGCACAGGGGCCAAGTGGGGCTGCAGGACATGTCCTTGGCCCTGGTCACCTCCCGCGTGGGCAGCTGCAGTGGCGTGGTGCCCTCAGGCAGAGGTGAGACCCTTGATACCATTGGGGCAGGGATGGTGCTCGTGCTGCCCCATCGCTGTGCGGCTTCGTTACTGCGGGAGGAAGGCTGGTTACTGGATTGGGAGTTCCATCACCTGAATGTTCCCTCTCAGCCCCTGAAACCAACTTCAGCCTAAATTTATTACCTGGCAAATAAATAAAAGTGCAGGTTTATTTTGCCTCCTTGTTCATCAGAAAGGAAGGAAAATGTAAGCAAAATATTAAAAATAAAATTGACTCAGTTTTACTTTAATTGACCTTTGATTTTTAACTTAATACCTTCCCCATGTTGCTGCTTCAACCTTTAATTTCTCTTGGTGAAGTGGCTGTGTTCAATGATTCATTCTGTCCCGAGGCAAAGCACACACTGTAATTGGTTTTTAACTTCCTGGAATGTCAAAGCCAGGATTGAAATTTTACGTATCACACCGCCAATTCAATACTGGCTTTAATAATAATGTTGCAGAAAGGAAGGCAGATTTACAGCTGTAGAAAAATGTAATCAAATTTTGAGCCAGAATGCAATAAGTCCAAATGCTAGTTTTCATTTGGAAGCTTGTTAGATAAATGTGGTATCACCTGAGCGGTTCCCAGATCATTCCTGCCACGTGGAGCTGTGGCAGGAGCTGCCCTGGGTGCAGGAGGCGTGTGGGCACGGGGCTGTGTGGGTGCAGGGTGCTCCCCAACACCCCCCATCCTGCAACCCAGGAGGAGTCGATGGGAGGCGTGTGTGTGGGAGCCACTGTGATGGCATCTGCCTGAGCGTCCTGCCTGGACGGAGCCGTGTGGCACCTGGGGATGCCGACACATGCCCGAGTGATGCCGTGGTGGTCACCACGGTGCTGCTGCCAGCCCTCTGCTGCACTGGCAGGGGAGCTGGGGGAGACAACTCTAACGCAGCGCAAATGCCAGATAAGGAATTGATTTTGGCCAATTAATGTCTGATAAAAATTAATAACCCTTCTCTCCCTTTCTCATTACCGAGTGACCTCCAGCGATCCATTAGTTTAACAGACGATATGCAAATGTTCAGCATGGCTAACGACTCCGGATTAAACCCAATGACACCTAATTCATCAGCGCGCTCCTGCTCCACAATGCCCATGATGCCTTGGTCCCATCCGTCCCCCCGGTTTCTCACACCGCCTCTTGCCCTGATTCTGATACCCTTGCCTGGAGGCAGCCCTGGGGATGCTGCACGGCTTTCCCTCGGCCTCTCCTTGCTCCGGCTGAAGCCACTTGAGCTGGACCAGACCTCACTGGTACAGCCGCCCCAAGCTGCCATTGGTGGGGCTGGGACTTCAGGCAAAGCCACTGCGGGGTCAGGGTCCCCTGTGGTGCTGTGGCCGAGCAGCTGGTGTCGCGTGCCTGATGGCCATGAGCTGCGTGTGTCCCCCCTGCTCCACCACCCACTCTGGCGCTTGCAGCTCCACTGTCCCTGCTCTCTTCTCATGCTGCCCTAAAAAGCTAACTAAGCTGAAATTATTTTCTTTCCTTCGAAGAGCCTTTAAATAATGCATCGTCCCCTCTTGCTGTTACTGAATGTTTTAAAAATCCAAGGGACTTTTCCTTCTCACTTGTGTATTTGCATCTGCTTGTTGTGAGGCTATGGGTCACCCTCGGCAGGGTCATTAGAAATTCCCTTTCGAGGCCTCTGCCCCGGCAGCCTCCCCGCAGCCAGGACGCTGGGACCCAGGAGGGCGTGCAGAGCGATGCTGGGCAGGGGCGAGCAGGAGCCTGAGCACCAGCAGGAGACCTGAGCCCGTAGCTCATAGCTGGGTACCTGTGCTGGGCACCCACCATCCTTGGCACATCCAGCTTTGGGGCATGCGATGCGTCACCACAGAGCAGCAGCAGCTTCGGGGACACCTGTGTGCAGTGTGTTGAACCTGCAGCATCTCGCCGTCTGCTGCTGAGCTCTGCTGGGTGGGCTTGTAACACCCCCAGAGAGCTGCGCTGGAGCTGCGGGAGGTGCTGGCTACCAGCTCAGTTTTGATGTTGCGCATCACGCTGCATCTCCTGTGTCAGAGATGCCACTGACTGCTCTGGAGCAGAGAAATCTGTTTCCCAGGGGAGAGTGGCTGCAGGAGGGTGGCATCCCCGGCTCTGAGCTGTTAGTGGGGCACCAGTGACAGGGCTGTCAGGGGCCTCATCCCGGCTCTCACCTCTCAGATGCTGGATGACCATTGATGAGGGCATTTGGAATCCCCAGCCTGCTCCCTGAGAAACGTCCCCATTGTGGGTTGGAGGGGCTGAGGACGTAACTGTGGCTGCATCCCCCATGGGGAGCAGGAGCCCTGGCCTCCAGAGGAGCCCTTTCCCACCCATCTGGGTGCCCATGGTCCTGGCTGGCAGTGCAGGTCCCCTGTTCTGCATATGTGTGAAAACAAATTGCCATTAAATGGGAACCACTGGAAACGGAGCCGCTAAAAATGCCCTCAAAGAACGGTACCTCCTGGGAAATGGCCATAACAAGTTGGTAAGGAAGGAGAATTAACTTAGGGGAACTGTCAGCAAAGCAAAGGTGTCCTGTGCAGAGCGGTGAGGGTCAGGACCCTGCAGTGCCCGGGCCACGCTGAGCACAGGCTCCCCAGGAATTTGAAATTCAGGGTCTGGCAGCCCTAAGCGGGGAGCAGGAACATCCCACTGTCTGCAGGATGGCCTGGGCACAGGTTCTTTCTCCAACCTGATGCTTTCTCCAGCTGCCACTGGCATGTAGACTGGGGCTGGGAGTACAATAACAAATAGCATAATAGACGGAAATCAATCCCTAAACTCATACTGTGCCTCTTTGCATGATTGGTTTCTATTAAATTACTGCTGCGCAAACACGCTGGCAGTGCCCGGTGGGTTCCTGCATTCCCGAGAGCAGAGTCTCCTTGCTGACTGCTCCGAGATGCGCCTCCCGCAAAGAGCCACTCATGCGGTCATTCCCTCCTCCACAGCGCGTTCCTTTCTGTGATGATTCAGCTTCGCGCCTTGAATTCGCTTTAAGGGATTGTTTAATATTTAAATACTTGCCAGCAGAGCTGGAGGCTCGGATCACAGCTGAGGAGGGGGGGTCTCCATCCCATGCCGGTCCCCCAGCACTGGCAGAGCCACACGCCAGCATCACAGGAGGATCAGCCCGTGCCCTGGCCAGCCCCTCGGCGGCAGCAAAATCATGCCTCTTAATGACGAATAGCCCATTTTCAATTCTGTTTCTTCTCTTACTTCGTCTTTTAATCCTAATTACAAACAATCTTAGATGTCAGCCGGTGGAGCAGAGGAGCTAATCCGATGTGACGGCCCAGTTGTTCCTGCTGCCGCTCAGGGTTTTGGCTGCGCTGCGTGCTGGGAATGGTGGGACTGGTGCTGGCAGCAGGGTCTGGGGTGTCTGTCCAGCAGAACTGCAGTGGAGAGGATGCCACAGTCCTGAAAGCAGCCCTGGTCTCTGTGAGCTGCTGCTTCTGCATCCATCTGGCTGGTGGGGCCACTTTCACCAGGAGACCTGTGAGTTCCTGGGTGGCCGCGAGCCGTGCTGGGTGGCTGCGCCCCTGGCTGGGACGAGCTCTATGGGCATTCCTGCCTGCCAGCCACCAGCACGGGGGTCGTAAACTCCTCCGATGTCAGCAAAGCTCTTTCCTGCAAGGGTCTGTGAAAGAGGCCCCAGCCTAATTGGTGCTATTGCCGGTGCTGTGGCTAATTCTGGTGTTTTACAGCACCAGGGCTGTGTTTCCTATTGATTTCATGGGTCTTTTTTGTACAATAAGAGGCTTTTGTGGGAAGAACTTAATCCAGTCTTATCGCAGGGTGAAATTGCACTGCTTAGATAGCCAGGACGTGATCTGCTTTAATAGCAGAAGGAGTTTTATCTCATACATTTAATGCTCCAGTGTTTTTATTGCATGAAGGGTCCTAATTGAGCTGTGTTTCTGTACAAGGCGTGTGGGAGGCTGGGGCTCTGCAGGGGAAGCTGTCATAGAAACATAGAATCACCAGGTTGGAAAGGACCCACCGGATCTTTGAGTCCAACCATGGCACATGGTGGCTTGTGGGGACCTTTGTGGTGTGATCGTCCCCTTCACCAGCTGCGGTGCTGAGCCCTGGCGCTGCCACAAGTTATTGAGGTGATTGTCCTGGTGATGGTGGGGCTGGTGCTGAAGATGGTGGAGCTGTGCAAAGAAGGGGATCTTCATTTTTCCCAGGGCTTAACTGCTTTTTTTCTCCGACTTCCATGCCTGCTACTCTGTGGTGATTCCTGCCTGTGGTCTGGCCAGGGACCTGGGGCAAAGCCTTGTGCCAGGCAGGGCTGGTAGGGGCTGGGCTGCGTGCACTGTGCCCCTGAGCAGCACCAGCACGAGCACGGGAAAAATGGCCCTTCTTGGAGTAGGACCAGGATCTAGGTGCTACAGGTCTCTCCTGCAATGCAGGGTGGGCAGGACACGCTGACATCATGATGCAGGTGCGTTCTCCCTGGGATGCAGGACGTGCTTGGGCTCTCCCTGGGATGCAGGACATGCTTGTGCTCTCCCTGGGATGCAGGACATGCTTGTGCTTTCCCTGGGATGCAGGACATGCTTGTGCTTTCCCTGGGATGCAGGACATGCTTGTGCTCTCCCTGGGATGCAGGACGTGCTTGTGCTCTCCCTGGGATGCAGGACGTGCTTGTGCTCTCCCTTGGATGCAGGACGTGCTTGGGCTCTCCCTGGGATGCAGGACATGCTTGTGCTCTCCCTTGGATGCAGGACGTGCTTGTGCTCTCCCTGGGATGCAGGACATGCTTGTGCTTTCCCTGGGATGCAGGACGCGCTTGTGCTCTCCCTGGGATGCAGGACGTGCTTGTGCTCTCCCTGGGATGCAGGACATGCTTGTGCTCTCCCTGGGATGCAGGACATGCTTGTGCTCTCCCTGGGATGCAGGACATGCTTGTGCTTTCCCTGGGATGCAGGACGTGCTTGTGCTCTCCCTGGGATGCAGGACGTGCTTGGGCTCTCCCTGGGATGCAGGACATGCTTGTGCTCTCCCTGGGATGCAGGACATGCTTGTGCTTTCCCTGGGATGCAGGACATGCTTGTGCTTTCCCTGGGATGCAGGACATGCTTGTGCTCTCCCTGGGATGCAGGACGTGTTTGTGCTCTCCCTGGGATGCAGGACGTGCTTGTGCTCTCCCTTGGATGCAGGACGTGCTTGTGCTCTCCCTGGGATGCAGGACATGCTTGTGCTTTCCCTGGGATGCAGGACGTGTTTGTGCTCTCCCTGGGATGCAGGACGTGCTTGTGCTCTCCCTGGGATGCAGGACGTGCTTGGGCTCTCCCTGGGATGCAGGACATGCTTGTGCTCTCCCTGGGATGCAGGACGTGCTTGTGCTCTCTCTGGGATGCAGGACATGCTTTCCTCACCATGCAGGTCGGAATGCACTGACCCAGACCTGCTCCAGCTGCCTTTGGAGCCACATGCCCCAACTTCTCCCAGGCTCCTGGTGACCGAGAGTGGGGCTCTGGGGCAGCACACACAGAGGGGATGGGGCTGTGCTTCTGCCTTTGAATTAAGTACATAGGAGATACCCAAATGGATTGTGATGGCCAAGATTAAAGGTTAGGAAATTTCTCTGTGTATCTTATGTAAATGAGGACTAATGGGGTTTTCATGATTACTTTTAATTATCTTTTCCTCAAGTAGTGGTGATTTATGTGGTGTGAGCGTGGACGGGTGACACACACAGATACACACGCAGTGGAGCACCTTCATTAAAACTGTTTTTCAAAATGAATCTGCAATATGCAAATTACCTATTAAATGCTCAAGAAAAAAAGGTTGTAAGGGGGGAAAAAAGGCACAAGCAAAGCACTGTCTCTGCAAGACGTTCGAGCTGCACTGTGCAGTGTGAGTCACCACTGCCTCTGGCTGTTCTGCAGTGCCTGGGCAGACCCTCTGTGACCACCTCCAGCCTCCCTTGCTGCCTCTTGCTCCACATGGACAGGCAGGTGTGTGACAAAATCAGGTGGTTCCCATTACCAGTAAAATACAAGAATGACCTTTTATTGTGGTTGCAGAGAGAAACTTGGAATTGAAGCCTCCAGAAGCTGGAACCGTGTAAGAGGTGATGAGAATGGAGGGAAAAGTGCAAGGACATGCAAGGGGACAGGATGAGAGGGAATGGCCTCAAGCTCCACCAGGGGAGGTTTAGGCTGGACATTAGGAAAAAAATTTTCACAGAAAGGATCATTGGGCACTGGAACAGGCTGCCCAGGGAGGGGGTTGAGTCACCTTCCCTGAAGGTGTTTATGGGACAGGTGGACGAGATGCTGAGGGACACAATTTAGTGTTTGATAGGAATAGCTGGACTCAATGAACCGGTGCATCTTTTCCAACCTGGTGATTCCGTGATTCTATGATGTGTCTGGAGCTGGGCTGGGCTGAGGTGCGTGAACAGCAGTGGTGGGTGCCAGTTGTCCTGTGCCAACCTGGCCCTGAGACCTGCACAAGGCACTTTTGGGGAGAAATGGATTTAAACTGGAGGCAGAAGCACCTCCCCTTGGAGCGTCCCTGTTGATGCAAAAGAGCAGGAAAATGGTGTTGAGTGGAGGAGCACACGTCGTGCCAAGGCAGCAGAGTGAGTGAGTAAGATGGCTTGGACAACTACGTCCAATTAGCCTGACATTAATCCTGGCCAAATGGGTGGAAAAACTAATGCAAGATGCAATTAATGGGAGTATCAGAGCCTGGAAATCTAAATTCATGCTTGTCAATGTGGTTGAAAAGAAGTAGGTCCTGTCAAACCAACCTGATTTCAGCTGTGATGAGATTATGTATTTGGTTGATGAGCGTGATGGCACAGCGATAACAGGCTCTGGACGGCTTTTCACTCTGTGCGTGATTCCCTGGTTAAAAAGCTGCTGGAAAGTGGATTAGAAAATGAGGCCGAGGAACATGTGAGACAATATTGGTGCTGCTGGGCCCTGGCCTGGCCAGGGTGGCAGGAGTGCTGGTGCTGTGGGGCTCTGGGTGTGGGGACAGAGAGGGTCCGTGATGGGTGTTTGTGTTGCTCTGGGGCAGCAACTTGCCTGGCTCACACGGCGCTCGTGCTTACAGCCTGAAGGTAAGCGCTGACTCCTTGAGGAACACACAAGTCTGCAGAAAATGTCAGATTTGCTTTATTTTCACAAACCGTTATGTGAAGATGATTCTGAGTGTGCCAAAAGCAGCAGAAAATGCGCCCAGAGTAAGACCCAGATCCATCTGATTATGAATGGGCTTAACCAACCACCATACTCCCTTTTATAGGTGCTCTAGCACAGAGAGATTTATGCAGCTCTTGTCTCATCCCTCTTTGCCACTTCAGTGCCATTTCAAGGTGAAGGGAAAGGTCCCTGGCTGATTTAGCACCTGGCTGGAAGCCGTGCGCTGCCTGCGTTGCCGTTGTCTCCAGCACCTGGAGCCCTGGGTTGGGGCTCGTGCCTGCAGCCCCTGTTCTTACACAGAGAGAGAGGAGCTCTGAGCGCTCAGCGGAGATGCCAGGCGGGCAGGCACCCCTCCTGGGTTTGTCTGGGGTGCACCGTGGCTCAGGGGCAGCTGACCTGCGCCCCACTCCTGGCTTCTGCTCTCCAAACTTGATTCCTGCGCCGGGAGTTGTTGGACAGCTTTGGGGTGTGCCACCCACCCCAGAGCGTGCTGAAGGGCTGCCCAACCCCTGTGCTCATGGCTGTTTGTCTCACCAGCTGTTGCACTGCCAGAGCTGGCACAGCACGGTGCTCCCCAGCCGGTGGCCACTGAGAGCGAGCTGAGGGCCAGCTGGGCTCCCTGCTCCTGTATTGCTGATTTTCAAATAGCACTTTTTTCTTAAAATCCACAAGTGCCCAGCTGTGCTGGCCATGCTCACAGACAGGTACAGATTCCATCCTGCGCCGGTTGGCGAGAGGAAGCGACCGAGAGCAGGGGGACACGCGTGTGCAGTGCTGACAGCCGTCCCTCCCCGTGTCCCTCCCCGTGTCCCGAGGGGCCAGGGCTGGCATGGATGCGCTTGCTGGGAGGGCTGAGCCGGCAGGGCCGTGGCAGGGCTGATCTGTGCCATGGTGGGGCTGCAATGCCCCATGTGTGCTGCACCGGGGCTGCTCAGCCTCCCGTACACATTACAGATCCCATGTGTCCTTCATGCACAAAAAAACCCATTAGGGTGCATTAGAAAGCCATGACTGATTGCCTTTCTTCTCTAAACCAGTACAACAGATTTTCAAACACACCAGTAATGAAAATTTTGTTGCATGTGGCTTGATCTCCTGCAGGCTGTGCCTCGGCTCAGTGCTGGCAGGTCGAGCCCACCAGGGCCCACCAAGATGTCACGAAATGAGTCCAGAGAAGAGCAAAGAAGCTGGTGAAGGGGCTGGAGAACAGGCCTAATGAGGAACAGCTGAGAGAGCTGGGGGTGTTTAGCCTGGAGAAGAGGAGGCTGAGGGGAGACCTCATTGCTCTCTACAACTACCTGAAAGGAGGTTGTGGAGAGGAGGGAGCTGGGCTCTTCTCCCAATTGACAAGGGACAGGACGAGAGGGAATGGCCTCAAGCTCTGCCAGGGGAGGTTCAGGCTGGACATTAGGAAAAATTTTTTCACAGAAAGGGTCATTGGGCACTGGCAGAGGCTGCCCAGGGAGGGAGTTGGGTCACCTTCCCTGGAGGTGTTTAAGGGACGGGTGGACGAGGTGCTGAGGGACAGGATTTAGTGTTTGATAGGAATGGTTGGACTCACTGATCCGGTGGGTCTTTTCCAACCTGGTGATTCTGTGATTCTATGAAACACTGAGCAGTGGGGACTGTGCTAGCGGTGCCGGCCCGTGCCCGCCCTGGCAGCTGCCATCCCACCAGAGCCGCTGGCTGCTGCGAGCCCACACTGCTGCTGGGGGATCGCTTCCAGGAGCTGTGCTGGTGCCTGGGGAGGAAAACTGCTCTGGGAGTGCTGCTTTTGGGATGCTCTTGGCAATCCCCTCAGCAGCTTGGCTGGCAAGGCTGACCATTGTTCTTGCCCTGCCCTGTGAGCCACCCACCACTCGTGCTCTCCCTGGCTCACTTGTGGAGCTATTCCAGCCCTATGTCTTTCTGGTTTTCAGTCTCTTGCTGCACATCCATGTTCTCACTTCCCTTACACTGCCCTGGGTTCTCAGATCTGGAGGTGATGAATTAAAGTGCAGGAGTGGGTTTGCATGCTCCTGCAGGATGCTCTCTGCCTGGATGGTGCTGTTGTCGTGGCGCAGCGTGGCAGGGGGATGTGCACACCATGGGGTGTGATGCCCAGGGTGCATCCAGGTCTGCACAGTGGCCTGGGCACGTCCTGGTGGGCACTGGGGCCAGTGGTGTCCTGGTCTCCAGTGCCCACGCGAGACAGGGCAGGGAGCCCAGCACCATTCTCAGGCGTGCAGTGAGTAATGGCCCAACTCCTCTTTCCCTGGGCTGACTAAATAAAGTGCAATGAAGCAGCACCAAGTGAGCCTTTTATGAACTCAACATAGGCAGGATTAAGATGTGGAGATGAAGAACATGTAATTCACTTTATCTATGTTATTTATTTAGAAGATGGTGAGGAAATGCGGAGTGAAATATTCCTGTTGCAGAGCCAAGCAGGGCAGCGTGCTGTGGGGCAGGGCTACCCACCGTGGGGCTGTGCTGTGGGGCAGAGCTCACACCAAGGCCATGAAGAGGCTTCCTGGGGTCACTGGGACCACTTTGGTCCCTGGCCATCACCGGCTGCCCCTGGCAACACTTCCAGCCCAGAGGGGTCCAATGGGGCGGCTCTGGGATGGCTCAGTGCATGCAAACTGGGAAACGCAGACCTATGAGATGGGATCAAAATGCAGTTGAAGGGCAAGGCGTCCCCTCTCTGCTGCTGCACTGAGAGCAGCATGAAGCTGTGACCAAGCGGTCAGTCCTGCAGTACAGAGGACCAGAGTCCCACACGGCCCCACGGTGACATGCTCCCCTGCTGCAGGCAGCACATCCCAGCCGGAGTGACAAGGTGCCTGTGCCCGCGTCCCGCTGGTGCCTCACGGGTGCAGCAGCAGCGGGACTCTGCCTGCCCAGTGCTCCTGGGAAGACGACGGGCTGGTGGCTGCTGAGCGCCCAGCGGGAGCCACATGGCCTTGGCTCTGCTGCTAACTTTTCCAATTTCCCCTTGGAAATTGTTTCTGTCAATATTTTAATTCCATTTGGGCTGAGCAGGTGGAGTAGAGGCAGCACATCCCAAGCAGATCATTTGTCTCCCGCTCCAGACTCAGCGGGGGCCCAGCACATGTGATGATGCTGGTGGCTCCTCACTGATGCAGCCAGCGCGCTGAGGTGGGAAGGGACCGAGTGCTGCTGCAGGGTCTGGGGCAGGACCCTCTCCTGCAGGTGCAGTGTGGGGGCAGGATGGTGTTGGCAGGGACCTGTCGGTCCCTCCTGTGGGCTGTGTGGGGCCACCACGCTCCTCCAGCATTGCTCAAGTGCCAGCAAGGCTGGAGTCTGGCTCTGAAAAGCCCATCGGGCTGGTGCACAGTGTGGGCACAGTGGAGCAGGAGAGGCCATCACAGTCGTCTCCGTTTCCCCACACATCGGGAGGTGCTATTTCTGCCCATTTCTGTTTATCTGGGGGAAAGAAACGAGGTTTTAGCCAGATGGTGGGGCTCATAAATTGCTCAGGAAAGGCAAGCTGTTACACACAGCCCATGTCTTCTCCACATCTCTATTGCAAAGTGCCAGAAGAAATCTGTCTCAGGAATTATTTCAGAGAGGGTAATTTCTGTTCCGCAGTCGCTGTCATACATTAGAAATAGCTGAAATGCCTCCAGTTGGTTACCAGTGGTGAGGAGCAGCCAGGGGCTGCCATGGATGAGAAGCACTAAAAGAAAATAAATTAGCCTCTTGCACTCAGCCCTTCCCTCAGCTGCTGAACCACAAGTGACGAGCGGCTGTTGCTTAAGTAACGTCTAGAATAATGAGAAGAACAAGATCCGCAAAGGAATATTAACTTGGGAGAAACAGCATTTTCTCCCTCTTTTGAAGTTTGCCCCTGGCAGTCCCCATGAAGGCACAGAGGTGAGCCAGGTCCTGCTGAAGACAAGTGGAGATTCTGGTGCTAGCGCAGCCCCACGGCTGTCCCGCAGCACCCTCTGCCCCACAACCCCAATGCTGATGCTCTTCTCTTCCTTCCCCCCTATAGGTTCTGTCTCCTCGCTGTTAAGACAGCTGTGAACCTCCCAGTGCTTCCCATAACTCCCAAACCCAGGGGACCTAGCACTGGGGGGCTGAGGCTGGTCACATGCAGCACGGATCACACTGACACACGGGCACAGATGGCGCTGGCCCCGCCACGGGGTAGAGCCCGACTAGATGGGGAAGGTCCAGATTGGACTATGCCACTGAACTGCACATTTGCAAGCAGGCTGGCCCAAAGCAAGTAGTTGGAGCAGCCAGAAGCTCATTACTGTCCATTTCTGAGCCCTTGATCCCAGGTGGGAGCCCAGTGTTGGCAAGCAGAAAGGGCAGGAGCTGCAGCATCATGCACCGCTCCACAAGGTGTTTCCAGGAGCTGCAGCCCAGCTGATAAACAAGGAAACTTCTTGTGAGTACCTAGAAGTAAACAGCAGGAACAGCCAGCGCTCACCTGTCATGAGTACATAATCTCACCCAATCTCACTGCCTTCTAGGACAGGGACCGCTCTGGCCGTGTGGTGTCGGGGGGCTGGTGAGGCTGGTGAGCAGCACCCCAGTGAGACCTGTTGCCAGGTGAGCCCCTGTGTGTCCTCCTGGCTGAGAGCCCCCCGTGAAACTGCAGGGGTTCGCTGTGAGTGCTGCTGGATGTGGCTGGAGAGGAGCAAGCAGACGGCGGGACCTGCCAAACTCTTGCACTGTCTGCAGGAGAAGTGACAGTGGGACATCCCTGAGCCTGGTGTGGCTGTTGGCACACGGCTGGGGCCTCGGCTCCCTTTGTAGATGGATTGGCCAAGGCAGCCAGTGGAAAGATGAGGAAATTTCCAGCAAGAGGCACCAATGTCTCCTGCCTAGGGCCACGCCGTGCACTCATTCTGCAGACACTGAGTTCAGAACTTCTGGGCAGACCCACGTTTCCCTGCAGCTTGTCTCTTTACAGCGCTGGGTGATCTCTGCTCTGGGTGCAGCCTGGCCACCCTGAGGCAGCCAGCAGCGTTTCTGATACTGGGATGCGGCCAGTGGTGCACATGCTCCTGTTATTTGGAGGCATGAAATGTCTTAATCACAGGCTCGATAATGTGCATGGTGAGCATTGGCAATCTGTCCCCTCTTATTTCTCCACTTGAAGCTCATGGTGCTCTAACTGCTGGTTTCACTGATTCTAGTGAATGAGCTGCTTCATGGGAGCCACGGTGGCTCTGGTGTTCGAGCAAAGCTGAGGGACCATAAGCAGGCACAGAGCTGAGCTGGGGAAGCGGCAGGAGACCACGAATGGTGTCTCATCCCACTTTAGATCTGCATTATTGATAATAAGACATGCTGTCATTCTGTGCAACATCTCAGGCACCCTTCTAGCACCTGGGAATTGTATCTGTGTGGTCCTGTCCCCACACCCACAGCGACACTGCCCCATCAACTCCAGCTCCTGGGGCTCAACTTGTGTGTACTGAATGCTTTTCTCTGGATAGTGGTCTCCAAAAATTAGGGCCCTTGGAAACTGCTTCAAGCTGAGCACCCGACGCTGCTAATTGTCCCAAAAGCACAGACATGCCGTGCCAGCTGGCTGGGGAAGAGCCTAACCCCACTCACCCCTTGGCATTCCATCATTATACATAATTATGATTGTGGTGGGAGCTTCGGGTGACAGTGACTATCTGTGTTGTGACTATTGGAAATGCATTGAGAACCAGGGCTTGTTGCTGGTAAAGCACATGGCCAGCCACCCTGTTGGGAGCACTGAGCACCCTTGGCCAAGGGGAAGCAGAGTCAGCCTGGAGGCTCATCACAGCAGAGCTGAGCTCCTCCGCCAGGCTTGTCTGGCTGGTATTTCCCATTTCCCAAAGCCAAACGGGTGCATGTGACCAGTTCTGAAAGGTAACAACGAGGGTTTGAGCTCTGCCACGCTGCAATGAGTGTGCTGGGGAAGTTCATCCCTGTGGCGATGTACACCAGGAGCCCTGCTGAATTTCAAACCCCTTAACTCTTCTGGCTGCACTGCCTGGGGAACCTCACCCTGCCTTCCTGCTCCTGGTTTGTCTCCACTAGCGGTTACAGGGGGGCAGTTTTGAGCACCACCTCCCTTCACAGCATGGGATTGATGATGGAAACCTCTCTGTTTCACGGTTTGCTGTACCTGTTGCAGCTGCAGTGATCCCAGGAGGACGCCTGCTCTCTTCACGTGTCAGCACAGGGAAAACAAGGCATTCTTCTACTAAAAAATGATTAAACCCCCAACCTGAATGGGGCTGTAAGGTTCCTTCTTGTTTCCCTCCAACACCTTCTCTGGCCATTCCACAGGTCTGGCTGTGCACCGCGGCTGAGCAGGGCAGTGCCGGCGTGGTGCGTCTGGCAGGTGTGGAGCTGCTGCTGCTACTGTGGTGTCGGGACAGGCAGCTCCTGGCAGCATCTCTGCCTTCACAGGCTGAGACCACAAGAGCGATGGCATTAAAATGCTTGTGTTGATCCAGTAGAGGTAGCCCTGGGACATCAACAGGCAATGTTTTGCTAGGAAAAAAGGCAAATAACAGTACTCTCCATCAAAATTATTATAGCGCTGTCCCTTCGAGTCAACAGAGCTGCATGGGAGGTTTTCTTGTTTGCTTTTTTCCCTGACAAGAAGAGTTTTAATGGCACTTAGCAGGGCTCCGGCCACAAGGCACCTCGGCACAGAGCCACGCGGCTTGCTAATTGCACCAAAGCACATGGCATTGCTGAAATGTGGCTCCCAGACTGGGCCCGGGGGCTGGTGACGGCGTGAGGAGCCCTCCCTGCTCTGCTTTTTCTACAGAGACGCTCAGCTGAACGAGCTTGTCAAGTGAAATTTTCTGTCTGGTTAGAAATGGATTTTCGAGCTCCTTGCTCACATGTAAACATTTTTAGTGGTCCCCAGCCAGAGCACGAGCAGCAAAAGCAAACATCAGCCTAAACAAACCCAGTCCCTGCAGGGAAATCACCGGCCACAGAAGGAAACAGAACGCATGATGGTTTCAAAAGACATCCATTAAACTGTGCTGAAGTGATTCATGGTGCTGGCAGTTAGGCTTTAATTAGATCTTAATCACATAATTTTATCTTTGTTTTAGAAATTAGTGCTTAATGACTGCACTGCTCTCATAACAGCGCCGTGACTACACACAGTGATAGCACCAGACAGCTCTGCAGTGGGCAGCGTGGGGGCAGAGAGTGTCTGTGGGTCTCGGATCATCATTTCCTCAATAAAGAGATATATTTTGAATACACAAATCCAACAGGAGCTGCTTGTGCTCAGGGAAGGTGGGAGGGGGTGGGGGCTGCGTAAAGAGGAGGGGTACGGACTGAAGCCCCTGTCTCATAAGACCAGCAACTACCTAAAAGGAGGTTACAGAGAGGAGGGTGCTGGCCTCTTCTCCCAAGACGAGAGGGAATAGCCTCAAGTTCTGCCAGGGGAGGTTCAGGCTGAACACTAGGAAAAAATTTTTCATGGAAAGGGTCATTGGGCACTGGAACAGGCTGCCCAGGGAGGGGGTTGAGTCACCTTCCCTGGAGGTGTTTAAAGGATGGGTGGGTGAGGTGCTGAGGGACATGGGTTAGTGTTTGATAGGAATGGTTGGACTCAATGATCCAGTGGGTCTCTTCCAACCTGGTGATTCTATGATTCTACGACCTGGACCCACCATCCTCTCTCCACCGGGACCCTGGGCTGGAGCGCGGTGGGGGAGAAAGCAGCTGGGGTATCTGCAACCCATGAGCATCCGAGCACTGCGGGCTCAGCCAGGTGCTGCCCTGAGGGAGGTGGGTCACTGCAGGAAGACTGAGACAGGGCCCCAAACCCCTCATCCTCCCCAGTGCTGGCCACAGAGCCAGGCGTGAGCCCAGCTCCAAGAGCACCACGAGCCAGCGAGGGGAAAATGGTGAGTGCTAACGAGAGATGGATGGCAGCCTTTCTCTTCAGCTGGCAGACTGGATCCTGAACAGGATTAGCAGCAGAGTAATTAATCTGAATCACTCCTGGACACTTTTCCTCTTGTGTTGCCTTTTCAGACATCAACACACTTGCAGCTTTCCCACCCTGCTGTGCCCTACAATGCGTGGAGATGGACGTGCACCAAACAGCAGTGGCAGGGTGGATGGGACACTTGGCAAGTACATATTCCCTGGACACATCTCCCAGGAGGGGACCTTGCTCTCTTACCAGCTGTGAGGATACATCAATACCTGCTGCAGGATAATCAGCTCTCTGCCGCGCATCCTACTCCTTATTTATTTTATTGTAGTTGAATCACATGGAGTCAATTTGAATTTGTAGGGCAAGTCCATATGTCAGGCAGTTCCAGGATGATGCTGCCAAGCCACAACCTGGCTTTGCAGGGGTGCAGTGCCCAGCCACCTGCCAGGGCTGCCCTGCAGAGCCTGGACTCACCCCCTTGCAGCTGCCCCCGGCTGGGGAAGCAGCAGCCTCAGTCAAGCTTCAGCTTGGATTTTGCCTTCCTGAGCTAAGTGAGCTCTGCCCGGCTGATGCCCAAGGCAGCCCCTGACCTACTGCTCGGGGCAGTGAAGCAGCAGCTTTGTGTCCCACAGCCACGGTGTCAGCGTAGCAGTGGCTCCCTAAAGCCAAGTGCCTGTGCTGTCCTTGAGCTCTGCCCTGCCCTTGCTGCGGATGGCAGAGGGCCCCTTCCCACATTCCCTTTCCTGCTTATTATGCCACATGAGCCACTTGAACTCATTACTGTGGCAGATTATAGGTCCCCAGGTAATAACGTGTATTCAGATAATTACTAACACATCCTCTAATAGGAACAAAATTCAGTTGAATCCCTTCAGTCACTGGGTAAATATTTATACCTAAGCCATCCTCATTGCCAGCCACCGGAGCATGCAGGAGCCAGGGCTGCTGTCCGCAGGGCTGTGCTGGCTGCAGGAGCTGGCTGTGGCTAGCAGAGAGCTGCGCTGACCCTGCCTGCACCAGTGTGGACCTGCCTCGCGCGGTGGCTCACGAATGACCAGAGACCCAGCACCGCACGAGGTGAGCCCAGCACCAACTTCCCTTTCCCCTCTCAGAGACAGCAGCTCCCTCAGGCCAACAGCAGCAATCCTGTTGCTGCCACCACGACCGCTGCTCCCAGCGGGTCAGCGTTGGCTGCAGTGCTGCTCACTGGCCCTGCTGAGATGCCCTTTCCTGAGATGCTCGCGTGCCCTTCCTGGGATGCTTTGCTCCATTTCTGTCCATGCTTGCACCACCCTGTGCTGTCGAGGCGCTCAGGGCTGCTGCAGGAATCCGTGTTCCTGCAGGGTTGCAAGGAGCATCACTCCTCTGTTGGTGCTAAAGTGCTTTTGACAGGTGCTTTCACAGCCGTCGCCGTGCACGGTGCCCGCCACCATCTGTTGGCAGCACTTTCTCCTGGCAGCTGACATCCCCACTGGCCCCGCGAGCTGCCAGCACGGCTGCCTGCGTGTGGCAAGCGTCACTCCTGTGCTCCCTGTGCTCCCAGAGCCCTGGCTGCAGAGGAGTCACCCTAATTGGACCAGCCAGCTAATTAGCTGTCAGGTAATGAATTATGCAGTGATGCCTGGACTTCCGTGCAGTATTGATGCCATCAGCTCCTCTCATTTCTACACTCTCCTGTTCGCAGAAGTGCCGAGCAGAGCTTGTAGAAGAACTTGGAAAACTTTCAAAGCAAATTAAATGTGTTAATCAGTTGTGTGCAGTGACAAGTCACGGGGAGGGCAGGCAGGCAGGCTGGCACCAGCAGCTCCACTGACAGCCTCAGGGACAGTCTCCTTCGCACAGCCTGTCACGCCCCTCATGCTGCGGGTGGGCAGGGATGGCCGTGGGGGCCCAGTGCCCATGGGCACTGCCTCGAGAGCCCATGGGCAGCAGAGAGGGGCTGGTGGCTCTTGGGAGCTTGGTGGAGACACCTTTGCCAGAAGAAACTGTGGGCTTCCCGTTGGGAAGGGGAGGGTGGGCAGCGGGGTGCAGCTCCTGTGCTGCAGGGTGATGCCTGCGGGCTCTGGGGACACCATGGGTGAAACTGAATCATATTAATTAGTAAGAAGTTAATCAAATTTTCTCTGTGCTCAAGGCCCTGTGATCCTGCCTTGATCTGGGAGATGAATGATAATCCTTGCCCAACTGGAAATGCTTGGACTTAATTTAACACACTGGTCTGGCACCACAGCTCAAGTTTGGTGGAGTGGAGCCTGATGCAGAGCCAAGTTTGGTGGTGTGGAGCTTGCCACCAATCCAACCCCTCCTGGCTGGGGCTGCTGGGCACTTGCCTGCAGCAGAAAATAACCACAATGCTCCCAGTGTGGCTCACATCTGGGGCCAAGGGCTCCTCATCAGGAGGCAAGGAAGGTCAATTGCTAACAGAGATGCTAAGTCAAAGTTAATAACTCTGAGTTGAGGGGTCCTGGGATGGTCCCACTGGAGATAGGGTGTTCAGGGCTGTTTTGGGGAGAGGAGGCCACTGCTGGGCCAGAGCGCTGCCGTGGCTCACTGGGATGAGCCAGCAGCTCCGTTCTCCACAGGGCAGGGCACTTGCCAGCCATGAAAATGGGCCCTAAGAAGGTTTCCCTTGACCCAGCATGTCTCAAGAGCTCTTCAGCATGAGCAGGATCGGAGCCACTTATGTCTCATTCATTATGTTTAAGTATTTATGAGCTGATAAATATTAAACAGCTGCTCTCTGGGGCTCAAGCCTGAGTGAACCGATCAAAACATGGTGCACGCAACGGCCGTGGTGCTGTGGCAGCCAGGACTGGGGACAGCTTTACACGCTTGCGTGCAGCCTCCTGCTGATTGGTGTCGAGTGTCTCTTGGCACCTCCTGGAGAGCTGCTGCCCTGTGCTGGTGCTACTAGCTCTGCTGGTGGGCCGTGAACTCCAAGGGTCACTCACAGTGGCTGCTGGCTTGCTCTGTGCTGGCACAGCTGGCATGCGGTCCCCTTTGTGCTCCGTTGTGACTCCACAGCTGCAGTCAGGAAAGCAGAGCTGGAGCTGCTGGCATTTACCTGGCAGTGGCACAGGGGCTCGTTCCTGGGCAATTTCCCATCAGGGAGGTAAGCACCTTCCCACTGCTGTCCCTGCGTTGCCGGAGAGGAAAAGCAGATATCCTGGGATCACTGGCCCCATTGGAGCCCCTCCACTGCTCCTGGTTTCAGGGTCCTGCTGCTGCCTGGGTGCCGAGCCTGGTCTCCATATCCTGCAGCCCCCGTGCCTGCAGCTCCTCAGGTGCATCACCTGCACCTGCAGGAGGAGAAGGCGTGTGCAGGGTTTGCTTGCAGTGTGCAAGCCACGCAGCTTCCCACGCATGCCAGATGTGTGGGCTGGGGCTTTCCTCTGGGAAGGAGAGCTCTGGGGCTGGGATGGTCCTTCTTCACCATGTGCTGCACTCTGATGATGTGCCTTCAGGATAAAGGCACGGTTGTCCATCAGATGAAGTGGCTGGTGGATCATATTTTTAAGTATACAAACTTTGGCATTGTGTCTCTCATCCATGGAGACTTCTTCATAAGACAAGGAAAAGCACACCGTGACCAGCAACTTGTGTTACTTAAGGAGCATCTAGAAAAATATTACAGGAGCCGAACTCGGAAATGGATTGTTTTATTCCCAGAAGGTGGCTTTCTTAGAAAAAGGAGAGAAACAAGCCAGGCATTTGCCAAGAAAAACAATTTGCCATTTCTTATACATGTCACTCTGCCGAGACTTGGGGCAACGCAAGTAATTCTGAAAACGCTTGTAGCGCCACAAATGGAATTCCAGCGGGGGGAGATGCTGTGATAAAAGGTTTCTTTTTTTGTTCTAGAGAGCAAATCAAAAGGTCTACAGTAGGTGATAGACACCACCATTGCGTATCCCAAAGGTGATCCTATAGACGTCCAAACTTGGATTCTTGGCTACCAGGTGATGGGCAGCTCAAGCCCCTTTGCCAGTGTGACGGCTGCAGGGTGTCCCTGCACACTCAGCTCCATGCTGGCGTCCTGTTAGTGCAGCCCAGCCCTCCCTGTGACCAAGTTGGGTTCAGCACATTCAACCTAGCAGGTTAATCTGGTCAGGAAAGGGTCCCCTTTCCCTCCTGCTTTTGGACTCTTCCACCAAGGCTTTGCAGGATGCTCCAGCAAGGCTCTCCATCTCCTTTTTCACAAAAACTGTTGCCTGAAATCGCGTACCTTCAGGCCCAGTAAAAATTATTCACTAGTTGTTAGAATTTACATGCTCGCTTATAAAATTTGCTCTTAAAAAAAGCATTTTCCTCACAACTGTTACAGCCATTGAATAGAGTGGGAGTCGCTCAGGGCAGAGCTGGATAATGCAGGACCCATTTTTCACAAAGCCAATTCTCTGCGATGGCATCACTGGTCTCGCTCCCAGTCAGGATGTTTTGAATGGACCTGAATGGTCACTGACAGCAGTCGTGGGAGAGGCCAACACACATCCCCGACATCCCCACATCCCCGACATCCCCACATCCCCGACATCCCCACTCCTCCAGGGACACAGGTAAGGTCCACCTTGGCTGAATCTCACAGGACTCGCAAAGCCAGAGAAGATTTAGCCACTGCAAGAGGATTAGTCCAGGTAAGCCAGTCTGCACAAAGTCGTGCCATCGCCTCTGATAGGACCAGCTGATGTTCTGGGGGCCTTGGAGGGAGGAGGAGGCCAGCAATGCATTGTGGTCCCCATCAAGAGCTCCTGAGATTAGGGGGAAGGAGATTGTGCCTGGAGCAGGACCTGTACTCAGGAGATGTGTTCCTTGTTTGCATTGTGGATGTGAGCGATTGTCTGGAGAGCAAGGGCAGCACCACAGCCCTGCCCAGCATCTCTGCCTGCCCAACAGCTTGCAGGGAGCCGTGGATGGTCCTGAGAGCCTCTGCCTGCACGGCTTCTGCCTATGTGGAGGGACAGTGTGTGCCTTGTAGGAGCTGGCAAGAGGCTTTCTGAGGTCCCTGTCCCCCTGCGCTGGCTCTCGTGGCTGGAGTGGTGGCTCTGACCCCCTTGCCCCCCAGCCTGGGGGCAATCACAGCAGGGCAGCTCCCGCTGGCAGCCCCTCTGCTCGGTGTTGGCATCAGCAAGCCAACACTGCTCAATGTCCGCCTCTTCGGAATGCACATTCTCTACTCTGAGGGTTTTTAAGCTGCTTTTTAAGAGCCCTGATGTGATAAGCATTTTCAGTACAGCCCTTCCTGAGCCCTCATTTGCTTACCCTTTGGAAATCTAATACTTGATATAAGCACATTTCTGCTCCCTCCATTTGTAAGGACAAATGTAAAGTAATTGTTTGATATTGCAGCGGTTTCCTCAGGCTCCAGCTCTAATTTCCCACTAATACAGTATTGTCAGGGGGATCAATCTAACCCAGCACCTTCTGCCTCCTCGGAGTGGATTGGAAATGGCTTTTCTACTGCAAGGCTGGGATTTGTGAGTCTCACTGTGAATGTTTTTCTCCTTTAAAGGAAAAATCATACAAGAAAATATCCCATTTTCCTGCAGATGCTGTTAATCCCCTGCTCTGCCTCCGCCTGCCCACAGCTGGCTCCAGGTCCCCTTGCTGCTGGATTCCCTCACGGCTCCTGCGGCTGCTGCTGATAAAGGTGGAAGAGATGCAGAAAGGGCTTTATTAGATCTCCATTAATTATGACCAATTTTTTTCCTATTAGAGCTCATTGAATGGTAATAGCTTCCTGTAACGCCTCTTAACCTGGTCCAGGGTCGTGTTGCATCCCTGGCACAGCCACCACGCATGGCCCTGAGGCGTCCCCAGCCTGTGCCAGAGGACAGAGGGTCCCTGTTCCCTTGTCCTGCTGGCACTGTGCTCCGAACAGACCGACTCCTCCCCAGGAAAGCCCGTGGTGGGTGCAGGGGGCACTGGAGTGTGAAGCAAAGGAGCAGCCTTGTCCCAAACTGTGCACCTGGCAGAAAATACAGGTTTCAGAGTGAAATGTGTTGGTAAGACTGCCCCTGTGTCCCCAGCTCTGGGAATATCTGTGTCCCCCCTGCGGGTGACACCGTGCCCTCCTGGGTCACCACCAGCCCTTTTCCCACTGTCCCCGGTCACTTCCCCCGTGGCCCCGATGCAGCTGAAGGATGAGGCTGAGCAGGGTTGCTCAGGAATCACCTTTGCTGTGCCCTACTCCCTGCTGGCAGCAGCTGGAGGTAGCCAGGGTACAGGTTTTGTCCCTGTCCTGGTGTACCTGGGGCAGTTCTGCAAACACTGTCTGGCAAACACAGGTAAATCTCCTGTTGGGCTTCTCCTGGGCTGGGGAGAGCCCAGCTGCAGGGTGGCACCGAGAGCGGTTTGTGCAGGCACCGGGGAGAGGCTGAGACTCAGATTTAGATGCTAGAGGTAAATTGCAACCTTTGACAGAAATGCCTGAGATTTACTACGAAAATCAATAGATGATTCAAACCATCCAGCACTTGGAAAGGCAAATAACACCACTCCAGTAAGAGCCGTTATTGATATTCATGAGCAGCAGTGCTCATTACAGGGCCTGCTCACAGGCTCGTGAGATGGATGGCAGCAGGGTGGGACAGGGCTACGAGTGGGCATAGACAGAGCAGGAGCTCCCATGGCAGGACAGGCCCCCATGCTGCCTGTTCATGCCCCCGTGGTGCTCAGTGCCCCATCCCTGGGGCTGCGCCTTGCAGGAGCTCTTCGGGCCCCCGGCTCCCCCAGCAGCTCACGGATGCTGAGCCAGGAGCACCGTGATGCTGTGCCTGTCGAACACCCAGGGATGCAGCCCGTCAGTCAGCTCCAGGCGGGATGCTGAGCTGGGCGAATTCCCCATCCCGAAACACAGCAGCAGTCAGAGCGTGGCTGGTTCTGCGATGGGCTTGGAGACGTGCAGAGAGCGGTACAGTGCTTGCAGGAGGGGTAGCGATGGGGCTGCTGAAGCCAGGGTGAGAGGTAGCTGCCTGTGTGCCACCAAGCATCACGGGGCTTGGCTGCGTTTTAGGATCAGTGGCTGGGCTGGTGCTGAGGGTGGGGACCAGGGGCCGTCCTACAAAGAACAGGACTAGGATGCAGTGGGAAGGCATGCAGGGCTGCAGCTCCTGGCTCCCAGCTGGCACAGGACGGCATGCACGGCTGCAGCTCCTGGCTCCCAGCTGGCACGGGAAGGCATGCAGGGCTGCAGCTCCTGGCTCCCAGCTGGCACGGGAAGGCATGCAGGGCTGCAGCTCCTGGCTCCCAGCTGGCACGGGAAGGCATGCAGGGCTGCAGCTCCTGGCTCCCAGCTGGCACGGGATGGCATGCAGGGCTGCAGCTCTCAGCTCTTGGCTAGCGTGGTCGTGGTGTGGCTGGGTGAGGTTGTGCAGGAGCTGTGTGGGGCACATGTGCGTTGAGGCACATTCCTGGTGTCCAACTGCGGGTGCCACTCTGCATTGTGCAGTTGAGGTGGGGAGGGCATCTGGGGGCTGCCTGTCCCTGCCCGCAGAGCCTGCCCACGGCTCGGCACCTCCGCTGGGGCCAAGCGCAGCCACTGAGAACTCGAAGAATAACTGTGACTAATGCAGCAGGAGGTGGGCACAGGCTGGGGGGGCATCTAGCAAAGTGTGCGGCACTTGACATTTCAGTGTAATTACAGGCTTCTATAGAACAGCCCATTAAGCTCAACCATAAATTACTGCTGCTTGCATCTAATTCCACGTCCGCCCCCTGCGCCTGGCAGGAGGTAGCATTAACCCTGGGGTCCTCCGGCACTGCCGAGCAGTGCCATTGCCCCTGTGCAAGGCTGTGTATCTGGTCCCCTCCTCGCCATGCCAGGCTGAGCTGCTGTCCTGCCCCGAGCCCTGTGCCCAGCTGCCTTGCCGGCCCGGTGGGCACAGTGGGGCTCTGCATGGCCCTGGCAGCACCGCACGGGCAGCGGCGCAGCACCGGGCTGCCCAGCCTTGCCCTAAGAAAAGCCCATGCAGATGGACCAGTGGAAGCCGCCTTTATTTACACAAAGGGGTGACATGCTGACCAAAGACACTAGTGCCACTAAAGTACCCGTAACAGCAGGATTCTGTGCTTTATTCACAGGACAAAATATTGGTACAACATTTTTAATAGACTTTTTGTTCAAGCAGACACACCTCACTGTCCTCATGGGTACACACTGCGCTCAAGGGACGGAAGGCAAAGCGGAGCAGCCAGAGCTCTGCTTGCCCCAGCACCGTGGTGGGACGTGGTCCTGCAGCCCCACAGTTGCTACCCACAGCCAGGGGTGTCCAGGAGCTCCCCGTTTGCTTTGGGACACAGAGGAGGGACGTGCCTTGCAACAGCCTGTGCACAGGCTGCAGTACAGGGCCGTCACTGTGGCCCCAGGGACCCCATGGATCAAGCCACGGCACTGCTGGCCTGCCCAGATGGGCAGTGCCCGCTGACACTCATCCCTCAGTGGCTGCAGCAGGACTCATCTTCTCTCTGCTCACCCTGGAGCATCCTGGCCTCCTGAGAGCCAGGGCAGCCCTTTGCCTGCCTCTGCTCATGGATTCTGGGCAGGATGGGCTGACAGGGGGGTCCAGCCCAGCCTCCCCAGGGCCCCTCTCATGGAAGACTGCAGCCTCATGTCACTGCAGCTCTGCTCCCGGATGCTTATTCCCACCTGAAATCCTGCCCAACTGTTTCATAGAATTTGATATTATAAGGTCTATAAAAGTCCCGAAGCTGCTCAATCACCTCAGGGTCAATCTGCACGTGAGTCCTGCCTTTGGACTTGCCCAAGCAGCGAGGCAAGCCACTGCTCTCTGACTTTTTCAGGCAAGGAAAGCCTTTTGTCTTGTTGAAGTAGAAGTGCTTGTCCGTGATAACCCGTTTGATGCCCAGGAAGTCCTGGATTTTGCCCATCTCCCCGGCTGGGTCCGTGATGAGCCTCTCCCCGCTGACAAAGTGGATCTGCGAGAGGGGGAAGTACTGGAGCCAGCTCTCCAGGTGCACAGCGTACATCCCGATGCGGATGGCATTCCAGGATGTGTCCACCAGCCCCAGGCTGCGGTTGCGGAAGGACAGCCCTTCGAAGGTAGGGATGTCCGGCTTCTTGGAGAGTGTCTGCGTGTAGTCCGAGATGGCCCGGGTGACCGGGTTCCTCACCACCACGATCAGCTTCGTGTCTCGGGACATGTTGAAGATCCGCCGCGGTGCTTCCTTGGTGACAAAGTAGCTGGGGGTCTTCTCCACCGTGATCTGGCTGTCGAGTGTTCGTGGCATCAGACTCCTGCAAGTGAAGCAGAAGGTGATGGTGAGTAAGGACTGGGCCGGGTGGCACCAGGAGGTGGTGTCTGCGGTGTGTGGCTGGCGGGGTGTCCCCCCTGTCAGGTCCAGCTCCCTCCCTAGTGCTCCTTCCAGTCCCAGGGCACCCTGTGCAGAGGACGGGGGCAGCTTCACTGGCCCAGCGGCAAACGGAGATGCTCAGCTCCCAGGAGAGTCCAGAGCCGGGCGAGATGGAGGGCAAGGGCAGAGCCAGACTGCAGGGACCCTGTGCGGCACCTGCAGCTGCTCTGTCCCCATTGGTGGCAAAGCCGTCAGCAATTTATGGAGAGCACCGGAGCTCAGCCTGCAACCAGGAAGGGTAGCAGGTCTGGCCATGCACCCCAGCCGCTGGCTCAGAAGCATCACACAACAGGCAGGGTCTGCAGGAGCCTCTGCTCAGCCTTTCAGCCCCCATCCTCATCAGCTGCCACTGGCAAAAGAAATCTCCTTCCTCACCTCCCTGAAGGTATTAGGGTGCACCCCAGGCATCTCTCCTCCCCGATCATGTCACGGTTCACCCTGGGTAACTCTCCTCCCCAAGCACATCAGGGTGCACCCTGGGCACCTCTCCTTGAATGTATCGGGGCATATCCCAGACACCTTTCCTCCCTGATCACGTTAGGGTGCACCCCGTGTGCCTTTCCTCCCCAGCTGCATTAGGGTGCACCTTGGGCACCTCTATTCCTCGACTGCCTCAGGGTCCACCCCAGCCTCCCTGCTCCAGAGGCAGAGGAAGGAGCCAGCCCAGGAGTGGGAGAGCAGCCCTCTCACCCTTTGCTTTCATCACGGAGATGGGCAGGGAATCAGTGCTGCCAGCACGCAGCCCTTGTGCCCGGTGACAGCAAAGGCTGCCGGGGCCAGGATGCAGAAGTGTGGTGGCTGTGATGCCACCACCACGAGAAGCCATGGGGAGCAATGGAAATGGCCCTGGGTGCTGTGCTGCTCCTCCAACAGGACCTGGAGCAAGGGGCTCATGCCCCTGCAGGTATCGCTCATGCAGGCAGGGCTTGATCCAGCCCAAGGGCTCCAAGCTGGGGTCCTGCATCCTGTTCCTGGCACAGGGAGCTGGGCTGCATGGCCAGAGAGGGAGCACCAGCCTGGGGGAAAATGAAGCATCCCAGATTAGCACTAATCAAATCATTTGCTTTGACACGTGAACATCCAAATCAAATAAAAATTAATGGGATGGAAAGATTAATAAATTGGTCTTGTGTTACTAGAATCAACTATGAAATCCATTGCAGCCAGATCCATGATGCCATGGGTCCCTGGGCTGGGAGCACCTGATGAGAGTGCAGGGAGAGCTGGAAGCTGGGATGTGGCCAGCACCAGTCTGGGAGCATCCGCCCTGCAAGTATCGGCTGGCACCAGTACCCACACCAGGGAGCGTGCTGCTGCCACGACACCTCCGGGCACGCAGCAGCCCTCTGGGCACCCCTCATGGACCTGGAGAGGTGCTTTGGGGCACAGCAAGTGTGTTCACAGGCAGCGATGAGGGAGAAGGGGCATTCATCCCAGCTGCAGCCTTCCTGCAGAATCTGCACGGGGTGGGTGACTGCAATCAACTGCTTCCAGCCCAGCCTCACAGGGCTGCATCCCTGCACAGGGACCGGGGAAGGAGCCGGGGAGGAGCTGGTGCGAGTCACTTTAATAGACTTGGAGCTGTGGATGGCTGGATAACCCAGCGAGGCCTCGGGACAGAAGCAGTCATGGAAAGCAAACATCAGCAACCCTGTCTGCAGCAATTCAGCTGGAGAGAGCGAGGCACTGATTTATTCATGGAATAAACCCTGCACAACGCCATGGCCACACAGTCTTGCTGGCATGCGGCAACGCGCCCGCTTCTGAGACCTGCATCAATCTGGCAACTAAAACCAGGCACCTCCAGGATCCCTACAACACGGCCACAGCCCCCAGCTTAGGGGCTGGCTCTGTGGAGAGGAAGACCTGACTGCGAGGAGATACAAGAGCAGCCCCTAACATCCTGCATGGCAGGAGGGCCACGATGGCCAACTCGGGGCATCGCGGGGGCAGCAGCAGGTGCCAAGGGCAGCGGGGACCCAGGATGCTCCCTGTGAAGATGACGCTGGGTACAAGAAGAAACCGCGGCCCAGAGGATTGGATGAGCAGCTGGAAGATGGAGAGATATTGAAGAGATGGGTCCAGCAGTCTGTGCCAGGCTGCTGGGAGTTCCTGGGGATGCTGGCAAAGGTCCCTCTGTCTCACGTGGCCCCATTGCTGCTGCCTGCTGCCCTGCGGGCAAGGGGCTGAGGGCTCCTGTCCTGGCACCTGTGCACTCTTAACCAGTTCCCTCATTTGAAGGACAACAAACTAATTAGTTCGCAGAAATTAACAGGGCTGTTTTATAGAGATACCTGAGCATGGACATGGCATAATTGGCCTTTCTCACTGCTCTGCTTCAACCCTCATAAATCCCGATTATGATTCCCGTTGTTTAATGACTATCAGGAAATGCTAATTTAGCGGCAGGTACCATGGCTGTGTCTCCATATCACAAACAAGTTCCATCATAAATCAGTGCGGGACAGCTTTATAAGTGATTCACTACTACAATATATTGGTGGAGAATCATAAAACTGCTGTTTCATTAATGGCTCATCTTCAGCCTTGTTAGGCTTTCATTACGTGAGCTATTAGGTCCATGTATTCAAAAAATGAAAGTACAGGTTCTAATCCATTATGAAAAATGCAAAATCTCTGCATAGTAAATTACTGAGATGAGACAAGAGTTGTTGTTTTTTAAATGGACTCCCAGTGTTTGCTGCTCCTGAACTGCTGAGACAACAAAACACAACCTGAATAGACAAATAAATCACCAGTGAAACCGTGCAAGGGGGAGAAATGTCACCCTGGCATTCATCTTTACGCTAACAGTGGGATCCCCAGAGCTGTGTGAGCTGGGAAATGCATTGCAGACCTAATTACAGGTGACTTTAAAAAGATATTTTTTGGACTCGAGCATTCACAGAGTTATTTGCATAGAAATAGCATGTCACAGAGTCTTAATCCCAATGCTCCAACATTTAGGTGTGAAGGCTCGCAGTAGCCGGCTTGCGGCTGCCCACACCCTCACGCAGAGGCAAGACCAGAGACATTGCTCCAGGGATGTGCAGGAGGGGTCCCTCCAAAGCCACAGCGGGAGGTGTCGGAAACTCCTCCCGTGGTAACGGTGGGACGCAGCTCCCCCTCATCCCCCCTGGATTCCATTCAGCAGCCACAGGCTCTTCACTTCACCTGCTTTTCCTTGCTCTTGCCAAGAAGGCTGATGCTCTGACCAACACAGGCTTTTAATTACCAGGGGCATCCCAGCTCCCCGGGTCAGTCCGCATTTCAGGGGCTCCAGGTGCCCCTACAGACCCTTCCCTGCAGTGGGACTTGCCTGGTGTACGGGGGGTGTGGGGGCATCCCCAGTACCGGCCCAATCCCTGCTCAACACACAGCTCCAGCTGGAGAGACAGCACTAATTCCTCCCAAATTAGGGATTACTTTCATTCCAATTAGTCAGTTCTTAAAGTCCTTCAGTGCCATTGGATCCAGGCATTAATGGTCCCTTCTGACCCACAGATGTAGAGGCTGCAATTCCAAACTTACTGAGGAGGGGACACGCGTCAGGCACATCCAGAGGTGCTGTCCCCACCGTGGCTGAGCTAGCATCACCGTGCCCCATGGTGCTGGGGAGCTGGCACATCCCTGGGCAGCACCACGGCTGTGGGGCAGCAGCAGCAGATCCCAGCCCAGCTGCAGCTGTACCAGTGTGAAGGCAGCACCTCACCCTGAATGAGTTAAATTCTCCCCAGCACCTTTCCTAGACCTGAATTATTAATTTTCTCATAATCTGCCTTTGGGCACCCCGCAGCCCCTACAACACTCCCACATTAAAAAATCATGTGCTCCCTCACTGGCTGCACTGCTTTGATGTCGAACATGCATGAAACACTCTCCTAGGGAGGAACTCGTACGAAAATTCATCAGATGATTGAGATATTGCAGATGAGCGTGCATGGGGAGAGCACCCATCCGATAATCCCGTTACAGCACCTGCCCCTCCATCCGGAGTGTAGAGCACGAAGGAGAGTGGGGCACCTCCTGGGTAAATATTTGCCTGCTGCAGCTCATCGCGTGCAAGGGGCATCCCGGCTTTCCTCAGAGACTGGAGGCTGACATGTGCGTAATCCTGGACTCCATCCACTCATCGGCATAAAAACAAACTATTTAATTTGGCAAAAAAACCCCAAGTGCGTGCTCTGGTGACGAAGGTTGTGCGTTCTCCCTCTTCCAGCTGACGTTGCAGGCTCAGCAGCTGCATCTGAGGATGCTGCCTGTACGCAGGCTGGGAGAGGGGAGCCCGGTGGGTTTGGAGCCCAAATCCCTCAGCACAAGTGAGCACACGGCTCCCAGCGGGACCAGACCAGCTGTGGCGCGGGTCACTGCTTTGAGCGGCACCGCAGGGCTGGTAGAAGGGTGAGCTGTGAGCGTGTTTCCAGCTGCAGCTCACCATGCTGGAGATAAGCAGATAAACTCTTTCAAGAGAGCAAACTGGAGTCAGGCTGGGATCGTGGGACTGCTCCACCTTGACCCTACAGCAGGTCCCCACCCCACAGCACCGTTTGCCCTTCAGCTGGAGCCGTGTGCCCTCCACGCTGCCCCGCAGGAGCAGGACAAGGCACAGGCAGAATCCCACTGGGAACGCAGAGCAAGCACGGCTACTGCAGAGCTAGCATCCAGCCACGAGGCCCCTGCCCGCTGCGGAGGAGGCTGTGCCACGACACATTGTGCCGTGCCACGCCATGCTGTGCCGCGCCACGGGTGCACGCGGCTGACAGCCGCCACCAGCTCGTGCCTGGCAGAGGGCTGCGAATGGTGTCAGTAGATGAAAGCTCAAGCAAAGCTACTCAGAGGTTTCAGCAAAACTGGGTCAAGCACATGAGAAACTGAGGTGTGAGGAAGATAAAAAGCTCTTCGCAGCTGAGTGACATTGCAGCAGGTGTCTAGGACACCAGGATGCCCTGGCTGAGAGCTGCACTGCTGGTGCTTCGCAGTGCGGGACCCCTGCGAGGAGTTCACGGGGCAAACAGGAATCCCCTGGCACCGGGTGCCCCCATGCTGCTGCCGCATCCCCTCCCCTGACCCGCTGAGGCTGTAGCGCTACCCCAGGGGCTCTGGGCTGGCCCTGGGAGCAGGGCTCCCACGACGCTGAACAGGGTGGGCTCTGTGCATACTCACAGCCCGCATGGTTTGAGAGATGCGCCACGTCCATCCCTTGGCAATGCCACCCCGGGGTAACACGCCAGCCCAATGCCCCCGCTGCCACCACCCCATGCCAAGGCAGCCCCAGATTTAATGACAGATCAGGCCTTTAATAAATGTTTATGTTCAGAGAGTTTACGCCAGTGCTCACAGACAGCTAATGAGGGACATTTCAATGCATAAAAGCAGTGTGCAGGCAGTAATTAACTTTGTTGCTGATTCATTTTTAATCATTTAAATGCTCCAGAGATTCACAGTGTCCTTAAAGTCAACAAAATCTTTTCTGAAGGGCATGCCTCAACACCCTTTGTGCACATCAGCCAATGTGGAACTCCAACCTTCCTCAATAACCATCCAGCATAGAGCGAGGGTCTGACAAAGCCCAAGGCTACGCAGCTGGGAAGCAGTGGGAGGTGAGGGCTCCCCAGTGCAGTGCTCGCAGGGCCCAGTGCACCAGCCTTGCCTCTAGCACTGGGTCGAGGCAGACACCCTTGTCCCCAGAGCACAGGCAGACAATTCGGGCAGTGCCTGACCCCTGTGATGGGCACCCAGGGTCACCAGGAACTGGCACCGTTTGCCGTCCGTTCCAAGAAGCACCCGTGCCCTCAGCCATACCAGGCTCCGAGCTGGATTTCCCGCAACCAAAGTGAAGGTTAGAACAAACTGTGGTGTCTACAAACCAGGTCAGGGAAGACAGAGCAAGAACATGCATCATTAATGTGGAAGGCCTGGTATGGATTTACCTCCCTGCATCTCTCTCAGTGCCCGAGCAGGGGAAGCCACCCCAGGGTCGGAGCGAGGGTCTCCACAAGCCTGCTTGGAGCAGGACAGTGATCAGGGAACACGCTGCCTGCAGGGCAGCTCCTCACACAAAAGCTTCTGCCAGAGGTTTTGTACCCGTTCCTCAGAGCCAGGGCACTCTCTGAAGTCAAGGAAATTTCAAAGCATCCTTGAAGCTTGCAGCCTTCTTCTCTTCTTACTCATTAACTTTAGCAAAATGCACTGTCAGTCAAGCCCACAAACGAGCGTGTTGTTGGGCAAAGCTTAATGGGCTCCCATTTGTGTGTGAGCCAACCTGGCCATTAGCAGAGAGCAATTAGCGAGGTGGAGTGCAGGAGTTGGGTTTGCCTGCTCCCTCCTCTCCCTCCTGCAGGGACACGGGGCCACACAGCCATGCTCCCCGGCTGTTTCCCAGGGCAGCAGCAGCACCCACCTCTCAGAGGCCAGCGGTGCTGCACATGTCCCCCAAGACCAAAGGCAGCGCCAGGGCTCAGGGCAGAGCCTGACCAGTGCGGGGACACCATGGACCTGTCACAACCACACAGGGGGAACCTGAGCTTGACCCAAGTGCTGTCCCTGGGACAGGTCTTGGGCAGGGAGATCCATGCAGGAGCGAGATGGGCTCTCCCCAGTGCCAGCGCCTGGCTCAGCCTGCAGCCAGACCTGCTAGGAAAAACACCTTGCTGCGAAAACAACGCTGGAGCATCTGACTTGGGGTCACTCAGGAATGCTGGGGAGGAAAAAGCGCATCCGAGATGCTGTAATTGGAGTCATCGCTCAAAGTTAACTGCAAATTCAACAGCACCGCCTTCCCTGTGTTCTGGAAAATATTGAAGGTTATTGGCAGGCACTACCTGCAGTGGGAAAAGCTCCGTATTGAACATTCAGTCCCGGATTGGTAATGGATCGATACTCCCCAGGAGCTGGCTGTTTGGTTGCAGTTGTCTTAAAACAGATCTTGCTAAAAATACTTTTCCTGTAGTGTAACCGTAGCTAATGAGGTAGATTAGAGAGGCTGATGGGAACCGGGAACATGATGAGTGTTTTGGGTCTGAAACGGGTGCCAGGAGAAGAGGGGTCTGACTCCACCACACATGCCATCACCCAGCACCGAGGGAGCCGAGGCTGCCCGCGCAGTGGAACGAGCTACGACAGAAGGCACCACAAGAACAGCAGCCAAGTGCCAGCACGATGTTTGGAGGCAGAAGGACAGGCGGACCAGGAGGTGTCCCCTCCTGCTGGTTCTGCCACCTCTGTCTCAGACCCGCTCTGATGGGGAAATGGGGAAAACCAGGACCTGATGTTCTGGGAGCATCTGAGGGGCTCAGCTCTCACGCTACTCTCAGCTGCACCAAAGACCTACTTGGTCCCTCAGCTCCCCAGTGGGACATGAAATGGGGAGGATGGAGCCTGACTGGGCACACAGCTGTCAGAGCAGCCAGAGGCTGCTGCAAGCAAAGTCTCTTGCTTGTGACGGGGAAGGCTTTGCCTTTGCCTCTTCAAGGTGTCTGTGCTCTGGGACCCCACTGCACCACACAGCTCCCCAGGCTTGGGAGCTAGGAATGGCCTCCAGCTCCAGCCAGGAGCAGCCTCCCACACCGGGGTCCCTGCTGGGCTTCACCAGCAGCTCTGCCTTCCCAGGACACCGAGGCCACAGGACCCTGCTCCCCGGTCCCTTGGCAGAGTGACAGGAGCTCATTGTGCTGCGGGTTAGACCTGTTCCACAGTTAATTGCTCCACTTGCAAGGAGGAAAATCAATTCTGCGTTTTATACATTAGCAGCCTCTGTGCTTAAGTTTTGGCACATTTGTGAGGTTAAAAAAAAAAAAGGTAATAAACCCAGGGAAGTGTCATTTAATTGTTTTAGCTGAACTAATTTGGAGGCTCCACTGCTCGGGCGTGCTCTCTCCATCGATCCACACGCAAAGCCAAGCCCCAGGCAGCACGCTGCTCGCCTGGCTGCACTCGGCTGTTGCCCGTCCCTCCTGGTCACAGACACATCCCTTCCCACGAAGGAGCCCAGGATGAACCTCGGGGCAGGTTGACTGCTCAGCGCTCACTGATCCAGCCTCTTGGTGCCCAAGGTTATGCCAGGAGACTCCCACCTCCTGGACCAGCACCACACTGGGCACCTGTGGGTGCCCTTTTGTGCCCCAGGCAGGGTCCATCTTGGCCCCCGGACCCTTCCCTTCATTCAGAGAGGTACCAGCAAGCGCTGCCTTCACTGGGCTCTGCAGCCCTGGCTCTCCTGCAAGGAGCCACGAGCACTCGTGCAGGAGCAGCACCATGAGGTTGGGTCCTTCACTGCCTGCAAGGCTCTCAGCCCTGTGCTCCCACACGGACACTAAGCAGGGGAGCCTGGGGAGCTCGCAGGGCCATGGACTGTGTACGGAGACCTTGGCTCAGGACTGCGGGGAGCTGCTTCCCAGCCAGGTGCTGAGCACATGCAGCTCTCCTCCGAGTGTAGGACTCGCCAGGACCTGCACCCTGCTCCATCACCCATCCTGCTACAGTGGATACCCTTCAGACAAACTGCCACTGCTCCTGTCCCCACACTCTCTATTGCAGGGCCACTCCCAGCTGTTTGCTTTTTGGTGATGCAGGGTGGGTGCCAACATCTGGTGTTCGGGAGCAGGGGGCGAGACAGATCTGCTGAGGGGTGAGAGCAGGCAAAGGATATGGCTGCATCTACTCCTCAGAGGTGTGAGAAATGGGGAAAGCTGCAGGACAACCTTAGGGAAGGGAAACTGCACTCCATCTGCACCTGTTCTGGCTCTCCCATCACCTACCACTGGTACAGCTGGAAAGAGCTACACATTTGCGGCTGCAGGGTCTGCTGTGACCCAAGCACAGAGCGCAGCTGACCTGCCCAGGTCTGCAGACAGCGCCTGAGCTACCTCCCTGTGCACAGACCTCAGCTGGAGGAGACAGGGCACCCACCCAGCGCCCGGCAGGTGCTGCTCACAGCCAGACACCCGCACCCCCACATCACAACCACGACTCCCACCTGCCCAGCAAGGAGACAAATCAGGGACCCAGCAGAGCTGGGAGCAAGCACTGTGCCATGGTGCCTCCCAACCCGTTTGGCAGCTGACGAGTGCTGCCCTGCTCAGGGACAGGGGACGTCTCTCCTGGGAAATCATTCCTCAGAGAGGCAGGCAAGAGAGCTGCCCACCACCGCCACGATGCTCCAACACACCGACTGTGCCAGGCAGCCCAAGAGCAGCTCCCACCGTGCTCCACAACAGAGCAGCAAACACACTGGGTCAGACGCAGTGGGGAGCAGGGCGTGAAGCACGGGGAGCAAAGAGTGCAAGGCCACGGGCTAGCGATAAGCCCATGGATGGTGCTCACATGCAGCAGCTGGCTCTGTAAGAGCCGCTGCGCTCCCCCCAAAAGCCTTTATGGAAAGAGGTGAGATTTAGATGAAATATTAGAAAAAAAAGTTTTGCTGTGAAGGTGGAGAGGCCCTGGCCAAGGTTGCCCAGAGAACTGGTGGCTGCCCCATCCCTGGAGGGGTTCAAGGCCAGGTTGGATGGGGCTTGGAGCCCCTGATCCAGTGGGAGGTGTCCCTGCCCAGGGCAGGGGGTAGGATTGGATGGGCTTTGGGGTCCCTTCCAAGCTGAACCATTCCGTGACTCTACGATTCTAAATTAAACTTCAATCACCTCCTCCTGGAAACACGTTCGCTGTTCTCCGCAAATTCTCAGGGATCCCAGTCAGAGCCACATTTCCCCGAGTTCAGAGGCAGCACTGCAGGGGCTGCCCCTCCCACCGCTCCAGGGATGAATCCCACTGGCACAGGGAGCGGGGCGGCCGTGCTCCGGAGACCCGCAGGACGGCGCTTCCCTGGACGGGACGGGAATCCCATGGCCCGGGGGGACCGAGCCCGGAGCCGCCCGGCACCGCGGGAGGAGGAGGGAAAACCCCCCGAAGCAGCCGGTCCCGGAGCCTCCGCGGACCCCGGACTCGCGCCCGCCACCACGGGCACCGGGGGCGATGCTGGGGGGCGGGATCCGCTCCCCCCTCACCGGCACCGACCCAGCCCCCGACTCGCCGCAGCCCGCAGCCCCCAGTCCCGCGCCCGTTAACGCGGGCGTCAGAGCGACCGGCGGGGTCCGCGCCGGGGGCGATGCTGCCGATGATGAAGGCCCGCGCCCCCCTCACCAGTACCTGCGCCCCCCCTCACCTGCACCACTCGCGACACCCCCGTACCGCTTCCTCCCACCTGTCACCTGTACTGCTCCCCCTCCCTTGTACCCCTCCCCACTCCTCATCTGTCCCTCTCTCCTCCTCCCTCTCACCTGCATCTCTCCCCCTCCCCTCCCCCACCTGCACCTCTCCCCCTCCGCTCTCTCACCTGCACCTCTCCCCCTCCCTCACCTGCACCCCTTCCCCCATCACCTGCACCTCCCCCTCCCTCCCCTGCACCTCTCTCCCCCTCCCCTCCGTCCCCTGCACCCCTCTCCCCTTCCTCACTTGCACCTCTCTCCTCCCTGCACCCCTCTCCCCCCCTCCCCCGCACCTCTCCCCCCTCCCCTCCCTCACCTGTACCTCTCTCCCCTCATCACCTGCACCTCCCCCTTCCCCTCCCTCACCTGCACCCCTCTCCCCTCCCTCACCTGCACCCCTCTCCCCTCCCTCACCTGCACCCCTCTCCCCTCCCTCCCCTCCCTCACCTGTACCTCTCTCCCCCCATCACCTGCACCTCCTCCTCCCTCCCCTGCACCTCTCCCCCCTCCCCTCCCTCACTTGCACCTCTCCCCCTCCCCTCTCTCCCCTGCACCCCCCTCCACGCCCCCCTCACCTGTACCACTCGAGCCCGCGGTCGTAGTTCCTGTCGAAGAAGTGGGGCTCCGTGCCCAGGGCGCGCACGTCGGGGTGCACGCGGATGAACTCCAGCACGGCGCGCGTCCCGCCCTTCTTGACGCCCACCACGATGGCGCGGGGCAGCCGCTTGGCGCCGGCCCGGGGGGGCGCGGGGGGCTGCTCGGGGGGCGCCCCGCACCGCGGCCGCGGCTGCTGCAGGAGCCGCTTGGCGGCGGCGGCGCTGCGGGCGGGCGGGCAGCGGGCGCGGGGCGCGGCGGGGCCGCAGCGGAGCAGGCGGTAGCAGAGGCAGGAGCAGCACAGCGACAGCGCCAGCAGCGCCACGACCCTCCGCGCCAGCCGCCGCGACGGGGACGCCGCCGCCGCTGCCGCCGCCGCCGGGCTCGGCGCCCCCCGCGCCATGGCTCCATGGGGCCGCGCCGCCGCCGGGGCCGCCCCGCCGCTCCGGCATCTCCCGCGGCTACGGGGCCGCGCTGCCGGGCGGCCCCAGGGGGCGGCGGCGGCGGCGCCCCCCTCCGCCCCGGCCCCCTCGCATCCCCGCCGGGCTCGGCGCTGGGCAGTGCGGGGCCGGGGCGGCGGCGCCGCTATTTAAGGGGCCGCCTGACGTCAGCTCCGCCCGGAGCCCCCGCGAGCGCTCGGCGGCGCCGGCCTCCCCCGCGCCCACCGGGACGGGGCTGAGACCCGACGGGTCGGTCCCGCCCCGCCCCGCCCGGTGCCCGCGGGGGATGGAGCGCAGGGAGGGAGGCGCCCAGCGTCCCGCACGGTAGCGCGGGCGGCTCCGAGCCCGCAGCCGGAGCGGAGCCTCCCGCAGCCGCGCGGTCCGCAGGGAACGAACGGGAGCCGGCACCGGGGCGGCTGTGAGCGGGCACCGAGCTCCTGCCCTCAGCCGCCTTCCTCCGGGGCGGGGGGCACTGGAGCCAGGAGGTCTCTGCTCTCGACGAGGGCAGAGGGAGCAGCCGTCGGCTGTGGGACCACACCGGTAAATAAGAAGGAAAAGCTTGAAGAAGATGCAGGAATCAAATTTTGCTGTGAGACTGGGGATGCTCAGCTTTGCGGTGCCCGGCAAGCAGGCTGACCCAAGGAAACCACGGGGCTGCTGCAGAACAGGGGTGCAGGTTGTCGCCTCCTCCCCACCCCGCTGGTTCCTGCTGCTTAACTCGGATTCCTTCCCCCCCACTGCCTGGCACCCCAGGCTTCTGCTTGGCTGCTCATGCTAAAGCCAAAGGGCTGCGTGCGGCGCTGCTTAAACATTAATAGTCTTCGTCTCTGCTTTCTCAGCGCTGAAAGCTTGTTCAGCTGCAGAAAACGACTTGTCTTGTTACTTGGGAAGAAGGATGGTAATAGGGAGAGACAGGCAAAAAGCGCCAGCCCGACACAAACAAGGTTGCCACTCCAGGGTGGGGATGGGGTTTCCTCTTGTGCAGCACCCAGGAACTCGTTGCAGGCGTAGAAGAGGTTCGAAAAGACAGCTGAAAGAGCAGTGCTCTCTGCAGCCTCTTTCGCCTGTGCTGGTGTGGGAGCAGAGGCATTCAGCCTCCTGGGGAGTTTAAAAATAGTTTCCCGAGGAAGAAAGCGTCTGCTGGCTCAGGAGAGCTCTGCAACTGGAGGACAGGGAATGAGTCCCCACAGGGCCAGCCTTATCATCCCAATGTGACTCGCAGGGGTTTTGCATTTGGGACATTTGGTACTACATTTGCTGCTCTGTGTTGCAGCAGCTTCTGCTCGGGAGGGCTGGGCACCAGCCCCTCCGTGCAGGTCAAGGTAGGAAGACAGAGCCGTGCATCCAGGGTCAGCCTGCAGGAGCTGAGCTGTTCCTGGCTGCTGTCGACTCCCCTGTGTCTGCACCCTCCACCCAAACCAGTGCGGCGCCGAGCAGGGAGGGGGCACTTACAGAGCCCACAGAGCTCCTGCCACACAGCCAAGGATGCTGCCCTGCCTGGGAGCAGGGGTACCCAAAGAGGCAGGCGCTGCTGGGCTCCCTGTCCAGTGGCAGGAGGTGTCAATCACCCAGTTCCGCTCCATGACAAACTGTGAAATCTGTGGAAAAGTTGCTTTTTCCATTTTTAGCCATTTTATTGCCTCCGTGTGGTGATCCAGTCTTGGCAGCAAACACATTGCTTAAGCATGAACATTAGAGGCGTCTGGATAAATAAAGCTGGTGTGGATGCCTAGACACCTCCAGGTTTCTCTGCTTGCAAGGGAGGAATGTTTTGTAAAGCTGACAATTTTGCTTTCAGTCTTTGTATCTTTGCAGGGCACATCTTTTCCATGGCATGTTTGCTGTTTACACCCCGCTCTGCATAAACAACAGCTTTCTGATGCTTTCGGCACACTCTGGCCCTGCCACCCGTGCTAACGGCAGCCTCGGGAGTCAGCCCTGAGTAGGATTCCCCGACAGGGAGAGCCAGACACTGTGCAGTTGCTGGAGCTGCCCTGGTGTTGTGGGGAGAAGGAGCCCTCTAAATCACTGCAGGAGACTCTCATCTCATCAGCCAGCACCTCACAGCACAGGAATGGTGGAATCCACAAGCTCTGGAGAAAGTCCTGCCTCCTCTTCTGCCCCCCTTGCCCTGTTCCCGAACCGAGCTGGCACTGTGTTTTGCTGCCAGCCTTACACCTTCCCCTCCTTTCTTTCTTCACCTCCGTTAGCTCCTTTTCAGGTGCCCCTCCCTCCTGGACTCCTGGCTCTCTTCCCATCTTGATCTTTCCAGTCTTTACAACTTCATCACCCCCAGGCTCTCTGATCTCCCTGCTGAGGTGGGATTTTACCAAAGAAGCTCGAGGCCCCTGTGCCTTGCCTGGCGCTAACCCTGATTCCTGTCCCTCTTAGGCCAGTTGTATCTCTTCACACAGCCCTGGATGCTGTTTTGCCCCAGGACAGCATCTTCAAATGCCCCAGAAAGCCTCTTGTGCCCCTCCATTCCCACACTGCCCAGAGTGGCTCCCAGGACCATAGATGCTGTGGCCAAACACAGCTCATGGCACAAACACCACAGAAGAGATTTGGAGCTTGTCCTCACCCCTCCGACTTTCCCTCTCTTCCCCCTGAGGCACTGATCATCCCCAGCCATGAACTGAGAGCAGGCAAGAACCACCATGACGGGGCTCGGGGCTCGCAGCTCCGTGGGTTCACCAGGGAGGACCTGGTCGGAGGGCTTATCCCAAGCACAGGGAGCTGATAGGCAGGCAAAAAAAAAAGAAGAGAAAGGCTGCAGACATGTCAGGATCAGAAGATTATTACAGAAATTCACAAAGAAAGTCTGTGCCAGGAGCTCATCGAACCTATAGGAAAAAAAAAAAAGAGAAGCAGTAAAATGCATACTGGAAATAGCAAATCAGATTAAAGGTGGTGTTCTGCCCTTGATGTCTTCAGGTTGTAGGCAGAACAGGTCAAGGTTAGAATTTATTTCCACAGCCAGAAAAAGCCCCAGGGCCCAAGTGTCATTGTTAATCCAGTTTTCTGTGTCTAATAATATGTTTGATGCTGGGCTGACAAACTGCCACCTTCCTTTGTGCTGGGAACTGATGGCTGAGCAGTGCACACACCTGGACAGGGGGTGTTCAGTGCCACAGGGCCCTGGTGCTGAGCTGCTCCAGCCTTACAGCCCTGGCAGTGTCCCTGAATGCCTGCAAAAACCTCCACCACAGGTTCTGCTGCTCAAGTGTCTCCTTGTTCTGGCAGGAAACTTGGAGCTGGAAAAAGAGCATCTCAGTGTTTTGCAGTTGGGAAGCAGAGGAGTAAGGGATGCAGCTGGGCAGCAGCAAGGGGCCAGGAGGGCGTGAGGATGGGGGTCAGGGCTGATGGTGCCTGGAGACCTGCTGCGTGTCTCCCAGGACCACTGTGGGCACTATGATGGGGCACATCCAATGAGATCTGGACATTCCCAAGCTCTGTGGGCACAATGGGATTCCTTTCTCCCACTCCAACCAATGCCAAAGGCTCTGGCATCACTGCAGCAGCTGTCAGTACTTGGGTGTTTCTCCCTCCATCCTCTTTGGTGCATCCCTTGCACCACTCTGGCCCTGATGAGGGCTACAGGCTTGGTTATGAAGAAGATGGAGGTGACATTCAGTCCCTTCAGCTGCTGTGGCTTTAGAGCCGCTTCCGAAGGCCAATCCCAGCTCCCACAGCCTCTCCGCTCATCACCACCAGACTCCTTGCCGGCTGGCAGGTGTCCCAGCTCTGAACTGTGGGGTCTCCCCAGGGCAGCGGAGTCCAAAAGCACCTGTCAGACAGCAGGGTGGAGGTGGAAGCTTTCTTCCCGAGCTGCCTTGAATTGAATCTGAAACTCCTGTTAAGCCTCATTAATCAGTTGTAAATGCACTGTATTCTGAGTAAGGCCAGAAACAATAAATTTAATTTTGACTCTGACTCAAGCTACTTTGGTCCTAATTCCGAGCCTCTTGCCCAGCCGGAGCAGACAGCCCTGGCCGTGCTACACAAACTCATTTGATTCTGAAATGCATTTTTAAGCAGGATGGAGGAGTGCTTAAAAGCTAAATGGCTTCCCCCAGCTGTAATCACTGCTAGCGGAGTCCTGGAATGAGAGGGATAAAGTCTGGGGGCGGGGGGAGGTTTTAATCTCACTGAGTAGATTACAGAGATTACTGCAATTTAATCCTTACGTATCTGTCACTGACGCTGCAAAGACCATAACTGGAGGTGGGCAGGGGTGCACCGGCTGGGCTGTGTCACGAGGAGGGAAGAGTCCTGGGAACAAGCACAGTGAGGGTGACCTATGGGCTACTCATGTCCTGGCCCCGAGGGCAGCTGGATGCTCCCTCTCTCCGTCACGAGCTTCCTTCCTACCCTCGGAGGAGCCAGGCGCCTCCCTGGTGTCAGTGGGCTCTGGGCGGCTGTGCCAGCTCTGTCAGCGTTTCGTGCCGCCGAGATGCTGTATGAACAGCACGGTGCGGAAAATGATGCAGTTGGCAGAGTTCATCTGCACGCTGCGGCAGACAGGGACCCTGTAACCATCCACTGCTCCTCATCATTACACCAGCACGCACGAAGCTCTCCCTGGCTCTCTGCAGCGGCTGCTTAGGTTAAATCTCATTATCATTCCTTGGGGATCACAGGGGCAGGAGCTTGTTCTCCAATAACTAGAAATATCTCTTTGGCTCACAGACCTTCACAATTATATTTAACTGCAAATGAGGAATCTCTGCTCAAACACAAGCTGGTAATTTTTTTAAAGCTTGTTTTCAGTGGTGCCTCATGTTCAGCCCAGCTCCTCTGTAGCTTTATAAACCCATCCTCACCTTAGATAAATTTTAAGGCAGAAAATAAGCAGCAAGCTTCCGCATTCACACTGAAGGGAAAGAAGCGGGCAACTCACACTCACTCCCAACGCTGCTGTGTCCTCCAGCATTGCTGGCTGGAGAACCTCCTGCCCTCTTCTTCCTCACTGCTATGGGGAGACCCCCCACATGCCCCGGGGCGTTGTGCCTCCAGTGTGTTGTGTGAGAGATCAGTGCCCAGGTTGGGAGCAAGGCCAGGCTAAAAAGCCACTCAAAGTCAAGCGAGCAGGGTGCTGGCAGAGGTCTCAGGCTGCAGGAAAGCTGTTGCGCTGGGGAAGCAGCTCCGCAGCCCAGGACGTGCCCCTGTACTCCCAGCACCAACCCACCTGCATTGTCTCCTAGGGCTGCTGGGCACCCATGAGTGGTTCCTCCTCTTCTGACTCTTCCAGTCAAGCAGCCCAGTGGCCTTGGGAGCCCTGCGACCCCCCAGGCGCAGCACAGGGCACCCTCCTGAGCCTCACCCCAACTTCATGCCCTGCCCACACAGGGGCCCAAGCAACACCAGCCCCACCCCTGACAGACCCACACTACTGGAAGCTTTTAAAGCCTCACCCATTGCCAGCTTAAATGTCCCTACTAGTTACCTTCACGCTCCTCCCCTGGGCCCGTGGAGGGAACCAGAGGAGACCTGCACCCTCGGGGTCTCTCTGTTGGGACGCTCGGTACAGACCTGGCTGCTGGGCAGCCCATGGAGGGATGGTTTGACCAAACCAGACACCAGAGGTTCTGACAGGCAGCACAGCAGAAGCTTCTGTGGCAGCTTTGCACCAAAATTAACTTGTTTGACAGCAGTTTCTGCTACATTTCCACAGGAGCACAAGCTGTGAGTGAGTGAAGCGCACAGGCAGGAGCAAACCAGCAGCTGCACCGTGGGGGCACAGCCCCAGGTCCAGATTCACACCGGAGCCACAAAGCTGCCCCAGCTGCCAGGGTTGTGGCATGGGGCTGGTGCTCTACCTGCCAGCGCAGCCACTGGCTGCAGAAGGCACATTTTCCAATGAGCTCGCATCCTTCAGATCAGAAGTGCTCTCCAGCAGGAGCACTTTGAAACACCCTGCCTTCTGTTTTTAATGGGATTGAAAAGGGAACAAAAACATTTAAGAACCTGAGGAATCAAAGCAAGTGTTCCCACGTCACACCCAGCGCTCACAGCTATATCCTGATTAATGACAAGAAAGAGAAGGGAAACAATATTTAATCACACCCTGTTTATACTGGAGCCCAAAATCAAAGCACTGCATTCCTTTTTCATGAGAAAAATGAGGTGGGCATTTCCCCTCTAGTGATTAAGTTTCCCACTATGAGCACATCAATTTCTGTGATTTGGCACAGGGTCCTCTATCACACCACAAACAAGGGCTTCCTTAGCAACAAAATATTACATACCCCGAGCCAGATCCATACACAAGATGCCGATGTACATCTATCATTTTGTCTGGATTATCTCAACACGCTTCTCCTTGGGGAGCTGGAGATAAAGCTGTTGCAGCCAAACCACTGTTAGCGATTGGCACGACTGCAGCTTGGTGTCCGAGTCCCGGGCGCTGCAGGGCACAAAGGTTTTGTTGAGCTGAACCTGGTGTCTGGACATGGGACTCTACGGCGCTGGAGCCTGTGGTGCCGCTGGCTGGCCCCGCAGTACAAGCTGGGCTCTGTGGTGCTCCATCCGTGCAGCCCCTGTACCGAGGAGCAGTCAGAGGGGGGTCTCAGCCATTGCAGCAGGGAAGAGGGATAACACAGCCCCAGGGGCCGTGGGAGCCAGCACGGGGACCCCAGATCTGCTTCCAGCCCAGAGATGTGGGTCAGGCAGCATGTCACCCACTGCTCCCTCCCTTGCCCACATTGATTTGCTCTGGATTCCTTGATTAATTAATCTTAGAAAAATGCAAGGTCTGTAAATTACCCCTGATTAATTAGGATGAACTTTTAATTGTAACCCTAAGCTGAGATGTGCTGTTCAATAGGGTCCATAATGAGTGACCCAGCAATCTCTTTTAAACCAATTAGCCCAGTGTAACAAGTGAAATGAGCAGGGAGGTGCCCAGCAGGCAGGGCTGCTCCTGCGATGCTGCAGCACAGACACACTCGCTGCGCTGCTCTGGCTGTGCCACGGACAGGTAGAGTGGGCAGAGGTGGCCACTGGCCTCGCATGAGCCCTAAGGGCCAACGCTGTCCCCAGACTGTGTCCCACATCCCATGGGACATGGCAGCGGATGCAGCGATGGGGCGCAGCTATGCTGAGAAGCTGCAGCAAGGAGTGGCGGCAGCCACCTCTGCTGGCCAGGACTGTCCCTGTGTCACTCTTCTGGGTGAGCTTCGTGTCCCCAGGGAGCTTCTCTGTAGAGCTGTGAGGAATGTGGTAAAAGCCAGCTGAGGCTGGTGGCCACACTGGCTGCCTAGAAGCCCCAAGGATGCCCCCAGTGCTGGCAGAGCCGAGGCCAATGGCCATGCTGGCTGCCTGGGAACCCCACAAGCACCTCCCGTGCTGTTCCAGTAACTCCTGACCACTGCACTGTGGGTGCCCCCATGGTGGCTGGAGAGAGGGGACATGGTGCCGGGCAGAGGGACAGCACACACGGTCAGCCCGCTGCCCTGCTCGCCATTCCCCACGCTGTCCTGCCAGCCTTCTGCCTGGCCCTCGCATTCTTGAGCCAAAGGTGCTGGCAGGCAGAAGAAAACTTTCTTCCCATTGACATATTTTCATCATCTGCTGCAATTTAATATCCAGGTCAGGAAGCAGATGGAAGCCGGCCCAGTTGTCCTGGCTAATGGGGACAGGAACAGTTGTTTATGAGAGCTTGTTTACCCAGTCAATTAACTGCACCAGCAAAACCAGCCGCTCACCCCTCCTGCCCTGCTCCCGTCTCCTGGCAGAGCTGAGCAGGTCAGGCCAGCGAGGTAGGGGGTGCAGGGAGGGACGGAGCAGAACCCGAGGCCACACGCTGCCCTGGGGACAACAACCCACAGGGAAACTGGAGCAGCACAGGCTCATCTAGGGGCAACGCATGCCGGGGGCAGGAGCAGCGTCTGGCCATGGTGAGAGCCCCAAACCCAAATTCACTTAGGGTGGAGGGGGTCACCTCTCATATAGGCTTGTCGAACAGCTCTGGCTTATGCTGAGCAGAAACCAGAGGTGAGGGCTGCGTGTTGCCCCCAGCCACAGCTCTACCTGCCTGGTGCCGCAGCCACCGGGCATTGCCGGCACCACACGTGGCCCAGGAGGCTGCCGGCTGCTTCTGGGGACTTGGTCTCATTCTCTGGCTCCACATACTCATCCTGCTGCCGCTGATAAATGGTCCCTTCCCTGCCTGCCTGGTGCTGCGGTCACAGCCGCTGCCTGGGAGACTCATGTCAGAACCGCCCAGGGCCCAGGGAAGTCATTAGTAATTAATTTGGTTTCTAATCCTCTAATCCAGCTGCTCCTTGATTTGATAAGCGAAAAATCTGCTCTGGCCACATGCCTTGTTCCATCCGATATCTCCCTTTGGAGGCACTGGCAGGGATGGGTGACACCCTGTGCTCTTTTCATTGCATCTCCAAGCCCAAGTGCCTGCCTGCCACACTGCTGGGGCTCTGCCTGGACAAACCGTGGTGTCCTCTGCCGTGCCATGCTGTGCCATGCCATGCCGTGCTGTGCCATGCCATGCCATGCCGTGCTGTGCCATGCCATGCCATGCCATGCCATGCCATGCCATGCCGTGCCGTGCCATGCCATGCCATGCCATGCCATGCCATGCCGTATGCAGTTGCTGGTGCAGGTGCAGGGGACCGTGCTGGGCACAGGCACAGGACTAAGGGTCTTGGACCCTGACCCCAGCCCAGAGCAAAGGGGTTGATGGGACCACGTGCCCCCCAGCAGGACACTTCCCATCTCTGTTATAAAGCTGCGTTCGGGAGCCATCGCACACCTCAGGGCACAAGGAGAGCAGCCTTCCCTGTCCCATGGTCCCACTGGGGTGGGCAAAGCCACTGAGTGACCACTCTCCAGTGGCAGCAGTCACCAAACCAGCCCTGCTTGTGGCATAGTCGTGGTGCCAACCCATTGTCCCCCTCACCTGGTGCCCTGGGCCAAGGAACGCAGCAGAACAAGAGCTGTGTGCCAGGTTTGTCCCCCTCATCCTTTTGGCATCATGGGCACGAGGCCACACGTCATAAGCCGTGCGGCAGAGCAGGCAGCATTGGGGCTGCGGCACACAACGGGATGAGGGAACATCACAGATGAAAGGCCAAATCCTTCATTAAATCCCACATTAATCTCTAAGAACAGCGATGTCAAAAATCTTAGCAGCAAAATTAAATTTTGTAGCTATATTTCAGCTGCACAAAATCAATATTAATTACAGAGAGAGACATTGCGGCGAGCGGCCCTGACCCAGTATTTACCGGCTGCAGTCGAACTCCAGCTCGGTAACTTGTTTATATAAAATAACTGCCCAGGTTTTTGTGGCAAGCAGCTCCCAACCTGGCAGGTGCTGGGGTGGAACACAGACACAGCTGAGACAGCAAACCTCCCAGAGCGGGAGGCTGGTGCTGAGCAGGGACTGGAGGAGCTGGTGCTGTGGGGTCTGCGGGTGGGCTCTGCTCTGGCGTCTCCGCACCCCTCCTGCGCTGCCAGCCCCTGCTCCCAGCCCTGCGTTCCCTGCAGCTCCCGCGCCGTGGCTGCGTGCCGGCTGTGCTGCGCTCTGCTCCTCGGGGATTTACTTTCAGCTGGAATAAATCTCATGTCAGAGGGTTAAATCCTATGTTTAAACATATTTTCTTTTCAGTTACATTAAAAATGAGTCCTAGAGCACCAAGAAAACCTGACTGGAATGTTGCCTTCCTTCAGAAATCCCCTTTTCCTTCTCCTGCTTGGGTCAGCTATGGCCAGAGCCAACCTGGCGTGCACTGCCAGCCCTGCCAGCCCTGCCCAAGCCAATGCTCCCCCAGCCCCCTTTGTCTGAACGGCTTTGTGGGGTGTGTGCAGGTGGGTCTCTGGGCTCTGTCCCCATGCCCAGCAGACTCCAAACCAAGCTACCAACAGACACCTGCCTGCAGAGAGGTGGGACAAGGGATTCGGTTTGAGTGGGTCCTGTGCAATGTGGAATTTCGGAGGGAGTCGTGACAAGCCAACTCTCTGGAAGGAAAAGTAAATTCCTGCCTGGCAGATGAGATCTCCCGGGCAGGTCACTGCAAAGGGATGCCCACCGAAAACCCAGACACTGGACTTGCAAGGGCTGGGCTGTGACCTGTGTGTCCCCATGAACACGGATGGAAACTGGCCAGGGGATGGGACAGGAGCACATCTGGGGGCAAAAGCACATCTGGCTGGGGCTGGGACCCAGGTGTCCAGTGTGTGAGCAGCCAGTGCAGCTGCAAGGACATCCCTGCACACCCCTGCCCACAGCACTGGGTCTGGGCAGGGGGCATCCCCGGCTGCCTGTCATGAGCAGTTAGTGTCACATTACGAGATGATCCAGAACAGGGAGTTCTGGAGCAAAGAAATTAAAATGGGAGGGAGAATTAGAATTTTAATTAGAGAGAGAAGTCAGAGCCCATCATCAGCCGGGTGAGTGACTGCCTGCTGTGGGGAATTCTCCGTATGTCAAATGGCATCAATCAAAATGCCACTTCTTATGAAACTGCCTCTGTGCTGGAGGAGAGGCCACTCTGCCCCACAGCCAGGGCTATGCTGCGCCTTGAGCTGGGTGTCCCCCCTCTCCAGGGTTCCCCTGGGCTCCAGGACACCCTGTGGCACGGAGCCAGCCTGTCCCGTGCCCCATGTGGAGCCAGCATGGGCAGCCCAGCCCTGGGCTCCTGCGCTGCCACTGGTGGCTGTGGTGCAGGGGTCCCTGTTTTGGGGCTAGGATGTGACGACTGCTTTGGGAGCTTTAACTGGCTCCCCTACCTGTCTCCAGGCTCATCACAGGTAACGTTTATTGCTGCAAACATTTTAAATTGTCAATACAGCAGAAGCAGTTGCCCTAGACGTGGTGTCTGGTGAGCAGGAGGTTGGTAAATGGGTCTTGTGTCCACTTGCAGCATCTGCAGCTGCAGAAACGCTTGGCAGCCGTGCAGGTGGCCAGGCAGCTTCAGTGATTCCAGTTCCAGTTCCAGTGGAGGGGGCAGTGTGGGCTGGGAGTAACAGTCCTGGCTGAGCCTGGTCTGGCAGCCAAAGCCCAGCAGGAATGAAAGGTTGGCCCTGGCCACGCTGTTCCTGCCCCACCTGGCTCACCTGTGCGCGGGCTTTGGTGCCTCACCTCTGTCCATGCCAGGCTCTGCTCAGCCAACATCTGCAGGGGTTCCTATAGAAACCAATTATTTACTGACAGAGAGGGAAAACGGTTCATGCTCTGCGTTTCTCCAGGAGTAGAGTGGCTTTTCTGGAGATGGAGGAGTTGGAGTGGGAAGAGAAACACTGCTGGGACTGAGCTGTGCGGGATGTGCAGAGGCAGCGGGACTGTTGTGAGGCCAGAGCAGACACGGCTGCAGCCAAGGTGCCACATCTCCCAGGGTCTCCCTCTGCCTCCTCTGTGCTGCCCGCACGACTTGGTCACAAGTTCACTCTCTGCCCCATGGCCCCATATGCAGGGTGTTCTCACTGTGCCAGTAGCTTAGCTAAACACTTTAGACTCTATTTATTACTAAAAAATTATGCAACTGGGTCGTGTTCTTGCTATTTTTTATGCATGAGCCAAGAAGCAAATTCCATTATTTAAAAAAAAACTGTTGTAGCTAGTGATGCACTAGACCACGCAAGTAAATGCCCAAAATAATTCCAGCTGACACCTTTATGAAGGCAGAATGAAGTTTAAAGTCTACATAAGCCTTTCATTTGTAATCTCGCATCCCTCCTAACTGGTGCCTGGGAGCTGCGCTTTCATCTGGCTCGATTATCCCTTTGCTGGCTGTACCCGTGCCCTGGGGGTGCAGCCCCCACCTTATCACAGGGAGCAAGGGGCTGGCGTGTGGCTCTACCAGCACACCCAGGGCTGGCTTTGGCCTCTGGACCCTGCTGCAACAGCAAACACCTGCAAACACCTGCAAACAAACAGCTCATGGGGCAGGGGCACAAACTGGGATGATCTTTCAGGAAAAACATAATGCACAGAAACACGGAGAGAGGCTGAGCCTTAGAGGGAGCCTGGGGAAAGGTCCCAGGGGGGTTCCTCCAGCCCCTGGGTGCCCTGACAGCCCCTTGGGTGCACGGGGAACCCTGAGGACCCTCCCCAGGCAGGGGTGGGGGGGGTCCAGGCTGCTGTCCACGGCCTCCTCGGAGACGGAGAAAGGTGTTGGTGACCACAGCTCCAGTGAATGGGTAGGAAACGCAGGCATTTCATCTCGTCACAGCTCATATCACCTTCTCTCTGTTTATTTAGGGGCAGTGTTTTAAGACGTGCCTGCCAGCGGCTGGTGGCCAGCACTTTGTCTCTCTGAAGGCTGGCTCTGCTGGTGGCTTGTGAGGCCGTAGTTAATCACAGCAACCTGATTATTCCCAGCTATGCTTCCTTCAGCCTGACCTTGCTCCTTTAATGAACAGGGCGCTGAGATTTTTCTTACCATAAAAAAATTTTGGTTGACCCCAGGAGTAAAAGATGACAAACAAACCCCAGTGTAAATAATCCGGCCTCCAGGAAAAGGCATTAAAGGTAACTTATCAATTAGCCCCTTTTTCACCAATAAATCACCGCACTGCGGCATCTGACCCTGGCTGGGCTGACATTTCTATAACCCATTTGACACTGTTCATGTATTAAATGGCTTCCAGTCACCCTAAATTTGGAGATTTTAATCTCCTATATTAAGTCAGTGGTTCTTAGTAATTCAGTGAATTTATTTTTATTGGCTTTGTAAATCAGAGTTACCCATGTCAGTGGCCATGGTCGGGGAGAGAGGCGTTTGTCTGTGAAATTGGGTTGACACAGACCATTGACTGCGATGATAGCAGGTGATTTGCAGGGCTGGCTGGACAAGCCATTTACACCAGGCAGATTATAATATAACAATAAAAAAGTTTCATTATTGGAGAAGCAGGCAAAGCCGCAGTGCACCTGTGGGGAAGGGGGCCCTCGCTGTGCTGTGCGCTGGGATGGGGCAGATACCTCTGGGGCACAGCCCAGGGTTCAGGAAGGGTTGAAAAAAGAGTAATGCTTCTGGCACCAGTCTGCCTGGACTCCAGTTTGAGCTCCCTGCTCGCTGACCAGGGGAAACTGCTGCTCTCACTGCTGGACAGCCCTGTGCCTGGGGCAGGGCTGTGGCATCACCCACCTGGGAATGTCCTGACCTGGAAGAGGAGGAACTCCCAGGTTCCATGTTTGAGAGCTATTGTGACTGTTTAAGTGGCTCCAGGCTAAACACAATTCCTGCAGAGGAGTGAGCACCCCTAGGAAAACAAACTGTAATTAGTATGTTCACCAGCCCACGGCAGCGCTGCCTTGGAATGCGCTCTGGCATCCGTGTGGGCTTGGCGAGACACCACAGCACGTTGGCCTCTCCAGGCAGCCCCACGAGAGGCACACAAGTGGCACCAGTGTCCCCGCAGGGGCAGGGCTGTGCCTGTCCCAGCATCGCAGCTGCACCCTGGTCCCCACGGAGGGGAGGGAAGGGCAGGGGCACCACTGAGCAGCAGGTGCTGCGGGCAGGCTCGGGCTGCAGGTGCAAGCTTGGCACGAGGAGTGGGTGGCTGGCACCGAGGCACAGCTCTGCTGGGCTTCCCAGAGGCACAGCTTGTAAATCTGAGGATGAGAAGGGCTGGAGAGCTGGAGGAGAGCAGTGATTAACGGAGTGTGTGAAAGGCGTGGCAGGCTCCCCAGGCAGCTCTGCTGTGGGCACCCATCGAGGGCTGTCGTTCACTGAGATTTAAGCACAGGGCTGGTGCGCAGTGTCTGCTCTCGCACTGCTGAGATGTGCATTGGAGCGGCTCAGCTCTGGTTGGAAGGAGTAGCACAAGAACACAGGTCTGGCTGGCCCCACGGACCCCGAGTCGGGCTGGGCTGTGCAGGAGCTGCGGTCTCAGCCCGAGGACAGGCACTACCCTGTGTTCTGCTGCTCTGCAGCCTGGTCCCATGCAGCCCTGGGTGCTGGCAGCTGGCCTGGGGCTCTGTGGGCACTCGGCTCCCCAGGCAGGGGCTCTTGAGGGACATCTCACCACCCCTTTGCCCCAGGCAGGCCCTCTGCCAAACCGCTTGGATCCAGTGCTGGGGAACTGAGCTGCTGAGCCCCAGGCAGCTGCAACAGGGGACTGGAACAGGCTGCCTAGGGAGGAGGTTGAGTCACCTTCCCTGGAGGAGTTTAAGGCATGGGTAGACGAGGTGCTGAGGGCCATGGTTTAGTATTTGATAAGAATGGTTAGACTCGATGATCTGATGTGTCTTTTCCAACCTGGTGATTCTATGATTCTATGAAACCAGGATGGAGATGCCGGACTCTACTGTCCTTGTATAACACGTATAACGCACAACGCATCCGCCTGGGGCAAGACGCACAGTCAGACACGGTTCTTATTTGACGGTCCTTACCGAGACGGGAATAAGGGTGGTGAGAGTGGCTGTGCCACCTTGTTCTGTAGCTCCGGGCACAAGTCTTGTCTGAAGCATTCGCTGCTCCCTGTCAGCGTGCTCAGGATACCCTGGTGCAGCTGGAGTGATGCTGCCGGCTCTGTGCTGTGCGGAGCATCACGTTGCTGCTAGTGAAGCACATCCATGGGTATTTAACAGTAGCAATTCCCTGGCAGAGCTGAATAATGTCATCAGCTGTTGAACACGTGTCGGATGACCTTTCTCTGCACTCTCCACAAAATCCCATTAATCAGAAGAGTAGAGCAGAGCTAAGAACTCTTTAACAAAATTATTGTAATCTCTGGGTTTCTCATTCATCATTGCAGCAGCTCAGCAGCCTCTGCACTTCCCGTGGGTGTTGGAGGATCCCCCAGTCTTTGCTCTGAAACACTTTCTCCTTCCTTTTTCTGCCCCTCAGCTCTGCAGGTTCATGGCTCCTCTGCCTGTTCCAGCTTTTCCAGTTCCCCCTCACTGGCCTTGCAGATTTGCTCATCCTAAGTGGGCACTTTATGGCACCTTCCAAAATCACTGGCAGGATGACAAGTGCCACAGTGAGCTTCGAGCTGGTGGAGGGGTGTGGGGCATAGGGTGATGTTGCTGTCTGTCACCACAACAGAGGAGCCAGAAGGGGAGCAGAGGCACCACAGCGACCATATATTACTGGAGGGTGCAAACCCTTCTCTGTAGCAAGTGCACAAGTGTGTGTAAGGATGTTTTCTCAGCTGTGGCTGCCTGGTGCTGCGTGGCTTGGCTGAAGCTCTCTGCAGGGTCCCTGGAGAGCCAGTGCCTTGTGGCAGGGCTGAACTCCTCATTGTGGGTGATTCGAGCTGACTGGGGTCTGTGATCAGAGCCACCTCTGAGTATTTCCAGTATAAGCAGACTGTCCTCTGGGGAAGAGGCTTGTCAAAGTCGGCATGTTTGCTGCAAGATGAAAGAAAAAATATGTAAATGAGAGGCAGAGAGAGAGAGAGCTGGAGCAGATTTACCGTTGTGATTGGCTCCCTGGCATGGAAATTCCCAGGAAGGCACTTGCCACTTGCCAGGAGCCAAGTGGTTGTTAACCCCAGGTTCACAGAATCATAGAATCATAGAATCACCTAGTTGGAAAAGGCCCATTGGATCATTGAGTCCAACCATTCCTATCAAACACTAAACCACATCCCTCAGCGCCTTGCTCACCTGTCCCTTAAACACCTACAGGGAAGGTGACTCAACCACCTCCCTGAGACAGGACACATAAGTACCCTGTACTCCTCACAGAGGGATGTGAGGCTGAATTAGCCCTTTTTCCCCAGGAAAACATGAGGCTGCTGCTGGCACTCGATGTCTTGGGAATGGTGAACCATGAGTGAACCATGAGCTGTTCATGGCACACGGGTGTATTGCACCCCAAGGACCAGGCAATACAACTCCGTGTTCCTGGCAGGATCCAACCCTGTGCTGGGCTGTTAGGGCAGGGTTGGTCTGGGGACTTTGGTCCCTCACTGGCAGTGGCGTGAGCATCCTCAGCTGCAGCTCCCACCCGTGCTCGTTTAACGTGCAGGAACCTGTGACAGCACTGAATCCCTCAGATCTGTACACGCCTTTGATTTGAGGCGCCTGAGTTTGTCCTGGTGTTTCTAATGAGAGTGCGCTGCAAAGCAGTAGGATCTGGGTTGCTGGCAGAAGCTGTATTTCCAAACTAACAAGAATAGGAGGTCAGTTGAGGTAACTATTTGCCATTTCAAAGCTTTGCTCGCAACAACACACAGGTCAAATGCAGACAAGAATAGTTTTGGCCCGTACTTGGTGCAAAGGCTGCTCTGCCCAGGGCCCTGTCAGCGTGGGCCAATGATGGGCAGGGTGGGAGCCCTGCCAGGGCCATGACAGCTCCCATCCCACCTCTGCTGCCCTGCTGTGCCCTGCTTCACGCTTCTGCTGCTGCAGCCCCTCTCCTCCAGCCCTGCAGCAGCTCCAGCAACAGCCCCCAGCGCTGCATGGCTGTTGTTCAGTGAGGAACCTGAACTTCTCTTCCCAGGCAGGAATATTCCTTGGATGATGGTAATCAAAAGTCAGGACAAAGTCCAATTTTCAGATATATGATGGACTGGACAGCTGGGGAGAAAATGGGTTCAGCGCTGCGGAAGGGTCACCCAGAACATCGCAGCGAGGTGATGTGAATGTGGTAGGGTCTCATAGAAGAGAAAATCCAGCAGGAAAGCCAGAACAAAGCGATGAGGGAGAACTGTAATGAAAGGTGGCATTTATACCTCAAATCATCTCCACTTTGTCTGCAGAGAGTTTCATCCGCGCTGACACTTTCCTTCAGAACACCTCAGTGTCACTGAGTTGGCGCTGGTGGCAGGAGGCGTTGGGCAGAGGGTCTGGGCTCTCTGGTGGCAGCACCAGCCGACACTGCTGGTTTGCTTCGCCCCAGGGGAGGTGGTGACACTGCCCGCTCCTGCTGCCCTCCTGGCTGGCAGCGTGGCAGTCCCTGTCCCCCATTTCAGTGGGTTTGAGCCCCCAGACAGTGGGGCTCTGAGGATGGGGCTGTGCTGCCAGTTTACCCAGTTCCATCCCTGATCTCCCTGCTGCCTCCTGGCCAGAACAGAGCTGCTCTGCAGGCAGGTCTCTGTCCCAGGAGTATCTGTCCTCCGGCTGCAACTGCAGGATCCCAGAGCTGCTAATTACCAGCTCCAGCCTGGCTCTGCCTTTTAAGCCATGCAACAACTTGAAGAATTAATTTTCAGCTGTAGAGCAGCATTCAGAATTATCCCCCTGGCATCTCCCTTTCCAGTAAGTCCCAGGTTGCAAGGTTTGTGCTTAATTAGCAAGTTAAATATTCCAGAGTTCAGACAGGCTTGTTGTAGCTCAAGTCCTCTCGTGTTGTGGTGTCCCTGCAAATGCTCCCAAGCACAGAGGATGGCACTGAGCTGTGTCAGGGCCAAGCTGGGGACCTGGTGGTGGGATGCACACCCCTCGCCGTGACTGCCCACTGCAGGGGACCCTCAGCCTGGCGTGGCCTTCGCTCCCAGCCATTGCCTCTGCCAGCACAGGGAGCCTCTCCCAACACTGAATTTTGGACACGGAGGGGTCAGGAGCAGGGAGCAGCCTTTCTAGGGATGATTTTATCCCCTTTGGGGAGCGGCAAAGATGGACTGAGTGGTCTCAAATCCTCCTCCCATCCCATACCTGGAGCGAAGGGCAGGGTGGGCACCTGAGCAGTTGGTGTTGCCAGGGTTCTGAAGCAGACGGCAGCTGCAGTGATGGAGGAGTTGCTTCAGCACTGCACGGAGCCCCTGTGAGGGGCTGGCTGCAGCCCGGTGATGGGTTCCACAGCCACGCTGACCCACGCTGCAGGGATGTGCAGCACAGCTCTCTTGGTCGCAGCAGGACAGCCATGGCCCTGCAGGGAGGAACAGGCAACCGAGGGGAGGCAGGGACTCTTGGGGACACAAACCTCACTCTGAGGGCAGGGGGAAGGAGCAAAGCGGTGGCAGCGTGACTCTGCGCTCCGTGTTTGCCTGGCCCAGCTGGCAGAGGAGCGAAGGGCAGGGAACTCACAGGACCCGTGGAGTGAAACACTGGCAACTCAAACCCAGCAATTTAAAAAAGCATCTGTCAGAGCAGAGCAGCCTGAACTCTGGCCCCAGTGAAGGCCACTTCTTCATGAGTGATCACTAAGTATAAGCACAGCACATTAATAATGCACCTATCGATCAGCTCCAGTGCTGTGCCACATACGTGCTCGAATCGATAACCCTGCCGAAGTCCATGCACCACAAAACTTTCAAGAAACACCATCCCTACACTTTAGCACAACACGGGGCTGTCACCTCCTCGATTTATTAACTGACAGCGCTCCCATCACCCCCGCCTGCAGCCCCAGCCCTTCTCTCACTGGCAGAGACCGCTGCCAACACGAGCCCCTGCAGGAGCATGCTGGGGTCCCCAGACTGAGCCCCAAAGCTGGGGAAAGGAGCCCACTGACCAAGAGGCAGAGGAGAGGAGCCAGAGCTGGGCATGAGGATGTGCCTGCAGGTGTGAGGTGTGTGACATGCTGAAACACGGCTGCCAACAGCTGTGCCAGCAGGAGCAGCGCCCGAGATCAGCTCTGTGGATCACATAGTTCAACAGTTTATTTCAGGGCTGTTAAACGCTACTTTACATACTTATTAAATTGAAGACGGTTTCTCTCTGTGAAAGCACCAGCGATTACTCTGCCTGACAAGCTGCCGCCGTCGGCTGGAAGCGGCGTCTGACCTGCAGCGCTGGTGTTCTCTGTCACCCTGCAATGCTGCAACAGCCGGGAGCGCTCGGAAGTGATGGCTGAAGGGGAGATTTAGGAAAACACCACCTCAGTGATCCCAGCACCAGGGTGCTGTGTTCTGCCTGCCTGCCATGGCATCTCTGATTGATGAGCCCTGCACTTCACTCCAATCTGTTCAGAGTTAGGCAGTGGCAATCATTTTTTTTCAAGCCTTGTCATATATAAAAGCAATTGAGTCAGCAGGCACCAGTTGTCTGGCACAAGGAGAGATTATATTTTTACAAGGTTTTGCAGAAGGTCTATAAAAGTTTGTTCTTTCTTTAAAAACTAAATGCAGATATGTCAGAAAAAAATTAAACTTGCAAATTGAAACATTATGTCTGCAAAAGACATGCTTGAAGAGGCTTTATCGCTCATGTTAGATGACAAGGATTTTGTACAAAAACTGTGTTTCAGGACGGTGTCTTTGAAACACTGGGATTTTCCCTGATGGCTCTGGGCCCAGACTGTGGAAATGCTGCTGGTGTTGTATGCTTGCTCCTGCAGAGGAGAGCAGCCAGGCCCTTCCCCTGCCCCAGGGGCTCCAGTGTGGGTCCCTCTGCTGCCCTGGGCAGCAGGAGAGGTGGTGCTGGACCCTCCAATTTGCTGGCAATGGCCAGCAGAGCAGGGACAGCCAGCAGTGTGGTGACACTGCGATGCTCTGGGTCCATACGGAGCTCCCTCAGCCCCTCACGGAGGGACCAGCTGGGATTCCCAACGGGCATTGGAGCAAGAGCCAAGACGGGGAGAGGTGCCGCTCAGCAGGCATTGCATCTGGCGATGCCCAGCAGCACCCAGCAACACCCAACAGTGCCCAGCAGCACCCAGTGTCACCCAGCTCCTGCCCCAGAAGAGGCTCTGCCGTGTCGGTCGCCCCGGGGCCCACGGCTGCTGGTGTTGGTTCTTTCCCACTGGTCGCTCGGCGGCTGTTGGAGCTGCAGGAAACGCTACCATGAATCTGCAGCGATGGATTTCCTTTGACAGGCGCTGACCCCTCGGGACTGCTGTTCATCTCGTGTTCAAGAAGGAGCTGCCGTAGTTATAGCAAATCTTTTTATAATGATCTCTCCTTGTAGATGTAGAGTATTAATTATCAGAGGATATTAAAAAAAGCATTATCCCTCTGACCCCTGGGGGGCTTTTCCAGTGTCTTCCGCAGATCTATGGAGGCCACGGGCTGTTTATCAGGGCAGGAACGGGAGCAGGTAATGGAGCTGAGTGTCTACGCTGGGAGCCCCTTGCCCCGTGTGGAGCAGGGCTGCCCCCCTGCCCCTGACAGCCCCCTGGGACCAGACTGAGCTCAGCACCCTTTGCAATCATCCAGCTCCCCTGCTCAAGGCAGTGAACATCTGCCTGGGGGCAGAGACCAACAAAACCAGGGACTCTCCCTGCCCATCCGCCCTGGGGAGGTGGTGATGGGCACCGTGGAGCTGGGGCTGCTCTGGGGCTGTGGGGCTACAGCCTTGCGTGCTCCCCAGCTGCCTGTGGCTGCGGTGCTGCTGGAGCATCGCTGGTGCCAGAGCGCTGCCGGCAGCCCCACACACCTCCCACCTGAGCATGTTCGTTCTGCACTTGAAAGGCCTGTTAAAAATTTGTCTTCACCTTCATTAATGCCAGGTTTTATTGCAGAAGAGAGAATTTCTTTATTTTAAAAAACCCATAGGTGGAACACAAGCAAATTGCTGGCTTTTACTAGCATATAAACTGGGAAAAACCTTTGAGATGCATCTACATTACACTAAACTGCATCCATAATTCATACCTAAAGCAGAAATTTTTAGCTCCCTCAGAGGTTTGCTGGTATCTATTATTGATGGAACCATGTTAGGCAACAATAGGCTCCCTCTTATTCACACGCCATTTACTGGTTGAGTCAGGCTGCAGCACCTCCGCACAGCAGCGTGAGCTCTCAATTAGATTTTTACAAGGATTTGGAAGGGATTTAGTTAAGAAGCTAAAGTGATGTGGACCGAGTGAGCTGGAAGAGTATTTCTAGAGGGATTCCCACTCCCAGTGGTTAATCAATAGATCAAGAATGTGAAAGACACTCAGAACAGTTAGTTTCTATTCAGATTTCTAAGAGCACCATTTGCTCAGCAAAACTCTGGGGACACAAGTGTCTTCTGAGCCAGGAATGTCATAATCCTTCAGCCGTGGTGACTGGAGGACCCATGACCTGCAGTGGAGCTCAGAGCCTTGGGGTGGAACCACCAAGCTGTGTGTCTGGAAAGGAATTATTGCCAGGAGCCAAGGCAGGACAGGATGGGGACAGTCACCCCACCAGCCGTGCCCTGGGACGCTGAAATCCCCACTCCAGTGCCTAGGAGAAAGGGAAACTTTGGAGACATGGAGAGGAACCAACAGCACTTCTCATCATGATTATATAATAAGGAAATGTGTCTGGCATATGCATGTATTTACAGAGCACGTAGCAGTTAGCTTAAATCTAAGATAAAGGTTGTTGTTAACATAAAAATCCCATCCTTCCCAGCTCATCAATTCTGAATTGAATTAGATCCAGGAACCACAATGCAAATCTCAGGGCTACAAATCTCGCTGACAATATGTTTTGTTCCACAAACAGATGCAAAGCCAAGTATAAAACCACACAACAATCCCTATCTGACAGATTTCCCTTTGATTAGCTTTTAATTGCTCATTAAGATTTAGGTTGTTTTACGTCTTTTCTTTCTTTGTGGCAGAGGAACAGCATCCCTGCAGGGCCGTGGGGATGGCCAGCCGGCAAAGTGAAGCTGCTCTGGAGAGCAGCGGCTGGGAGAGCTCTGCCCACTCAGCTCGCCTTGGCTGCTGCTCTCTGGCTTGGATGCTTCCTCTGGTTTAGGTGTTTCCCTCTGGCTTGGGATTTTCCCTCTGGTTTGGGTGCTTCTCTCTTGTTTGGGTGTTCCGCTCTCCTTTGGGTGCTTCCTCTGCTTTGGGTGCCGCTCTCTGCATCTCCCCCTGCCCAGGTCATCCATTGGTTAGGGATACGTAGCAAGGAAGCAAACAAATGGTTGCTGAAGGAGGTGCAGAAAAAAACCTTTCTGGGACAAAGCACATCACTCGTGGCTCAGAGCCGAGGTCATCACTGTGGGCTGGCATTGCCCAGGGCTGAGGGATTACAAATAGCCTCTGTTTGCTGGCCCTGCCAGAGCAGGGTGCAGAGTGCCGGGACAGAGCTGGCACCAGCTGTGTGCTCAGCAGAGGCCTTCGGCTGCTCTCCCAGCACTTGCCCTGCCCCGGTGAGCCAGGAATTCTGAGGTTCTGTGCCACAGCGCCTGCAGCCACCGGTGCCCCTCTCTGGGGTGCAGGCAGCAGCCCCCTCTGTGCCAGCACTGCTGCCAGCGCCCTCTCAAGCTGCCCGGAGGGGATGCGCAATTCCTCCTCCCTGCTGGAGTGAGCACCAGGATTATTCGAGACCGAGCATGTCGGGGTCTTGTGTTATTGTTTATGAGTGGTTTGCATGAAATTTCAGGATTTACAAAGTAGTCATATCATTTAATCCTCTTTAATGAGGTTTGGGGATTTATGGGCCAGACGTTTTCATTCGCAGTTCTCACTATTAACCTTGGTTAACCTATGAAGGAAACTTCAGGATAAGTTTGACTTCCTCAATTATTAAAGCCGAGGACTGGAGAAGGAGCAGGCAGCCCACAGTGCCCCAGCTCGCTCATTGCTATTAAGCATCATGTACAGAGGAGCCAGCAGCATCCTGTGCTACAAGCCGTCCTGCCTGCTGGCTGCATACATGCTTGGGTACACTCCCTCTCCAACAGTTTATCCAGGGATTAAGCATCTGTGCTGAGCTGCAGCAGAGCTCGGCAGAGCTGCTGGGCCAGGAGTAGCACTGGCTTGTGCAGGTTTTCCCCTCGACGGGCTCTCCTCCCAAAGAGGCACAACAGGTGTCCCTGGCTGAGCGGTGCTCTCCCACCAGGACCTGTGCTGTTCCCCATGCTGCTCCTCTCGCAGTCCCAGCCCAAGAAGCTCCATGTCCCTGAGCCCCTCCTGCGGCCATGGGGCTGCTTCCCACTCTCAGGCCGTGCTCAGCCTAAAGCTGCAGCTGGGACAGCCACACTGCTGGAAAGGGAGCCAGCTGGGGCTGAATCTGGCCTGGAGCCCCAGTGGACATCGCTTCTCTGGCTGGGAGCGCCTCACAGAGACAGCAGCGATGGTGCCAGGTACTTGGTTGCCAGCTGAGTGGGGAGGCAGTGAGACCTGCTCCTGCGGAGCATCAGCAACACAGGGCATGGATGGTTCAGAATCTGGGCAGTGAGAAAAGCACTTTGTCCTGAACCCTGGCTTTGCTGCAGTGCTGGCAACCCTGAGGAGAAAGGGGGTCCCTGTGCCCCAGTCATAGGGTGCTAGGCTCCTCCACCCCTAGACTCCACCAGGATCCATGCTGGTGGCAGTGGTTTGAGCAGCACAGTCAGTGTTTCTGTTCACACTCAACACATTGGAAGGACAAAGCAAACCCGGTGCATGTGGTGGGGGAGAGTCCTTGGCATGAGAGGGCAGCCTGGAGAGAGTCTCCCGCCAGCGGAGACATCTGGGCAGTGCTGCCAGCCTGCTGAAGTTCTTGTAATTCCACAATAAATCAGTATGGTAATTTCTCTCAGCAATAAAGCTCCTATTCCCGTCGCAAGCTCTCATAACCGGCACCTCGATCTTTCTGTGCTCTTTGCTCTTTATTACCTTTCAATGACTTAAGCCCCTGAACTGAATAACTTCATCAAGGTGTCAACCTAAACAGATTTTTCCCTATAATGGCCCAACTCTCACAGGTTCTTAATGAAAAATATTGATTCCAAAGGATTAGTTGCAGATTTATGTGGTGGATGCTGATCCCTCTGTCACCTGATACCTTATCAGTGGATGAAGGAACTGATCCTCCCCGCATGGTTTTAAAAAAGCAATCACAGACTGTGTCAAGCGAGAGCTTATTCCCAGAGAAATGCATATAATGCTGTGTCTGGATCAGATATGACGCTTAACAGAGAGCTAATAGCAGGGGTTGAGGAACTGCTGGCCTGGCCAGGCCAGTTTGCATTTCCCTGCCCGGTGCTGCCGGCAGCTGGTGCTGGATCCACTCCCGAGGAGCACAGCCCAGTCCCTGGGTGCAGGAGGGCCAAGGTCCCACAGTAGCCACCTCTGCCTTCCCTCTTTTCCCACTTCCACCAGCCTAGAAGCGCACATCTGCTCTTGGGCAGAACAGGTCCAAGCTACAGATCACAGGGCTGTGAAAGGCTGAGAAGCCGAAGGTGTCCTGGCTGCATGAGGAAGAGTGTGGCCAGCAGATCTATTCATGTTCCATCGCCCGCCAGCAGCTGCATGTTGATCATTTGCTCTAAACACCAACACGAGCTCCGGTCTATGAGCCAGCACATTGTACAGCACAGCAGAGACGATTGCTGATGAGCGGCTCCTCTGCCAGCAAACCTCAGCTGTTCTGCCCTGTGCTGATGTACCAGCAAATCCCTTCAGGTCCTGCCTAGTCCCTTGGAAGCTCCCAGTCCGGCAGCAGCCCTGGCCTGGATGAGCCTCTCAGGCTGGTAGGGACCCTCCCAGCTGCTGTGGGGCCAGCCGGTGCCAGGGCAGTGAGCCTCCAGCCCCTGTGAGCAGGCGGTCGGCTCTGCAGGGCTCTTGTGGAGAAGACACTGGCAGCCGTAGCATCCAGTGGCAGCCACACATCCCGTTATTAATCTTCTTTTCCCCATCCCCTCAGAAACTTGCAGCTGAAATTAATACATAAATTATAGCCCAGAGCAAGGCATTATAAATAATAGCAGAAGGGCTTTGATTATTTACATTTTTATGGAATCTGAACTGATCAAACACATAGAAGTCACCAGGCACATGGGAGAATTATGTCGTGTTCAGACATGATTTATAGGCCACGCAAGAGGGACCCCTCCATGAGCAGTGATCAGGCTGGGCTGGTCACTCCAGGCCAGATGAGTGATGTCCAGACACCGCAAAATAAACCTCAGCCCTTCAAAACCTCAGAAGGAGAAGAGAAAGCCATGACTGCCTGTGACTCAGCCCCTCAAACACCCCTCCTGCCTCCCCACCGTCGCTGGGTGTAATGAATGTTGTGGCAACAGCCTTGCTCAAAATCTAATAAAATTATTCAGGATTCTGTGAGGAGCCTTGGAAGCAGAAGCTGTCCTACAGCAGCCGCCTGCGACTGTGGCAGCAGAGCTCTGCGTTTTGGGTTGATTTAAAACCTCATTCGGTTTTCATTAGCTCAGAATTGCTGCAGACGAAGGTTCATTTTTACTACGTGCATGGAACGCGAACGAAAATCGGGATTTTGTTTCTTCCATTTACCTAGTGGGTGAAGTCACCCGATTTAAGGCTGAAAGGATTTATTTACTTCCAATTACCCTAACATGACTGAGAGCAGGTATAGCCCTTCTTCGCTGTCAAACAACTTCCATACTGCTCATTCCGATAGGCTGCTCATCCACTGTCCGCGGCAGGTCCTGCTGGAGCTCACCCCATCCCAGCAGCTCTCTTCTTACAACCAATGGTGCTGGGAACAGAGATGCTCCCAGCTCTTCCCTGCCTGGAAGAGCCCTTGAAGAAGACCTAGCATTGCTCTGAGCAGCTCAGTGGTTCTGCCCTGGGGCTCTCCAGCCCCTTTGGTTGGGTGGGTGGCACAGGAGGAGGGATGCGATCCACTTACGCTGGGGGATGTGATCCTCCTGCCCCAGGGGGATGTGGTCCACCTACCTCAAGGGGGATGCAATCCATTTTCCCCAGAGGTAAATGATCCACCTGCCATCCACCAACTCTGGGGACATGTGATCCACCCTTGCCCAGCCAGTCTCCATCCACAGCACCCGTGCTGGCACGCGGCAGCACCAACGCTGTCCCCACTGCACTGACCCCATGGAACAGCCACCCTCAGCCCCTTCCCCGTGCTCAGTGTAGCCAGAGCATATCTCCCAGTCTGGAGCAAGGAGTCTCTTTCCTGCTGGCTGCTCTTCACTCTGCTTCTGTAAGTCACACGCCGATCACACTCCAAGCACATTTCCAATTACTTCACCATCCAACACAGAAAAAAACTATTCCACTGATTAAACCCACAATAATTAAAATTGAGGCTTTGTTCTGCTTCTGCCTTTTAAACATTTTTACAAACTCTCCCCCAGATTTCTAATTTCAAAGCTCCCATCATGGTCCCAATTTCATGGCTAATTGGTAGAGCCATGGCCTGTGGAATTGTTAGTGCTGCAGGCACAGGGCTGGGCAACAGGCAGGCAGCCCCAGCGGCTGGGGCATTCCCGTTGCTCCCTCCTGCCCATATACAATTATTTCTTCTCTCTTACAGTTATTTCTTCTCTTTGGCATTATTATTCTGCAAACACTTCCTCCCAGTATGGGTTTGCCCACTGATTTCTTCCCCGAAATTCAGGTGCACCCTGGGCCCAGACTGGTTCCTCTGGAAAAAGAGGAGTGGAAGAGCAGCATGTATTTTGTATGCAAGAATAAATGAGAATGGATTTTAATTACTTCTAATTGAGTCTCTAGAATTCAGACAACTTCCAAATTAACACCAATTAACACAGTATACTTGATATCCCATAACATTTAATTAAACCTCTTGAAATAAGATCTGTAAAGCTCCCCTCCAAGATTCTCGGAGATGATCCCATCAGATGCTGCACCTTAAAGGTATTTGAATGAAATCCTCCTGCAGGCAGCGGTTGCAGAGTCCACTTCAGGGCAGCACACTAGCACGGCACAGGAGATCTGCAGGTACTGCTGCTAACAAATCAGGCTCATTAATCAGCATGGACCAGGGAGCATCTCCTGCGGTGCTGTCTGGGTGCTAGGGAGGTCCCATATGGCCACCAGTGCTGCTGGCCACCCCAAACCTCACCAGCAGGCAGCGGCTACAGAGCTGCCTTCACAGTGGGGCGGTGAAGGCTGCTGGGGTGCAATGGGGCCAGGAGCTGCAGGGCAGGCAAGCCCATCTTCATTCCCCTAGCCCCTAGGGCTTAGGCAGGGGGTACACACAGTGCTGGGGGGAGCTTGGAGACCACCCTGGGTGTTGGCATCCTCTGGATCCTCATTTATTATATGACATTGCTTGAACACTCTCTCTCCTCATGGCATAAGCCAGTTATGCAAGTTCACCAAGCAGGACATGGCTTTGGAAGTACACATCTCATTGGAACTAGCTGAATAACTGCTAAAAAATGATATTTTCTGCTTGCCATCATCACAGATCACAGCCTTCGTAATTTGCTACCTATAGCTCTCTGCTGGATGTGCATTTCCTGTTGCTAACCTGCATCTAAGACAGAATCCAGCTGTCCAAAATTATATTTCACTTTATTTAATGTCATGGAAACCTTTGCCTAGACAACAGAGGCACAATGCCAGCCTGGTGCAGGCTGCTCAGCTCTGGTGTGGATTCGAGCTGCAAGGAGAGTGCAGTGAGTCCCCCGTGCTGCCCTCAGTGCCTGCTCAGGTGGTGGCTCTTTGGGGGCTGCCAGACGAGCCAGGGGTACCTCCAATTGCAGGTTATCTGTCCCCTTGGGCATGGAGCTGTGGACATCACTCTTGCTCCTGGGTCACCCCCTGGGCCTCCTCCCAGGTCTCTCCAGGGTCTCCAGGAGGTTTGTGAAGTCCTCTGAGACATGCTCCATGAATGAGGCTCCTTGAGTCCAGGGTCTCAGGGGAGGAAAAAAGCAGCTTATAAATAACAGGTAAGGGAGGCAGCCAAGGGTTCTGGGAAAGGCCTGGTGTAACAGCCGTAACAAATAAATCATAAAAACCTGATGAACTAATACACAGCCTCCCCTCCTCTCTGACAGGATGCTGACCTCCAGTTTGCAACCACGGCAAAGCACCAGCAGACAAAAATAGCAAAAAACACCAATTAAATATTAAAGCTCACCAATGTAATGCAGAGCGTGAGAGGGGAAGGGGCATACGTCAGTGCTGAAGGCAGGGCTGAACACCCAGCGTGAACAGGCTTTCACCCTCTGCAAGCAATAAGGATGATTAGTATCAGATTAAAGAAATTCCAAGCTCATTTATAAGGAAAACATTCAATGCTAATGACAACGTTAAGGGTGCAATGGAAACCCACCTGCCGCTGGCGTTCTTGCATGGTTACTCCTGACATTTGTCTGGTTTGCAGTTCCCCTGCTCCTCAGGTGCCAAATGAACAGGGAGGAACACATGGATCCTCCTAACCACCCCTGGCATCTCCCACCCAAGGGCCTCTTGCTTGCCCAGGGAGCTCCTTGCAGCCTTTCCCTCCCCACAGCTGGCTCAGCCTCACTCAAGGAGCCATATGCAGAGGTGGTGTTGCCCACATGAGTGTGCTCAAACGGAGAGTGTGCTGGCCGGCACAGCCCAGCATTGCTGCCAGCAGCAGCCACTGACCTGCTGGAGAACAGCACCAGTAGAGGATCCAGCTAACTCAAAGGAACCTTGTGGAAATGAGGCTTTAATTACGTGAGAGGAAATTGTCTTCCTCAAAGACCGAACAGAAATTAGGGCCTTTGTGGGGGGATTTAGGTGGGACATGTGCTTATTGAATGTGGTGACCAAATCTGCTTTGAAGAAGGAGTGGATGATAACATTTTGCTGCCTGAGACATGCAAAACTGGAACGACTCCTCTGCCTGCCACACAGCCTCCAGCAGCAATGCTCACGCGTGACCCGTGGCTACGTCAGCAATGCTGGAGGCTGCTCTGCCTGGCCACACCAGAGCCCTACCCAGGTCTGCAGGGCCGGCCAACAACACCCACTCTGCAGGGCACCCCACAGCCTCAGGCCTGGGGATGCACCAGCAGCCAAGGTCCAGCTGCCACCGAGCACTGGGGACAGCACCTGCGGGGCAGCCAGGGAGCCCATGGGTGCATCCAGCTGGAGGCAGCACCCTGGGGATATTCATCTTCCAGCACTATGCGTGTTCTGCATTGATGCCCTGACATCACCTGCTGAACATTTGAATGAGTGGAAGAGACTGGGCAGCGCTACCCAGGAGCAGATGCTGTGGACCCTGCTCGCCCACGTTTAATGCAGAGGCAGTGTGCAGGAACACAATAAATCAATTATTCGCACAGCTCCCTGTGCAGCTTTCACAGCACCGCACCCTGTCCTGCTCCCCAAAGCTGCTGCTTGACCAGACTTCAATGGATGCTTTTCAAAGTGATTTAAAAGGTAATTTTTAAACATCACACAGCAACAAGAGAACCACTTATGAACAAAGGCTGCCATGGGTTTTGACAGTGCAGTGAAAGAGCTCCCCTCCAGCTGGCGAGGTCTGCAAGGACATTTGTGAACTCTGCTGTGCATAATCAGGGGTTCGGAAGGGCCGTGGCTGCATGGGGCTGCCTAGTACTCCCTGGAACCTGAGTACCCGGCCGGGGCAGGGTGGATGCCTGGTCGCACACCTGGGGGCTGGGATGGACCCACTGGGGCTCGGACTCTGCTGCCTGGAGCCACTCCAGAGCCTTGGCAATAGAGCGTCCTGGGTGGGCAGTGGTAGCTGCAGCTCAGCCCAGCAGGACAGAGCTGGGGGCTGCCAGAACATCGGGAAGGACCAGTTGGGGCTAAAGGGGATTCTCTGTGTTAAAAGATGGGGAAACACAAGGCAAACAAGAGGCAGATCAGTTTTGCATGGCCTTTAACATGTTATCGCACCTCAGGAATAAGTGTAAAGGTCAAAATCATTAGCGTCTGAGTTCTGAATTAAATCCAATGCAATTAGACCTGAAAAGATAACTGGAGATGCTGTTGAGATAACAGAGCAGGTATCTTCTGTAATTGATAATTACTAGGTGTAAAGACATGTGCACTTGCTTTGAAAAGCATAATTGTTTCTCATCTGAGGAGATCGCTTTATTTTAATGGTCTGCAATTATTTTTATTTCAGACAGGCTGGTGCCAGCAGCTGTGGCCTCAGCCTGGCCCTTTTCTGTAGGAAATCTCTGCAGTTTGCTGCTTTCCCCCCTTTCCTGCTGGAGGATCTGTTGTTGTTGTTGTGGGAAGGGACACATCTGGGGTTAATCTCTAAACTCTGCAAAGAGATCATACACCAAAAGCACATTGGTGGGAATATTTTCCCCCATCTAGCTCCAGGGATGCCCAGGATATTTGTAACCAAGGCATTTGCTACTTCTCACCCCACCCACTGAATGCTGGTTGAAAGCCAAGAACACAAGAGCGTGATTGAGGCAGACGGCAGAGAGCAGAAGTGTGTCCAGAGCCAGGTCCTGCCCCACGTGAGGGCAGTGCCAGTGATGGGGCAGGGGCTCAAGCTTCAGTGGGACCCCGGCCCCAGCAATTCCAGCTGCTCAGGGCATGGCCAAGGTCTGCTTTGCCTCACCCAGTGTGTTCACCTGAGGATGAGAGGCAAACCCTGACCAGTCCCTCCATCAGGAGACTGCAGTGTGTCCTGTGTCCAGGCAGAGAGTCCCCATGTGCTTTGAGGAAGAATAATTCCCTTCTGGTGACCTCTTGAATGACCTCTGCTTCTTCTGCACACCAGCAGCTCACCCTGGGATGCTGATAGAGCAGGAACCTCATTTGTCCCAGACCCCTGGCCAGGAAGGAGCGCAGCACCACTTGCCTGGATGGCCATGAAGCACAGCTAAATATTCACCTGCATGGCACAGGCTGAGCAATCATTTCATCAGTTCCGAGCAGGACTTGTGTTATCTCTGCTCTGCACCCCGACTGCCAGAGACACTGGGGCTCTGCAATTGCCACTTTGGCTGATAGCATCCTGATATTATGGCCTTGAACAATCAATGAGCATCGATTGTGTCATTAGGGTGCAGCCTGATCAGAAAGCAGGCAGGACCTGCAAACTCTCTGCATTTCCTACAGCAAAGAGCTTATCTTCTCCATGAGGACAGATTGCAGGCGCTCACACTGGGGGGATGAGCCACTGTCCTTGCTCACGGATCTGTAGAGCTGCAGTGTGAGCAGCAGTAGGAGTAGGAGCAGGGAGGGTTTTATATCAACCTCTGGCTGCCGGCTCCTTGTGCTCTGCTTGCTGCACACCTCTGCCCTTCATTGCCAATCCCACACTTGCCCTCAGGCATCTCCCTGGAGTGGCTGAAATACCATGGTCCAGGCAAATGGTAATTTGCCCACAGTGGACATACTTTGTCAATGCGAAGAGGAGCCAAGTATAATTCCATAAACTTTCACGCTGTCTGATGACAGGGCATATGTCTTTGCTCATTCCTGCAGATGCCTTGAGCGTTACATGCCCGATGTCCTGTCCTTGGAAAGGTTCTGAGAACGGGGCACAGGGGCTGGTGATTGCAGCCAGTTACTGCCAAACCACCTGGGCAGCAGGTGCCGCAGGACTGTGCTGCTGGCTGCTGGCACAATGCTGTGTGCCACCCCCTGCTGCAGGTGGGGGATCATGGGATCAGGGCTGCCCTGTCCCCCAGGATGAGGCCAGGCAGAAGCATTCCCTTTCCCCTGCATGTCTGAAGCAACCACCTTGAAAAGAGAAGAGAGGAGGGCAACCACGGGTGCAGGCCCACGTGCCGCGTGTGTCACAGCAGCCTGCAGGGCTTCCAGAAATGCCAGTGCACAGACAGGCTTTGCCAGAGGTGCTGTCGTATGCAGAACTGCCCCGCCTACTTGCAATGCACAGCAGTCAGGTTTGATTTAAATATTTGTTCTGCTTATGCCAAATAGTCGTTCAAAATCTTTGGGGACATTAATGTTTATGCATGAGTTTTGAATAAATTTGTTGTGATCGAAAGGTCTCACATAATTGTTGTTCATTGCTGCTGTCCAGGACACTTCAGAGCCCACACAAAGTGGCAGTGTCACGGCGAGCCTGAGCACTGACCTTTGCATGAGCATGTGCAGGGCTGTCCTCCTGTCTTCATGTCCTCCTGTCCTGCTGTCCTGCTGTCCTCCTGTCCTGTCTTGAGTCCATGAAAGCAGTCAGCTGCTCTGTCACTGCACCAGGGCCAGGGGCTCTCCATGCCAGCACCCTGCCTGCAGCACTGCCTATCTGTCCTGTCCCTGTCCCCATCCCTACCCTGTGGGGTGGCTCATCACCCATGAGTGGCAGCAGGAGCTCTCAAGCTGGCCAGACCCAGTGTTCCATGGTTTCTGTTCCACGCCCTTCACATGGCAGATGGGAGCCCATCACCCAGCCCCTCTGCAGGCAGCTGATGTCCATGCCAGGCACTGATGGAGCCCTGTCCCACCCCCTCCTCTTCTGCACAGGGAACCCACAGCTCGGGGGCTCTGGCATCCCTGGCCTGGGAGATGCTAAGGAGCTGCAGAGGGGCAAAACAGGATCATAGAGTCACTAGGCTCGAAAAGACCTTTGAGATCATCAAGTCTAACTGTATCTGTCCACTACTAAACCAGATCCCCAAGCACTTCATCTGTCTGTCTTTGAAACACCTCCAGGGATGGGTACTCCCCCCCCCCCCCCGCCAGGAACCTTTTCCATGAAGAAATTCTTCCTAATGTCCAATCCGAACCTGCCCTGGCACAGCCTGAGGGGTGCAGGGCTTCCTCCAAACCCATTGCTGCTTCCCTGGTTCCTTGGAGACGTGCTCTTTAGCCCAGGGTAGGCTGTGATTAAAGAATGATTCATGTTGCACACGGAGGGTCCTGCCAGCAATCCGTCTCGTGAATTAGTTTCTCCTGTGCAGAGGTAAGTAAATCAGGGAGCTGGCAGTGGGCCCAGCTGGACAGTGTCACCTGAGGCCTCCCCGCCGGTGCGGATGGTGGCGATCACTGCTGCGAGGGCTGCCGCCTGCCAGGGATTGATGACCCCCACTCTCTTGACACAAACGCAGTGCGAGGATGCAGGGGCAGTGTAATTATTCTGCAAATATAATTAGGTACAGATGTACTGAATAAGTAATACTAAAATATATTTATTTACCACTATTCTCCCAACTCCTGCAGCCCATTAAAATGCATTATGATTATAATTTGTCAGGAAAATGACATTTATTGATGCATTAAAGTTAATTCCTAGTAAATTAGTAATTGGCTAAACAATGCCACTCAGATTACTGCACTGGGGCTTTTAGCAAAAGGGAGAAATGCGAGAGGAAAACAATCTATTTTCCATGGTTTCTCCATGTCTCCTCTGTAGTGGCTGTAGCTCAGGACAGCCAGTGGGAGAGCACGGACAGTGAGGGATGTGCTGGAGGCTTGGGGATGGTATCACAGTCAGCTGGGAACCTTGGCACATGGGCTGGGGACACGGTGGGAGCAGAGCACTCTAGGGTGTCTTGAGACAGTAGAGAGGCCAATAAGCTCCAGGGATGGAAATATTCATTGCAAAAGAGAAATGCAAGCATGCAATTGCACCATCACTCTCAGCTGTCTAGGCTCTTTGCTCCAACTGCAAAGGAGATCTCAGCAGGGCTGTTTGGGATTTTAATGTTGATGCCATTTTTGTTTGAATGCAAAGAGATTCAGCTGTTTGTTGAGTCCAACTCCTCCAGTCCCAGCCTTCCAGCTTGTTTGTTACACAGAGAATAACCGAATGATGCATGAGTCATCTTCCCCAGAGTGGGAAGAGAATTTCAATTATGCTCTTTCTTAAAACATCTCCACCAAGTAAACTCACATTCTTAGAAACATTCATGAAACGCAGCCAGAAGAAGACCCAGTGAGGTGAGAGTTGAGGATTCCTCAGCTCACAGGGCAGGTAATGAGCCTTTGAGAACAAAATCCCCGGGTTACCTTGTGCTTTTCACGCCACTGAAACAGTTGTTGGTTTAACACCATCCTGAACATTAAAGCTTGGTGTTAGGCACAGTTATGTCACCCATTCACAGCAGTCTGGGAGCAGGACATCAGTGTGGATGCTACCAGGCCTCTCCGCTGCTTGCTCAGGCTTTCCTTCCCTCATGGTACAAGGACCCCACTGGGCACTGCCCTTTGCTCCCTGGCTGTGCCCAGGGGCTGGGACACTCATAGAAGCTTTGTCTGATTTTGCCTCTTTTGCATCATCTTCCATGTGCCACTTTTATTGCCAGAACACTGTCAAGCAAGGTCCCAAATCTGCCCTGGCTGGGTGCTCCCTGATGCATGGCAGAAATTGTCACTGAGCCTCTTGGCAGGTCCCCTTCACACCCCCCAAAAGGCACCCTCACCCGTCAGCATCCAAAAGTGGTGTTGCTGCACCTCATCCCAGTCTCACTTCATCCAGGACTGGGATTTCTGCCACCTCATACTGTCTAGAAATAATACAAAACAACAGCAATAACAGCCCCCCAAACACTCTGTTGGGTTCATTCTAGGAAAAGATCTACCAGGGCTGCCCCCATTTTTCTGGCTGAATTTGCTCGCTCCGGGTTTTGAGCTGCAGCTGCAACTATGTTGTGGGGGCTCCCTGGAGCACTCTCAGCTGGGACAGTCTGGTCCCTGGGGATGGCTCCTTGGAGCACCCCAAGGTGGGATGTCTCAGTCCTGGGGCTGGCTCCCTGGAGCACCCTTCTAGCTGAGCAGCACATCAGCCTGTGCAGGCAAGAGAGCGCACACCTGGCAGCCTCTCTCCTTGCTCCTGGGGAGGACGCGGCAGCAGGCAGGCGTGCACCGCAGGCCCAGGTGTCTACTAACTGATTAGGACTGACATTTGACTTTACCACATAATAAAAGTTTCCACTTATGACCTTTTCTACATTTTTCCACACGTTCCAAGATTTCACTCAGAAAGGTCATCAGCAATCTTTTATCCCCAGCAGCAGCACACAGATGCTATATTTATCATACGGAACTGGCACTCTGGGTTCAGCTGATGCCAAACTTTTGATACACTGAACAACTAAATTGCAGAGGTGGTTGCAAAGGCAAGAGCTCTCTTTTCACAGATTGCTTTTCCTGGCTGCCAATGCCACCTGCTCACTGATAAACCAGTGAATTATTGGAGTCTGGCAGGGACATGGGCTGTGATGGGGGAGCAAAACAATGGGGTCAATGGCCTTGGGTGACCAAAGGAGGGGTGAGCACAATGGCACATCGAGGCTCTGGCTGCTGCTGGCACCTGAGCCACATACCCACCTTGGGTTTTCGGGCAGGAACAGGTCTGTGCTGTGGAGTCACTGGGTCCCCAGTGAGGCTGCAGACAGTGGGTGCCAAAGACAATTTGACAGCATGCATGGGTTCCTGGGGCAGGATCGCTGCTGGAGGAACACCCTCATCCAGGCTGCCCTCCAGCCACCTACATAACAGAGAACCTGAAGGGAAATCATGGCCTTGGTTACCTCCCTCTGCACCCAGTGAAGTCGTGAGGACACGTTGGCCCTGTTCCTCCTAATTATGAGAGTTTCACACAACATTAAGTTTCTAAGAGCAGACACTTTGGCCATGCACCCTATAAAACAAAGATTACTGGACTGAAGAAAGCTGCCAACTTCGTTTAATTAAAACTCCTCTTGCTTTGGTGCCTAAGAAGTAGTCTTTCCCCCAGCACACTCCTGGACACGGCTCTCACCTCTTTTCCCCTTGCACTGCCTGGGCACTCCGCAGCAGCTCCTGGTTTGTTTGGAGCTGCCTGTTGTTTTCTCCCTGCTGCCTGTGAATTGCAGACCCATCAGCTGAGCAGCCAGGAGGCAGGACCCCTTGGCCAGCCTTGCAGCCAGGCACCTCCGCTGCACACAGCCTCGGCAGTGAGCCGCCCCAGCAGCAGCCAGCAAGAGCAACAAGCACGATCAGAGCCAGTTAATCAATTCCCCTTAATGAAAGTGCCAGCCACAGCCTTTGGATTTGGGCTAAATAACGATTTCCTCCCTCTCCACTTCTCTTCCTTTCATACATGTGGGCTTATTAAACCCCTCATTCAGGGTGAGGGGGGAGAGACAGGTACGAGACAAGTTGTTTGCATTTGATGTGCAAAATGTTAGTGAAAAATCAGAGGTGCCAGGGGACCAGGCTGCCCATATGAATCAACACGAGCTTGGAATCTGGTTACAGACCAGGACGGTGCAGTTACACCCTTGCTATCGAGAGTCTCTGTTCCTGAAGGCACTGCCAGGATGGTGTTCTCCCAGCTGTCAGAGGTTACTGTTCTCATTAAATATCCAGCCGGAGTAATTCAGATGAACTTAGAAAGCTCATTTCTCAGCCATTGACTCACCTAGGAAAACCAACACACAGCTTTGTATGCCCAGCTGTGTGCAGCTCAGCACATACAGTATCCCCCTTGTTTAAAGAAACCTGCTCCTCTGGGCTCTGATGTCTATGACAGGGAGAACTGAGGGTCACGCAGGGAAAGCCAGGGAGGACTTGGAGCCCCAAGACTTATCATGCTGCCTTTACCCTGGGTTTTCTTGTTGGACTCCCAGAGCCCGTCCAGGGCAGTTGGGAGTGATTCAGGAGGGCAGCACGCAGGGAGGGCCAGGGATGCCCTGGTGGCAAGGGGTATGTCCTATCCTCCACCCCGGGAGGGGTCTCTGCAAACCTCTGCCCCTCCAGCAGATTTCTGAGTGCTTCCCCAGACACAGGGTGTGGAAGTCAGGGCCTGGACAGGGCTAGCACTTGCAAAAGCCCACTGCTCTCTAGTGTTCAAAGTGCAACACTTTGCTGGGGACAGCCACTGCCAGGAGCAGCTACACGCACTGCTGCAGGAATACAGGAAATTATTTCCCTCTCTGCTGCTATGGCCCAGGGGTCTTGGCTGACCCACACCAGTTCCAGGGAGGCAATCCCTGAAGGATCCACTTGAAGCATTTATTAAGGACTCCAGCTTCCCACAGCCATCAGTCAGTGCCAAGGAGCATCACACCTTGCATTGTACTAATTTTTATCGCAGCCTTGCCTTGAATGCTGCAGCTCCCCAGCCTGCACAGCAGGACCCTGCAGCCCTCTCTGTCCCCAGAAGCCACACTGAGCACCTGTCCATGGGCACTTGCATCCCGGTCCAGCAGGGATGCAGCCGGTGGCTGTGGCACCTGCCCCAGCTGCACCCCACGGTTATTGCCACGAGTGACCCACACAACCATGAGCACTCAGGAAGCAGCACCAGGTGCAGAGGAGCTCTCTGAAAAAAACCCCCATGATGGAGAGGTCATTTCCAGGCTGTGTCCCTGGCAGGGGGGACACATAGGGGTGGGGTCTTTGGCTGCTGGTTTCTAGGAGTGGGGCAGGCTGGCTGTGCATGCTCAAGGGAATGGCACTAAGTCAGTGGGAAGCCTGTGTGGTTTGTTAGGCACCAATGGCTTTGGAATTAACAAGGAAGAATAAAAGGGATTGACTGATGGATATAGAAATCAATAGCCCTGAAATATTTCATCCAAAGCCTCCTCCAGGTGACTGCAGAAAATGTTACATCTAAATCAGGTTCCCAGATGGCCCAGGAACCAATATAAGTTGTGTTGCTTGCTAGTCCCTCACGCTTTTAGACGAGCTGTGATTTAAAGGGTTTATGCTGCGAATGAAGGTGTCGAGATGTGTGAGCCTGCGGGGCGGGCAGCCAGGGAGGCACGGCAGTGGCAGAGCTCTTCTCTGGAGCAGCAGGTATTTATAGGGCTGGGAGGGCGCTGCAGGCAGGAGGGAGGCTGAAAGGAAGGACAAAAATGGAAAAGCAAGACTCCCTCTCCTAGGTAGTGGCAGAGAGAGAAATGACAGGACCTTTGTACCAAAAGGATTAAGGGGTAACAGGGCAATTCAGAGCTGGGTATCTATTTCCCAAGAGCTCTGAGTGGGTGTGTGGCCGCCTGGCACCCAGCAGAAGCAGGAGGAGGGGAGGGGTTGGGGCAGTGCACTATGGAGCAAGTGCATCCTGCACTTCCCAATGACACGCAGCACAAGCACCGCTGCAGTAACTTTGCTTGTGAAGGACACGGTCCTGAGTACCTGAGCCCTGACAGGGAATATGTCCTACACGTGGCACTGGGACAACACAGAGAGGTTCAGGGATCAAGCTGGAAGACACCACAGGTCTGTTTCAGCAACCCAAATTGCCCAGCAAGTGCCTAGCTGGCAGAAATGTAGACCTGAAACACAGACATGTCCCAGCCCAGATTTGTAACTGCAGAAGATTGTATGGAAATGGTGTTTCTTGGAAAATACAAAGGGCAATTGGGGCAAAATGATCCATGTTACAGCCTTCTCCCACCGATCTTATTTTTCAGTGTTTTTCTTCCACTGCTGAAGTTTCTGGGCACAAGTCTAGACTGAACAAGAACAGTGCTGCCTGCTGCCACCCCAGCCAGCCTCCCTGCCCAGAGTCCCTCTCCTAGGCTCCAGGGAGGGACAGAGGCTACAGGCAATCCTGTCTTGTGTCCTGCAGGGCTCCATTGGCCAAGACATCTTTAAAGCATCTGTCACATCCTAAGTAACATGGAAAGGTTTTCTTTAAAAAAGTTTAAAAACTTGCACTCTTTGGGCTGTGCGTGATTTTGCCTGCGCTTTGTGCTGGTTGTTTGCAAAGCACCAGTTCAGCCCAGTGCTTCCAAACAAGAGCAGTAAAGGTTGCACCGTTTCCAGACTTGTGTGTGGTCAGGGTGAGACAGCTTTTTCTGCTGGAGCCGCCACATTCTTTTCCAATCGGGCAGAGAAACCTCTGCATTACCAGTGTACCAGGACACAAACACACCGTGTTCACCACCATGTTGGGGCAAACGTGCTGGAAGGTGTCGGGGTGGATGGGGACCTGTTAGTGGGTGCCCATAAGCACTGAGAGCAACCAAAGGCACCATGAGAGAGCAACCAAAGGCACCATGAGGGAGCCTGGGTTCACAATACCCTTGGGAATTCACAGCCTGAGCTGTGGGAGCAGCAGCAGGAAGGTGGGAGCCAAGCTCCTGCCAGCAGGCTGGGCTGTGGGCACGCCTCTCCCACTCTGGTCGCAGGGGCAGCAGGCAGTTTGACCAATGAACGCCGTAACCCGATGACTGATGGGCCAAGAGTTTTAACATGAGTTATGGGCCTCATATGATGCCAACAGTTATTGATTATAAAATAAGTCTTTGTCACCGAGGCTTTCAGAAATCTTTGAGGGAAGAATGAAAGCTATTTTTTAAATATTAAGTGATCAATATATTGACTAAGTGACAAGGAATAACTTTTTGCCTGCCACAGGGCAGAGCAGCTCCCACGGGCTGAGGGTGAAATGCAGGGGAAGATGGGGGAGCAGAGGCACCTCCCTACATCTCCCCTTGACCCAGCTGGGTACCCTGGATGCACCAGAGCTCTGCCAAAGCACCACATCCCTTTGCTGGCACAGCGAGGCTTTGGCTCTTCCCTAGCACGGCTTCTCATCCTGGTGGGATGAGAAACATGCGGATGCAATTGTGCAACTCCACCATATCCCCATCCAGCAGAGCAACACCACCCCGTTAATACAATTAGTGACAAACACATTAAAAGCATCAGAGAGGATTGCAACTCCAGCCACATCAACAAGTTTGCCAATGTCACCAAACTGTGTGGCATGGTTGACACTCTAGAGGGAAGGGACTTGGAGAGGCTGGAGAGGTGGGGCTGTGTGAATCGTATGAAGAACAACAAGGCCAGGTGCCAGGCTCTGCACCTGGATTGGGGCAATCCCAAGCACAATTACAGGCTGGGTGGAGAATGGATTGAGAGCAGCCCTGGAGAGAAGGACTTGGGGTGCTGCTGGAGGAGAAAGAAGCCCAACATGACCCAGGAGTGAGCACCCTCTCAGCCCAGAAGGCCAGGGAGGGGATTCTGCCCCTCTGCTCCGCTCTGGTGAGACCCCACGCGGAGCCCGGTGTTCAGCTCTGCAGTCCTCAGCACAGGACATGGAGCTGTTGGAGTGGGTCCAGAGGAGGCCACGGCGATGATCCAAGGGCTGGAGCACCTGCCATAGGGGGACAGGCTGAGAGGGCTGGGGTTGTTCAGCCTGGAAGGCTCTGAGGAGACCTTAGAACAGCTTCCAGTACTGAAAGGGGCTCCAGGAAAGCTGGGGAGGGGCTCTTGATCAGGGAGGGCAGGGAGAGGACGAGGGGAAGGGTTTTCAGCTGCAAGAGGGGAGATTGAGAGGAGATTTTGTGGAGAAACATTTTGCTGTGAGGGTGGGGAGCCCCTGGCCCAGGCTGCCCCGTCACCTCGCCGTGAGGGTCAGGGGCTCGGAGCCGCCCGAGGTGCGGGGCGACAGCGACCCCTGGTGGCCGCGGGACGCAGAGACCGCGGGATACGGGGAAGGGCTTGGAAAAGGGGATGGGAACAGAGACCGGGATGGGGATGGGGACGGGCGCTGCCTGCCCCGCCCTGCCTGGACCATCAGGTCCCTGGAGAAGGGCCTCTCCCAGCTCCTGTCCTGCAGAGGAAGGACACAGCAGCTCTGAACCTTTCTTCTGCTGCCATGGTCAGAGCTCGGGGCTGCTGAGCCCACCCACGCCTGGCTGTGGGGCAGGTCTGGGGTCTGCTCTGTCAGAGCCCTCCTGGCCTGTGTGGGGCGTGGGGCTGGTGTGGGGCATAGGGGTGGTGTGGGTCATGGAGCAGATCATAGAATCATAGAATCACCAGGTTGGAAAAGACCCATCAGATCATAGAGTCCAACCATTCCTATCAAACACTAAACCATGCCCCTTAGCACCTCGTTCACCTATCCCTTAAACCCCTCCAGGGAAGGTGACTCAACCCCCTCCCTGGGCAGCCTGTTCCAGTGCCCAATGACCCTTTCTGTGGAAATTTTTTTCCTAATGTCCAGCCTAAACCTCCCCTGGTGGAGCTTGAGGCCATTCCCTCTCATCCTGTCCCTTGTCACTTGGGAGAAAAGCCCAGCTCCCTCCTCTCCACAACCTCCTTTTAAGTAGTTGTAGAGAGAAATAAGGTCTCCCCTCAGCCTCCTCTTCTCCAGGCTAAACACCCCCAGCTCTCTCAGCCATTTCTCATAAGGCCTGTTCTCCAGCCCCTTCACCAGCTTTGTTGCTCTTCTCTGGACTCGCTCCAGAGCCTCAACATCCTCCTTGTGGTGAGGGGCCCAGAACTGAACACAGGATTCGAGGAGCGGTCTCACCAATGCTGAGTACAGAGGGAGAATAACCTCCCTGGACCTGCTGGTCACGCTGTTTCTGATCCAAGCCAAGATGCCATTGGCCTTCTTGGCCACCTGGGCCACTGCTGGCTCATGTTCAGTCACTGTCAATCAACACCCCCAGGTCCTTCTCCTCCGGGCAGCTCTCCAGACAGACTTCTCCTGGTCTGTAGCACTGCATAGGGTTGTTGTACCCCAAGATGTGGGGCATGGGGTGGATGTGGGACACGGGGCTGGTGTGGGTCCCCCTCCCAGCCATGACGTCCCCTTGCCACTCGCCAGCCCCGCATCATCTGCTGCTCCTGCCGTGGATGCGTTGTGGCAGGGGCTCGGCAGAGTGTGCTCTCTGCTCACACACGCTACAGGATGCAGCCTGGGAAAGTCTGCTTATTCTTTTCCTTTGACACTTTGAATGGAAACCCTGTGGCTCTGGAGGAAGCCTGGCTGAAAGAAGACGGAGCCCGTCTCTCTCCTTCACCAGCCTTTCCCATCAGGAGCCCGCAGCCCAGCTATCGCCTGCAGCCTCCTGCCCTGCTCTGCCAGGTGCTCACCTGGGTCCCATCGTGTGGGCACTGTGGAGCTATCGGCTGGTTTGGAGAGTGTTGTGCCCTACCTCTGGGCAGCACCAAGCATCTTGTCCTCATCAGCCCCCCGGGCAGCCTCAGATGAGGCTTCAGAGCTCAAACCCCCTTCCTTCCTGTCTGCTGCAATGAGTGGAGCAGGATCAGGCTGGGCTGCTGCGGTGGCTGGAGAAGAAATACAGTTGGAAAACACCTTCTACCAACCCTGGGACACTGTTGGGTTGTGCTGAAGTGGCAAGATCACCATTTCTACTGTATTTCTTTCTTACCTAGGAAACACTTGGCTTAATAGGAGCCTGCACATCTGGAAAGGGCAAGGGAAGTAAGGATGTGGGTTGTCAGCTCCCAGGTATACCATGCCTGGAAAAGCTGAGGCAGAGGGCGAGCAGACACTGTCCGATGCTGTCTGATGCTGCTGCACGGGGCAAGGGCCACCACTCACACTGCCCACATCAGCTCTGGCTCTGCAAACCTCCAGACCACTTTGGGTCTGAGAGAGGCCCAAGTGACCTTGGCTGCCTGTCTGCCTGGCTCTGTGCCCTGCACCAGCCCCTTCTGTGCTGTTGAACAGCCTGTGGCTGGAGGCTCACTGGGACCGGGGAGCTTGGTCCAGCTGCAGCAGTGGCAGTGCCTCTCCCCAGCAGACGGGAGCTGCCTGTCCCCCAGGGAAGCAGCGCACTGCATAGTGCCCTGTAAGCAGAAACTCCCCTGATGGTCTTGCCAGGCTGGCACCAGACCCACTGCTCTCTGGGCTGTGTGCTCCCACCGTGCTGGCATGATTGAAGGTGGTGGAGTCCAAGCATCTGTCACACTGCCTGGCTATATGGGCACAATATAGTCATGTGAAGTGAAGCTGGGGAGCAACAACATCTCCTTTTATCTCCGCTGCCTGGAGGAACAGAAAGAAAAGAAATTTCTTGTTCTGGGCTTTTTAATGTTGTGTGGCACTTGACTGCCATAGTGAAGGTGCTCTAAAATCCTTGGTGGCGAGGTGGATAGAGGGAGGCTCTCAGACTCCAGCCACCAAGGAGCACCCTCGCAGGGGTGGCAGCCAGCAGTGGGAGGGGGCTCTGTCCCCTCTGGAGCAGCACGGCAGCTGGACACTCCAGTCCAGCTGAGTCTCCTGTTCCCACTGCTGCTGTTCCTGAGCAGCAGGAGCACTGGAAGCTGGATCTACTTCCTTGGGAAAGCATTTGCCTTGACTGTGGGCAGAAGCTTTGTGTTGGCATGAGAGCCTGGCTCTCTTTGGGGCTGGATGAGCTTTCTGCCCACCGGGGCTGCAGGGCTCCTACCCTGTGTGGTGCCCAGGGTGGGGAAACAAAGGCTGCACAGCCTCTCCTGGATGCCCCAGTTGGCTGCTAGGGAGTGGCTGACTGGATTTAAGATCAGCTGCTTGCCTGCTTGCCTGTTTGATTCCTCAGCAACAGGCAACGATGCACCTGCTGTGAGAGTTCAAGTTGTGTTTGTTTCTGCCTTTCCTCCAGCTGAGAAATTCACTCCATGAACTTTTCATCCTCTCCTCCTGGGGCAGGCAAGGCCATGACTGTGAGGTGTGCGTTGGTGAGCAGCTGTATTTGCTGCCTGCTCACAAAGAGGTTTTCCCAGCTGCATTAACCTTGCAGATTCCAAAGGCATCCAGGCAGCTCACATTCCTGCTTTGCATGGGCCCACAGATTGGCAATTTCAGGGATCCTCTCTGCTTCTCGTGGTGCTGGTGACTCCTCAGCCTTGTTCCAGGCTGCACAGTCACCCCAGGAACAGCGAAGGAGGGGATCTGAGGGGCACGGAAAAGAGGAAGACGTGCTGCATTTCCTCCAGGAACAGCCTCTCTGCAGAAGAGCCTCATGTGGGCACTGACCAGCCCAGCCCAGGAGGAGGAGATGTGTCCAGCCAGCCTCATCCATTACCTGCCTTTGTCCAGGCAGCTGGAGAAGGCAAAGGAGTGAGGAGAGTCAGTGCCATGTGCCTCCCTCGGCAGGTCTGAGCACATGCCCCAAGCCCGTGGGGAGCTGGACCTGCTGTGCCTACCCAGAGAGCCATGTCCCCCATCTGCTGGGGCAGCCACAGCTCCAGCGTGGCAGGGGTGCAGGGCTGGAGGATCAGCATTCACCTCCCCTCCACTCTAATAGATGGGACTCTGGAAAGTGCAGCACCTGCATCTGCCATTTCATTACACTTTGTTAAGCACCCTGTAACTATGACCGATGGCGCGTCTCCGGGCGGCTGCTGCTAGGTGTGTTTCTGTCGTATTTTTGCTGTGCTGGCAGCACAGAGCTGAGCAAAGGACAAGTGTAGCTGTGTAGAGACATTCACTCAGGCTCCTGAAGCGATGCTGAGGGAACTGCAGCAAGAAAAGCAACGGCTTTGTAGGGAAATCCAGAGGCGGGGAAAGCAGCTGCTGACAAAGCCATTGTGGCATGGCTTATCAAGCACCTAATGGGGGCTGGCAGCATGCTGGGGCACCTTGTCCCAATGATGTGCTCTTGCCCGCTCTGTGCCCTACCTGCCAAGGGGACCTCCTGGCCCATTCCCTCTGTGCACCAGCCACTGGATGCTAAGGTGACCTGATCCCTCCATGCCCCATTCCTCCGTGTAACAGCCAGGACTGTGCCTTATCCCAGGCTGTGAATCTGGCTCCTTGTGCTACAGTGCATCCGTGCTGTCCCCTTCCTGGGGCAGAGGACATGCACCAATCACTGAAGACCCAGGGCAGCTGCCCCTGTCCTTGGAAACAATCCCATCCATCCCAGAGCTAGTGCCACTAGTTCCCGGTGCCACCAGACTGGCAGAGAGGGGAGCTGCTGGAATGGCCCTGGATCCCATGGGCATGGGGCTGCACTTGGACATTTCCACATGCTAAATGCAGGCAGCACTCCCAGTGACACCAGGTGAAGTGGAGAATGGATGTCTGGTGTCCCGTGGACAATCACTTCATGGACATACTGTAAAAGATGTGCTGCCCTGATTAAGTTTCTCGAGGACTTTTCTGTCTCAGAGTGAAGACAGGCAGTGAACACCTGGTAACTCTTTGCTTGCCAAGACTTGAGGTGCAAGAGGAAACAGGTGGTGCTCTGCATTCACACAAGATGAGAGCAAAGAAGTCTCTTCTGGCACTGGTGAGAGAAAGGCAAGGAGAGGAATTTTGCATTTGCCAATAAAAACTTCCCCCAAGTATGCTCATGTTCTGGCAAGAATTTTAACAAAAGTCAGTTCTTGGCTGTCCTTATGGTGCATCAGCCCTCGCCCTCATGGAATGGAGCTGCAACGTCAGGAAAGAGCAGTCAGTGCCATTGGGTAGTTAAAGACACTGCAGCCTCTTCTGAGCACCCCGTGGCCTTCCCTAGGGTGTCACAACCCTTACCAAGCTCCCAGCCCTAGCAGCAGGGTGACTGGCAGCGTGCAATGCTCACACAAGCCACTCTTTCCCCCATGGGCATGGGCAGGTGCTGTGTGAAGATCCCAAAGTTCAGTTTTCCAGCAGTGTTGGTTACAGGGGTGCTGAGCCACTGTCTGTGTGGCTGTGGCTGCACAGCTGGCTCAGTGCTGGCAGGGACTGGGGCAGGGGTGTGTCCCTGATCGTATGGGCTCTACAGCTTCTGCAGTCTCAAAGGAAACTTTGGAGCCCGTTGCTGTTTTATTTACTCAGCAGCAACCTGTGGCCCCAAGGATGAGATCATGAACCTGTGAGAATTGTCAAGTCCTCTCTTTGCAATAAATCAGCATCTCATCGCATTTGTTACTTCTCTTATCAGCTAAATACAATCCTTATCCAAAAAGCACTAATCCAATTCCTCTAGAGAGATGCGGTTGATTAGATTAATTAATCTGTTTGCACTGGAGAGTTTCTTAACACTTGAAGTTCTCCAGTGCAAATTCCTGCCCAAACTTTGAGCTGTTTTGTGTGAACTGGGAAAAAATCATAGAATCATGGAATGGTTTGGGCTGGAAGGGATCTCAAAGCCCATCCAGTTCCACCCCTGCCATGGGCAGGGACACCTCCCACCGAATCAGGGTGCTCCAAGCCCCATCCAACCTGGCCTTGAACACTTCCAGGGATGGGGCAGCCACCCCTGCTCTGGGCAACCTGGGCCAGGGTCTCCCCACCCACACAGGAAAACATTTCTCCCTAAGCTGAAAACCATTCCCCATGGTGCCGCCTGCTCTGTGGGACAATGCTGCCCCACACCTGTAGGGCCAGGGCCAGGTGCCAGCCCCGTGCCCAGCATCGCTGAGCTGTGATGCCGTGCTGGTCTTGCTCTGGTGTGACACATCTGCTGTCTGGTGTTTTTCCAAGTTGCCCCACTTCTTATACATGTTTTGAGGAGTAAATATGCCACATTAAGCTAACCTACCTCCCAGCAGAGCCCTCTATGCACTAAAACACGATGGAATCAAAATGATGATGGTTTAATTGCCAGTCAGTATGGGCACACCTATTTTTAGCTGTTATCTTTACAGTTGCTGAGCTAAAAGCTTTGGAAATTAGGTTTTGCTCATGTATTTGCTTAATTACACCAAGATTATTGTGTTGGTCTGTGGTGGGCAGGCAGACGGGAGACAGCGGGAGGGGCAGCAGCAAGGCTTCAGAGGGCAGAGACTGGGGTGATGTCTGCAGCCCTGGTCAGCTGCAGCTCGGGTCCTGCCAGCCTCTGCTCTCCTCCGCTCTCCTCCATCTGCTGTTCTCCAGGGGCTGGTGGAGATGGCAGCTCCTGCAACACACTGGGAGCCAGGGCAGCTTGGAGCTGCTGGATCGTGTTCGGTGAGCCCTGGGCTCTGGGACACGGTGCTGCACAAGGTGCTCCTGCTCCCACTGGAGGAGGAACCAAGACACCTCACAGTCTCACCAGCTTCATGGGTTCTCTGCCGTCACACCCATCGGCAGGTTTTGTGGCATCCAGAGTGCTCCCAGCTGCCAATGCTGGAGCATGTGAGCAGCAGCGTCATCAATGCATGGGCAGCAGGAGAAAGTCCCCATTAGTCACTGGAATGGTGTGAGCCTGGCTGCCTTAGTACGTCTTGCACAGGAGCTGTGCTCTGGGTCGTGCTTAGGACTCGGTGTGTCCGCAGTGGCTTGCAGAGCTCAGAGATGGGGACACATCTGAACACCATCCCCAGGGCTGTTCCCACTCTCTGGCGAGGACTTCAAAATATCATTAACGTTTGTATTCAGATCTGCTCTCCCTGCCCCTTCTCACATAAAGCAAAAGAGGTGATTTAGAATTTATCAGCAAGTGTCAAGATAACCTATGCAATTCAGAATCCAAGTGCAAAGAGCAGCGTGGAATGACAGCTGCAGCATCCATGGAGCCACATGTTTTATCCCAGTAAGTACATGAAAATTGCAGTGTGCTTTTCTGCCATTCAGGCTGAAGGGCTCCTTTAACACAGACCATCTCCTGATATCAAAGTGAATGATTTCTTTCATTATTCCTAGTTATGAAGCCTATTTTCACGTTATTTGTCATTTGTGAAGCAATTTGGTTTAAAGATGGCTCAAAGCTTTTGTATAGCGCAATCAGGGAGAAAGTAGGGAAGGAATAACTAAGGGGAAGATTGGGATTCTTCATCTGCTCTTGCATAACCAAACGCAGAAGCTGCCCTGTTGTAGGGCAGGGATCCATTCCCCAGCAACGGGGCTACGTGAGCGCTTTGAGGTGCAGGCGATTGCCAGGCAGGAGTGCATGCAGGACAAGGTCTCAGCTCTGTGGTTTTGGCATCCTGAGAACTAACAGCACCTCTGGGACACACAGGGAATTTAAGCGACTTTAGAGCCAGCGACTTTCTGCAACTCACAAATTTGGACTTAAGAGCCAATCAATTGTGCAGTTGTTTTCGCATCACCAGAAATGGAGTATGGATCTGCCAGTGGAATTTTAGAGGGACTTTTTGTCCTCTCATCTGCAGCTGGGCTGCTATTCCTCATGCTGAAAAGCCAGCCATAAGAGCATCCTGAAAACCAAACCTTGTGCTGCTGCAGGGCTGCTGTACCGCTCACTGAGGAGTAATACTGTGGCACCAGCTAGGAGGGAAACAAGGGGCAGAATCAATTCTCCAGCAAGTGTTGTTTGATTTTGTCATAAACCCCTAATATTCTATATTTTAAAATATAGCTGTTCGGCCTTGAGATTAAAAGCTGTGGCATTAAAATGCTATGGAGGGCAGCTGCAGCCAGCATGCACCAGTCGATTCCCACCCCAGGAGATGGGCACATCGCCTTCCTGTGCTGCTGATCCGAACCAGCCCCAAGACCTGCTCACATCATCACACTTCGCCTCTCCCCTGGTCAGAGCAAAAGGCTAAAGGTACCACACATGAAGGGAGAAGGGATAACACGCAATGTGGGCTGCGCAGCCTTTCTGGAGGTCCCATGGGCATCCCCAATACCAAGGTCTTTTCCTGAGGCCACTGCAGACACTGCTTGCCCCAGGAAGTTGAGGCACTCTCTGCTCAAGATGAGCAGCTTTGTTCTGAGCACAGAGGTAAGAATACCATCACTTCCCAGAGGATATTTTTAATGGCTGCTCTCAAAGAAGTGGCATTGCAAGTCTAAAATAGCTACCAGGGTAAAAGCAAATGCAGGGAATGTGCCTGCAGAGGCCCCTCCCGGTGGAACCAGATTCCATCTGCTCCTGCACCAAGCACATTTCAAAGGGTTTTAGTCGGGTTACAGGGATTTTGTTCTCTCCCTTTGCACTCTGTGTTTTAAGACTGAAGTGAGACAGGGTGACAGGGTTTATCACACATGCTGCAAATCCCCTCTCACGAGCAGAGCCTGGCACGGGGGAGCCTGGAGCAGCCTCAGACAGGGTGTGTGCTGTGGGACCTTCCTAGGGGTTTCTGCCTGTGGGGACTTGCACCTGGAGACAGAAATTATGAGGGCTATCATGGAACAGAATGGAATAAGAGAAGCCTCATCCCACCTTTGGTAAGCTGAAGCTTCCTCTCCCAGCAGACTCACCCCTGCCCACAGAGCACCCGCGCCTGAGTCTCTTGGACCCAGTGCAGAAGCAGCATCAGGGAGGTGTCCACCCTGCAGTGCCCGAGCGAGAGGCAGAGTGGGGCTGAGCCCAGTCTTTGCAAACCCAGCCAGCAAACAAAGTGGGCAGGATATGTTTTGAGCTAAGAATCCACTGTGACGCGGGGAACAGTCATCCTGGCTCATCGGAAGCGGATGGTTTCAGCCAAGCCTGGTTCCCGCAGCGGAAATCAGCTGTTGCCATGGCATTCATGTGGAAAATGCTGGTGGGACCAGGGCTTCGAGTAGCCGAGGCAGTTGCTCTGAGAGCAGGGACAAATGTCTTTGAATGGAATACAAGTTTGGCCAAAAATGGTGTTTCATAAAGAGAATTTTAGCAAAAAAAAGTTAATTTGCTTTCAACAAAAGTAAGAGAGGTTGTCACCCTTAAATAAGACTTACATGTTCTTAATTTAACTTAGACTTATGATTTCCAAGGATTTGTTTTTCAAATACAAGCCTTATTTTCCCCACTGAACCCCTGCCCTGCCCCTGGAATGCCCTTTCCAGACAGAGAAGCTCCGTGCTTTCCCTTGTGGTGGATTCAGGGTCCCAAGACCATGCCCAGGCTGCCACATCTCAGTGCTGGCCCTGTGGGGTCGGAGACACAGAGGAGCTGGGGGAGCTTCTGAGGCTGAGGCAGGGGCTGAGGCTGGCCCCACACCTCTTTCTCTCCCCACCTACACCCAAGGCACAGCGTGAGGATCCTTTGCTCCCTGCCCCATGGTTCCCTGTGTTGCTGCTCCTTCTCTCCATCCCTTTGCACCTCTCCTGGTCCCCACACAAAACGTTTCCCTACAGCAACATAAACACAGCAGTCCCCTTAGAAACGTGCTTTATCAAACTAGCCTTTCTCCCAGCAAAGCTGCAATTAATTCTGTGCTGATTAGAAGTCACTGCTAATGAGGGAAGCTGGTGGAGGTGGGCTGGGGCGCAGCAGGTAATAACGCACTGGAGCATTTGAGAATTAACTGTAAATGCAGCAGAAAGGTAAAAAAAAGCTGCAGTAAGCATAACGAGCCAGCAAAGTGCCAGTTCCCCAGTGCTGCTCTGCAGCCTTGTTGCTGTACCCCAGCCCTCTGAGCTCACCAGGACTCACCAGTGGGTGCTGAGAACCCCAGCAGACAAGGAGGATTATGCTGTGCTCAGCCCAGCAATGGGCTCTGCTTGTCTGGCTGCTCCAAGCACAGCACCCCAGCTTCAACACCGCCCCTCACTCACAGGGCTGTTACTCCCCACTCTGGAGCCCCACTGTTGGCCATCGGAAGGGAAAACTCCGCAAAGCGGGCCGGGCAGCCCCTGCCAGCCCAGGGCTGCTGCCTGGGTGGATTCAAGCGATGTTCTGCATGCCAGGGCACCCTGAGAGCCTCCTCCTGTCTGAGGCTGCGAGGGAACACAGACCTGAACGCATCTTCTGCGAGGCACATGCGTGCGGTGGCTCTGTTCAAAATTGCTTCCTTGAAATTACAACAGTCTAGAGACAAAAAGAAAGCTGCTTCCATGCTGAAAATTAAAGATACTTCTTCCTGATCATGGTAAAATTGACTTCTAAAATAAGATACTTAATTAAATATATCCATTCTTCTGGTACTGCTCAAAAGAGTTAAGTCAAGAAATGACTCAGAGATGCTATGGGATGATGTATTCATGTGGATGGTTATCTTCCTCATAAAGGCATTATGAAAGTAGCAAAAGTAATTGCATTATATTTATGTCAATTCTCTTATTTAACTTGGCTGCAAATGAAGTATTCTGTATTGAACTGCAACCCATTTTAATTTACAGAACCAGCCCTGCTTTGCTCGGTAGTGTTGCAGCTAATGAAAAATGACTCAAAGAAGCAGATCTTTTCCATATGAATGCTCATACAGACCCTGAAAAGAGACACTCGATAGATGGAGCAGCTGCCAGGGCTGAGGCAAGCTGGGGCTGAAGTCAAAAGCAAACTGAGTTTTAGCTTGCTGTGAAACTTGCAGGAGCGGAGGGTGTATATCACAGCTTCACGGAATGGTGGGGGTTGGACGGGACCTCTGGAGGTTGTGCAGTGTCACCTAGAGTGGGTAATGTCCCACCTGGGCCCTCTCCTCAGGCAGCTCCATGGCCCCCGTGGGACGGCTCGCCTGCTCGCAGCCAACTGGCACCCAGTGCCAGCAGGGATGTGGCTTCTGCTGTGGCATCTGTGTCTCAGGCACATTCAGGAGGAGCGAGGCCACCACACGCTGGCCCATCGCGTGACATTGACATCCTCGCCATGGCAGGATGTGCCCTTCCCTGCAGGCAGTGGCAGCATCCCCCCCATCCCCACATCGGTGCTGTGCACTAATCCAGCCTGATGTTTCTGCACGCAGAGGCATTCCTGAGCGTGCTCAAACATGGTAATTTATTATTATTTATTTACAAGCGACGGAATGTCTTCTGACCTTTTGGTCCCACTGGGCTGGCTCTGGAGCTGCAGCTCTAATAGCATCTCGCACATAAAAAGAATGCCAAAAGCAATGCTGTCCTGGCCTGAATCCCAATGGCAAGAGGGGCTGGGTAAGACCGTGGGAGACTGCATTTGCTCCAGCTGAGTGGAGCACTTAAGAGTGAGCAGTGCTGGTGCAGTGGGCTCGGCCAGCTGGCTCTACATCTCAGTGGACAGAGAGGGCTCCCCAAGCCTTGCAGCTTCTGCTGAGTGCCATCTCCCCCTTTCTGCCATCGTAAGTGCCTTGTCTCACCTCTGTATCCCCATCCATCAGTAGGTCCCTGCACGTTCCAGCCAATCTCACAGCCAGGCATTTTGTGTAACACCTGAGGGAGAGCAAAGGGCCCTGCCTGCAGCGCTGCACTGCTCGCAGCAGCCTCAGCACCTGGAATTACTCCCTCCAACCCAGCACTGCATCCATCAGGCTAACTCTCTCCTCCTTGCCGGAGGCTGGAGATACATGTGCATGTCCCCCTCAGCTCTCTGCAGCCATTGCAACCTTTCCTTCTCCTCCTCCTGCCTCTGCCTGCTCTGCAGGTCCCTGACATCTCAGGGATGCCCTGCAGATCCTTGATATCTCAGAGGTGCTCTGCTCTGCCCAGGGGCAGCCTCTCTGTGCTCTGGGTAGGGCTGGGAGCTCAGGGCAGAGTATGGGGCTGGGATGATGTGCGATGGGGCAAAAGGCTCTCTGCTCTTTCAAATATGTCAAAAAAGGTTTTGTTTACACAACCCTGGTTCCCACAGCTCACCCTCGGAGCACCTGGGAACACCTTGTGAGCCGTGCTGGGTGGAATTCCTTAACCCTGCACAGCCCCGAGACCAGGGCTTGCCCCTACGTGCGCCCTGTGTACACCCCAGCCCCTGCACACTGCCTGGGCTTGACTGCTTGGCAAAGGGGCTGTGGCCCCATCCTGCTCCAAATCTCCCTCACCTGCCCTCAGCTGCAGGAGCTCAGGTGCTTATTAAGCAGTTCTGAAGGCCACCACTCCTAGGCAGTTGTGGAGATACAGAGATTTTCATTGTCAGTGACAATATTAATGTTGCATGATTTACAATCTCCTGTGTGCCTGCTCCTCTGACAGCAAAGCATCTGCTTCAGGCCTGTTTGGGTGTTTCAGATCTGTCCTTGAGGATGTAATAGAGTTATTGTGAGGGCACAAACGTTATTGATTCATGTTGACTTGCTTGGCAGACAGTCTTGCATGGTTGTATGGTAAGGGAGGCTTGGGACATGGGACAGGACCCTGCCGTGTGCTCACCATGCACCTTGCAGCCAGCCCTACTGGCCCTACCTGGAAACACCACGGCTCGGCAGCTGCGATGTGTGAACCTGCCACCCCTGCGTGATAGCAATGGGCTGAAACATGTCCCTGCTTGCTGGTGACAAATCCTATCTGAGCTGTTCCAGGTGCAAATCTCTCTGTGGAGGGGCTGCCAGGACACGAGCTCTGGGAGCAGCACACTGGGGTGCGCACACTTAACCCCAATGAAAAGATGAGCAACTCCCTTCTTCCCTCAGGCCAGCCCTGGTTTGATGTCCCCTGATTTTGTGCTGCGTGTGCTCTGGAGACACTCGGATGAATAGAGATGAGGAGTGGAAAGAGATATCCATAAAAATGCACCCTGTTCAATAAGCTGAAGCAGTAAGACACTGAAATCCATCATCCTGCAAAGCCACCTCTATTTTAAAGCTTGCAGTGTTTTCAAGTAGCCAGAGCCCACTAGATCCAGCAAAGCTGGGAAGCAAAGGTGACGGCTTTCAGGATGGAAAATGCATACAGATCCACTAGCTGGGAGGCAACGAGTAGCAGTGACCATGCAGCCATCACCAGGTCCTGCCCGCAGCGAGGGCCAGCCAAGAGCCCATGGGAGAGGGATGGGGTGGGTTTGGGGGGTCCTCCCCACCTGGCTGCCCAGGACCTCCGGGAGCTGCGACTCTGCATGAGGGGATTGGGGAGAACTGCCAGCACCCAAAATACCACTGTGCTTGGATGGGAGGCAGCCACGAGGGCAGCAGGAAACCTCCCAAGCCAGCAGTCCCAAGTCGGCTGCCTCACGCTGTGGGGTCTCTGATGAGAATCACCCTGAGACATAATGGAATTCACTCTTTTGATTCAACTCATCATTCCATCAAGATTCTGGCATTTCAAATGATCCATAATTGCTTTGATTGTAAGAATCAGAGTGTTTAGACAATTCCATCCACTCCACCTTCCACCCTTCTTGTGACTGGCATTCCAGGCTGTCACACCCATAACGCATCCCTGCTCCAGACCCTTGGTCAGAGCCCGGTCTCCTCCACGGGCTCAACATTCCCTGCTGCTCCCCACTCCTTCCCAGGCACACTTTGTGTGGGTCCCTTCCTCCCGACATGGGTCACATCCAGTAAAAGCAGCATCCGTCCAGGAAGTGCCCTGCAGGCTCTCATGGAAATTGATGGCTCTGTTTCCTGGTTTTGTGGTGCAGAATTGTAACTATTCATGGGGCTGTAAAGAGCTGTGCACAGCGGTGCAAGGAGGGACAAATGCGAGCAAGCTCTGCAAAAGGACATTTAGAGGCGACCTCTGGTAAACATTTGTTTATCACGATGGGACCGGCTGGAATAAAGAGTAGCTGCTTGCAGGGGATGGGCAGCAGGTAAAACCTGTGTGGTGCCAGGAGGTGCTGCCGGAGCTCACCGGCAGCTCCCACGCACCCCAAGGACGGGGTCAGCGCTACAGTGCTGGCCAGGAGGTATGGTGGGTGTCTCCATGCCCATCTCAGGGCACATCTGCTTTCAGCCACCACCCTCCAGCACCCTGACCTTCCCACCTCGCGAGGTAAAGCCTTCCTATGTCCTCCGTGGGAGCAGAACTCTCCTGTTCCCACTTTGATTCATGCTTTTTTTTTCATTCAAATCACCAATTTAAAAAGTAGTTGCAGTGTTTATGGCTTCTTTGGGACAGAGATGCACTTCCTTGAGAAGTGTTTAAACATTTCACACCTGAATGTCCCAGCTCAGGATGTGGGCACTCACTTTTCTCTGTCACCAGCTCCACAACCTCTCCCTTGCTGCAGGATTCCTCCTTTGGATGTGAGCAGCTCCAAACCAGGAATCTCCTGCCAGTCCCCTCCCAAACCACCATGCCGATCTGCTAACCCACACTCGCAGGGAACCGCCCCAGATGGACATCAAACACCAGAGCTGACTGCAGTTGTAATACCAAGGGCTCTGGTTTGTGTTTGCTCCTTCTTTTCCATGTTGCCACTCCCTTTCTGTGCTCCAAAAATGTAAAATAGCATTATAATACTCAAACTATTCTCTGGAAGCCATCAGTCAAAGGTATATCAAACACACATCTGTAACAGGAACACAGAACCCACCGTCTCACACCCATTGAATATTTCCTATTTGGAGTTTCATGACAAAGTGTGTTTCAAGACCTATTATGTAAAATAGACAAGTTAAATTCAATCGGGTCTGAGTTAACATCCGTGCTAGAAACACAACTTTCTCATTTCCTAGCTTTCTGAAATTTCCAACCTGTAATTTCACTGCTGAGGTACGGTTGAGGAGATTGTGTTTGACACCTGGGGTCCCTGTGCTTCTTGCAGGTAATTCTAATGCATTTCCTGAAGCACGGGCACAGCGATCCCAGAGCTCCTCAACTGCTGTTGGCTGGCACTCATCAGCATTCGGCACGGAATTAGGCATTCATTAAATACCCATGGAAGTGAATGGCAGGAGGATCCTTCTGCAGCTCCACATGTGGGAATCTCCTCCCACAGCCCCACACCCAGGGAAACCTCCCTCAGCCCCACACCTGGGCTCTGTCAGGCATCGCTGGTACCTGGGACAGGAACCACTTCTCAGCACCCAGTGGGTAAAGAGTTTTGGTGAGATTTCTTTCTTGCTTTCTAAGACAGCTGCACAGTGATGGCAGGGCACAGGCAGGAGTAGCAGGGAAGGCTGTCAGCATCATTTAGAGTCATGCTACGGGCCTGATGCCCGGCTGGGCATTTCCTCTCCTGCTGTAACGGAGGCCACAGAGAACAGATCTGAGCCCACACTGGCCCCAGCGGGTGCTGGTGTGAACCCTGATCCCTGTGCCAGGCATGTGCAGGGGTTGTGTGTGTCACCCGGGAGAGGGTCACCCAGACCCTCTCTGCACTCCCATGGGAGTTACCTGCTCTAAAATGCTGCCCGGATCAGGCAGAGTGGTTTGAAATCACATCCAGCCCTTGTCCCTCTGCTTTCTTTGCGTGCCGCTGGGTGCTGGCAGGAGAAGCAGCTCTTTCTTAAGCACCAAACAGGCATTGCATTACAAACGGCTAATTCACTCAGGGGTACCCACAGCTACCCTGCTCTGTCACCCCTGTTCATACCCAGCAGAAATACATTTATACTGCTGCCTATTCTTCGTGCTGGTGGACAGGCTGCCATTATGCCAGAGGGTCTCTAATGCCACTCTGCTGGGGACAGCGCTTACCCTCAGCTGCTCAGCTGATCGCTAATATTCTGCAGGTATTTTTAATCTGTACCTATTCACTTTCCCCAACCCTGTTTAGGAATACGGTGTCTGCAACGTACACAGTGCAGAAACCTGAATCCCAGAGGCTGTTGTGCATGGATACGGAGAAGAAGGGAGGCTCTGGGAGAGTGCTCACCTCATTCCCAGCACCAGGCACGGCCAGGGAAGCAAGAGGGCAGTGCTGGAACCACATTGCTGTGCTGAGCTGAACTGCAGCAGCTGGGACTCGATGTATGGGAAGCGTCCTTGCCTGTGGCTTTGGACTTTACTCTGTGTTTGTCTTTCTCCATTAACCCAAGATATTGGATGCACTTGGAACAGTCTGTGGGATTTGTATGTCGTGTCTGCTTAACACAGCAGAAGTCATGATACAGCCTCTCCTGGTGTGGCCACCCCCACCCTGTCCTGACGAGGTTCCGAGAACTAGCAGTGCCAGGGCAGGTCCTGGAGGAAGCTCTACCAGGAGGGAGCAAGGGCAGTGATGAGGGACAGTCCTAGACACCAGTGCTTCGGGTGAGCATTTGTGCAGGTCATCCCCTGACCGTCCATAAATGTTTCAATGATCAGCACAAGCACCCAAGAACCAGCACCACAGCTCATCACGCTGAGGAGAAGGGAAGGCAGATGTTGATGATTTGCAGCTTCTGTTCAGAGAGCAGTGCCTGGCTGCCCTGGCCACAGCCTGTCCCTGCAGCCCCAGTGTGTCCAAGGCAAGTACTCCTCTGCCTCAGAGCCTTTTGTCCCCCACATTCCCACTGTACCAATCCATCGAGGACTTTGCTTCCTTGGCCCTCAAAGGGAGCACAGGATGTTTGTGTCTGCTGCCAGAAGCTTTTGGGGCTCCGACACTGCAGCATGCGTGTGGTGATGGGGCCAGTGCTGCTGCCTGGCCCTGGGCGCACTCTGCAGGGCAGTGACGCTGGGCTGGTCACCGCTGGAGATGAAGGACCCGCAGATCCCGACAGCGCAGCCTTGGAGTGTCAGCATTATTGCTGAGAGGGGATCTCGCTGTGGCCTCATTTCTGGCATCTCCAAGGGAGCATTGCCAAGTTCAGCCACCTTTGGCCACTTCATTTCCACAGCCCAAAGCACATCTTGGCTTTACACTGTGAAACCGAGCCGGGGAAGTGTTGTCAGGGTCAGGAAATGGCCCCACTTGCTGTCTGACAGCACTGGGCACTTTGCAGTCTATTATCTAGAGGCTCATTCAGTCCAGTTTATTTCCTCTGCTAATGAGCTCAGAAATGCATTCACCTGCAAGAGCAGCCAGGAAGGGTCCCAAGGTCACAGGATGCTTTTCTCCAAGGCCACGTTCCGAAAGAGCCGTGTGCTCTCCTTCTGCAGTCACAGGGTCCCCTCAGGGGGACACTGGGAGGTGGTTGCAGGCTGTGAGCAGAGGGGTAGAGGCTCCTGGACCCAGACCTCCCCTCCCAGCTGTGATGCAAGGGAGGCAAGCAGGGCTGGAGCCAGCACAACCGCTGCTCTGGGAAAAGGGGCTCAGAGGAATGATTTCACTGGCAATGGCAAGGAAAGACTGATTCCCTTGGAAAAAGAAAGGGAGGTGGCTAAGTGAGAGCCCCTTGGTGTGCCCAGGCAGCAGTCTTCCCTGGGGAATTGTTCTGGGCTGGACACTCCCCTGCCTGCAAAGCCCCTTAGAGGGGTTGTTCAGCCTCTCTTGCAGCTCAGGGTTCAAGGGCTTGGGCTCCATCATTTCTCCCATGATTTTGAAGAACCTTTGAGCTGCAGCTGGTCTTAGATCTCTGAGCTGCTGGCAGATGCAGACTTGCTCATGAGGGTGCTTATGCTGGCATCCAGGGCTTGTACATTGGCTCCTTAGTAATCTCCAGATTTATCCTGCGAAGTGGCGCTTTAGAGGCCACCGTGGCTCACTGGGAGTGCTCGCAGCCCTGCAGTGCTGGGAATGGGACAATGGCTGGTTCCCTACGAGCAGCCCCTCACGTCTCCCCTGCACAGCTTGCAGTGCTGTCCCCTCCGCTCAACCAGGTTGCTGGGCTCCCTCGCAGCAGGCAGCGGGGCTGCCACTGTGACCAGCCCACTCCCTCCACTCGCCCTCTCAAAGCAACAGGGCAGCAGAGCAGCTTACAGTAATTAGGCTTTAAATTGTACCACAGCACAGACAGGAGCGCAGTTTGTTTGTTTCTAAACAGGGCACATGTCACTGTAAATGCCAGCAGTCCCAGTGCTTGGAATAATAAATGTGCAAATAGCAATTAACAGTTGCATCTTCTGCTCACACGCAAAGGACGTAATTAGCTAGTTCCATCTGTTAATTATACCTGCCGTGGTTCAGATACTCACATCCCAGCCAGAGCTCAGAGGAGGAAGGTGAGGTTGTGCAAGCAAAACTCTTGTCATATAAACATGAGACCAGTGAGCTCCTGCTGGCTGGAGTGCCAGAGCGCAGCAGCTCCCCTCCCACTGCTGCTGCAGCCCCTCGCGAGGTCTCTCCCCAGAGCATTTCACCTGGTTGGGAAGATCCCAGCAAGAGCTGCTCACTGGGAGCACCTGCAGCTGTCAGTCCTGGGCAGGAGTTTTCCAGAGGTGTTGTCCCACAGATACCTTGGAGACTCGGTTTGGATGGACCTTTACAAGCACCAGAGCACAGGTCAGACCTCAGGCTGGGGCTTGGTGACTGGTGAGGCTCAGCCCAACATGAACTGCCAGCAGTGGACTTGGTGCTTGCCCCCTGCATTCGCATTTGCTCCTCCAAGGAGATGAAGAACAGATGCACCTGTCTTGCCACACACCAGCTGTAAGGGTGAGGAAGGCACAAGGTGCCAGAGAAAGGAGGTAGGGATGGTGCTGAGGCTGCAGGAGAGGAGCACAAGGAATGCTTCCAGGTGGGATGCCTCAGTCTGGCTCTGCCCTTGCTCCTCTGGAACCCCATAGTCTGCCTTGCAGTGCCTGACCCTCATCCTGACTCTGACCACCCCGAGCACCCAACCCTGACGCCAGCTGGCCCCAAGCATCAATCTCTGCCCCAGCTGACCCCCCCAGCACCCAACCCTGCTTCCAACTGGCCCTTAGCACCTAACCTTGCCCCTCGCCACCCCCCAGCACTCAATCCTGATCCTGATCATGCCCCAGCACCCATCCCTGCCCCAGGCAGCCGTGCAGCAGGGCACAGCCCTGCAGTGCCTGACCCTGCTGGCTCCAGCCACTTGCCCTCTCCTCCTGTCCCTCTACCATCCTTTCCACTCCCCCTTTGCAAACACATTTCCAAACACCTCCCACCCACCACTGCCTGCACGTGCAACTGCCCCAAGAAAGCCCCAGCAGGGCAAGAGGCAGCACCCCTCATCGGAGCAGGAGCAGCTGCCTCATCATTAAGAAACAACTCCAGATTCAAGTGCGGAGGGCGAGGGCTGAGTCCTGCCTCACCAGGCGCACTCCTGTATGCTAATTTCAAACAGACTTTCAGGATGTGCTCTCATGGATCTAAGCAAGCAACAGAATCTTAACTATCAGAGCTCCTCGCTGGCTGATAAAATATGGATAAAGGAGCCATCACTTTAGAACAGCAGGAAGAAAAATAATTGCCAAGGTTGGCTCTCATTTGAATATTGTTTAAAACCTGTGTAGCACGGAGATGGCTGTTGCGGTTTCATTCTGCCTATGTGAATAATTTTGCTAGACAAGATTCCTCCTTGGCACGGCCTGAGCAGAGGTAACGAGGGGCACCTCCTAATTGCCCCATCAGACCCCAGTGGTTCATCCGCAGCAGACGGCTCCCTGCCCAGCACAGGGTGAGCCCGGGGATCAGGGCTGCAGCTCCTGTGCAGGGCACGGGGAGCAGCAGCAGCAAAAGGTGTGAGCTGTGAAGGAATGAGCAACAGTGGAGTCTTGGCAGGGTTTAGTTGGGTTTTAACAGGCTTTTTTTGGGGTTTATTTTAACCCGAGCTGATGCAGAGGCTGACAAGGACAGTAAAGTGACACCGACTAATTGAATTCTGAACTAGCAGGAGCAATGCAAATATCTGACAAATTGATTTAATTGCATTCACGTACAATAAAGCTGAGATCTAAAAGGTCAGTTAGAAAATGGAAAGGGTCCCTGGAGTGCTAACAGGAGGAAGCTGACTTTAATACACATTCATCACATTTTATCATCTAATTAGTTCACACAATGCCAGACTGATAGACAGAGGCCTAAACAAAAGTATCGATTGATTATTAGCCACAGATCTATCATATTGCCTCCAGCCGGCTGTCAGTGCATGCTGGCAACTCCTGCCTGGTGGATCTGCGGAAGGGGGGCACTTGATAAATAGTTTTTCTATAGCAGAATTTAGACTCTGGAAAGTGTTTTACACCGACACTGAATGATAAATATCCTCACAAGAGCTCTCTAGCAAAACCGCGATCAAAACCCAGCCAGTCTTGCCTGCACTGAGAATATTTATGAAGCTATGGGCAGGCAGCCCTGCACCAGGAGTGAGCATCCCAGCCCTGGTATTGCCAGGATCTGCACCCGTGCTCACCAGGCAGGCTCCCTGGTGCGGTCACCACCTCTCCATAGCGTCTCACAGTGCAATTTCCCTTCCTGACTTTCCTAAAGCAAGGCTTACACCCCAAACTGCACAGCTTGCCCTGAGCAGCCCCACAGAGCATGGTCTCTCCCCGGCCAGGGCAGTGGGGGGACGAGCAGTCCCATCTCCAAGGAGCAGTCGCAGTTTGGGAAGCACAAGTCAGGGTGGGGAGACTGGGCTCCTCCTTGACCACAGCAGCCCCAGCCCATGCCAACACCCTCATGGACTGGCAGCCAGCACGATGCCGTAGGCTCTGGCAGGAGGATGATGGCTTCGATGAATCTTGCTGAGGGGCTGGGTGCTCCTGCTGCTTCCTTCAGCAGCCCTTCTCCTGTTCCCGCTGTTCTGGGGAAGCCTGCTCAGCGCAGACAGCTCCACACTGCCTGCCAAGAGCATGTGTGAGCATCCCCTGAAATGCTGTTACCTGAGCAAAGCCAGCAGCTCTCCTGAATCCTGTTGCTGTTCCATATGATGCCCAGCTCCTGTTCTCAGGCTGCTCACCTCTGCCACGGGGGAAGGTTATTGGCACTCATCCCGCTGGCTCCACAAAGGGCTGGTGCAGGCATCTAGGACCTGTGGATGCTCAGCAACGCAGAGGAGGGAGCTGAGGAGCATCTGGACTTGGCAAAGGGAAAACTCTAGCCCATGGGAGAAGATGACTGTGAAACCTGTGCCATCCACATGTTTCTTGCAGGCAGGGTTGCTCAGCCTCTCCTGTGCCGCTGAAGGAGCCACACACATGAGCTCTTCCTCACACGCAGATGCAGCTGCCACACAGGGCTCGGGGGGATGCAGCTGGTGTGCTGGAACAGCAGCTTGGATGCTGATCCTGCCCCCCTCTAATTCTCATTGTGGCAATAAACTCCTGAGAGACGCAAGCTCCTCACAAGTGTTCAGAGCAAGTTTTACCTTTCCTGGGCTGGGAGGATCCCCATGCGAGGTCCCTGGGGTAGCTCAGCTGTGAGGCTTTGGCTGTGCCTGCAGCAGAGATCCCACTCAGCCCCCCAGCCCAGGAAGGCTAGACGTGCATTTACTATTGATCTGGAAGACAACAAATGTTATGAACTGTAATTTCATTAAGCAGGGAGTGGTCGCGGGTCCCACGACTGAGCTGCAGGGTGCAGAATGGCCAGGATTGATCCTAGTCAGCTGGGCAGGGAGCACTGGCAGCCGCTGGACCTGTTAATGACCGACTGCGGGGGATCTGAGCAGAGGCAAGAGGTTCATTAATGACAGCCAGCTCTGTGCCACTCCCCTCGATTCACTACTTTGCAGCTTTAAGTGGAACCAGCGCGGAGCAGACATTACCAAAAGGGATCCCCTTCAGAGAGGGAGGACCCCAAAGAGCCACATGCTGAGCACAGGCCAACCAGCCAGTCAAATCCAGAGCCGCGAGGATATGTGCTGCTCTTCTGCCACACATCTGCATTGATTTGCATTATTTTTGCCAGTACATAAAGGATGGGACCTCATTAAAGCCGCTTGTTTTTCCTCTTCCTTAGGCTTTATTCATTTGTATTCTGGATTACCTAATCATTCGGGCTTAAAATATCCAGACTTGGAATACAAAGATTTGGCCATGGCCTGATTCAGAAGAATTAGCTGCTACTCGGACTGACGAGGTGTACAGCTGCCAAAATACCAGCAGCCTTGAAAAGAAAACATCTGCACTATTTTTTATTTTTTAAAGTAAGTAGAGCTCACAACTGAACTGGAAGCATTTAATCGGAGCACAGAGTGTGCTGCATCTATGTGTTCATTAGACTGCAAACCGCGCCTGGGGAACCACTGAGTTCTCAGCCTAAATGTTCAGCTGGAGCTGGTGAATGGTCAGAGACCTGCAGGGAGCCTGGTCAGACCCAGCTCACCCACAATGTCCCACAGCTCTTGCCCAAACGGGTCCTACTGCAGGGAAAATCTTCCCACAGAGACCTCCTCTGCCTCCTTGAACTCCCCGGTGATGGGGGGCTGGGCAGGGAGCACCCAGCAAAGGCTTCAGCTCTGCACAGACCTCCATCCTTATTCGAGGCATGTGGACCACACTTAGTGACAGGAGCCCTTGCCTGGCAGCCCTGCCATGATTCAGAGGCACCAGCCTTCATCTCCCACAGACACATCTTCATTATCCTCAAATGCCCTAAGAGGGAAGGAAGAGAGAAGAGGAGGAGGAGAGGAGGTACTGAATGCGGTGGGATGTGCAGAGTCATGCGCAGGGCTGGGTCTTCAGCCTAGCTTGGCTGCAGTGAAGTCTCTGACCTGGAGAAGGCTTCTCACATTCTGGTGTTTAGCCTGACTCCAATTACCTCTCTGAACAGACTACCACCACTAATTTATTTCGAACAAAGCTAGAAATACAACAATAATCAGGTTATCCCAAATGACAGCTGCAACATCTGTATTTTCTGGTACACTGGGCACAGTTGATGTACAGAATATTGTAATGAGACTGAGAAACTTGTCAATGATATTTCTTTTGTCCCTTTCTCAAAGGAGCAGTGGTTGGCTCTCCAAAAGAATATTAATAAGTGTAAAATGTGGGAAACATGATTTTTCCACAATGACGTTTGTTGTTTGCTGCCGACCTTCTGCAGAGAAATGCCTCCCTCCAACAGTGAGGGCATGCATCCTCACACCCTCCCCAGCCAGTGGGGAGCAGCCAGAGCTGCCTTTGGGAACCTTTGTGAACCCCACAAGTTGAGTTACCAGCCAGAGGCCCTTGTAGAGCAATCCTCTCCTTCCCAACCTCACCTCTCGGATCTCTCATGCCCAGGCCCAGATGCCAAAGCACTCTGCAGCTGGCTTGGAGTCCCACTTGTCTCTAGCACAGGGCAGACCATTAACTATCAAGGGTAGGTATTTAATTGCAGGGCAATTGATGGGTCTGTGTAATGTGGGGCTCTGCTGCCCATGACACCACCCCTGGTTCAGTCAGCTCTGCTCAGTCCTGCCTGCACCACGTTGGTGCACGAGGGACTCCTCTGCAGGAATCCCTCACTCTCAGCATTTCCCAGTAGAAGACACACAAGCCTGCTGCATCACCCGAGAAGCTCCAGCATCAGCCAGAGCATCCGAGCTGGCCAGAGGGAAGAGCCCCCAGCCCCACACAGCCAGGCTCCCCATGCAGGCAGCCACGAGCCCAGTGGCAGGATGCCCTCTGTTAGCGCTTCTCCCCAGGGTTTTGGAGACAGCAAAGCTTGGAGAACAATTACAGATCTTCTGTTTACACTCATTTTTGCTTTCAGCTTTTTAGCTTTGCTTATTCTGCAGGGGATTACGTGCTAATCACCACCAGGGTATTGCTTCACTGTTTTATTTTCTTTTTTTAGCCATAAGCCCATTTTCTACCCTCTTTCAAGAAAAGCAGCAGACACCACAGACCTCTGCAGGCAGGGCAGGTTCCTCCCCACAGCCAGGGCAGCTGGAGGTACCAGCTTTGCTTACTGTGAAAGCAGAGACTCTTCCTCACCCCCTGGTCAAACTCAGGGCAGCACTCAGTATCAAGGATTCATGTTGCAGCATTTCTCTTCCCTGAAATTGTTGCTGCTCACATCAAAATGTTTAGAGCAGGCTTGACTGAGCCTCCTCTCGAGGCTGAAACCACCACAAAGGCAAATTACACCTAGAGTTAGTTAGAACCACAAAAAGCTAAAGCTGTTGTCTCAACAAACGTTAACCACCCACCTCCCCCCCACCCCACTCCATGTGCTCCAAACACAAATCAGCAAGCCATGAATTCAAATAATACAAAAGGTTCCAAGGAAGATCACTATGCGGTACAGCCACTCCCCCCTCCAAAACACAACACCAGGCAGCAACAGAGAACCCTGACTTGCTTGCTCTTTTCCCCTAATTAATGGTTATTGCTTTCCCCTGTGTGCCCAGCTGCTGCTCCTTAGCCCTAGTCTGACCTGTAATAAATGCTGCTGTGGGGCAGGGTCTCTACCTCTGAAGAGAGTGCCCTGGTGTGGGAAAGCTGTCTTATATGTTAATGTTTTATAGCTTTTTAGAAATGCTCCCTGTTTTTCTCCTAGCCATTTGCAGAGCAGATATTGGTGACCTGCAGGTCTCTGAGACCTGGAGAGGCTCTTGTTGTTCTCATTGTGTGCCCTTTCTCCCTTCCCACCCACCCTGCTGTCCCTCTGCTATCACTATGTCCCCCACTATGCTGCTGTGGGCACACTAGAGGGAGGCACCACAGGTCATGGCTGGCTGTATTCTGCAGCCAGAGGAATTCAATTTGGCTGTGAACTTGTAACTCTTCTCTTGCTTTCCTTCATGTGGACTCCCAACAAAAGCAACTGGAGCTGCCCTGAAGCTGTGCTGCCTGTGTGAAGCTGGGGACACTGTGGGTTCAGCAGGACTGAATATGTGCTGGCACAGGTAACAGTCCCTAATTCACTAGTTTTCATTTAAATTGAGCTTTGTGATGCTTTGATGAGGGAGCAGATTAAAGCCAGTGTGGCTGAGGTTTCTTAAATAAATTCCAAGATGAATTCCAGGCATATCCTGCATTAATGTGGAAGGTGGAGATAGAGGCCGGGGTGAGCTGAAGCAGAAAGTATACTGTAAATTGGAGCCTGGCATTGAATATAAATGGCAAAGGTTGCTGACTGCCAATAACAGTAAATCAGGTTTGAACTGCACGAGGTGATAAGGCTGTGAGATGGATTGCCTTTCAGCTGGAGCTCTGCTGGTTGGGAGGATGCCTTGGGACTTGGCTGGTGAAGGGGATGGTTGCTCCTCTCTGCCAGCGGTTCCTGGTGGTTGAGGAGCCTGTGAGGGCAGTGCAGTGCGTAGATGGTCTCTGCTGGCTCCAGACAGGAGGCACGGTGGTGCCCAGGCTGCAGCAGTATCTTTGCCTGTGAGGATTTGAGGGCTTGAGGTTTTTGGTGGCATTGGCTGGGATGCTGGCTCCCTGGGGAGCAGCAGCTCCTGGCACAGAGAGGGTGTTGCAGCCCTTGCAGAGGTTTGTTCAAGTGTTTCAGTGCAGGGAAAAGCTCATCTGCTGTAGGGGAAGGAAATAGCTTTGAGCTGGTTTTGCCTCTGAGGAGGACTCAGTGGGTTTGGCTGAGGGGAGGGATTGCTTGGGGATAAAAGATGATGGTAACATGTGCCACAGCTTCCCTGGTACTGGAAACTCTTGGGCTGCAGCTTCCTTGGGACCAGCACCATGGTTGGCAGCAGAAAGAAACTGCAGCTTACAAGCCTTGATGGAAATTGGTGAGTGCAGGACTCTTGGGCTGGCCAAAGCTTTGAGGTGGGATTGTATAGATGCTTTCTTTCCCTTGAGTGCATCAAAAACACCAGGAGACTTCAAAGCTCTGCATCTGGCCTTTCTGAGGGCAGATGCCCAGCAGGGTGAGTGGTGTCAAAAGAGAAAGCTCAGAGCCTGCTGGGTACAGAACAGAATCAAAAGGTTCTGGGGGCCTGCCCAGCTGACAGGCATGTAGATTGCCCATGGGTAGAAACGGTGCTAGGAGATGCCAGTCAGTGTGGCCAGGAGCTCCCTTGCCTGTCCTGGCTGGGGCTGCTTGGCCCTCTCCATGCAAGCTCAGCTCTGGGCACTTGGGGGTGATGCTGCTTTGATGCAAATGCAGCCTCAAACTATGGCAGGAATTTTAAATGTCTCTTGAGGATACATTATGTGCACAGTGAGGAGCTCCCTGAACCTCTCCTGTGGAAAGATGCAGGAGTTAAGAGGTTTCTGAGGCTTTTGCTCTCTTGTTCAGCCCTTGTAGGGAAGGGTAATTTGTGTCTGCATCATGAAGGGGGAGGGCAGAGAAGGAATATGACCACAGAGACAGGTTAAGAAATGAGAAGATGGACCAGAATGTTTTTATAATCAAGAAGGAACCAGTGCAAAATAGTTTTCGATTAATCTGCAGTTCACTGAGCGCGTTAAATTAAAATTATTTCATACAGGGCCATGAGAGCACCTGCAAAAAGCTGTGTTGGAGAACAGGGAGGTATCAAACCCTGCAGTGCTGGTGAAGTTTGGCCTCAAGTCCTCCTAAGAAGGAGACGGAGGTGGGAGATCAGCTGCCTGGCCCTTGCTCAGCCCATTGTCCTGAGCCAGGATCGGCAGTGTTGGCTTGGGGACCTCTGAGAGGGTCTTGCAATGAATAACCTCGGCGGGCACCTCCTGCCCACTGCCGTGCTGCCAGACTGTGTGCCACCCGGCTCAGCCTGGCACTGGGCTTCTCTGTGTTTCAGCAGTAGTGAGCTGTGTAAGCAAAGCCAAGCTCTGCTGCCTGCAGGCAATACCTCACGGTTATCCAGTGCTTGTAAAGCGTTCAAGCTTACTGGGCTGGCTGGTATGTGGGAGGGAGCAATAGCCACATGTGACCAGGTGGTTCAAAAACGTACATGACACACTGAGTGTATCTGGGCCTTCGTTTAGCCCCTTTTTGCATCTCCTCTTTCAGTCACAGCCCCAGCTGGATTCAGCTGGTTTTGTAGGTTTTTCCCTCTGGCAGCTGAAGAAAAGGAGCAGCAGGAAAATGCTGGAGCTCATCACGCCTGCAGGAGAGCAGGCAGGAGCACTGCTGGGCTCTGTCCCCCTGCTCTGTCCCCTGACACAGTCACCATGGGTCCTGCTGGCCACTGCTCATCCCAGTCCCATCCAGGGGCCTGTCCTGGCTCATCCCTGCAGCCCAGGGAATCCTCAGCCTGCAAACATGGGTGGTGGGTGATGGGGTCTCTCTGCAAAGGAGTGGAAGAAGCTGTGGATAATCAGGGATTGCCCAGTGTTGTTCTGCAGCCCCAGGAAAGGACTGAGGTTGATGGCAACTGAGGCAGGATGACAGTTCTCGCTAACCAGACTTGAGGATCTGAACTGGCACCAGGTTCCTCATGGAAAACCAACCAGACCAGGGTGCTGCAATACTCAAAAGCAAAGCAGCTTCAAGGTGACAGATGCAGAAATCTGCATGGCTTAGTGTCAGTACTAATCCTGTGTCTGCTGCTCAGGAACAAGTCCTGGTTTTGCAAAGCTATTCCCCAAATCATCACTGTCTGCACTCCCTTCCCACACCAGGTTTTGCCTTGGTAGTGCCTGATTCCTCTGACCTGGAGGATTATTCCATATTGATGCTGGGATATGAGAAAAAAAACCTACAGGGCTGATCGGGCCCAGTGGGAGCAACAGAAGGCAAATCCCAGCTGTCTTCCTAGTGTGTCCCTAATAATTAAAACCTTTTAACATGATAATTTCACCAGTGTATTTATCTCAAATAGGCCTGACAACCAGTCTGCTCAGGGAAATTCAGCCTCTAAGCCTGAAGGAATCTACAACATGGGGTCTTTAGCAATGGTGAGTCAAGGCCCCTTGGCTTGCTGGTGCCTCTCCCAGGGAAGCAGCAAAGTCTCAGGTGCTTCAGATCTTCAGGGCCAAAATAGTCTCAGGCTATCCTGGGTTTTGAGTGGGCAGCACTCAGCCCACAGAAGGTTTTTTTTCTCTTCCAGGAAATGATGATCATTCACTGAAACTCTGTGGAAGTGCCGTTGCCTCTGCTCCTTGAAGATCAATTTCCACTCTTATCACCACAGTAATGCTCTCTGCGAGGCAATATGATTTTCTTCTACGTAAACAGCAATAACTTCAGAATTACTCAGGAAAGACAGAGACCTCAAGAGATGTTTCAATGACTGGCTATCTCATTAATCAAACACAAATGCAAGACTAGCAAAGGCTCTAGTTGCTGAGCTGGAAAATGCTTAAATTCATTTATTGAGACAGCAGGGATAAGAGGATTCCTGCCAAGGACTGGGATGCCTGAGTGCTGGCAGGTGACTGTGCTGATGTGCAGCTTTTGCTGTGGTGATTTCCAGAGGCTCTGGAACTTCTCCTGGTCTGGGTGCCAGTTTCTTGCACCAGGTTTACTCCTGCCTTGCCCTGAGCTGATCTCAGCCCTTCAGCCAATGGGAATGTGATACTGGGTGCTCAGCTCAGCCCAGTGTTACCCACAGGGTTGCTCTGTTTGGGATTTTTGTCTCATCTGCCCAGATCAGTGGGATGAAGCAGTGTGAAGGAGCTGGGATGTGTCTCCAGCCAAGCTATACTTGCCTGCGGGTGGGACAAGAGCAGCGAGAGGTGCAGCAAGGCTGTGCCGTCTATCCTCCCAGGTTGCCATGCCAACGGAGAGGAGACACCAACAGATTTAATTTACACAATCGCCTTCTTGACACAAAATCCAAACAGCATGTGAGGAGTAGGGTGAAAGATGTCAAGGGAGCAAGGAGAGATCCTCTGTGCCTCTGCATTCTCTGTGTGGCTGTTTCATTTCCCAGAAAGGTCCCAGATACCTCTGCTGCAGAGCTGAAATAAGAGAGCTGGATACAAGCCCATGGGAAGATCACTGGGCCAGTCTTTGGAAAACAGCTGGGAACCCACTGGATATCTCAGCACAAGATACATCAGCAGGCTGCTTTGATCTGCCATGGCTGGGGCCGTAAGCCAGAACTGCTGTGCCAAGGTGTGGAAATGCCTTCACCTTAGATACTCCTTCCCTGCTGTAACAAGAAGGGGAAGAGAAAGCTGGAAACTGCAAAGCCATTTCTGCTTTTTGCCCTCTTATTTTCATGCTTGAAACCAGCTGGGACTGTGAATGATGAAGACTTAACATCATTCCTCTCTGACCAGCCTCTGTCTGGACTTGCAGCCCAAGGAGGCTCCTTCTCTGGTGAGATGTCCAAAGATGAGGGCCAGAACCTACTGCCTCTGCTGCATGCCTTGCTCAGGGGCCTGATGGTGTGCATGCATATAGCACGATATGTCATGTCTGGCCATCCCTGGAGCTCTCCAAGTCCACCTTTCTGAGTGCTTATCACATTCATATCATACAAATGTACACTGGAGACAAGAATTACCTGCTGTGCTGCAGGCAGCAGGGTGTGCACGGATATCATTCCATAGTCAGAACAAGCTGTGTAGTGGGGGGGGCAGAGAATGAGGCTTCCCAGGTAAAGTTTCCTTGGCCCAGATGCAAGTGTCTATGTGCAGTGAGGTCATACATATAAGAAAGAAAAATTGTTTCCTCAGACATCCTGTGGTGGTGTTCCATCTTCCCCTGTAGCAGCCTCCGTTCAACCCTGTCTCTCCACCACTTTGTGTGTTTGCCACCCTGTCCCCCTTGAGCCAACACAGGTTAAAAATTCATTAAAAAGACCCTGCCACCAGCTGTGCTTTCTGTGCACCTGGCAAGGGGCTCAGCTCCTGCCTCTCTTTCTTCCCTGGCAGTGTGATGGATTCTATAAACAAGAGTAACAGTGGACACAGCATCCTTAACAGCAGCACAACATTTAATTCTGTGTTCCTGTTTCAGCCTTTGGTGTGAAATCTGAAGAAATATAGATTGCTTCTGGAAGGGGTTTTGGAGTTTTCACAGTAGCTGGGAGCACCTAGGATCACACAATCTGCCTAGGTTATCCCAGTGTTGGACTGCCATCATCACCAATCTACATTCCTAATTACCTCTTCAAACTGAAGGTGCTTTGCTAATTTTCATGGATCCTTTGTGTTTCATGCCCTTGGTGTCCTGTCATGCACCAGTAGTTTTAGTCCACAAGCTGGAGTGCAATATGCTTATGAGTAATAGCATCTTATTGGAGTGTAAAGATCTTCCTATTTCGCTGATTTATCCTGCACTTAAACTAATTCAAAATTCACTTACTTCAAAAGTACTAGAAGCAAAATGCTCTCTGTAAATAGCCTACCTTTTTTCTAAACAGATATTGCTGAAAGGGAAGATGGAATAACTTCTACTATCTGTTTTCTCTTGTAGGTAGCTTCAGTGTTTTATTTTGACTGCATTCTGTAACGAGGGCTGTAGTTGATGCTTCTCTGCAAAAGAGGCTCATGGGCTGGCAAGGACTATTTGACCTTTATATCAGAGTCTTTAGAAACTCTGCTTAGATGAATCTGCAGTTTGTTTAAGCAGCTATTTCGGCAGCACCTTTGTTTTCAGTTCAGTGCACGGTGGATCTCTGAACCATAAGACGCCAGGCATCCAGACCCAGTCCCCTTGCTTTGGCATTGTGGGTGTGTCAGCTTTTCCTTTCCTCAAGCATTTCAGATACTCTCTCAAGTTTGAGCTGTCGCTTCTCCCATCATGGAAGAAAAACTGAGCCCATCCAGGACTGGTCACAGTGCTTGGCTGTGATGGAAAGATGCACAGCTGGAAATGTGGGAAGAGGGAATGAGGCAGGGATGTGAAGGTGAGCCCTGGTCATGAGCACAGCTTCTGCCATCCTCAGGATGGGGACAAAGAAAGCAAAGTGGGAAATCCTCCTAGAGAAAGGGTCTAGTGATCCCTGTGTAGGCATTTCCAGCTCCACCCTCCTACCTTTACCTGCTGTGTCACTAGCAGGAGGCAGTAGCCTTTTCTTCTTGGCCACTGCTTCCAGTCTGGAGCCAGCCCAGGAGCCACCCATATCCACCCTGCAGATTTGAGACATTCTGGGAGCTGAGTTAGTGCCAGAGCACCGTGCTACTTGTCCCATTAGCAGTTCTTGGAGGGAAAGGCCAGAGGCACAGGTGGGTGATAAGGGCTTCTGGACACAGGCAGTGTGTGACCAGCTGCTGCTGTGCTCCTGGGGGAAACTTGGGGTCACCAGGCCAAGCCCTGGTGTTCCAAGCTGGTGGGTAGCAGGGAGAAGGTGGCACAGGGAAGAGCATGGTTGTAGTGCAGCAGCCCAGGAGATGCAAGTGCAGCCTTCCCATGTTTCCTGACAGCCTTGGGAGGGGTAGATTTGGGAGAAACATGGGCTATTTCTCTGTAGACTCTGCGCTTCAGCTGCAGATAGTGCCCTGTTCTGACATGCAGTGATGCAAGCTAACAAAAGTCAGTCACTTGGCTCACTGCAGGGGTTTTCTGCTCTCAGATGAAGCCAAGTCTTTTGTGTGAGTCAATGCTACCTAGAAAGCACACCTGCAGCTGGATCAACTTATAGGCTGAATTCATTTATTGGATTCTAGCATAGCAGAGGACAAGGTCAGGTTGCAGTATTTATCAGAGAGGCTTGCATGCAAATTGGCGAATGGATGGCAAACACCCATTTCTCTTCCACATCCTTTTCTTAATCCTTGATGAAGGACTGCTCTTGAAAGGAGGTTGTAGAGAGGAGAGTGCTGGCCTCTTCTCCCAAGTGACAGGGGACAGGACAAGGGGGAATGGCCTCAAGCTGCACCATGGGAGCTTCAGATGGGGTATCACAAAAAGTTTTATAGGAAAGGTTACCAGGTGCTGGAACAGGCTACCCAGGGAGGTGGTTGACTCACCATCCCCGGAGGTGCTGAAAAGATGGGTGGATGAGGTGCTCAGGGACATGGTTTAGTGGCAGGTAGGAATGGTTGGACTTGATGATCCAAGAGGTCTTTTCCAACCTTGTGATTCTATGATCGTTTGTAGTGATGGGATGTGAATTGCCATCATGAGGGAATGCTTTCAGAAACGGCAGTCCGGAGTACTTGTGAGCAACAAGGGTTTCATTTGGACTGAACTGTCCAAAGAGCTCTGGCTCCCTTCCTGCTTCCTCTCTTTTCTGTTGCTTCTAACAAAGGCTCTGATGTTCTCTGAGGCACCCATAGGGGATGTAGAGCAACTATCTTGCCCCCTCTCATCCCTGGGAGAAGTTCTGGTGGTGGTGAGGATTGCATCTCACCACTGGCTTTGGCAGGAACTGATGATGTCCTCTCACTCTTCCATGGCAGCCAGAAATGGAGGGACAATAAGATCTGGTTCTGCAGTGCAGCAGGCTCCCAAGACGTCTCGGGCTGTGTCTGTGGTGCTGCTGGCCAGATGAAGCTCTGGTCCCTCGGTGGCAGCAAGCTGGTAGCTGGATGATGAAAACAATAGACAGGTTTGTAAAACTCAGTAATGCGACAGTATTTCTAAAGCGAGTAAACAAGAGCTTCTCATTTTTGATAGAGAAGAAATAACTTCAGTCTTCACTAAGTGCCATCCCAGGCTATGTTAACTGCTGTCTTGCTCAGAGCCCGTGGTCTAGGTGGTCATATAAAGCATTCATTTCCCAGCTTGAAATTCAGATATCGTTTTCATCACAGCAGTTAGGGACGCGTCAGCAGAGGTTTCTTTTTCGAGACTGTAGAAGATACCAGAACAAAGGGAGATGTGGTATCAACACCTGATAAATGAATAGTCATGATCACTTATTAATCCTGTTTCAATATCAAGTAAAATAATTCAAAACCCTAAAAGAAAGAGTCCCTAAGCAGTCAAGAGAGCAGAGCCCTGCAGAGTAGGTGGCATGGGTGTTTCCAAAAAATAAATCCTAGCAGGAACATGCTGGGTACCTTGTTGCCAGGCAGAGTGTGATAAATTAGGCAGCTCACAGAAGAGCTACAGAAATGATGAGGGAGGTGGAGGATCCGTCTAATGAGCAGAGATTACTGAAATTGGCAGGGCTTGGCTGAGTGGCAAGTGAGGAGGGGAGGAGGACCTGTGCAGGGAAAGGAAGGGAAGTGCAAGAACCAGTGGCTTAGATTCACACGGAGTGTTGCTCCTGCCAGAGAAGGCCCTGAGAAGCCTCGGTGCTGGGGCCCTCCCTGTGCCACCTGATGTTGATCCAGTGGGACTACAGCAGCCGAGTGAAAGCCCTCCTGGCTGAGCACCCAGCTACCAGCAGCACTGAGGTGTGCAGTGAGGAGCAGTGGGTCTCTGGAGCTGTCCCTCGCTGTGAGACCATGGACATCAGGGACTGAGCTGTGCCTGGAGCAGTGCTGGGGGATCATGGCTTATGATGCAGAATCAGGTTCTTGATGCCGGTGCAGGTTTGTCATCACTGATTTAATGGTTTAAACTGGCAGCATTGCTGGCTATCCGAAGGCCTCTGAAGAGAAGGGATGGAGTGAATGAGATGACAGTGTCTTTGCTCCACAGTCAAGCATCATTGTGTGATGGAGGTGGGTAGGGCTCTGGACTGGGGCTTGGCAGGAGCTGCACCCCCTTGGACACTCAGCTGCAGAGGCTGGGCTGGCCATTCCCTCTCCGAGCAGCCTGTCTGATTGCTATGGTAACACATGAGGAACACCTCGGAGCATGGCATGATCTGGCTACTTGAGGTGGAGCTGGGAGGCTGGCTAAACTGTGCTGATTCCATGGCATCTTGCCATAGACAGTCATCCCTGGCCTGTGGGCAAGCACAGGAGATGTCCTGCGTTAGAGGGGTTGCTGCTGGGCATGGCTACAGCACAGTGACCCAGCAGAGACCTTGGCAACCAAGCTGCCCAGCAAATGCATTCTTCTGGAGTGAATCCTGCAGCTGGTGAAGGGCATTTAGATCTGGACTTCTGATGCAAAGTTGGCAGCAAGCTGTGCTGCAGATGAGCTAGATCCAGGGTTCTGGGTTCTGAGATGTTTGATAGGTACATCCCACTCCTTTGCAGTCCAGAATTTGTCCCAGTGCTGTAGAGACTTTTCCAGCATTAGGAGAGCAGGGCCTTAACAGCGCCACTTGAGGGGCTCAGATGGGGAGGTGGAGAGGCCAGGAATCTCCTGGCTGTCTTGCTCATCTCTCATCCCTGGCTGGCTGCATGATGTCATGTTGACTCAGAATGAGCTCACTGTGGCCAGCAGTGTTGCAATCCATGTTTGCAGCAGGACATGTCCAACGTGTGGTCGCAGCTGCCCGGGAAGCAACCCTGTCCACTGAGTTGCAGCTTTGCCAGCTGGGGTCAGGGCTCTGTGAGATGCCACCAGCCCCTGTGAGTCTCTGGCCATGGGCACCGAGACAGAGCAGGGCTGTGGTACGCCTGCACTGAGGCTGGGATGCAGCCAATGTGCTTTCCAAGACTGGGATCAATGTCACTTTGTAACCACAGGTGGACCTCTTTCTCATTCCTTGCCTCAGTTTCCCTATCTGTAGCCAAGCAATAATGTATTCGGTCACCTTGCAAATATGAGATGGTTTCTCTGCAACTGCTGCCTTCCCTTTTCTTACTGTCAATACTCCAGTGAGGGATGGAGTCAGCCAGTTAATGCTTACATCCAATGTGGCTTTGCTATGTCATCCTGTTGTGTGATCAGAGAAGGGCTTTCTGTGCAAGCCCCGGTCCTCATTCTGCAACAGCTGAGATTAGAACAGATTATCTTCTGAGTGATAGAGCCACTCACCCACTTACACTGAGTAAGTACATGACAGATGGGTTGGGTCCTGCAATGCCCCTCCTGCAGAGAGAACAGCCTGCTCTCGTGCTTATTGGTGACACCAAGGGCAGCTGTGAGGAAATGGAGAGTTTGATCCTGAGCAACAACTGGGGCTTGTGGGGTGGGAGCAAGTTGCTCAGGAGCAGCCAGAGGTATGAGCCTCTGTCTATGGCAGAGCCTGGCTTCATGGTGCAGTCCCCCTCAGTGGGACAGATGTTGGACTGAGCCCTGTGCAGCCCCAGGCTGGGCTTGCTGTGAGTGTGGTGGCCTCAGCCTTGGTGTTTCTCCATCCTCATTGCCTGCAGATGGGCTTCTCCCCAAGGAGAAGCAAGATCAGCTCTGTCCATCGTTTCACATGGATCCAGGTTAGCAGCAGGCAGCTTGTAGGAAAAACAAGGGGGAGGAGAGAGCCCCTGTGCTGCAAGCATGGAGCAGATTAGAGGGAGCAGTTGGAGCAGTTGTGTAATTCAGGTGCAGAGCAATGGGAGGAAAATTCATGGCTTCAATCTTTCCACAGTTTTCCCAAGATTGGCTTATCAAAACTGTGACAGCATAAACAAGAGAACCCAGAAGCCCTTGCTTCCCCCAGTGTTTGCCACAACCTCTCTGACTGCACACACAGCTAGAGCCAGGGGTCTTTACAATCTTTGGTCATGCAGGGACGGAGACAGGCTTTAAGGGCTGGTGGGACCTCGAGGCACCACAGAGTCTGTTCCTATGCCTATGTCACCAGTGATTGTCCCTTGTCTAACCTTCTCTATTGCCTCTGCCAGCATGCACCTCTCAAACGGAATGGCCTTCCCTCTGGCTATGTTTTCAGGATTATTCACTGTATAAATCATATACCACAACATATTTGTTGCACATACACTTTTCCAAGTCTAAGAGCTGTTCCCTTTTTTATAGCAACTGTGAACAATGCAGCAGGGAAACGTGAGGGGGGAGGGAGGGTGTGGTTTCTGAGCAGCTTGCCCAGAGATGCTGCTTTTCCACCTTTTGTTAATTTTAGGCAAGGAAGAGGGTTGCAGGCTACAGGGTTGTATGGTTTAGATCACAGAAGCTACTATTTTAAGCCATTAGAACAAGCACTTATTCTGAACCTGAAGTTGTTTCCATGAATGGGAAAATGTTTTGACAATGTGGAATGCCACTGCAAAGCATCTTGAGTGCCTTCTTGGACTGGAGTTTAAATGTCATTGCATTTTATTGTTTGTTTTCTATTCAGCATGTGTTTACAAACTTCATTCACTCCCTGAAGAGACAGGGCTCTGTATGAATTAATCTACCTCTTTTCAAGGCGTTCCACTGTTTCTGATGACAAGTAAATAATGAGGTTAGCCTCTCAAAAAATGTATTGTAGTGTTGGTAAAAGGATTAAAGGCAATAATCTTGGGAAGCTTTCTTCTTAACAGAAGCAATATTGGGCTAACGGCATCAGAGCATCACAGGCCAGAGACTTCCCTCCAGGGCCTGCATTCTGGCTTCCAGCTTGGCCCAGTAGGACCATCTCTTTCAAAAGACTTCCAGCCTCAGTGTAAAGCCTTCCAAGAGAGGTAACTTGCCATATTTCTTCACAAATTATTAAAAAGGAAATTACTGTCCCTGTTAAAATACTCACATTTCATTTCACTCAAATGTGTCCAATTCCATCTTCCCATCAATGGGTCTTGTTAAGCCTTTGACAGATTAACAAGCCCTTTCCTGTCTGAGGTCTTCATCTCAGATTGGTGCTGGTGAATCATAACAGGAGCATAGAACTGGAAGGGACAGCTTGGGCCATCACATCCCATTTCCCTGCAATTGCTGGCAACCATGTTATAAAGTCCATTTCAAACTCAATCTTAAAACTAATTGCATGCCTTGCCCCCAATACTCCTTTCAGGAATCTGTTCCAGAAAAACATTTCTCCCACAGTTAGAAGCTGTCTGATTTACAGCCAAAATGTGTTTGTGCCAATTCATACCTCTTTGTTTTTGTGCCAGAGCTGCCTGTTATCTGAGACCATTCTTCCTCCTTCCTTGGTGTTCATCTGCTTATCCCCAGCCTTTCTCTCCCTTCACTAAATGTCAGGTCCCATCAGATGGGCTCTTCAGTCTGGAGGCTGTCCTTAGAGACTGGTTCTGCCCATTCCTCTCCCATTTATGTTCGTGGAGCAGAGGGGATGAGAGTGGTGGATGTTCCCGTGTCTAAACAACAACAGAGTCAACCCTCACCCATCCATGCCTTGGAGCAGAGTTCTGCTTCCCCTTCATAAGCCAGGCCATCAGCCTTTGCACAGCACCAACCAAGGGTGAGTGATTCTTCTACTCCTTGGAGGTGCAGCAATATCCCTGAAAGGGCTTTGCAGTCCATTATGTAGTAAAACTGGCTCCGATTAGAGTCTTGCCTTTAGCAGGTACAGAGTTGGCCCCTACCAGCTGGTGCAGGGAAGTGCTCCCAGCTGCCTACCATGGTTTATTATCATGTGTCACCATAAACAAGAGTTTGGCACAAATCTCAGTGCTGCTGTCCCTTTGGAGGTGAGTGTGTCATAAACATGTTCCCCATGTTCCAGTTACATTGAGCTTCTCATCAACCAGCACACCCAAGTCCTTCCTCCTCCTCCTCAGGGCTGCTCTCAATCAGTTCCTGCACTTGCTAGTGACGACTGAGGCAAAAAGTTCTTTGAGTACCTCAGCCTTCTGTATATTCTGTGTAACCAGGTCTCCCATTTCCTTCCAGAATGGGCCCACATTTTCCTCAGTCTCCCTTTTATTGCTGATGTATCTATAGAATCTTTACTTGTTGTCCGTGATGTCTCTGGCCAGATTCAATTCTATCAGGACATTAGCTCCCCTGGCTGCTAGGACAATATGTCTGTATTCCTCCCAGGCTGCCTGCTCTTGCTTCTACCCTCGGTAGGCTTCTTTTTGTGTGTGTGTTTTAGTTCATCCAGGGGCTCCTTGTTCATCCATGCAGTCCTCACAGTGGTTTTGTCTGTCTTTCTCTTTATTGGGATGGATAAGCCCTAAGCTTGGAGAATGAGATCCTTGAATTTTAACCAGATTTCTTGGGCCCCCTTTCCCTCCAGAGATTTATCCCATGTTACTCTACCAAGCAGACTCCTGAAGAGGTCAGATTTTGCTCTGCTGAAGTCCAAGGTAGTGAGCTTGCTGTGTGAGCTCAGTGTCCTAAGGACCTTGAAATCAGTTTCCCCCCACCATTTTGCGTGTGCTAGTTGGGGAGATTTGGGCTGTTTGGCCATGGGCTGTGGATCTACTGCTGGCTGCACTTGGAACCAAGCACTTTTATTGCTAATTAAAATGAACAGAAGTGTGCAGGTACACAGTGTAAATACACAAGCCTTTAAAAGCAGAACTGTCAAATAAAGTGTTACACTCCATTGGCTCCTATTGCATCCCCTGGCTGAACACCATGAGATGCTTGGATAACACTCAGATCTGCTCACGGATGTGTTTGACATCCATACAGGAGAAATGCACATTCTGTGATGAATAAAACAGAGCCCAAGCAGCAGGCATTTAAGGCTAAACCATTTGTTTTAAAGGGCTTTACATTCTGGTTGTAAAATTTCTGGGCTGGAAGCTGGTGCCCAAGAAGAAATAGTCTTCCCGTTATGTATGATTTGCCTGCAAATCCTATTAGTCTTGTGTGCAGCACATCACAGGAGAAAAGACACAAGGATGTCAAACCAGGGCACTTTGCTAAGCACTGCAGTTTAAATGTGTGCTCAGTATAAGAAAGACCAAAGCACTGTGACTTCATTAAATAGTGTCTGTTTTGAGGTTTATCTTATACTTCTGAAACTGAAAACATTTTTTTTTTGGTGTGTAAATGCTATTGGGAAAATCAAGAGCAGGCTTATTGACATCGGTAGACTCTAAGGATTCTCCAGTTTGGAATAAACATATCCCCAAGTATGAGGAGGATTCCTCTCTCTCAAGGTAGATCTATACATATTATAAAAGTTAGGTGAAAGGACATATTCACAAGTTAAGCAGAGCAGTAGAGTGGACCCCCTCTGCTCAGGGCTTCCCAAGAAGATAAATCTGTCCCCAGTCCTGCAGTGTCTGCTTCCCTCTACAATGACCCATATGGCAATTACTCAGGGTTTTCATTTAAGGTTAGAGACTGATTGCTGTATTTGCAGCCACCTTTCTTTGGGTTCAGCTTGTCCAGGGTGGGGAACGCCTGCCTCCCCAGGGGACTCCATAGAGCTCTAAGGATACCCCCAGGCAGTGGGGCAGGGGCTGCACAGCCACCTCTGAGCACAGAAGTAGGAAGCTGTGAGCGAGGGATGCGAGGCTTTACCTCTGTCAGTTCAAGTTAGTCCCTTAACAGTCACATTACCGTAATGCAGTTGAAAAGGAATCCACGAGTTACAGGAAATGATTTACAGGACACAAGACACTGCATTTCAGAGGTCTCATGTGTACCATAAAAAATACATTCTGAAGGAATAATCTCTATTGGAACTGGAGCTGCACAGAGAGAACACATGTCCAGCTGAGAGCAGCATTGAGCTTTTATTCACCATGGGAAAAGTCTGTGCTCTTTCTCTCTTTCGATTAATGTTTTTCTCAGCTCTGGATGTAGTTAATATTGGCACTTAATTTTTTTTTTCAAATGTTGCTTTTGCCATGAGACCAAGCATAGCTGAGGCTCAACAGCAAATTGCTCTGAGACATTCCCTGCTGAACTTCACACGGCAACAGCAAGGTTTGGAGCAGTCTCTGGACTTCCCCTGTAAAATCTGGCCCCCTGTAAAAGCTGTGGGTCAATGGCTGGGGGCTTGTGGAGTGCTCTGCCACCTCTCTACCACCAGGCCCTCACCAAGAGCATCTCTGCACGGTGGGATGCACGGGGCTGCAGTTTCACAAAGTGGAGGCTAGTGGAGAAGGTTCACTGCCACTAAATACTCCTCCTAGCAGGCAGGATGATGTACCCACCACTCATGGCCACACAAGGCCAGAAATGTACTCAGCACTTGCTCAGGAGCCCAGCCGCAACCCTCATATGTGTTAACTTGCAGCTAGCCTGCAGCTTTTGCCACCTGGATCAGATGTTGTCTTTTTGAGTGATCTGCAGCATTCAGGTGTCACTGGTTGCTTGGGGGTAGCAGTTCAGGTGTAAAAGATTAGATCATTGCTTGTACACCTGCACAGGCTTTAGCAAATGTGTTCCTCATTTCTTCTCTGTACCATAGGAGTGCCAGCAGTGTTCTGTTAGGGGAGACCAGGATGCCAAGAGCTGTGATGTGTCCTCATGCCACAACAGAACATCTATGAGGGAGAGACTCCTAGAAGACCTCACAGTAAGGGACAGGAGAAAGCTGAGAGACAATAAAGAAATTCTTCCCTTCACAAAACCTTTGCTAGAGCCAAAGCTGGGAATTGGAGGTGGAAAGTGCCAAAATGTGGAGTCAGGGAGAGGTGGAAGTTGCACCAGAAAAACTGCTAGGAGAGAGGCTCTTAGGCCCAACTTGCTCCACCATGGCTGGGGACAGTGTTCCTGGAAGAGCAGTGTGTGAGAGTACAATTCGCATCACCTACTAGTGCAGCTCCTGGCACCTAAACTATGAACTCTTCATGCTCCAAATGGCTCTTATGTCTGCTCTACCAGCAAAGAAGCTACTGCCTGCCCCTGGCTACAGTCTGGCACTTCTCCCCAGGCTCCCCGGAAGCAGCAGGCTGCCCTGTGAAACCCATCCAATCTGCTCCAGATCTTCAGAGGGCCACAGCCAACACACCTCAGCCCTGGTGCACGAAGGTTGTCACGGAGGACTTGTCTGGGCACTGCTCTTCAGGGAGGTGGAGGACTTGGGCAGGAGCCATGGACTGGAGACAGTGGGGCGAGAGAGTGACAATTTAGAATGTGCTTTTGGAGGGGAGCAGGGTTAGGAGATCTGTCATGGTGATTTCTGCTGAGTAGAAGACAGATCTGTAGAGGATAGCTGCCATTGCCTCCTGCCCTTGGACTCAGGCCTTCCCTGTGGCCTCAAGCGCTAGCAAGGGGTGGATGTGGCGCAGAGGTTGGCTCTGGGCAGCGAGTGGGGTGCGGAACTGGGGTTCAGCAGGCTTGCGGCCCCCGCCATCTGCCCCGGTGGGGACCCGAGCCTAGCGCGGCGCCCCCTGCCGCTGTCCGCGGTGCTGATCGCCGCTGTCCGCGGTGCTGATCGCCGCTGTCCGCGGTGCTGACGGGGGCTCGCGCGGTGCCGGCGCGGCGCCCTGCGCGCTCGCGGCAGCGGGGGCGGGCCCTCTCCGCGCCGGGAGCGCGCTCTCCCGCCTCCCACCCGGCACAAAGTTTAGCAGCAGGAACTCGGGGCGGCAACAGTGCGGAGCCGGCGGCTCCGGAGCGCGGCCGCGCTGAGCCCCAGGCGCCCCGGTGCCCGGCGCGGGGCCGGCGGCGACCGTGCCATGCGGGGCTCCCCCCCGGCGGCGGCGGGGCGGGAGGGCGGCGGCGCCCCATGCGGCCGGGGCGGCCGGGCAGCGGCTGACACCATGTGCGCCCGGTGCCCGGGGCGAGGAGCGGGGAGCAGCCATGTCCCCCCCCGCCCAGCCAGGGGTGCCGGGCGGGCGCGGCTCTAAGGTGCCCCCGGCGCGGAAGCTGCTCTGCATGTGCAGCCTCTCGCTCTGCCTCACCTACCTGTGTTACAGCCTCATGGGGGGCACCGGCCCGGCCGCCCTGCGCTCCCCGGCCGCGCTGCCCGGCACTGCGGCCCCGCGCCTCCCCGCCGCGCCCCCGGGCAGCGCCCCGGCCCCCTCCGCCGCCCCGACCCGGGCCTCCAACGGCAGCCGCGAAGGGGCGGCGGGCGCCTGGCTGCGGACCCCTCTGGCCCCGGGGGAGGTGATCACGGCGCCCAGCGGAGCCTTCGAGAGGGACCCGCAGGAGTCGAGCACCACGGACGAGGAGCTGAGCCGGGCCGGCAGCCCCGGGAGCCGCGGAGGCGGCAGCAGCACCACGCCGGACTACGGGGAGAAGCGGCTGCCGCAAGCCCTGATCATCGGGGTGAAGAAGGGGGGGACGCGGGCGCTGCTGGAGGCCATCCGGGCGCACCCCGACGTGCGCGCTGTGGGTACCGAGCCCCATTTCTTCGACAGGAACTACGAGAAGGGGCTGGAGTGGTACAGGTGAGGGCGCGACCCGCGGGGTGACCCGATGGTGGCGAGGGGCGATGCGGGATGCGTGTCTGTGTGTGTCAGGGTGGGGGTTCCCGGGGGTGCTGGAGAGCCACGAGGTAGGGACCCCTTGCTCCTCGCCTCAGGGGCCCTGGGAGGTGGCTGGGGTGTGGGTCCCAGGGGCTCCAGGGATGGCACCGTGTGATGGCGGGGGTCGTGGCGGGTCCCGGGATGGCAGCCTGAGGCCACGGAGGGCACAGGGCAGGCTGGGTGAGCGTGTAGGTGCCTCGCCTGACAACTGTGGTGATTTAAAATGCATCGTTCTGGTGGGAAGGCAGAAATTGTGTAAAAACATCCCTCTTCCGTAACTCCTGTGTGCAGAGTGCTTGAGCAGACTGTAGCAGTTCAGTTGTGTTTGGTGTAAAACACCTCTAAATAGGTCAGTAATTAATAATTACTGAAATAAACAAGGTTGTGAGTTGTTCCAGGTGATGCTACAAGCTTTGAAGTGAAAAAGGATACCTGCTTTCATAGAAGCTGCAGGGCTCGCTTTGCAAATAAGATTTACTCTTTATTCAACAAGTTCTAAGTCAGAAAGTTTTTTTTCAAGTGACAGGAGCTAATTCTGCTTGTGAAGAAGTTACTAAATGTTGTTGTCTGACATAACTAACATTTTGAGGGAGTCTTATGGTACAAGCCCTCATTATTAGAAAATACTGGACTGCAGTAATGAGGTGTTAAGTGCCTTGGCGGGTTTAGCAAGTCAATGAATTGCAGTGGCTGAGGTTTTATTTTTTATCTCTGTCTCTCTAAAAATCTCAAAACTAAAAAGAACACAGTATGTCAGTGAAACCTGCAAATTACTGGGAGCTCTTTGGTTTATGGTTCAAAACAACCCATGCTGGTTTCCTTATGAGAAATAGTCTGTAGTGAGACTGATAAAGTTGTATCTTTTTATTGCACTTAGTATGGTGGTTGTTCAGCTGCTGTGCAAAGGGAAAAATAGAGGCAGCAAGTTAGTTATTGCTTGGATTATCTAGTCTCTCCTTATTAAAACAGAGTGCACAATCTTCATGTCAACAACATTTATACGTGAGGAACAGGCAATTTTCTGTGGCAATTGTGGAGGCAAAGTCTTCATGACACTTATTTGGGGTAGCATCCACTTGGCTTTGTTAAAAGGCTGAGGGATTTTCTTGAGGGACTTCAATAAACTGCAGATTAGCACTGGGAAAGTGCATTTGTCTCCAAGAGCGTTTTCAGTACGCCGTACTAGCATGGGGAATGAATAAAGGATTGAGTGTGGTTATTGTGTTTATATATAGAATTTCAGACACTGTGTCTTATTTACTGAATTTTCCTGCAGGAAAGGCTTGCTTTGAAAAATAAGTTTAGAAATTTGCTAGAAGAGGTAGAAAGTGGCATATAAAATGGTTTAGTTTTATTCAAAATAGGCAGAAGATCAAGCACTGAATATGGCAAGCAGCTGCTTTTTCATCTTTAAAGTCATGCTACAAGAAAAGGGCTAGAGAGGGTGAGACTCCTCTTGTGGAGTAGAAGACACACACAGGGTTTCATTTGCAGAATGCATTTTGAAATTTGTCATCCCTGCAGCAGCTCTGTGGTTTGTTCAGATGCTTTCTAGCGCTGGTGCTGTCTATGCTGCACCAGTAGAGAGGTGGAAGAAGAAAAGGCTGGGTCAGAGCTGGTTGGTGAGGGTGCTGGGCAGACTAGGCTGGGGAATGGATTCTCTGGTAGTGGGGTAAGTAATTACACCACTGCTTCATTCCCAGTGAGGTTTTACCCTGATTGTTTAACCTAAAGCCCTTTTCCTAAGCCATTGCACCTGCTCAACTCAAACAGCTTGCTTCTCCTTTCTCCTTGTAAAGGCTTTTAGCTTTGCTGAGACCTGTCCTAGGACACGGGGTGTGCGGTGCTGGCGGCTCATGCCTCGGCGGGACCAGCAGGCTTCCCCTGGTGCCGTGCTGCGGCTGGGCTGGGCAGCTGTCACAGATCAGGAGGCTGGCACGCTAGGTGCTGTACAAATACTAAGCAAAAACAGAGGAAGAAGCTCACCGTCCGCGCTAACAGCTATTTCTTCCTGACCTTCTCTGAGATTACCTGATTGAGTGCACCGGCAAGGCTGGCTGCTTGCAGCTGTGTCCCAGGTAGAGCAATTGGAGGTTTTTCCTATTTACAGAAATGATAGTTTTCTTTAAGCAAAGAAGTAACCATTGAAGTGTTTATACCAGCATGTCCTTACAGTGACTTCTATCATTTGTTTATATTTGGTTTATAACACTCTTCATGTATTATAAACTGTTAGCTTTTAATACTGTCAAGCTTTTTCCTAAGTATTGAAATAAGGGAACAGCAGACCCTCAGCATTCCTTGCTTTATCACTCAGTACAGAGAGTATCTTCCAGTCCGGCAGAGCCCTAGAGAGGAGAAGCCCATGGTCTGGCCCAAACCTTGCTAACGCAGTGAAGTGCTGCTGTCACAGCAGTTTCCCCAACTTAGTTTCTCTGCCTGTAAAATGGAGACAGTGCCTAAATGAAGCCATTGTGTCCCATGCTGTGTTATTCATGTCTCTGCTGCTTTGAAGTCAGCTAGCTGTAAACTCTTGTCCAGGATCTCTGTCAGGACAGCAAGCAGAGGGTGAATTTAGTGCAAACATCAAAGTTTACATAGAAATCGCTGAACTGAGGTCTTCCTACCTATGTGCTAATGTGAACTGGGTCAAAAGGTTGGTTTTGGTTGGTTAGTGTTGCACTGCCAGCATTGTTTGTGTAATTGTAATTTGTGATTCCCTCCATCCTAATGCTGGGCAGTCTGAAGGACAAGTTTGGTGTTGCATCTTTCCTCAAACTGCACTGAATACCTCCATGGATGTGAACTTTTTTCACAAATTTTCTTGCTGCTTTTTTTTTTTTCTTCTTAATGCGGAATGTAACTTGGCTGCTACCAAACCACGCGTCAAAGCCTGATTGGGAAGTGATTTTTAATTTTTCCTTCTGTTAACAGAGTGGCAATACTTCTCCCCCGTCTCTGTGTTACTTGCATATCTTCAGTTCTCTCTTTTAAGCCCAGGACACAGACACCTGGCAGTAAAAATATTATCTTTGGTGTTGTTGACCTTTGCTGACTTCATTTCTTACCATGTCCCACCACAGACAAAGGTTGTGGCAAGAGGCAGGTATGTGCCTTTCCTTTGGAAGTTGCTGGCAGTTCTTTTTTACTTGCTCATTTCTTCTAAACCACAGGATACATCATCCTTCCCTGTAGGAACTGTTGCTGATTTTTAGCCAAAAACCAAGCGTCCTTCTGCTCCCTTGCACACCCAGGGCAGCTCTTGCTGCCCACGTAGCCCATGCACAGGTAACCCCTCTGCCAACCTGGGCCAGAGTCATTTGCACAGGCAATGTGCTCTCTCCTGCATGATGCTCACGCCTCAGTGGGCATGTCCCATGCTCTGAGCTTTGCCCGGAGCTATCCTGCAGTTGCAAACTAATTGTGAGAGCCTTTTTGACAGTGTAGCAAGGACAGCAGAATTACAGGGAGGCTTTGGAAGCCACTGAGCATGGAAGGAATTTAGATTGCATCTACAAATGATCATAACAAGCACAAACAGAAGCAGCACCTGGGATATGCCCGAGTTCCTTGCCTGGCCATGAAACAAATGTGCAAAAGCATGAGAGGATTTTGTAGATAATGGGAGCTTCAAACTGCCCACAGTGCCCAACATTTGGACAGGTTTGTCACCTTGTGGTGCTGGAGGCCTTGGTTTGCCTCTGCTGTGATAGCTGTTGGAGAGGCCACATACTGGAGGGCTGGACCTGGGGTCTACAGGAAGCCCTGGTTTCGATACGGTTGTGGGTGGCTTTATGCAGCTGGAGGAGAATGGGTGGTGGTCCTGTTGGCATCGCACAGATGAAGCACTGCCCAGCTGCCAGGGGTTTCAGCAGTGGAATGGTTTCACATGTGTAGACGCTGATGCCTCCAGATCCTCAGACGCTGCTGGTGACTGCTCTAGAGGTGCTGGAGAAGCACTTTCAAGGGCTTGTGTGAAGAGTGTGGGGACTCAGCACTGGGGCAGATGGTGTGAATGACGCACAGTAAGGCTCAGCAGCTTGGTAGCTCTGAGCTGACTGGAACAGCCCAGTGCTCCCAGTCCACCACCCCCAGCTGCCTGCAGGCGCAGCATTGTGAGATGGTTTGGTTTTGTCTATTCACACTTCCAAGGCTGTCTCAACATCCTATGTTTTGCAGAGAAGTGAAGATTCGTAACAGTATTTCCAAAACAAATTTGTTTTGGAAATACTGTTACGAATCTTCACTTCTCTGCAAAGATCTGAAGTTGTAACAAAAACACAATCTCCGCAATGCAAAGTGTCTGATAGAGGTGAACTTAAAGTTCTGGCATTTTAAAGTTCACCAATTTGAAGATTATTCCAGATGACCAGGTGTTAAATTCTGCATGTACATGCACATTGGTTTCCTCCTTGCCTCCCTCTCAGTGGAGCCTCCACAGAGAAGCTGCAGCCCTGTCTCTGTGATTAGATCGCATTCCTCTCACTCTGCCCTAGGCCTCCTCACGCTGAGCCTGTACACAGGGCAGGAGTGGCCCCACTGCAGGGAGCTCACCATGACAGGCAATGAAATGATTTGCATGCCTAATGCTATTTTCACCGCCTGTCTGGTTTTTTGTGGAACGTTCTTTGTTAACAGGCCTGCGTGTTTCTCCGTGAGCTGCTATCCTCGCACAGATAATGAACAATACCATGACAGGGAGCTCTTCTCCCAGTCATAAATGTGCTCTCCAGCCAGCAGTTCCAAGAAGCAGCTGGCTGTGGCTGTGGAACCAGGGCTCTCAGTTGCGTCCCTGTGGACACTAAACCCGTCTGTACTGGGGAAGTAGCTGTCAAGTGCCGTTATCGCTGTAACAGGCTCTGCCCCTCCTGGGGCTGTGCACCGTCTCACCTTCCCTCCTGCTGCACATGGTGGGGCCATCTCTGTGTGCACCAGGTCTGATCCTACCTCAGAGTTCCCAGCTCTTGCCACGGTGGCTGCTGGCAGAAATGGTGCTGGTTGTGTCCGAGGATTGTGTGATGAGATCCCCTGCAGCATCCCTTAAGAGCCGCTGGTCAGCAATAGCTTGGTGCCACTTCAGCCTTGGTCCCACACGGCGTGGCCCTCACTGTGAGCTGTAATTGTGTTGCTGGGTAATGCTTGTGCCACTCCGATCAGCTCAGGATATTCAGAAAATCAAAGCACTTTCATCAGCACTGTGAGCCTGTGCTGATGGGCACTGCAGGAACACCCACCGCGGATGGATGGATCGGGGGTTGCTGTTAATGACAGGCTCCACTGCAAAAGCCTGGTGACTGCTGTCTTTTTCTACTAAAGGCTCCCCCACTGCACTGTGCCCTCTGCACTTCTGGGAACTTGGGGAAAGGGTATTGATTTTTTTTAGTAGGACCTGCTGCGAGTTGGCTTTTGCTGAAATGGAGTGATTCAGCTGCCCGCCCTCCTCTGGGGTTCCAGCACATTGGGATTAATCTGGGTTGAAGGCTGTACGAGTATTTCCATGTAACATAGATCTTGCAATACCTTGTCCCCTTTGCCTTTCCTGAACTGTTTGTCTGGGTCAGCTCCTACATGCGCACTGTGTTTTCTCGCCCAAGTCTTCCACGTAAAGCAAGCCCAGGTGTGCCGCATTGCCCAGCTCCAGCCATCGGTTAAGCTGGCAGAGGGTCTGGGCTGATCTGGACTACAGGCTGGAGGCTGTGAGCAGGGGCCAGGCTTTCTGCTGGTTAGTCCCTGTATTTCACCTGTCTTGAGGATGGATGGGGGCTGCTACAACATCAGGCATAGATTTTTTTCTGCACCCAGAGCTACTGGAGTGAATCCGCTGTGTTCCAGAGCTGAGGATCTCCTGTGTGCTGGGCCAGGGGAGCCCACTCTCCACCCTTGTTGCGCAGCAGTCTGCTCCCAACCTTTTTGCTCAGCTCCAGCTCAAGAGATGGGACACAGTGAAGAACTGGGCCTCTTTGCAGTGTTCTAACACCTGATGATAGTTATCCACAGGCTACTCGATTGTAGCCATGGGAATGGCAACTGCTTTCAGCACCCGCAGCCCCTCCGTGCTGTGCCTGCTCATCTTGCAAAGAGAGCGGGAGAAGTGTGAGGCACAACACACTGGCAGGGGTGAGCTCTGGAGTGCCCACTCCTGCAGAGCTGGTCGCTGATTCTGCCTCCTTGGAAAATGTATTTGTTTGCAGGCACGGGTGGGCAGGCCGTGCCGAGAGCTGGTGGGAGCAGGCAGGCAGCCTTGGCAGTCCCTGCGCACTCATCCTGCTCAGCCCTGCCAGGGCGGCAGCTGGCACCAGTCTCTTGGCAGTGTGGAGAGGGGGTGCACCAGCACCACATCCCACCCCAACACCCAGCTGGGTGCTGCCCCCTCCCCTCCAAAGCCCCACCGTGTGCCTGGACCACGTCAATGTGAGCAGCACCTGCCTCCCAGCAGAATTGCTTGGGAGGGTTGTGAACCCAGGGCTCGGCACGCCAGCCAGGCAAGGCAGAGGTGACTCTTCTGGTAACATCTAGGGTGTTGCTCAAGCATGTAGATGCTACAGAAAAACCCTGAAATAGGCCTAGTGGAAAAACAGTCCCCTTGGAAAAGAGAAAGGTAGATTCAGTTGGTTGTGTTCACGCATAAGGCTCATCATTTCAAACCCTGCTCAGTTTCTGATTTAGTGCAGCTCGTTCTGCTCTGTTCAAAGCTCAGACTAGCAAAGAAGGAACAACAGGTTCTCAAAGGAAGTTATGGACAAAGGCTTTTGATTTTCTAAGTGAGAATTCCAGCACAAATTGGTGACACCTTGTATCGAGAGAGGTCGGAGGCTTTTGCTTTTCATGGATTTCTCTTGCCTTTTGTTGTCATGGGGACTTCTTTTCCCCAAGTCATTATATCATCCACTTCAGCAGAAATTTTATTGCTTTGGGGGCTGGAGAGGCTCATGGTGGGACATCTCTCGTTGCTCGGGGTGTAATACACAGAGGTAATTTCTTTCCAATGATTTTTGCTTGAAGTGGTTTCAATGAATTGAGAAGGGTATGAGTGTGAATGAATGGTGGCAATGTTCGTACTGAGTTCAGGTGAGGAACATGCACTATCAAACTTTCCAGAGCATTAAGTGTTGATATTATAATTCACCGTGGTGTGTATGTAGGCAGCAGATCATTTTAACCTTTTTATTCACTTTTTTTAGAAGTATTATTTAGGGTTTGAAGTGGTTTCAATTGGTTTTCCCTCCATTTAAAAAAATTTAAAAGAAAACCTTAAATTATAAGAGTCTTTGCAATCACAGGGAGAAACTACTGTCTGGATGCAAGGCACGGGGTCAACCTTGCCTTTGTTCCTGGGCTGCAGGAGTTAGAGAGGCCAGGCAGGATCAGTCCCTGTGGCATCTGCCAGGAGCAGCTCAGCCTCATGCCATCCTCCCTGCTGATGACAGAGCAGGAGATGCTTCTCAGAGCTTTGCTCTACACATTACGTCATGTGGGCACCACTTTCTGCTTCCACTGCTTCAGGGGCAGCAGTGCGTGGGGGTGCAGGGCCAGGAACCCCTTCCCTTGCGGGGTCCTGCTCTGTGACCCGAGGTGAGCAGCCCTGGAGCCACGTGTGCCAGGCAGCTCCTTCCCACACAGGTCCCTGCCCAGCCATCTACTTGTTTATTTAGCTGGCTGCTGTTTCCAAGCTGAAGGAGAGTATTTAAGAGCCAGCTGTTTGAAGGCTCTGGAAAGGATTAATATTTATGGGAAAAAAAAAAAAACCCTCAAAAAAAAAGTCCTTCAACCTGTTTTTTCAAATCTCCCATTTCCATCCCTAGAGTCAACACACCAATTTAGTAAATGTTGCAAGGCGCGCTGCTTTCCCCCTTGTCATATTACACATCTAGGCATTGAGGATGGATCATAAACTTGCTCTTTATGGCTTTAACATTTCAATTGCTAGCCACATTTTATGTAAATGAAGGTATTTACCTTGACAAGCTCTCCTGTGAAGTACAGTGCTTCTTTAAAGAATTTATTTGGCAATATAAACAGGCCAAACGCTGAGGGTGGATGCAAAATTCACAAGTGATTTTTACAGCTAAGTAATGTAGGATCCTCCCAAAATATACCCACGTTTGTCTGCTCCAATCTCATCAGCTCCTTGGAGAAACTGAGGCAGGGGAGTTGGGAGGAAGAGGAAATAGCAGAGGGACATCAGTTATAACCACAGACCTACTAAAAAGAATTGGCTTTGGATAAAAATAACTCCATCTGCCAGACTGTATTTTGTATTATGGAGATTGCTGTAACATATTTCAAGCCAAAACCTGATTTCCGTTCCCTCCAGAGCCAGGCTGGAGTGGACTTGGCCCCCTCCTTTATTAGCAAGTAATCATTTTAGATCCAAGCAGAGCAACATTGCTCTGGTAGCCCGAACCTGCAGCTCTCCTTTGTTTTAGAGCACATTTCCTTTCATCTTGCATGGATATGGGTACAGTAATATAATATACTTTCTATTAGTGTTCATCCACATCTGCAAATAACTTTATTTCAGCCTCAGTTCTGCCCTTTCTCTATTTGCTCTTGATGGACATTCATATAATTAAGCCGAGCGGTGAGCACTCTCGTGGAAAGCCAATGTCAGCGTTGGAAGCGTGTGTTAAATTCGCATTTGGATTCAGCAGCCAACAGCAGGAGCTGTCATCGCCCAGCCAAGGAAAAGACAAACCCACCTGAGCTGGGTATCTCCAGCTGCAGGGAGGCACTGGGTCCTCTGGGTACCCCTGTGCCCAGGGGACTCATCCAGGATCCCCTCGGAATGACAGAGCGGGGAACAGCCACCTCCTGGCTCCCCTGTGGGAGGAGGGGCTGCATCACCTGGGCAGGATGTTAATTGTGAAATACTCAGGTCCTGTTCTGCTTGTTTAAAACCAAACCAACCCTTTTACGTGTGAGATGCTGACTCATGAGATGCTGGTGGCAGACCGCGGATCCTGAAGTTGCTGCTGCTGGAGGTCTTTAATTGTTCTTTGGTTCATTCCCACTTGGTCTGTGCCTCAGGGAGCACCTGCATTGATCCCATTGCCACTCGCCCCGTACCGTCAGCGCTTGCGCCTTCTGTCTGATTTCTCTGCTATTTATATAAACCGTGTTCACCCCTAGCCACCAACGGCTGCCTCTGTTCTGCTGCTTTCTCAGACACATGGTGTAAATTTTGTGGTTGCCCTATGCAGGGACAGGAGTTGGACTCGATGATCCTTGTGGATCCCTTCCAACTCGGGGCATTGTGTGTGATTCTGTGCCCTGAGGCTGGGGGCCTGCAGAGCTGGGAGACACACGGGGGACAGAGGTACCCCAGGAAAGGGCTCTGCCTCTTCCACCTGAGCCATTAAAAACATATGGGAAGGCAAATCACTACAGTCAATGGCTGGGTGTGAACCAAGAGGCTCTGGTGTGATGGGGAGGGTGATTTAGGCTCGTCTGCTCCACACACCTGGATCAGGAGCAATAATGGCTCCTTACTCAGCTCCAAATCCTCCAGAAACCCCCAGAAAAATCAAAGCACTGTGGAAAAATGCCTGAGGCAATAACTTCACTGGTAAACTAGCACATCTCCCTGAGAATTTCTAAGACCCAGCAAATCGCAATGCAATTTCCTATGCAAAAAGGTTTTATCTCTATCTAAATATTATTCTGCATCGTTACTCATTGTAGGGAAGCTATTGCTCTCCTAGGTTAACGGATTGAACTTTGGAAATAAAGCTGCAAGCTTATCATACAGACGGGAGCTTGACTTTTATTGCTTTTAAGTTGTAGTGATATTGTTAGATGTGAGTAAATGTATACTCTATTAGAAAATATTAAAGTTTTATACTACTTTAGAATTAAAAAGATTAAAAGAGGCATTTCTGCAGTCTAGCCCACCATGAAATTGGAGTCTATTTGATATGTAAAACATGTAATACAAATAGCCTAACAATTAACGACAAAGGAAGAGCTGGGATGGATTTAAGGCTCCAACTACCCTGGATTTCTCTAGGCTGGCATGGCAGCAGGGGAAATGTGTTATTAGATCATTACAGGCTTTTCTGCTAGAGCCACTGCTGGTAAAGTTACATCAAGGTGTTTTATTATTACCCTGTTCCCACATAATATTCTGAAGCACTCTTGTCTGGAGATGTGGTTGTCTCTGTGGGAGACCATCCGTGTCTCTGCTACGGACCAGCTCATTTGGAAATCCTGGACAGAAATTCTTCAGCCATTTTTTGCAATAGGCAATGGTGAGAAAGTGCTTTCCTATTGCCAGGGTGCTTAAAGAGCTCCTTTGTCACTGTTTAAGTTCAAAGCTGCTGACTGCAATTAGAGGAATGGTTTTGGGAGAGGGGATTCCTGCTGGCTGAGTCCCCCTCAAGGCACCACGATGTGTGCAACAATTCTGCTGCCTGGTTTCAGGTTCTTCCTCTGAGTAACTTGGTGAGACGTGTCCCATTGCAGCTCAGCCAATGCCCCCTATTGGCTTTTGCTCATGCTTAGAGTGCATTGCAAGCAGAGGAGAGTGTGAAGTCCTTTGCTGTGCCCAGAGGGTGAAGATTTGGGATGCTGGTGTAGGGAAAAGCTGGGGGGTCTGCAGAGAGGTGAATTTCATCCCGCGGTTGTGTCTTCCAGTGATCTTGGGGAAAGCTCAGCCCTAGTCACCAGTGTTTCTGGGTGTGCAGTGCCCCGGAGGAGCTCAGCGAGGGGAAGGCTCCCTCCTCCCCTGCCACCTGAGGGTCCCCGCTGCAGAGCTTCCCCTCACAGGCATCGGGGGCCAGGAGGAGCCTGGGTGTTGCACAACCCCACCAACAAACGCAGGAAGCCGAGTTGAGCCCCATGTTCTCTAGGGGAGGGGAAAGTAGATTGAGGTACAACGGGCTGTTTGCTATTTGGGATGCAGATTCGTGGCCTACAGCTGCAGTGGTGCCGAATGAATATTGTGTGGCCCTTCGGAGTATAAATTGCATTTCTAATCCAATTTTTCTCCCAGAGCACCCCTATGCACTTCATGTCACAGTCGTTTTGTATGTTGGTGCCTCTGTGCATAAGTGTACAGTGCGGAATATGTAGCTCCTTCATTAACAGGATTTATATCTTTGGTGTTTCTTGCTGGATGACTTAGTATTATAATGAAGAACATGAATGCTGCCTTAATTAAAGTGCACCCCCCTACATTAATATATACGTTGCCACTGAAAATTAAGGCTCACTGAAAGCAGCATGTCTAAAAGCTTGTGGCAGGTTTTACTGGTGGCATGTGAGATGGGAAGTGACTTGGGATGAAGTGCCCTGGCTCTGCAGCCCAGCCATGTGGGAGGGAGAGGGCATCGCAGCTGCCTCTGCAGCCCCCAAACCCAGCAGGGTGCTGTCTGTTCCCCTGCCTGTCCCTGGTGAGTGGCTGCTACTCATGAAGGTGGCACCGTGGGGTGGTGAAGTTCCCTGGGCGCTGCTGCCCACCCACAGGCAGCCCTGCCCAGTCTCACCCTATGCCTGGCATCAGCACTGGCTGCCGTGCTTGCTCCCAAGCTGGTTTGTCTTACAAGAGAGGTGCAAAGTGGCATAATGAAACCGAGAATTTGTTCCATACCATTACTTAAAAAATATATGTTGTAAATGCAAACGTTCCTGACTCCCTCTCTCCAAGCACCCTGCATGCATCGCCGTTGGCAGTATTATCAGTTATAAAGTTATTTTGCATTCAAGGATTTGCAGGTTCCAGGCCCATGAATATTCAGGCTCCAGTTCGCCCTTTCTGTGGGTGCATTGCACTTATCCTTTCCTTTCCTTCACTCCTTTTTTTTTTCCAGTGGATTCAATTAGTTCTATTTGCTGGTTTAGCAATAAAACTATTCCCTCTGTGGCATTAAAATTAGTTTCTTTCATTTGGCTTCTTGTTATATGTTGGAGGAAAGGGAGGAGGCTCTGCTCATTGTCTGCCCTGCTTTGCAGGGGTGGGTTGCCAAGCTGGTGAGGACACTGGATGTTCTTGGGATAGCATTAAGAATTGATGAAGGGCACTTGCTAGCGCAGAGGTGCAAGATCCTCACTGACAGAGCCACTCTCAGAGCCACGGGTAGAATCTGACTGATCCAGAGACTTTCAATAGGACTTTGATGCCCGAGTCACTGAGCGAGCCTTGAACAAGTTGGGCTTCTGAACACATTCAAGGAGTTGGGTCTGAGCAGTTCCCAAGCACGCAGAGCCTTTGCGTTAGCTTTGGTAATGAAATGCAGAGTCTGAGCCCGTATTTGTTTTAGCGAAAGCACAAGTTAATCTGAATTGAAATATCAATTTAAACCCAGCAGATCAGTTCATGGAAACAGTGCAAGTAGTGGCTGGTGCATGATGTCGGGGTCTGGAGCTCATCAAGGGTCCTGGTCCCAAAGCAGAGCCCAGCATGGCATAAGGAATGCACACAGGCATCACGAGAGCCAGAATAACAGTGATTATGTGGGCAGGGTATACAAATAATTACACGTAATGCCAGAAGACTCTCGTCAGTCTGCTCTTGGAGTGCCCTTTTGGGGTGCTGCACTGGCGTCAGGTAGCTGTGTAGTGTTAACAGACCCATAAATCATTCTTGTTTCACACTGTGCTAAACACAAATCATATTAGTTACAACACCTACGAGCATCTACATAGAGAGAAAGGCAAAGTAGAAAGAGGAAACTAGATTTAAATCTAATTGTTTTTCTGCCAGTGTTTCGCTGCTGTTTGGCTGGGACGTGATGACACGCTGTGGAGAGGGAGCCAGGAGCCGGCACGAGGAGCGAGGTGGGAGCCACGCGGCATTCCTCCTCTGCTCCCCCTGGATGGCGAACAGCCAGCGTGGGTGTCAAAGGTGGATGAGAGGAAACAGGGCTTTGTATATTCCAGGTTTGTTTTTTTTTTTTTTTTAGATTACTTTTCCTCCTCTTTCTGTGACTGGGGAAGGTTAAAACAGTTGCGCTGGTTCCAATTCCTTTTTCATTACAAGATTAAATCTAGAACCAAATGAGAATTTGCAGGCTGGCAGAGCAGCTGTGACCCCCTTGGGTCTGGTAAGTGCCCGGCTTTTTGGAGAAAAAGGTTTGTGCTTTTCCTCTCCCCATGGAAAGGCCCAAGCCCCTCTGCAGTGGGAAGTGGGCAGCAAACGGTGCCTCCAGAAGGGACTGGGAAATCACAGGGGTCAGGGCAGTTGCTGGGCAGTGCCTGGGGAAACCTTTTGCCCATACAATCTGTTATAGCAGCGAGTTTCAGTGATACAAAGTAAAGGAGCTTGAAAAGGGAAATACGTCTATTTGTGATGGAAAACCATTTTAAATGGAAGAAAAATTAGAGTGTACAGCAGGGTAAGCAGGACCGCAAAGTTAAGTAATTAATCACTCTGGTTGTAACTCAGAAAGGAAATAAACGTGATAAAAGGATTTGTCTGAGTAGATTACAGGCAAATTAGAAAAAAAAAAGGAGGGGTCATCACAGACTTGGGAATTGTGCTCTTCAGAAGTCTTCAATCATCCTCACAATCAATTCTGCATTTCCTTAATAGCGGTGTGAAACACTGGATCTCTGCATTGTCTTGGATTAACCGCTAACTGCAAGCCATACATTAAATGAAGTATTGAAGATTTGTCTCAACAATACACTTGGAGACTGTTCAATTCCCTACGAGGTCTTCTGCAATGCATTTAGGTACTGTAACCTAAACTGTGAAATACAGACTTGCAGTATCTGAGCCTGATGCCCTGCTGGAGCACAGCCCTGGCAGCGGCTGCACCGCAGACCCACAATTACAGGAGGCTTTTTTCCTCCTAAACTGATTGTTTGTTTCTGGAGACAATTACACCAACTTTATTACACAACGTATGTTTCTCTGCAACAAACAATCTGCTTTATGGGTTTTCTTAGCAAAATACCAAGTCGCTATGCTCACTAATATGATTCAATTGTATTGTGTTATCTGACCTTTAAGGAACTTGCAATCTATAATAACGTGGTTCTACAGCGATCCACTAGCAAAAAGCCCTGGCTTCTGGGAAATTCAGTCTGCAAATAAGTGGAGCCCAAGAATGAAAGGAATAACGAGGCACTTTAACCCTTTGGCTGCTGGCTGCCTGGGGTGGTTTTGCTGTAGGGATGTGTGTGCATGAGGAGGCTGGAGGTGAGAACATGGCTCCATGCTTCCCATCCCAGAGCACCCATAGCTGGTGCCTCTCGTCCTTCTCCCCAGATGCAGAAGGGTTGCGGAGGGGACCTGCTCTCAGCCATTGGATCCATGACAGGTTGGCTGCACTGAAAGAGCAGCTTTGGTGCAGAGCTGGTCGCCTGTGCCTTTGTCCACTGTGCAGAGCACTTGGCAGTGCAGCGGCGCAGGCTTCGCGCTGCTGCCTTCCTGTGTGGTGGCACAGAAATGATTAACGTTGGTATCATCCCTGCCCACCCACCCACTCCCGTCTGTTCATTTTGCTCTGGGAGCCCTGCCACGAGCGGCCGCACCAGCAAGCTCTGCTGTGGATGGAGGAGCCTGTGTGCGGCCCCTCACCCTGCCAGCAGCACCAAGTCCTGTCACCGCGGGTGCTGGCTCTGGGCTGCTGACACCAAATTGCCCAGGACTGTCCTCTGATCCGACACAGCCTGGCCTCTGGCGCTCCCCACTCCCCTCCTCATGTGCCAGAGGATGCAGCACTGAAGCCAGCTGACCCCACAAAGCAGTGGAGTCTCAGGAACCACACCACTCTTTGCCCACATCATTCCTTAGCCCAGACTGTTTTTCTCCTGTCTGGAATTTATCCACAAGGGCTCTGTAGATCTTGGCTTCTGTCAAGGATGGAGCGAGACTCCACTTGTAGGTCAAGTATCCCTTCCAAATCCTTTGGAAAGGATTTGCCATACACTAGCTTATGCTGCTGGTCCATCTCTGCATCCCTCCCAGCGTGACTGAGAGGATCTCAGGCCAATGCAGGATACGATGCTGATGTAGAGGCTTCAGCAGCCCCAGTGTGGCAGGACTGGAGGGGTCCTCAGGCAGTGCTGCTGCATCTCTGCCCAGCACACAGTCACAGGGTCTCCGTCCCATGTTCTGTTTGGATGCATTTTCAGCCCAGTAATCACTCTCTAATCATTCTGACTGCAGCTGTCTGACCTCCCTCCACGGCAATTGTGCTTCTCCTAAGAGGCATTCAAGTGATTTTATTTGGCTGAGTGAAAGATGGGGAATAGTCAGGAATCTGTTAGACCCAGGGAATTGGCAAGAGACTGGGAACTTGAACAGAGGAAGAAACATTTCAGAAGATTTTAAGGATTGCTTTCTCAGAAGCGAGAAACAACCTGTGCTTGGCTCTAGGAGTTGAGTTTTTAAGAAAGTTTTCTCAGCCCGCTGCATGCACTTTTGGCAGAGATCTTTGTGAAACAACTTTTCCACTGAGGAACAGGAGATCAGAGCACTGTTCCCTTTAACGCTCGAGTGTGCATGAACTTGCAGGGATATCGTTTGAGGCTCTGCTAACCTTGTTAAAGGTCACCTTTTGATCCCGTCAAATACCCTCTTTACCTGGAGATAAGATTTAAAAATGAAAGACGAAAGAGAAAGAGCTTAAGAAAGAAGCAGAAGCTGGAAGCTCGCTGAGAATGCCTGTGCCTGGCTTGTGGCAGGGGAGAGATTAAAGTGTGTGCTGGCACAGCCGGCACATGGCCATGAGGGGTGGGAGTGGAGGGGGAGCAGAGCAGCTGGAATGTCTCTGGGGCTGTTAAGCAGCCTTGTGGCATGGCCAGGGCTGGGACACCCAATGGCCTGTGTGGCTGGGGATGCTCTGCCCACAGCCCTGATGGAGCAGCCGCCTGCCACCATCTCCGTGGTGCACAGGAGCTTGGGAAGGAAACTGCGCCAGGCCAAGGTCGTGGCTGAGGTCAATAAATAATACATGACAATTAATCTTAGAAACCTGTGACTCGGGGGAGAAAGACGAGGACACTGCAGATCCTGGGTTGGGCTGTCAGGCTTTGGCTCAATGTCAGCCCATGCAAGTCGATGGAAAAGGAGCCAGGATGCTGGGAGTCGGTGGTGACTCACTTGACACGGCTGGCATGCTCATGGTGCCGCGGGAGCTGGGTGCCAATGGTGCCTCCCCAGTGCGCAGGGCGGGTGGTGGCTCTCACAGCCTGGTCTGGGGGTGCTTGTCCCAGCTCCCCATGGGGCGGCTGTGCTGTGGTCCCAGGGTGCCCACCCACAGGAGCCACTGAGCAGTCACGCTTGCCATGAGCCCTCCTTGTTGCGGGTTCCAGCAATTGTTTGCCTTTTACAATCAATTCCCATTTGAGATGTTTTAAAATGTATAACTGTCTCCTTGAGACTCCAGCATTCAGCAGGTGGTAACAGTCAAAGCCTTTTTTTTTAATCTGTAGTAAGGATTTACAAAGGAAACCTTGACTTTTAGATTGATTTTTAAATAAGCATATATTTAGCTGTTAGTGCTTGAAGTACATATTGGATTATATTCTTCTGCAAACAGAATATTCTAATTGATCTTGCTAATAAATAATGAAAGCCAGCCCTGCTACATGTAATTCAAGGTTACACTGCATTTGTACCAGCAGCACTGGGGAGTTTTTCATGCTTAAAAGATTATTTCTTTTAAAAAAGGGGGGAAAAAAAACCTCTGTGTGTGTGGGAAGACTAAACACTGAGCTTTTCTCTAAAATTTCCTTTTGATATTTTCTAAAATGTAATTAGCAAGTGTCACCGTTTGAGACCCTCATATACATATAAAACTAAACTTGAAAGCCTTTCCCTCTCCCTGGCGGCTGCCCTCTCCGGAGGGGCTGCAGGTGAGGGAGGGTGGCTCGGCCCTGGTCGACCCTGTCCCTGGATGCGAGGGTGGGTTGGGGCCAGATGCCTCCTCTCCATATGCCGTGTCCTTTGGTGCAAATAATAACGGTGAGTCTGCAGAAGTCACTGGGAGGAGGGCGCTGCTCGCCCCTGGAACGTGAGATCAGCTGGAGAATCAATTTTAATGTTCAGCCTCATATCGATCAGCACTGTGATGGGTCGCTTGGCTGTGGCATGCGTGGCTTCAAGGAGCCCCCGCACTAGGACGGGCGCAGGTGCCTTCATGCCCCAGGGAGACAGAGCTGCCAGGGCTGGGTAGCAGCTCTGGCATCGCACCTGGAGCTCATGCAGAGTTCTCTGCTCCAGCCCCCACTACCAGCCAGGGCTTTCTGCAGGGACACAGGGAGTGGGGCTGTCCCCACACACCTCACATCTTGCTGCGGCTGGGGGAACGGGCAGTGCCTGCTGTGCAAAGCCAGCAGGAACTGCAGCTCAGCCACCTGTGCAGCAGCGAGGGGATAATTTGGAGCTAGGTCGGGGGTCAGGCACAGCCACAGCTCTTGGCACTAGTACTGAACTCCTCTCCCAGTCAGCTTGTGTCCTGCTGCAGCCGTGTTCTGCAAGTCTGGAGACCGTGCTTTGTGCTGGCTCACCAGAGCCCAGCAAATGACCAGTGACAGAAAGGCCACGCGGAGCTCAGTAACTCGAGGGAGCTGGGTTATTATGGTTTGCAAATGTTGTGCAGATTCTCAGCTTGCAGAGCAGGCATTAATCACTCAGTGACATTGCAATTACCATACAGGATAGGGCATTTATTTTACATTTAACTTGTAAGGAGGGGAAATAACTATTTCTTCCCCATGCTAAGAAAGTGCAAACTGCAAATAGCCAGCTTTGACCCGGTGAGTTTATGCGGCTCAGCTGCATTGGCTTTGCCACAGGGCAAAGAGCTTTTTTGTCCAGCTAAGGTGAAGTCTGCTATTAAAGCTGATGTTCATAGCAGTCATTCCCACTCTGTACAAAAGCCTCCCACTGCTGGAGCAACAGCAGTGACTGCAGTGGTGGGGAGGGCACGATGCCTTCAGAGTCTTTATTATGGGGGCAGGTCAGCAAGCTCCTGGCAGGGACAACTGTGGGTGCCCAGGGATGCGGGACGGCGTGTTCCTGTGTATGTAAGGTATTGCTCCGTAGTATGTATGGAGATTCTCCCTCATAACCTCAAACGTCCTCAGCCCAAGGATTAGGACAGAGGCCAACAAGGCAGCCAGTGCAGGGCTGTGTGGCTTTATCCTGTGCATCCTGCTGGCTGCTGGAAGGGCTGGAGGGCTAGTGTGGTGCAGACAGATCCATCCAGTTCTGCCCCTTTGAGACCTGCAAAGCTCTCCATTTCTTGGCAAAATCCTGTGCACGTGGAGGCTGGGACCTGCAGCTGCACTGCCCGTGGGGGACAGGGCAGCAGCCACTGCCTCACATTTGCTGCTGACCCCCTTGCTGCCATCCTGTTACCTATTGCGAGAAGCCGTTCATTTGTCGACTCAAGAGTGGTGCTCAAGAATGAGCCAGCACAGGTCTCCCAGGCGAGAGGAGGCATTGCTTTCTTCCTTTTCCTGTAGGAGCTGGCAGCCGCTCTCCCCACCAGCTGGAGTGACGGCATGATCAGCCAGCAAAGGCAGCACAATATCAAAAGCTGCTGGCACCTCATGGGAAACTCAATTAAGAATATTTTATTTAGGTGCATGTTTGTGAATTTTTCTGCTTCTCTCCCCGTTGCTCCATGCCACAGAGAACAACTCCTGGAAAGCAGGTGCCTTGCTGGATGGAGTCCCATGGCTCTTAGTGGGGAGAGGACAGAGACGCAGAATCAAGTGCATAGAGCATCTGGACAGATGTACTATCTCCTATCTCTGCAAGGCTGCCTCATGCCCAGTGCACACCCGATGATGGGAACAGGCTGGTGTGGAGCTGCTGGGCCCCATGGGTGCACCAGGCAGGAGCACAGGGATGGACACAGCGAGGGAGTCAGGAGAATAGGACAGACAGACTCTGCTGGACTCAGGCAGGACAGAGGACTGCAGCTGGTGGCTGTTTATTTGCAAAACAATTTCTCATGGTTTTGCCTTATGTTTGTTCTAGGAAGTCATGATGAATATGGATGTGAGCGTGCAGGGAGCTGGGATGAGTAATTAAAGTGGAGTCCTGGGAGTGGGAACTCCTGGGCTTTAATAGCACCCTGGGGAGGGAGCTGGTCCTGTGGGTACTGTGAGATCTCCCAGGTTGTGTGCACTGCCTCTGCGCTGACCTGCCGTGGGACCTAGGGCTACTGCTTTCCCTCTCCATGGATCTAATTGTACCTGCCTGCCAGGCGTATTGTGTGAGTCGTGTTAATTAGTGCTCATAAAGCCACTCTGCATCCTTGGAGAAGCGTAAAGTATCATAGCTGCCGTTATGATTTGCTAGGCAATGCAATTAGTTTAATTTCGGGAAGTTTCCAGCCAGGCAGCCCTTTCCCCAGCCACCACACTGTCCCTGACTGCGCATCGCGTGCATGCTTACTGAGAGCCAGCTCACACCCTCTGCCAGGGAGGAGACAGCAGTACTCAGTGTCTGCTCCTTGTGGCCACCTCTTCCTCCATGCCCTGTCCCTGGTTCCTGAATCATCCCCAGTCATCACCCTTTTATCCCATAATGGCTTGATGTCATCGTGACCTGTGGCTCTGTTCACTGCAGCCGCCAGTGACATCATGAACAGACGAGGAATAAGTCATCTCACTTATCCTCATCTGTTTACCTTGATGTGAGCTCTGGGGATGCCAATTCCACTTCTCCCACTGCAGGAGGGTCTGGAGGACACCCTCATACTACAGCCCGAGCTCCTGGAAGCCCAGATGAAGGATGCGAATCCAAACTAGCCTCTGCTCTGGTAACAACCTCCTTTTTCCATGATGCCTCTGGCCAGCAGATACATGGGACAAACCCTATCTCAAGCTAGCTCCAAGGTCTTAGTAGGGCTGAAATGCTCCTGTGTCCCAAGAGCTGGGGAGAATCAGGGCAACAGAGAGAGAGATGTTCCTCCTCACAGCCACTCTAGCATCACCCTGGGTCCTGCAAGAGCTGCAGGATGTATCACAAGTGGACCACAATCTCTGCCAGAAAACCCAAGCTGGGTACAGGCTACACAACAGGCTGCCATGAGGCCAGCTGCATGCCTGCCTCACCAGGCAGGCCATCAGGTCATGGAGTATTTAAGATGGTCTGTCACAGAGATCGAGAACAAGGGGTGCACTCCTAGGGAGTGCAGGAGCCCACAGCACTGCTTTGCATGATCCCAGCCCAGCCACACAAGTTTGCAGGGTGAGGAAGGTGTATGTATAGGGGAAGGGGTGTGTGTATGTATATATTTAATAGGTTAGAGCCTTGAGGACCATCTGTTCCAGCTCTTAGGGAGCTAAAAGCCATTTCTGCCACCTGCTGAGGTAATAAATCACCCAGGGCTGCACAATTCACTTCCACAGATCATGGTTTGGCTCCGTGCTGGCTCTGATGCCCCAGTAACTGCCCTTTGCTGCTGGGTCTTGCAGCTGCCCTTGGGACCTGCCCGGGCCAGGGCTTTGCCAGGCAGTGGGGCAGCAGTGAGAGGCTGTGCCCCTCTTGACAGCATCCCAGGGTCATCGCAGCCCCCAGCCCCCTGCGGCCGGGCAGGGCTCAGGTGCTTCCAGGTCACCCTGACATCATTAAACTGCTTGTTTCTCTCCAGGCTGCCTGGAGAAGAGTGCTTGGCCTTTCCCTTTGTGCCCCATCTCTTGACAAACCCATCCTTTGTTACCAGCTCTTTTTTACTCCTAAGACATGAAAACTGAGGCCTGTCATCTTTCCTTCTACCTTTGCAACAGAGTAAGATGTTAGGGAGCTTGTCTAGCTGTTTAAGAGAACTGCCATCACCTTTTTCCTCCTCCAATTCTTGAAATCATTTCATGGGGATCCAATTTTCTCTTTCATATTCACTCCTGCAAACAGATTTGAAAAACTCTTTGTTAGTTTAAATAGTCTCTGAAATGTGCTGCTGTATTTCTTTTTGCTATTCTAATTAGCCTTTTAGCTCAGTGCTGCTTGTATTTATAGATGGCTAATCCTCCCTCTTCAGTCCTCCTCCTCCTCCTCCATGGCAGAACACTTCCAATGTATAAAAGCCTTCCCTCTTTCCTGTTTTCTCTTTCCCAGTTCCTCAGCTATTGCTGTTTAAACGCTTCAGCTCTCGACTGAGCTTCCTGATCAGACGTAGGGGTTCCTTTGCTGCGGCACCTTTTCCCCCAGTGAGAATTGGCTCCAGGCTGGCTCACGCCTCCCAGCAGCTGCCTTGCTTCTCTCCTTCAAGACCACTTATTTTAGCTGTTCAGTTCCAGCATCCACTTCTGCAAAAATGGGCAACCCAGCTTGGGTATGAATGCAGACCTGATGCCCCTGCCCCTTTCTAGCTGTGCTCTTGCACACGCAATCACTTGCATGTTTTGGTAGTTGTGGTCTCACGTCCTGCCATTCTCCACGACTGTGCAAGCTGTGACCACCAGAGCAACATCTTCTTCTGAACATCTTAAGCTCCTCTGCTCGGAACAGCTTCTGCATCTGTGCAAAGGAAGCAACGCAACCAGCTTTGTGTCCCCATCCATCAACCTATTTAATCACTGTAGTTTCAAATACATTTTTACTTTTTGATGCTTTTATGTACTTAGGAGCTTGGGCGAATTGGTTCGCTGTAGTTTTTCAGTAAGCTCTTCAGCTTAGAACTGGGGTGGGTGTTGCAGTTTCCCCCGGGTGGGGGATGTAAATACGTATTTATCCCCCCCTGAGCCAGTGGGAGAGCACCCTGTAAGAACCCTTTTTGCTGTGTGCCGCTAACCCTTGACTTAGGAGCAATTCTCCTGCTAATGCTTTAGCTCTGCATTTATGAAGCTTAAGATAACTCAGAGCTCTTCTGGAGCAATGCCAAATTGTAGCATAAAATATCAAAATGTCTTGTATGGTGGAAAGCTTTATCTGTAGGCTGGAGATGTAGGTCTCTCCCTTTATGTGGCCCTCCTGCCAGAGCTTTTCGTAGCATGGTTTCAAAGATCAAATATGCAGGAGATCTGCTGGCTTAGTACAATTCCTAAATGCAGATAAGGCTTACAGCCCTTGCGCCAGGTAGGAAGATTCCAGTGACAGTTAAATGTGCTCGATTGTGCAAATCGCTGGCTGTGGCAAGGAGAGATGGGGAGCACAGACAGATGGTCTGGCACAGAAAGCATGCTGAGAGCCTGCTAACACATCCTTTCTAAAGGCGTCCTGATTGCCTTGTGGCTGAGTCCTTTAAAGACATGAAGGTGAGCATAACAGGAGTCCCAGTCACACTGCAGGCTGGGTCCCACCATCACAGGTCACGGTTTTCACAAGTCTCTTAGCACATCACCTCCTTCTGGGGTTGATTCATTGATTGTCAATGAATGGTAACCACACAAGCATAAATAACTAACAGTGCTGAGACAGAGAACATCCCCTGTGTAAAGAGGAATGCCCTTCGCTGCAGGGAGTGGTGGGCAAGAGGCAGCATCAGGCGTAGCAGGGAGATCAGAATACATCAGCTGGGCACTTTTGCTCCTAATATCTGTGCATGGAGTTGTCTCCATGGGTCATCAGGAAAAAGCGATCCGCCACGCTGGAGAGCTGGAGCAAGGATCCCATCTCAGCATGCTAGGCTCTAGCAGGGAGCGTTACTGGGGAAGGAGAGGGGCAGGAAAGTGGAGGATGTTTAAATAGAAGGCAATGCTGAGTGCAGGGTGAGGAGGTTGTACTTGCCAGGGACTCTGACGAGAAGTAGGGGAAACCAGGACTTCCTTCTTAATACTACATTTTTAAATGTGCATATCTGGTACTCGTCAGTTATTTGCTCCACATAAAATATTAGTCCTTGTCAAGATTTATCTTTCCTGTGCATAAATGGCATATTTTGATGCCTTGTTTCTTTATTCAATCTCTCTTCTCCCAAAAATTCATCTCCGTTTTATCATTCGCTCAATTCTCTTTGTATTTGCGCGGCAGTTATGAGATAACCACAGCATTAATCTTCTGCCTTGGGAATCTCACAAAGCCCCAGATGAGGAGAAGGGCTTGCAGCCTCAGTAGTCACAGGTCTCCCCATCGGCATCAGGATCCATGCAGTGGGACCTAGTACTTGGAGATGGAGATCCGGATGTAGGTGAGTGGCAGCTTCCCAGGGACCTTCAGAATTGTTCCAGGGGCGATGCTGAGAGGTTCAAACACGGGTTCTGGTCAAGCTCATTCTAGCTTACCTGTGCACCAGGGCACAGTGACCTACCATTCACTTCTCTGCAGCCATGAGCCAAGAACAAAGCACGAGAAGAGTTAGCTTGAACGAGCATGGAAAAGGTAAATTCTGCTGGCATCTTTCTTCCTGCTGCTTCAAGGAAACCTTGGCAGCAAGCACCAGTAACAGCCCTGAATTTCATAGATGTTTGCTGAGGAGAAGCCAAGTGGTTTCCAAAGGACAGCACTGCAGGAGTCACAGCGTGAGTGGTCGTGGGAGCCCACCCTGTCTGGCACCCACTGCAGACACAGCCCCCACATAGGGACCTCGGCAGCTCCTGCTCTGAAAGGCCCCCATGACTTCACTGAGTGCAACCTTTTTAATTATTCTCTGCTCCCAGAGGGAAAGAGGTTCCAGAGATCTCAGAGAAGGTTTCAGGATGAAAAAATAACTTTATTCCACTTAATACTGGGTCATAGTATAAGAAAATGCTTAGAAAGATAAGGGAAAAAAGCCTTCTAAGAGCACATTCACTTACCAGGAGCAGCCTTGGCTGCCTCAACATCTCAGTTATCACAGGAGTCTTCAACTTCACCTCCCCAGTGTGGATGTGATGCCCCAACATCCCTCACCCAGCCCCATCAGAGCCGGCCTCTCAGTGCCTTGTGTGTGGCTTTGGGGTGTCACACGGACATGGAAGAGACAGAATAAACCTCCCCTGCTTCTCTTCTCTGGGCTCAGGCTGCTCCCAGCCCTTCCCCAACCTCCCCAGAGCTGCCTTCCAATCCTTTGCCCAACTGGCATTCCCGCAGCTGGTGTTCCCTGCGCACAGCCTCCTTAAGATCTTGCAGTAAAACTTTACACATCATTTATCATGAGATGTATTAACGGTACAAACAATCTCTTAGTTTCCTTTTATCTCAGCATGCCCACCATGTGGTCTGCTCATGACTATTAGCAGCACAGATGACAGACTAGGCAGCGAGAGGATGTTTTCTAATTTGCTTTCCTCACCCTGTTATGCTGGAGGAGGGTGCTGCCACTGCTCCAGCCTGAGTATCAACTGGAAAGAAGTTTGTAGTCTGTAAGGGGTTAAAGTTTTGTGTGTCGTTATGCACAGACCAAGAAGATTTCTGTCCATTTCCCAGTCCAGTTTGTATTTTTAAGCATCATAAATCTGTCAGGTTGCAGCTAAAGCCAGCAAGAAATCACGCCTCACTGTGTCAGTCTCCAGTCAGTCTCTTGTCCTGATTTAAGCAAAACCGTGCAACTGGTGACTACTGTACACGAATGCAAAAGTGAATGCCTCATCTGCTATGCCGCTGGTAGCTCTGCAATCATTAATCTAATGAAACTGATAATAACTCTTGGGGATGTGGTTCTGGGTGAAATCTCAACTCAGCCAGAGACATGCTGTGCAGCCCGTACTTGCAGGGAGTGATTTGTCATCTGCAGGATGGTGGCACCTGTAATGAGCAAAACGGCTCCTGGAAAAACTCTGCTGCTTCTTGGTGAGGAGCAAAGTGGGAAACAACTGCTGAAGGAGCCGTGCATGCGGCGCTGAACCTACAGATCCTGGGTGATCCCTGGGACAGGCATGGCCAAGTATGACATTTGCAAGAGAACCTGAAGAGCCCTTAGTCTTGCTGTCAAAACTGAGCAGGCATCCTGGCACCCAGGCCGGTGCTGAGCCCAGGTCCCTGTGTGTTAGCACCTTTTCCCAGCAGTGGGACATGTCTGTACTTGTGGTGGTTTCACTGTCAGAAGCCAAGGGAAAGTGCACATCCTCATTTTCATTTTTGCTCTCAATGAAGAATTGAGGAGAAGCAGCCAGCAGAGAGATCAGAGTTTGCTGTCAGGGAAGGGGCTTTCATTATTTTGATCATGTGGAAATGCCTACTTGGTGTCTTGGTACCCAGGTGGAGATGCACTTCCATGCCAGGGGCGGCTGGGACTGGTAGGGGCCAGCAATGTCCCAGGCTGCCAGTGCATAACCCCAACGGCACAGAGCTATAGCCAGGAGACAGTGCTCTGATAAACATTACACCATTTTGTCTTCTTTATGGATGGAGGCTTTTACAAGAACATGCAGTTTTTGTCTGCAATCCAGCAAGAGGAAGAAGGATGCTTATAATCCAGTGCTGGAGAAATTGGCTGAGGATCAGAGATCTGTGCCAGTCCCTTTTGCTCTCCCAGAATCTGCAGCAGAGATGCCTGGGAATGCTGTTTAACCATACTTTTTGCCACAAAATTAAAAAAAATCTTCAAAGTCAAAACCCTAAGAGTTTGCAAACTAAAGTTGATTTTGGTGAACCTTCAGATTGCAAAGCATTTAGGGGATGAGTTCCATTATTGACAGAACAACTTCTTTCAGCTGCTGTAGTGAACAGGTTTGAAAATGAGTCAGAATTTGAAGGCTTAATTAATTCAGACCTAGCATGTGAAAAAGAGACAAAACTAATAGGGCTGAAATCTGGGAAGACTGCATTTCTATAGACCTTAAATCATTCATTGAGAGATGATAACATTTTCTGAGACAGAGATGTTTCATCCATATGGGAAGAGCTTTTGATATTTCAAAATCTCTTCAGGAAAAGAGCACAATTCCTGACTGGTCAGTAAGGGCTTCATTCCAGATGGCCCCTGAGATGCATCCCTACGAACCAGGCAGGCTCTGAGCACAGGAGGTGGTTCTCTCCCCAGCACATGCCCAGCCAGGAGCATTGTCCACAGAGACCTTCCCAGATGGCAGCTGTGGTTGTGGAGCATCTCCTTAATGTACAGGAATTCAGGTTGTGGCACCTTGTGCTTTCCCTTCCTTCTCTGCTCAAGCTTGGAAGGAGGTGAGTGATGGAAGCTGGTTTCTCAGAGCTCCCTCAGGACGTGCCTGGATGCTGCTGCCCCGTATTTGCTGTTTCCTCCCCAGAGAAGCCTCCTGGGATGATGCCGGTTATCCTGCAGGTTTTATGCACTTCCAAATGGGCAGAGGGAGGGAAGTTTATGGCTGTGTTTATGAGGAGCATGAGATTATCTGCATACGCTCTAAAAATCACAGAGTCTGTATAAAGAAGGGAAAGTACCAATCTTTGGCAAATAGAGTGAATTGGTATTAGCCTGCAGTCAAAGAGGATCTTAAATTATTGTTGTCTTTTTTTGTATTGCTGTATGGTAGTTTAAAGATAAAAGCCATCTGGGAGGGGGGAAAGGGGAGCCAGACAATCTTAGATGCACTGACTGCAATGTGCTGACATGAACCTGCTGCTTCTAAGTGTTTCTGCTTTGCTTCCCTTGGTTCAGGCTGATAAAGCTGAGATACCTCAGGGCAGCATGGGGTAAATGCTACCCAGGTGCTTCAGCCTCTTTCCCTGTGGTGTGTCCCCTGTCCTGGCACCTGCCTCTGCAAAGCAGCATTGTTTCTGCAGATCTGCTGACTGTAGCTGCCTGTTGGAAACACGTGCTCCTTGAGCAGCACTGGCTATAAATTCACTATCTTTGCTCAGGGTGTATTATCAGTGCACTTTCCCCAACACAGGAGCTGCAAGCCCTGATCAGAGGGCGGCCAGCTTGTCTCCGTCTCACTGTTTCCTGGGACATCATCTCCATCACTGGAATAGACCAGTGTTTGCTCCCGGTATCCTAGGGCTGAGGAGGGTGATGGGGTGTGTGGTGAGCCCCTTAGAGCTATCCCTAGCGCAAAGAGGTGGCCAAGATCCTCCAGTGCAAAAGCCCATGTGGCAGAGGAAGGGGAGGCTGCGGAGCCCCATCCTAGCCGACCACAGGGGGACAGTCAGAGGGCTTTGCAGTACGGTTGATGGAGTGAAAATCCCTCATATTGCGTGGCCCCTAACTAGTTCTGTAGTTTACACATGGCTTTATTAGAAATAATTAATTTAGCCTGCAGCAGAATGGCGCAGGGAGAGCAGCGTGGCTGTTTGTTCAGGAGCTGGCATGAGGTGGGAAGGGCAGCTGGCAGCACTGCCAGCACAGGAGCCTGGGAGTGCGGATCCCACCAGCAGCCCAGTCCCCAGCTCCTTGGCACTGCCCGGTCAGCCCGTGGGAGCTCAGTGCATGGGGATGGTCCAGGAACACCGCTCCAGCTGTGCTACTGCTGGCTCCCCAGTGGTATCAGGTGCATGTCTGGTGTTCGTGGAGGACAGGGAGCCCTGCAAGGGGCAGTGGGCTCTGCACACCAGGCATGATGAGGCAACACGGTGCCCAGTGCATTCCTTTCTCTGAGGGTATGTTCAGGGAATGGGTCAGGCAGCGCATCCCGCCTGCAGTTGGTGTCTGGAGGCGTTGGTGGAATTTTGGACATTCCCTGGGAGGAGGAGGAGGCTTCTGACAGTCACTTCTCAGGCAGTTTTACACCAGCTCAGTGGAGCATGAAGAGATGTTTTTGGCCCCACAAATGCCAGAACAGTTTTGCTCTGCGGCACCAGCTGTGATCACTGCCTGCAGTTAGGGGTGAGCAGTGAAACAACTGGTTGCCGTTAAGAATGACCTCGTGCAGTGGAAAGGCAGCGATGAAACATCAAAGGCTGCCCTGTCAGGGGCCAAACTCTGGATGAAAGCAGTGATGATTGCACCTGGGGCCATGGGGGCACTATGAGCACAGACTATGCAGAGCACTCATTAAAACTGAGAGCCTGGAGCACTCCTCTTTTAAGACCTTTCCAAGAGGGAGAAAGCCTGGGACCAGTCCCAGGGTGAGGTGCTGGGGCTGCTGGGCTGTGGTGCTGCCCTGCAGGGCTGAGGGCTGGTAATCAGTGCTCCTGGCAAGCGGGGAGCTGCAAGGCATTACTGTAATCTAGTCTGCAGGAGATAAAAGCCCGAACAAGCTTTTCGGAGACAGACAAGGATAAGCACTGACAAAGTCTGGAATGTTTTTTTTCAAATGATAATGGCTCTCCTTAATAAAATGCTAAACGTAACTCTCCAGCAGGGCTGAAAAAGGCCAACAGCAAAGGCTGCAGGGCCATCCCAGCCTGGGAGCGCTGATCCCATAGGCCGGCTGATTGCAGTGGCTTGTAGCTGGCAACAGCATTGATCTGGCAACCTGGAGACTTAGAATCATAGAATCATAGAACCGCCAGGTTGGAAAAGACCAACCCGATCATCAAGTCCAACCATTCCTATCAATCACTAAACCATGTCCCTCAGCACCTCACCTACCCGTCCCTTAAACACCTCCAGGGAAGGTGAATCAACCACCTTCCTGGGCAGCCTGTTCCAGTGCCCAGTGACCCTTTCCATGAAATTTTGTTTCCTAATATTCAGCCTAAACCTCCCATGGCGGAGGTTGTGGCCATTCCCTCTCGTCCTGTCCCCTGTCACTTGGGAGAAGAGCCCAGCTCCCTCCTCTCCACAACCTCCTTTCAGGTAGTTGTACAGAGCAATGAGGTCTCCTCTCAGCCTTCCCTTCTCCAGGCACCCCCAGCTCTCTCAGCCGCTCCACATAAGGCCTGTTCTCCAGGCCTCTCACCATCTTGCTCCAGCTCTGCCTCCGTCACCGCAGGCCCTGGCACCTGCTGCCTCCAGCACCTCGCTGGGACCCTGCTCCCACCCTCCGTCTCACATGGAGACAGCCCTCGCGCGTGCGATGCCTGTGGGGAGTCCTACTCTGCAGGCAGAGCAATGACAGCCCCGTGCCAGCTGCTAAACCTGGAGTGCCACGAGGGATGTTAGACCCGCACCAGCCTTGCTGGGACTAAGTCACCACCTTGGGACAAGCGGTGCTGGAGCACGAGCTTAAATCAGGCAGGACAAGTGCAGGGCAAGTGAGTCACTGTGAAACTGTATTACCGATTCCCCCACGGCTTCAAAATCTGCCTTTGTGTGGTGCTGCTTTTTTGAATTGCTTGCGCTCACACAGCAGCTTGAGGGGAGAGATAAGACTCATGAATATGGAAATTCTTCTCGGAGGGTGGAAGGGGGTTTGCTGGGACCTGGGGTGTGTTCCTGAAATGCTCACACTGCCGTCCTGTCTTTTTCTGCCACTGAAGCAATGGGCAGCTCTGGTCAGAAAGAGCTCCAGGGGCAAGCATCTGTGCAAACAGCACCCAGCCCTCCCTGTGTCTGGGGAGCCAGCACCGTGCTGGAGCAGGCACTGATGGAAGGCTGGGCTGGTTCCTTTTCAGTAGAAAAGCAGGCCCCAGGGATATATCTGGGGGAGGTCTGTGAGGGTGATGAGGTTACCTGTGTCCTGTGTAAAGACACCCAGTTTTCCAGCAGTCACTGTGGGGCTGGGATGCACCGTGTGGTCTGCAGGAACAAGCATGTTTCATTCAGCAGGCTTCATCCTCGCCAGCAGCACAGCCAAGCATCACGCCTTTTGCCCAATGCAAATAAAGTGGTTTTGCACTTTCTTGGCATCCAACACTCCTCTCCCTGCTAATCTGCCTGCCAGACTGAAGCTAAATTTCCCCTTGCTCCTTGTAGACGTCTGTGTGCTGGCAGCAGCCCAAGCCTCACAAAAGCAGTGCTGGAACCCCGGCACAGTTGGGGCTCAGTGCACCCCCACCTACCGTGCCAGCAGGACCTGGTGCAGCGTGGGAAGTTCCACCACTGCTGGCTCAGTGCTTCCCAGGTTCCCCAGATGGCACCTGGGCTCAGGGCAAAGAGCCACCAGCACCGTGGGGCTCAGTGTCCCGGTCCCCTTCAGCCCTCCAGCCCCAAGTTGCAGGTGACAGTCACCACCAGACAGCACCGGGCTCAGTACGGGTGATTGTGGCTCTGGGAAGTGCTCCTGGACGCCGCTCCTGACTGCTCTGCATACATCCGCTGCTTATCGATCGCTCTAAAAATCTTTAAAGATTAACTTCTGGGAATAAATATAACATCTTCATGGAGCGCTGGGGACGAACTGCTTTAGCATTCGAGTGGCTGCTCGGTTGCACAGAGACATCTGTTTGCAACAGGACGCCCAGAGCAAATGATCTGTCAGTGTTCGAGGGGACGTGTCCTACAAGCGGCTGCCTCCCCTCTGATGGCAGGTAAAGGTAACCTTGCCATCCATTGCAGCTGCACAAGGTGGCTCCTAGACTGTATTAACAACACTTGTTACTACACAGAGTTCCTGGTATTTGCTGCAAAATCAACCAGTGTCTTCCCCGCTTTCAACCTCCAGCATTGTGACAGGTAGGGCACAGCTTTCTGGAGGCATGGAAGGAGCAGCCAGCTGCAGCTGAATATGTACCAACCCTTTGCCACCACTGAGGACAGCTGGTTTGTTTTCCGTGATTGCAGAGCACACCTGAAACTGGGGGCTCTGGCTCTCCAGCGTACGGGCACCACAGCGCAGGACAGCAGAGTCTTTGTGGTTAAAGGATGGCTGGAAGGAACACCAGGTGCATTTTGTCATCTTGAAAAATGCACAAAGCACATGGTGGTATGCAGCAAGTGGCTTTGCAGAGCACGGCCAGAGCTGGATGGGTGACACGGCCCCCTGGTTTCAATCTCGGCTGAGATCTGCAAGATCAGCCACAGGGTTCACTTTGTCTATGGGGCCTCCTGAAAGGAGGTTGGTGCAGAAATTGCTGGGGGAGTTGCTGTAAAAGTAGAATTTATGACTTGGGGTCATTTTATTCCTTCACCTTGCAGTTTTTGCTCTTTCAAACCTGGCTAGAGCCCAGTGTTCCTATCCAGTCTGGGAGCAGCCAGTCCACCAGAAACCAGTGCTGGCAGTGCCTCGTTCCTCTTGGGTTTAACAAACGGTGTCCATTATGATCTGGGGTGCTCCTGCCCGTTGAGGAGTGCACAGGTTGATGGTATGAGCACAGGAACTGCTTGGTGCAAAGAAAGAACCTGCTGCGAAGCCCAGTGTGTGGCAGGGCATGAGATTGGGCATGGAGAGACCTGGGTAGCAAATGCTCTCATAAAGCAGGGAGATATCTGTGAGTATGTTGCTGCCTTGTCAGGAAAGTGGTGAATGAATGTGCCTTTACCCAGAGTAGTGAATCATCACTAGAAATCATTCAGTGATGGATATTAGGAAAAGCAAGTCATACATTGGGTCTTCCTGTCCGTCTTGAGCCTGCATTTGTGCATTCCCTCTGGGATGTTTGCCAGGATCTCTGACCTGTATCATGCTGTGGAGTTCCCTGCTTTCCCTGGGATGGCAATCCTCTGATTACCCTGGTTTGCTGCCAGAAAACTTTCTCTGATATTCAGTCTGTGTTTTCCTTATGTTAATTTCTTGCCATTACAGCACCCTGATTAATTACTCTGTTTATGCCTCTAGAATATTTGCAGGCTGTTGCCATTGATGCAGGAACGCTTTATAGAGGAGAAGTGTCTGTGGATCTGTAATTGCTTAATGAAGTGCTGGTAGACTGGAATCAAGAATATTCACTGTTTTCCTGGGGTTTTGTAGGGCCAGTGAATGTCTTTGGTGTCTGCGTAAGACCTGGCTGTGCCTCAGTTTATGATCACCTCGTAGGCAGGCTGGGCTGGCTCAAGTCTTCTGCTCACCTCTTTAGTCTCTTCCACAGCGGGTGACTTTGCTGCCATTCCTAGGGAGTGCTGTTCCAAAAACATCATCCAGAAACGGGACAGGGCTGCTTTGTGGCTTCATTGTCTTGCAAATTAGAGTAAAAAAATGACTGGGAAGATGTCTAGTGGTGAGTGCAGAGTGATCCAGATGCCTTGGGCCCACTCCCCAAGTGTGCTCTCATTTCGCACTTCCTACCTCTCCAATGAACCTGTCAGTGACGTCTCTGTTTCCTCAGCTCCGGCTGTTGCTTTTGCTTCCTGACACTCAGCAGTGCCTCCTCCACAGACACAAAATGCTGTGCATGCCCAAGCAGGGGTGGAAATCCACACCGTTGCGCTTACCCCGCATCATCCCATTTTCTCTTGAGGCATCGCTGGTCACTCCTGGGCAGCAGACGAGCGATGCTGGCACCTGGCTGCTGTGGGATCAGTGTCACTTCATGCTCCTAGCTGGGCATCTCCTTGGCAGAGGGAGCTCACAGGTACAGGCACTGACGCTTCCACAGCCTCAAAATAGAAAGAGGCTCCAAAAGGTCTTCTGACTTCTCTGCAAGGCTTCTTGGCCTTCTCAAGTGAGAAGAAAAGGATCTATTAATGTTTAGCTTCATTTCTGTTTATCAAAGAAAAGAAAGCTTTTGTCAGGCTTCAAAGCCAGGATTTAGGACACAAAGCGAACTGCTTTGCTGTGCACTTCTGAGAAACCAGAGGCAAAAAAACGTTGTTTGAAACTACCAACAAAATTGGTGAATACAAAACCTGCAGTTTGTGCTTAGCCAAACAGAAGAAGCTCAAGAAATTACCTGTCCACTGTAAAGCCTCTCTGGAGTCTGGAGTTCCATCCAGGTCTGAAATCCAGGGGCACTAAAGACACAGACTCTGCCCCAAGTGGCTTTTGGGGGCCACGGGCTGGGGTGGGTCTGCAGCTAGAGCCAGCTGCGCCACAGAGCAGCGCTGCACGCTGTGAGTTCTGGTGGCTGACGGCCTCAGAAAGCCTCAGCAAACCCTGAATAGAGTGAAGCAACTGCAAGGAAAATGTAAAATAAATGTGTGGCCTGAAGTCCGGATGTGCAGTTTATTTTAAAAGCTAATAACTCCAGATAATTGATAGTGGAGTGCAGTATTTTCAACGTGTTGGATTACGAGCGTCTGTCGTTCACAAGAAGCTGTAACCTTGAGCTATGAGACATTATTGGCAGTATTTAACACAAATCTGTTTTCCATCATTGTCAAATCCCACTTCAATATGCACCACAGGAAGAAAGCCGAATACTAAATTGATTTCTTTAATGGGAAGTGTTCTTCAGGAGATACCAACTTGTGTGGAGATGCATTAATAGGATTACAATGGAACCTTTTTATTTTGCTTTATTTTTAATGGAGATTTTTGATGGAGATTTCCTGTCCTTACACACCTGTGGTATGCTGCATGGCCACACATGTTGCATGGCAAGTCACTATGAGAACACCATCCTCTGGAGGTGGAGCTCATGAGCTTGTGGACATTTCTGCAGTTCCCATGGCTGCAGGGAACAGACCACTTGCCAGACACCAAAGGAGAACTCAGGAGGCACTGTGGACCAGGATAAGGTGCTGCATCTCCGTGGGACCTAGCAGCACCCAGCACATCCCTCCCACCCAGAGACCATTAAGCTGCAGGCTGTGGGCAGCAGCCCTGGGGGAGAAGCATCTGTGGAAAAGCAAGAGAGAAATAAACATGGACACAGAACAGAATCAGATGCAAGAACAAAAAGCTCAGTACAATCTAGGTCCCAGGCTGCATCCATAGGTGCTGTGAGCCCCTCGCCAGTAGCCAGCGGGATTCATGCTGACGCCAAGGAGCAGAACAGGCAGTTGCTCTGCAGCTCTGGTTTTCAACACTTTCCTGACTCTTGAAGTGTTGAGACCCTGACCTGCCAGTAGCCACATGGATTGGGGTATGCGGGTGCTGTGTCTGGGTAAGCCTGTGGTCAGGGGCACCGAAACCAGAGGTGCTGGACATTGGCCCCACAGGCATTGAGGTGGTGAGGCTGGTGGGGAAGCCTGGGGACCATTTGTGCCAGGCAAGGAGGAGGAATGTTTGACTTCTCTGGAGCGCAGGAGTGCTGCAAGTGATAAGGTAATTACCTTCTTCAGTGCGTGCTAATTGACAGAGAGCTAATTGACTTTTTAAAAGTTGCTATTTCCCTCCCCTGGGCAGGGCAAGAGCCCCTTGATGTTCTCTCAGCTGCTCCTGCTGGCATGGCCCGAGCTCCCCTGGGAGCATGGGGCAGAGCTGAAGCTTGACTGCATGTCCCAAGTCAGGGCAGCTGCAGCTCCCAGATGCATCAGGGGGGTCAAGGAGCTAAACCTACACCAAAGGGCTTGTGGCCATGCCCCCCAGCCCTGGAACAGGGGGTTTGTCTGGCATCTGCTGACTCAGGTGTAGCTGCAGCACACAAATGGTGCCACATTGCAATGTTTATGTCAGAGTCGTGGGCTACGGTAAAGTGGTTTACAAGTCTGGCTGGCAAAGCTCAACTTTTTCTGTGGTATGCCGAGGATTTATGTCTGCAAATAGAGAGGAGAGGTGTAGGAGGCATAACTGGTAAATGGGCTGCGAACAGCAGATCCTTTGCAGGCTGAAGGTTTGCTCCACTCAGTGGTTGTGTGTCTGCCACAGGTCATTGCTGCCCAGCGGAGGGTCACTGAGCAGAGCTGAGGAGCTTCCTGGGGCTGCACTGAAGGATGGGGTCCAGTGAAGAGCCACTGGTCACCCCTCAGCCCCCTGGGGCCCCCACTGCTGTGCAGACCCAGGCCAGCAGGGCAGCCACTCTCCGGAGAACCTTGGAGCCAGAGGAATTAATCAGATGCTTAAAAGCAACCCAGTGCCCAAAAGGTCCTGCTGCGTGGGGTCGTCAGGGACACCCCTCACCCTGCCACCAGTGCAAGCAGAGGGAGGCTGCAGAAGAGGGAAGGAAGGGGGGCACAGGGAGAGGCTCCTGTGGGGACACTCACTACATGAATCTTCCAGCAACTGCTGCTGCTGCGCTCTTTGCTCTCTTGTCAGAGGCAGAGACATGCAAACACACAGAGGAACACTTCCCACTGCTGTAAAATGAGGATTCTAAACCTTCAGCCCAATATCTAAACCATTTACTGCTCCTTTGTGGTGACACGTCTCTGTGTGAGTACCTCTTGCAGTCTGACAGCCTGTTTGGCATCCCCAATCCCCACAGCCATCCCAGGATCCAGACTCAGATCCTCAGACCTTGCCTAACATGCACCATTTCCCAGGCTCAAGATTACAGTTTAACCCCTCAGGAGAGGAGATGGAGATAGCAAGCAGAGGCACTGTCAGCAGATGAGCACACGAAGCGCAGCATTTCTGGTCACACTGCTTAACAAACAAGAATTTGTAGGTTTGCAGAAAGAGATTGCACGTTCCCAAAGGTGGTACAGTACACTCTGAGCTAGTCCAGGGAAAGGCAGTGAATTCAGGGGTGTGCTGTCCCCACGTCTGACTACAAAAGAAGGGAAGATTCATGCTGGTGTTCTGTTTACGTGCCCTGGGGTGCAGAGGGGCTGCTCGGTGGTGCAGACCCCTTTGTCGTCCCTGGCCTCAGCTAACCCCTGTGCTTACCCCTGCCCGCATCCTTCATGGCTCCTGGTAAACACGGAGAGCCAGCAGCCCCCACCCTGCCATTCCCTTCCAGGCTGTCCCCAGGCTGACAGCCAGTGATGTTGTTGCCATGACAACTCCCCAAGTCCTCTCTCCCACTCGTGGAACCCACCTTGGCCAGCCACCACCCCAGGGGTGCACGAGTCCAGTGCTGCACCCCATCCCCGGGGCAGCTGGGGCCTTGCCTGCGGGCACCTGCCTCTGGCTGTGGTCAGCAGGACTAATCCCACAGGTCAAGCAGCACCAAGCTGCTCAGCAGCCGGGCAGCAGCACCGTCCCCATCAGTGCCTGCTCCTTTGGTGGGTTTGGGGAAGAATGTTCCTGCCCCACTGGGTCTCTGGTGGCCCAGCTGGCCAGCACATGTGCACAGAGTGGCCACAGCTCCCCCCCTGCTTCTGAGCCCATCACCGGTTGGGGTTCTGGGTGAGCGCCTGCCTGCAGGCAGCAGCAACCAGATTTGAACTGCACATTGCTGGTTGGAGCCAGCAGAGCTGGCTCTTCCTTAGAGCAAGGTATTTGTGACCAGTCAGATAACACAGAAACATGTAATGGGCTTACCTGTGATGCCCTACACGTTAAACGTGCAGGTGGATTTGTCCTGTGCTAAGAGCAGCAACAAAAGCGCAGAGGTGCCAGAGTCCTCTGTGGCAAAGGCTCTGGGAAAGCAGGGAGTCAGATAGAAATATCGGCCTTTCCAGAAGGCCTGGGGCTATGTCAGCCTTATCGTTCCTGGCAATGTGAACAAATTCCCCTGGGAATCTGGTGTGTTCCCAGCCGAAGCTGCGTGGGGAGGACGGTGCAGATAAGCAGTGTTGGCCCTGCCATGCTGGAGATATCCCTCCCCACACCACTCAGCTTCGGAGAGATGCCCTCCTCGCTGTGCAGGAGCGCTCTGTGGAGCACACGCCATGCTGCATTCCCTGCTCAGGGGTCAGGGCACTGCAAACACCCTGCAGCCCCGTGAGCAGGACAGCTGAGAGAGCATCACCTGTCAAACAGCATTGATCCAGGCTCTGTCTTATCTGAAACAGCCAAGCACAAGGAAGACACTCCACTTAACAAGCACAATTAGAGTGGTGTGGCTATGACACAGTGGCAGGAAAGGAGCTTAGCCATGGTGATAATTCTCCCGTGCAGCCGTGTGCCGCAGCAGGGCTGCACATCTGCCTCTGGTGCTGGGCTGGCTGACCCCAACTCTTCTCTGCCATAACCCCGATTCTGCTCTGCCGTAAGCCCAATTTGCTGGAAGCTTTCAGGAATGGTTTGAGTGCAGGAGAAGCATTTCCTCTTGGAAAGTTTGTGGGAATGCAGTGCATGCATTCGGGACCAGACCTGTTGATGATGTACCTTGCAGCAGGGAAGCAGGACAGGCATAAGGTTTAAGCTGAACATTAGGAAAAAAATTTTTCACAGAAAAGGTTATTGGGCACTGGCAGAGGCTGCCCAGGGAAGGGGTTGAGTCACCTTCCCTGGAGGTATTTAAGGGACAGGTGGACAAGGTGCTGAGGGACATGGTTTAGTGTTTGATAGGAATGGCTAGACTTGATGATCCGATGGGTCTTTTCCAACCTGGTGATTCTATGATTCTGTGGTACAGAACCCATTTGCTGCTGAAACCATGACAATATTCCTTCCATGCAGCCTGGAGTTTCTCCTGCTCTTTTCCAGTCATTCTCCCCACCCCCTCCACAGGTAGCATCGTGTTCGTGCTCCCAGCGCCGGGGCCCTCGCTCTTGGCAAGCGCTGGAGAATTTATTGGCTGTTTGCTAACGAAGTTGGAAGTTAACATGATTATTTTGCATAGTAATTGGCAGCATGTGTTGTGAGGAGATCAAAAATGCACAGAAACAACGGAGAAGTGAAGCGATTTAGGGAAGCAGAGCAGTTGGGGAAGTTAAATGGGGTGTTTCAATGCCTGGGACTGATGGTCTGCAGTCAGGGCCCCCGTGACCTGGGTGGCACTTGCTCCCCTGGCTGTGGTGGAGGCAGAGGAGGGGATTTGTCACTGACTGCTGAGCAGCTGGCGTAGTCCTGAGGGACTGACCCTCACGGCTGCCAGTCTCTGCCGATGGCAGGCGCCCAGCGCGCCGGTTGGTATCCGCTGCAGACAATGGCGGACGGAAGCTTTTCCTCCTACGGCACCATACGGGAAGGCTTCTGTCACCATGCCACCACAGGGAGAGGAATTTAAATGTGACAAGGCAGGTTCCTCTGAACTGCAGCCAAATACCCACCTCGCTCCCTCCAGAAGTGCAGCCGGTTCCAGCCCCAGCTCCGCACGCTCACAGCACCCCCATTCCTCCTGCAAACTGTTACCAGCTATCGATGTATTCAGGGCCTTGGTGTGGTTTCAGAGTCACACAGACAGCTCGGTTCCTTCCTTAACTAAATCCGCACGCCACCTGCACGGAAGCAGAAGTCCTGGATTTATGCAGTGGCTCTTTCACCTGTTAATATCAGCCCCCTGCTCTGCTGTAATGTCTGGGTATAGCAGCTTTTATCAGGTGATAAACCTGGCTCAGGGAAGCCAGACTTTGTGTTGAACACGCTGTAATATTCTTGAAACACAGCCCCAGCAGCATGCAGTCAAGCGCCAGACGTGCAGCTCTCAGGATTAGGCGGCAGAGCCCCTGGTGTCCTGTCAGTCAGGATACAGCAAATCCTGTACGTGCAGCGCGGGGGGAGCTCCGGTTTGAGCAGCACGGTGGTGGGAGCCTTCCGCCCTGTTTGCTTTCCATCGCAGACATTTACCTTTGGGCCAATGAGCGGGGAAGGTTTTCTTGATGATTATAAGCCCCGCATTAGAATACAGATGAAAATGCGAATTGGCCTGGATGATACTTCCTGAACGGCATTGGAAGTCAAGGATTTCATCTAGCCTGATCTTGGGCATAGTTTAAGCTCTTTAAAACAGGAACACATAACCTCATGCAGATTTCATCTCAATAAACCCCCCTGTCAACAAGCTGCAGGAGCCTTTATTTTCTTTAGTGATGACGTTCAGGCAGAGGTGAAGTGGTTGGTGTCACTCCCCGTGCCCGGGAGCATCTCCACTGTGCTGCCGCAGCAGCACCCAGCCCCTGCTCTGCTCTGGCATTTCTCTGTGTGCCTGGGCTGTGCCACTTCACCCCCAGCACCCTGAGCCCAACCTGCTCCTCCGAGACACACGGCCTGGAGCTTCTGCCATCAGTGATAACTCTCCCAGGACTGCATGTTTTCTGCTGCCCTTCAGAGACCTTGAGGCGCTTCATCCTCTCTCTTCAGTCCACCCCATGGCTCATGGGAAGCCCCCACCCCATGATCTCCAGGTCCCTTCCCAGGAATCTGCTGCCTGCTGTGGACTAGGGGATTCACTCTAAGCCCCACTGGCGTCCTGACTTGGGCAAATGAGTCGCATCCCTCTGAGTTTTAGTATTTAATCATAAGAAACTAATTGTCATCTCTACACCAAGTTCTGTGATTTCTTCTGCCAAATCCTGCCTGCTTCCTTTCAATGCAGAGGCCAAAGCTGTGGAAGAGCCAACCAAGCCCTGTATTTTGATCAGAGCTTGCAGTGGATCAGGTTGCCAGCCACGAGCTTCCAAATCCAAACAGAAGTGATGAGCTGTGAAGTCCATGACCTGCCCAGCCTGAGGGCCCTTGGGACAGATCCAGCAGTGAACGTGAGCCCGGTGGCTGCAGGGATGAACACGTCTGCACTCCCTGTGTGAGATGCAGCCAGCCATGGTGCAAGGAGCAGGTCCAGGGAGGTTATTCTCCCTCTGTACTCGGCACTGATGAGACCGCTCCTTGAATCCTGTGTTCAGTTCTGGGCCCCTCACCACAAGAAGGATGCTGAGGCTCTGGAGCGAGTCCAGAGAAGGGCAACAAAGCTGGTGAAGGGGCTGGAGAACAGGCCTTATGAGGAGCGGCTGAGAGAGCTGGGGGTGTTTAGCCTGGAGAAGAGGAGGCTGAGGGGAGACCTCATTGCTCTCTACAACTACCTGAAAGGAGGTTGTAAGAAGAGGGAGCTGGGCTCTTCTCCCAAGTGACAGGGGACAGGATGAGAGGGAATGGCCTCAACCTCCGCCAGGGGAGGTTTAGGCTGAACATTAGGAAAAAAAAAATTCACAGAAAGGGTCATTGGGCACTGGCAGAGGCTGCCCAGGAAGGTGGTTTAAGGGACGGGTGGACGAGGTGCTGAGGGACAGGGTTTAGTGTTTGATAGAAATGGTTGGACTCAATGATCTGATGGGTCTTTTCCTACCTGGTGATTCTATGATTCACTGCTCACACCTCCAATGGCTCTATTTCTGGGCTTTAGGGAGGTGATACTCCTTTCTGTCCCAAGGGAACTGCAGGGCAGTCACATGGGGATGCCATGTGTTCGGGGATGGGGTCTCCTGTGCAGCATCCTCCAGGCTTTGAGTGCAATCAGGCGGCCATTCTTCAGGCAGCAAGAGGAGGGCAGGTTGAGAGGGAAAGGCTCAGGCCTGCTTGATAAGCGAGGACTTAATTAGCGCCTGTGTTAAAAGCCCCCTCCCCAGGAGCTGTGTGTAGGAGCTGTGGAGCAGGAAAACTTCTTCAGCAAGAACAAGCAGGGAGACTGTGAGCTTCCCAGACCTTCCTTCCAGAGCTGGAAAACCTTCACACCAGGACTGCAAGCCAAGAAATGCTGGCAGCGCCAGGCAGCTGAGCACAGCCCTCACTGCTCCATCCTTGTGCATATATTACCTCCAGGCTCTGGGCTAAACAAAGGGCCCTGAAATAATTCTGCATTTTAATAAAGTCAGTGTTCATGCCACTGTCGTCCTTACAGAAAGGGAATTTGCATTCCTTTCTGCCAGCTCACTCTGCACAGGCTGCTGGGACTGGAGATCAGCTGCGCTCTGCACCAAGGACTGAGGTACGTTTGGTTGCTTAATCACTGTAACACCAGGAACACAGGGCAGATCTGCTCTAACCCTGACAAGAGAGCACACCAGTATCTCAAAAGCCTTCCAGTGTGCAAGTTTGTCTAAAAAGCAGCACACTGCAGAACACTTCTGCTGGTACCATGTGTCTCCCCAGCCTCTCTCCAGCTGCCCTTCCCTCACTGCCCTGCATGCAGCCTCACACCTGATCTACCCAGGAGCCAAACAAGAGCTAGTGCTTGCCTTTCTGGTTTATGTTTCTGTAAAATCTGGAAAGAAGGAAACTGCAGCTACTCCCTCCTAAGGGAAAGGCTTCCCTGGGGCATAGAGCTCATCACAGGCTGTGCCTCCTGCAGAGAGCATGCATGGAGCCAGCGTCCCCCTGCCTGGACCCAGGGGCAGCCCAAGGGGAGGTGGGCTGAACACGGCTAGTGCACTCATTCTTGTATGATGATCTCTTCATGGCTCACACTGCCCTTCTCAGCCTCCTGTGCTGGACACAGGGGGTTTGTCCTTTCTGGAGGACACTGTGTTTCCTCACAGGATTGAGGCTGGGGCTTCTCATCCACCAGCAACCCCAAGTTCTTCTCTTCAGAGAATGGATTGAGAGTAGCCCTGAAGAGAAGAAGTTGGGGCTGCTGCTAGATAAGAAGCTCAACATGAGCCAGCAATGGACACTTGCAGCCCCGATACCAACCGTGTCCTGGGCTGCCTCCAAAGCAGTGAGACCAGCAGGGCCAGGGAGGGGATTCTGCCCCTCCTCTCCACTTTGGGGAAACCTCACCTGGAGCCCTCTATTCAGTTCTGGAGTCCTCAGCAGAGGAAGGGTTTGGAGCTGTTGGAGTGGATCCAGAGGAGGCCTTGGAGATGATCAGAGGGCTGGAGCACCTCCCATACAAGGACAGGCTGAGAGAGTTGGGATTGTTTAGCTTAGAGAAACAAGGCTCCAGGGAGACATTAGAAGAGCTTCCAGACCTGAAAGGGGCTCAAGGAAAGCTAGGGAGGGGCTCTTGATTAGGGACTGCAGGGATAGGACAAGGGACAATGGTTTTCAGCTGAAAGAGGGAAGACTGAGGTGAGATATTAGGAAGAAATGTTTTCCTGTGAAGGTGGGGAGGCCCTGACCCAGGCTGCTCAGAGCAGTGGTGGCTGCCCCATCCCTGGAGGGGTTCAAAGCCAGGCTGGATTTGGCTTGGAGCAACCTGATCCAGTGGGAAGTGTCCCCCTATGGCAGGGGGTGAAACGGGATCAGCTTTAGTCTCCCTTCCAACCCAAACCATTCTAAAGCACCAGCGTGTCCTGCCAGAGGACCCAGGGCTGCAGCAGGGTGAGTGGCACCTGCCCTTTTCTTAGGGCCAACCCCTCGTTTTGTCACTGTCTGGTGAGGTCCCCCAGCCCTCCAGTGCAGGATTGCTATGTTGTGAGCAAAGCTGAGGCAGCGCGAGCGGCAGCAATCCCCGAGCACCCCTGCTCCCTGGCTGGCGGGCGTACGGGGCTGGCAGCGCCAGGGCTGCCTGCTGCGGGGGAACACTGCGATCGTAGCTTTCAGCGTGTTCAATTACTGTCAGTTAATGATGATTAATTTACAATTAGGGGCCTCTAAAGGGTAGTGTGTCTGTTAAATAAATATTGATCTTTCATTCGTGGCCACAGATATATTATCCCAGTTATGGGAACAGCGGCAGAGGCAAGAGCTGGGCTGCCTGCTCTCCTAGCCCCGGCGCGGGGATGGCTGCCCCGAGCACCTCGAGCTGGTGGGGTCTGCCAGGAAACAGGGGCTGCCCGAGCAGGAGCATTTGTGCTTGGCCTCATCCCAACCAGGAGCTGTATCTGCCCAGGGATGGATGAGGATTGCTTTGCCCAAGGTGTTTCAATATCGACTGCAATTGCTTGGTCCTGTTTGCAGAAAGCGTGTGAGAGCGGAGGGGGCTGGGAACTGGCAGTTTTCTTCTTGCAAAGCCCATAATTGGCCTTGTAAAATAAACAAACTGCCCAGAGCCTGTTAGGGTTTCATTAGCAGCCGGACAACCTCACAAACTCATCACTGAATGCGCGATGTGATTTTCAATGCAGTTTCAGCCGTGCTCTGGAGTCTTTCTGGCTGGTATGGCTATGCCACTGCCCACACACGCATGCCACACCGTGTGCCAGGGGAAGGCAGGACCCTCGGCATCCCCGAGGGAGATTTGCCCTGTCAGGGTCTCTGTTGGGGTTTGGCAAGGGAAGAGCCCTGTCTGCACAAAGTGCTTGTTGGAGGCACCACGAGGGGATGAGCAGAGAGGACATAGGGCTTTGCCTTCACAATGAGCCCTACCCTGCGTTGCTTTCTGTCCTCGGTCTCCCTTGCCCAGTCCAATTGCCCAGATGCCCATCTCCAAGCCGCAGCTTCAGCCGTGACCTGGGGAGCCCTCGCCCTCACTCAGCAGAACCTGCCACATTGTGCATCTCCTTGTTTCAGGCCTCGAGGCACAAGATCCACCACCAGCCTAGCTGCCTGCCATTTTCTCATCTTGCCATGTGCATCTGTAAAGTTTTCTTTATGACAGTGTTTTCTGACACCTGTCTGACTTCTGGCTGTAATGAGAGTGCTCTCCAAGATGAATTGTTGCAGCTCCCTTAGCCCTGCAGCTCTCCACATTTCCCAGTTTCATCACAGTTTGTAGTGGCTTTGCTGGGCTAACGATGGGTGTCTGTGTTACCAATATTCACATCAAGATCTAGACTGAGCTCCTGGAGAGTCCTTTGTGCAAGGGGCCCTTCCCAGGCCACCACCACTTAAAGTTCATCTGGAAATGTGTCCCATACGATGGCTGTATTGATACAGCCATGCATGCAGATGCTTTTGCATCCATGCAAATCCACATGGAAGGACATTGAGAGGCTCTGTGCATCCTCCCACACATCAGTGTGTGATGTCCACAGACCTGAGATATTATTTTTCTTTAAATTCCTTCTGATTTCCAATACCTGGTGCTCAGGAGTCTGGAAAAATATCCAAACAGGGTGCAATCCATCCCAAAGAAGCAGGCACCAGAGCCAGCATGTCCTGAATGCTGGAGCCCAGCAGGGGTTTCTGCAGCACCATGGCACTCCTTTCCTGCCTGGGATTCTTTTCCAAATGTAGATCATAAAGGAGGTGGGACTGGGAACCACCCCACCTCATCCCATGCCATGTCCCAGGCAGCTTCTGCGTGATCGCTCCTCCTTTTCCCCAGCACAGCCCCATCACCATGCCCTCACCAGGAGCTTCCCTCCCTTCTCCTCTGCAGTGCATTTCTTGGAAGCAGGCTCAGAAGAAGAATCTTGTCTCCAGCTTTCTCTTGTATTTGAGGCATGTATTTAAAATGATGCTTTTATTCCAAATGAATGAGTTGATTCATTCAGAAGTGCAGTTTCTGTTTTTGAATCAGCGGAGCTGTTTATGCTCATAGTGTCCATAAAACTGATATTTTAGTCCTGACACTGATGCTTATGAATAAAATTTAGATCTCATTCAGAAGTACATTAGCTGTAGCTATTTGGCTTCTTGTTAAAGCATTAATTTTTATTGAGAAGACTAGATTGCCAAGCAGCTCCTTCTGCATCTCACAGCAAACCAAGGACAGCAAAGTACAGGCTTTGGAAAGACCAAATTGCAGCATGTGCCCCCCTGCCCCCAGTATCCTCGGGCCTAAACATTCAGTTTGCAGCTGGTTTTGTTCTGCTACTGGATCATGGTGGGAACATCCCAGTTTCTGTGGGTGAACAGGGGTTTGCTCAGGAGGAGGCGTTTGGGGTCTGCTGGAGCCATCAGTGAGCTGGCATCGCATTGCTTATTCATGACGAACTGGATATTGGGTGTACTGGAGCCAATTAGCTCTCCCATGTATTTATTGCACTTTTTTGCTTGAAGCAAGCTGTTAAATGTCAAAAATACTTTAGCATTTTAGTGGAAAGATAATTTTTAATAGATTCCACCTACAAAAAGGAGCTGACTGGCAGAATATTAAACTCAGGGAGATTTATTTTTAATCCATGCCTCCAAACAGCTTGAGATAACCATTTTTGCACAGCTCTTGGTTGATTAATGCTGCTGTCCCTTGCCTGTCCTCCTCACTTGGTGCTGTGGCAGCTGTGGCCTCTCACATCCCATTAACCTTGTCTGCAGAAGGGACACCTGGCCAAACCGAAGAATTAGCTCTTGTAATTAGGAATGTAAACATCGCACATTGCCTGCTAACGGCCACATGTCCCATCCCTACCTTCTTCCAGTGCTCGTTAGGGCAGAATACCTCTAGCCAGCCTCTTCCCATAGTTTCTAAATTAACAGCCTATAAACCCCAAATGAAAATCAGGGATGTGCTTTGGTGTTTAGCTGGTGCTGGTTGTACTGATTGGACTCGAGGAATGGCACCAGCAGTCAGTGGGGTTTGCCAGGATTGTTAGGTAAGTCTTTTCCTTCCTTAGAGGAGACAATTGATGTGTTTGAGTCTTACCAGCAGAGCAATCGTTCCTGACAGTGGCCAGTGTTCTTCTGGCACTTTAAGTTGATGGCACAGCACCAGAGTGCCGAGTGTTTCCAGAGTGACACTGCCTGCGGTGACACCAGGATGTCCTCTTGCCGCCTCTTCTTGCAGTCCTTCTAGGTTTAATTTTCAGTTTGAAAATTAAACTTCTCTAAACTGTATCAGTCTGTTCTCACTATCAGTGCTAACTTCCTGGTGCTCAATGGAGCAATTAACTCATTGTTCATAATGCAGTAGGTTTCTGAAAATTAAGGTGACTTTATTTGTTTCTCAGTAATATAATGAGCTATTTTGAGTGATGCTAGATTTAATGGCTAAATCAATATGTGTATTTAGTGTTAGGCTTTATTTTAGCACTAAGTGACATGAGATAAGCAGACTTAGAGAGTGTTAATTGGTTTGTGTTTAGCATTTACACTAATCGGAGAGTGCAGTGCTGCCCAGGGCTCGTCAGCACTAGTAATTCTGTTTATCCAAACCAGGGATTGTTTACTCTATTGACTGGAGTGAAATCGGGCTACTTTTTCACTTACTTGAATCTTATACTGCGTGTGTTAATTTAAGAGTCCTGCCTAAATCTAAGCTGCATCACCCACAGTGTGTGTATGGGGAAAAGGTGGTGAAACAAACCATGAAGAAAACAAAATATTAGCAGGTACCTGAACTAACAAAGTCTCTACTTGGAGACTTCAGTAGTGCAAGTAAACAGCATCTATTGTCCCTTCCTGGCTGGTGTATTGCTCTGCCTTCATTTTGAGGGGATGCATAAGTGAAGACAAGCCCATGTTCCCCTTCCCAGCTCACTGCCTGCTGCAATCAAGACAGAGCTCCTGTCACCTTGTTTATTGGATGAATCCACAGACCCTGCTGAGCCCTCGCTGCCAGGGTCGCAGCGCTCTGTTTTCATGAACCAGACAAGGAGATGTGGTTTACCGGCTGCGATTCAAGAGCCTGGCTCTGCCACCCTGCCCAAGGAGGGATCCTGCCCAGGTCTGCTGGGTGGAGTGGACAAAGCCTGCAGGGTCTCTCCTGGGCACAAGTGTGTGATGTGCGAGAAACCGCCTCCACTGATGTTACTGAGCTGCCTGGCCTCAGCTTGTGCTTATCTTGTGCTGATGGGAGCAGATGTCTGGGGAAGAGCCCACTGGAGCGTCCCGAGAGCTGATGCCAGCGGCAGCACACCAGGGCCAGCCTGCATGCGTGGCTTGGCTGCCTTCAAAATGGCTTGGAAATGGCCTCACCACTGCTGTGTTCCCATCACCCCGCTCTTTTTTAATGGAGTTGCTTCTGGATCATTTAATTTTTATCTAAACACTTGCTTCCCAGCTGAGGTCTTGGAGAGCACAGGTCTGGCTCCCTGGACCAGTGCTGAGCCCCTGGAAATAGAGCTGTCTGCCTGCAGCATTGACAGCCCTTTCTGCCGCTGAAAGCTGCCTGCTGAGCCATTCCCAGGTGCTCTCCCTGACGCAGACCCAGCGCTCGCTCTGTTCCCACACTCCTTCCCCTCACAGCAGGGCAGGTGTGGCTCATAGACACCAGGGGCTCGTGCAGAACCTGCAAGGTTGTTCCTCCAGCAGAGATGCTCTATATAAGGAAGGTCAGATGCACCACAGGCTTCTCCTTCTCCCGGCTGATCCAAGCGTACGGACAGGCAGAATAAGATGAAATCCCTTTTGTTTTGCAAAGTGCTATTGTATTGATTTCTGCCAAACACCCTCCAACTCGCCTGCGGTGCTGCTCCAGTGTCACTGCCCGAGAGGGCAGGCAGCGCGCGGCTGCATGCGTCGGTGGGGTGGGGGCAAGCCTGCAGTCACCGTTATCTGGAGCCGCAGCAGCAGCTTGACAGTCCCCATGACGGACGTTAAATCACTTCTGCGAGGGAGAGTGAAGGGATGTCAGTTGGGCTGAGAGAGGAAGCTCTGCTGTACCAATTGCACTGACTGTGTGATCCGAGTCAGAATGAGAATCATAAATCTTGATTATTCTCTGTCTCAGCTGATTTGAACCAAATGCCTTGGACAGGGATATAGTTCACATCTCAAAAACTGCAAAAAAAACCTGATTAAATGTACAAACTGATATAAATAGCACTCTATCTGTGTTAATGCCCAAACTGTCAGGGCTCGGGGATGGGATCCTGTGTGGATGGGGCTCTGTCCCAGCTCAGAACAGCTTCCCAGGTGTTTGAGGCGGCTTTCTCCCAACTGCCATTTATTTTGGTACTTTGTTCCTGTGATGCTGGCTGTTATTATGATGCTGTCAATTACAGATGGCATCTCTGATTCTGATTGCACTTTCCTTACAATTAAGCATCCTATAGAAAAAATGGAAATAGGGGGTCATTAACATAAAGTAATAATAAGGTAAAGCATTCAATTACGGAGGAAAAAACATTTTGAATAATAAGGATATTGTATGCCTAAAAGACATTCAGATGCCAGTGTATTACCATTTTTGCATACATAATAAATGAACTTAAACCCCAAAATAATCGACAGAAGCAAATAACAAATAGCTGTGCCCTTAGCAACAGCCTGGCTGGCATTGCTCCCCCCTGGGGCAGAAGAGCAGCTCCTGGATGGGAGCGGAGGAGGCTCAGAGCAGTGCAGTCACTTTGGGGGGGGGGCCTTGGCCACCATGAGCTCATCTGACACTGGGCCTGAAATGATGCTGTGTCACCTCTCGGGTGCCCTGGGAACTGGAACGGATGCAGCCAGTTTGCCTCCAGCACTGCGTGCGGCAGAGCAGGAGCTGCAGGGGAGAGGCAGTGAGGGGGGACGGGGCAGCGGTGTCTGCCCTAGCATGTGCTGGATTGCAGGGCTGTATGCAAGCACTGCCCCACTGTAGATTAGAAAGTGGGATATTGCGTTTTGGACAGCTGAGAGGCTGAGGCATTTGGGAAGATCTGTTGTCTATGTGGAGGGACATGGGACTGGCTTTGCCACCTCTAGCATCCACTGTTCCTGCAGAGCCTGCTGCCTCCCAGGACAACCCTCTCCTCCTTCCCACTCACCCTCTTTTCACTCTCTCTGCCTGCACCTACCTGTCTTGTCTAGAAATCAAACGAGGAACTGCACAGGTCTGAAGGAGCAGAAAGGCTGTGCTCCTGGCCCCCTGCCTCTGCCCAGCCAGGAGGTCCCACCAGAGCCTTTTCTGGAGGGTTCACGTCAAACCATTCTGTCCCGGTGGGATGGTTCCCTCTCCTTCCCCCTCACTGCTGCCAGCACTGCAAGAGCTCCCAGCCTGATGGGTACAATTCCTTTTTATTTTAGTATTTGATTGGTTTGTATTTGATAGGTATGGTTGGACTCGATGATCCGATGGGTCTTTTCCAGCCTGGTGATTCTATGATTCTGTTATTCAATGTCTTCTGCAGATACTGCTCCTCTATTGCCCCTCCTTAACAATTCCCAGCCTTTTAGCGGTGCATGGCTCTCCTATTACTCTGACAATGTGTTAGGATAACACCCAGATACATCTCCAGAGTGGGATTTATTTACTGTTTTTCCCTGAAAAGCTTTTAGCATGATCCAGCAGCAGTGCTTTCAGTTAGGCTGCTGGTATTGTCAGGAGATTCTTCCTGGTAGAAGTAAATTTTCCAGGATATGAAATAGGACTCCTTGCAATGTATAGCTCCATACTATTACATTTTAAAATTCTAATTTTATGATCTTCCTTCTCAGGAAAGGTCCGTCTTTGGGAACTAGGGATGGATTGAACTGCCCAGCTGAGTTGTCAATATTAAAAGTGAAGTGGATTGTGTTCCTCTCTTCCTCCGCTCTATCTTTTCCATATTGGCTGATCTCAAAGACCAACAGTGGGGGTTATTGCTTGTATTTTCTCATTAAATAGTGGCTCTTTACCACTGGGGCTTGCCCCCCAGACTGTCTGAACCCCTTCTGCAAGACCAAGGCTCCCTCAAGAGTGGGGCTCACTTGGTTACGTGTAGCCCTCGGGCTGGGCTTGCTCTTTCTGGTCTGGCTGCTTGCTTTCTCAGCTGTAGGATCTACATCGAGTCATGGACATCCAGGTCTTTTCCCTTCCTCCTGTGAGTGGAAAATGAATGTGCTAGCACTCAAGGGATGTGTACCCTGTGAACTCAAGCAGGCTCCCTTGACCTGAACATCCTCACTCAAAGGAGGCAGCACTCGCCCTGCTGCTGTCAATGAGTCCCTTCTCCAGCACGTGCGCAAGAGGCAGGGCACTCAGACTGTTGCTGGTTTGCTACAACTGTGATTAATACAGTAATTAAATCTGGTAGTCATCACTGAGATATTTCCAGTGAATAGCATCGCAGTAGTTCTGTAGAGAACAGTAGTAAGGCTTAGTCAAAATAATTTTGACTGCAGTAGGGCTAGAAATATGCATTTCCAGCCTTTTTCACAGCTGAGTGCTGACCAACAATAAATCCTGCACTAAAACTGGAGAGAACAGGCCAGATTTATCCCTGGTAAGAGCAATGTCACGCTGAATATGTATCTCCAGCCACAGGACTGAGATTGCTTTGCACAGTTGAAGCCTGGTGGTGCCATCTGAGATGGTACAGATGTGCCCAGTGCTTCCAGCCACGCCAGGAGCTTGCAGAGCCCCAGTGGCTGGTAGTAGGTGAGCTGCTGGGACAGACCAGGCAGCTCAGGACTCAGCACCCCCCTCATGCATCAGCCATGGCTGCTGGCAAGGGAGGTGGTGGTTAATGATGCCCTGCATTAGGAAGGCAGTGAAATCCTAACAGTGCCGAGCTGAGATCTGTGCGTGAGCTGAACAGTCAGACTGGCGAAGGATTTTGGCACAAGGCAACAGCCATATCCCAGAGGAGATCCACTTGAGGAAAGAACAGAAGAAAGCAAGATTTAGCATTAAGATCATAATTTCAGATTGCATTGTGTGAGCATCAACAATCTATACACATGAGAGTCTTTGGGGAACATGATGCTGTAACAGCTATCCAAGACAGCCTCAGCAGCGAGGGTTATTTTTAATTGCAGCTGAATGGATCTAACCTTGTGATGTCTGTTCACAAAGCGTTGCTGGATTAATACAGGTTCCATACTTGTTTCTGCTAAAAGACTTTAATGGATCAGCTTAGTTCTCTGCTCCGTGATTATAGCATTCTTACTTGCCTATCATGTATGAGCCAGATGGTCCCAGTGAAATTGGAGCATATTTATATTTTCGTCTGCTACTCAGCCAGCTGCCCACTGATTTTGTTGCACGGCAGTAGGAGGAGAGGAGCCTTCCTGGGTGAAGTTCACATGTCTCTTGACCCTGAGATCTCCTCCACCTCCTCAAATGCACTAGAGGAACAGCAGACAGTCACTGCGGGGTGACTGGTGGGGATGCCCCATTGGCCACGGACAGCAGCCACATGCCCACAGAAGCAGAGCGACACTGCCTCTTGGCATGGATTCAGCTGCTTCCCAGTGTGCAGGGGGGTGTCTTCAGTCCTATTGGCGATGAGAGCCATTAAGAAGGTACAAGTACTAAAGAGATCCTGAGTGATGCCTATAAAGCCTCTGAATCCCTGACAGAATCAATAGTGGGCTCTCAGGAGTAACTCCTTATCCAGGCCAACTTAAGCACATGCCAATGAGCCGTTAAAGATTTTGCATTTTTGTGGAGACACAGAATCCCTTTCTTTGTGATTGTTGGACTCTAGACTGAGTGAGATGATGAAAAATCACATTAGAAATAGACCGTACTCCAAAGGTATTTTCCTCAGCATGTGGGAGGCCAGGTTGAATGATACTCATAGGCAGCATCCTCCCTCCAGGTGTGCCCAGCCAGTGCCCGCAAGCCTGTGCAGCAGCCAGATGGGAGCTCTGTCCTGTGGGGTTTGTTGATGAGAACTGCACACACTTCTGACCATGTCTGTGAGGAAGGCAGAGGTGGAGGAGCAGGAGTGGGAAGGAGGGAGGGAGCATCAGAGCTGTGCCCTATGAAACAGAGGTCCTGGGGCTGGCGCCTGGGATGCAGCCAAGCCTCTGTGGTGCCCTGAGCCTCGTCAGCCCCCAAGCAGGAGCTCTGGGCATCCTGGGCATGCGGCTGCCCGTGGAGTGGCCTCAGGCCCAGTGCCCCACTGTGCACGCTTGCCTCCTCTTGGATAACTTTGCTATTGACACAATTTCCAATTTGGCATTTTGGTTACCGTAGCAACCCGATGCCTCCATTCTCTGATCAGATCAGCTCGCAGTTAGTCAACACGGCGGTAGCACCTGCGTTGGTATGGCAACACAGGACCATTCTCCATCACTGGCTGCCACTGCTGCGCCAGGGATGCTATGTGCAGCCCCGGAGGGGAACGCGGTGGCAGAGGGAGCAGGGCTGCTCCTGCTGCGGGGCAGCGAGATGCTCCCAGGCCCTGCTATTCCTTGCTGCTGTGGCTGCCTGAGCTCCTGAGTCCTGCAAGGGCCAGGAGAGGCTCAGCAGGATGTGGCTGGCATGGAGCGAGAGTCCTTGCAATCTCAAGCTGCCCCTCACGAGAGTCTTATGCATGGATACCAAGTGACTTTGCAGACTCTAGGACAAGGAAAGGATGTTTGTCTTGGAGAGGGAAATCAACAATCCCAGGCAGCCTTTAATTTGGGGTATTAAGTCCTTCAAGAGCAGAGCTTCAGTCCCAGGGGAGGGTGGCTCTCCCCCTTCTCCCAAAGCCACCAGCTTCCAAGCCATTACACTCCTTACTGAGTCTCCGGGGAGAGATTTCTTTTGCTTTAGCCCCAGTCTGAACTGGCACCCGCTTTTCTGAAAGTGCTTTACAATTTCTGTTTAACGTTTTTAACAGACATGTGCAAGCCATTTGAATTAGAGCAGTATGAATCTATTAGGCAGCGACAGATGCAAGTTCTGTGTCTCTTATTAGAAGGGATTGGATTCTGAGGTTTAGTGATGTGCAAAGGATTGGACTTTGGAGAGATTAAAATTATTTTCAGCGTTAAGCACAATATTTCTAAGCTAATGCACTCAGTCTTGAATATAGATTCACAGACCAAAAAGATTATAAAACATTAAACCTATGTAAATTCAGCTGTAAATTTATGTTTGAACAAATTCAACAAGAGATTTGACTTGGGGGCTTACAGCAAATAGGTTCTGCTTTTAATGCATATTGCCATCTTCAGTTGCAATGCCGTTTTCCCCTTGAAAGTCCCACGCCTGCTGAATTACTGGCAGGTCACAGTTGACAGCTCAAGCAATTATACTGGAATGTGTTAATAATAAAAAGGAAAATGACTTCGTGTTTGTCTTTTTCGAAGACAAAAGCGGACGCTTGCTCCACGCTGGGGAGCAGAGCTGAGTTCCAGGGGCAGGGGACGCTGCTGCAGCCCCTGGCTGGTGCATCGTTCAGATAGCCATGGTGCAAACCCATGTCCCTCCCTGTGGTTCTCCCAGCCCTGGGAGTTGCTGTGAACTTTTTTTCTCTTGTTGAGAACATGAAAATACAGTTAACAAAGGCTCCTTTTGAGTGGGATTGCAGGAAACCTGCAACATCGTGAACAAGCTGCCTACACAGAGATAAATGACAGCTGTGACTGAAGGAATAAACAAGATAATCTGGATTTAAATAAACCACAAGGGGATTTTGGCAACATGCAAATTCACAAATTTATAAAATGTATCCTTTGAAAATAAAGAGCTTGTCTGAAGCCGGCAGTTAAGAACAATTACTCCAGCACATTTTCCCAATGAGGATTTAGAGCTGGCCTTTGCCAGAAATCAGAGGGGACCAGGAGCCAGATGTCCTGCCTGTAGCTGTGCAGCCACTGGGGAGCCTTTTTATGCACAGAGGAAACAACTCAAAGAAGCGAAGGTAGCAAAGCCCCCATCGGACTGAGGTGCTGCAGGTGCCGGGAGTGCTGAGGGGCACAGCCAGGCTCACCCTCACCTCCAGCCACAGCGCTGGGGAATGGGTGGGAAAGGAGAGAAACATCAAAAGGCCAAGCAAGCACCCAGCAATACTTCGATTACCTGCTGGGAGGACCAGGCAATTCCTAGATGTAAGCCCAAGAACGGCAACAAACATTCCATTTCGACACTGCACAGCACAGAGATGTTGCTATCAACAAGCATGAAAAAATGATGCTCATCCCCGTAATGGAGTGAAAGTGTCATTAATGCTGGACGTGGTGGAGCTTCGGCCACAAAGACACGGCTTGTTATCGTTTCCCCCTTTTCCAGGTGTGTAGTGATGGAGGCAAAGGAGAGGCAGGAGGTGAGTAGAGACCAGTGGCCACACCAAGAGCACACATGTCCTGTTCCAGTGCTTCACCTCTCAGCCTGCTCTGCGGAGACACGCCAAGAGCAGTCAGCAGCACTGTAGTGCTGCTTCATCAGCCAGCCTGGCATCGAGAGGGAAAGAAACACTTCAAGACAAACCAAAGCAAGTCCAAGAAGCCATGCAGTCCTCCTCAGGAGCCAAGCCCCAGCCCAGCAGGGAAAACAGCTCTGGAGTGCTGCACCCTGCCCGAGCACACTGACCTGGTTAGCATTCCACCAGCACGCACGCAATTAGGGCAGAGCACATGGCAGCAGCTCTGTGAAGGTTAACTGCTCTGAGGAGTATTCCTGCGGTGCCAGAGGCTCGGCTGCAAGAGCCGGCAGTGCCGTGGATCATTCCCTGCTGCACACTTGGCAGCAAGGGAGCCGGGGGTGCGTGCACAGGAAAAGCAGCACCTAGAAAGGAGCTCTGAAATAAAGCAGTTTGGGAAAAAGCATGTCTGGGGGTTTGTCCTAGGGCTGCAGCAGTTCTGTGCTCTGCAGGGCCAGAGGTGTCTCAAGGACACAGTGCAGGCCCCAGTGTTGTCCTTAAACCTGAGGAGCAAAAGCTGAATCTGCTTTACCTCCTCTTTTCCTTGATTGCTACCTCTCTGCTGCCTCTCCTCAGGGCCAGCCTGTCTCTCCATTTGTCTTTATTGTGTATGGAATGAAACACAGTCCTTAAATGTGGCAACACTTTCAGATTATTAGCTCTGCAGTTTCTTGGCTCCTGTTTATTGCGATAACATCATCTGAAGGAGCCATTGTAATTAATAGTTTGTTCATGCTTCCTTTATAAACCCCTGCTGGGGTGTTTATTTTATACCTGAGCGCCAGCCACCGCAGCTCTGTTCCAGTGTGTAGTCTGAGGCATCCCCATCAGGGAAAAGGCTGAGAGGTTTGGGGTTTTCGCAACAGCTTATTACAACAATAATTCGAAGGAAAAACTAAGTAAGGATAATATCTAGTCCTAGAGCAGAGGGGACCAAATTCCTTATTCACAAGACTGTCCGTGAAGGGGCTTGGCAGTGCTGGGATGGAGAGGACACTTTGCCTCTGCACTCCCCCAGCCCTGCCAGGGCCAGGACAGGCAGGAGCAGTAGCACCGGTGAGGAAGAGCAGCAGTGCTTCCTCTAAATTCTGGTTAATTCTCAGCTCTTAAAGCATTGTCCTCTATAAATCCACAAATCACAGAGACAACCTGCAATACAAAGCAAACAAAAGCTTGCACAGGCACTGGGTCTTTGGGAACCTGCCTAAATATCCCATGGGCTGCAGGCACCTCCCGCTCTGGGGGAGATGCTGGTTTGGGGGAGCAGGAGGAAATGCAGCACAAACACCATGAGTTACAGCCTGGGGGGGTGTGACTGCACAGCAAGAGCATCGGCACAAGGGGTAGGGGGCCCAGCCAGCCTAATTTGCTCTTGGCTTTTAGTTTGTGGGTCCACAGGCACTTATTTTTCAGAGCAGCCTTGTCAGCCGCGAGAAAGACCAGATAGAGAGATGTGTTACAAAACCCCATTAAGCTAGTGGCTGTGCCTGGACCAATCCACGCTGCAGCTGAGGTGCTGAGGAGCAGCCAGTGGTGCTGCTGAACCCCAGAGCCTCCCCCAGGGCTGCCCGGCCCCTGCTTCCCACAGCGCCTCTGCTTGCAGCAGATGTGCTGGCAGAGGCAGCGCTCCGGGTGGTCCAGGCAGATTGGCCTGTGCCATGCAGAGGGTCAGAGCAGACGATGGCAACGGTCCCCTCAAGCCCTATTGTCAGGGAGTCCATCGCTCCTAGTCCAGCAGCGCTTTTAGCATCTCATAATCACCACATTTTGACATTTGACAACCTGCTGCGCGCTGCCAGGGTGGCTGACTCAGAGGAGCATACACCAGCCAATTCTGCCTATGCTGGTCCCTCCTTCTGCTCAGACAATTGCATAGGAAAACAGCTTTTCCTGTCTGAAACAGCACAAATAAGCGTGCGGTGCTGCTGCGTGGGTGTCAGGGTAACAGCACCAAGGGCTAACGGTGTTTGTGCTTGCCTGGCAGTCTGTCATGATTTGCGAGGTAGGACTTTCACATGCTGCTGCTTCCTCTGCTATCCAGGCTGCCACTCTCTCAGCTGATGCGCTCTTCACCCAAAACTCAGAGCTGCCCCTTTCCGCTCCCCGCAGCACCACATGCCACTGGCTGACTGCAATCCCATTGGTCTCAAAGCCCTGATCCAAGCTCCCAGCAGCAGGAGCAGCAGTGACAGCCCCAGGTTAGCCTCCCAGAGCATCACACTGGCTCTCAGCTCAGGATCAAACGTGCCCCTGGCCTCAAAGGGATGCTCTGGGAAGAACCTGCCATGAATGGAGACCTACAGGATTCCTGTGGAGAGCTGGCAAAGGAGCAGCTGAGCTGGCCCAGCCCTTTCAAGCTTCATTGCAGTGTAAAATAAGGGTTGGGATAAAGGAAGAATGCGGAGAGCTCCATCCTCCTGTCCTTACAGAGCAGGGCAGCAGTGAATACAGAGCCAGCGCAAAGGGCAAACGCTGCCCCAAGCACTGAGGGACAAGTCCATTGGAGCTCATAGCAGAAAATTTAGCAAGACACAGGAGGGAGTGGGCAATTCTGAGTGTGTTAACCATACCTAGAGTGGCCACTAACAACAGAGACTGGGAAGCAAGAGTGAAACTTTCTACTTTAGGACTTCATTAAATCTCCACTGCTATGAATCAGGAGGAAAGGACCACGAGAAGAGGAATCCCATAGCTGGCTAAGAGATTCTTGGTCCTTCCTCAGGGGCTCCCATTACTGCACTCCCGTTACTGGCCATTACTGACCTCTGCATTCCGGGGAGACCCGGTGGAAAGCTCCCAGCTGCCCTCAGGCTGTGGTACCTCTGTCCTGTGGGCTGCCAGATCCAGCTCTGTGGGTGTTGGCACAGGACAGCAAGCGGCAGGATGAAACATGGTCTGCAGCTCCCTTGTGACAGAATTCCTTAGAAAGGAAATGCTTACAGATTACTGTCTATAAATGGTGATAAAATAACTGTTTTGTGGAACAAGGAACAGGAGAGTAACACATTGATTTTGGTAATTAATGGTTCAATAGAAACCTGTTCTGGGAATGCCCCAAGCAAAGTCACTGGATTGGAAGTGCCTTCATTTCCCCAGTCTCAGTTCTTTACCTTACTTCTCCACGTGTCCTCTGAGGCCGATCCCACAGCCCCAAGGACAGACACAAGCCTTGGCTCCTGCAGTTTGGCTGCTCCTCCTCCTCACAGGCTCCTTCGCCTATTCTGCAAGCTCTTTGAGGCAGGGATTGTGGCTCGGTCTGTGTGCAGTGCTCATCCCAACAGGGCTGGAAACCACTTCTAGCCATTGCCAAAGTGGTTTCTAGTGCGAGATGCTGCCTCAAGGGCTGGAGCCTGGACCCTGGTGAAACTGGTGCAGCACCACACCTGAGTCACGCTCGCTGAACAGGCTGCAGCGCGCAGACGGCTGCAATGGTTCAACCTCAGCCAGCACAGCCAGAAGTGGCACTGCCTTCTGACATCTGGGTGGATGACGGATGATGCAGCAGCAGGAGGGAGACTGCAACGCTGCCAGCACTCTGCTGGGTTGGGGCTGGATGGGACACAGAGGGGAGAACTGCAGCTGGCAACATCCCTGTGCTGCTTGTGCCTCTCCAGGCAAGAGTGAGCACAGCAGAGGGTGGTGACAGCAGGGAGTGATGGAGTCCCTGAAGCTGAGAGCGTTTGAATCAAAATGCCTGATCCGAAGGGAGATCCTGGTAGTAGGGAAATAGAGTCATTGCTCAGAGGTCATTGCTGGCCTGCTCTTCACTGCTCTTTCTCTAAACAGCTTTTACAAGACAGTGTAACTTGCTGCACTGGCTGCTGGCACAGGCTCAGGGCTGGGTCCCACCAGTGAGTCACAACTGCAAGGCTGGGCCTGGAGCATCTGGAACCAGGAGCCCCATAACCCTTGTCCGTACTGGAGGAGCATCACTCTCCCCCTCCAGCACCTGGGCTGTGTGAGCAGCTACACAGAACAGTGCTGCCCATTGCAGCCCGCAGCCCTCAGCCCTCCTCCAGTCCAGCCCCAGCTCTCTTCATTCCTGCCACTGCTCTGTCACATCAAGACCAAGACTTAATTTCCATGTAGGAATATTAGCTTTCCAAGCTTGTTAAGCAGTATTTCAAAAACAAAACCAAACAAATCAAACAGGAAACTTTGCACAGCCAAGCTTGTCCCTGCAGGGCTTGGCTACTGGTGTACTGGCCCCAAGACAAGTGAACTGGAGCCCTGCTCCCCTACAACCACCTTGGCCAGGTGGGGATTTTTTAGCAGGAAAGATGTTGATTGCAGAAGAAAGGCAGCCACAAGACCTGCCTGCCTCATCCCAGAAGTGCTGAAGGCACAAGCAGCACCCAACCTACCTTTGCTCTTGCCTGGCACCTCCTCCAGGAGCACCTCAGCTAAACAAGCCCTGTCAGATGGATTCCACCAGCATTAAATACACAAATTATGGGGAGGTTTGAAGCAAGCTGGTGCGTGTTGCAGTCATAAATAGGAGGTGACACTGACAGGCAAATCAAGCTGGGCCTTGTCCGACAGCCACTTCTGCTTGCAGCCTTCGGTTGCACAATCCTGAGCTGGTTCCTTCCTGGGGCTCAGTGGTTTGACGTCAGCATCGCTGCAGTCACCGGTGCCCAAGGTGCTCTTACAGAACCATTTCCAGCCTACTCACATTGTTTCCTCACCATATGTTTGCACTAAAAATAGCTGTAATGTGAAGGGATAATCCTGCAAGACCCTGAGCATCCCGTCCTTCACAACTGCTGCAGGAGTCCTGGTCAGGGCCACCTGTGACACTGCTCCTCCTGCCTCCCAGGCGTTAGCACTGTTGGGCTCTGTGTCTTTGGGGCAAATTAGCCAACAACGGGTTAAACAAGTTATGCTTGGTGTGAGCTGCCTAGGCACGAGTACTTGAAAGGCTTAAGATAAAAATATTGTTAAACTACTTCTACAAAGTGGTCAATACGTACCTGTAAGGTCTTTGTAGAGGTGAACTGTGGGCATGGAAAGCCCTACACGGGAGCACCCCAGAGGCCGTGGCTGTACACGGGGCTCCGTGGTCTCTCGTGCTGTCTCACCTGGCCCAGTCCATGCTGGGAAGGACAACGTGGGCTGGTGGGGCTCCCTCCCTGCTGCACGGGGTCACTGCTGGAGGGCATTTCATGGCTTTCAGGATCCAGTCAGTTCCCCACCTGGGCATCACGTTGTGGACGACACAGCAGGTGCCAGAGCAGAGCCCTATGGGGCAGGATCACAGCAGCAGGAGCTTGGCTCACAGTGCTGCCCTCCAGCAGCCAAGGAGGTTTGAAAAGGCTAGAATGCTCTTGCAGGGGACCTCATTTAACACCTTTCAGCTTGCTACGATCATTTTTAACTGGGGACAGCTGGGACAAGCATTTACCTCTTCATTTTCTTAGATATAAATGCTATCTTGCTGCAGTTTCATTTTACAATATCGTAATATGCTATCCAAGAAAGTCTTGCTACGTGTTAATTTATCCAGTAGGCAAATTCCTTTTGGCTAATAAAAGTGCTTGCACGGGAAGCTCAAAACCCAGCAGCAATTAATTATTGACAGAGCATGTGAATTAGAGATAAAAGAAAAGTCATTCTTTCTCACACACAAGATAGTAAATAAATTTAATTATTGTACTAGAAGCAAGGGATCTTATTCTGTATTAAGTTTTATTAGCTGAGACATTTAAAAGCATGTCATCATAACAAAAAGGTCTTGTGTAATCCTAACTGCACCACTCTGGTACAAGGCTCTGAAGTGAATAGGCTTAATTGAGCAAATGGAAGCAGATGGCTCTCCAAACAGACAGGTATTGTATGGGTTTATTGTCAATTAACTTTTGTCTACACGTGCCTATGGCAAATTGACTGTTGCCAAGCCAAATTTAACACTCGAGGTGCCCACCATACCCAGGGTCCGAGAAGAAGCAAAGGCAGAAGTGCTTTAGTCCCCAGGGCCACAGGTGTGGCAGCATCGTCCCTCCTGAAGGTCCTGCCAGCACCTGCGTGAGGCAGGAGGGACACTGAGCTGTCTGCCCCTGCCTGGCCGCTTCCTAACCACCCCTCCTCTGCTTCTGCACAGGAACGTGATGCCCAAGACACTGGATGGCCAGATCACCATGGAGAAGACCCCCAGCTACTTTGTGACCAACGAGGCTCCCAGGCGCATTCATTCCATGGCCAAGGACACAAAGCTGATCGTGGTGGTGAGGAACCCGGTCACCCGGGCCATCTCGGACTACACTCAGACACTCTCCAAGAAGCCAGAGATCCCCAGCTTTGAGGTGCTGGCCTTCAAGAACCGGACCCTGGGGCTGATCGATGCCTCCTGGAGTGCAATCCGCATTGGGATCTATGCCCTGCATTTGGAGAACTGGCTCCAGTACTTCCCCCTCTCCCAAATCCTTTTTGTCAGTGGTGAGAGGCTCATCACTGACCCGGCTGGGGAAATGGCCAAGGTCCAGGACTTCTTAGGCCTCAAGAGGATTGTAACAGAGAAACATTTTTATTTTAATAAAACTAAGGGGTTCCCCTGTCTAAAGAAGCCAGAGGACAGCAGTGCTCCCCGATGCCTGGGCAAGTCCAAAGGTCGAACTCATCCCAAAATAGACCCAGACGTCATCCACAGACTGAGGAAGTTTTACAAACCCTTCAATGTCATGTTTTACCAAATGACGGGCCAAGATTTCCAGTGGGAGCAGGAAGAAAGTGATAAGTAGAACCATGAAATCAGGAAAAGAGGTTTTTTTCTTTTGAGATGCAAATCATTGTTAGATACCCAAAACTCACTGGTGGCTGGAGGCTCAGCCTTGCCAGCGCAAGACTCTTGCGCTCTCAGGGTTGCAGCCAAAGCCGCCTGTGTTTCCAGCTCTGAAACCTTAGTGGCATATCACCTTGGGCTGCACTTGGGCTCTTGCCCCGTGATGCTCAGGGGCTGGGGCGGGTAGGAGGAGAAAGAGGCAAGGGAGCATGGCTCCTCGGGGTGATGGGGGCTTCAGGTCAACATTTCGCTGCTGGCATCCCCCTCACAGACAGGCAGGTGGGACCAGCACCTCCTGCCAGAGCCAGCAGAGCAGGAGGGCAGCTCATAAAACCCAGCAGCACTGACAAACCTTTGTATTAGATTTCACCTGCCCTGGCTTTTGATTTTGCCCGAACAGCAGCATCAGATCTGGTAAATTCAGGACGCGTGCATTTGCATGCACACTGGTATTTGCGTGTGGAAGGAATAAAGCCAGTTATGCTGCAAAGTGTACAGAAACTTCATTTGCACCAGATGTTTCAATTACTTGTTGCACTAAAACTAGTATTTACCAAGTGCCACAAAACACCTGGGCCTGATTCTCCTCTGATGGATGGGTGTAACTGCACTGTTGGAAGGGAGCCGCTCCTGTTTTGCTGGGATGCTTAGTGGTATCAGAGCTGGGACCTCGCCTGGCCTCCCTGCTCCTCCTGGAAGCCACAATGAAAACCATTCTGAGGCGCCTGCTTGGAGCGAGCTGGGAGCCTGGCCAGGCTGCTCAGGTGTGGTGTGGAGCCAAGTGCGCCAGGGTCATGCCTCCCAGCAATGCCACGCTGTGCCCTGCTGTATGGTTTGGAGCCACATGGTACTGGTGAGAAGCAAGGGGCAGAGATGTGGGGGACAGCCCCTGCCGAGGGTCTGGGCAGAGCTGAGTGTCAAGGCCCCCAGCACTGACCTTCATTTGCACCTTGAAAATGACATATCTGCTGCTTGCTGTCAGCAGCTGGGTTTGCAAAGTGGGGAAGCAATCTTCGTCTTTACTTCAGAATTACGAAAAAGCAATTAATTCCCAGGGTGAGAACTGCTCCACGCAAGAGAAATGTACTTTCTAGTGGAAAATGACCGAGCCACACACTCAATCAAATCTGCAAATCCAGATAGAAACTGTGGAATAAACCCCTATCTGAAGTGGATCCTCCAGCAACATGAGGAGAGCTGCATTCTGGGACCAGTGGAGAGCAGGACAGCAGCATTTGCCACAGTTGCGCTGTTTCCATCTGAGTTATTGAGAGCAAAACAGAGAGGGAACAAAAGGAAGAAAGCAGAGCTGCCATTGCTGAAATGTTCCCTTTGCGTGGGTAATGTCTAAGGGCACTCAAAAATTGCTGGCTGCTTTCCTCATTGTAGTGAGCGGTAAGGTTGCCTCCCAGGTGGAGCAGAGCTGTGTGCCAGCCCCTCATCCCCTTCAGGGAAGCAGCAGAGTCGTGGCGTAGGATGGCTGTGGGAGCACCAAGACTCAGATTTGATTAAGGTGGCAAGAAATCCCTACTGATCCTACCAACCAAGTGAAATCGCTGTCACGCTGGGTAACAAGCTGAACCTGCTTTGGGTTTCATGGCCTGTCCTGTGGTTCATTACACCGTGACGTGGTGCTGGTGCCTTGGATTGGATGAAAAAGAGCTAAAGCCATTTGGAAAATTTACAGCGTGGGCCATGCTGGAGGGGCACCGCTAGGTCCCCACTAATGTCATGTCGATTTCTATTAGTCTGATTAGATTTAAAAACAGCTCCTGACATAACGTGGTTATTCACAGGACCACAAATCCCAAAATTATTACATGAAAATTGGAAGTATGTAATAGGCATAATTTCACAGTGCTTCCCACGTTATTGAAATGTCAGATCAGCTCCTAAGTGAAAACTGTGGTTACACAATTTGGTGCAAGCTGCTTAGTGGATTCATTTGGAGGATGGGAGGCTCACTGGGACCTGGTGTGCGGGCTCCTTGCTGGAAGGATATCCAGGAATTTCTGCCTATTCTCAGTGTGCTGCAGACCCCCGTGCCCTGTAAAACTGGCTGCGGAGGTGCTGAGCAGAGCTCAGCAGTGGAGATGGTGGGATCGGTGGCCCTGGCTGCCTGCCAGAGGGCTTGGCTGCATAGGAATGCCATGCCAGCTCATGGGATTGCCAGGACCTGGCAGGCTGGTGGCTGCATGTGACTGTGGGTTTTACAGTCGTCAGTGTGGCACCATGCATTGCCTCTGTGGCCAAAGCTTGGACTCCCTCAGTGCCCATCCACGCTTAACCAGAGCAGTTATTCTTCAAGCAACATCTCCTTGAGCTTGAGAGAGCCCCTGAGAACACCCATGCCCACCCAACATGTTTCCTTGCCCACCCCAGCCTTGGTCTGCTCTGAGCACTGCCCCATGTCTCCCTGGGCATCTCAGGAGACCTTCTCCTGGGATGAGCTTCTGGCTCCCAGCTGCCATCAAGCCACCATCACCCTCCTTGTGCCGATAGGAGACCCAAACCCACTGCTTGGTCTGAGAATTGCAACTCATTGAACCCATCAGGGAAGTCACGGCATGTGGCTGGGCTGGGCAGGAGGGTGCATCCTGCACTGGGATGAAGCAGTTGCACCTGCGACTCAGTCCCACAGCTGGACCACGGCCCTGACTGAGGGGTCCCATGGGAGGGCTCCTAGAGGAGGGTCTCCAGAACCGGGGCCCCCGAGCTGGGCTTTGGAGGAGGGGATCCCCGAGAGCAGCCACTTGGTTTACAGAAGCCAGGCTGCCCATGCCCCCCTGGCCCCACACCCTCCCTCCCATCCTTTCTGCCATATCTCCAGAGGTTTATTTTTTATATTGGCTGCCACTTCCAGCTCGGATGGAGCCGCTGATTACCTGGCAGGAGAGGAAGCCCTGAGCAGCTGCCCCATGGATGGCAACTGCCAGCATGGCAGGATTAGCCCCCTGCCTCCTGCTGGGGCCATGGGGCCACTGACCCCCTGGCTGGGGGCAGCGGGGACTCGGGGGGCTCCGGGAAGGGGGTGGGATTCATCTGCACAGCACGCAAAGTCTGCAGGGCGGATGCAGGGGCTGGCAGGGGAGTTGTTCTCTCGGGCCCTGCCAAACAGGAGGGAATCAGGTTAATAACACTCTTTTTTTTTTTAGCAATTCAAATGTCAGCGTTAGAATACACAGGAAATTGAATTTTGTATTTGATTTCAATTAGCAAAGCATAAATTATATTTAATTTTATACACAGACTGAGTGATTCATTGTTCTGGAAAAACTGGTACTTTGTGGTTCAGAGGCTGGAAATGGAGAATTAGTCTTTTCTGAAACCAAACCGCTATGCTGTCACCTCCTCCCGAACGCGTTGCTGTTGTCGGTGTCACTCTGTACCTGAGCAGAACCAAAATTCCGAACCGAACACCTGACCCCACAACGCCAAACAATAAAACCTTGTAGCAGCTGCATTTCTCTGCTCCGTTTCTCTGGGTCCGCCAGCAGCACCGATTCCCCATGTGTGGCAAACCCACAGCACGTGCTGGCTGTAACCCTGCCACCAGCCAAAGAGCCAGGGGAAGGTACATGCCACAGCTGGGACCATTCCAGAACCAGGACAAGGACCAGAACCAGGACCAGGACTGCCTGGACCAGCTCCTGACCTGCGGCATCCCCAGAGATGCCCTGCACAGGATCCGGTCAGGAACCCATGCTGTCCTCTGCAGGCAGGGACCAGCCACCGGTGCCCTATACTCAGTGCTGGGGACAGCAGGATTGTCCCTGTGATGGGGACAACAGAATGTCCCTGCATTGCAGACAGCTTTCCTCCCTGGCCTCAGAGTTTGGGGTGCGTCACACAAGCTCACAAAGAACAAATCCCCAAGCCTGGGACGATTCACTTGCTGCTGATTAAGGTAAATCAGGGGATAATCAAAGCAGCGAGAGGGCTGGCAGCCAGGCAAAGAAATTAGGAGGGATTTTTTTTTTCTTATTTTGTGTGCACAATTTCCTGCTCATTTGACAAAAACGATTTCACAGCACAGCCCTATTGTGTCATCTGATAGAACCACTGAAAAAACTTTTATCAACAAAACTAGGAAGTAGTGAACTATAAAATTGCTAATTATTTTCTAGTAAATTTACTTTTAAATAACTTTAGACACCAATTACAGGCACCATTAAGCACCATTAACACAGGGTATATTTACCAAACAAGGACGGAATACTTATTATTCAAATTGAGATCATTTTGGTGTAGATTTTGCAGTTTGGAAAGCTGTCCCCTCTTACCAGATGTTTAAAAAGCCATCAGAAGAGTAATTAAACCCCAAAGGGAGTCAGATCGTAATATTTGTGTTGTGGTACGATACAATTCACCCCTTGAAATAAACACTTGTGTGAGCAGGGACCAGACTCCTGAGGAGCCTCCCCAGCAGCACTTGTGGAGCGAGGCCAGGGCTGATGTTCTCTTCTCTCTAGAGTCCTAGGAAGTAAGTCACGCATTTAGGTAACGGAGCTGTGTCTTGCAATGTGTCCTTTCCCTGTTCCCTGCAGGGATTCACCACCCTTTGCACACCCCTCTGTTCTGGGCTAGCGAGCATCTCTCCTCCCAGTACCCCGTTCTGTCTTTCTAGAGCCGTAGCCAGGCGCCTTTTGCTTCCTCCAGGGATTTGCTCCCCAGAAGACCCACTTAGCTCCACAGAGCATTTGCCTGCCCCCTCTGCTTTGGGAGAACAGGCTGCCCCAGTGCCAGCACCACGGCATCCTCGGCCCTGGCGCCAGACACGCTCCGCATTGGGCTGAACGCGCCTCTTAATTGGACGTTGCCAGGTGGCTGTCAGAAAGCTGGCTGCAAAGCTGTTACCTGCTCCCACTTTCCTGCGGTTATCTTTGACATTCTCATTATTTATGAACTGCCCTGTACCCAACAGGCTGCCACCGATGCGGAGATGTTCTTATTATGCAGGTTCAATATTCTGCCTGCCTTCCACGGTCAGATCCTCCAGGATGTCTGGCAAACCAGACTGAGGAGGTACCAGCAAAGATGCAACATGTTCTGTGTATGCTGATGCCAGGTTTCAAGCAGACCCCTTTGACTAACGATAACTTGGGAGATGGTGATATAAGACCCCGTTGCTGACTGTTTTTCTCTGCCCTGTGTGTAGCACAGAGCTTTCTGCAGCTATATCAGCAAATGCAGAAAACCAGAGAACCAGGCAGGCACTTCAGCCATCAGCTTTCACACACTGGAAGAAAGTTTTGCTCTGACACCCAAGCCTGAGAGGAGAGCAGCATGGAGATTATTTAGCTGGCCAGGCTGCAAACCCACAATGACTTGTTAAAGCTCTGTCAGCACAAATAAATTCTTTGTTCCAGCCTCCTGCTCCCATGCTGCTGCCTCTTTGGCACCGCACTGGACGCCAGTGACCCCTGCGCGGTGCGGGGCAGTGGCTCTTGCACCCTTCGCCCAGGCTGTAACATCTCAGCTCAGAAGCAGAGACACCAAAACAAACCAGAGCTCTCACCTCCTCAGATCTCATGGTACCTTTTGCTCGGTTTTTTTTTTGGTTTTGTCGGCCTCAGAAGCTGCCCCTCTATTGGTCACCTGCTGGGAAAAAAAAAAATCTGATTAGAAAATTCTTGATTTTAAACAGCTCTTTAATTTCAGGTAAAAGACTTGAAATCAGAAGAAATTATTTGAGAGTCACTTGATTTTTATTTTATACTACCAGCAGGGACATTTTGGAAATTCTAAAAATACAAGGTTCAAAAGACCATTAGGTGTGAGCACTTGCCCATAAGCAAGCACAGAGCCTGACAGCTCAGAAGGGTCTCCATGGAAGGATTGACCTACAGATTAACAGGAATTTCTGCTCTCACCTAGTGATGCTCTAGTACAGCAGAGGAGGAGGGAACCAGGACTTTGCAGAATCATGCAGACAGCTCCTGGTGCTGCTCCAGGTTGGGAGCAGCACCCCAGCCAAACTGCTCTGTGGGATCTGGCAGCCCCGGAGGAGCATGGCCAGGGCTTTGCCTCGTGCCAGGCTGAGGAGCCAGGGCAGTGGGGGCTGCACACACCTGAGAGACCATAGCCACTGGAAAGATGACACGCATCTACTGCTCACTTACTGTGCTGCAGGACAAGCTGCGCAGCTTGCACCTGACTTCTGTGCTGGCAAGGGGAAGGCTGATTTGGACGGGCATCTTCTCAGTGCAGCTGAGGAGCCCCTCAGGTGGCGGTGGGCATCTCCCATTGCCCAGAAGGTCTGTGAGGAAGGAAAGTTTCCACTGTCACTGGATCCTCTCTCCCCTCCTAATCCTTACAGGCAGAATGGGAAGGTTCCTCCTTCAAACCCTTTCCCCCAGGGTGAGATGCCTGGGAGATGGGCTGTCCCGCTCTCCTGCTGTCCCCTGCCTGGGCATGGGCTGGGAGGGATGACGCACCATGGGCACAGTCTCTGAGGAAATCGGAATTGAGAAGAACCAGAATCATTTCATCAATACATTTTGTGACTAAAGTCATTATGTGCAGAGAGATGTACGGGTCGCTGAAGGACAGAATTAATATAGTAAGTAATCCTCTCCCTTTAGCAATATCTTTCTGCATGAAATAATAATTTAATGTCTAACTTTCTCTAGCATCCACATTTCCTCATAACAAACACTTAGATGATATGCAGCTATTTATGTTTGAAGGCAAAAAGCGTGGAGTGTAATGGACTCGACTCTGACTATCTGCCCGTGAAGAAATTTCACTGTATCATGGGGAAAAGGAAAAACATTTTATTTGGAGACAATTTCTTTCTATTTAAGCCATTTTTATCTTTCTCCCTTGTTCTGTGTTGCAAGGGATATCTGTGTGACTCTGAGTTACATCTGCCCATGGGGTGTCTGTGCTCTCAAAGACCCTTGCCCGGCTGGAAGCCCCTCGCCCACTCCTGGGCACCGCTCCCAGCTGGTGAACGGCCCCATCGTGTGGGATCCTGATGCCTCCAAAGCACCAAGGGGTGGCCCATGGTGTCAGCCCCAGGGAACAGTTACAGAAACTTGTGTATTGAGGTAGTGAATCCATTTGGATCTTATAGCTCCCAAGAATAACTAATCCTGGAACCTTAAGCGGCAGCAGGCATTATAACCTGTGTTTGAGCACAAAACAGGGTGGTTCCTGCCTGGAGGTCTTGGTTCCATGGCAGTGGAGTATGTCAGAGCCCCACTCCGTGCTGGCTGCTCACCCATTCATGCCTGGCTCATTAGCCCAGAGCCAGCTGGGCCCCACAGCGCAGATCCAGCCCTCAGCTATCCTGGAGAGACAGCAGTGACAGGGCACTCTGGAGCCCCAGTCAGGAGGCTCTTGGCTCTGCTTCTCCTCTTTCCTTCCATGAGACTATTATCCAGAGCAGCAGAGGACAGATCTGTCCCATACAGAGATTTCCTCCAGGGCTTTGCTCTCCGTACTCAGTAAGGCAGATCCCGGAGACATCAGCACCAAGCAGAAGGAATGAGCTTATCCCTGGCAGTGACACACTGCTTAAAAGCACTGATCCAGATAACGTGAGAGATGTCTGTGTAATACAGGCAAATGACACATCTGGCAATTTTCCACCCAACTGACAGAGATAAACAGTTATAAATACACCCCATTAATAGTGTAAGCATCCTTCAAAGCTCGTCTGGAGAGCCTGTGGGGTGTGCAGCGAGGGGCTGGTGCTCTGGCTGGGTAGCAGGTACAACAGAGCTTGCAACAGAGCCTCCTCAGCAGAGGCAAAACCAGGCACGGCAGTGGCAGAAGGAAACACTTTCCAGGAGGAGACAAGGTGTTCTAAAGCCATAAGCACACCAGGCATCCCTTGCATCATGCCGTGCTCTGGTGTCCTCTGGGACTGGCATTCTTCCCCCTCCCCAGGAACCCCGAGCAGCTCCCAGCCTTGCCGAGAGGGTGTAATCAGCTGGGGCTTAGCTTTAGTTTAATGAGGGAAAACTAATGGATGATTTTTGTCTTTTTCTTCAAAAGCTACCTGCAAAATAGGTTGCAGTCAATGAAAGGAATGAGGAATATGCAGGTCACCAAGGGTGACCACACTCCCCTCTTGAAGGATCTTGTCTGTGCAGAATTAAGGACCTTAGAGCAAATCCTCTGACAAATTCAGCTTTTTCAGGGAAACTTCACATTCATGTGACAATTCCCTGGACATTGGTCCCTCTGGGCAATATTATTAAAGTTTTTCACTGTGTCTGTGACCTGTGGCTTTTCATTTCAATGGCCAGAACCCAGCCACGTTTCCTCCCTTATGGGAATCTCGTGCTTGTGGAAGCAATGCTCGTGGCCTTGGCTGTGGTGGAGACAGGCGGCACGTGGCAGGATCCGCACCCGAAGAGCAGGAGCTCTGCTGTGCACAGGCACTCTTGCCCACTCCATTCCTGCTGTGCTCCAACCCCAGTACACGTCCAGAATGCTGAGGGCTCAGTCACATGGGGCTCCTTGCAGCAATTTGCTCCTGCATGGCTCTGAGAACCTGTGTATGACCATGACACAAAGCAGCCACTGCCTTCTGGAGTGCTGGATGATGTGCCTGCATCGGAAAGCACTGTGGTGGAGAATGGACGAGGGCTCCATTTCCTCAGTGTCCCCAATTTACCTGGGGATAAACGTCTTACCATTGATTCCTGCCAATCTAATCTGATTTCTCAGCACCGTGACTGCCTGCTCCACACTGTCCCATGGCTCTGAAAGCACACGCAGGCAATGGGTGCTGCTGGAGTAACGCAACCTCCAGGTCTGGTAGAGGAAAAGAATCTACCCTCAGCAGATGAGCTCCTTGAAGGGGGGCAAGCAATTTACAGTGTTTTGCCCGAGTGCCAACAATTTTGGCTGCCCTTTGTGGACTGACCTGCTTGCCTAGCAAAGGTTTACTGCCCAGCAGAGGGTTACTGTTCAGAAATTTGCTTTGTCTTAAGAGCCCACTGCACCTCCTGAGCCAACTGTGGCCATTTCTTAATCCTGAACCCTAGCACCACAACTGCCTTCGCCTTGTGTGGTACAGTCTGCAAAGAGAGTTCATTAGTGACTATGCAGAAAGGCTCTCTTTATCTGGGCTGCAATTTGGCCACTTTCCAGTTCACACAATCTGTCGGAGTTCACAGAAGAGGAGATCCTGCTGAGAGGGACTTTGCAGTTTCTGGAGAGCAGCAGCTTCTGAGCTGGAGTGCACATACAACAGCTAAATACTCATCTCATCCATTCGGTCAGGGGCCATCTCCACAGTGTAAGGGAGAAAAATAGTTTAAGTAACATTTTCTCCTAGCAAGATTTAATAATAAAGCTGTAAGTCTGGTGTTTCTCCTTCCAGGTACGACAACTTATGTAGCAAAGTAGATTTGTTAGATTTACAATATGAGAATTACTCTCAGAAAGAAAAAAAACCAACCCAAGCTCATGTTCCCAGAGACATACATTAGAAATAATCTAACGCCCCAAGAACTGTGAGTTTTATCCCCATTCTATTAGGGAAAATGTCTTTTCCTGCAACTCGGAGAGGGAATGGCATATGCCACTGGCTTGTCCATCTGTCTTGCTCTGTTTGCAGCTGCAAAGCTCTCAGAAAGCCAGCCACTGGTCCTGTCAAAAACTGCAGCATCTATTTTATTATATTAAGCACAGAAAACAAGAGCTACATGGCAGTAAGGACCGTAACACATGCAGGATGTGTGTCCCCAAGGGTGCTGGGTACAAAGCAGTGCACAGCACCACAGCAGGAGAGACAGACTCAGTGTCCACCGAACGCCTGCAGCAGAGAAGACTCTTCCTCTTGCGCTGTGGAGTGAAGAAGCCAAACTGTCCTTTCTTGGAGGATGTTATGCATAAAGATCCATCCATCCCCTTAAAGCCCATGCCTTGCTAGAACACAGGCTGTTTAGGACATTCCTGTGTGTCCCTGCACCTCTGGGACATCTTTCCATCACCCCTCCAAGCAGAGTTGCACCATTGACCTCAATCAGGTGAATTCCCATTTTGAGGCGGAGAAGGTTTATTGCATTTTGCATATTTAAGCAAAGAGCCAGGCCAGATCAGAGACTTGCAGCCCTGCGCTCAGCTTCTGGGCATTTAAATGTGCATGCTCATGCAGAAGCTACATAGGAGCTGCCATTCCTCTTTTACCCAACTGCAGCTCTCTTTCCTCAGCTCCTTCAGTTCCTGGCCTGATTGCAGTTGTCAAATCCTTTCTACTAAAGCCTTTTTCTCCTTGCGTTTGAATCAATCTCTTCTATCCAGTCTCCCCAGCTGTGCCCAGGTGACAGCAAGTACTCCTGCTGCAGGGTTTTGCTGGTTTGTGTTCTGGACAACACCCTCAGCCCTGCCAGACATCTTGGTGATGATCTCGGGTGATATTTGCAGTTCCTTTTGGGTTCCCTCAGCAAGCACTGGATGGTCTGGGTCAGCGCATATCCCAGCGGAAAAGGAGCTGTGCAGCTGGAAGGCGGTAGGGAGAAGCGATGCCCCAGGATGGTGCGTGCAGATGGTGTGTTCCCAGTATTAAAGACACACGATGTTATCTCTTCTCGCATTAAGGGCTGTTTTGACCCCACTACACCACAGATCAGCCCAAACAGAGCGGATTCAGGGCTTGGCTGCATTTCACACGAGTGTACTTTACCTCTGATACATTAAGAGAAGCAAGTTGCGGACTCGCTTTTAAAGCCTCCTGGAGAAGGGCAGCTCTGTCACACACACCCCCCTCCCCACCCCCGAGTGTTCTGATGGCACTGCGCATGCAGCTGCCACCCTAATGAGATAAGGAGCAGATGGAGGTGATGCCACCAGCCCCTGGTGCCTGGATACTCTGGTTTCTGGGCCATTTACGCAACAGGTTTCTTACAGGTTACAAAGAAAGTACTGTTGGCACTTTTCAGCATCACCAGGCATGCATCTGCTGCTGTAGCCTTCCCTGTGTCACCGAGGAATCCTGCACTCTCTGTGGGCACAGCTGTTCAGATTTAGCCCCCACAGCACCTACAGCTTCCCTGCTATTCACCACCTTGTTAATAATTTAATAAGTTTGTGTAATTTTTTGTTAAGCAGTGAGAAAACTGTTTTCCAGGGGAAGCTAATTCCAGCACATCCTCCTTGTGTAGGTTTGATGTTTCGGAACATCGAGTCTGTTAAATTAATTAGCATACAGCACTTCACTTACTCAGCTAATCCGCATATTTGCTGAGGATGAGGGAAACATGCAGGTGCTGGCAGGATGCTCGACCAGTTGGGTCCCCAGCCCTGTGGCAGGTGGGCACATGCAGACGTGAGAGAGCCGCTGGCTGCCCCGTGCTGTGGGCTCACCAGTGCCCTGGGGCTGCCTATCTGACCCTGCTCTCCAGCCAAATCACAGTATCTGGGACCTGCACAAGGCAGCAGCGTTTCCTGCCAGAATTTATGTGCGTTCCCCCCCAACCCTGTGCCCCCACCCGCCTGTGCCCCCATCACCCTGGCTTCCACAGGGGAGGATGAACAGAGCTGCCCGCAGCTCCCTCCTAGGCTGTGCTCGTGGACAGACACACACACACACTTCTGGGATCTGGGCATTTTTTCATCTTGGCACAAAATTCCTCCAGAGCTGATTATTTGAAAGATGAGTCACCAAACACAATAGCAACGACACATCCTTGACTTACTGGCAGAGAGGAGAGATGTGACCAGCATTAAGTCTCCATACAATGTCTCCATCACACACTGTCTGGTGTTTATTCTAAACAGTTCTCAGTCATGAGCAGAATTGTTTTTTCACATCAAAAATCCAGCTACTTTTCCATAAGAAATGTTCCTTAATAAAAGGAAAGATAGCCTGTGTGCACAGATGTAAAAATCATTACCGTGTAGCTCTGTGCTCTATACAGCTGCTGCCTTTCCAAGCTGGTTTGTATGAACACACTTGCACACATGGAGATGTACATCAGCATCTCTGCATTGAGGCTACGTTCTGAAATGGGGCATAAATTCCAGCTGCTTTCAGGAGCAGAAGGGTTACTTCTTATGTTTCCTGATTTTTTTTCTCTCATTCTGCCTATTTCTCCTCCTTTACAGAAGCGTTTAAATGTGGTCACATCACCTGTGGCCAGGGTCCTGCTTCACTGAGGGTTTGCAGGACAGGTTGGTCACAGCAAGGGCAGTCAGAGAGGGGAAACCTCCTGGGCTCAACCAGCTGACAGGGAAGGGGACAGCAGAGCAGCAGGGAGGCGGTGGGGAGAGCACAGCATGCGTGCTGCCCTGAGCAGAGCTTGGAGCTGGTCCAAAGCAACCAAGCCCCCGGAGAGAGGGGACATTGCTAGAGCAGCCAACCCTGCCCAGGGGAGAGCCAGAGGGTTTGTCGCTTCCTTAAACCTCCCTCCAGTCCTCTGACACCTTGTCCAGAGCAGAAGGCTGAAGCAAGGGCCCTGCACTCCTACCTGTGAGTCAGGGCAGCAAACCCAGCACTGAGCCCCCATCTCTGCCTGGGAGCAGCCCCTGCCTGGACCCCTCCAACCTCAGGGCCTGGGCAGGCAGCGCCCAGGGCATAAGAGCTTTGCTGAGGCAAGGATGGGGCTCCCTGGGGGCAGGGGTCTGGTTCCTGCACCGCCTCCGTTCCGTGAAGGGGGATGCTGTCGTATAGCCTATTCCAATTCAAGTGTGTTCTGACCTTGATGATGTTGGTTTAACTAGGATACGAAATGCAAATATAGGCTAAGCTCAACAATTTTGGTGCCCAGCAGCGAGACTGAAGGGTGGAACGCTTCCCAGAAGGGTCAGCAAGAGCAGGAAAAATTATATAGAGTAAATAAACAGAATAAAAGGCTTCTCTACTATCCCTGTGCACAGGGCTGCGGCTCCAGGGGACTGCAGGAGATTGCGCTGCTCTGAGGCTTATCCTCAGGGACAAGCTGCGGATCAGGAAACAGAGAAAGGGCTAAGGGCAAGGAGACAAGTTGTTTTTAAATAACTACAAGCCAGGAGGGAGTCACCTTCGCTCTGCTCCTTGGCTGATACCACATTATCCATCACCCCACCCCACAGCCAGGGCTGTCGCTCCAGTGATTTCCTTGTGATTTGAGGCCACATCTTAGGAGAGGATTTGCTGAAGGCTGGGGAAGGGGAATTGTTTCCTGACCCATAGCCGAGCAGATCTCCTGCTGGGGAGGGCAGCCTTCACCAAACCAGCCTCTCTGCGCTTCAGAGGAGCTGCTGTCACCAGTCTTGTTGGTAGCTGAATACGCACAAGCCACTGCTGCAAGCTTTGGATGCCACGAGGCGCTCAAACCCTTTGCATTTAGCAGGCATGAATGCCTATTTCCAAATCAAGGTGGGACTTGCACCCTCAGTAATTTTTAGCAAACCATCCAGACCACTAATCCTTGCTCTTATGGCCCAACTGGGCGCTCCAGCTGGGACGGTCAGAGCCCTGCTTGCTTCAGCTCCGCAGGGATGGGAGGGTCAGAGCCCTGCTGCCTGCTCCAAGATGGATCAGAGACACCAGCTTCACCCATGGGCTGACACGGAGCTCCAGGACGGCACTCGTGAAGGGCGATGTTGGCCAGGGCCAGGTTTTTGCCCTTCTCCTTAAGCCGTTAAGGAGCTGACATCCTTCTCTGCACTGGAAGCAATCTGAAATTGGATCCAACTTAGACGAGCTTCCCACTCCTGGGGAACGCCAGGATTTCTCCAAGAGCTGCTGGGTCCTCCGCACTATCCGAGTACCTCATTGCCCGCATGGCATGCCCGTGTGCACAAATCTGGAAGGTGCTGCAAAAACAGCTCTGCCAGCCTTGGGGGAGCCCAGAGTTTGCACAGTTATGATGCTGGGACAGCGCCCGCCTTGGAAAGACCCGCGAGCAGCAGGTCAAAGGCTACAGCGCTGCAGCATCCCTACGCGCCCCCAGCCCCTCAGCCCCAGCCCCTCACAGGGGAAGCAGAGTCAGGCACAGTGGGACCTGGACAAGATCAAGCTGAAATGTGATCAACAGGGCCCATCATCGGGGGGCTGAGAGGCACTGCGGGTGGGGGGCAGAGCCAGAGGTCAGGGAGGATGCGGGGCAGGCAGAGTTGGGGGCCGATGCTCCCCACACCATGGGGCAGCCCCGCATCTGCAGTGCTACCAGGACATTATTAAAAATTTAAAGCACAAATTACATCATTCACCAGGGAAGAATCGCCTTCCTACCAATTACAGCTAATAGGGTAAAATTAATGTACCAATTAATATGGCTGTTTCCAAAATTCAGTCTAATATGTTAAATACTGCTCCTGCTTCTGTAAATGCAGCAAAATAAAGTGATGATCAGGATGGGAACTAATAAAGTTTTGCTTCTCTGTACTTAAACTATTTGGCATCACTGACTTAAGGCACAGGAAAAAGGAGATTATTTAACATTTTAAGGTTTGTAAGACCCATAAATCATTTCATACATGCCATATTTGTTGAAAAGGATAGAATACATTCAATTTTACAGTATATTAAACTTCATCTAATTTGAACGTAAGAACAGACCAGCAAAATAAATGACCAATTTCTGAAGCAGAAATTACCATTTGGCTGCTGCCATTATGAAGCTGCTGGTATTTTATCATGTTCTTAACATAATATTGCTTGTCTATTGATGCATAGTTATAGCGCTAGTCCAAATTGGAAGGCGGTGAAAGAGGACAGTGCAGAGGTTTTTTTTAATAGGCATCATTTGTCAGATGCTATTTCAGAGGTCTTTGCACTGATGATAATATGCAGATTAAAGCAGAAGTAAATAGGAAAAGGAAGAAAAAAAAAAGGAGAGAAAGAAAGGAAGAAAGGGAATGAGACTTTCGGCACATTCTGGCTGCAGCAGACAGGCAGGTGGACCAGGCCCCAGTGGGTGCAGATAACAGTAATTAATCTGGGTTGAAGGGTTTCTTCTGAAACCCCGCGTTGTCTGACAAAAGGAGGAGGCTTCCTCTGAATCTCAATGCTGCTGAGGACCCTGAGGACAAGGAGCAGGAGAGCTGACCCCAGAGCAGGACCTAGGGATGGACACCAGCCCCTACCCAGCACCCGTTCCACTCCCTGCCCCACGCTCCCCGCAGCAGCCACAAATCTGAGCACAAATAAAAATTATGTTTAGTTTGCAAAACAGGAGGAAGGTATCTCCATCCTCCAGAGTTCATTGTTCTGCTAGACTTGGTATTATAGTGGCAATATATTACAGAAAAGAAAAATCAGCTGGCTGCATTGCCTCTGGAATGACAATGGAGAGCCACAAAACACGATGGAGGTGCGGCTGGAGGAGATCTCTGCTGGGGCATGGCCGGGGTAGCCAGGCCAGGGGCTCACGGGAAAGGAGTCTCATGGGTCAACAGCATCCCATGGGAAACAGCATCCCACGGGGAACAGCATCCCATGGGCACAGCATCTCACCTGGCAGAGCCCACTGCCCTGTGGCAGACATCCTCTGTGCAAAGGGGACAGCCACATGCCAAGGGAGCAGCTGAGGTTCAGGACACAGCAATTCTTGGTCCTCTCGCGAGGTGGCTTGCTCCACAGCCACCTCGAGCAATTCAGGCAGCAGCTTCTCTGCAAGGACAGGACACTGCACCAGCGCACCATATTTCCCCAGGACAGGCACTGCCTTAGAGCAGGGCATCGCTGCTGCTGCAGGGATCAGCTGTGCCCACATGCTGTGGCTGCCCACACACCCCTGACACCAGCACCTGCCCCAGCAATGCTCCATTGGCACAGCTGCACAGTTAAAAATACCTCCCTACCACAGAACCAGCAAGGTGCTTCATTTGCATTAAGGATAATCATTCCGTCCCCCAAGCCCTTGGGTTTCTCTAGTGAAGGGTTTCTGCTGGTGGCAGGAGAGGGTGCACGGCAGGGGATGCACATGAGCTCAGCCCCGCTGCCACTGGGCAACTTGCACAGGTGCCCCACACTGATGCTTACTAAGAACACCTCAGAGCCTGGGTCTGCTTCAACCAAATGAATTGCTTGGCTATTAGAGCTGAAATTGTGTTCCAAGACTGCAAATCTGTGCAGGAATACATGGTGCTATAACATAGATTTCAATTACTTTCCAACCTTCAGCACGATGATGCGACATTACGCACCACTGTCAGAGTTTGCCAGCATGCTCTTACTTTTATTTCTCCTGTTAAATGTGGTCTTTGTTGCGCTTCATTGATCTCTGAGCATATTCTGCTGTTTACAACTTTGATAATCTTTGTGTAATCTTCAAGGGTAATTGAATTCCTACAAACACAGCTGAATTTTAAACACCACACAGATTTAAGTACGTTGGAAAGCCACGATATGAAAGTCAAAGCTGGAGACGGGGAGAAGCACTTGCTCTCAGTCTGTTCCCAATAGCTGGGAGCTGAGCCAGGCCCAGAGCCTGGGGATGCCACCAGCAATTTAGGAAACACAGCTCAGGTTGGGTCCAGACCTGTTCCAGAGTTTAATCCCGAGTAGGAAATAATGTGTCATTTAATGACTTTTGAGTATGCAAACCCCAAACGCGTCTGCATTTGTGCAAAGTCCCAGGGAATTCCACCAGGTCTCACTCTCTGCTAGGATGGGATACAGTCAATAGCTATCAATCTTTGTCTAAATACCCTGGGAATTGCCCTTGTAGAGTTAAATTATCATTTTTATGGGCATATTTTGTGAATTAGACAAGGGGAAAAACGTTCTGGTTGGATTTTGATGTAAAAGTTTCTTTGCAGAGCCTGAGGGGCACATGCACAGTGCTTTCATAATCATTATGATTATTTATTATTTGCCAGCACCAGGAATGTGCCCAGCAGAGAGCAGGCACAGCATAATGCAGCTCCCAGTTGGCTCCCAGTGCCAACAGACCACGAGCACTGACCAAACCTCCCCTCACAGAGAAGCAAGAGCTGCATCCCCTCCACTCTGAGCCCAGGCAGCGCCTTTGTCCCCTCCTCCTCTCTCTGCTGACCCCCAAGTTGCTGCCGTTATTTACAGCCTCCCTTTCAATGGCTGGAAAAACAGATGTCTTGCTTGAGGACATCAGATTTTTGATGAATTTCCTACAAACTTTAATTTCCCAAGCCATCTTCACTCAGGATGCAGGGGACTGCTCACGCACACTCTGCATTAGTATGCTAGCAGATCTGCTCCTGGAAGGGGGATGAGCTCAGCCAGACAAGAAGGAGCCTCCAGAAATCTCAGTGCTGGAAGGGAAAACTTGCCAGTCTCCTGCTATCCGTGCTGGAGCTCTGTGTCTCCAGTTTATTGCAGCAGCAGCACACAGCAGCCCCTGCGCAGCAAAGATTTCCTGCCGAAGGGTCTAAGATGCACAGAAGGGTCCCCATGTAATCGAAAGAAAGGAATTAAAGGGTTGTCTGGCTAGAGAAAAGGAATATTGAATCTAATCCAAGCTGCTGTAATTTGGAAATCCAATTGCACTTGTCTATCGGCAATGACGGCCAGGAGGCTGCGGGCGATCTGAGCCCATAGCCCCAGGGCAGGGGAGGCAGGGGGCTCAGCCCTGTGGGACCTCTGCCCATGTGGGGCAGGAGGGGCCCCAGGTTGGTGCAAAGTCCTCTTTATCCTGTTATGGTCCATAGCCATCTTCCAGACGGGTTTTACACAGACTGGCAAGAGCCACAGGTGGGACAAGAGCTGCCGCAAGTCAGAGAGGAGACGCAAGAGCAGGAGAGGGAACGCAGCCCAGAGCAAGCCATCCCTCCTCGCCTTCACAGGCAGCACCGGGACATGTGGGGAGGGAAACACAGGCTGCTCCCACAGCTCATCCCCATCGGGTATGCTGAGGCACTGCACCAGTACCCCATTCCCCAGAAAAAAAGCACAGCTTTCCCTGCGCCTCTTTCCTTGGAAGTATTCCAGGAGGACCAGACACTGATTACAATTGATTTAAATGCCTCTGCCAGGATTTTTAACTTGGGCTAAGATACCTCCTCATATTTCACTTGCACTGAGTCATTACATTGATATTTCACCAGAAGCCAGAGTTTTTTAAGGTCCTTGTTGGACTCCAGTGATACGACCAAGGTCCAAATCTTCTGCCGCGTGGCTCTGGCTCAGCCCTTCACTGCAAGGCTCTGCAAATCACTTGCAGGCACTTCCTATCCTGTTCCCCCCAAGGCAGGAGGCTCAGATGCCAGATGTAAGATGCTTTACATCCAGGCTACAGGAGAAACAAAATCAAGTCTGATTGCAAAACCCACAGTGCAAACTTTTCGCCAGGTTGCACTGTGGGATGCACCCTGCGCTGGGAAGCCGGACACAAGGAGACACCGAGGAAAGCACCAGCTCGGCAGCTCTGTCTCACTCTAGCCTGCAGGGAAGCACCAGGTAAGCCAGCAGGAGGGACACGAATAAGGTGCATCAGGCCGAGAGCAGCCCCTGGTCCCTTCACAGGCAAGGAAATGAGGGCATAGAAACCAAGAGCAGACTCTCAGGCTTGGACACGTCTCCTGCAGGGACCCCAAAACAGCCCCTGGGCTGGCTGTGTCCTGATGGGATGGTGAGGAACAGGCTCCAGAGGCAGCACGGTTAGGATGTCGCCTCCCCTCTGCTGGAACTGTGTGTCTTCCCAGTACCACGGTGCTGAGCATCCCACCAGCAGGAGAGCTGGAACAGAGCCACTCACAGTTATTATACCCCCACACGTTCTTTATTTCCTGAATTAAAGAGTAGAATTATAATGAGACTTGACGTTAAATTCCATAAAAAGTCAAGCTAATCAGTGACCAAACCTGTAATTGATTCTTTGGCTGGTTCAATACTTAATGCTACATGTTAAGCAACAGGATTTTACAATTTGCTAGCACTTCACTTACAGAGAATTAAGCAATAAAAATCCATTCTGAGCACAAACAGCAAGAGGGGAGCCACATCTGCTAATAAGCAAATGAGACAATAAAGTGGCTCAACACTTCATCGACATTTTGTGTTTCTGAATTCCTATTCCTAAATAATATGTGAAGTCCCTTCAACACACAAGCATGGTTTGAAACCCCCAGGAGGCAATGCTGAGGTGGGGAAAGCCACAGACCAGGTTTAGGACCACCAGGCATGGGGCTGGAGAGCCTGCAGACCACATCCCAGTGAGGAGAGCACCCCAGAGGGATCATCCCAGCCGATGCCAACCCCGCGGAGCTCATCTGGGCATGGAGCTTCAGACCCAGACGTTCCCCAGGTGCAGGTGAACAGTAGTAGAGGGAGCAGGACCCCCATCCAGCCACTGCTTCCCTGTGCAAGAGAAGAGCTCCCACTGGCCACAGCGGCTGTGCATCCCAGCCCTCCCTGCTCCAGCAGCAGCTGGAGGGGATACTGTGGTTTAAAACACTCTGCTTTTTAGAAGAGGTTGTTTGTTTTCAGCCTTCCTGCTATATTGGCTTGATTTTATTCAAGGCAAAATTCAGAACAAGGAAATGCAACTTCCACAGCCATTTTCCACAAACCAGTATGAGAACTCAGATAAAAACTGTTTGTTTTCTTAAACACAAAATTGCTAGCATTTTTCCTTGCCTACTGTTCTCAAAGATGCTCTCCTCCCTTGGTCTTTTATTGGTTTTCAGCACAAGTCAGACCTCTGTCTCAGAGCAGCAAGGTGCTTCTGCTGAATGATTAACCCGCAGCAGTGACGGTGAAGCCATCGGCTGCAGGGCCCCAGGAAAGGAGCACAGCCTGTTCATTTCCCAACCCACAGGCTGACCCCCAGCAAAAAAAAAAAAGCCCTTTCATTCCATGACTTGTTGCTGCCAGGCCATCGGCACACTGGAGGGAGAGACAGCACGGAGAATCTCCACCATCCACTCCTTAAAATATGACAGCTCTTTACAGATCTCTACAAAGGCTTATTTCTCCTCCAGGAGGAACGGTTATCAGGGCTTTTCTCTGCTTGATGGGATGCAGCAGCCAGCGCAGGGGAACCTGCTGCAGAGGTGCAGTCCTTACCCACATGCCGGGGGCACCAACCTGTCCAGCTCAAGCAGGGGAGGGGGTGTTGGGCAGGGACACCCTGTTTGCAGGAGCCGTGCTCCCCTCAGCTCCTGCCCTCCTCCTGTCACGCTGCCACCATCCAGCTCTGCTCTGGGCCAGGTGTCCCCTCCTGCAGCACTGGTCCCCAGCCCTGCTCCCCTGGGCTGAGCATCCTCTTGGACAGATCTGCCTTTCCAGCTGGTCTCTGCCTGGCCCCATGCAGCATGGCAGGAGAGATGCTTCAGAAATACAATTGTTATTGTGGGGAGCACCCACGCTCCCAGCCTCTGTGGGGGTTATACACGCTGCTGTGATAATTCAGGGAATCTGTCGAGGCTTATTTTATGAATTCCACTGACACTGTGGAATTGCTGCCTTAGGTGAACACCTCCATGGCTCTTAAGTCAGCCACGTGCTGTCAGAGCTGCTTTACGCTGCCCAGACCAGAGCCAGCAGATGCTCATAAACAGCAGTCATTTTCTCCTGCTTTCAGCACTAACCCTGCACTGCCTGTGCACCTCACCCAAAGTCTCCAGCAACACACGCTGTAGACCCAGATCCTTTTTCCTGGGCTCCCTCAGAGGCACATGCCAAACAGCTGCAGAGATGCTGCAAAGCTGCCCCTCGAGATACATTAGAAACACCAAGTGCCTGGACACCACCTGGCCAGCAGACCCTTCCCAACACAGAGCGAAGCCAGCGTCCTCGTCACACACAAAGCTGCTCTTGAGGAAGAGTGAGCAAGGAGAGCCTGATTAGGACCAAACCCACCCCAAGTCCCAGGGATGGGAGCACAGCACTGCAGAGTCACCCCACAGCAGCCCTAAGTCAGGCACCCTGTGCTGTGGGACTGAAGTGCTGAAACACAGCAAGGAAACAGCGTTCTAGCCCTAGAAAATGCTTTGGAATTAAAACTTTAAGTAGCAGTAAATCTCAGTTTTAATAATGCAGATTAACACCGCAGAGACACATGGCAGAGCAAATCAAATTTCATCGAGCTGGAGGAGAAGGCAGAAAAACCCTGTCACGAGGCAGCGGCACCAGGGTGAGGGGTGATGACTGCGGGGGAGCGGGTATGGGCGATGGCAGCCAGCAGAGCCCTGAGGAGCTGCTGCTGCTGCTGTCAGAGACTGCCGGCAGCGCTGCTGGGTCCAGGAGATTATATCTTCAAAATGTACCTGGCTAATGAATTTGTGTCTGACAGCTTAGAGCATTGGACAATTTGTACAGTACAAGAATGTCTGAACACTTGTCACTACTGACTTGTAACGGAGTGCTGTGACCGTGCACCAGGCATGCCCCACATCTATTAGAGGCGCATCCATCACCGTCGCAGGCACACGATGCAAACGGATGAAGGACCCAAGTGCTGCACTGCTGCCAGCACCAGGAGGACACCTGCTCCCAGCATCCCACATGCATCCCTTCACCTTCCAAAGCGCGGGCCTGGGGGTGACTGGAGAGGCAGAAAATGACAATTCTGGTTAAAGGGCTCCTGCTGCCTCCCAGGGGAGCAGAGGGAGTGACACCAGTGCCCACACAGACGGGAGGAAGGCAACAGCCACCTGTGCAGTCAGGAGCTCCTGCAAGCAGACAGAAGTTACAAGAGGGCAGTGCATACTCCAACAGGGTTAAGAAAGAGGAGATTCCAGACTTCTGGTGACAAAATAAAGTTTAGCAATGGCAGATCCTGTTTCTAGGGGGACAGTGAAGATGCAAATTTGTACAGACCTTCTCCACAGGTACTTTAATTCTACACTAGGAACCCTGGTGCCCATTGGTCACACAGGTAAGTGCTCTCAGTCACCAAGCAGCGGAAGATGACAGTGACTCTGACAGTTCTCAATGTCCTGTGCCTGAAAAATTCATGTCAATAAAACCAGGGAAGAGGCAGAAGGAAAAATTGTCCAGCCCATTGTTTATTTCTATTCAGGTTGTTGCTGGGGGACTTTGCAGTGCACTAAAAACTATAAGGGGACAAATGAGGAGCTTGATATTCAGCAAGGCTGAAGAGCAGAGCTGCCCACAAGGAGCTGCCAGATGACTGTGGCCTCAGGGAAAAACAACAGGACAGCTCAGGGGGGTCTCTTTGAACTGGCAGGACACCCACCCAAACATAACGGAGCATTTGCCAGGAGCCCAGGCAGCTCCCCTCATTCACCCACCTTCTGCCAGAGGATTTGAGAGACTCCTGCTGTTTAAAACTTAAAGGTCCATAAAGGCTGTTGCAGAGCAAGAAGGGGTGAGGAGCTGGAGCCCTGTGCAGTGGCCCCTGAGCACCCAGGGATCAGGCTCTGGAGAGCTGTCAGAAAGCTCCAAGGGAACACTTGGGTGGGCAACGCACTGCTTTGCACTAGGATGCTCTCCACTGGCACCTCAACCTGTGCCAACACCTCTCTCACACCCAGGGGAGAGAATAGCCAAGAAAGAGCTCCCTGGGTGCCCCCTGCCCAGATGGAGTGAGTGCAGTGCTCTGGCTGCTCCTTGCTCTCTGGATTCCTGAACAGGTCCTTGCCCTCATACCCTGCTGGCACAGGGTATGAGGGCACTTGCACACACGTACCAGAAGAGCTCTTGGCTCACTGCGGCCTCTCAGAAAGCCACGGAATGGCCCCAGCGCTGAGCACAGTGGCACCGAGAGCTCTGGGAAGAAGTAGCTTTTGGCCCCCTGCCTTTTTCCAAGTGTCAGCAGAAAGACCTGGCTGCAGGAGAGCACGGGAGGACGCATGCTGCGCTTGGAGGCCTGTAGATGCCAGGGATGCTCTTCTCTAGGGCACATATCCACCCCACTCCAGGCACGCTACAGCCACACACAGCCCCAGAGCCTCAGGATCACCTCAACCGTGATGCCCTGGCATCCAGGGGAAAGGGAAAAAACATTGATTTTCCTGCTACTCTTAAAATCACTCTTACAACCGAGAGGCATCTGATCTTCCAAGAGACTGATAGAGAGAGGAGGCTGGTATCATTATCAAGTTAATTAGAAAAACTCAAATGGAGCTTTAAACATTTTTATAATACATTTGGGCCTTTTTGGAAGGATTATTGCATCTTTTGGGTTTCCATTTCCCATTAAAGCATTCTCAGTAGTGCATATATAAAAGCCATGTGATCTTGGCTCCTTGCTGCTTTTTTTCTTTTTTTAAAGACATCTTTTTGGGGGTGAGATTTATTAAATATTGTAATCAGTTAAATTCTGGCAGCTTAAACATTTTCTTTAATAGCCTTGTTAACTGTGGATTAGATTTAAAATCCCTGCCTCTGAACTCTTGAGCAGCAGTATTTATATGCAATGTTAAAAAAATTAAAAGCTTTACAAAGCTGTAATTACTCCTCTGCTGCAGGAGGAAAGAGACTGACTTGCCACATTATTTTAAAGAAAATTTTCCAGCCTCACCCTTCTTGGGCAATTCTACACAAGCACAATTCACTCTTCCTGAAGTGCCACTCAGACAGGGTTTGGGAAGCGCCGCTTGCAGAGCTCACACCACTTTAAGCACTCTCAGCTGTGGCTGTTTCAGAACGTGGCAAGGGAGCTTCACATCCCTGGGATGCCAGGGCACCCAGAGGCCCTTGCAGGACCCTGCTCCCTCTGGGAACATCCCAGCAGGAGCCCATGCAGACAGCACTGACCTGGTGAGCGAGGCCTCAGCAGCACTGAAGCGAGCAGGGAGCAGCCCAGCAGCACCTCGGCAGCCACTCCTGAGCCTGGATGGGCAGCAGCTGCAGCCCCTGACACCCTCAGCGCTGCACCTGAGCTCCGACTGCTCTCCAGCCCCACCGGCCTTCAAAGAGCCAGGCAGGAACAGGAGAGGCCAGGCTGGATGATGATGTTAGTGACGTTTTTAAGCCTTCTGCTATATCTAAATGATGCACACCCTGATTGTCACAATTGCTCTGCTGTGATTGCAGGGAGCACTGCACGGAGACCTGGATGAGTGTTACTTGAACCCCAGAAAAACTTCCAGGTGTCATTAAGAACAGCTAAAGCAGAGGGGAAATGCGTTTTCCCACGTCTTCCTTCCTTTACCCCACACTGCAGGTCTTTATTGCCCTCAGGCTGAGAGAGACAGGGGTGGTGTGGGCACGCAGAAGCTCCTCATGCCAGCCCCAAGCTGCCCTGGCTCCCTCCCTGCCAACCTCACACACCAACATCCTGTATGGCTCCCCTCTTTCAGGCCAAAATCCCCTCTGCTGCCCCTGGCAGACCCGTTGCAAGCTCAGAGACACCTGTTTTGCAGGACACCAGGGAAGCCTGAAGAGTTAAAGCACCAAGCCCTGCACCAGAGCTGTGCCCGCGGGTACCGCTAACATCCTGCACCACTGTGGGGATGATGCTCCACATCACTGCTTCCCCACAGCAAAAGCGCTGGCAACGTTCACCCTGCGGATGCTGCCAGCCTGGGTAACTCTTGCTGGCAAGGCAGCCACCCTTGTCCCATCGGGTCCACCCGAAGGCACCCCAGGAACGGCCACAGAGCAGCTGCAGCAGAAAGCAGCAGCACCCATTTCTCTGCCATTATCATAGACTCATAGAATCCCCAGGTTGGAAAAGACCCATCGGATCATTGAGTCCAACCGTTCCTGTCAAATACTAAACCACGCCTATGTTAGCCATATGTGAGCAGCAGTGGTGTCAAAGCTCTGCTGTTGGTCCTTTTTGTTAACAACTGTGTTAATGAGCTGGAGAGGGAACAGAGGGAGAGCAGTGATGTACGGAACGTGCAGATAACACCGATTTAGGCAAGGAGGAGCAGATTAGCACCTCAGGGACAACAGCACTGGCCATGGGGCTGGGGGCACACGCAGGTACTGCGTACACAAAGCCACAGCAAGGGAGAACCTGTCCTGCTGCTGGAAGACAGTCAGGCTGGCAGCAGCACTCCCACGGGGACATCTGTGTCCCACCATGCCACCAGCACGGGCAGGGTAGCACGAGCCCCATGAGTGGGACTGCAGTCCAGCCCATCAGTGCTGCATCCAGAGCTGCAAAGCCCTTCTGGCCAGAAGGCAGGACTGGTTACACCCCTCTGCATGGTCTGGAAGGCTGAGGAGGTCCTGAGGGGTCACCGTGGGTGCCTTGCAGTAAAGTTGCCAAGCTTGTAGGCAGCACCTTAAACTCTGGGGGAGCAAAACTATCTCCGTGTGCATTACAGCGGACACTTCCCTGTGCAAGAGCTTCCCTTCTGGAGGTATTTAAGAGACGGGCGGATGAGGTGCTAAGGGACATGGTTTAGTGGTTGATAGGAATGGTTGGATTCGATGATCCTGTGGGTCTTTTCCAACTTAGTGATTCTGTGATTCACGTGCACAGCGTGGTGCACATGAGGGCAAAGCAGCCCACTCACTGCTGCAGCCTTGCCTGAGTGGGACCGAAACGCCTCAGTTCGTGTTGTTGGAAGTATGAGTTTTACTGAATATTTCTAAGGAACAGAAAGTACCTTTGGGATCCTTAACTGGGTTTTAATGAAGCTTTTTGCCATTGAATGTAAGTTAATTTTCTTGGAGTGATTACCCTATCTCTAGAGGGTAGGAATAGAGGAGAACTAGAGAGGGACAAGAATAATATCAAGGACTGCAAAGATTCTCAAATAGGAAAGACAGAAAAACAAGGTAGAAAGAGAAAGAATAAATTATAAATGGTCTTGAAGAGATAGTCTGGGAGCTCTTCTCATCTCACTCTCATAACTAAGGAAAAGAAAACATGATGTTGAATTAAAAGGTGGAATAAAGGGGAAATAGTTCTCTCCTGCAAGCTGTTAACAAGCACGTGAGTCTTGGCACTGCACAGCCCAGCTGTGCTCCCGGGGCCTGGGAACCTTGCACGGCTTCGGTCCAAGCTGCAAAAAAGCTCCCTTATGACTCCCTCCCCACAGGAGAGGCATCTTTACTGCACTGGAGAAGAACTCAGATTTTAGGGCTAAGTTCCTGCAGCCAGACACCAGGGAAGGATGCTTCGTTGATGACAGGTAGATGCTGAGCTCCCAGTTTCCACTCCTGGGTCTGCAGGTGGAACCCTCTGGGACTGTCACCAAGCCACAGGTGAAACACAGGAAAATACAGGTTTAAAATGTGCTAAAGCAGAAAGAGGTGCGTGAGCAGATTTTTCCAGTCTCATAGTCAGTCCTGTGAAGATGCCCGGGGATGAGACTGCAGGGAAAAAGAAACCCTCTTCAGTTCACACTACAGAACGAAGACTCTCATTTTAAAATTCATAAACTAACACAGGCTGTAAGTTAAAAAATAAGGATACCCTATTTACATATATCACTGCAACAACCGCAGAGCTCATTATGAATTATTTAGCATAATGCACTCTCACATTGGCCCTGCTGGCTCAGTGGCCTACTCTCAATTAGGCGTTTATGGCAGAGGGGTCAGTAATAACAGGTCTTTTCGAATGTAAATAGAAGCGGCACAGGGAGATACGCTGGAGCGTTTATTTATACTGTTCTATTACTGTAAAAACGTGTTTATGAAGACCTATTCCTAGCATGTTTATTTGTCATGCAAAAAATGTGTTTAGCAAAACACAAATTAAACAGCATTTACCCAGAGCAGAAGCAGTGGATTCAGGTGTTCGGAGCATGGTGTTTCAGAGCCCCTCTGCCCTCGTCCCAGGCCCAAGGATCTGTGCAGGTGCAGGGCTCTCCTGCTCCCTGCCTCCAAGCAGCAGGAGCAGGAGTTGTAGTGGAGTTTGGAGGGTGCAGGGGCAGCAAACGAGGAGGTGCCTGCGTTGCCTGGTGGGAGCTGTATGACTGGCAGTATCGCCTCTGGGCTTGGAAGCATCACTTCCAGGCTTGGGAGCATCACCTCAGAGCTTGGGACGGTGCAGTCCCCAGCAAGCTCTGAGTACATGGAGCCACAGAGGCATGAGAAATCAGCCAGAAGTTCACATGAAATATTTTGTGGCAAAGAAAAAAATTTGGTGTCACTGAAACTTCTCACAGATTGAGTTTTATTTGACTTTAAAAAGAACGGCATTTTAAGCAGAAGGTTTGGGGATTTTCCATTCAATGCCTCTTAGTAGTCTTAAAAAAGCACAAATTTGGTGAGGAAATCAAATTCTTCATTTTGGTCCATGTTGGATACTTGGACCACAGCAGAAATGTCAGTCTTTGTTTCATGTTTTACAGGACTTTTTGTTTTGCTGAAGTTTTTGAAAAGCTGTTTAATGTCAAGCCAATGTTTCTGGGCTTTTTGAGCTGCAAGCGAACAGAAAAAAACAAGCTTTTTACACCACTCCCCTGAACGATCTCCCAGCTGGCAGCCTCCATCCCCAGCTGATCGACCTCAGCCAGTGCATCTCCCCTGCGCTGCAGCTGCTGTGGTTCAGCTCTGGCTCCCCGACACCCACAGGCAGGGCTGGGCTCTCAGGGACCATGTTGGTCCCTGCAGGGATCCCCCCTGAGTCTGCAATAGTCAACAAATCCATTTGCCAAGGGTAGGATTATCACACATTGAAAACCACTCTGCTGCCCAACGGGGCTCCTCAACAGCAGGTTCTGTGTCCTGGGCTCATCCCAGTGCAAAGGGAGGGAGCGGGCAGGACCAGGGTCCCCACACCCAGCACAGCCCTGTACGAATGTGTCCCTGCTCCCATTGTCCCTCAGAGCGTGCAGCCGGCCCAGCCTCGCTTTTCACTTTGCCTTTGCAAAAGGCAGCTTTGAATTAAAAGCCCCACGGGGAAGGACAGCACTGGATCTGTTGCTGAGCCCTCTCTCCCTCCACAAAGCCAGTGGGTCCCCAGGCTCCTGAGCAGGACTGGCAAGTGGGGAGTCCAGGCTCTCCTGGCAGCTGCGGAGCAGGGCTGGGGTCACCCTGCCATCAAGGGACAGGGCTGGGGGTCCCACATGGCAGCAGCCAGCACCTCGCCTGGGCTCAGCTGCAGTTTTCCCCATGATCTGTTATTAGCCCTGTATGAGAGGTGAAGATAACAAGCCATTAATGGGAATCTGTTTGAGTGCCACTATATGGCAAGATCGTAAATTAATGGCTGTTTCATTTATTGTCATTTTATCCATAACAAGATGCTGATTTTCCCCCCAGGATAATGAAATTGGTCTGTAAGAACCATAAATCCTCACTGTGGTGTGAGGCTGGAGCAAGTTGTTGGATTAACGGGGTAATGACAGAGGTGTGAATCGTGTGGCTGTGGGCACGGCGAGCGGCCATGCCGGCAGGACCCACGCCAACACCAGCACCAGCGTGTTCCTAAGGCTAACTGCGAGCTATTTCAGATGTCAGCCCAGAAAGATCTAAATGCCCCCTCCTGGCACGCCCTCAGGGCCTTGCATTTTCTGCCCATGGAAGATCATTTTTTAAAGGCAAACCCATCAGACCAAAATGGCCCAGGATCTTTCTGACCTTCAGCCCCATCAGGGTTATCCCACCCAGATGCTGCCTGGGCTGCCTGTGGCACGAGCCATGCAGGGTCAGCCAGGAGTGAGGATTGATGGCTTCTGCTCCCTCCACTTGCAGCATAAAACAAAAACATACACTGAAAATTTATCGGGTCTATTGAGCTGAAATGCTTCCTTTGCTACATGATCCCTGCCGTTCCCAGGACCATGAGCCAAGGGCGTTCAATCTGTGGCAAAGTATGACTTAAAATAACAAACCACCTTGGAATGAAAGTGAAAAAGTAGTATATTCTCATAATTAAGCCTTTAAAGGGAAAAACAGAGCTCTTGCGACGATGACAACCTTCTCCATCCCGCAGTACAGGTGGAATCAGGGCTGGGGAGAAATACCCCTTTCCTCACGCCTATCCCTGTGGTGAGCTGGCTGCAGGCAGTCACCTCCCCAAGCACTCGCTTCCCTGGTCACACCAGTGTGACACCATCTTCTGGCACCCCTCGAGTGCTTTGAGTCTGGTGTCTGCTGGAGTACATGCTCCCCTCATCCTGCTCTCAAAACAATCCCACCAGGCTGTCACCTGCACTCAACACAAGGCAGGAAAGCACGTCAGGGGTCCTGGGCAGAAACCCACCCCCCGCCCGGGGCTGCCTGAAGGCAGCAGAGGGGTCCCTGCGGCAGAGGGGAGCAGTGGGGAGAAGACTCCTGGGACCCCCGCTGCTCCCACAGAGCCCTCTGCCAACCTGCACCTCCTGCAGCTGAGCAGCGAGAAGGGCTCACAGCTTGCTTCCCTCTCCCCCCACCCCCGCATAACTCAGTAGAGATATCATTTTAAATATTGCTATTTTTCTCACTCAGATATGAGAAATATTAACTGGCCAAACTTTGCTGTGGCTGTCACCATCCTTTTAGCAGTGTGATTGCCAGTGGGGGATTTATAGTCCTCTCTGCACCTAGGTTATTTGAGTTTTGCTTTGCTGCAGGGCCAGGGCAACAATAAATTTCCTTCTCCTCTGGAACATGCTCTAACCTTTCATTTTCTAATAAAGCGTTAAACCTTGGAGCAATCTGCACTGGCCTCAGTGCTTGAGAGGAGAGGAGCTTCAGCCACGCCAAGGAGCTGCCTGCCACAGGCTGGAGGGCACCGTGGTGGGGCAGCACAACTACTCCCGCAGCAGCTCTAAGGAATTCTGGTTCCTCTTTCCAGGAGAGCCCCCTTCTCGGACAGAGGTCACATCCTGCCCGCCCCCAGCAGCCCTGCACCCCAGCTGGGGTGTTAATGCAGGGAACAGTGTGCCAGGCCCTGCAGCGCTGCTCCTGTCAGGCTTCCCTGTGCAGCAAGGGGCTGGGGTGAGCAGCTCACCTGAGAAGGGGTGATAAAAACACTCTGAGCAAAACTGAGGATGGTGATGATCATAGAATCACCAGGTTGGAAAAGACCCACTGGATCATAGAGTCCAACCATTCCTATCAAACGCTAAACCATGTCCCTCAGCACCTCATCCGCCCGTCCCCTAAACCCCTCCAGGGAAGGTGACTCAACCACCTCCCTGGGCAGCCTCTGCCAGTGCCCAATGACCCTTTCCATGAAAAACCTTTTCCTAATGTCCAGCCTGAACCTCCCCTGGTGGAGCCTGAGGCCATTCCCTCTCTTCCCGTCCCCTGTCACTTGGGAGAAGAGCCCAGCTCCCTCCTCTCCACAACCTCCTTTCAGGTAGTTGTAGAGAGCAATGAGGTCTCCCCTCAGCCTCCTCTTCTCCAGGCTAAACACCCCCAGCTCTCTCAGACGTTCCTCATAAGGCACCGTGTGATGCCGTTCAGACAGTGGCCACTCACCAGCCAGAGAAGCACTTGAAGGCATTAGAGGGGAAATGCAAGAGAAGCCTCCAGGCCCACTCAGCGAGACCTGATAGAGCAACAAGCTGGAAGTGGCTTGGGGAGCTCACACCCCATAGATGGTGCATCCCCACAGCCACTGCAGCCCGCGCTGTGCCGCACACAGAGGGCTCAGCCCTGGCTGGCCAGAGGCACGCGAGAACCTGCCATCAGCACAGCACCCATCATCACAGCGGGTTTCAGGGTGTTAGGAAGAGTCCTAGCAGCAACCCCATCCTGCCTATGGCATCCACAGCCCCTCCCTGCCACCTGCAGGGCCTTGGGAGAGGCTGTCGGGCATCAGGGATGCAAGGGTGGACGATGGTGCGTCTGCTGCTGCTCTCATTACAGTAACGGAGCGGCCGCAGCACCAGGCTTTTACTGGTTGAGCTGCTCGGTGAATTACAGCATGGTTCTGCATCGTGGTAATATGATTTTTTCAATATATTCTGTTTGGATTGGCAGGTTGGTCTCACTCTTTCTCAACTGACTGATAAAGCACTAGACAGGGGATTAGTCCTCTTGGAAGCTAAAGAAAGAGGTAATTTGGGTTGTTTATAGCCTGCAGGGGTAGAATCAAAATGTACAATACTGAAAGAGTCAAACTTTTACAGCGCGCGGCACAGCTATAACTCAGAGCAAGTATCAAACATCACAGTCCCACGAAATGCATTCCCGTGACAAAAGGCTGGAAAGGCAGGAAGGATGAGAGGAATTAATCTGTTCTTGGGACAAATATTGTAATGAAGACAGGAAAAACCACGAACCTTAACCCCTGCCTGGGCCAGTTTTAGCATTGGACTGTCTGGCCCAGAGCCTCGCATCTGCACTTCAGGCAGTGTCAGAAGTGACCCTGGCACTGGGGACCCTGCCAGTTCCACGTTGGGACAGCCCCAGTCTGACCTTGGCTTTTCTGCATTAAAACAATAACAGCTTCCCCTCAACCGGGCTTTGCTGGATTTTCATAGCTATTAAATCTAATTGCTGAGATAGAGTTATAAAATTATAATTTCCACCATGCAATTTAGATGGAGTAACCAGTTGCCTATTTCTGTGATTATCCCTGATTATTAAATGAACAGCTGCCTCCAAATATGTTTGCAACCAACTAATTCAATGAGTGCATGTGCCTGAATATTCATGCCCCTGATTCGCAGCACAGACTTTTTTAAGACTTTTTCACTGTGGCGTTAAAAGTTAATTTATCCTGGCAATTTAAATAAACACACTCCCATCAGCCTTGTTTAGGGCTCCAGACTTTAGCACTGAGTTTGGCAGCAAGCGAAGGTGCCCCAGCCCCTGCCTCAGTGCCACTCGCAGCAGAGCTCTTTCTGTGGAGGCAGACGTCAGGGTCCGTGTCGATCCCAGACTTCTCCCATGTCTTGTTTGTGGGTTTGACAACCCTTCTCTGCGTAGCACTAACAAAATGTGACACTCCACAGTCTGTCTTAGCTTTTCCACTAAATTTTGCAACCATGCCAAGGAGCCGAGGAATAACCTGCCCTCCCCAAGCACTGAAATATGGATCAGGCTGGCTGGCACGACAGACAGCGAGCAGCTCCCCCAGCCTCGTCAAGCCGAGGACTGTTTCACAGAGATCTGCAGTCATCATTCCATCAGGAATTTCATTTTACTTCATGTAAAGGAGGTGCCCCCCTTCCCCTTGCAGCCAGCCAGCATAACGGGTGGTGGGCTGGGAGCATCTCCGCAGTTTCCAGCCTGAAAGTGCAGGTGACGGCTCTGGAGCACAACCAAAGCAGCAAGCTAGCACCACACCAGGAACCACGCGCACAGTGGGATGCAGCGAGCACCCTTTGCACAGTGTCTACCCATTCCTGTCCCAGACAGCATGGACTAGGGCAAAGCCAGGGTCCGTCTGCATGGGGTAACGGACACGCACCCCGGCATCGTCTACAGGAACATTAATTGTATTTCTTCTACTTAAATGTCTGCGTACTCTTCAGACAAGCTACACTCATCCTGACTAGTAGAGCACGTTAATAGTATTCATGGCACGATACAGATTGTTTAAAAACAAGTATTACTCTGTAAGAGATGCAAGTGCCCAAGAGTGGTTATTCCACCCGACGTCGCTCACACCACGATGAACCGGAGCTGCCCCTGGGGTCTCCCAGCCTCCATGGTAGCGTGCAGCCTCTGGAGCCTGATAGAAACCTCTGGCACTTGGGAATGTGCTGGGATTTACATACTTACTGAAGAGAAACAGCTGCTGCTCAGGAAGAGCTATGGCTCCTGGGATGCATTTCTGAGGCGCCTGTTAGGCAAACGCTCACAGCTGCAGTGCCGGGGTTCTCCAAGTGATCCATCCTCACTCCCCTGTGGAACGCAGGCAGCCACTCAGCTGGAACAGGCTAGCAGAGCCTAGTCTGGGGCAGTGACTTGTGCAACCTCTGACTGCAAAGCCTTCCTCGAATGCTCACAGCCATGCCCCTTAGCAAGCAATCACCATCTAAAACCAGTATTTTAAAAGCTTTTATTAAAGATCCAAGAAAAAAAAAAAAAGAGAAAAACCTGTTAAAGTATTTGAAATGTAAAGTAGGGCTTTCATTCTAATAGCATCTCTGATGCCTTTTGTCTCCTCCTGTATAGAGGTTTCACAAGAACATACACAGTTTGACAGACTTTCAGATGATATTAAAGCAGCATCTGATTGTGGGGGAAAAGAAACAGTTTATTCGAGAGCAGTGCTGCTGAACTCCAACCTGCTTTTTTGCAGAACCAGCCAGACAAATGCTGATGGATAGGAAAGGCTAACAGGGTCCTGGCACCGTGCTGCAGTCTCTGCCAGAGTGAGGAGCCCACCCTACACGAAGCCTTCTGTGCAGTGTTGGGTTCTTCTCACTGCTTACCTCTTGCCCACGGCCTGGCAGGTCTGTATCACCTTGTGGGAGAAGGGGAGGAACAGAAAAGGAGAGCAGCACGTGGAGGAAGGGCAGCAGGCAAGGCACAGGCATGTGCCCATCCCAAAGGCCATGTCCCCTTTAGGGACTCCTGGCCCAGGTGCTGGGACAAGGTTACTGAGCATGGTGAGCACCAATTGTGCCCGGGACACCAGTGCTGGGGCTTGGGCAGAGCCGGGGGACAGGGACTGTGCTGGAGACAGGAGTGAGCAGAGGAACCCAGCACAGGGGGATTACGGGAAGGGAACAGAAGAGAAAGGGGTCTACCAGCATCTCCTGCAACAAAGCCCTTCCACCTCATTTGGAAAATGTGTTCCTTGTTTTCAACTCCACTGGTCCTGGCAACCTTCAAATGCACCAGTTTCTCACCGGTGTATTTCTCACAGAAAATGAACACCACAGGCAGGCACGGGGACTCAGTCATGTTGCCGGCCAGAACACAGCTCCCAGGACACGGGCAGGGATGTGTGACCACTGAGGTGACGGCTGGGCCCATCCATCTGCTCTGCCACACTGCCAAGGAACCACAGCTGGAGCTGAGCTGCTGGGCGAAGCTCGTGCCACGTCTTGCTATCACCTGCTCCCTCTCTTTGCCCATCTCCCCCACATCCACCATCCCCACAGCTGCCCTGGTATACAGCAGCTCCCAGTGGCGCTGTGCCTTGCAGAGGACTGGGCAGTGGGTGCTCCCAGTGCCCTGCTGAGCCCGAGTGTCTCCAATGCTTGTGGCCCCCGCCAGACCCCCCTGCCCGCAGCCCCGGACACTGGGGCCCTCTCAGCCTGGCAGGGCAGAGCTGGGGCTTGGGCTGCTCTCTTGGAACTGAGGAGACAGAAACAAGCATCAAGAAATGCTCCTGCTGTTCTAACAACAAGCGATAGATTAAAAAGCTAGTTAAAAATTCATCCAAGAGAGGCAGAGCTTCCCAAGCATATCAGAGTTAATATTTATAAAGGGGATTGTTGCTCAGTCACAATTATCCTAAAAGCTTGGTACAATTGACGCATTGGAGAAACCACGAAAGCCGGCACGTCAGGGGAAAACCGTTCCCTGTGACCGCTAACAAAATGCAATCAGATCTGCAACATGTGGAGCCAATTGATTTTCAACAAGTTATACAATGTAAACAGATGATTGATTCTCGGTGCCTTTTATTTCTGAGCAAGCAGCCAGAAATCTCTCCAGCTACTCCGAGCAGGTAAGGCTGGTGGTAAACAAGGGCTGCGGAGGGGCAGCGTGCAGTCCTTTCATCAGCCTAAGAACAGCAGGAGCTTTGATTTTTTTTTTCCCCCTCCAGCCCCTTGAGCAGCCACTAAATAATCAACAATTCCTCAAGTAAGCAACCCCCAACCACAGGAAATCTTTCTGTTGCCAGTGGTCATGTTGGACCAGCTTCTGCCTTCAACGAGAGGCAGGAGGGGTTTTTTATTGCTTTTGCATTTTGCTCCTCTGATGTCTCCAGCCTTCCTCTGATTTACCCGAGACAGATGAGACAGAAATATCTCCAAGAGCTTTATCGCTTCTCTCTGTCAGCACAGCTGCTAAGTCAACAGTGCAGTGGTGTGTGTCTGCACCGGCAACAGAGGTTGCTCAAACCATTCTCTGCTCCCAGTGAAACCAATAAGCTACACTCCACTGCATCGCCTCGGCTCCCGAACCGCAGCCCTGGTTTTGTCAAATTAAATCTCAGCCCAACACCAGCAGACTGCCAATGTCAGCGTGCACCCTGAGCACCCCGGGTACTGGGGCTGCAGCACCTACGCCTCTGGCAGAGGAGCCGCAGGTCACCGGGGTGCCACTCACTGGCTTGGCTCATCTCGCCTCCTGGCCCAGTCCCCACTTCCAGTACCGGTGCTGGGATGTGAGGACCACAGGCTCTGTTGCTCAGGGAGCTGGATCCCATGCCCTGGATCCCATAAAGGTGACACAGTTTCTCCACACACCTCCTGCCTCCCTGGTCATGCACTGCAATACAAACACTGCTCTTGGCACAGGCTGATCTGTGTGGGCACTGGTGAAACGCTGTGCCCCGTCCCATCCACAGCTCTCTGCTCTTCCAAGGATGCCAGTAACCTCGCGCTGAGGCCTCAGCGGTGCAGAGCTGCCATCCTGACATGAGTGCCCAGGCAGCTCTTTCACACACCAGGGCCAACGCGAGTGTCTCCTGGGACACCCAGCTTGCAGGGCTGCAGCCACCTGCCCAGTCATCGGGACTACGTCCTTCCCAGCAAGAAGCCTTCTCTTTCCAGGGGCTTCTTGCTGGGCACTCGTGGCCCCTTGCCCCAGGGTCTGGCAGAGGCAGCAGAGCTGCAAGGCTCCCTGCACGTGCAGCTTGACGCTGGCTGCCTGCGGCCACCCCAGCAGCACTTGCCACGGCACATATGCTGTGCAGTGGGTTTGTGGTGCCTGCAGCGTGTCGCGCGGCTGCCAGGCACGATGCCCGCTCCGGGTGCCAGAGTCTGGCACAACTCCCCACAAGTGGGCACAAATTCATCCTAAAACACAAACAAAGGAGGAGGCAGAGAAGTCATTGCTTGCGTGGGTGCTGAAAGACTGCTGCACAGGGAGGGAATTCACCAGGGCCAGGAGATTTTCAGCTTAAAATTAAAATGGTCCTTCTTTAAAGCAGATTAAAACTCATTATAAAAGCAACTAGAAACATCCATGATCTCACAGCAAAAACTCCCCGGCTCTTTTAGCAATTGCCCTGTTCCCATTACAGTATCAGCAAAATTACGTTGCAAGCTTGCAAGATATTTATATTTCAAATAATTTTTACAGAGCTTAACTATGAATTGCAAACTGCTTTTTCTGCTTCTGTATTAATCGCATGTGTGTGTCCAGTGCCAAGCCTTGTTGCCATGTAATCCGTACAACGTAATTAACTATGTAGAAACCGTAATACATTGCGTTTGGAGGAGTTACATCCAGTTAATCTAATTGACTAATAACATGTTTTCATTTAGCAACACGTACTGTATTTCCAGTGATTGAATTAATGTCATGTTAACGGCTGCTTTTTGCAACAACATTTGGCATAAATTGCATTAAAAATTGATGTTCGTACAAATGTATTTTGAATACAGCTCAGCATGTGGTCTGGGAAAACGCTCCTGTTGTTTATTAAATAAGCTCAGTTCACAAGCACACTTAAAGGACCAGCATCACACATGCCGTGTCCATCTGCAGGCAGGACCAGGGTGGGATCCCTGCAGACTCCGGTCCTGCCTGCACCCCAGACGCCCCAGCTGTGAAGAACAGGCTCTCTTCGCTCCCTTGGGCTTGCAGGGCTTCTCTGCAACGGCAGGTGTATCAGGTTTGAAAAGTATCTCTATTGATGGACAACCTGCGTGGGAAAGCTCTGGTCACCTGCTGGGGAGGAGGCAGACGTGGAGACACAATTAGCCGTGTCCCTCAGTAAACTCGCCACCGCTGTGCCTGTCTGGGCTGCCTCTCCTGCACGGCAGCTGCGAGGACAGAATGAAAACACGCTCCACAGCTGCCTCCTCACCTCCTGCCTGTATTTGCACCTGGTCCCGAGGGAGGTGGATCAATGTGCCTGCACCTGGGAGACCAACACCCACTTTGATCCCTCATAGGAAACAAATCAAATTGCACTGACCAGGCTCCTCTCCCCCCGCTTTCTGTCCTCGTAGGCCTGAGGAGAGCAGGTATCCACAAGGCTTTGCCTGTGGGAATGCAGCCAGAGGCCAGCAGCACCCGAGACTCCTGCCACCCACAATGATGAAGAAGCGCAAAGCTCTCCCTCGCACCAAGGGCAGCTCAAGAATCTGCCCAGTCTGGGGTGACGAGTGGAGAGCCCAGTTAAGAGCGAGTGCCGTGCTCAAGTACAAGCTCCAACAGGGGCTGCAGTGTCTTTGCTAGCTGGCTCATTTGGTTTTCACATGTCCCATCAACCCCTTCCTTCAGTCACAGCCAAAAGCAAAAATATGGAGATACAGGGGCAGGGGATGTGTTGGCAGCACCACAGCCTGGAGTGATCTGGATGTGCCCACCACAGTATCATCTGTGTCAGCCCAGCAAGAACGAGAGCAGTGAGGGCACAACCACCTTGCACACACTCACCTGCTCTGGCAGAGCCCCTTGCTGTCCTCAGCTGCACCCCACGGCACCACCCCACCAGGATGCCTCAGGTCTGGGGAATCTTCTGCATGCATTTTGAATGTGCTTAAATAAAAAAAAAATCAGCTCCTCGGGCTGCAGCACAGGCTGCACAGGGAGAGAAAGTCAGAGCTCCCGGGGCTGTTGTGTTCCTTGTTAGCACTAGCAGGCTCCGCAGGCTCTTGGACTGACACACGGGGGTCTCGCTCAGCAGGGCAGAGCGCAGGGACAGCAGCTGAGGGGTGCCTCTCCACTCACACCTGCACTCCCTCATTCCTTCTCACAGTGGTTCAGGAGTTCCTTTTTCTCTGCAGTGAATAAATAACAAGAGCTGGAGTTAGGTTCTGCACAGCAAAGATGCTTCTTTGAGGGATGCCTGTGATCCCTCAGAGCCTGCTGGCTCTGCCTTTGTTGCACATCACTACTAAAGGGGAAAATAATGGTTGTGAGATTCAAGTCACAAAGCATAGACTGTCAAGGAAAATGGTGAGCCCACACGGGCTTTTCCTTTTGTGCTTTAGTTTATGTAGAGTGTCTTGAGCTTTGTTATTTACAGGTTGTGTCTTTCCTAATTCCTTTGACAGGTCCTTGAGTGGTGGTAGGGACGTGCAAGCCTGGGAACAACCCAAGAGGTGTCACAAAGAAAGTCACAGACCGTTTCAGATCCAGCATCCCCTCTGCACTGAATTATCTGCAATGTGCACATTGAGAACCTAGAAGCAGGACTGCCACGCTGGTGCCACCCCCTCCTCAGGCCGGTCTTAGCTGTTGGATGGCACTGAGGTTTGTGCTTCTGTCCTCCTCGGTGCCTCCTCAGCCACCCCAGGCTGGGCCCTGTGCACTGCTGTACCAGCTCACTTCATTTCGGGATGGCCAGACAGACCACCCAGCCACTCCGTGTATCCCAAGCTATCTAGGAAACAGCGAAGATACTACTTCTCCACCTCGGAGGGTCAGGAACTGCTTGCAGGTGGCAGCAGGAGTGCCCCAAGCCCAGCACTGCAATCCTAGTGGATAAGGAGACCCCTTCCCCAGGAACAGGAGGTTCCTCCTCCTTTTCTCCAGTGCTGCTGTGGGCAGGATGATAACAGGTATTCAGGCATCTTGGCTCCACTTTATCTCCAGCTCTTTCTTCACTGCTCACCTATACGCTGTCACCTACAGGTGTGGGCAGAGGGCAATGCCAGTGCTGGGGGGCTGCAGAAGAGACCCCTGAGTCGAAAATGACATGCAGACTTCAGATTGCTACAGTGCTGCTGGAGGACTAGAAACAAGGCTGGGGGGTAAAGATCTGGAGAACCAGGAGGAACGTGGCAAGCTTAGGCCAGCAGTCTACACTTATTCCAGCCACAGCCTCCCCAGTTTCTGCACGAACCCCACATCTCTGCTCTGACCTCGCTCCAGCAGAATCCTCCCTTGAGCACCTTCCCAAGCTCCACGCCTCTGACCGATCTCACAGCACTGTCTCTCCCTACCCCACATTCCTCACTTTTTAGGTACAGGAAACAGATGAGCTGCATTCTGTGTCTTTTCAGCAACCAGAGCTCCGTCCTCCAAAAAGAACAAGGCAGGCAAAGCCTCGGTGCTTCTGCATCCAGAGCACAGGCCCTGCCTGCTCGCTGGGGTCATGTTTTAAGGACCACAGCTCCACTATTGATTATGAGGTTCGAACAATTTAAAATCAATTAAAGATGAACATCTGCACGTAGGTAGGAAATAACACCAAACACCTCCCACAGAGCCAGAGCAAACCACGCTCCCTAGGAAGATGGGTTCAAGTTGGAAAAACACAGCAAACCCAGCAGGATGACAGCATCTGTGGTACAGAGAAGCTCAGAGCTGGTGAATGAGATTTGCAGACCAGCACGTTGCACTTACAGTGAACAACTAGATAGTCTCTGGAAGAGGTGGCCGCTGGTTACCAGCCCTGTGGATGGAAAATTTACTTAATGTAAAGCAACAGCTAAAGTAAGATTTATTGGAGAAAATTGTATCTAACAACAGAGTAAGTGAACTAAATGCTTAAAGGTCACTTTTTTAAGTAAGTCCAAATAGAACATGTTTCACTTGTGACCGGCATTTTTACTTTAAAAGAGCATCTTTTGTTTCCTTTAAGGTTTGTGAACAAATTCAGTGCTCCTAAACTGGGGCATAACAGCATAAGAGTCCTGCTGCTTCTGGTGCTGCCTTCTGCCCCCTGGCTCAGGCAGGAGGGGTGCTGGGGGACACAGGGAGCTCAGTGGGCATTGCAGTGTTCACATCCAACAGAAACTTTCCCCCCTGTTTCTCCCTGATGGATTCAAAATCCTGATTTTAATTTGATCCTATACCCAGCAGTGCATTTTGTTCCCACTGGGAAGGACCAGGTTGGTTTAAGATGCCTGTAAAAGCAAAGGAAAAATGCACTGGACAGTTGTAGAAGCACTTGTCTGGGAGCCTGGAAAACAGAAAACAATGCACAGATCCATTTGTGCAGATGACAGCCTGATATCTCATCTACCCACAGACATTTTCCTTGCCTTTATAAAATCATATTTTCACCAGCTATGTAAGCACCATTCCTACATTGCAGCAAAAAACAAGGGGCTGTAAGAGCCTCCACAAGTGCCCTGTAAGCTGGCCATGCTCCACAGCCTTGGGTGTAGAAAGGTTCCCTTCCTTAGTTTACTGTCTGCTTTGCAGGTTACACAGGCTTAATTTTCCACCTCTCATCCAATTGCTGCTCATTAGCACCACAGGTGAACATCCTCGCTCAAGATCACGATCTGCACTACGGCGAGGGGTGGGGAAGGGCGTGCAGGGGCTCAGTTACAACTTCCAGTATCACCAGCTTTAATCCCCCAGCACCCACAGCCTGTGTGGGTGTAACAGAGCTGCCTGCAGCGCACGTGCCACACAGCACAACCTGCCTGTGTAACTCAAACGTGGCTTGCGCACAGCGAGGGAAGCAGCAACGTCCTAGAGACTGCATTTGAGTCGGCAGAGACGTGGCAAGAAAGGCAATGCCAAGCCGCAAGGCAAGCGGTGCAGCAGGGAACAGCTTTTTTTCTTGGTGGGCATAACTGCTGCAAAGCAAATCTCAAACGGGGAATCGGCAGTGAGCAAGGAGGCTCGATGTGGGCTGATGCCACCAGCAGGGAATGCTGCTGCCCGGGAGCCCTTGGCACACTGCGAACAGAGCCAATCTCTGCAGGTTTCAAAGGCAAAGCAGCAATTCTAGTCCCACCTGAGATGTGGCACAAACAGAGCTGAGAGCCCCTGCTCATTGGGACGTGCCTTGCTCGTCCCCAGCATGTCATCGCACCCAGCATCCCACTCAAAATCTCTGGGAAACAAAGCACACCCAGAAAGACTTAAATCACAGAACCACACAGCAATCAAAAGTCACATTCATAACAGTCATTAGTGCTGATTCTCACACTCTTTACATAGAAGCGGCATGTAATAATCATTTCCAATTAAATTACGCTTCTCCAAGGTGCATTAACCACTTTTATCCATCTGATTAATTGGACCCATCTCTGCCACACGGAGCAGAGTTACATCACTCTAGAGGGAGTGCAGACAGTTAATAAAACATGTTGCTGTGGCACTAACACGGGAACACTTTGCTACCTAACGCGGCTGGACATGCACTTTTCTCAGCTCTGCTAATCACTGCTGTGAAATGGGGAATTCCCAGCTGCCCAGACCCCACACCAGCACGCTCCGATCCTGCTGCTTCGTTCCTCCCAGGACACGCCACCAGGCAGCTCTGGTGGAGGCAAAGGCTTCTGTGAGGGAAATTGCACAGGGCCCAATTTGTGCAGGAAGCACTGACCTGCTGCCACGACCTGTGGGTGAAAATTTATTTACTTGGGGGGGATAAAAGCCTCCATGCAAATTACTCAGGCACTCAATTCTTCAGATTTCTCTTGGCAGAAAATAAAGGGAGATTCCTCCCATGCAGCAAAGGAGATGCCAGTGTAGCACAGAAGCAGTGGAGGGGCAGCAGGTGTTGAGATGGTGAATGGGACATCCAGAAGTGCATGGTGGTCGGGAGGCGTCTGCAGACACCACACAGACATGATGGCAGCAGCACAGGGTGAATTCCCAACAAGAGGCAAGGAGAGATGTTAAAAGTTGCCTGCTGGCCCTGTGTCAATGTGGTTCAGCAAGCTCTGCCACTTTGCCATAATCACAGTTCCTCTGTAGCAGCAGTACCCCAGCAGCTCTTGGGAATTAAAGTAATTAATTCCTCGCGACAGGAAACAGTGCGGACATAAGAGCTGCCAAGTGCACTCAGATAAGCAATGTCTACATGGATTCCAGGGAACTGAGATTGGGAACGGTAAGGCTGGATGGGCACTGGAATCTCACCTGGGTCCCCAAACCAGAAACACATTGAAATGAGCAGGAGGGGAAAAGAGACAGCTCATATCTGAGAGGGAGAGGTCTTCCCAGGATCCTATCACAGAATCGAGGCCGGAAAACACTTCTCGGCTCATCCAGTCCAACCCTCAGGCCAACCCCACTGTGCCTACTCAGCCACGTCCTAAAGTCCCACAGCCACATGCTTTTTTAACACCTCCAGGGATGGCGACTCCACCACATCCCTGGGCAGCCTCAGCTGGGGCTTCATCACTCTTCCAGTAGAGATTGTTCCTAATATCCAATCTAACCTCTGCTGTTGCAGCTTGAGTCCAATTCCTCTCATCCTATTCCTTGTCCTGCCTGATGAACTTCTGACCTGAGCTGATGGGAAGGTATTGGGATGGCAGATGCATACATGCATTTGCGTTTCCAATGCTCACGCCCACACTGTAGGGAGGGGAGTGCTCTCATTCATTCTCTCCACGGGCACAGATGATACAGCCTCAGGAGCATGCAGTTATCAAAATGTTATAAATTGCTACCTTTTAAATAATGTGGTAATTTGCTAGTCCATTACAGAAGGAGTTATAGGATACAAGGAGCACGCTATGAAAAATTATGCCTTCTGCGTCACTGCTGACCTGCACGGCTGAGGTGCACTCAGAACCGCTCCATTATGTCAGAGTGCCCTGAGCAATTAGCCATCCGTCAGAGCACGCCACGCTGCTGCGGGAGACCCCACACACTCCTGACAGCTCCCTTACTGGAAACGTTCGCTGAAAGGTGCTGCTCAGCACCATCTCAGTGTAACCCACGGTCACTGGGAGATTGGTGCCAGCATAAAAAACCTCAGCGGCGCTCAGTAGCCACCTCTCCTCCTGTGCTCAAGGTATTTTTGTAGGCCTCACTGTTAATTTTAGTCCAAGAGTTTCATTTTAAGAATCCCTCAAAGTTGAAAGCAATCCCTTTTTTTTTTTTTGCGACCAGTAGTGGGTTTTGCGACAGCTCCGCTGTCAAGTTCCATCTGCACAGAAGCCAGCAGAAAGGGCACGGCAGCACTCATGCTTCCCAATGGGCCATGCTCCTCCGAGGCCGAAACGGAGACAGCCATGACCTCCCTCTTGCATCCTGCTGACAAACATTCAGGTCTCCTCTTCTCATGGCAGCCCTATCACACTCTTATCACCAAGATTCCAAAATCCAGTTTTTCCAGCATTGAAGCAAAGCACAGACTTTCTACACACAATATAGTTTTTGTCCCAGTAAAATACAATCTATGATACAGATCATCTTCAGTCTCTTTCTCATAAAAGATTCTTGGGACTCCTGCAGGTCCTGAAGAAGGGAACATCAACCTTCCCTCTGTTGCCCACTGAAGAGATACACGACACAGCCCCTTCCCCAAGATCAGAGGCAAATTTCCTTAGAGGGAGCTTCTAAAGGCCTGGAAAGATGCGGGGAGCCTTGGCAGCACCATCTCCAGTATCACAGCACAGCACCACAGCCCGAGGACAGGGATGAACCACGGTGGAGCCACTAGTGGCACCCAGGACCTCTGCAAATGCCTCTGCAGCAGAGCATCCACTGTCCCATAGACAGTCGCAGCCTTGGGGTGGGTCCATTTATCAGAAGGCCCTGACTGCGACAGCAATGGAAAACTGCAAACAAACTCCTCTTCTCTTGCAAGCCGCTGCAATCACTACTGGGTACCTTTGGGGCTCTGACCCTGGTCCCCTCACAGAAGATTGTTCATATCCTAGCTGGCCCCTTGGCCCAAAAGCCAAGCAGCAACCCCTGCACGGGGATGCCCTGCACGGTCATGGCCAGCTTTCATGCGTTTCAGAGACCACCCTGATCTGTGCCTTTAGAGGCTGTTTCTGTACCCCAGCCTCCAGACAAGACCCACCCTGGGGCTGTCCTGGGGGTGGGGAAGGAGGCAACTCCAAGTCCAGGCAGCCCACACCAGGCAAACTATGTCTATTATACTGCATTTGTGCAAGGCAAAGGGATATTTCTCCTAACCTACGTTTAATTTCTGCACATAAATTCCTCTGAACCTAAACCTCCCACTTATTTTATGTGCTTAGATATTTCCTCAAGAGTTGCAGGTGAAATCCATGTCCTGGCACGCACATAAAAGCAAATGCAGAGGCAATGTGTCCTGGCAATATATGTATCATCCCTGGAGATAAATCTTTCCTTGCCGGGGAGGAGACCCTCAAGGCTGGCACACACACCAGCTATTGATTACTCTCAAAATGTACGCATTTCAGCACAAAAAAATAAACATGTAAATACAGGCTGTGCTACTCCTAGGCTTTCTGTTCAGGAGGCAAGGTGACAAATCACAGCACACAAGAAACTGGCACACATCTCACTTACAAACACATCAGCCACCCAGTGTGCATGGAACAGTGAGCACCCTGGGAATACGCACAATGCACCCTGAGCACATTGCCCACAGAAAATACATGTGCTGCTGCCCTGCAGGGCCAGAAAACCACAGCAAAACAGCCAAATGCAGGAAGGGTTTGCAGCAGCGTGGAGATGGATGGGGGGGCTGGCATAGCCTGGCAGCAGGTCCCGCCAGCCCCTGTCCTCTGCAGCCCAGCACATCCACTCACCACCCTTGGGAACGGAGCAAGTGCTCACACCATGGGAGCTGCTGTGGTCCCTGGTGGGACAGCTGGGGGCAGGGGCAAAGCCTCCCTGCTTTGCTGCCTCCACAGCTTGCAGAAAACACTATCAGGAGCTTTGTGGGATCGTGAATATGAATTGCTTTGACCTCACTTAGTCTGATACGGTGGAGTATTAAATCTCTATTTTTCAAGCATTAAGCCTGTGTAATAGAAGGATGCTGTGAGCAATTTGCAATAAGATGAAGGGATATTACTGTCCTGGGAGACAGACAATCCAACCACATCCACAAATTGATAACAGAGATAGTGGCTTAGGTTCATGCTAGCTATTAATTAAGGGCATGTTTTATGTGGAAGACAATACCAGCTAACACAGGCAGATACTTGTTGGCCTTCCCTTCCCTGCGGTGAGCGGCATCCCTGGAGCTGGAGCGCAGCCAGGTGGGTTAGCTTACCTTGCTGAACCTCTGTTCGCACACTTGCATTTGAATCTCTGACAGGCAAAATTAATTTCTCAAGCCTTTAGCTTTACCTCTGCTTCTCAGGAGCGGTCAGCAGCTGCAGGGAGCCTCTGCCACAGGGAGCAGAATGTAAGCCCTCCTTCCAGGGACATTCAAAGGCTTGGCCAGAGCAAAGAGCTACCAACTGTGCTGAGAGCTCGTTCATCCCTGGCTGCTAATGAGCAGCTAACCATATCCTGGGCTCCTCTTTTGCCCTCAGAACTTGCCATCTCATTATCCGGCTGAACCCCAGCTCTCAGGCAAAGAAATCCAAAACCGGATTTCATTCCTTCTTGCCTCTCCTTCTCTCACTTAGCCAAGGGATGCAATCTCTCTCCCACTCAACACCCCTAGCAGGCTTTCACTTCCCATACCCTGTAGTGGGTCTCTCTCAGCATCTCATGTCCATTAATTGACTCAAGCTGATTACAGCCCACTAACTTGTGCCCTAATTACCAGCAGAACATTACTCTCCTAGAACATTTTTCTCCTCACCCTAGGATCTAGCAGCAACATGTCCTGAAAGCTGATCCTCACATAGGTGTGAGACACCCACTGCTAGGACTGCTTCATGCAAGAACCTCCCCCCCAGGTCTCACCCTGGATCCCCACACAGGGGCAGCTCACTCTCAAGGAGCCCTTAAGGATCCCACAGCGCATTGTGAGGGGAAGCATCACAGAGGGCAAGAACCAAGACTCCAGGTGCGTGGCAGCTCTCAGGAACAAGGACATCAACAGGTAGCCCCAGAGTCTGTTAAGCTGATGGAGCCATGATGCAGGGGAAATCCACTGAACACCAGCAATAGCCCGTGTCAGAGCTCTCTTCTGGAGAGCATTTTCCCTGCTGGGTGTTGCCCAGAAGGGTTTGTAGAGAAATAACACAGCTGTGGAAGCATGGACTCAATGATCCGATGGGTTTTTTCCAACCTGGTGATTCTATGTACATAATGCTGGAGGGAATGGCATAAATTCCTATGTGATGAATAAACTGAAGCATCCCTTCTTATGCACAGGCACCTTTGGAGTACAACCAAGATAAATCAATAGGACAGGCTAGGGAGACAGGAAAGACTTGTTCTTTTCCAGATGGGATTAAAGAACAGCTAGGGAACCGATGAGGTGGCAAGGAGAAATGAGAATGAAAAGAGCATCACGCCAGGCTACAAACTCACTCCTTGTGCATAGCATCTCCATTAAAAGCTGGGCACACGTATGCACATGAAGCTACAGCTTGCCCTGGGCTGGCAGCAGTCTTCAGCCCAGCAAGCTGGGGAACCTCTGTGCTTCTGCCTGCTCTACACCTGTATCCACACCTTGGCTTGCTCTGTGAAGCCAGTGTCTGTGCTGCACCTTGGCATACTGCGGATTACAACATTCCAGGCCGCCTGCTGCAGCCCAGCTGTATGTCTGATCTTGGGTGAAGAATTTCTCTTTATACCAAACTGTCTATTCAAGTCATAAAAATAGGCTTTTTTTTTCCTTCTGTAAGTGCAACACTTTTCATATTTTTACTTCCAGCTGTCTAGATAGTATTTCACTTTTTTCATTTCTAGTGCTCGCTCTCAGTTATTTAATGTGAATTTCTAGGGCATGGTGCCCTTAGCAGACATCAGAGCAATATAACACAAGAAATCAGATATACGCTGCTCCAGGAGAAGGCAGGAACAAAAAGACAAACTAGGCTCTTAATACATATGGTGCTTTTGATTCATGGAATATAGAAAATTCTATTTGATTATATCTGTAATGGATCCTCATAACTTCAGATTAGGGTTATGCTGATGGCCCAACTAATGGACAGTTTATACAGGAATAGATTACATCCTATCATGTTTTTTTCTTGGTATCAATTACTTTGAATTTTTAAATGTCTCATTTCTCTGGATGTTTATTGCTCAATTTTCCTTTCTAAAAAAGCCTCCACACACACAATGCCCCTGGTGTTGCTCTGCTAAGCCACAAGGAACTCGAGTTTTTGTCTCCTGGAGCCCAGCAGCTACTGGCCTTTACCAGCTGCACAGGTCAGAGGAGGATCCACACCGTGCTGTACAGCAACTGAAGTCATCGCCGTGCATCAGCCATGAGGTAATGGAGTCAAAGTTCTCTTAAGAGGCACATGTGTGGTACTGGGTGGAAGATTTAAAGGCTTATTAAAATAACCTGTCTAAAAATGAAAAGGAACATGTGGGATTGCTGCCTGTAAGACAAACAGCAAATCCAACAATAAGAGAGATTGGAAGCAAAGGTGGTTTGGTGGAGAACACTTCACTTCCAGTCATCGTACATTAGTAAAGTCCTGAAAAATAGAATCATCACAGCATTTCTCTCCAAAGTGGTGCACAAGGACCTTGGAGGAGATGCCTGAGTATCAGTAAAGAGTTTAGGAGCCCATGGAGACACCAGGGATGTCACTCACTGCTCCGATGGTGGGGGGCCAGTGGATCTCTTCACACCTTGCCTAGCTATGACAATGCCTGAAATTCTCTCAAGGAGAAAAAATGGAAAAGGAAACTAAAACCCAACCCCTGCAGAGAAAGACAGCACCTTTGTCACATGCTAAATACTCACCAAGCTGCTACACACCAGTGATTTCAGGGTGATCTCTGCTATTTCCTTTATAAAACATGCTCTGCCTCGCTCCAGAGCCAACCTGCCCCTGTCAAGGGGCATCAGGACATTGGTCTCCCCCAGGAGCACCCATTCCAGTTCAGAGCAGGCGCTGAACTTTGGAGGGCACTGGCTGACAGTGTCAGAGGGGAGCACGAGGGCCACATTTCAATGGCACCTGTCAGCAAGAATCCTTTCTTTACCTGCAGATAAACTCTACAATTTGCCCAGCACAGACAGAGAGGAGGATGTAAGAAGAGAGAAGCCTGGCAGTAAGGATGCATGCCAGCTCCATCCAGAGGGCGAGGCTGCTGCTGGCCACAGCAAGAGGTATTTTCTGGGGTGAGACAGCATCCTGCAGCCTGCTCCTGCATCCTCCTTGAGCCTTTAACCCCATGCTTTGGTGGAGGCCCTGGTCTGCACTATCATCCCCTGCATGTGCCCCTGCACAAGGAGCCAGACCGACCTCAGAGGCTTCCTCAAGGACACCAGGAGGAGAGGGGCTGGAGGGGAGGGAGCACTGCAGCCCCCGTGCATGGGTGGAAGCTCCTGGGACCCGGCAATGCAGAGATGCCTCGCCCTCTGCTCAGCCACGCTCACACACACACAGGCTGCTGTTATTTCTACTCCACAAAGAGAGCTGGATCCACTTATTTTTTTCATTAAAATGCAAATTAATTTAATAAAAAGTGGAATTGTAAATTAATGAAGCACTTAAAAATTCCACATAACACAAGGCTAATACTGACTCTGTAGAAGTTCCCCCAGTTAATGTCACCACTAACTCTCTCGAGTGGGACCATCCTGGCAGCTCCACCGATCTAAATCAGTCTCTTTGACTGGTGATGGGATCAGAGCTCACAGAACAGGCACGCTGCCTTTTTACTGCTTCCCAATTACGGGGCCAGCTGGGCAGTCTGCCTCCTCCGCAGGAAATCATCCTCCAGGCATCCGCCTGCCCCCACACGCCTGATGCCTTCAGGAGCAGGGACATTTCCTTTCCCCTTGCAATAGTAATGGATCTCTGTAATTCACCACAGCCCGACAGGTCCCACAAAGCTACCCTGAGCAGCTCAGCAACGAGCTGCCCTCCCACCACATGCAGTTGCAGTAACATTGCTGCGTCCAGGCACTGAACTCTCATGGAGGTTTTGGACACGTTTGAGTCAGAGAATGTGGATCCACAGTTCCTACTTTTCCCCTAATACAAAGTGCCAGGTTCACATCCTGCTGCTGAAGCCAAAGCATCCTGTGTGCCAGTGGTGGGGCTGTCTCTAAGGAAGGGCTGGCAGCCAGCCCCATCTCACTGCTGCCGTGCATTGGGGCAGCCCAGACACTGCATGGAATCTCCCTCCGAGTGACTGGATCCCCAGCAGTCCCTCCATCCTCAGCGCTACTGCCCCGTTTCTACAGGGGGGAGCTGGGCAACGGGAGACAGCACCTTGCCCAAGGCTGGCAGGGGTCAAACACTGCTCAGGTCCTACCTTCAGGACAAACCCGAAGAAAACAAAACAAAATATTATCCTGGACACACAAATGCAAGGCTTGTTTCCTGCACCTTCCTTTCCTGACTTGCACTTCTATGGAAACGCCGTAGAAAAATTCATTCTCACAAAATTAATCCTTAAAGTAGAACCAGAGCAACACACTGGGCAAACATTGGCCAAAGTGAGCAAATTATTTCCAACAGGATCAATCCCTCCCGACTCACAGGTCCATATCCGAGCCCTTCACCTTCTACTTTTTTATAGTAAATTGAGAGAAAAGGCAATTCTGAGAATAATTCAATTAATCCTTAAGTAAGCATCTAAAGTAGGTTGGGCAAACCATTCCAAAAATTGCCCTTCCTCTCACTGCAAGCCAGAAAGGGAGCCCAGACACACAGCTTTCACAGAGACATGGCACCAGTGCGCAGCCAGAGTTAAGAGACACGGACCCTCCCTCTCACCTCTCTTGATGGGACCTTGTCCACCCCACACGCACCCACCTCAGCCCTCACAGCACGGAGCCCCTCATTGCACACAGAGCCCCACAGGTAGCCCTGCAGCACCCTCAGGCCATCGCACTGGAGCCCCATCAGACCCTTTGGGTCTCCAGGCCACTCCAGGACCTGCCCGGCTCCCTTTCCTCTGGCCACACAGCAAGGACCACGTAGGCTCCGTGCTGGTGTTAATCACCTACCATGCTCATTTATTGCCATGTATGCACCACTACCAGGAACATATATCCCTTAACTAAAGCTCACCTGTTATTGTAATGTCATCCCTGAGCCTCTCAGATAAGCCCTGCAGACAATTTATAATTACACAGGAGTAGCTCTTGTCCATTGCACCGAGGGGCCATCGGGAGAGGATTTAGGTCTTTCACAGAGCCACTGCCTGACAGGTCTTTTTGCTGTTATTGCATCTTGACAGCTCCTTACCACCCAGCTCCTCTTGTGACTCTACCCACATGCTTTGTTGTATGATCTCAGGTGAAGAGAGCACGTAATGGGCAATAATTGTGGGCGATTACTGTTTACTTGTTAACTTTGCTTGCCAGAGCAGCTGTGATGGATGCAGGGACTGGAATATTCCCTTTATCCCCTGTAGCACCAAGAGTGAACTGGTGCTTAATTCAAAGGCTGAAATCTATAAAAAAGAAAACGAAACCCATCATTAAATTTCTCTTAGCGGCTATGTGCATAATTCATCCAAACACCATCAAATATAAATGGCCTTGTGTCAGGATGAGCAGCACAGGCACGGCAAATCCAACCTGCTCCAGGAGACTGAACTGCAGAGCAGCCTCTCACCACCTTAATGAGATCAGGCACCAAAGTACCTCCAAGAAGTTCCCAAGCAGGACAGGATAATGGGATTGAGCCATGCGCGAGCAGCCCCTGTTCCCAGCATCCCTGGCCCCAGCCCTGCACTGGCAGTGCCTGAAAGTGCAAGAAGGATCAGCCTTGGCTTACAGGAAAGGGGGGCAAAAAGAGGAAAGGGGTGGTTTTCAAAGCCCGATTGGCATTTACAAACGGCTGCAGTGAGCCACAGAGGAGGTGGCCAGTGACAAGGGCACAGCACAGACCATCCCAACCCTCCCCCATTACCTCCGCTCCTACAGCAAAGCTGCTGCTCACACGGCTCCACTGCTCATTGCCTTCCTCCCCACTCCGCCCTGTCTAACAGCATTTGTACAGATTACATTACCCAAACCTTGCGTGTCTCCCTGCTAGCGTCTGCACCTCCATCTAGAGCAGAACAACCTCAATTCCACAGCAGCAGCCATGCGCCAGTCCTCGTTCCCCACCAGCAGACTCCAACCTGCTCAGTTTAGCAAAGCCTTGCAACAAGTTTTCCAGAAACTTTTTTCCATTTATTTGAGAAACACCAAGTTATTTAATAAATCACAGCAAGTTGTTTTGCAAAAGTATCCTTTGAACCATTAGATATTATTATGAATGCCAATTTTTCTACCCACCTTATGGCAGGATAAAGATACCCCACTCAATTTTCATCAAAAGCACATGAAAGCAATCAAGGCTCCTGTAGTTTCTATGGAAATAAGGGATGCAAATTGGGATTGCGTGGTGCCTTTTTTTCTTGAATTTATCCATAAAAATGCAAATACTCTTCAACAGATACTGAAATATTTGCCTTGTTCTAAGGGAGGCAAAATATATAGATGAGGCTCTTTTGTCCACTGGCTTTCGTGGCAAAGAGATGTGACAGCTCATGGAACATGAGCCTATCAAAGCTGAATGAGTCCCAGAGCACAGAACAGTGGCAGAGCTGGCTCTGGCAGGAGCTTGTGTGGCCCCAAAGGGCTGAGGTTTGTTCTTTGCAGCTCCCTCAGCTACCAGAGTTAGCAAACAAGCCCTTTCCCACAATGCGACCTACCTCGTCCACAGGTACCGCGTCGATCTGTGCCCACAACACAAAGTCACGCCAGCCACTCTGGTGCTGAGTTCAAAGAGCAACATCATCTCTTTGGTGCGGAAAACAGACAAGCAAAAGGAGCAACACAAATAAATCACATTTGCACTGCATCTGCTGTACCTTCCTGCCAGCCTTTTCAGGAAAGAGAGTACAACAGAGGATACCCTGTTCCTCTGCTGAGTCTCATCTTGTCCTGAAGCAGTGACTGATAAAACTCTGCAGCAGGAGGTTTAATTAATTCCTTTTCAAACTGAAGGATACAGAATAGTTAATGCTAGCAAAGGTCTTTGGGTTATTCCCCTAAGCGCTCTCCTGCTCTCTCCTCTTTTTCTGGAAGCTTGATCGTGTGTTTCACACAGCACTTACCAATAAATAATCAAACAGCACGAGGAGATGCTGATCCACAGCTGGGCCCTTTGTTCCCCAGCCAGGTCCAGGTGCCAAGTACTGCAGCACCACTGCCATGGGGACCTTTGCGGGAAGCTGGAGCTCATCCCTGATGCAAACTCTGTGCATGCGATCTTAGGGAAATGTAAAAGGTCGAGGCATGGTATTTGGGATCACTCTTGTTTGTCAGAGTGAATGACAAACCCTGGCAACTCAACTAGCAAAACTCCAAGCGTGAATCAGAACATTCTTCAGCTGCAGAATTATAAACTCGCTATTAATTAATTGTGCTGTCACTACATGCACCTGAGAACAACGGCCAGATCAAAGAACTGGCCAGAGATCAAAATGATTAGCACATCACTTACAGCTGAAAGTGCCAATTAGACACAGCAAAGGCATAGTCTGGTTTAGCTGCTCTATTAGCAGCTCTGGAAGAGAGAATTGACTCAATAGACTGTAGGGAAAAGTTAGGAAAGCCTAATGGCTTTTGTATAGGCAGAGAAGTTGTGGTGATCTGTGCACTGACTGTTGCTTCCCGAGGGTGCCAAACACCTCCCTGTTCCTATTGCACTCTCGACACCTTGAGCTGTGCTGAATGAGCCACTTGAGTCCCATTGCCTGTGTGGTTTTGGAGACCCAAAGTGCCCTAAAGCAGGTCCTGAAAGCCCCAGAGAGCCTGAAGCAGGAACCCAGCCTCTGGCAGGGACTGGGGCGGCTGCCCCTGCCCATCGCCTGCCCACTGGCAGCCGCAGCTCGTGTTGCTCCTGCACACAGAGGCAGCTGCACTGACAGGAGAGAGGCTTCCCAGGCTTACATCCACCCACACCCAGGACTGGTGACACCGATGACAGGGCCTGAGCTCTCGATGCTCCGATCTCCACTTCCCAAGGTGGAGAAAGTGTCACAGTTTTTGAAATACAGCCACATTCACTTCTGCTAGCATCTCACCAAGCACCCAGATGAGCTGCTTAGGGCTGACTTAGCCAAGTATGCCTGAATTTATGGTGCTGATTTATAATATTCCCTAAAGTTACTGGGGAAATGCATTCCAGCTGCACCTTGCCAGCCTCTAAAGGGGCCTGTCCTGCTCTACAGAGAGCCTCTCTTTTCACCAGCAGCAGGAGGACAGCAGTGAGGAACAGGGTCCATTTTATACGTTTTCAGTCTCGGATCAGTATTTTTCAGAGAGAAATGCTGAAGCGTGACCAAAAGTACAAGTTCAGTGGAGGAATTACTCACTGACTCTGGGCAGGCTGGATGCCACGTTGTGCCCATAAGCAGTGGCTCTGGATTGCAGAGCTGGCCTGTGCCATCGTTGAGCTCAAGGCTGAGGCTACGCGCTACTGGGAGGGTGAGGGTTGCTGGCTTTGCTGAAGCCAAGTCCCTTGCAGTCCCCATGCTCCTCACTGAGCACCCAGCCTGTGAGGCCAAACCCATCCACTTGGGTGCCTCAGAAAGAAGAGGCTCTGCTGGATGCACCAGGAGGAGAGGCCAGACGGAGGGGGCAACGTCTCCTGAGAAATGGGTTGAGAGCAATGGTAGCTGCCAGCCCCACTGCGGGACGATCCCCGCTCTCCAGCGAGATATCACAGAGACCTGGAGAAGGCACTGTGGTGCTGCAGCCGGGCACTGGCTGCTGCCCACGCACTTCGTGTCCTTCCTCAGATGCACTTCAGCTGTGAGCTTTGTCTCCATTGTCTTCTGTTTGTCACATTGTTTAATTTCTCTTTTTAATTGACTCAGACATTGTTTAATTTCTCTGTTTAATTGGCTCAGACAGAGAGGCTGCAGGCGATGTCATTCTCGCATCATCTCTCAGAAACATCGCAGGCATGAGGGTGACTTTATTGGTCACATGCAGAGAAGCTCTGCAGCATCCCCACGGATCCACCCCAGCTGGGACGGAGCAGCAGGAACAGAGAGCAGATAGAAAGCACGGATGTTTGCAGGACAAAGGCTATTAGTGGGGTGCCATCCTGGCTTGTACAGAAACTGCTTTCATTTAACAGACATGCAGACAAGCAAGACAGCAGGTAGAATGAGAATTCAGCACAGCACACAGATGACACCACTATTTCCATCATTCAGATGCAGAATTCCTGAAGGGAGCTTCCAAGGCTCTCACACTGCAAGGTGAAAGCAGGTAAACAGAGAACAACAAAGCCTTGCCACGTTCGTACAGTCTCAGAGCAACTACTGCAAGGTCTGTTCAAGCCACAGAGTTTTCTTTATTGATACAGATTCGACTGATACCTGCAAAAATACAGAACAAATGTTCAGTTGTATTTCAAAATGCCTTGCATTCAGCATGCCCTGTATTTTTCCAGTCACATAAATTACTTGAACAGAGGTATTCACCCCTCCAGATTCAACAGGTACAATACAAGAGCGGTTTCATGAAGCCTGGTTTGATGGACCCAGGTCCTTCAGAACATTATTTCTCACACTGGTTTCTTTTGGTGGGTGCTGGACAGGGCTGGAACAGCTTGAGGTGTAAAATGTGAGTTCAGACTTTCCCTAGAGAGCTGCGAGTGTTTGGAGATCTGCAGCACTGCTCACTGAAAAGATTTTTAATAGCTTTGACCTTTGTGGGGTTTGTGCAGTCTTCTTTTGTCAAAAAGTGTGTGTGGAAGAATTCTGGAAGGGCTGAAGATAATAGAAGTGTTCTACAGGCTGCTGAGGGATCACAGAGTGCTCCTTCCCGCGTGTGGGTTATTGTTCCAGGGTTCAGGCCATTAGCATCAGCTGCTGGAGACGTATGGTACTGTGTAATTGGGAATGGCAAATAATTGCTGGTCAGGAGGCAATATAAATATTTGTTATTGCAGATGACTTATAAATAAATCATTTGAAATGACAAAATTAATCAGACAGTTCATTTGACAAATAAGTATTTGATCAGCTCTGCCTGAGCCAGTGGCCAGCCGGGCACTCCATAATGAGAGTGCCCAGAATGCACAGAAGTCCCTGAAATTTATGGAAAGAAATATCATTTCATCTCAGGACACGCAAGCACAGAGGGATGTGATCGGATCACCCGCCTTTCAGACCAGAAGGATCCCAGAAGGCTGGGGGAGCAGTGGCAGCCCCAGGCCGAGGGGCAGGAGCACGAGCGGCCAGCCTGGCACGGCCAAATGCACGTGGACACAGCTCCATCTGCCACTCCCGCAGGTCCAGCAAGTGCCCTCGACCCCTCCCTGTCTAGGGCACTGCGGGCAGCCCAGGGGGTTCCACCACACAAGTGCAATCGCTTGCCAGGTCTCTTGCATCACCTTCAGTGCCAGGCAAACACAAGCTGGGGTTTTCCCAGACCTATGATATGAGCGTGTGGCAGCCAATGAGTTCAGTGTGCATTGCGTCTCATCTGTACTCAGCACATGACCAAACTGTGAAGAAGAAAATAGCCCCTGAAAATAAAAGTATGAAAGACAGGAGGAGACATGAGCCAGGAAAAAAAGCAAACAGCTCCTTGCCTGTATTCTGACTTCCAGTGCCTCCATCCTCCATCCCTACCACACCCTCTGAGCTGCTGTATTCAGCTTGTAGTGGGTTTGGACTCATCAGTGTTTGGAAACGTTAATATAATCTGAGATGTAAAACAGGCAAAAAGCAGCACATTTTGGGTGATTTCTTTTTTCCTTTGTGCATTTCAGCTCAAACCCATCTCATACAAAAAACCCAGCCCTTGCCTCCAACAGCTGAAACGTCAGGTTTCTCTTATTTTTACGGTCTGGTCTCATGGGATGTCAAGGGTACCATATGACACTCAAGAGTGAAGAACCACAAAGCTTTTCCTCGGTGATGACAGAATGGATGTAATCACCCCAGACAGCTGGGAGAGGCACCTTTCCCACCCCATCCCCACAAGTGCACCTCGAGTAAGAACACAACTTAGTAAGGATGGGACAATGAAGATCCTTCAACACAGAGGGATGAGGTTTCCCATCAAAAAGCATCTTTGTTTAACCAGAGTGGCTGGAAGACCTGTAAATGCTGAGGATGATGAATGTAGCCATGGCGAAAAGGGCAACCTGTTGTGAGTGTTGGATCGTGGTGGTGCAGTCGCTGACTAGTGGGACCAGTGGGACCTCTGGTAAGCTGGCCACTGCCACCATGGAACTGCAGGATTGTTAGATTGTGCAATTATCAGAAAAAAAGTGAGCATTTTGAGGGGCAGCTGCTGCCAGGCAAAGCACAGTTCCACTGGTCCTGCGGGGTGATGGCTGGCACACAATCTTTACAGGGAGAAGGCCCACAGCCCCTAGAGCCCACAGAAATCTCTGCCAAACAGCAGTGCTGGCATGGGGTCCAACTTGCTCAGATTTCACATCTCTGGTGCCTTTCTCAGAAACATTAACTCCCTGAACCCCTCTTGGGCTGCGAGGTTTGTGAGGAAGTGAGGATCCCTCAATAAGAGAAGATGGTAATGCCTCATTTGCATATTTTAGGAGGAAGCTCCCTATGAAATCACATACCTGGCATTTTCTACACTCTCCAAATCCCCAGTCACTTCCAGCTGATGCAAATAAAATCTCATCATTCAGCAAACCTTGGCACCTCCCCGAGGCTGGGAGGATTAACTGAAGGCAGAAGAAAGTAGCAGGTCAAACTTCTCCTCATATGCAACAGTTCCATGGTTTGATTTCTATCAAGACAGAGTTTCAATGCCACAAAAAAAACCCCAGCAAGCACCCTGTGGACAACAGTGACACCGTGGTCCCCAGAGTTCATGTGAGAGGAGACACAGAGGCAGTGACTGGACTGGAGAGTGATGGGCAGCCCTGGGGCTGGCAAGGAGTGAAAGGGACCCATCTGCTTGGAGGAGACTCATCAGCCAGAGCCCCCTTGCTCAGGGGTTGCAGCCCAGCGAGAGCCCAGCCAAGGCTGGGCTTGGGCTTGAGTCGCTCTACACTGGGTTCCTCTTGGTCTGTGGTGGGGCAGGTCCAGGCTGCTGAGTGGCGGAATTTTCCAGTGTGTTGTGAATGCTTACTATGCCATCAACTTTTTATTTAAATGACGTTTGACTGCAGTGCTAAAAGTACGATATTGAAAATCAATAAGTAGAAAGTGTTTGAAAGCCAATCTAAATCAAATATTACAATACAGTGAAGTTAATCATCTGAAATTAACCTCATAACTGCTTGAATCACTCCAATCTATAAAGAAAATCAATACAGGCATATCAAACCCTACTCCAAGCTGCTGCCTTTTCCAGCTGACCATGCAAATGGAAATTAATAGCAGGTGGATGCTTATTGCTCCTAATTACATGTTAACACTTCATACAGGGCCAAGATGGTCAGACAATGACTCCTGGGGGAATTTGGCCACGAGATGCAGCCAAAGGCTCCTGCTTTGAGGAGGCACCACAGCAGCAAAACCCCTCCAAGCCGCTCTCACGGCAGTTAATTTCAGAGCCAGTCAGAGCCGAGTGACTAACAGGCTGTTCCATGTGGAGAATTGATTATCCCTGGATGAAAAACAGCTGCTGGATCACAGCACCCTGCAGGCTCCCAGGCTCTGGCTCAGGCCCAGGGTTCGCCCAAGCTGCCTGCACCGTCCTGCCAGCAGCTGGACCTGGTTCTGGGCACTGGGAAAGGACACGGGTCCCCACCAGCATCCCCAGCACCTGCAGCCTCCCACCTAGCAGCACCCGGCTGCCAACACAGCCACCTGCACCCTGCGCTGCACACGCATCCTGCATCACGTCACAGCGGTGCTCCCCAAAAGGACCACCACTGATGTTGCCTCTTCTGGAATTCACCCAGCCCCAGGGCTGCCTCCCCGTCTCCCCGCAAGCAGCTCTGAAGCCCAGGGTGTTGCCAACTGGCCCTAGTGGGGGCTGCAGCCCAGGAGAAGGGGGCACAGCCAGCACACTCCTGTCTAGCTGCATCGCCAAAGTGGCCATCAACGCAGAATTTACTAGGAGGCTCTGAGATATGACAGTGATAAGTGCTTTGATAGCAGATAGAAATCTATAAATAACAACAGCTTCTCTCAAAAAACCTCATTTTAAAATAATGAAGACATTTCTTAAAGTGACAAGTGTCTGAAATGTTGACGGTAAAAGCTGGGGAGGCTCCTGAAGTCTCAGGAACAGATGCAAGGAGTGAGATCTCAACAGCAACCTGCACAGCCTCGGGAGCCCAGGATTAGTCAGAGCCAAGCAGTGATCACAAGCTTTTCCAGATGCTCCATGTGGGCAAATTCAAAGCCGAATGAAGGTTCATAAGCAGATGTCATTGTCCAGGGAGCGTGGCCACTTCAGATCGGTCCTGCCAGTGCTCAGAATGATGAGCAGCACTTGCCTCCCAGGTCCTCTCACTGGCCAACCTCCCTGTGCGCACCAGCCACCCCGAGGTCAGATTATTTTCTGCATTACAGTGAAGGAATAGGACAGTGCCAATTTTCTAGCTGCCAGTCTGGTACATGCCAGCTGCTCTCTCTCTCTGTGGGTGCAACTCTGCACAGTCCCAGACCAGTGTGATTTCACTGGCCATCGTCAAGCTCAGGGCACTTATCCACCCAGCATGGTTGTCGAGACAGCTACAAGGTGGTGGAAAACACGACATGAAGGAAAGGAACCAGCGGGTGCTGCTGGCTGCACCAAACACCTCTGGATTGTTTCCTTTGTCATCTGGGTGCAGGACTCCAGGCTGGGCTTGAGGTGGCTCTTCTTCTTCTTCTTCTTCCAATCTCCTAAAGTTTGTGAGAGCCTTGCTGTAACCCTGCCTCCATTGGAAGGAAGGGACCTGTAAGACACCAGATGCTGCTGTCCCTTTCGGGGTGGTGGCAAGGAGTCACACAGGAGCGATGTGGCACAGTTTGGGCCAGATCTTAGTCACCCCAAGCGTAAACAGGGCCCTGAGGTGTCAGCTTGTGCAGGAGGAGACCGAGTGTCCCACCATGGAAAGGCCTTGGAGGAGAGCAGTCTCCACTGCAGCTGCGGCTGCCCAGCCAAGCATGGGGCTGCTGGCTGCTCCTGCCAGGTGGCCTGGTGGCACGGGCAGACAGGTGGACAGCCTGCAACACTAGCAGCCGACAGCCTGTAGAAGACAGACAGAGAGCTTGCAGAGCAGCAGGTATGTTCTCACACAGAGGTGTCACTGCTCTTGTGCAGCCGTGGCAACAGCTCCCCACTGCTCACAGTCAGACTTCTGCTCCTTGTCTGCTTCTGCATTTCAGCTCCAGATGCAAAAGACCAGAAAGAGGGAGGAGAACAAGAGGCAGAGGACGTCCCAGAAGTGGACAAGCCAGTTGAGAGGCTAGAAATGCTGTTCGAAGGGGCAGTTTTCCATTCTCTCTCTCTCCATATATATATATATATAATCTCCCTTGGATTCCCCTGCAAAGGCCTTGCACAATCCGCCCTCACCCTCACCCAAAGGGACAGCAATATGTGTAAAAAATGCTTCATTTTTAATGTTTTAAGCTGAAAGAGTTTAAAATAACTGGGAGCTTTCCCAGTGCTTAAGAATCTCCTCATTTCTGCAAATTACAAGGAAGAACTGCATTTGCAGAATCAATACTCAGAATTTACAAACAGTTCTGCAGGTGAGGAGATGTGGTGGCAGAGCTCAGCTCCTGAGAGGCAGAACCGCCAGCTGCAGCTTTCTGTCTGACCTGCAGCACGGGATGGTTTCAGCCATGACCCTGGCAAACACATGCTCTCCACATCACAGCAGGCTCTTATTTTGTTTTATCATCTGTTTTAGATTTCGAGCTTTCCAAGGAAGTACTGTATCTCATTTAGTGTGGGTAGAGTACACAGCAGCCACGATAGAAAACCTGAAGCCATGAGCTCCTGCCACAACATAAAGAGTGAAGAAATAATTATCAGAGGAAAAGCAAATATTAACATCTGGGGCTCCCGCAGTGAGAGCTCAGGGTGGGAGGCACTGCGCTAGCAAGAAGAGGTCCCACAGTGGGGAGAAGGGGGTTTCTGCCCTGCTCTCAGCTCAAAGCCCCAGCATCTCCTTCTCAGTGGAGCAGGTCTGAAAGCCCCTGGAACTGGTACTGCCATGAGCTCCTCCCCATTACCCACTGTCTCCCAGTGACCCCAGGAGAAGGGGGAGATTCAGCAGCCCATCCTCCACGTCCACCCAGCCGGTCCCTCCCAGCAGAGCCAGGTGCACCAGGAGGCAACACAGAGATGAACTGGGCACACTGGCAATTACACAACAGCAAAATAGAAGGCAGGCTTTGCCTAATGCCACTAAAACCATTTACAGCCTACTGGAGGGGACCGCCACCCCATTAAGAAACCAAAAGACATTCTGGCTTTCTTCAGCCTGGAGGCTTGGAAGCAAGAAGCATTTGCTGCCTAATTAAATTTCAATATACAGGCAGAGCACAGCTCTTCTTGTGGATCCATTTTGGACAGTATGCCAGATCGTGAGAGCAAGCTCAAGCTGCCTACGGCCACTGGTACCTACTCCCGGCTGGCGTGGCAGGGTCCCGTGGTGTGGGGAGCAGCGGTCACGGTGACAGCTTCCCAGAGCTGCCATGAGCTTCCACATGCGGATGCACCACACAGGGAGTTCGACTCTCTCCACTGCAGAAGCGCAATCAGGAGATAAGACAGAAGTGCTGTGACACTGGAGGAAACTGCGTCTCCGATGGCACAGTGGACAATGCTTTCCTGAAGAATAAATGAGATGGAGCCAGGGACCTGCTGACGATTAGCAGGGCACTGGTCTGCCACCTGCACACACATGCAGTAGTTTTGCATCAGAGTTTATTATTCTCCACTACTTGTTAACAGGCAGCATCTGAAACCAAGTGGCTTTCTCTTCCTGATAGCACTGCTCTTTTTTGCTGAGGGCTCCTCTGCCTGTTTTTTACAGGCAGATGGCTAGCAAAAGAGCTGACCCAGCTCCAGGGAGAGTTTAACACCCTGCATCAGTTCACAGTGTCCTGGACCCAGCCAGGAAGCTGCTCTCCTCACGTCACGCAGCTCGTGGCCTCTCTCCACCGCGACCCACAGCACAAGGACGGTCCCTTGCAGCCTCTGTTTTGCCAGGCCAGAGCCCTGCACTGGGCTCAGCCTCCCTAAAAATCCTGCCCCTGCCTCCCCTAGTGCCTGCTCTGCTGCTCCGCACACTGGAACACAAACAGGGAGTCCAGCAGACATGCTCACTGCTCCTGATGCCGCTTTTTATTTCTGCCACAGCTCCAGCCCTTGCCATTTCATGAGGTGATGGCACCAGGAGCCACGCACAGTCCCTGCCTGGGTGCAGCCCACGGTGCAGCCACCGCACAGCAAGCAAGCAGCTGGGACCTCCTGCACATCACCGAGGGCGCCCAGGGGTCAGGGGTCCACAGCCACTATTTCCTTGGCAAGTCAATGCCCGAAAAGCACCCTGTCAAGATCAGTCTGTGACAGATGGCCAGGAACAGAGACAGGCCCTGGTGCTAAAAGCACTGTGGCTTTTAAACCAGAGACTCACAGGTTTCCATTGTGCCACGGCTCTCCCACCGTGAAGCTGCCTGCAAGAAATGTTCACGCAAGCCTTCCAGAGCACTGTGCTGAAATAAGGTGCTGTCAAAACAGCATGTATTTGTGCAGCTGCCACAAGGAGTTGTTATTATTGTATTTTTCTATAATAGAGAGACAAGTGTGCTCGGGTACACAGGGTGGTAGCAATCAGCAGTAGCAGTGCTGGGAAGCAGGAGCAGCTCAGGGAGAATGATGGCCTAGGGCTGCCACAGGTTCTAGACAGGAGCAAAGGGCTGAGTTTCAGGTCTCAAGAAGGGCAAGCCAGAGCTTTCCTGCTGGCCAGGACACAGATCCATGCGCCTTTGGAAATGCACCGCTCCAAACACAGTGAGGTGCACTGCTGAGTTACAGACACCCCAGCTCTCTGCTCCTGGACACCGGGCACCACTGCCTCCAAACATGCGTGTGTCTCTCTCTCGGCCGCGCTCGGAGCTCGGCAGGCACAGCCACCACCAGCAGAGGAGCTGGGGCTGGGTGCAGCAGGTCCGGGAAATCACTGCTGGGAACACTGGAGGGTGAAACTGAGACTGCAGCGGCCGCTGCCTCCTCCACACACGTCACACAAATACAGGCAGACGTGCACACACGTGCACAGGCACACACGCTCCCCACAGCTGCCTGCACACAAAGCAAAACACCAAGCAACTGAGTAACTGCAACTCCATTTCAGTCCAGCCAGAGGCCAGCCGGTGTTTGATCAATATTTTCCACAACAGCCACTTCCATGTGATAAATGCACTTACAGGGAAGAGGAACAAATTAACCTTCTGGTGCGGATGGCAGCTGCTGCCTGAGAAAAAAGATGGCTCAATTCAGCAGGGAAGGGCCAGGATTCCTGCAAAACTGACCATCCACAGCAGCATCTGGGAAGCATTAATGAAAATCAGCCCCGGTAGCACCCAGCCACCCATGCACGTGAAGCTGAAACCGAGTCTGCCGCTGTGAGCACCATCAGCATGTCTCAGGTAGTGAGGAGCTCTCATGCAGGGAGCAGGAACATCTGAACCGATAGATAATGTATATACTGGGGGGAGCTGATAGATGGAGACAACGGAGGAATTGTGCTGCAGCATCGTGCATGTGGAAAGATAACAGGCATCTCAAAAAGCACTTCCCAACATCAATCTTTCCACTGGTGACAAATTGTTTGGAGTTGGGGTAATTCAGCAGCTGGCTGGATCAGAGATTACATCACAGATTTCTCACCCCGAGACACTGGATGCAAGTGGCAGTTCGTGGAAATATGAGGAAGGATTCAGGTGTGACAGGTGCCACGCACAGGAGAAGCGCAGCCCCAAGGAACCGTGTGTGAGGACCCAGCAGACTGGAGAGATGGCAAAGCAAGTGCTTTTTCAAGGAGAGAAAAGGCAGATGGACCAGCACACAGCAAGTCCCGTCTTTAGGCTGGTGGTGCCCCAGCACTGAAGAAGGCAGCCCTAAGCACCAAAAAGAAATGAAACACTGGAGAAAAGACCAGGACCCACACAGGGAGGAAGACATCCATTTATTTCTGACTACTCTGACCACTCTGATTATTTTTACTTTTCTCCTAGCTGCAAACATGGGATGAAAATAAACTCTTATTCTACTGCTCTGTAATCCATCATGAACTTGAATTTGTCTGTATCTGAAAGTAACCTTGCGCTGCATCAGCCTCAGCATCAAGAGCACAGCCAACAGGATTCTGTATTGGACCGCGGTCCATAAGCTGTCCAGGAGCTCCCTTTTACTTCTGAATCTTATCCTGCTTCTCTGTCACTGCCAGGTTGCTTAGCTTCATGTTCCTGTCACTCTCACTATGAAGACAACACCAGCTCAGGAGCCAGGTCCTGTGCAACACTTCCATACACTGGTTGCAGTAATGTCTATAAGATATTCACAGACTTTGCCTCCTGGAGTGTGCCGAATGGAGTTCTATCCTCAGATCCATCCCTGGAGGAGTTCAAGGCCAGGTTGGATGGGGCTTTGAGCAACCTGATGCACTGGGAGGTGTCCCTGCCCATGGCAAGGGGTGGAACTGGATGAGCTTTGAGGTCCCTTCCAACCCAAATCATTCCATGACTCCATGATTCCGTGATCCCATAAAAGCCTCTTTCCTATCAGCAAAATGCAGTCCCAGGTACTCTACAAAACATCCAGAACTGTGTTTATTGTACAGCAGTGCTGGAGACAGCCACCAGCCCAGCTGGCGTGTGTTTTCCACCCTTGGGGCAGGGCTCTAGCTGATGGCTTGGATCAGGGACAAGCTGCCTGGCCCCATCTGTCTCCACACAGGAGCTGCTAACCTGTAAGGTCTAAAAACCTGCTCTGAAAAAGATGATGAAGGAAAAAATGGAGCACACACACTCTGGTAACGGCAAGATGCAGGGAAGAGGGGCTGGAAAATTCTGTCAAAAGAAGATGAAAGCCTGTTCAAATTCTGGTTTTCTACTGAAATAAATACATAGGGTGTGATTTTGCTGGAAATTCATTAATTTTCCGCATATTCCCAGTAAGTTAATTTATCTTCTAGTAACCGCATAAATAGAACAGGCAAAAATGCTGGAAGTAGATTAAACATTGATGTAAGTATACATTGATTTGAACATTCCTGTGCCTTTGCTTGTGACACATCAATAAAATTAAATAATATCTTAATAAAATGTCTGGGTAATTATGTCTTTTCCCTTGGGTAAGTATGCCCTTCAGCAATGTAATTAAAAGCAAAATTACATTAACCCTCCAGTGACCATTTGACAAAAAATTAAGAGTCTAGAGAGTTGTCTCATGCCCAGCCAGGTCGCTCTTGGTGCACTCCATCTGGCACTCGCACGCGGCTGCACACCCCACGTTCATTGGACAATGGTTCAAAGAAAGATTGTCCTCACTCATAGCATTTGAATACCAAGAAAGCCAGGTCCTTGTTCTGCCTGGGGAAACAAAGGTGGCTTCATTCCCCAGGAGGACCTGGCTTTCTGCGCCCTGGTACCTGTCTCCGCACAAGCATCCCCAGGGCGGTGGTGCAGTGCTGAGCCAGAGGCCGCCTGGGTGCCTCGCCAAGCCATAGAAACGATGCTCAAGATGGACCTCAGATGTGAGGCCACCAAGCTGACTTCTCCTCCCCTGGACAGAGGGAAGTGTGGTAAAGCCAGTGGTTCTCTAAGACGCCAGGGAAAATCACACTGACTCAAGTCACAGCTGGTGACAGCCCAGGGCTACCATGTCACTGGGCCCTGCCAAGAGAAAGCCAGTTTGCCAGTAAGATGAGTAGGACAGAGGAGACAGAAATGAGCACTTACCAACAGATCACAGACAATCACTTTAAAACTTTGGTGACTCAAAGCAAACAGTGCTTCTGGGCACTGCTGCCTGTGCAGCACAGGGCCATGGGGCCAGGCTCCTACAGATGCAGCATATCCCAGAGACCCAAGCACCTGTGGGTCTCACTCCCAACTGGCATCTCAAAAGTCTGCTATTATTGCAACTGCATTCAGCCTAAAGGAAATCATCCCCTTCCCCAGCTGTAGTTGAACTGTTTCTGAAGAGTGCCTGGATTGCTGCTGTCCACATTTACGATTTCCTGCCAAAATCAGCCACAAAGGGTCAGATATCCAAGGCGTTCCATCTGTCTTTCTGTAGAATCAAGGCCACATTCCAAATGCTGGCCTCCAGCACCTTATTCTTCACAAAGCATTCTTATTTCCAACCAAACAGCCTCCCATGGCTCCCGCTGCTCTGCCAACAACAGCACAAAACCCTCTCTGCCTCCTGCTCCCACACCCATCATCTGTTCCCTCTGCGATACAGGGTCGCAGCCAAACACTAGCAGCCTGGACGTGGCGAGTGACAGCCGGACAGGGGCACAGGGTTTGAGGTGAACGGTGCATGAGAGCTTTTTGGGGCAGAGGCAAGAATCTGCATACTGTGCTGGGTCCCTGGCAGAGATGACACGGCCCCTGCATGGAGACATTCAGCCAGCCAGGCCCTCAGGCTCCCTCCCTGCTGCCCACGGCCAGCAATGCAGCCCAAATAAAGAGCAGCAGCTTGCTGGCATCACCAGAAGAAAGCGGTAGCTGAAGATGAGGTGCAAGGACATGGTATTCATCACTGCTTGCAGAAACCCTTCCTTTTCTCCTGAAGAGTTGGCTGGGCTTCCTCATCCCATGCAGGTAGCGAGCATGTGCCTGTGACCCAGCAGTTCTCTCCTCTCACCAGCACAGGGACACTCAGCACAGCTTGGATCGGCCAGCAGCTGTTTGGAAACCACCAAGAAACTCTAATGCTCATGCATGCTCAGAGCATGTTAGAGAGCCCATCATCATCATCCAAGGCAGCAAAGCCCCTTGCAACTTCCCATTTGGCAGTGATGGACGGCCACGCACCTGCTGACAGGGACACTGACAGTGTGACCTTTCAGGAACCACCAAGTAATCTGTTTGCTCCAACCCTGCTGTGTCCTGCTGTCAGCCTGTCACCAAAACTTGCCATTCACATAACCTATTAGTTGTCTAATTTGTCTTTCTGCCATGGGTCCTGATGCTCAGTCCAGTGACTGTGCATTTTTAATGCTCTCATTAGTTAATAAAGCACCACTTTGGAATCTGAGGGAGGGAGGTGAGGAGTTGTCTCTGTCCCAGCACATCTCTCTCCTTAGCACCCAGCACATCCCACCATGCTGTGGAACCACGCTGGAGCCACCCTGTGGGACAGGAATGCAGCAGCCAGAGCCTTGACTGTGCTCTCCACGCAAAAAACATCTTCCAGCCTGCTCAAAGGACCTCGTGAGGCCTGACACAAAGGCACCTTCTCTGTCTTGCCCAGAGCTGGCCATGATTTCCATCGCCTCCTGGGCACCCTAGAAGGTCTGGAGACAGACAGTCTCCAGCTTGGTTTCAATACCTTTTGCTTCACTCTGAGCTACAAACAGGAGGGTTTGTGGATAAGTCTCCTCTGGGAAACACAAGCCCAGCAAACAATGCTGGTTGCATGGGGGGAGAGAGGTAATGGGGACATGGACCAGCTCCAGTCACAGTCTTAGCAGGAGAAGAGATGTACAGCAAATGGGGACTTTGAGAGCATTACACTTGATCAGAGGTTTCTCCTCCTGTCCCAGTGCTATGATGGACTATGAAGGTGGTGTCTGAATCACGTAGATTGGTCTGTGTTCCAGACACCACGTCCAAGACCTCGGTGTAGACATCCAGGTCTAGCACCTGATGAAGCAACTACCCGGTTTGGAAAGCAGAACCTCCCCCCATCCCCAGGAGATGATCACAGCTCCAGATCTGAGCCAAATCTAACAAAGCAAAGCCTTTACATTTGAGCTCATATCACGCAGAGTGCTTTGAGAGGTGACTTTACCCTGTGCTGTGTTTCTGCAGGTGTTTTCATCTGAAGGCCTCGCAGAACTTTGCAGCCATTCATTAGCAAAGAACTTCCTGGCACTGTCAGCTAATGAGAGAAGGGAGCCAGATGAAAAAAAGCTATTCCTGAAAAGCGGATCAATCCTGAATTCACAGCAAAGCTTTGCTTCCTGCTTATTAGGGTTGGAACCAAAACGATCTAGCCAAGTTTGTGCTGCTTTGCATATCTAATAAGCAGGTATTCATCTATCTGGATGCAATTACTAAATGAACCTTTGGACGCAGAGTGAAGAGGCCGGACCCTCTGCTTACTTAACTTTTCATTTAAATCCTTCGAATACCGTGTGCCATACTTTATCATGCATTTAAAACATCACAGTTAAACCCCCCGTATGACATTTTACACCTGACTTAACCGGCACTAGATTATCAGCTGTTGGCCGGCGAGTGCATTTTTTACAACTTGCTTTTCTCTGAACTTGCATTAAAAGGCCCTGGAAACCTATTGGGACTGAGAAGCTCAAGACAGTAGCAATGTAACCTTACAGCTCCTGGTGTGCTGGTACAGACCATTAGCTGCAGATGTCCTTCTGAAGATCAAGAGCACTTCAAAGCCTCCTAAATTCCTTCCTAAGCTCCAGAGGCTTGGAACATTTGCACGGCTTATGCCAGCTGACCTTGATTCATAAAGCACTGCTCAGATTCAGACTAAGACTTCTCCAGGAAGCAGTTTAAAGGTCTCCCATTCTCTGCTGTGAAACAGTCAGACCCATTTGCACAAATTTGCACAGTTATATTTTCAGTTGTTTGTCTTGTAACCAAAACAAAGCCTTGATGCTTTATCCTTAAAATTGATTGTCTATAAAATACTGAAAGACAGAAAGAAAGTGATTATGCAGTCAGAGTTCAGAACTGTAAAGATCTGTGGGAATTTGTTGCAAACAGGCTAACTGAAGAACTGTAAGCAGCTCAAACATGCCTGTCCCTCTGCATCTTTAATGCAGTACCTGGCTGGAACACCCAGGTGGGAGGATCCCCTTTCTCACCCCCAGTTCCAGCCACTATTCCTCCTCCAGACATACAGACCCTGGCTCTCCAGCCTGTGTCCTACACGTGCTCACGGTTGGTCCTCGCAAAGGCAGAAGCTCAGCTGAGCTGCCAGTGGTGATCACACCAGTTCTTCAACACTTTCATGGCACAGGATAGGCTGTGGGACTGGAGAGGAACAGGGACTGCAATACATATCTTCCGGAAGAGACACAGTTTAAGAACGAAGATATGGGGTTCAGAAATTTGAGGGCAGTAACACAGTGATCAAAGTAACAACACAGCTGCTCTACTGATTTATCCTCCAGAGGGAAAATGACATTTCATTCCTGCTCTGAAACACTTTCCCAGACAAAACAAATTCATCCAACTCTCAACCTATTGAATGACAAGGGTTTTCTGAGAGAAAAGCAGCAAGATTGAAAATCCAAAGTTGCTGTTTGTTCTGCCATGAAAGCTTGAAAATTAATTTATCTGGTGAGAATTTTCTCTGTGCGCTGAAGAACTTGATTATTTTTTTAACCTCTTAGAGAAAAAGTCATGACTGCTTCTTTTTGCATCAAGACTGTGATCTTCACTTGTAAAGACAGGAGAGGCAAGAGTGTTTCATGTGCCAGAACACCGCACTGTAACGAAGGGACTCTTCTCTTCTGCCACCAGTGCATTAATGCAAAGAACTCTGAAGAAGCTATGACGAGTGAAAGCCATTCGTCACAGCATTTAATGCCTTGAGGCTTCTTGCAGATAGTTCTTTCGATAGACTTTGGGAAGATCTCCACTCACTCTGTCTGCAAAGCAGCAGAGACCTTCTGTTCTTCCTGACACTCCTGGGACCAGGTAGCAACTCATGTTAGGTTAAAAAACCACTGAAGGTAGTTACCAGTTTCTGCAGACTATCATTAGTGATATACAAATAGTCCAGGGAGTGACCAGTGCTTTGGAATTCAAGGACTGCTGATAGTTCCTTCTGTCAGTGCTCACTGTCATAATATTAGTAACAAAATAATTCAAATTCAGATAATTTAAATGCTTAATGAAAAAAAAAAAAAACCCCAATCCCATTGCATCTACATTGTCAAAGACCTGGGGTGCTGCCCTTCCCAAGGAGGTAAACTCTTATATTGTGCCTGTGACTTTGGAAGGACAGGAAGCCCTGGCATACCAAGCTCATGCTCCCTCTCCCTGCCACAGACTTCCAGATTTACTGGAGTGACAAAAAGGATAACTCATTCCATTGCTTTTAAGCAAATGAACCAGCCCTGCACAAAGAGGACATTCCAAAATCCGAGAACCAAACACCAGAACAACAGCAAAGCCCAGACGGCTCAGCTGTGCAAGTGGCACAGTGGCACTCTCTTTCAAAGATGGAAAACCAGCACAAATAGCAACAATCTTTCATGCCCTGGCAGCTGCTGCCAGTTACTCGTTCACAGAATAGCATCGATCTAACAAGAGTTTGTTCAGTGTCAGCTGTGATGGTGCTGTATGGGAAATGGATTTCTTCTTTAGTACACTCTCCTCCAATGGCAGTCGGCGCTTTCCATGGCAATGGGATGTGCGATCAGTTTAACAAGCTGCCGATGGGATTATGCAGAATCATTTCATTGGTTTCCAGTAGCTCTGCGAAATGGCATTTGCTGGAAACAGAAGTCAGTGTGGACCGAACTGAAAAGGCAATGAGATTGTGCCCCAAAGCCTTATGCCAAAGGCGAAATGACGCACTGAACATCTGCGATATTTCAGAGTGGAGAAGTCCAGCTCCCATAGAAGGTGGGCATCCCCAGAGCAGCTGGGCTTTCTAGGATAGGGAGGGATTTTTAGCAGCATGCATACAGAAGCCAGTAGCAATGCACCACTGAGCAACTGCCGCAGCCATAGCTCTGGAAGCCAGTCAGTCCACCAGCACTGGACACCGTGCTCCCTCTGGCAAAGACATGTGTCTGCGTCACACCACACACCCAGGAACAGCAAAAGGAGGTTGCTTCTCGACCTTTGCTGCTGTCAGGACTCTAAAAAAAGAGCTCAGGCTCCTCTAGTGAAAGGTGAACAGCTCACCTAACTTCATTAAAAAAATAGGAACATTAGCTATTTCAGCCTTCCAGGGCAGGCATAAAGATAGATGAAAGGAATAAGGCAAGCTGGGGACATCAATAAATTACTACAGCATCTTATTGGCTGCAGTATTCAATAGTTTAAAATGTTTTCTGGTGCCTTAGGCAAGCAGAAGATTTGCAGAAATGCTGAGCCTGTCGCCCATGATGTATCATTGTCGCTCATCAGCTGCTAAGTTGCATTTCCTCTTCCTTTCCACGCAGCGTGTGTAACTCTGAGTGGCCGCAGCAGTGAATTAGAGAGATGATATCTCCAGGCTAGCACAGACTGTCTGATGACTAAATGTCAGGACAGTCCAATTTCTGCTGTTGAGAGACAGACGGATGACAGCAACAGAGACTTGAGTGAAAAGAAAGGGCCATCCTTCAGTTAAAGTGTCCCCATTTACTCTAAAAGAATCGGACACATCCACAGGTGAGGTGACTGCATGGCCATGCACATACTGAGTGCCACGCGTGTGCTGCTTCCAGAAGCCTTAGGGCTGTGTGGACAACAGGGGAATGTTTCCATTGCATGTGGATGTTCAGGGCTATGACTTTGTTTCCCTGCTTTTTAAGTACTTTTTCTAGGGGAACATGCAGGTTGCTTGTGAAAAACAGACTCGTGCTGCATGGTCCAGGGTTTGTCCTAAGGCAGAAGATGTGGGAAGCAGTGGCAGAGGAGATCAAAAAGGTGCTACTATCAACAAGTTCCAAAATATGACCAAGAGAAGGTGACAGGAGGCAGAGAGGTGTAGGCATCTCAGCCTCAGAGCAGAGGTGCAGCCAGAAGCGAGGAGCCTCCAAAACCCTGTCTGCTCATCCATGGTGCCACATGCTGGAGCCTGGACCAGGAGAGCCCTCAGCTTGTCATCTCAAGAGACATCTGCTCCCACCACCACAGAGCCATGGACGTGTCAGGGGAGATCAACTTATCTCAGAGTAAGGCCCCCGAAGTCCTGAAAAGGGGTGTCTACCCTGGAGGGGTGCAGTGCACACTGCTGATGGCCTGGTGGGGAGGAGCAGAGAGGTACTCACGGCTGGTTCTGCCAGGAAAGCTGCCAGCAGCAGCTGCTGCAGCACAGATGTCCAGAAGCAGACACCGAGCAGGGGGTGGCAGACGCCTCCACAGTCACCTTTGCAGCCAAAGCTGGAAGGAAAGTCTCCTGGAGAAGTTTTTGCTTCAGACGACTTTAAAGCTCTTTACGCAATATCCTCATGCTTTTTGTAGGCACAGGTATAATTATTTCATTATGCTTTCCTGTGAAGTGTGAAAACTATCTTTACCAATCCTCTTAAATTAGTTAAATATAATATTCAGTGAGACAGGAGATAGAGAAATGTTAATTGAAACTGGAGAGGCGTTTATAGGGTGATACAGTGTGGCCAACTGTGACTAAAATTAATGTTCAGGGTCCTTGATAGTGATTCATATTCCAGAGTTTATTAAATATTTCCAGCAGCAGTCAAAGCCACATGGAGCAGTCCACTACAGCTGTGAGAATCACCTGCGTGGAGGAACAGGCCAGCCAAAATCATCTTTAATTGGATCCAGATCTCCTTGAGCTGCCACAAGGAAGCTTCCGAGCACTTTCTGTATTAGCAGGCTCACAGCCCTGTCACATCCCATGCACCTTCTGTGGCCGGAGCGAGTCCTTCACCAACCATCCTCACCACGAGTGGGGTTCCCATGGATTCTTTACATACAAGTGGAGGTGCGGTGATTCCCCAGAACTCAGCCCCATTTTGACACTGCTGGGCAGCGAGGACCCAGTCCCCCCCAGGTCCCACTGCGAGGGCTCAGCCGTCCTGCCCTCGGCAGACATTTGTTCTGCTCTGCAGGGCAGATCCTGCTCTTGGAGAACCATTATGTGAGACTAAATCTTGGCCCAAGAGAAGGCTCCAGACTGCATGCTCAGGAGGTACAGGGGCCTCGGCAGCCATCAAACCTGCTGGTCCCCTGCCACCAGGCACCAGGTGATTACCAGTGCAGACAGACCCCCGGAATGTGCCAACATCAACCCTCCCTGCGTGTCTGGCTTCTCAGGCACTTGGAATGGAGTCTGCTTGGAGTCATCTCAGCCCTTCCCAAACCTGGGTGCAGCGTCACCCTGCCCATAGCCCCTCGCTTCTCATATCCTAACAAATGCCCACAGAGCCTACGGGCTTCTCTCTCAGCAGCCTCGGAGAAAAAAAAAACAACTATTTTTTGCCTTCATGTGTAAACTCATTTGCAAGACTCCAGTAGCCTGGTTTTTCAAAATCACAGAAATTTAAGACTGTAAAGGACAGAAGACAGCCAAGTGTTTTCCTTCCTGTAATAACCTGACCTGGGTTTGAAGGTTGTCACATTCCCCCTCTGGTTGTCCCTGTTCGCCAACAAGACTCAATTCTTTCAGCCTTTCTGTGTGAGCCACATCTTTTTGTCTCTCCAATTTCTCTCAAAACTCTCCAGTGTGTCACTGATTTCCCGGTATTTTTCTTAGAAGAAATGTATATTTATTCTTTTTAAAGATAAAATATTTTTATTCCCTGACATGACATACAGGGGAACAATTATATCCAGGCCCATGCAGGCAGCAATCATGTTAATGCATCCTAAAGCGATAATGCTTTGCTTTTTGGCAGTGGCAGGGCATTATCACACCCACATCCTTTCTTGCAAAAGCGTTGCCTTGCCAAGTATTTCATATATATTTATATGTACACACACACATATACACATTTCTGCTTTTGATTTCTCCTACCTGTACAGAATTTGGAATTTGCTTTATTGACTTTCTGCTGGTAGAGACCCCCCCCCACCTTCTGATCCTCGCTGTGCCCTGGGGGCTGCCGAGGCTCTCACCTACGCGGCAGGGGCCACGGTTACGAGATTTATGAGCACACGGGCTCTGCCCCCATCCACATCAATGTTTGGTAGCTTCCCCCCATTTTCCTGGATGAAACAGACCAATTTTCCAATAATTTGCTTTTCTTATCTTTGTCTCATCTCCGCTGGTGTGAAGCAGCCCACCACGCGGAGCAGAAGTGGCATTACCTTAGCAAGCACGGCTTCATTTCCCTGCCGCACAGCCAAGGGCCATGGGAAGCTCATGCCTGGTGGGAGACATGGGGAACAGTTCCATGCAGCAACACTGATAACAGCATCCACCAGCCTCCTTGCTACAGCCCCCAACCCACTTTCCGCTCTGGTTTAGCACCTCTCAATCAGCCAGGCTGTAGCTGGACCAAAGCAGGCTGGGAAAGACCTTCCCCAGGTGAGGAGGCAGAGATAGGGCTGCTCCAGCCTGCGCAGCCTAGGAATGCTCCACATCCCAGACAGTCACACTAGAGCTTTTTCCCAGCAGGAATTGGAATCCTGAGCACTTCTGCAGAGCTGAAGGACCAAGATGAGCCAAAAATTGCCACCACATCCCTTGTTTCTGCCACCACTAAGTCACATTTCCCCTTGCAAAAGTGGTAGCAGACATGCATTACATGCATCATCGCTGCAGTTATTTTTACTGCACAGAAATTAGCACAGCAGGAATTCAATTCCATTATTCCGAGAAGGAAAACTCAGTGCTGATTTCAGAGAACAGCAGCCACAAAACCCGCAGAAAGGCTCAGAAAGGACAGCAAAGGAAACAGCCCTGGATACAGGGGGACAGGGGGATGGATGCCAGGTGCCTGTACCAGTTTGCCCCATATCAGCAGCAGTGAGACTCATGTACGAAGACATACAGATCCAAGACCATCTCCATGCGGAATCACAGTTGGAGGAAAGGCTCTCCTTACTTAGGTTTCCAAAGGGCTTCAGCTCCTTGCAGGGCTCCAGAGATGCCTTCATACGCTCAGGGACTCTGACAAGAATCATCCTTTCCCTCAGCCTGGGCCAAGGCTGCAACCATGTGATCCACTGAAGATTGCTCAGTAATTCACACACTACCAAAAAACTAAAATTGCACTCTGGCAGCAGCTCCCTAATAGTAATGATCTGAACCTGAGGTACTAGCAGGACGACATCACAAGAAGGAGGCTCAGCCACACCTGACTTTGCTGGGTTCATGCTACACAAAAACCCCAAAGACGTGGAATTCCTTGCTCCGATGCTTTCATTTCCTCACTCAGCATTGCTATGAATTTCCCAGTTTAAATGCATCACTCTCAAAAGATGGTCCACTCCCCACTGCTTGACAGACTTCACTGTTGTCCCAAAGAATAGCTTCAAAGTTCAGGTAATGAGAACTAACAATATGTGGTCACCTCTGAGACAAGGAGAGATCCCAAAAAATAGTGCCAGAAAATGTGCTAATCCACAACTAAACAGGGAAAAAGGAGAATGAGACAAGCCCTGTGCGTCTGCAGTTGTGCCATTAATAGTGCACTCTTCTGCCTTTCATGGGAGCAGAATCCACAGGATGATGACGTGGGATTCCTATGGCCCCAGGGACAGCCCTGCCCATCACAGAAAAAGAAACAGCTTCTTGACCACAGGCAAGCTCTGGGCTTAGATCCTAATATGCAAGAGGATATTCTTCTTGATGAATTTGAAATTAATTCAGTTGCATGGAGCTACAAGCATGGTCTCTGTGCACTACACAAAACATCCATCACCAGAGAAACTGCTGGAGATAATTAAATGAAAGAAAGATTACATCCATCCTACCTGGGACACTTCCATCCTTGCACATTCCTGCCTATTAGAAGCAAAAGGTTCAGAGCAAGAGGCCATGGAGCCAACTTGGCCCACATATCCAGCTGCAGATCGCTATCGCTGTGCCTGTGTGGCTCAAGATGGGACAGAAGAGACATTGTTGCTGCTCCTTCCATGAGGTGCGATGGAAAATGCCTGCGAATCTCAGGGAAGATCTATCGCTGGGAGGCCCTGAGCCATTCAGAGCACATGTGTTAAAGAGATAAAATAATATTTTCCTGGTAAGCCCCGACTCTTTATTGAATAAAGTTTAAAATCTTCACCCCGACTCAATCCATCTGCGCAGGTGTCGCAGTACTTTCTCATTTTCAGTTTGGAGAGGAAGAAAATACAGGGTGAGCAGATAAAGCAGTTGCCTGATTTGAATTTCACTTCTATCCCATAACTCTGCAGAGGTCAAGGAGAAAATGACAGGTGGAAAAATGTATCTTGGAATCTCCAACTGAAGGTTTGAGAAGATTCATTTCCAAAGCATGTTACTGCAGACAGCAAGAGAAGAACAGGGCTCGTGGGCTGGATTGATAGCACAGGATGCGAACAGCAAGCAGAGCCTGCCAGGATGGGAGCGGGTGGCACAGCGCTCCGACTGCCAGGCTGATAGCGCTCCCTTTGAAACCTGTTCAACATTATGGAGAAAGCTCCACTTCATCACCCAAACGGACCATCCCAGTGATGAGGTCCAAGGCATACTCAGCTCTGCGGCAGCTCAAGGCTCCCACTAGCCCTACAGGTGGCCTGTGCAGAGCTGTGGTGGGACCTGCCGTCTCTCTGCGATGCCCAGGCTGGAGGACGTCCCGGCAGAGGTGGCCGGGGAGCTGAGCTGGGCTGCAGGGCCGCTCCAGGAGCACTCCCTGCATTGACCAGCACCCAGGAACATCAATTTGCTGTGTGAAAGGAGCAACAGGTTGCAGTTCAGATTTCTGAGAGCTGTAAATAAACTCAAATTCACTTCTCGTCCATCTCGGAGATTTACCAAGCTCAAAGGTTCTAATTTCAGTAATGTAATAAAGCTTTCTCCCTCCACGGGGCTGTGGCTGTGTGTATGAACAGAACTTCCTCGAAGCAAACAAGAAGCTTGCACACACCAGGTGTTGCGTGCCCCCAGAGGCCCCGCTCCCTGCAGCCAGGACTGCCTGCTGGCCTCCGCCTGCCTGCGCCGGAGTGGCTTGTGGCCAGGCAGGCTCTTGGAAAGCGAGAGCCTTTCCATGCTCAGTCGCACCCTGGGAGCGGTTACCAGCAGCAGCTCCCTTCTGCCTTCTGGAGACAGCCAATTTTCCTGTCAGCTGCGACAGGTTTCAGAGCTGCAGCTCAGCGCAGACATCTTGTACTCAGCACAAGGACAGAATTCCTTTCACACATTTTGGCACTACCGACCTGCTTATGCAGCCCTGTCACCAGCGCTTCCCAGAGACTCCCAGGAGTCAGAAATAGCAATCACGAGGCCTTATACTTTTTCTTCCTCTCGTACAGAGCTTCCTGAGCCTGTGCACGCATATGCGAGTATGTCTTGCTGCGGGGAAATTGTGCCCAGGGTATTTTGCATCTACTTGAGCGGAGCCCTGCGTCCAGTCCATTGATGGCTCTGACCCCGCATGCAGCAGAGTCCCGCTGGCTGCACCATTGCTGCTGTGCCTGGGCAGATGCAGCGGCTGAGCTGTCAGCAAGATGGGCCACTGCTGTCTTGGAGCATCAGCGGGGAGCCCCAGAGGAGGAGTGGTGTGGAGAAGCAGCTGTACCAGCAGGGATGGGCACTTCACTCCCAGCCACCTTCACCCTTTTAGGTTTTCAGTCTGGTTTTGGACACTCTATGGCACTGGTCAGCCCTTTCCCGGTACCACACTACTCACCATCACCTGATGTAGAAGCAGGAATGCTGACAGCACATTTGTCTGCAGAGGCAGGTGGAGCCTTCCCCAGCTTTTGCAGAGCTAGAACACCAACCATACTCCCAGAGCGCACACCGGGCACTGTTCCACCAGCAGGCACCAGCCCCATCCAGTACAGCTCGGGAGTGCCCCAACCCACCTCACCTAAGCTTCCTCCTCAAACCTCCAATGTCCCCATCCTCATGCGAGTGTGGGCACTGCCTGCCGCATGCATCCACACATGGACACACCTCATCCGAATGCCAGCCCGTGCTCTTGGCCCTGATCTCCTCTCTGGCACTGGCAGCTCCACACTCATTTCCATGGAATGCTTTTGGCTTTGGTTTGTTTGTGGCTGCTGAGCCTTTACTGGACAGTGAGTCACTGTCATATCACTTCTAACAAACCCCAAGTGCTCCACTCCTAAAGGTGCAATAATTAAACAGGTTTGGGTCCCTGCATAGTGTCACACAGGCACAGCTCAGCCTGGAAGCATTTTCATCCTGCCTTTCCCTGAGCACTGACTGTACAGTCCAATGGTTTAACGCTGTCATTTCCTTTATATTGTGAATGCTCTCTTCTTAGCACAGCAACTTATTTTTAATAGAGTTTGGAAAGATTTTTTTGTATGTCTTCACTTCTATTCCAAGGATGTTTGCTCTCAATTTATTTCTGCTCCTCTTATCTTCTCAACAACTGCATCTCTTGTTCCAAGTCCAGCTCATTTTCTGCTCCTTATTGTGATTTTTCTTTAATTTCATCTTGTTCCCACACTTCCCAATCACACATTTCATCACTTCTGCTTCCCTATTGCCAACAATACGTGGTTTCTTTATCTTAATTGTATCACCCAGTCATCTGGTTCCAGGATGGCATCTCTTTACCTCACAGAGCAGTCCCTTTAATCATTACTGCTTCTGGCATGTATAATAATAGCTGAGACAAGCTGTTAGCTTTCACCTCCCAGTTACAGTCGCAAGTTTTTTTCATATAAGTCCTAATGACAACACAAACTCAAAACCCTCCAGACATCACTTCATGCAGACTGCAGAAGAACCCCACCACTCCACAAGCTTCTCTCCTCAGCTCCCAGCTGAGCAGCAGGGTGATGTGCAGGACCAGCCCTGAAGGAGAGAATTGTTTCTGAAGGATCAAACTCAAGTCCTTGCAAGGAGCCCTGTGAGCAGAAGTCCCTGCGCACCATCCCGGCCAGCCATGCAGCCCATGTCTATGGTCTGCTCCCCAAGTCACTCCTGGGGTGTCTCCCTCCCGCAGAGCCTGAGCTCTACCCAGTTACGCAGCATACATGATCACAGGGAGCAGAAGTGCCACAGGAACAGGAAAGGACCAAAGGTTAGCACTAACACTGAAAAAGTCATGCTTCACCATCCTTCCAATTCATCAAGGAACCTCCAGGAGAGAGAGAGCAGGAGCCTGCAGGGCTTTGGGGGAGCAAAACATCATGCATGCCAGTGACAAGCCACCTGAGCAGCCCAGCTGCTGGCAGGACAGTCTTGCTTTAGCAGCCTACTCCTTGCAAACCTAGACTCTGCTTTCAGCTGCATTAGAGAAAAACCCTGTTTCATCTGCTAGGACCTTCCAGGGCCAGAGCAGCCAACAGGACACTCAAAGCTTCAGCAGTCCTGGGCAGCGGGAAAAAGTCAAAAGGCAGTGGAGCACACATAGGAGTCTTCTGTTTATAAGTCCCTAAGGCCCGACTCTGATGAACATGAATGAAAGAGCTGCAATAACACTGCTTCCATTCCTCCCTATTTCCATACACTGAACCTCCATACTCACATGGTTTAAATCTTAAGCATTCAAGCCATGTTGATGTATTCAAGTATTTTTTCCATGCAAATAAGGCTCTACATAATCCATTCTAGGCAGCCATAACTTAAACTGACAGCTACTAAAAACTGGGGGAGACTGCCATGGGCATGCAAACACAGATAACAATACTTAACTGCAAAGTGAAATGCAGCAGCAGTCGGCCCTGGAGACAGGTGGGTAAAGTCCTGCTGGGCATTCTGAAGCAAAGGAGATGGTGTTTCACCTGCACAGGTCTAGGGCTCAGGAATAGGTCAACCTGGTGGCACTTCAGTTTATCCCCTTAAAAAACAAGTTGCCAGAGGAAAAATGAAATCAGCAAGGACACCATCAGGAGCAAAGTTAGAGATGATCAGAGAGGAGCTCTTCAAGGGCACGGTTTTCCCAGCAGGCACCTGCAACCCGACGAGCTACCCCATGCATCGTCCAAGCGCATGCCCACAGCATGGGCAGACCCCACTGCTCTGTCCTCCTTTGCACTGCATAAGGACCCTCACTCACATCCATCTCTGACCTTGCACTCTCCTCTGCCCTCCTAGCTTCCCCAAGACCCCTCCATTACTGCCAAGTGCATCCCTAGTACATGACCTGCTCTCTGCTGTGTTTCCCAAGCTGATTCATTCTGACACAGCCTGACTCCAGCTGCTGATCCAGAGCTTTCCCTGTTCTCAAGCCTGGCCAAGTTTTTAGAGAACCATCTGTATCCTATCTGCATATACATTGGCAGGTAATAAGGCCAGGAGGGACCTGATGATCACCCAGCCTGACCTCATGCCAAGCACAGGCCACCAGACTGCCCTGGATTAATTCCACCTTGAACAACCACTCTTTTCAGAAGGAAAGCATTTGATCTTCACTGCAGCAATTTCCAGTGAGGAAGAGAACCTAGGTGCATTGCTCCAATGCTTAATTACACTCATAGTTCCCATTGTGTAGCTTCTTTCTGATCTGAACTTGTCTGTCTTAAGCCACACCTAGTTAAGCAGACCTTTGTCTGCCAGACAACAGAGCTGTCTGCTATCAGAGCTCCATGCCCTGTGCCAGTACTTATGGGCAGGAGTGAGTTCCTTCTGCAGCCTGCCTCCGACAGAAGAGATCTCTCCTGCAGGCTCTCACCTTACAGCAAAATTTCATTCTCTATAATCACCTCATAGCTCTTCCTAACTCTTCTCTTAGACTCCAGCTCCCACCTTAGCCCAGCTACTAGAACTGGGTATGCTGTTCTGGCCACATTGCTAGGAGAAAACCTCCAAATTCTACTTGTTCTCTACTGCATCCACGAAAAGAGTCAGCCCTCCCAGCCCAGCTGGCAGTGTCCCTTCCTCCCTCCCAGGGTCACCAGTTCCCAGCAAAGCTTTCTCCTCCCTTTATCAGTATTCTGTAAGGCTTGTCTTCTCATTTACATTCTCTTCACATTTGCTTTCATTTTCTTTCACTCATTTACATCTTTCTTCTAAAATCCTTGCTCCCAAATGATGCACTTCGTAATTATTTTCAACTTTTTTAAATTAGCCCTTTTAAAACACCAAGTGTACATCTGTACATGGACCTGGATTTTATTGTGTTCATACATAAGAAACGTAGCTGAGTCACATTTCTCCTGCATCAAAGCTACCTTGAAGGTTTAGTCCAGTGCCCAGTCCCTGTCTAGAATTCCTGGACACAGCTCCCGAGTCAGGGAACTATTGTGCATAGTTTTAGGGAATGTCAAGGCCATTTTAGTTCTGGTAGCACAGGACCTCCAGCATACAGCACTCCAAGCAAAGCATCCCATGCAAACCTGGTCTTTTCTCCCTCTTTCTGTGGATTCGCATGGATCTAATCCTCCTGCTTTATCATGAGTTCTGTTTTTCACAGCAAGCGCCCGCTACCATCCCCCCTCCTTCTGTGCCTACCAGCACATCCATCACCACACATCGGAGACCACTCACTGCTGAGCTGTCAGCAGCAGAAGGGCTACTTACGATGGGTCCTGACCTCCCACCACCTCTGTGCCCTGATCTCCCACAGAGAGGTACAGCCCAGCTGTTTTCCAGCTATCAGCTACCAGTTTTCCAATGTCAACTTTTCAGTTAACTTTCCCAGCAGGTCTCAGCAACAACAAATAGTTCAAATCAGCTCTCATAAATGAGCAATTCTGAATCTTCTTGTTTATTACCGAAGCTCCTGGCAATGATGCATAGCAATTAAATAACTTTGTTAATGTATCTTTCCTAATGCCTTACTGCACAGACAAGAATGCCTCAAGATCTTATCACCCCTGCTCACAGTCAGCCATCTATAAGCACAAGCAGTGACTCAGATGAAGATATTTCAACTGGTGCATGAAATCACGACAAAGCTCTCCCCAGTCCCCCCAAAACAGACTAGTACAGCCCTTGGGATAAGAAATTGCTGCTTCAGAGAGATGTTGCCCCCAGCTAGATCTCTTGGGGAACCAAAGTTCCCCTCTAATCAAATTGTCATGCCAATAGACTGTCTTTACCATCATTGTAATTAACCTCCTCATGCATCAAATGCAAATGATCAAAATGTTTCGCTTCTCCAAGGTTATGTGACTCGTGTCTGAGGGGAGTGGTAGCTGGTCCATCCCTGCTGCGGGATGTTTCTGTATCTTCTGGCTCCAGCAGGACAGTCTTCTAATACTCACTTCCTCTCCATATGCACCAGCTGATCACCATCACCACCTGAGACTGTCCTCTCCTGCCCTCCCTTTTAATTCTTCTTAGGGAAGGAAGGGGTGGTGAAAAAAAAGAAAACCCCGCAACCCCTCACAATTGGTCTCTGGTCGTAACAGGGGTGGGGAGAGCACAACAGTGAGGGCAGCGATGAGGCCCACAGCAGCACCACGTGCCCCAGTGGAGCCTGCAGGATGAGCACAAGGCAGGTGAAGCCCAAGAGCTGCTCCAGGGCAGAGCCCCGTGCCGGGGGACGAGCATGTGCCCTGCTGACAGGTGCTACCTTCACCTTGCTGCCGGCAGGGTTTGATGGGGAACAAAACCTATCTGCCCTTTGCCTCTGAGCTTTGGATGAAGCTCCCCTTTGGCGTGATTCTTTCTGAGGTTACCGTGAGCCTTGCTTCTCCAGCTGTCCCAAAGACTCTTGCTGGCTGCTGCTGCTTTGCTTTCCCTTGGAATTCTCTCCTTTTGCTTGGGATGGCGGATAGCCCCAGAGAGAGCCACTGGGGAAGAGAGAGAAAGACAGAAACAGAGGGGTTTTTTTCATCCTAGTCAAAGGCACCAACACTGCCACACGATATGTAGAAATTAACTCTGAATCTGCCTAGCAAAAGCTATTTGTTTCCAGGTGACATCTACCCAGAGGTCAGCCAACACAGCCTGCCCTCAGTTTTAGTGTCTGGAAAACACACAAACCACTCGTGCTTCTCTCTGGCACCTAGCAACGGTGCTCAGCACCACAAACGGAGCAAGCCCTGAGCTGCAGGACATGCAGGAGGAGAAGCCCTGGGGCTCATTTACAAGGAATAAAAATACTTTCTACACAATGTCCTGACACTGTGGCAGCCATTTTCTCTACACAAAACTGATCCAGCATTTGTTGTTCTTTCAGCCAGGATGTTCCTGCCCTAGAAACAGTTCTGGAGTGCTCTTAGGCATTCCTTGTGCTGCTAAATTACTTCTGGCTGCTGAAGCATCCCTTCCACCGGGACATTTAAGTGGAGGTGCCTGCTGGACCCTGACTGGGTGGGCAGGGGCTGGTGAGGCCACACACGAGGTGCGGTGCTCCTGGGGCCACACAGCAGCATCCACCTCCTGCGTCTGACAGCCACAACTGCACGTCCCAGCCAGCACACCGCTCTGGACACCACAGGGCCACAACCGGGGGGACGCGGGCACTGCTGGCTCCGAGGGGACCAGTGAGGCAGCACGTCGCCTGCATGAGAGGAGCTGGACAGGGGCTCCTGCCAGCTGCACATCCCTCCCAGTCAGTGTCTCCAGGTTAGGTCTTGGTTGGGGGAGCAGATCCAGGGAGCTCCGGCCTCTCCACCCCAGCCCAACACTCTAGCTCCCTGCTCTCCTCTTTCAGCCAGGGCTCCACAGGATGAAGAAGAGCACGAGGCCTCAAGTGCAGGAGGCAGCTGCCTTGCAAAGCCTTGAGCACTGCTGGAGCATCCTTTCAGACTCAGTACTGGCAACCCATTAAGAGAGGATCAAAAAGCCCTTTCCTTACACATCAGGTGCCAGTTATGGTCTCTTCACCAGGCTCAGAGCTGCAGCATGGTACTCCCCTAACAGCACCCTCCAGCACGCCCCCAGCTTCGAGCTGCGCGCATCCCCGAGGAGCCAGGCGCTCCCTGTACACCAGCACTGCTCAGACAAGGCATTGTCAGAGGCTGTGGGGCCACAGCGCAGCAACCTGACATCTTGTGCCTGATGTTGGCAAACATGGATGAGCTGTTGCTAGAACAATCAATTTTTAAATCGCTCTCCACCGTTACCCTCAGCCCTGCAGTAACTATAGAAACCATGCTCCGGGCTTCCCTCTTCAAAGGTGCCGCAGCGATGCCCAGGGCTGGGGGTTTCTGGGGGCCGATGCTGCGGATCACACTGCAGGTCACTCAGAGCAGCCCACCTTTCTGCCCCGCTGGCACCGTCCCGGGCTGCTGGCTGTCACCTCTGGGCCCTAGCACGGGGGCTCTGCAGACACTAGGCAGCTCCGGCCTCTCTGACTGCAGAGAAAATGTTCCCACGCTGCTGGTGCTCTGCCCCAGTACCTTGGGACAGGGAATGCCCCAGGAGGGGCCACACTGCCCACCCATGGAGCTTTTCTGGAGCCCTACTGCGAAAAAGGGGATCCAGCATGGTCCTGCAAGGCGTATTTCCTCAGGCACACATGGCTTCTGGCAATAACTCAAAGCACCCAGCAACCTTGGCACAGTCCACGTGTCTCAGTCTCTGAGCCGTGGAGGAGCGCTGGCCGGCAGGTGCTGTGCGAGTGCCCTATCCACCCTGAGCAGTGCCGGCTCTGGCATAGGTGCGCAGAGAATGTGCATATCACAAGGGAAAAGCGAAGAGTAAGCCACACGTATCTTGTTTGCTGAGCTGAATTAAAGGACTGAACAACTGATATCAGGATCAGAAGCGCGAAAGGAAGGAAAGCGATGTGCATTGCCAGTATCGGACACTCAGGTGGCTGCCAGCTGACCTGTGGGCTCCCCTCTGGCGTGCACAGCACTGCAGCAGCCGGTGCAGGCATCACAGACCTCCTTCCAGAGTGGGGACAGAGACACAGCCCTCAGTCTGCACTCTTGTCCATTTAAAGCCTGGTTCGGATGGTGATCCCATCCTCAAAGCTCTGCTTGCACACAGGCTGGTGTGGAGCACAGCCTCCCACCCCCGTCACAGCAGGATTCCTGGCAGTGCATGAGGGGTCTTGCTCCAGGAACCCCCTCCCCGTACTGCTCTGGCCAGGTTACCTGGCATGCAGGTGAAAGTACAGAAGATGTCCTCGGGCTCCCATGGGGATGTTTACCTTGTGTCTCTCCCTACCTCTGCTTGCTCAGTAAAAATGCAAATGAAGTGTTGTCATTAAGTTCGCTCTTTGTGCAATGCAAATGATGTGTGTTCCCTCCGCACCTGCCTGCCTTCCAGATTTAGGAGGTGGAGAACAAGGAGGGAGGTGGGTTGGCTGAATTGCCAACCTTAATTGGACTCCTCCTCAAACAACATATACTGTGAATTTTTCTAAATCATATAAATCATGTAATATCAATTATTCAATCATTCTGCTAATCTCAAGGCTTCCAGAACATCTCTAGCTTTGTATGAAAGCTACACATGCAGTATCAATTATTGACAGCCTTGCCGTCAGAGGATTAACACACAAGAACACAGCCCTTGTGAAGGCAAGCGGAGCATGCAGAGCTCCCCAGAGAGGCATTACCTCCACTCTGGAGAGGCTCCATCACACTGAATTCTATCACTGCATTTTATAAATCCTGTACTATCAGGTGCATTTATCCTGCAAACAACTTCGCAGGATAATTCCCAGGTTTTTTTCCTGACATTACTAAGGCCCATATAACCAGTGTGCATAAACTTAAAACATTAACAAACTGACAATGATGTGTGCAGTCAGTTTCTGAGCATCCCATGGGATGAGCCTCTCTGCACACACACACTGGATCAAGAAGGGTCACTCCTTTCACACACGGTGACTGTTGCGAGGGGGCAGCCTGTATCCCATGTTAGGGAAACAATGTGCTCTACAAGCCTCTTGTTTCCCTTCTTTCAGCCCAAAACCAGTCACATCCTCTAACTCACAGTCGCATCCTGTGACCCCCTCGAGCAGCTCGGGGGTCAAAATATAATCTTCTCCCACAAAGAAGGTTTTCCCTGCGTGACCTTTCCCACAGCATCCTGCTTACAAAGGGCAGCTTGGCAGCTCCTTGCTGAGGTGGGGATGCTCTCCTGGTCCTCTGCTGCTGCCAGGACAGTTTGCTGTAGGCACAGCCCTGCAGCTGGGCAGCCCCTTCTCCAGCAGAGAGGGGCTCGGGCAGGCACGTGTCCCACACCAGCTGGAAAGTGCTGTACGCAAGCTGCTGTGGGTTGTGGAGAGCCGAGAGCCTGTGAGCAACGCACAGAGGGTTTTGATGCCTCCCACAGGCAGGAGGGGCAGAGAGTTAATTAATATGCACTGAGCAAGTGTAAAGTTTTGTTACGAGACACAAAGGTATGTTGGTTTCTTTCTTGACAGACACATCTGCATAATCCAGCCTGGGCTCCTGCCGCTGCGCTGTGCTCTGCGTGCTGCTGCCACCGATATTGTTTTCATCTACTTTATTGAAAAAACACTACTCAAGGTCTGAGCTGCATAACGAGTCCTGCTGCGCAGTAATGTCTTTGGTTTCTTTCTGCAGATGAATCCAACTGGAAACTCCCAGGCAGTAAGTGACCATCCTGCAGACAGGCAGGCGCATCTCTTGCCACCGCCTCTCCTGCACAATTGGGAAACCTCAGGAAGAGGAAACATGACAGCAGGCAAAGGATTCAGGCTCCAGCGCCGTGGCAGGCTGAAGGCACAGCCCACCTCCATGCCAGAGCCATTGCGGAGTACAGGAGCATCCCCTACGGCAAGGCGAGTACAACTCCCCTGCTCAGGGAAATGAGTGGCGCATGAGCCCCAGATGGGATGAAACCAAGAAAATATGTCAGCAGCACCAGGCTGAGATCTGCTCCAGCCCCACCAGGCATGGGGGCCAGCAGGAACCTGAGGGGTGCATGGTGGCCCCATCAGCGCTGCGGGGTGGGGATGCTCCCCCTGCCCTGGCCAGGGCAGACTGCAGAGGTATTTTCCAGAAGGAAGCAAATACCAACTGGGAGGATCAAAGGGCACTGGCATGAGCGAGGAGGAACTCAAGCTCCAGAAGTGAGAGCACTGCTGAGTTTGGGACAGTGCTGAACTCTGCTCAGAGCGACAGGGGACAGGACAAGAGGAAATGGCTTCAAGCTCCGCCAGAGGAGGTTTAGGCTGGACATTAGGAAAAAAAAATTCACAGAAAGGGTCATTGGGCACTGGAACAGGCTGCCCAGGGAGGGGGTTGAGTCACTTCCCTGGAGGTGTTTAAGGCACGGGTGGACAAGGTGCTAAGGGACATGGTTTAGTGTTTGATAGGGATAGTTGGACTTGAAGATCCGGTGGGTCTCTTCCAACCTGGTTATTCTATGATTCTATGATTCAAGCTGTTACTGCCAAGCAGGGAGGAGAGGAGCAGCAATAGGCAGCACTGTGGATCCACTCTGGCAGGACAGAAGATTGCATAAAGAAGGAAGGAGTCAGTGCTGGTGCTGCCTCATTAATCATGATAAAGAACAGGCTAGAAGAGAGCCTGGCTTTCAGCTTAGTAATTAATGAGCTCTTTAATTTTAGGCTGTAACATCCAAACTACCCCATTAGGCAAAGAGCAGCTCAATGTGTCCTTCCATGGGATGTCAGGGAGATGCATGGGGAGCTCTAGAGTGCAGAGCACAAGGGGCTTCTCCTGCAGCACTAGAGGAGCACTGGGTCACAGTCTCAGCATGTCAGAGATTTAAAGCCCTCCTTACCAGGTCTGCCATTCTGCTGGCCTGGAAGAAGTCAGCGATGCCTCCCCACACTGAGCTGCCAGTCTGCCCTGTCCTTCTGCAGGAGGTCTGAGAGTTGGTCCCTTGGAGGACTGCCGGGATGCAGGGATCAAGATGCTCGGCAGTGTCTGCACCGCTCTGAAGGAAGGATGCATAGTCCAGCATCTGCGGGTGGCCCAGAGGATGCGCACCCAGCACAGGGGACTGAGCATCTACACATACAATCTGCAGGACAGCGGCCACATGGCTGATCTCTGAAACCTCGGGTGGTGGCAGGGGCCACAGCAGAGTGGAGAGCATCTGGGATTGGTGCTCCTGCTGCAGCTCATCTCCCCAGGAAAGGATTCACCAAAATAATTCTAGTTCTCTGGCTGCAACCCAGCCCATCCTGCCCTGTTCTAGAGTGTGGGTGTCGCTGTACATGGCAACTGGAGATCTGTCCCCTGTATTTTCCTCAAAGACTGTACATCTTGTCTTTTTTCTTTAATACTGCCAGTCATAAATGTCACATGTTGGGGCCCAGATCTCATTGTGAGCAGTGAAATGTATGCCATGCAATAAATTCTTTTGTGGGAAATAACCCTGGTGACTAGCAGAATTTATGAATTTATTACTCTTTGTAGGAGCCTTTCCTCCTATGACTTAAGGAGAGATCTATCATCTTCAGGACACCTTGCTGGTTCTGTTTGGAAACCTTTATAAGGCTTCATGAAACATTCTCTGCCTTCTTGCCCTACAGATTCATTCTACATGAACCTCGCATTATAAGCAAGGTGTTCTGAACCCAGGCATCAGCGCGCCAGTACCACCGGGGCCAGCTTTCCAGGCAGTCACAGCCACTGCACTCAAACAACTGAGAGATGGCAAGAGCACCGCAGGCCACGACGGAACTGGCTTCCCATCCAGGCTCCAGAGAGCTGAAACCAGCGGTGCTGGGGCTCGAGTGCTGGCTCTGGGGAGCTGCGGGTCCCTTCTCCCACTGCACCATTCGAGATTCCCCCGGCTCCGTGGCAAACGGGCAAGCATGCCGTGGCAGGGGCAAGATGGGGCTGACAAATGTGGAGCCTCAGAGGAGTAAATTGCATCAGTTCAGCTCCAGCTTGTGGATTAGAGAGACAGTGCTCGCAGCAGGACGCTGCCTCAGTGCACAGGTACAGGCGTCTGATGGCTTAACGACAGAGCCGCTGTAAAATTGTGCCTTGTTATCTCATTGTCAATTTTATTTTAAGATACATTTGAAATACTCAGAATACAAACCCTTTCTGTAAGATTACAAAACGCTTGAGCACTTCTGCAATTTGGATGGCAGGGGATCAATTATTTGGGCATGGTTTTGCATATAATGGCCCGCAACAGATTGTAAAGTTTCTCAGTTAGCGAAACAATTATGAATACTGAATGCAAACTAATGGCTAGAGAGTGGTGGAACGGGGCCATCTGGACGCGGAGACGCTTCTGGCTACGAGGGGCAGGACTGTGGGGAGGGGACTCCTCAGCTGAATGCCATGAGTGCTTGGATAAGTGTGCACTCTTCACAGAGCCCACTATAGCAGAAAAGCTGTGGTGCAATAAACAGGGTCCAAGAACAAAAATAAACATAAATACAAACACAAATGTAAAAAGAAGAGAGAGAAGTGTTGGGAACTGTATTGCCAAGAAGGAAGTTCAGACTTCACTTCCATGTGATCACTGTTTATTCCAGAGACCAGATCACTTCATTTGTTTAATGATTCAAAAGAGAGTGTTTTCAAAAATCCTTGAAAGCTTTTGCAAACAGGCTCCCATCCAGCCAAAACCGAGCTGGCAAAGCTCCTGGGCATGAGCACAGATTTATTTATCGCTTCTCAGCAGTGAATATTTGGGTTTGTTTTATTGAAAAGGGAAATAAGTCAGGGTTTCGACCATGCCAAGTAGCAATCACCGCCCTAAAACCACCGAACTGAGAGCAACCACCATGAAGATCTCCAGAAAATGCCTCCTTCCAGCATGTTCCCAACACAGGCCTGGGTGCGCATGTTCCCGGGCTGCCACCAGCTGGTCCATCCCGGGTTCCACAGCACATCCAGGCTCCCATCCTCCTCCCCTCCACCTTGCCCAGTGCCACTTGCACCCCCCAACGCTTCTCCACAGTATCTTCCCAGATCCATGCCCACACCCAGCCTGGTGCATTGGGAAACCACAGTGGAGCAGCCGCACGTGTTAGTGCCCTGGCGGCTCCTGGGGCTGAGCCACCCTGCTCGCACACAGCCGTGTGCCAGGGAGCTGCGAGTTGTGCTCCTTTCATTTTTCAATCCATTCATAAAGCATACAGGTAGGATGAAAGGTTTTGCACCGCAAACAGAACCAAGATTTAAGGCTACAAATGCCAGATTTCACAACGCTCCATCCGTAAAACTGCTGGGAAGAAAGTCACGTCACCGTGAGACGGGGCACAGCACCACAGATCCCCTAAAAGTAAATGAAAATGGCATCGGGAGTTATTTTTCTCCTACTTTTAAAAATCAGCCTAGCAGGAACATCAAAGTAATCCATGAGTCTGGTCATTCCCGTAACACATGGGTATAAATCAAACCCCAAACCATGGTCGAGTCAGGTAGAAAATCATCTTGCAGAGACATCCGACTGAGCTCAGCAAAGGAGAAAAGGCTGACACAACATCTTTAAACATTTTTAATTACCCTGTCAAACTGACAATTATGGAGCTAATTATTGGGAAGACAATACCAGATATACTGAATAGTACATCAGCAGTGTTTTTATGTAATTATGCAATTTAATGAATTGGAGGCTACAGTAATGGACTATATCTGGTTAATTAGGGACTCCCTCTCTGCTAATAGTGCCATTTATTTCCAATTCACTATATTTGTTTTTTTCTGTAAGACCAGGCGCTTTCCCAGAGATGACAGAGGATTCTGCCCAGCAGCTCAGACACCCCTGCCTCGGACACCTACAGTTTGCGGGTTTTTCCGTGGGGAGGACAATGGAGTCCAGCTGGCTTCTCTTTCCTTTCCCTGGGGGTTAATTACATCCCGGGGCTGGGCTCCTGCCGTTTTGTTGCTGTTGGTGCCCAGCCTGCCCCAAGCTCCGCAGTGCCCTGGAACGGCTCCCTCGTCCCAGAGAGCCCTGCTCCAAGCCCCCACTGCAAACCCAGTGCCAGGCTACGGTGTGAGCTCAGGACAAGCCCCTTCCCGGGCCAGGAGGTGCCCATAGGCGGGTCAAGGCTGCTGTCTCTGCAGCCCTTGCAGGAGGTGCTGAGGGGCAGATTCTCCACTGAGGCCAGCCCAGCAGCACCCTCTGCATCTACACCTGCACCAGCCCCCACACCTTGGCCAGCCCGGCTTCCAGAGCCACTGCAGAACAGGCACCAGCACAGGGGCTGTGGTAGAGCTGCTTGCCATGCACCAGCCACGGGAGGGAAAATCAATCATTTAAACATCTTCCCCTGCAGATAAAATTTTGGAGGTTTTGAAGCCTCCTAATTCCTCATTGTTCAATGAAAATTGTCTGATAAATTATTGACTGTATTTTAAATGCACTCACAGAAACCATTTTAATTCTTCTTTTCTCTTTTTGGAAACTATAAACCTGTTTAAATTTTTTAGCCCCTTGATGAAATCTCCCATTAATTGTTACTGGGAAGGGAGGGCCCTGCCAGCCACATGAGCCACTAGCTTTGGACAACTCCAAAGGGCTGTGGAATCTCATGGCCACGCTCCATCACTGGGTCTGACCCTCACACCCCAGCTCTCTGTAGCATTCCCACGATGGCATGTGCCACCAGCTTACCCCCAGGGAAGAGGCTCTGAGGAAAGCCGGGTGCCGTGGGCCACCTCCTATCCCAGGGCCAGGTTCCATGCTGGAGCCAGGTCCTTCCCTCTAGGGGCCAGGTCTTCCCATGCCATGGGGAATGCAGGCAGCCTCCTTCTACAAAGCACTCCAAGACCCAGGAAAGGAAAGCACTAAACCTGTCTCATCACACGCGCTGTTCCCTGGCACCAACACACACCTCTGTGGTGGGTGACCTCCTTGCAGAGTTGTACCAGCTTTGCCTCCCGTGCACACCCAAGCACACTGCAGGAGTCCCCACTTCACTAAGAGCTGTTGTTAGGAAGGAAAAAAAATCAATAATATGCTTGCAAATTAATAAAATCCTGGCAATTGTGAAAACATCCCAGGTTTTTGTTGGCCTGGAGATTTATTCAGTCCTGCTGGTTTCCCAGCTGAGGCAGAAAAGTTCATAAACCTGCCAAGAGAAATGCCTCTGTAAAATGTTCCAGGCTCAGCTATAACATCCCCCCCACCTGCTTGCACAGCAGCCAAGGTGCCCCAAAAAGGCCAAGAGCTGAACTTGCAAACCCTGTCCCATTTGTCCTTGCCAGAGGCTGCTCAGTGGCATTAACACCAACAAGAGTCGACCATGCCACGGTTTGCATTTGGTTCGGGGGGATCTTTCAAAGCTTCCTTCTTTCTAGGAATATAATGAGCCTCAAACTGTGTTATGTGCCTATCAAAATCAGCACAGCCCACAGGGGAAAGCTGGGAAAGCTGTCACATGGATCTGGGCTGGGCACCAGCTCCTGTTTGCAGCTAGTCCAGGTTCCTCGTTGTGTTGGTTCACCACTCGCTCAGGCAGCAGCTGCTTTTGTCAAGTGCTTCTGCCTAGTCCTAGAGCTGCCATTTGGCTCCTGGTTTCACTTCAGGGTGCATCTTCAGTTGACTGACGGCTGTGTGAGCTGGGACTGCAGGCAGCATCCCACTTCCCTACCATCAGCCCTCCATCAGAAACGAGGGAACTATAGAGACTTGGCCAAAGCTTCTTCTCTGAGTTGCTCCATCCCAGCTGTGTTTGAGATCCCTTCATAAGTTTTAGTAGAATCGAAGCATTTTATCTTTGAAGACACATCCACGTGGAAGTCAGACCATGAGGAGGGCAATGGTATCAGGCACCTGCGCCACTGCGCTGCTCCGTTGTCTCCATGGCAATGGGGTCCAAGAGCAAGAGCTGCACCCAGATGCTTCTCAGAGTGCTGGCAGTGATCACAGCTTCAAGCTTCCCAGAGAAGAGCCTCTGATAGTCGCAATGGAAGAGGCACGGTGATTAGCAAAGCCACGTGCCCATTAAGAGCAGGGGGAGGGAGGGGAGGGAGACTGGGCTCAACCCTGTATACTGGGAGCTCACGGCTGGGTGGGCAGGGAAGAAATATCCCTGCTCTGCAAGAACACAGCAGCAGCTGGCACTGTTCTCTGAAGCGACACCCACGTTCCTGCTCCTGCCTGTTAAACAGACCAGACACTGCCCTCTTGCCCTCACTCCTCCTGCACTGCTTTGAGACAGTAGAACAGTTTGCTCCCGTGGCACGAGTCAAACACATTAACTCCAGCCCTCCAGGGAGTCTCTGCACCTTGTATCTTCCTCTGCTGCTTCCCCAGGGGTCAGTGGACAAGCCAGCATCACTCTGACTGGCAAGGCAGTGGAATTCACAGTATTCTCCTTGGGTCTATAAACACCCCCAAGCCCCCACTCATGGAGATTCATGCTCTCTATGGGTCGCATCATCACAAGATGGACTGCTGATGAAATGACGGGGTGCCGATGGGATCTCTGCCATACAGATTTGCAGCCCACAGCCCGGTGGGTACCACGAACCCAGCCCCATATTGGGCTGTCTCTGCAAGCCCCTTGCCTTGAGGAAACACCACCCAGCTCTTCTCCTGCAAAGCCAAACACAACAACCAACACAAATACAAACAGCCCAGCTGTAGAGGTAAGAAAGATCAATCACAAAGCGGCAGCACAGAGCTCTGGCAGCAGATGCTTTGCTGTCAGATGTGCAGGGACGAGGCTGCGTCCAGGGCCTGGAAAGTGCTGAGCAGTGTGAGGAGGACACTGGGGCCGCAGTCAGACTGCCAAATATTTAATAGACAAATGATCCAGAGCCAGCACTTCTTCTGAGGAGCAGCAGCATTTCATTTTCACTGGGGAATGCTCAGCTAACCCATTTTATGACCGTATGTCTTTTATATATATATATATATAAAATTTGTGAGTGAGTTTAGTGCTTGTGAAACCAAAGGAGCAATAGTGCTGGCAAGAGCCAGGGATGAGGTGGAAAGAAAGGCCAGCGACTTGTGGTCATGAGGCAGCACAGCACCATGTGTGATACCACTTGTAAAGCACTCTGGAAAGGAGCTGCCCTGCTCTTTCTGCTCTCCAGAGCAGACACCAGCTGTTTGCTGGGCTAAAGTGCTCGGTCCCTCCAGAGGAAAACCTCCACCAGCCTCAGTGTGATACTCATTAAAGCAAAGGTTGCTTGTGCCGGTGCCTGTGCAGTGCAAGTGATGCCAATGGAGCTTCACACAGTTCCACCTACCACAGTCATACCGATCATCTTCAGAGTGGTTACCTGAGATGTCTCAAGAGGCAACAAGAGGAAGAAGTAACCCATTTAAATTCCTTCCAAGTTAGATATCACAAGAATCGAGTGTCTCATCCTTCTCTTGCACTGCAGAGCACTTTCCCTGCTCTGTCCTCCCACTGCTCTTCGTTTCCAGGGCAAGGCCAGTACCAGGGAGCCCCCTCCCCTCTTCCTTCACTCTGCTGCTCTCCCACTGCCGTATCAGCTGTGCTGACATTGGGTCTTCATCCCTCTTCATCTCCCTTTCATGCAATGACACAGGAAGAATTTTTTCCAGTCATTTAGACATTTTTGCTATTACAGTCTAAGATTTTCTAGCTGATAATGAAAGATTCATCATGAGGGACATCCCCATCACTTTGCTCAGTTGACCGCCTCTTTCATCTGCTGTGCTTTGGAACACCCAGGGCGCACTCAAAGACCCAGCTGCACTTTCTCTCCTTCTTTCTGCCACAGCCCCTTCTAGGCAGCTGGTTCCTCGCACCCCTCCCTCTCGCCCTCTCAGAGTGTCCCCTGTGGTCTGGAACCAGTGAAACTTCAGATTTTACATCCGAGCTCAGTTTCCACCTAGTGTTCAGCCACCCATTAGTTATGGCCCCACAGCACCCACCCGAGCAGCCTGGGGCCCCCATCCCACTCCTGCCTGCTGACCATGACATCAGCTCCTTCCCACTCCAGCACAAAGGCCAAAACCAAGATTCTTCTGATGACCTGTTTGGGGGCTGCAGGGCAACAGGAGACTCCTGCTTTCCTGCTTGCAAATGTTTTTGCAGAGCTCCATCTAGGGGGGATGCTGCTGGACAAGGCTGCAGAGCAAGACAGGTACCAGTAAACAAGTAAATGGCTCCTTCCCCTGGCCCGAGGCCTCTCGTCGCACACTTACGATGCTAATTAAAAAGGGAGGGAACAGCCCATAAATTTTACAGTTTATTTGAACTTCAGTTCCAGCTGGTTTTAAAAGAGCTGATGAAGGTAAGTGTATCTGTGCAGATCACTGGTGCATCGCAGACAGAGAGCCAGAGCACTTAATTAAATGTTATTCTAGGAATAAAATCTAGCCCTCGTTGGATGAGACTGAATATTAAAGCATCAATTTCCTGAAGGAGACCGGCTATAATCAGAGTCTTCTGCTATTGGAAAGCAAAAATAATCCCAGTGACTAACGCCAACGTTCCCCAGACAATAAAGGGGAAACATACCATGGCTGTGGAGACTCCAGCTCCTAGTGAGGAGTCAGGGGCACCAGCAGCTGGGAGCCCAAGTCCTGCAGGGGACGGTGGCTCTGGATGTGTTCCTCCTCTTGGCAGCCAGAGCAGCGCCCCGGTGCAGCACAGTACAGCTCCCAGGAGCTCCTTTCCAGGCAATCGCACGGTTTCGGGCAGTTCTGAGGCTCCTTATGGGCATGGGAAGCCTCAATCTGCCAGCACTGGAGGAGGTGGGGTGAGTTCCTCTCGGCAAATGTGGCACCCCCAGCCTGCAGAAACACTGCTGCCGGGCCGTGGCACCCGTATGCAGCTGTAAAGAAATGTGCACACTCCCTCCAATGCATCTGCTCTCTGCCCCCATCCAGGCACCCCAAGCTGCTCTCACAGCCTTGCTGGCAGAGCCTGACAGTGGCTCTTCCTCTCTGCTGGATCTCAAGGCACTACTCCCCACCGTTTCCCCCTCCACGTGTCCCAAGAGCTGACAAGGAGAGCAGCACAGGCTGCCAAAAGCCACCCAGGCAACTCGGGTGCCAGGCACTGTGCTGAGGAGAGGTCCTGGCACCAGCGAAAAACAGCAGCTCAGGTGAATCGTGGTGTCTCACTCTAAGGCATCAGTCCCAGGGTGAAAGAATAGTGTTAAACTTCACAAATCCTCTAATATTGCTCTGCCTACAGTTGTGTGCCTTCATGTATGCAGATATTACTTCTCCTTCGCTCAGAAGTCTCTTTCTAATTTAACTCTTCCCCAATATTGCAAAAGTCATACCACGAGCTTCTCCAGAGGAACAGAGCTCCTAGGAAAGGGCATTGCAGATGAATCTCCACAATCCTGCCCCATTCCCACATCAGGCCAGCAAGGAGGTGCCTGAGATGCCTGGATTTGTGCCTCTCCACATGCTTCCTTTTGCTGAGCTATCAGCAAGGCACCGCAGCAGCTTTCTGGCACCAGTTGTCTGAGTTAGCAGTACCTGAAAGCATAAACAACAGTGTGCCGTGCTGGCAGGGGGGCTCAGTGCTGCAGGCATCCCAGGGCAGGCTGACACAGCCACGGCACAGCCCAGCTCCTGAGCCACAGGTACCGTAACCGCACCCTGCAGCAGCCATGGTGCTGGGCAGCAGCAACAGCAAGTTCTCCCCAAAAGCACCCACGGTCTGGGGGGACCATTATGGTGCAGGGATGCCTGCCCTCTCAGGCCACATGCATCCATGACAAGAGTACAAGAGAGAGCAGCACACTGGCATGAGCTACAACAGCTTGGCTTAGCCTGATTTTGAAGTGTTGTCTTACAGCCAACGCAAACACGACACGTAGCAAGGGAACAGCCCGTGCAAAGCCCACAGGGATATTCCTCCAACAAACAGTCATCCCAGAGAGGAAAGGATCAAACACGGCAAAGCATAGCGCATGCTCCCTTTCCTGGCAGCTCTCAAGAGGTTCCCATCAACCCAAGTCACCCTTGGCGCAAGGGGCCGAATGTCCCCGCAACAACCGCCTCTGAGATTAGCGGCGCTCGGCACTGAGCAACTAAAGGAGCCATGGCAAAGCAAACAGGCTCCAGGCACTCCACACTACTCAGGGGGCTGCGATAGGTTTCACACACACTTATCTGCATTTCACACATTCATTTGCATTTAGCAAACACTCATCTGAACAACTCTGAACCCTTGCTGTCTCATTGTACACAGCTCCTGCACAAATCCCCAAGCCCAGCCCTTCAGGCTCCTCTCAAGGACTCGGACGCTCGCATCGCTGCCTCTGCTGGAGCCCAGGCATCCCTGGAAGAGGTTTCCTGCAGAATCCTGCGGTCCGAGGGCAGCAGACCAATCCCCCTCAGACAGGGCAGCACCTACGAGCTCTAAACCCAGAGAGGGAACCAGCAGGAGAGCTGTGAGGGTTCATGCCAAGCGACAGGGGCTCTCCCTGAGGGCACCTCCTCGGCCAAGAGGAGCCAGATTACCTGCTGCCCTCCAGGGAATGATTTCAGACTGTGTCATCATGACCTTCTTGAGCAACATAGTTGATAAAAAGGCTGATATTAAGTGAGGATTAATTTATTGATTTTCATGGGTTAAACCAAAGGCCGAGCCCCGAATTGTCTGTGTGCAATGATTGCTATGGACATTGTGTGGGAACCAGCCAGACGACTCCAAGAATCTGCTTAATAAAGCCTCTCTGTCACTCAGGGGCGTGCTTGCCTCACACCACCTCAGAATCAGCTGACATTTATGCCAAAGTCAATTTTTCATGTAATAAGGCAGAGCCATACAGGACATGCTCATCAAAGTGAGGGGCACAACACCTTCCCTGGTGTCCCCAGAGCGTCCCCACCAACCCTCCACTCCCCACCAAACCCTCCCACCCAGACCATCATCACCATCTCAGCCTCAGCCAGCCCAGTGTGCGTTCGCTGGCACTGCCAGCCCAGGGCTGACATTGCCCCTCACTTCTCCCGTCCCAGCAATCCAGAAGCCACATGGCAGGCATTTTGGGAAGTCATATCCAGGAGGAAATGCAGGCAACCTCAAACTCACACTTCACCCCCACCAGTGCCAAGCTCGTACATGGAAAGGCGCTGGCTGCAATCCATCCCCTGCTCTTTGCTCGCATCTGCTCTGCCCCAGGGAGTCTGGAGGCACCTCAGCCTGCCGGAGGCAGACAGGGCTGCTTGCCGCATACACAAATCTTCTGCTTTCCTGTGGGTGCTGGCACCATCCCCAGGCTCTGGTAGCTGTCACTGGCATCGCTTCTCTGGCAGCTTTGTCTCATTCTTGCAGCGGTGAGCCAGGCTGGCACAGCCCCCAGGGCTGGCTCTGACCAAGGATGGCACGTGGGCAAGGAAGAACAGCCCCTTGCCATGCCCCCAGCACCCTGCCCATGGCTCCATTGCCAGCCCGACTCCACTGGCTCCTCTCTCTTCCTGACTTTCCTGACAGAGCAGTGTCCCCTAGTCTGCAGTTTCAGGCACGTCATGAGCCATCTCCTCCAGCTGGAGGTGTCCTCCGGCTGTGAATGTCCTCCAGCCATGGATGTCCTCCAGATGTGGATGTTCCTCAGCTGTGGATGTTCCCCAGCATCGCAAGCAGGACCACAGCAGCAGCTCCCAGTGTGCCCAGCCCTGCACCAGCAGGGTGCAAGGTGTGAGCAGCAAAGCAGGTCCCGGCAAACTGTGCCCTCCACTGCACCTGCAGTGAGTAAGTCAGGGCACACAGGTCACAGCTGGACCCAGTGCCCGCTGCTTTTCAGTCCCTCCATCTCTGTGACACTTGTCAGGCCCCCCAGCTCACGTCTGGGGCGTGCACATGTGCCCAGTGGGAGCCACAGTTCAGCAAGGGCCTGTGGGAGCAGAGCCCACTGCCAGCACTGCAGCAGCACTTCTCGAGTGCAGCATCAGCGGACTCTGCAGAGATCACCTCCAGAAAATGCACAAGAGGCTTGAGAGCCTGGACTGGTGCTCATCTGCCTTTGAACGAGGACTACCTGCGGATTCCTTACCAGGAAACATAGTGTAAAAAATATAACCAGTCAAACCAGTGTTCCCTGAAGAAGAAATGAGTGCACTTCTTTCTGCCATGCTCAAGCCATGACAGAAGCAACCAGACTTTTTACAAAACCATTGCCAGGAACTGTTCACAGACCCAGTTTTCCCTGGTGCCAGCACCCAGCTGCATCCTGTGAGCGTGAGCAAGACAAGGATATTGCTGAAGAGGAAGACAGGCTGAGAAAAATCACCTTCCAGTTCCAGCAGAAGCTCCCAGGAAGGCAAATGCGGCTGTGAAATCGCAGCTTGAGCAGCTGCTCCGGAGCAGGGCACAGCAGCATGGTGTGCAGAGCTGGCACCCTGCCCTGGGAGCTGCAGGGACAGCAAGGGACAGGCTGCAGGACTTCTGGAAGTTCCCACTAACACAGAGTGGATCCTTCTGGTTGCAGGGCCACATGAGTGTCCCCTGGCCCCACTCTCCTTGTGTGTTTAACTCCATCCTTGGGAGCCACTATATTCCTGCTCTGTTAAATAACCAGAGGTTTTAGGCATGAGAAAATGGAGGAAAGTTGCTTTCTGCCTCCTCAGGGTAAGCTGATCCCCACCAGCCCACAGCCAGCACTGAGAGACATCCCATCCTCCCCAGTCTGTCACCAGGTCACCACCGGCAAGGCAAGCCACAAGTTAAACACACGGGGCTCATCTTCCACTGGATGGTGACAGCTTTGAGGGAATTCAGATCTTCAGCCAAAGGGAGATGGATATGACCTTCTGGAGCGTAATTGTAACAATCCTGCCATTTTTATTCCCTAGTAGTTGAAATATTTCAAAAACTAAATGACCCAAGGTCATTAAACTTTGCAAAGAGATTGCTGCAAATGTCTCCAGACATCTATCATGAACTGCGTCATCACGACAGCCTGTGCCAAGAGGAGAGCGCAGACTGGCAAACAGTAAATTGTCCTGGTTTATATCCCTTTGGAATTTTCGCTGAGCTTTCTAATTTTTCATATTCAATTTGATGACCACATTAATTAAAATTACAGTTGAATAAGAAGTGCCTTTATCCTCTTATCACCCTATCTGATGTGAAGGATGAGCCTAACTGCTGAAAAAATGGCATGCAGGTACCTGTGTAACACAGATTTAACCCAATCTCTGATTTAAGGCAGGTCACTGATTGAGGGGACACTTCTCCCTGTCTGTAAGATTTGAACGAGAATGCCAAAAGTTCCCCTGCTCTCACTCTCTGTGCTCCCAGCTGCCCGAGCCGTGGCTATACAGACATGCAGAGATGGGGGTTTGGGTCCCTGTTGTGCAGGATGAGGGCAGCACATCCAGGACACGGAGAGAGCATCCACCCCTGGGGAGGACCCTGGAGATGCAGTGGCTTCAGCTGCTCTGCTGCTCATTTTACACAAACTTTTATCACCAGATCAGGTTGGTTTTCCTTGCCATTCTTTTTGGTTTGTTTCAGTGGGGTAGAGGTTAAAAAAACCCGCAGTCAATATGATCAGGGTGTGCATGGTGAGCAGCCCAGAACACTGTGAAATCACATTAAAGATTTGATCAGTCAATATCAGCTGCTGAGCCGTAATAGCTTCTGTGATTCTCCTAACAGGATTTTAATTTTATGTTTATTATTTTGGGACCAGCAAAGCACGGAACTGCCTGCGCAGTGGCACGGGGCCCCTCTCCCTCTGCTCTCTGGGAGGCTCAGAAAACTCAGGCGCAGAGCAAGCTGACTTTCAGTAGTTTTAATTTTTGCTTGCATTCCCCAGGCTTGGCAGGAGAGAGTGAACTTAATTAAAATCAATGGAGAAAAAGAATGGGATAAATCACAATATGAATATTCTCAGTGTCTGTATGCAAGCGCAGCACGCAGCTCCTGCCGGCGTTCAAACCTGCTCTTCAGAGCATTGCAGCTCCACTTTGGAAGCTGCTTCCTCCCTCCTTTGCTCGCGCTTTGCCAGGATGGAAGCAAGTCAGGAAGAGGCTTCCACAGGGTCTGTCCTGAGCAAACCGCGCACCACAGCGCAGACCACAAACCCTCACAGGGCAGAAAATGGGAGCAAAAGAAAAGGGGAGCGGAGCAGCAGGAGGAGGGGATGACAGGAGGGAAGCTTCCAGACCCAGCGCTCTGCTCGTCCCCACGAGGGCTGTTCCAGGGTAATCGCCAACCACTTTTCAGAAGCAAGTGACAGCTTCTGAGAGTCACCTGCAGGCAACGTTGCTGGATATTAAAGCTTTTACCGCGTCTGTCAGAACCAAATCACCACTTCTAGCACGCCAAGCTCTCCAGTACGTCACTGCATTGCCAGGAGCACTTCACTCAGGACTTTCTGGGCTCCACAGCACCAGCCGCCCTCGCACTCTCTGGGGCCAGCAAGGCACCTGGCTGCAGTGCAGCTGCACCAGTGAGCAGCACCAGATCCTGTGCCCAGAGGTGCAAGTTGTTCTTCCCCTGCAAACAGCAGATGCTGCAGCACCACCCTGCAGGCTCCTTCAATTGTTACAAGCATTAAATGGGGCCCCAAATGAGAAGGGAGACCTGATGGCAAGCTGAGCCCTGGCAGGGCTGGTGGAGTCTCCGTGGCGGCTGCAGAGCAGCAGGCAGAGAGCCCTCGGCTCAGCAGGGACTCGCCCTCCTTGCCAGTCTCTGAAGAGCCTCGGCTGTCCCAGTCTGCCTCCTCCCTGTGCTGGCAACCCGTGCCTGGCACCGTGCCAGTCTCGGTCCTCCCACCACATTGAGCTGGCACCGTACCCATCGTGCGCAAGCTGCAGCGCTTCCTCTCTCCTCGCAGCCAGGGGTTCAGCCGTGATAAAAAAAAATCATTATTCTATTGTTTAGCACCGCATGCCAATCCCTTCCAGATGAATTAATTTCTTAATCACACTTTTAATGGGGGAGGCTGTTAGAGCCCATGCGGGAGTGGTTAATATTAGTGCTATTTAACTGTCGAAAGCTTTTGATATCGTAAACCAGGCTTACTGTCGAACAATAAAACTCACAGTTTAATTGGTGGGTAACAGCCCCCTAGGCGCTCATAATTATGACGCTGACAGCAGCAGCACCACGGGCCGGACCAGGGTGGCCAGTAACTTTGTGCAGCCTGTGACAGCTCTGCCACGTCCCCTGCCCAGCACCCCCTGGCACCTCCTGGCATCCCTCAGAAGGACCACAGGGCCCCTGGATCACTGCCCACAGTGGGCAGGCACCGGTGGGCATACAGCGCGAGGGCTCGGCATGTACCAAGGCTGCTCATGACTGCATTTTCCAACCAGTAAATCTTTCACAGTTTGATGCTGGGGAAATGGGAGCATTAAATATCCCCTTGCTGTAATTCAGCATGCAGCAAGAGATACAGATTTAAATATTTAGTAGCACATAACTGACTAAAAGCCTCAGCAACATTTTTAAAAATCATTTCTTAATAAAACTGGACTGAAATACACCCCATGGTTAGGATTTATGGCTGGTAATTGGTGTTCTTGTGATAAATAGGACTGAATATATATTTATGAACAACAAATATTAATGAAGAAATAATACCGTAGCCCAACTTCAGGCTGTGCAGCTGGCTGGTACTGTGCAGTGTTCCCCGAGGAACGCTGGCATGAAGCAAACACAAGATCAACAGTGCTGTTTGACTGCAAACTCCAACAGACTGGGAGCGCGGCCCCTGGAGACAGAGGCCACCTCCAGCGGCGCCCAGATTCAAGGAGCACCTCCACATGCAGCCGTGTGGCACTCGCACCTCATGTGAACTCTGCTCCCTTGCCTACACATCACACTCATCGCATGTCGAAGTTGCAGCTTGCAAACACTCCAGTACTTTTGATTCTTATTGCAGGAGAGCCATTAATTTGCATGTTGTTCCCCTGTGATTAAAAACCTGGAGGCAAAGCCCATGGTAACTGCTCCTCCTCTTCTGTGCCATGGCAGGAAGAGATTTATCTCCAGGTAATGATCTTGATTGTGGCTTAGGCACAGCACAAGCAGGAGCAGGATGGTGATATTACCTCTTCTTTCACCCAGCAGGAGCAGTTTTTAATGCCAGCTGCCTTCTGCACCAGAATCTCGAATTAACACATGAGCCAGACAGAGGAATCCCAGAGATGGAAGAACACCATCCACCTAGCCCCTGGGTCCTCCCCTCAGTGCCACAGGGAAGCAGAAGGTAGCCTGGCTGGCATTTGCAATGTGCTGGGCACTGCTGATACACTTGCTGGCATCAAGCGGAGTGAGCCATCAGCCTTCCCAAGGCCCACAGAGGGTTCCACAGGCACGGCAGGCAGAAACACAGCACTAATGCCAGGGGAGCAGCATCAGGGAACTCAGCCTTCACGCCCACATCCACCGCCACAGCTGCCTTCAGCGGAGGCTGGCACTCTGCACCATGCGCCGACAGCGCAGAGAGCCATGCTGCCTGTGAAAGCCACAGCAGCCAAAGGAAACATTTCTAGCATTAAATAAAAGAGACATTTTTATTCTGCAATAGAAGCTCTGTGATCCTGGAACACAATTTGCATAAACAGGCAATTTGGTTATAAACAATTTCAACATTAACTGGTATTTACATATAGAACAACTCACTCAAAATACAATTAAAGGCCTTGATGGATTGGAAAATGTCAAAACATTTAAAAGGCTTCAACACACGTGTTTGATTTACATCTCCTTGGTCAGATATAAAATGGGAGTTTGTTTACATTTTCCTCGCCAGAGCCCACAGCACATGGAGATTCTGGCTTCCTGCATCAGCACCTGCGGGGAACAATCTACCAGCTACTCCTCTACATAGGGAATCATCTGTGTGTTCTCTAAGAACAAGTTTAAAACAGAGCAGCTCTGGCTCATATTCCCAAGCTCACCTTGCAGCTGTCCCCACTCAGTACCCTCAAACAGTACCTGGTACTCAAATCTGCAGGGCCAATGGTTTTCATACTGCCCAGGAAGCAGAGACTGGGAGGATGCCTAAGGTATTCCAGCAGAAGACAAGACCTAGATCTCACCCTGGTCTGCCTAAAACAGAAGCACCCCAAATCAGCGGGTGCTTTTACCAGCTTGGACCATGACTTATACCTGTACAGAGATGGCACGTGATGCCTCAGCACTGACCAAAACAAACCCCAAAACCCTCCTCTCCTCATTCCCAACCTGGTCCCCAGCTCATGAGCTCTTTGCAGCTCCCCACCACAAAGTGGAGACATTCCAGTAACAGAAGAAAACCCACCTCACCCCACACAAGCTGCTGCTGCAGACAGGCTGGAGGTGGGACACAGGCACCCAGCCGATTAGGGGATGCTCTGCCAGGTCGAGGGACAAAGGGAGGGGCCCTGGTGGCACCACATGCCCAGCAACAGAGCTTGCCAGGCAGAAGCTTCATGGCACACAAGGACTGAGGGAGGTGGTGGGATCCAGGCTGTGTGCTGTGGCTCCATTTCACACCACCTGTTGTCTGTCCAGGACCAGCACATGAGGCCATCAAGCTGGGAGCAAGGCTTCCTGTAAATCTCACTCGAGGCTCATTATTTTTGCCCCCAGGTTCCACACACTGCAGCATTCTCCTAGCGGAAGGGATGCCTGAGCCCAAGTTCCCCACACCCACCTACCCAGGTTCACCTACTGCTGAAAAAATAAGTGAGAATGCTTGTCCTCTCTGTCCATTCCCAGAACATTTTGAAAGCTGCTCACAGCTGTATTTCTTGTTTTCAAGGTCAGATTCCTTAGAGGCTACAGGCTGAACAATTCCATATACGTCCTAAAAATACAGAGATTTATTTATAAACCGCCTATTATATTTTAAAGGGCAGGCACTCCACATTTTGCTTTTTATTGCCCCTTATCTTCCATCTCTCCATGTGTTTATCCTCTGCTACATCAAGGTGTGTACCCGCAGCACTCTGTTGCTGTATGGCTGACACGGCAGAACACCGGGAGCTCAGTCAAGTGCAGCCTTTGTAATCTGTCAGGGAGCTCACAGAGCAGAGCCGCGTGTTTTCTAAAATACCACTGAGCATATAAAGCACAGCAAAAACCCATAAGTGATCATTGACCATGGAGCCCAAAGGAGGTAAAGACAGAAAGCTATACTCATGAAAACCACAAAATTAGCCTGGAAATGCAGTGTCCAAGCACCTCTAGAAGTTCTGCTGCTGGTAGAGCAGCGCCCTTGGCATGGGGAGCTCCTTCAGCCTCCAGGGAGCCGTTTGCCTTCGAGTGTGCTTCTATGCTTCCCTCCAGGCTGCAGCGACAACCCCTGTGGGCAGAGATGCCCACTGCTCACCCTAGCTGACCTTAACTCACATGGTTTCACTTGGCAGGCAGCAACCAGCTCCAGGACATGGCTGGAGAGGGGAAAGCGCTCACAGGGAGCCTGTGAGGAGGCACCCACTCTGCTTCCCATCGCTCCTGCCCAGGCGACACCGCAGCACCAGCCCATCCCGGGGCTGCATGTGCCCCACCGCCACAGCACTCGACCCCACTGCTGGCATGGGGCAGGCGGCACACAAAGCACTCATTTACTCCACCAAGGTCATCAGCACTGCATCATTTGGACTTGCAGCAGTTCTCTCATTAGTCACTATGGAACATCCACTAGCTCCTGGCACAGCCCTCCCGAAGCAAACCCTCAGCCCGAGCCTCCTTCCCAGGCCATGGCTGAACTGCTCAACGGAGCCACTGGTGCTGCCCAGCAAGTTACAAGCTGCAATTCATTACAGCACAGCATACGGATGCTCTCCTTTTCCATTTGTCTGCATTAAATAATTATTTAAGCTATATTAGGTATTTATCAAGCAAACTGTCAGCATCTGAAGTTTCCTTATTGTAGCTGGAGATTTAGAGCCGCAATTTGTATGCATCCCAGCCCTTGCATGGGAAGGGCTTTCTGCAGGCTGGAATTATGATACAGACACAATAGTTTATGAGATACTAGAACTTAACCTCAAAATTTTGAGAGGAAGGAGAAAGGAGGTGAGGAAAGCAGGCTCAACAGCTGTCCGGCATAGTGGGAGGCTCCCAGTGGAGATGCTGGGAACACTGGGGCAGCAGCAGACAAACCAGCACGACAGCCACTCCAGGCTAAGGGCACTGAACATGATTCTGCAGGGCTCTTCAACTCCACCCGTGCTGTCCCTGGCTCAGGGCTGGAGGAGTCACCCCCACATTGGCCCCAGTCCTCCTGTCCCCCACCTCTCCTGGTACCTCAGAGGCCTCCTTTGGGGAGGTGCAGAGGTGACTCAAAGCTCACTGCAAGCCAAGCGTTTCCTCCGTGGGTCCTGCCCACAGCCCCAACCTGTGGGGCAGGAGCAGGGTCCAGGGTCATCGAATCTCCCAGGGCAGAGACAGTGCAGGCACCACCAGGGTTCACCACCCTCTGATCACCTCAGCATTCCCATAAGGTGCTCCAGCACTCATGACACGGGAACTAAAGTGGGGAGGGAGGCTGTGTGCAGGGGCTGCCCGAGAGCTTTCAAAGCCCCAGAAAGGGCAGTGAAGAGGCCTGGGCTGGGGGGAATGCTGCAACCGCTCCACTTCCACACCCCCAGCTTCAGTATTTCTCTCCCATCCCAACTCTAAGTCACACAACAGGAATCCTGTGCGCTGGAGGCCACATCCTTCCATCTCCCAGATATCTCAGGCTGCCCCTTCCCTTTCCCTCCCTCCCCATCTCTCCTCTCCGATGAGTAGTAGGTGCCTTCCTCCACATGTTGTCCAAGCTGGACATCTACATGGGGGAACTGAGAAGATGCTGTTTAGAGAAGATGTCAGCTCTTGGCAGCCTGGATATTTGAGGGATCTGGCAGCTCCACACCTACGCAGCAACTGCAGCAACCCCAGCCACGCTCCAGCCATCACCATAACTACAGACTATGTCAGCCTCTCACTGTTGGTCTTTCAACACATTCATTTAAAAGGTCTCAGTTTGGCTGATTGCACCTAATTTGCCCCAAGCCCCTATCAGGAGCTGTGGCAGAGCTGCAGCCCTGGCACTGGTGGCCTCCTTGCACTTCACCAGACGGCTGCCTTGGCAGTTGCTTATCAGCTGAAGAGGCTCCACACGCAGGGTGCACACCAGGCGAGCCCCAGGAGATGGCACAGTGCTCCTTCCCGTCCTCAGACAAAGGTTTGGGCTGTATGGAAGGAGCTCTGAGGAGGCCTGGCACAGGCCATGGAGTCAGTTCTTCTGACGGAATCACCAGCAGATGGTTGTTCTGGGATCAGAGAGGGATGGGAAGCTTAGAGGAGGGGGGCTTGTGTGGGTGTGGACAGCAGGTCCCAGCAGTGCCATCACTCCCTGGTGGGAAGGGAAGGGTGCAGGTGCTGCAGAGCCCAGGCAGAAGAAGACTTGGTGCTTTGGATGCACTCCAAAGCCTAATATCAGCTCTGGGACAAGGTCCCAGATGCCAGATCCCTTGAGATGCCAGCTGCCCCCATGCTGCAGGTGCAGTTGGCCTGCTTTGCTAAGTGGGTTCCATCTGCTTTGTGTGCTGAAGCCCTGCAGGCGCAAAAGCCACTCATCATCCACCAATGGCTTCAACCCATGAGAAGGCAGGAGCTGCAAAGACCGAGGGCCAAGTTCCCTCTGACACACAGCTTGCAGTGCAGCTGCCAGCACTCAGTATGTTCGGACGGGGACCACATCATGGGATAATCAGTGCCAAGATGGAAACCTCTACCACCTCCAATTCCTGCAAGAAAGTGCATATGCCATTTTTTCCTTTATAGATTCTTGATGCTTAACCTACTCAATGCTTTTTATTTGCATTGATCACATTTTATACTATGATTAAATTTGTATGGAAGAGAACCAATTAGTTTTGTTTTACACTTATTGAATCCACTTTATGGTCAGACAAATTAACTCTCAGCACTTAGTTTGATTTATCCAACAGCATAAAGCTTGACAATCTGTACTCTCAGATAACTAGTTTTAAAAGAATTATCTTTATTGTTATTTTTCCTGCTTGGGAGAAACTGTTAAACCTGGAGGCAGGAGAAGAAGCAAATGCTGTCAGCAGACTGGCCTGGTCTGGAGATTCCAAACCCAAACACGGCTGTTTGCCCCTCGACAAAGCCTCTGTCGAGAGGCACCACTGTGCACTGCACAACAGCTGCTCTTGGCAGAGCATGAGCACTAGCACAGCAACTGCTCTTAGTGAGCAAGGGCTTCCAAAGGCAGGGAACTGTGTGTAGGCACAGGACATCACAGAGGAGCGCATGTCCAAGCTCCTGCCTCTGGGAGCAGCCAGAAACACTGAGCTAAGAGGGTGCTGCCCAGGGAAAATTACCAATGGGAGAGCCAGCAGAGGGGCTTCAGGACAGTGAGTGGTCTGGGTGCCCTGTCTAAACCTGCCAAGGATGGAGACGCCTCCACCCAGGGGCACAGGACAGGGCTGATCCTCAGGAAGCCGTGGGCACAGCTGGCCCTTTTCTCTCTGCTACTTGGCCTGGGCACGCAGCTTGGAAGAAATTATTGCCAGGGCTGGTACGTGTCCTCCAAGCAGGAACAGACTGCTTCCGACTCAGCACACAGGCAGAGGTCTCCCAGTGAGTCTAGTTTTACTTGTGTGAGCACACCTTAGGCTGGGCCAGGTCTAGCGGGGCCCACCAGACACAAGGTCTGTCACTGGCAGAGTGATTCCCCCACTGACGCAGGGACACATGCGCCAAGGAAGCTGCCTGGCACCTGGGCAGCCTTGAAGCCCAACCTCATTTGTATTCAGCAGCTACAAGAACAAAGAATTTGTTCCCAGTTAGTAAATGAGATTTAGTTAATAAATTGGCTCACATGAGCAGGCTGTTCTCATGCAACACAATAAAGGAAGAGATGAAAGCTTATTATTTCATAAGAAGGAGCTGTTTTCTTACAGGACTTGGGGCTGGAGAGATGTTATTTTTTGGCAGACAGCAGCCGTGTTTGATGATCTTTCATTTCAAGGATCTCCACAAGGCTGTCAGGATGCTTCCCAAGTCTGCTGAAGTATTGAGTGGGAGCCCCTTCCTGACAGCTGCGTCACCCCCAGACCCTCCCCACCTCCTCAGCATCCTCAGCCAGGAGGGCACAAGGGCTCCTGTCACTGATGTGAGCCCCACATACGGCAGGGTCAGAGGGAGCCCAGTCATGTCACCCTGTACCGGAGCTAAAGATCCACTTAACTGGGCAGGTCCAACACAGACAGACATGGAAATCTGATATGGTAGAACTGAAAACTCTCCCAGGAAACAGGAGATCTGGAAACCCAGGGAACAAATCCTTTATCACACCTTTGCCCTACAGAACTGTAGTTTGGAGGGCTGCATCCATCAAACAAAACAACCCTAGCACTCCTCTGAAGTGGATACTAACTATGCCAGGTCCTTAGAGGACACAGTTGCTCCTCTCTCTTTGCAAGGATCCCCTCGAGAAGCTTCACATGCACCGACTACACAACTGTTGTCTGACCGAGCCATGAAGTACTCTGAAAGTCAAAGCTTGCACTGGGAGTAGCATCCCATCTGTTCAGGCTTGATAGACAGGAGACAACTATCAAAACTACAGCCTAATCATAATCAGCTGGCTGGCAGCTAACAAGCACACACACTGTCTGGCAAAGAGCTCAGATGCTTATCAGCTGAGCTTCTTGCAAGAGAGAAATGAAGTATCTGACGGGCTAAGGGAGGAATACAACAAGAGCAGGCAGCTAAACCATGGCTAATTAGAGAGGGGTGTCATCGGGACCAGTGAAAACTAGGGAGCATCTACACAAGGCTCCTCTCAAAGCACCTATGCACCCCTGGGTAATTTCACAATCACAATTAAACAGCAGAGAAAATGTGCAGGCCAGGAAGCCGTCAAATACACCTGCATCTATGAACCTAAAGCGTACAACAGAGACAGGAATGAGCACTACATGTGAACCACCAAGCACAGCGTCTAAAACACGCACCAGATAAAAGCTCTATCTGTGGGAATGTCCATAAGGTGCTCTGTAAAAAAGGACTCCACCAGCTCATGATTAGCACAGCTGGGTTGCTGTCTGCTTAACCCCAGGAGGGGTGTCACGGTGACAGCAGTAACACACTGGTGCTTGGCACTCAGTTTAGCCCAATAAAGAAGTGAAAATCCACTGTGGAGTTAAATCCATGCACACAGAATTGTGCTAGCGCCAGTACCCCGACATGAAGCATCTGCATCACTCATGGCTGGTGGGTAAGCAGATGATCCTGGGATAACAAGGCTCTGGAGGGAGATAAAAACCGAAAATGTACCTCAACACAAGGAGATGCCATATTTTAAATCAGTCGGCAATGAGGTATAGTCTCACCCTCATCAACCGGGCTGAAATTCCAGCCAGGGAGCACATACCCATTCACACTTTGTGCATCCAAACCAGCAGCCTGTGGTTGACTGTGAAGAAAAACAAACAGATTTTGCATGGACAAACCACACAGCAGCCTGAAAAAAAGAAAGCAAAGAGCTCTGGGTTTATCCTCCAGCAATGCTCTCTGAGGGACAGACAGTAAATCCTCAGAAAGAGATGCTCCACTTGCTTTCCCAGAGAGCCATCACATCGGCCATGAGAGGGAGGGACCAGCAGGACTTTGGGAACACGGCCAGCCCACCAACACAGATGGGTAAGGAAGAATTAGAAATAGCTGATTATTACAAAGACAATGTGGCCTCATGACTGCAGGACCCGTGGACAGGGATGTTGTGGAGAGGAGAATGATAAACTGACCTGCTGCAGATCAGTGCTCGGTCAGCTCCTCGTTGGAAGCCCCACCTGAATAATGCCAATATTTCATTTTGGGCAAAGCGGAAGATAAAGAAGGTGAAAAAATGTAACAGAGACATAGTCACTGTAACAGCTGTGACAGCTATTCCTCAAGCCCCACAAAGCACAGCCCTGCCTGTGCTCAGCACTGCAGAGTAAACGGTAATTACAGTTTGCCAATCATTGCCACTTCTTCACTGAGGACAATGGGGAGATGAAGGATGTGTGACAGACACAGATTCTCCTGAAGCTTCTTTCTCCCACTTGTCATTTCAAGCTTGTCGTTTGAATCAAAGGATTTGCTCAAAATGTGTTCCAAGGATTTTCCTGTGTTTCTGTTCCATATGTGAAACCCTTGAATAGCTTCTGAAAGGGCCTCATTCCAGCCACCTTGCACAAAAAGCAGCAATGCAAACACCATAAAATAGTTGGTGCTGGACCACACCTACAGCATCCTACCAGCAAACATGAATCACAGCCTGTCCCTACAGGAACAGAAAGCCTGTTGCGGGTGATGAAGATGAAGCGCTGACTCCAGGGTCAGAACATCCTGCAAGAACCCACCGCAGATGGGGAAAAGCATCAGGGAAGACAGGCAGGAAACCCCCACTTCATCTCACCCAGACCACGGCCCACTGGGGCTGCTGCTCCTGCAGACGGCATGCGGGCTCGGGGTCTGAAGTACGAGACAAGATCAATCGCCCCATCACTTGTTGCTTAATCGGAACAACTTGGTAAGAGGAGGCAACCAAGTACAGTCAAGTCTGGGTAAAAGGGAGAGGGCGCACACAGCATCTGTGCAGCGCAGCTCAAGGAGCTGGGAGTCCAGATTGGGGTCCAGCAGTACAGAAGCAGAGCCCAGGCAAGAGGGTTCTCCGCAGAGAAGGCAGTGAAACCGTGACAGCCCCCCTTTTCCTGTCGGCTGGAAGGGACAGACAGCCCCTCCCCAAAACTGAGGCACTTTCTTCAAGAGCCATAGCTCCAAAACCACCTGTCTGTAGCTAAAACAATCGAGGCCATTCATGTCTTCAACCATGAATGCTGGCAAGCAGCCCTGACCCCGGACAAGGGCTCTCAGGGTGCTGATGAACGAGGAACCACGCAGTCCACCCCGCCAGGGAAGATCTTCTTCCAGCACAGGGAGCTCGTTTCAGAGAAGGAACCAGTCTCAGGTTTGCTTTTTAACGTTCACTTTTCTTTTTGTCCTGTCTTTGGTCTTTTATTTCTCTCTGGAACAATAACAGGAGCAGATAAGCATGCGTTAATCTGCTCCCAGTGAAAAGGTGGAATGCTGATTGCTTGCTCTGCCTCTCTCAGCAAAGCACTTTTATCCCGCATTGCTATGGAGAAAGGTCTTGACTCCAGGCTCCAGCTTTTGTCTTTCTGCAAGAAGAGGGGTTTTTCCCAAAGCAAGCACTGAAACGCTTCAATGATCTTTAAAAAAAAAAGCTGTGCAGATTTTGTGAGATTTTGTACTGCAGTAAAAGAAAAATCTAACACGCTGAATGTCATTTTTTTAAGGAGATAAGAAAAAGGCTACTGGAGCTGTCAGAGTTTAAGCTTCAACCTTTATGTTTACAAAGCAAAAAGGGCAATTAAATGTGGAAAATAAATCTTTCCAGGACTCTGCTAGTAGTTCTCCTGGTTTGTGCTCAGACTGCTGAATGACAGGCTAGTTCAGTGCCTTAGGCAGGGACTCAGAATAGAGCAGCCCTGACATTTCTTTGATGCTAAGTAGTGTACCCTAATAAAGATGTTCTTTGAAGCCATTCCCTCTTGTGTTACAGAGCATCTCCACTGCAACGGGACAGCCTGCACCGTGTATCCCCACGACTGGCACTCCCCTCCCTGCCAAAGTGCAGCTTCTGCAGACCTTCTGTACATCTTCGCCACGGAATCTGAGGAACAGACTGTTAGAATAAGCCAAGAATAAACTTAATAGACAAATTCTGTGCTTTCACTTCCTGGCTGTTTCACAAAACCTGTTCTCACCAAGGTGTTGATGGACAGACAACATCACGGTCATGCAAGTACAGAGTCAGTAAACACGCACAGAACACCATGTGGCAAGGACGCCTGCCCATGCTTGCAACAAGCTGCAGCCCTCCAAGCATCTAAAGGAGCAGCTGAAGAAACACCTGCTCTCTCAGCACACAGAGTAAGCTCCTCTCGGACCCCTGCCCTGCCCACTGAGAGCCTATGGTAATGCCAGCACCGCTCCCCGGGGCAGAGCAGACAGGAGCTCCCCTGGTGCCAGCTGTGAGCTGCTGGCTGTCTTTCAGGGCAGCACTCCCTGCACTCCCTTCCAGTAAGCCTCCAGCTCTTCACACATTTCTACTCTCTGCAAAGACCAAAATGCAAAAAGAAAGATGAACAGAAGCAGGGGAAAGGCATCAGGAAGCCCATCTCCAAGTGCTAAGAGACAGCAGATGGCCGATGCGCTGCTCTATGACAGACCAAGACATCAGTAACGTATGTGTGAAAGGCAATGTCATTCCCAGCAGCCTGCCTGGCTGCCTTGGCTCCCAAAGCTGCCAACCCCCATTGGACCTGGATCTCCCGGGGACACGGCATGTCCTTCCACCTTCTCCCACAAAGCCACATACCTTGGCACTGGCATTGCTTGGCAGGGCAGCTCTTGGGGAAGGACACACCAGCATGGGGCACATGATGTCCCTGAAGCATAAATTCACTCAGCATCACCAGGGTGTTAAATGTTCTTCACACACTCAGTTCCCTCTGCTGTTCACCACCCAGAACACCAGTGACTAAAGCAAAGAATGGCTCTTGGCATGCCTCTGCTCACAGGCTGGTGCCTGGACAGGCAGTGCTGGGAGGGAGCCTGCAGAGCAACAGCAGCTCACGGCTTCCGAGTGAACAGAAGCTCAAGGTCCTACCCCTGGAGCTGGAGCAGAGCATCCCAGGGGCTCTGTGCGCCCTGCTCTGCAGAAAGCTGCACTCCTTCACATCAGGGCCAGCACAATGCACAACCAGAAAGGGAGAAGACAAACAGAGTCAGCAGAATGGAGTGGGGAAGGCAATAAACCCCGAGACACCATGTTGCTCACATGCTCCGCAGCCCATCCCATCTGCAGAAGTGACCTTGGAAGACGGCGCGGTCACACCACATCCCACAGTTGACCCCAAAGCCTGTGGTGGGACCTGCACCTCATTCACTCCCACAGAAACCTGTAAGCCAGGATGCATTTGGCAAAACAGGAAAACTAAATGCTTGGCGTTGTTGTTGTCCGTAATGAATCTTTACAAACAGTGAAAACTTAATTAATAATAACACTTAGCACTGCCACGCTGCCTTTATATTTACAAAGCACTGTGTAAACATTAACTAATTAATCTACTGTACTTAGCAATTATATAGTGCTTTGTATTTTCCAGGTCCTTGCAAACATTAGCTAATTAATCTTCTTAATTATTTCCATGGTTTGTATTCTGGAGCACTGCATCTCAGCAGTACAAGGAGTTCTTAGCAGGGATACTCCTGAGTGGCTCTGCTGCACTCTCAATGTGCACAGTGCTGCCACGTTTCAGGAGACACCTCCAGTGGGCACGGATGCTGCCGTCTGGGCCATGGCTGCGGAGCCCCCTGGGAGCAGAGGCCAAGCCTGTGCCAGGTATCTAAAACCAAAAGGGGCCGAGTGAACAATAAGAATGATTTCACGTCTACGAAGCCTGCCATGCATTGGAAGACTGGAGCTATGATGCAGATGCAGCTCATCCAAAGGAAATTTAGCATGTAACCTAATCACAGTCCATATGCCCCGAATGGGCACAACACACAAAGTATCCAAACAGTGTCGGATTCGATTTGACACCTGGAAGAGGAAGGTAGGAAAACTGGAAATAAGAGTCACTTTTCTAAAACTGGCTCTGAGTGACACCTGCCCAGGGAATACCATGCTGAGGGGCAGCTGGGACAAGAAGAGAGAATTGCAATTTGGTGTTCTTCTCTCATTTCTGTTGGCTTTACTGTTGACCACGTACAGAACCCACACTAACGGAGGCGAAGCACCCAGGTCTGACAAAGGTCAGCGCAGGGATGAAGCATGAAAGCCCTGGGGAGTGAGGGCCTATCCCTGCACAGCAAGAGTGGCAGCAGGCACATCCACTTCCCCTGTGCCACTGGGCAACCCAGGAAACCAGAGAGGCCACCTCAACAGACAGACTGCAGAAATGAGAAGCATTTTCCATCAAAAAGATCCTAAAAGCACTAGCTGTGCCAATCAAACACTCTTTAAACAAGTATTAATGCACGCCCACTCATGCAGAGCTGCATCTCTCTGCTGTTTATTGCATTTTAACATTGTCAACAGAGCTCACTGGAGCACTCCTGGTGCTCTGCTGACCTCCATTATTTATGACGGCATGTGAAATCGATTGCTGTTGAAAGATCCTTACAGGAATAAAATGAGCTTCTCAATTATTGCCACACAAATAAATGCCTGTTTTCCAGCAATCCTCCACCTGGAGCCAGAGCATAACCCCGAGTTCATGACAACGGACACCTTCAGGTGGCAAAACACAGGTGATGCATTGCAGACGTGGTCCAGTTACAGGACAGCAGAGGTAAAAATACTCTGGGAAGGGAGGTCATGGGGACGATGTAGGGCTTACCAGTATTTCTAGATGGATAAATGACAAACTCTCCAGCAAAGCAAGTTGTGATTATTTCTGATACTTTCTGTCAAAGGCAGTGCTGGAAATGTACACCAAGTATTAATGGGATTGTGAACAGATGAACAAAATGAACAAGTCTTTCCAAGACCCAACCTCCTTCTTGCCTGTCCTCTCTCAGAAAATCCTCAGCTAGATGTAATTCAATAAAAGAACTTAACCTGTCACAGCAATCCTAAGAGAAATCTCACCACTAGTTCTCTCTCTTCCTCAAGAAACACAGAGCTCTGCTCTAGCACTGGCAGGATCGCATGGAGCTTCCCTACCCGCCTGCCTCCTTGGGCAGCACTACAGGACTGCAGCCCCTCGCCTTGCACCTCCCACACTCCCAGCACATGCTGCCCTGCCCAGAAACACCAGCTTCTCTGCCAGGCTGAGCCCTGGCAGGGCTGAATCCAAGCTACGGGACTTCCCTACCAGCACGGGATGTTGACGAGTCACCAAAATGGAAAGAGGTAGGCACAGAGGAAAAAGAGCCGTGGAGGGTCCTGCCCACACCATCCTGCCACAGGACAGTGAGCAGAGCCAAGAGAGAGAAGCCCAGCCTGGGGAACCACACACCGCCAAACCCTGGGGAGACACGGCCTCTGCTGCTTCAGAGAACTTGAAAGGAACAGAGGTCCATTTCCACACTTCCAGCAACCCCACAGTGAACCAAGGATCTCTTTTGCACCAATTAGCACTGGTTTTCTATTCTTTCAGTTCTTTTACAGTCCCTTGTTCTCAGTCTTCTAGCGGGATTTGCTGTTCAGAGCATCTGGTTGTACTTTCTTGGTGACCTTTAATATTAAGGAACATTATTCATGCTTGATTTATTTAAAACAGTCTATTTTGACAAGATCGCAGGAGATGACACCTCTCTGTTGAGGAATTACAGACCGCCCATTAATTAAATGTCAACGACAGAGCACTGAAAGCTTTCCAAAGGTCCAGAGGAATCTCTCCCTGTTCCCCCTCCTCCCCCTCCTCGTCACAGACCTTTATAGGAGCTGTGGAAACCCACCACACTTGAAGGACCTCCTTCGCTCTCTGATTGACTGGGCACTGAACAGCCTCTCATTATCTCTCACATCCACTGTAAAGGGACAAGGCCTCCTTCCAGTTTCCAAGCGGTCTTCCCAAGGACCAGCAGAGCAGAGCCCAAGTCCTGCCTTTAGACATCCGTCTGGACACTGCAGGGTGTGTATTCCTGAAAATTCATCCTTCCAGTTCCTCCATCTGCTCATTGCTCCTCCCTCAGGCAGCACAGTCCTGGGGTGCAATAACACGGCAGAAAACCTGTTTATTCCCCATCCGCACTGACAATGCAACTCTGTGTGCCAGGAGCAACCATGTCACTGTCAGTCAAGAACCAGTTGTCTCCTAACTATGCTTCTTTACAGCACTGTCACACAGGTACACGTGCATAGTTATTAAAAAATGTAATTTGGCTGGAAATTCATTATTTCTCTATTAAAAAAGGACACGTGGTACAAACAAACCGGAAATCTTCTGTAGAACTATCCTGAAGAGGCTCCAAGTGCACATTTGCTTCTAGCAAGACACATCCTGTACTTACAGAGGTAACTTTATGTCTTTCATTAGCGGCTGAAAGCACAAATACACTCTCTGAATACGTAAACCAGCAGAGCATTGCAGCGCTCTATCAGACAGCATCCTCGGGTGGAAAGGGAAAGAGTGAGGTTCCCCTCTTTAATCAAGATGTACTTGGTATGCTCTCAGGGAAGCAGACTGAGATTAGGACTCTGCTAGCCTTTCTTAAAGGGATTTCTGGTGTTCATCATGCAAGACAGTGAAAACAAGTGCAATATTTTGCTGGTGATGTCATAAAAATGATTGATAATACTAAAAATGAGGCATCTTGCTGCAACAAAGTAAATAGCAACAGCTTTCTACAAGCCTGGTCTTGAATAGAATACTATAGTTTGCTCCAGTTTTCTTGGAAGAATCAGGGACTCCATGTTACGAAGGTACTGGTGTGTTTCCCCCTGGCTATGAGACGTTCTCAGTTCAAATGCAGAGAAGAATGAAGAGCATCAGATAAACTGGCTACAAGTCATGATGGATGAGACAATGTTTGGACAGCAGTTTGCAAAAGCTTTATGTTCTGAGGGTGGATTTCATTGCTTATAAATAACCAGTGCCTTTCAGAGGCCAATTTCTCTTCAAGGAGTGTATCTTGGAAAATCCTGCTAAGTACAGTATTTATATCACGTGGCACTGTGATGCTAGGACATTATAGCCTCTGAACATAGATGCCTGTCTCTTCTCACCAGCCATCTTTTATACTTGTCCCTGCCCAAGTCACCCAAAATGCATTTATCTTCCATCGGTTTTGATGTACATCCCTCCCTCTTCACCCTACCTGCAGTGCCTTTTGGAGAGGGAAAGGATCAAGAATTCGGTTAGTATGCAAACCAAGGCTGAAGGAGCCATTTACATGGCATGATGCTCCAAATACTGTTTCTTGTCTTATTTCCTGTGAATTCTTACACAATGTTTTGTATTTTGAACACTGGTACTCCCTGAACAGTTTCCATGGCTTGCCTGCAACAATGCTGCACTTCATTCAGAGCCTGTAAGATACATGAATAATTCAGATAGTTTGTGCCAGCACGCCTTGCTCTACATTTGTCAGAAGCGGGTAACACTCCACTCCACGGTCCTCTCAGCCACCACTTCCACAAGGAGAACTCATACACAAACTCCTGGGTGAAGCCCACTTATCCATTATCCTGTACACATTTATCCATTGCTGGATGCACCGGCTTTGCTGGGGTGACCCTCACCACGCACTGCCTCTCAGCCTGACTGTCCCAGAGATGGATACACAGCCAAAGAGGCAGGGTACGTGTCTTGCAATGAAAATGGCATCCCATTTTCAGATGGTCTGTGCCAGCTCACATCACAGAATCACCTTCTCACGTGTCTCAGACTGTTCTGCTTCAGACGAGGTCATCCACCACAGCTGCTGATTCCTGAGCAGGGATTTCCAGGAGGAAGGGCTCCTCTCTGCTTGAAAATATGGGGTGAGGAGCAGGCCCTGAGCATCACAAGCTTTGCCTCTATAAGCTGCTAAACTAAGCACCTAATCTACTCCATAAACATTTACACAGTGTTTTGTATCTCTATTCAACGAGAAATTGTTTTCTATAGTCCTGTTCCCACCTTCCTGCCTGAGGACTGGTGGCATGCAAGCCCCTTCCTCCCAGATCACGTCCTGGAGGGCTGGCCCCTCTCTGGGGGCTGCAGGCTAGAGTACCAGCTACACCATTATGCTGTGCCCTAATGTCCTATACTGACCTTAGTCTGAACAGATGACAAAACCAGTGCTGCTTATGTTGAACAGCAGTGCAGGGCAGCAGCATTCACTGAGGGTTCTGTTTCCCATAATGCAGAGTCTTTCAAGCAGCAGTGTCTCTACTGCCCAACCCCACTTCACTCCCAGACTCCATTCACACCTGGTGAAGATGCTGTACGAGCCTGCAAGAGGGAGCGGAGGAGCAAGAAGCAGCAGCACTGCTCAGTCCCCCTGTAAAATGCCACTACAGAGGAGAGCCATGTGTTTGCAGAACCAAGTAGGTCTGGCAGGGGAGAGAGGAGCTGTGCTGGGGTGAGGGGCAGTGTCTGAAGGAGGACAAGTCCAAAGGAGGAAGACGGGCATCCTGTGTCTGCCTGGCTGGGAGTCAGGGAGACTTTCAGGGTCAATCACAGCCCCTCAGTAAGATCGAATCACACAGGGTGGTGAGTGAGGGGCAAAGAGACAGGCTCTTTTCCAGGATCTTATGAGCCTGAATGCAATCAGCACAAGATTTGAGGGTATCCACATGTCCTCTGCCCTGAGGAGCACCAGCAGCAGCCGTGGCACCCCACAGTAGAGAACTGCTCTGCACCCCCACGAACAAGGGCAGGATGCTGGCTGAATCTGCTCTAACCTCTCTGCCTGCTTGCCTGGACCAGCACTCCGTGAACCCACACAAGCCTGCGGCTCCACTGCCTGCCCAGGGTTAAATGAGCGCTCAGCAGCTGCTCTCTGCCCTCTGCTCCCGGGGCTTCCCTTCTGCACGTGCCAGGTGGCAAGGAAAGCAAGCAAGCACAGCTGGATGAGAGATAAGCAGCCCATGGTGCTGTGACTGCTGCTCCTGGGGGAATCAGAGGTGAATCATAACTTCATCAGCATACAAGGAAAAGAAACAGTTACGTGGCAGTTGTGTGAAATCCGTTTCAGTGGGAGGCTCATAACCTACCCAGCCCTCGTAGTCACACGGAATAAAATATATGCTGACATCAGTACACAGAGGTTTCCATTGAAAGCCACTTTCACTGCAGTGTCGTGAATCTTTTCAGAAGCAGCTTGGGAAGATTCATTCTGTGCATCAGTCTTGCTGCGTAGCAGGGCTGACGATGGTCATACATAATAATGCCTAAGTCAATTCACATGCACAGTCAGCGCCTGTCTACAAGTCTTGCCCCTAATCAGTACATTAAATAGAAACTTATGACTAATAACTCTGAAAAGGCCTCTCCAGGGGCAGTGAAATGCTCTGCTTCAGCCACTATCAGCTCCTCAGGCATGTGCTGTAGCGGCACACTCTCCTCTTGGCACCACAAAGGGAGAATGGAAAGTCATAACTCTTCTTCTGTTTGTTCGGTTGACATATTTTTTATGAGCTGAATTCTTTACTGTAGGTTCTGATAGTGATTGTGTGACTTTATATTCACCATGTAATCACAGCACTGCTGTGGAGCAGGATCAGAGCCCACAGAAGCTGCTGGCTCAGCCAGCTCCATGCTGGAGGGGACACAGATGCTCTGCTGCAGCCTCTCCGAAGCTGCTCCAGCTGCCCACCGCTCAGCCACTACGTGTACTAAGGTGGCTGGCTCTGCAAGAAGAAAGTTCACCACAGCCCAGGGCAACATCAAGGCAAAGCAAGAGGTAAAATGCAAACATGCACATCATGTGCAGACACAAGGAGACTGCAGATCTGGCACCTGATCCCAGCAGAAGCAGGACTGAGTCCTCTGCTCACACAGTGTGCCCTGGGAAACCACTGCTTCCATGGCATCACCAAAGCACTGAAAAAGCACCGGTTGATGTTTAGCAGGAACTTTGTCTATGTTTTTAGAAAACCTCCCACCTCTGAGGTCTCTTAAATACTTCCCTAGAAAGACGAAGAAACACAGATTGATAGTGGCAGGTCTTAAATTAAAAATGGTTCTTGCCTACTTTACCACAGTGCTCCTGTCTAACATCTTACCTCTCACCTCTCTGTGACATCTCATCCCTTTCTCTCACACTGGAGGTGCACTAGGAAAGGACTTGCTAAATGCATTTGCTCTTCTTTCTCCCTCTTTCTTCACTGCTACCTGTAATCATATTTTGTGCTCCTTAGGGGAGCAGAAGCAACTCCTCAGGGCCAGGGGAACCCTGCACTTTCCCTCCTCGGGAACCAGTGACATGAGACACGCTCTGCAGTGAGTGTCCTGATGTCTGCCCTGCAGACAAACAGCATCTGCCCACTCCAGCATATCCTGTTTCGCCATGCAGCACCTGGGCAGTCCTGGAGAGCAGAAGGGCAAGGGTCTGGGAAGGAACAGTTCAATAGCAGGGTCAGTTCATCATGGGAAGAGTTTCCCCAGGGAGCCAGAGACTGCTCCAACACTGGACAATTTTTCCCCTTTCACTAAAAAGCTCCCTGATTTTTGCAGGCAGACTTTCACCAGGCCTATGCAAGATAACACGCTAGGCAATTGCTGTGTCCCCTCCTGGACTCAAAGTCTATAACCAGGACCTCACGGACTTTCATAATTGCACTGCAAAGAGACACTGAGATTCTCAGCATTCCTGCAGGAAGCAGGTGTCTCAGAGCAATCTGCTTCAGGGCCTCCCCTGCATTTCTGCAACAGCATTTGTACGGCCATGCCTGTTACAACCCATTCCCCTTGGAGGCGGCACATGAGCAAGGATGGATTAACCTAAAATCCCACTTCTTCTACAGAAAGCATCTGCTGCATCCTCACCAGACATCCAGGTGGGCATCAAACGCTCCAGCACTATTGGGAGTATTCATTACATGCGCAAGAAAATCCCTCTGGAGGAAACACGCTGCTGCTGGCATTTTCCCACATAAATAACTCTGGTGTGTGCCTCTTTGAGATCCTCATGGTTTTTTTAACAAGCAGCAGACCACCTTAAAAATCCCTCTTCCATCAACACAGGGAGAAAATCTGACCATGAATCGCGTGTTCCCTCCCCGTGCGCAGACACCGCTGATTACAGTGGCTGTGGGAGTCACCCAGTTAATTAATGAAGTAAGAGAGTGTTTATTTTCAGCTGCCAGAGCAATACAGCCTTTGAGAGAGCATTTGCCCCTCTTTACCTTGGTGTGTGTTTCCCTGCGTGACAGTGGGGACTGCACTGTGGGGCCACTGCTAAAGTTATACAGGATGCTCCAAACGTCAGCAGCACTGGAGCCAGCCAGAAGCTGGACTCAGGGGGAGAACATCATGACTTGCTGGCACTTTTGTGGGAGTGAAGAGTCATCCTAGATCAAAGTTCTCTGACTGGTTTGCTGTGAAGAAGAGGGACAGGAAAAAAAAAAGCATCTTACAGAGCAGATTCTGGCTGCCTCCACCATCCTCACCTTTGTGCAGCCGTGGCGCAGCTTCTGGTGCCAGTACATGGGACATTGTGGCTCTGCAGCAGCGGCACTGAGCCAGGAGTCTCCGTGGCACCCTCAGTGACACCACACCAAGGACAGGAGAGCCTAGGGGTGTCCAGGCCAGCATAAGAGCTCTCTATACACTGTTTTCTACAACAGCTGAACCACAGATGGTCTTTCATTAAGCCTGAGATTCGTCAGGCACTGTTAGTGCTGTGCTCCGTAATAAAACAGACCTTAACAGAAAACAGTCCCCAGGACTAAGGAGCCCCCTGGCTGCGGAGTTCAAGTCCCCCCCGCCCACCAGCTCTGACAGACAGAGCTGTGATGGGCAAACCCCGGATGGCTCTTTTTATTGTGAAAGCACTGTATGAAGCTGCAAACATATCTGTCACCTCCCAGCACAATGTTTACCAGCTCTCCTCAACATTCCCCAAACAATATTTTGCAGAGACTCTAATTCAATACCTCACACCCCAGAGCTTCAGCACCAGCCCAGAGAACAACATGATGAATGTATCACACTCCTCCAGGCCCTGGGCTGGGGAACTACTTTGTGCTGTTCCAGCTGTTAATTTTCCCTCTGCTTTTTGCTATTCTCATCCCAGCTGTGCCTCCGTATTTATCACATAGGTCTACATACACTAAAGACATTCTGATTGTTTTTAAGTACAATGAGCAACGTGCCCTTTTTGTGCAACACTGGGCAGCTCTGGATCAAGTGGGAAAACACATTTCACAAGGGGCTCACCAGATTAGAGGCACCAGGGCTCCCACCTCGAAGTGCTTGCTCAGAAGAAGCATGACAGCACATCACAAATGTTAAGCACAGACACAAATTTCCATCACTCTCCCTCCCCCACCTCTTTTGTAGCTGGTGTCCCAGAGACATCCTCGGGTTAATCCCTGCATGGAGACACACGCTGAAGGGACTACCCAGCGCCAAGACAGCTGTTTGCTGGGAAAAGTCGTTCCTGCTTGTCCAGCCCCAGCAGCGTTGGCTCCTTCCTGAAGCACCCGCAGCAAAAGTGCAGGGTCCTGATGCTCTCAGCGCTGCAGAATCACTTCTCCTCACAGCTCCCAGGAAACAGCAAAGCAAACACTATTATCCCACTCTGTTTCCAAGGACCTCATACAGGTAATTAACACCCGTGCTGCCACTTCTTAAGCTCTGAATTGGTGATATTTAATGACATTTTCCAAATATTTTTAATAGAAATTTCCTAATCTGACATTTATCTCCTATTAGCATGAAAACAAATAGAGAGGCCCTAGAATCATTGCTTATATTATAAATGACTTCATTGTTGGCTTTATTACCTTTCCCAGTAAGCTGTCACAAACTGTGCCTCTCCCCATTTCCATGATGACTGGCCAGTGAAATCTGTCATCTTTTCCATATGATTTATACAGGACCCTCATGATAACTTTATTCACAGGGAGGATAATTATCAGCTATATTATTAAAGACACTCAGTTACCTTGGGGGATAATGTGTCAGAAAGGTTAAAATGTTGACAAGCAATAAAGCACGTGTTATAATTACATAGTGCCAGCACGGCCAGCTGGCTGTGAGCAAGGAGCTGTGCTGCAGTTCTGTTTGTCCAGCAAAGGCCCTAATGGCACAGTCACAGCACACACTTCCCTCTGGTCTGCAGTAGCCTGGGACAGTTATTTTCAGGGGACTCCAACAAAGACCGTGCTCTTTCCCATCCATGCTGAACCTCTGACCCGCATGCCCTGTAGTGAGCTGCTATTTCACCCATGAGCTGCTCTGTCATCCATGACTTAACAGCATGCGGCAGCTGGAGTATACAAAGGTTTCCACAGTCCATCAGTATTTCAACCCACACCCCCTAAAAAAGTTTGTCTTCATAAGAATGGCAAAAGGAGGCAGAGCAAAGACTTCGGCATCTCTGAAATGAAGCATTGATTTCTGCAGGGACTAGTGCAGCAGGTGCTGGCTATTGGTAAAACAGGCAAGAGGGATAATCTGAAGGACACTGCCGAGATAAACTGTCCCTTGGTTCAAGCAACAACAAAAGAAAACACTAAATAACTTGGTGCTGCATCTGTAGTGAGACTATAAACCTGAACTTGGTCATTCCTCCAGATCCACTACTGTTATATCAAGCAGAGCAGACCAGGGACTGGGGAGCTCATAAATAATTCCTCATGGAAAGCACGTACAGCAGCTAGACGAAAACTCTCTCTGAGAAAATGTGGAAAAGTGGTAGATTTAACCTACTTCAAAATGTCATTTTTTGAGGGAAAAAACCCTGATCCACATCTCTTTCTTGATGCTTAAAGGATGTGTCTGTACTGCGGCAGCATGCTAAGCACCAAGCCCCAGACCCAGCTTTGGGCAGCCGAAGGCTTTCACTGCAGTAAACCCTGCAGGTTCTGTCCCGTGTAATCCTACTGAACATAGACGGTCACCTCCGGATAAACACAATCGAATCAGAGCTGTGAGACATTTAATAAACTACTTCGGTTAATGTTCTTTGGCTGAGGATCTGCCAAGGAGTAGAGAAACCTTATTTATTGTGGGTGGATCTAGATCTCGCTGGATTTGTCCAGGGAAACATCACTAATGTAGAGCACTGAGGTCACTAATGCAGAGGGTCAGAGCTCCAGCCCTGCCGGCATGAGGTATCAGCAGCATTTGCCGAGAATACAGGCTTGTACCACTATTTCACTGGCCTTGGAATGAGTCATGGACACCGGAGAAAGGATCTACGGGCCATCTGAATTGATGCTATAAAATATCCTTTCTCAGCTTGCCTTTCTCAGAGAGAGCATACAGCTCAGCAGGCGCAGCACCCGAGGTGCTTTGCCACGGCCACAGCAGCCAGGACAGATCTGGCAGCACGCAGGTCACAAGCCTTTGTCATCACTAGATTACAACTGCTGAGAACACGCAAATCACTCTGCATCTTCAGCAGACCCAATATAGCAGGGCTAGGAAACTCCTACCAGTTGCTGTCCATTTTTGTTGCAGTCAGCACAGCCCCAGGAACAATATTCCTGCTCATGGAAATCACAAGCATTAAGGATGTTAGACAGAATGTGCACTTGTCCTTTCTTAGAACTACATGTCTTCTAATGGCACTTGAAGCAGCCTAGAAATAATCTGCCCTTATCAGATATACTACTGCAGCTGCTCTCCCAGCACGCTATGAATAAACAGCAGATCCCATGCTTTGGAAAGTGACCCAGCAGCAGGAGAGCAGCAGATGTGACCAAGGGAAGCCTGAGAAAAGGAGCTCTGTCTCCTAAAGCGAAATGCAGAGCCAGGCTCCTTGGGGACACAGCAAAGTAGAGGTGGTGCTAAGTCGTATCAGAGGAGATGTGGTTCACTACATCACCATTAGCAGCTTTCATCCACACCTTCGCTCAGGATGACTATTCACCAGGACACCCGCCTTGGTGGCAGGTGTAGGCAGGGATGAGCTATGACAGCACCTGTCCCAATCAGCACAGCTGGGCTACCCAGACAATATTCCCACCCCAGCGTGCTGTCTACCAAGCACAGGTCCTTTCAATGGGAAAGAAGAAGGCTTAGCACTTCCTAACACCAGGGCCCTTACCACTCCTCTGAATCCTACTGCTGCAGATTCCAGAGGGATGCAGCAAGAAACTCTGCAAACCTCTCCCCTCGGCTGCTTCTCCCCTACAGGGTCTTGGCCGGACACCCAGGGGACATTTCTTCAGCTCCAGAGGAGATTTATGGCAGCGTTCCCTCAAGATGCAGCCCAAACACACAAGGAGGGAGGAGTTCCTAAACACACAGTATATGAGGAAGCAACTTCTTTTTCAGGTTACTTTCCTGGGAGCAGTCCCAGCCTCCTCCTTCCCCTTCCCAGTACAGTGGTAACATCACCATTAATGGCCTCAAACACCTCCAAGCACTTCACATTTTGTTCAAAACAAACACTAATGGTTCAAAGAACTCTTCGAGACCACCTTCCAAAGTTAAGCATTTAGTAGCCCCAGTTTACCATGCCCTCTGGTTTCCAGGAGAATGAAGTGTTCTGTGTTCCCTGCAGGGTGAGTCGCTCACCCATTTACTTCCAAATACAGGTTAGGAATATTCCAACATTTCCTACACTGTGACTGCCAGTCAGGACTCAGTTCTCGGTGTAATTGTGGCGAATATTGCATCCACTCCTGGTATGCTTAACCCTGGCCCCAACCCAAAGTTTCTTCACCAGTACCGATGCCTTCTCTCAGATGCATGGCGAAACACATTTCATTTACTGAACTTCTCGCAGTGGCTCTTCCCTCATTGATCCCAGACATCACCTTTGTCCCCCTCCTCACATCTGTGCTTCTGTGCGTGAACTTCTGACTCCCTGATGCAGCCAGTGCTGATGTTTGACAACTCGGAACAGGGTGAGAGTCAGAGATCTGATAAACCCCACACTCAGCCTGGCTTGTTATTTGCTTTGGGAACATGAAGTTCAGGAGAGAGTATCTTGCACCTCCTCCTAACAGCAATGTCGAGAATCCACCAGGGATCAGCTTAATGCTTTGGAAAAGGTTAATGTTGTTAGGGATTTACAGCTATATTTGAAACGGCTTAAACTATTATTTTTATTTCTTTGAGTAAAATGGAATCTCAGTGAGTCGTGCAAAGTTAGATGGTCAGTTTGCGCCTGAAAGAGGTCATTAAAAGCTTGGGTGGTTTTACATAGCACCTAATTCTGTCTGTCGGGTGGATAGGGGGAGCAGCCATCAGCTCCAGGTTAGCTGCCGCAAGCTGCTCCCGCCACGTCCCCAAAGCGTTCCTGCACTCTCAGAGCAACAAGGCCCTCCTGGCCCTCTCAAGGACCAGCTGGCCTCTCCCAGCCACAGCAAGGAGCTGTTGGGAAGGCAGGAGCTGCCCCCATGTCTCCGCAGCCATCCCCACACGGGGTGAGCACAGCAGGCTCGGTGGCCAGCCCCACCAGAGGCTCCCCAGCAGCTCCAGGGCCAGCTGATGCCCTGCCGAGCATTCCTGCCACTGGCTCACAGTGCGAGAGCCGCTATTTGCTGTCCAATGGACATCTTGCCTTCTGGAGCTGTGTTCTGCAAGATGACATTTCCACCCCAGTTTAACGTTTGGGGCCCAGTAAGCATCGCATACGTCTGTGCCGCGAGCAGCACAGTTGTCTCCAATATCTCCACGGCTCTTCCCACTGCTTAACTCAGCAGCAAGGTGTTTCCTCTCCCTGCACAGCACCTACCTGAGGGGCTGCTATCCCTCTTCATAGAGAAGTGCTTGCAAGTGCCCTGACCACCTGCTGCTCTCCAACAGTAGATACCTGGGGAGGGACAGAAGTTTCCTTTTCCACGAGGACAGGCACCTCTGCAGAGCGTGGATTTGACCACTGGGGCAATCCCCATCCCTCACCCTCTGCCCTCACCAGGGCTCCTGGACTTATGTCAAGGGGCAGAGAGCAGGCAGAACACTTGATGCCCTCCTCAGTCTGCCCAACCTCTGCTGCCAATGCTGTTACTCGCACTGGAGTAATAACTCTGTTTCTCGCAACCAGCAGAAAAACGTTTGCTTTGAAACTTGACACTGGGCATGCATTACCCCAAGAGCCAGCAGCTGTTCCCTGCAGGGGAAGTTCAGGGCACCAATGTCTTCTGATGCTCATTTCAGGGGTCATCTGCTGGCCTGCCACCAAAGGCACTTGTGCGAAGTGCTGCAACGATGTCAGCTGTAATTGCGTCAGTCACGGCACACGACAAGGCAAATGTGACTGGCGACAGCGTGTCAGCCTCAGAAATTGCTTAGGACTGAAAGGCAAATGGAGGAAACAGCAAGTGCTCAGAAACAATTATTTCACTATAGCAGGAATAATACCAGCACTTGGTTCTCACACACAGTTCTCCTGGAGATGGTGCAGAAAGCTGCCAGAGCGTCCTCCCTTCCCCATGGGATCCTATCGAACTCAAATAACACGGAGCAAAGGTGCCATTCTCTTAAGGGAGGCTGGAATGGCAAGGTTCGTCTACCCTGGACACAGAAGCATCCCTGTTGCAATCTCCAGCCTTCACAGCACACAGAAGGCCTCTACAGAAAGACAAGTTCTGCTTTGCCCTGCAAGAGAGAACACTACAACTTATCCCCATTTCCTTCAGCAAGCTGTAGACACACCTCCACTGCAGCCCTGTGACAACAGCACCCTGACTGCACGTGGGACTGCCAAGTCCGTGCTCAAATGCCTTCACATTATCCCCGTGGGACAGGGCAGAGCAGGTTTCCACCTCAGCAGACTGCTCACCCAGCACAAGCACTGCCTAGACCACGCAGGAGGGGTGGGAGGGATTCTTCCTCCTAAAATTAAATAAACCTTATGTGAAAAATGCCATTTTCAATGTCTTGAGCTGTCAGTTGCAGGGGAAAGTGATATTGATTTCTACAGAAACTTTATTTAAGTGAGTGACCTATTAAATGAAACTTATTTGACACCAGATGCCTCTTGCAATTTAATTCCTGAATGAAGCGATGTCTCCAAGGCCTTGTGTTCTTCTTTATCTTGAACAATGAAAGGCATTTTCCTTACAGCCATTTGCTCACGTCTCCCAGGGTCCTTGCAAACAAAGACCTCCAAAGAATCCAGAATGCTTCATCAGCAAACTCCAGCAAATAGAGATCCCAGCACGCCCCAGTCCTGAGGAGCAAAGCTGAAAGGTGCAACCAGCCCCAAAAGAACCACCAGAATCGCCAGTCTGCCTCTTGAACAAAGGTGCTCAGGGAAGCAGGAGGATCCAGGACATCTGCTGTCCCAGCCCTGGCCAACACCTGCTCCAGGGATGTCCATCTCGGTGCTGTAGGGGCAAGATGACCTCTCAGGGCACAGAGCTCTTCTGGTTAAGAGCACCTTGTGGAGAGAGAGGCTGCTGCTCCCACCACTGGGACTCCCAATGGGCAGTGGAGGCTGCCTGGCCCCACCGAGCTCCCTCCTCCCAAGCTGGGGGCACAGTAAGGCGCCCAGCCCTCCAGCCCCATCTGACAGACACAGTCCTCATCACCGCTGCTCCCAACACAGTTCCTGCACCTTCTGTCAGCCTGTCTAATGCCAGGAGAATTGCACTTCTGGCACTTCTGTCCACACCAAGGGTAACTCCTCAGAATGCTCTGCCACCAAGAAGCTCCTGGGAATGTGCACCAAACCCTTCCCTTACAGGTAGACTGCACTGGGGCCTGGGGGTCACCTTGCCCTTCCCCAGCACCCACTGCCAGCCCCAGCTTGTGCCCAGAGTCCTCCATCACAGCCAGGGCTTGGTAGAGGCCACCAGTCCTGTGGAGATACCAGCAGGACACTGCCTGCACGGCAATGACAGGCTTGCAATTCATAAAAGCCGCAGATAAACCTCCTAAGCCAGCAGCTCCTTCTAAATGCAAACAAAACCCATCACAGCTGTGGATGTGCTGCTCACCCAGTGCCCTGTAGCAGCCTCTGTGAAAGCAGTCTCACAAAGGGGAGGGAGACATCAAGACAGACTCATTCTGCCACCAACTCCACCCTGGAAAAAGCAAGTCTGCCAAAGGCAGCTCTGGGAATGCCAGTACCCATGGAGAGCCCCCACCACAGATAGGTCACACAGCCCCATGCCTGCCCACGACAGGGAGGCATCCCTGCAACAAAGAACCCATCCTTGGAAGGGCCAAGGAGCTCAATCCTCTCCTGCAGGCAAGGCCATCCTTGCCTGTTCCTTGCAGTCTCCCCCAGAGCCAATCAGCCTAACAGGGCAGGAACCACATCTCCCAGAATGTGTGGGCAGCAGCTACACAGGATCCCGTCTGGCCTCCCGCACCCACTGCAACAGAAGCTGCCAACAGGGACAGTGCCAGCCTCACACAGGTTTAATTGCTTTTATCACACCCCACTGCTGCATCCAGGCAGCAGTGCCAGGAGCCACCAGTGCCAGCACTGCCATCTGCAACACTGCTGGGATGAGCCTGCCCGCTGGGGGATGCTCAGGCTCTAGAACCCTCTCCCCTTCCTCTGTGTCTGTGCACCTCTTTCCCCAAGTGCCTCAAGGCAAAGCCGGAGCTGAGGAGTTTGCCGCCCCTCCACGCTGGACCTTGAGGAGCTTGTTAGCTGAGTGAGCACAGAGCCGCCTGCCACACTTCAGAGACCGCTTGCTTCTGCTTATGAAAGTTTTTCCACAGCTTGTTCTTTCAAAAGAAGCCAATTTATTTTTATTTGAAATCTATAAGAAACAATTGAATAGTAAATCTGTCAGATTCCACCTCTTTCATCAAAATGGCTTAGTCATGTCTGGAATGTCAGGGCTGAGTAACAACCCCAGTGCTCAGCATGCTTGCACGCCCCAGTGCTCCTGCCAGGGGCATCAGCAGAGCCCTGCAGAGCTCTGCAGCTCGTCCTGCGAAGCACTGACGAGCCCTGGCTGTCCTTCTCACTCAGGAGCCCTTCCCAAGGGCCCTTCGTGCTCAGAGATCCACAATTACTTTGTGATTTTACCTCTCTGTTCCCCAAAGCCAGGAACTAAGACCATCTCAAGTTCCAGGAAGCCTATTTCCAGCCATTCACAGCAGCACAAGCATGAGCACTTCGCCTGTACAGGAGGACCCTCCTAAGGTGCCTGAATCACGTGTGGGACAAGCAAAACAACAACCTGGCTTTGCATGTGCTCATGGGCATGCTTGGGGCTGTTATTGAGCTCAGCAAACACCTCAAGCAAGGCTGAGGAGGAGGACAAAGGCAACGCCCATGGGTCTGGGCTAGACAGCAAAATCTCTCAGCGGGACTCGTCCTCCCAGACCATGGCACTGGATGCTGAGTAGCCTAAAGTGGGTAGAGTTGCCCTCAACAAGCCAACAACGACACACTTAAAGGGAGAACCATGCTCTGAGCAAGAAGCCAAGATCTGAGGGGCAGCTGCCTCCCAGCAGCTCCCAAACCTTGGGCAGGCATAGCAAGTAGAGGCCACTGGCACACAGGTTCCTTTAGGAGCATCAGCTCTGCACGGTGGCCTCAGGGACACACAGCTGTGTCCTCCTCCTTACCCCAAGCCTGCTATTGTCCCCCCTCTGTCCTGGTCAAGACACAGTGCTGCCCATGCACCAAGTGCTTCCCCTGGCAGGCAGCCTCCAGTTTCTATGAAACTACTTTGCGTATCTCCCCTAATTTCAATTCAGTCACGGCAGAGCAGCCCACAGGATTTGAATGCAATTTTCTCATTGAGTTATCCTAAATCCTTTGGGGAAGGAGCCAAAATTATGCAGAACCTATCAAAACTAAAGCAATATTTCTATTCTGCATCTTAACTTTTTATTATTATTTAGACTTTTATTTTACATTCCATGATCAGATATGGGCCATAAGCTACAGGAAATGTGAGATAACTATTTGTTTCATACACACACAACCTAAAAGATAACAGGGCACCCAGTGGTCATCGCTCCTCAGAATCAGACACAGAGCAATAAATTCACTCAGACACACTAAACTACAGCCCGCTTGTTAAAAGACGATGAAATGGTACAGATGAGACAGATTATACTGCAACTCACCCAGCTGAGCTCAGGGGGCTTCACTGGCAGTGGCAGTTTCACACCAGCAGAGATCCTCCCTCTGCTCCCAGGGTCATCTCCATTAAATACGCAACTGGAAATCCGGCACATAAGAGCTTGGACACTAAATTCCACAGCAAATAAAAATCAGAAGACCAGTTCTAAAACAGATCTGCTCTCTGCTAAACTGCACAGGACACCACTGCCCACAAGCAGCACTGGAGGCTGTAAGGAACTGCTCTCTTCCAAAGCATCACGTATGAGTTGTCATTCCAGGGATGGAAACTGGGCTTGATGGATGGAGAGTTAAATTAATCATGACCCTTTCCATGTTAGCTGCCTGCAGGGCCAAGCTCCTGAGGGCTGGCAAGCAGCTGCCAGGGTGGTGGCTCCATGCCCAGCCTGCCTGCTGGAGAGCAGCACAGCACCTCCCATACGCAGCCCTGTCAGACCCAGAGCCCCAGCTCACTGCTCCCGAGGCCTCTAGTACTACAAGAGTTAATGTAAGATCATCCCACCCTTCTGGGAGGAACCGAAATGTTAACTACAGCCTCAGATGGGACAATGAAGGGGACCAGTTTGCCAATGTAAGCTGAGGGTGGTTCGACTGTCCCAGGACCCCTGGCCTTGCCTGTCCTGCTGGCAGTGCACCTGCACAGGTAGGGCAGTGCTGGATTCTAAGGAAGCCCCATCCCTTAAAGTGTTCAAGACAAGTTTGGATGGTGCCTTAGGCAACCTAATCTAGTGGGAGGTATCCCTGCCCATGGCAGGGGAGTTGGAGTTAGATGAAATTTAAGGTCCCTTCCAACCCAAACCATTCTATGATTCTACGATCCTCTCCAGTAAAGCACCAAGTGTATCATATCTAAACCGCTCTGAAGATGAATGAGGTTTTCCTGGTAGTGCACAGGGCATGCGCTCTCTCATGGAAAGGAGCATCTCATTTAATCACCCTGTCAGCTCAAAGCAGCAGCACGTGCCTCAGGCCAGCAGTTTGCCACCACAGCCAATTCCTGCTGAAGGCGTTGGCACGCTGCTGCAGGCTGTTATGCTCTCCACACAGAGCTGATGCGCTGCCACGTCAGTCTGCCACTGCTGCCTGCTGATGGCTGGCGGATACATCCTTACAGACAAGTCTCCCTTATCAAGCATGTTTGCTTTCTGTTCCTGCCGCCTTTCCAAATGCCAAACCTTCTTTAAAAAGGAAGCACACAAAGCAGAGTTTAATTTATAAAACACTACTTTCTTTCTGAAATTTCAGCAAAGCTGAAACTTGACTTTAAAATTAACATCAGCGGCATTTACTCTACATGTAATTAATTCCCTTTGTGCCAAGCGCTACCCTGGGAAAGAGAACAAGTCATAAACGTATTCACCTGTCATTAAAAAAGGCAGACAAGGTAAATAATTCAAGAGATTTAAAAATAAATCCACACTTGCATAGGAACTGATTTCCAAGCTTCTTTTCATCTCCTCTCACAGCCCTTGCTGTAACAGAACAGAGATAACAAATAGAAAGGCAGAGAACACAAAGCAGGTGCTGGGCCTGAGTGCCCTGAACACCAAAGGAGCATGTTTGAAGGGACGGAGCCCTCCCATAACTGCAGTCAGGTCCAGAGGGACCAGACCCTTGATATTCTGCAAAAAAAAACAGGCTTTGAAAGCAGACAGGGCTCCTTTGAATGGATGGGGGAAGGATGTGGTGCCTCCTCAGAGCTGTGTGAAATGGGATATACGGCTTGTTATTTAACCAGGAACCACAGCAGTTTTGCTGCTGCATTTGTGACATTATTGCATTACTATTTTGGTCCCAACTGGCACTTTCAAGCCCTACATTTATTAACAGTATCCTTACCAGTGTCAGCAAGCAGACTGGCTGCCTCTGCTCGCCACAGGGCTCTGCGTGCATTGGAAGGAGGCCAGGAGACGCACACATGCACCTGGCCCTGCTGCTGCAGACCTCTGCTCGCCAGGTAGCGGTGGGCAGAATGGGTGCCAGGGTGTGCACCAGCAGCTGACCCAGGACAGTTAATGGTGTTCCCTTAGCACAGGAACAGGGCTGACCCACCATATCTGCTATAAAATACTCATTAATCTCTATCAACATTAAAGTAAGGATGACTATGGGCACAGTGAAGCATATTGACATGTCTTTGCACAAATGCAAATGTTTGGACTTGATCATCTTAAAGGTCTCTTCCAACCTAAATAATTCTGCACTCACCATATGCGTGTAGGGTGCTCCCAGCAGAGCCGCATTGGCTAGTGTTGGACCGCAGGGCCAATAGCAGCCCCAGTGCTGTGCCAGACACCTCCCCAGGCAGGATGGTCCAGTGCAAGGGTGATGCTCACTTCATGCCCTCCTGGCTACAGCCAAAAGCAGGTGGCTGGCTGGTATGGCTGCTAGAGCCTCCCCCAGCCGTCAATGCAGGTTATCAGCACAGAGGGCCTGAAGGAGCAGTGCGAGGGAACAGAGCCCAGCACAGCCTCTGTCAGAGATGCTCCCAGTGTGCCTCAGCAGCTGCCACTCCTGAGCCTTGGAGGAGGGAAACGAGCTTCTCTGACAGAATTTCATTTGCTCTCTTTTGCAATCTCAACAGCAGGATGGAAGCAGATAACGTGCAATTTGTTTTAACTCAGCTTTATCTTGTCAGTCCTAGCTATAATACTGCAGCAAGCACCGTTCTGAAGGAAAAAGAGGCAATGGTGCAGGATGAGATTCTGCAAACCCTATTGATTACATCACAAGTCATCACTATAAATATTTGAAGGAGAGAAAAACCCTTGCTCTATCTAAACATGTTCATGTAACAAAATGTGCAATTGAGAGTGAGCGGAAGATGGCTGTAACAGGACACAGATGCTAGAAAGCAAAGCATTTAAGCTGCTTACCTTTCAACCTAAATAACATCCATTAAACAGAGCACCGTGGGACTCACTCTGTGAAAAGAGAAATACAAAGGGCTCAGTGTGCAGAAGCCTCAGACGCACAGACAGTGTGTCATGAAGGAAGCACCATGTTCCTAATCACGACAGGAAATAAAAGTACATTCCACAGCTCCTTTTGGGGCCAAGAGCTGCTGCCAAAATGAAATGATTCTGGGTGATCTAGGCTGAGTGGAGGAGGGTGCTGACAGCATTTACGGACACAGGAGCACCAGTACAACAGAGCAGCTTGTTTACACCCTGCTCGTTATCCCAGGTTTGTCGCTATGCCAAGACTGTTGTCACTGTGGAGGCAGCAGAGAGAACAGGGCTGTCTGGCAGTTCGTGGTCCATCAGCTCTCGGGAAGGACCCTGGGCTCCTGCTCTCCTCCAGAATAGAAGTCAGATCCTGGGAGAAGACAATGTATGAAGTCCCCACTGGTACCTGGCAGCCAAGAGCTCTGGCCAGGTCTACCTGCAGGATTTGTGTGGGCAGCAGGCTGACCTCCCAGAGCCAGCACCTGTGGTCACAAACCCTATTTCTCTCCTTGTCTGTAGGAAGCAACCCTGATGCATTCGTTCAGCTTGTATTGATCCTCTTTTCTTTATTTTTACAAGAAATGAATTGTGAGGAGCTTTTTCACTGTTTAAACTTGAGGAGATACTGTTCAAGGACTTGCTGGGATGTTTCTCTCTCTGACAGCTTTATTGGGCAATAGCCACTGATGGTATATGTGTGCACAGGCAGTCAGACCTTTTATACTGCATGCGTTCCCATAAAAATGATTGGTTCTAAGGTGCTATTTCAGCATGGTTGTGATTGCACCACGGGACCAAGCAGCCTAAAAGGCAGGAGTGAACAGAAGACACCTTAGTAGGCATGCATTGATTCGCCCTGTTTTCCACATCCTGGCAGGGAGAAGCCAGGCCGCTATCTGCCTGCTAAAGACAGCACAGAAAGGGAAAACACAGCTCTGTTGAAGTTCAATCAGCAAACAATATTCAGACATCCCAGCCACATCATGTTTCCCTGCCATCCTAAACCAAGATGGAGGGTTTGGCTTGAGCCTAACAAGCCAAATGTGTCTCTTCCCAAGGCATGTTCTGCCCAGTGTCCCTGGCACAAGCAGCAGAAGCACCCAGGCAGATAGTGCTGGGGCTACTCTTCAGCAAGGAAACAACCAGAACTCACCACGCTTGGGAAGCCCATCTCTGCACCTGGCTCTCCCAAAACAGTGTTTGAGTAGCCTGTGCATCACTGCAATGAGAGCAGCTACTCTCACAGACCACGAGTGCTGCTTACAGTGTGGCTTGACTGGACTGTGGAGCACACTCAAATTTATGAGCATGTTTTAAAAGACCATCCTTGCACCCAGCTTCATGGAGGCGCTTTAGTCCTACTGTTCCTAAAGCAAAAGACAATCCCCATTAAAGGAAGACTGAATGCATAGCCCATGCTACCAGCATCCCTGTTACTCTAATTCCAAAAGGGAATTTATTAGCCAGCACTATTAACTACCATTAGTTAATTATCACACATTAATTGTAACTAGGGCTTCAGATGTTTTATAGTTTTGATTGCTTATTTGCTTGTCAGTGGTTTCAAAACCACCTCCAGCCAGAAGCGGAAATGTTTAAATGCTTCGCCAGGGGCAGGCTGGCTCGCTCCGGCATGGGGAAGGGCAGGGAATGAGGAAGAGTCACTCATTATTTCAGAAATGAAGAACAGATGTTCCACGCATTAAGGAGCTATTATGCTCAGTGTCATTCCAGTGACTTGTGGGAGTGGCATGCTTATTTGACTAAGACTAGCTGTTCCAACAAGGTCATTCATGCTTTAATGTAATTAGGTATGCCAGTATTGATAAAGAAATACAACCTGGCAATGAAGCATTGCTCTCTCATCAGAGGACTGTCTCCTTGAGTGCAAGCGTCCTCAAAAATCCTAGTAAAGTCTAATTCATACATAACACAAGATTTTGTTCCTTCCTTTTCTGTGCTGCAGGACAAAAGGGAATGTGCCTGTGGAACCCAGGATCCCACTAAGAAACTGAAAGGTTTCAGAAAATATGTTGGTATGCCACACTCCTGGGAATCAGCAGAATGTCTGGAGAGCCCTAGAGGTCTTTACCTGAAACACCTAGGTGAAACAGCTCCAAGCACTTAGAGACTGAAACCACATGGACTCCAGTTACCCGTACTGTAGCTTGGTTAACTTGCCTTGAACTGTCGCCCTGAAAAGACTTCCCATCCCCAAAACAGTCAAGATGAATGCCCAGGGGCTTCTGGCTGCAGTGGGAAGAGCCAGTCTTGTAACCTGGGATGCAAAGAGGCAGGCAGCACCTCACTGGGTGAGGCAGCCCAGCCCCACAGGCCAGAATGGTGGGAAGCTGCTGCTAGAGCAGAACAGGGCCACTGGGAAGAAATGCAGCCACCTAGGAGCAGCCCCCTATACCCCAAGCCCTCCAGCCACCACTCCTGTGCTGCTGCTGGCCCTGGGCCCATCACTAGGTGGGCAGCAATGCCAGCCCCAGCCAGAGCACAATGACACCGGCCTCCCCCAACCCACAACACATGTTTGCAGGTGAAAAACCAGCTGCACATCCCTTCTCTCATGCTCAACAAGTGCAACACAATGGGAAAAATAAATGAGACTTCCAAGTGTATGTAAGTAGCTTGTGAAATCTGCAGAAACTCCATTTTAAAATTTTGCGACATATTCAAACAGTCTAGCAATAAGTTTTCAAACAAATGGCTGTTTAAAGAACCCCAGCTCCACACCCGCCCTCCCCTGTCCACCCCACATGTCGAATCCCCATCTACCGCTTGTCACCTGTTTCCACTTCGCAGAGACCAGCCCTTGTTCATCAAAGGCACAAAGCTGCTTTCCATTTGAAAGCAACAAATCAAAGTTTAATTATTTTGTCCTTCAGAGCTTTATGCTATCTTTTAGGAGAGCTTTCTCAGATATGAAGAACTATCATTGGCCAGCGTAAAATGGGGATAATTGACTGACAGCTGAAAAACACTTCTGAGGACAATAGCGTTTGTCAGTCTGGTATTTTTCACTCTGAAGACAAAACTCGTTTTATCAACACCCTGAAATTATTTTGTCAACAAAATTCATTTTGTAGCATTACCTTCATCTGTCAAAGCTAACAGAGCGTTTGCCGCAGTGTTTTAAAAACCATTTTGCTAACACAATTAATTCCTGCAAAATTAAGTTTCGCCTTTTAGCCGTACATGTGGAAGGTGTTGAAATCCACACAGGACAGCGTGAACCGCAGCGCCGGCAGCTCACACACAGCCAGCACAAGGCCAGATCCTGGTCAGTAAAAGCCAACAGCAGCCCAACACCAGGTGAAAAGGGAGGCAGCTACACGCCAGCAAGAATCCTGCTTTCCCAAGTCACTCCATCTCACTGAAAACATCTCAAGGAGCTTTATGGAGAACATTGCTCAGCAGTTAAAGGAATGTGTGTCTGCATACCGAAAACAACGCATTCTCATCCCAAAGCAAGGGAACGCTGTGAGACAGTTCTACCATCCCGCAGCACGGGCGACATGGAAGATGTGCCAGCACACCGTGCAACAGCAACACAGGCAGTGAGGCAGAGACATTTATGTTGGCAGCAAACATGCGCTGTGGTTCTATGCCACATATGGGATTTTCAACAGGAATTCTTCCAAACACCTCCCCGTGACTCTGACAATAAACACTCAAAATTTTATTTCCAGTCAGAATCTCCTGACTGGAAGAAACTGGTGGTCCCGAGAGCAGCCAGCACAGCAGGAGAAGAGCAGGTACTAGTCCTGGCTTCAGAAGAAGCTAAACAGGCTGTATTTCTGACTAAGTTTATAATCATTAACAGCATCTTAATAAATCATTACTATTATTTAATTTAACTTTTTGCAAGCCTGATGTTACTGCTGGTGCGAGATTACTTCATTCACATCAGAAATGGGAAGAAGTTGCTGTATGCAGCAAGCAGCTTAGGGAGGCACCGAGAAGGGATATCCTATCCCTCAAAACTGCAGGAGAGCTTCAGACAAAATGTAAGGGAGTGTCTTGGCACTCAGCCGGGGCACCACAGATCACAGCCTGTCTCATCTGGGGAGCGGACGGAGAATCCATAACAGCTAGTCCTGTGAGATGAGAGCAGCCTGAGAATGGAGCCCAAAGGAGTGACCACACCTCAGAGGTCAAACGTACGGGCTGCATGGGGTGCCAGCAGCTGTGCTCAGAAGTGCTGACCTGTCCGAAGCTGGGTAGCCGCAACAACAGATGCCATCAAAGAGGAAAGGGACTTAAAAACCACTATGAGCCTGAAGCCTGTCACTGCTTCCTCCAGGCACAGACACATTGTGACTTTACAGCACCTCTGCACTCAAAAAACGTGGCCACAGAGAACATACTGGGATACAAGAGGAGAGACGCTCCTTTTGGAGCAGAAGGCACCAAGCTCTCATAAATTAAGTGCCTTCTGCCAGTGTCAGGATTCATCAGAGCCAGCAGGCTTCCACTACTGCCGTGCAAGGGCCAGCCGTGGGCACAGGTACGCAGAGGGCTTCTGTTCCTTAGGGCTGTGATATAGTCTCTACTCAGAGGCAGTCCAGGTCTCCCAGCCCAGCAGCATAAGCCACATGCCCTGACCAAAAAAGCCACGCTAAAGCCTGCTCACCGCAGGCTGTGTACGCTGCATAATGAGTCTGTGATCTGGAGCCTGATGAAAGCTCCTACATGTCATGCATGGCAGGGGGAAGGAGGTTCAGAGACCGGAGCACTTTGTAAGCATAAAAGCAGCAGGAAACGCCAAGATGATAATGCTGGAACGAGGTTTGCAGTCCCTGTCTTTGAGGTGAAACCCCATGCCTTTGTAAAGGAGGTACCGTTTCCTGGCAGGCAGCCTAACTCTTGCACTGATCCTCCACACAACAGCTCTCAGTTTTACCCCTTGCAGAGAGCTCCGATTTACCCCTGAACTCTCCCTCTTCACTTGAAACCAACTGTCCTTTCTGTTAGCATCACATGCCTTGGAACTGGGGTCCTAGTAAGAAATAGTTTGTGTTATTTAAAACATGGAAGTTCACAAATCTGACTTCACATAGCCCAGATAAAAAAGGCAGAGGACATATTTACTGCAAATTCCAACGACAGAAAAACACATCTCTTGCTTTTATGGTAACAGGAAAACCTGAAAGAGACATTAATCATGATTACTGGAGATGTCATTCTCTTCTCTTGAAATGAATGAACACATAGGTAGTTGGCCTTTAGCAGAATTACAATCGCTCTATGCAGGATTTCAAACCAGGCGGAACAAAGCCTGCATTTCCTTTTGTTGTTGATGTAGTAAAAGCCTAATGACCAGGGCTGCTCCTTTGGCACCAGGATGTGCTCTGTGAGCCAGCCCAGGCTTACCTCACCGAAAGATAAAGCAGCAAAAGAAAAGCGAGACAGCCCTACCCTGTGCCTTTTGCTGTCTTGAGGGGAATGTACTCCCAGCTTTTACTTTGATGGTTTTGGAAAGCGAGTATTTCCACCCCCGCCCTGAGTACAAAGAAGCTACTCCATTTCTGTAAGCAAAATGGTAGAAAATTACACTGACACCTGTTTGCCCACTCCTGCCACTGCTTTCAGGGAGTACCAGTCACCCCAGACACTGCACCACTGCTTCTGCAGCATAATAAGCTCCCTAATGAGCCATGCAAAGACAAGGGCAGTGAAGCAGGGGAGGCACAGAGAGTTGCTACACCCCTGAGGCTAGGAAGAAGCAGCACCCACATCCCTGGCCACACAGGGCCCTCCTGCAGCCAGACCCTGGGGGCTGACAGTGGCTGGCCGCCAGTTGCCCACCCAACTGCTCTATCATTGCCTCCTCAACAGGAACAGGGGTAGAAAATATGAGGAAAGGCTCATGGGTCAAGATAAGGACAGGGACATCACTCAACAACTCCTATCACAGGCAAAACAGACTTGGCTTGCAGAAAAGGTTCACAAACCTCTCCAACATGGATCCTTCCCATGGGCTACAGTTCTACGTGAGCTGTTCCAGCACAGGTCTCTTCCATGGCATGCAATCCTTTAGGAACAGACTGCTACAACATAGGTCCCCCACAGGATCACAAGTCCTACCAGCAAATCTGCTCCGGTGTAGGCTCCTCTACTCACAGGTCCTGCCAGGAGCCTTCTCCAGTATGGGCTTTCTGCAAGGTCACAGTATCCACCTGCTCCCAAGAGAGGTGGTCCTTCCCAGGTTCAGGTGAATCTCTGCTCCTCCATTAACCTCCATGGGCTACAGGTGGAAATCTGCTCCACCACAGACCTACAAGGGCTGCAGAGACACAGCTGGCCTCACCATGGTCTGCACCACAGGCTGCAGAGGAATCGTTGCTCCAGCACCTGGAGCACTTCCTCCTCCCCCAGTGTTGGTAACTGGAGGGCTGATTCTCTCGCATCCTCTCACTGGTCTCTCCCAGCTGCTGCTGCACAGCAGTTTTTACCCCTTCTTAAACATGTTCCCACAGAGTCGCTACCACCATTGCTGATGGGCTCAGCTTTGGCCAGCAGTGGACCCATCTAGGAGCCCCCTGGAACTGTCTCTGTCCAACATAGGGGCAGCTCCTGGCACGTTCTCACAGAAGCCACTCTCATAGCCCACCCTGCTCCTAAAACCTTGCCACATAAACCCTGAACAGATACCAACAGAGCAACACAGCCCAAGGCCTGTTCCTTTGCTTCTTCTGGCCCCTACCCCCTCCACAGAGATCACAGAGGAGAACACGGGCCCTCCTGGAAAGCAAAGGGGCTAGGAGGTGGCTCACAAGATAAGCGCCTTTAACGGATACGCACACCTCTGGCACCAGCTCCCTTGTCATCTAACCCAGCAAGTATTTATTAATGAAACTCTCCTGACTGTTGATTCATTTGATTGTTAAAGCTTGTGGAACTCGCACTGTTATTATTCATTGTTATTAATGTTCACAGCTCAGCCTCTCTCTTTCCAGTGCGCTCCACAGAGGAAATCGAAGGCTGAAGCCAATCGTTACAGGAAATGAATGATGGAGCCGCTTGAGGATAGGAGTAAGCCCGCTGCTCTGGGACTGTCGCAGGTTATTTGGAGTAAGTTAATCTTCACACACAAGGACTGCAAAAGAAGAGGCTGTTTCAGGTGTGTTCTGTGGTCTGTGCGTTACTTCCTCAGTCAACTCATCAGCGAGCATCACCCAGACAAAGCTGTCTATGCACAGGACCAGTGACCGAGGCCAGGCTGTGACCTGCGTGCAGAAGCAGGTCTGTGTTGAGCAGGAGCAAGGCCCCTGCTAGACAGTTTTGGCACAGGCTCAGACAGGTGCTACCTGCAGTGCAGCACAGCCTTGCAGCATACACATTTCCAGATGACTGCACCTACTGAAGGAAAGCAGAGCTGACTCTCCTAAGAAAGTTTTCTCTGCTCCTCCACAACTGCTCATCTCCCATAAAAGGCCAGTGGGGCACAGCAGGTGGCAGACAAGTGCTCAGGAGTGCAGCACCTGAACATACTGTGCAGAATGTGCTGCTTGCTTCGGTACTTGCCTTATCCTCCCATGCTCCAAGCCTCTTCCACCTTTCCACAGCCTCTTTGCCACACAATGTTTACCAGTTCTCACTCCACACATGAAGTCCCCAGTCCAGAATTACCATTCAGTGCTCCTACCTGTCTGGTAGTCGAAGTTCTTCCAAATCCTGGGCAGCGTTCCTATGCCAGCTTTCGAGAATGGTTGTTCATGGTGTATCTTTGGAGCCTACAGAGCTGTCACATACCATATTCGACCTATTATTCACCGCAACCAGAGAATTCTGCAAAGCAAGAGGAAATAAAAGAGAGCTTAATACAGCTTTACTAAAATGGAATTTGCCAAAGACTCATAGAAAAATGGGTTTAATTAGGGCTGCTAATGGGGAACAGTTTGTTCCTGTGATTTAAAGCAGAAGTTAGATAGTGTCTATAATTTCAACATTTTAAATTATATATAGGGGGTTATTTCTCATTTCTGCTTTAATTATAAAAATCCATCTTTATGAATCACAATTTTGAGGCAAATAAAGCAAAGGCAGCAAAAAAATGATGTTTTATTTAACAAAACTTGCAAAAAATCACCAAAGAAGCAAAAGATACTTCAGAGTGGATAAAACAGACTCAACCTCACAAAGAACAGTTGTGAGCAGTCCTCTGTGCGCTACTTAGGGACAGCACAACAAGGCTAATTCTTTGCTTGGGAAAAGGTGTGTAAAGAAAGAACATGAGGGATTTGGCATGGTTTTTATGCAATAATGGAAATATCCTCCAGGTAATTTTGCAGCTAAGCAGACTATTAGAGTTGCAGGCATTAATTGGCCTAACGTGCTTCAGCCAGTAGCCCCCTATTCTCAAAGTCTCTGCTACCCCTTCTTACACTGATTACTGCCAGAATCTCTGAACTGCCTGAAAATTGCTTCTCCAGATAAAAGGGCCAATAGATCTTGTTAGAACCACTCCTCCTGAGCCTCCTTTGTAGCCTTTGATTTTATTTAAAACTAACGAACGTCGCTTCTGTGAAACTCCTCCTGTTAGACGGCTCTGCCCAGACGACCTCAGTAAATGAGTCCCAGCATTGCAAAGCACCGATTAATTTAATAACAAATAGCCAGACAACTGACTAGCACCGAGGCCTCGCTGCTGTCACTGCTGCAGATTCTGCACCCGCTGTAATGCATTTTAATACTGCACCTCAGATGAGAACGGAATCAATGAGTGAAGTTCAAATGTGGCACATTTCCTATTTCCCTGACAGCTTATTTCATGGATCACAGGGACCAAAGTACAGCTGCTTATTCAACAGAGGAAAGAATGAATCAATTTTCATTCTTTAATACACTGTGTGACCTATTCTCTGATGCTCTATCCTTTACAATGGCTCCAGTCTTTTCAAGGCCTTCAATTTTGTCAGATAGAGAAAATTTAAAATGATGACAAAATCCCTTGCCCTGGGTCTGCTTCCAGCTACTGGCTCTGCTGGTAGTAAGTCCAAACGAAAGATATTATGTCACTCTAGTTGAATTAAACAGACAAACTATAATCCTATATCATTAAAAATAACCAATCTCCTGGAAGATGTCTATGATTTCACTTCAAGTTCCCCCCAAAGGTGCTGAACACCACAAAGATTTTGATCCAAATCCTGTGAGGGTGGGAAGGCCCTGGCCCAGGTTGCTGAGAGAAGCCGTGGCTGCCCCATCCGTGTTGGTGTTCAAGGCCAGGTTGGATGGGGCTTTGAGCCCCTGATCCAGTGGGAGGTGTCCCTGCCCATCACAGGGGGTGGAACTGGACGGGCTTTAGGGTCCCTTCCAGCACAAACCGTTCTATGATTCTATCATCTGCTCCAGTTCTTCCACTACTTCAAAAGATGAAGGAATAACATGACAAAATGGCAGAGGCAGCCACGGGCTGAAAGGGCCAGCGCTTTGCTGGGGAAATCCTGCACCTGACTGTCCTCTTCCTTCTTGCAGAGAGCTCAGGCCGTGTGCTGTTGCTCAGGACCAGTGCAGGGAAGCCAAGCACAGGAATGCAGTGACTGCTCTCCAGCCCTGGTTCCAAAGACCAAGCCATGCTGAACGGGGAAACCAAAGTCTTGTGGCTCTGCTCACTCCATCAGACTCCCCACAGCAAGCAGAAAACATCAGCAGTCCTTTAGGCGCTGCTAATTTGGGTGGAATTAATACACTGAGATGCATAATTTTGCAATTTCGGTGTGACGATTACTTTTTTCATTTAGAAATACCCCTAGGTACTGAGGGCTTAATTACCCTCTGTGTGCCTCCTGTTTGTCTTGCCTTATTATTGTCCCCAGTTCAGGGGTGATATTCATACCGTTCTTGTCATTGCTAACTTGGTTTCAGCCTGGGCTTTCTTACCATAATAATTTTTCCAAGAAGGAAGGTCAGATTCAGCAACGGAGAACAGCGCACAAGGGTGAGTGTCTGCTGCAGCCGCCCTGGCAGCCTGGATTTGGCAACCTGGAGGTGCTGGTGCCCAGAACCAGGGCAGCCGGACTCACCACAGCCGTGCCAAGGGCTGCGCACATCAGCCTGGCACCAAGCAGAGAGGGACAGCTGATGTTCCAGCCAGCTGAGAACTGGACAGCACTGTGCAAACTGGAAAGCTTGGAAAGGAAGCTCTCACAGACATCCACAGCAAATAGGATTTCTGGCTCTTCTTTCCTCAAAGTCTCCTTCTGCTTCATTGTACTTTATGACTAGGACAAAGGTGAGACCTCATGAGGCTTGCCTGGCCTCAAGACATAAAGGCAATAAATCAGGCCTTATCAGAATATTACCTAGACAAAACAGATGTATCATAGCTGGCTTTATTTGCTTTTCTCTCTACATATCCAGTAGTTCAATTCTAAGGCTTTCAACGCATGTGGATTTAAAAAATATCAGTACTTTGGGGCACATGGGCTGACAAAGTGCTTTTTCCAGCTCATAAGACGAATCTGGGAAGAGCATGGGTCACTAAATGGTTGCAACAAATGTTCTAGTCCAGACTTGCGTTTAAGCAGGCTATGAGCTGTAGTAGAGGTTGCTGGTTAAATTTATTTGCCCAAGAGATTAATTCCCCTATTTTCTTTTTCTGCCTTTCGAGAAGGCAGTCCAGAGCTCAGAATGCCCCAGCAGCAGCAGCAGCAGCAGTTCCACTCGCTGCTTTGGTCTAGAAGCACACAGGACCCTCAGCCTGTGGAAGACGGAGGCTGGACTGTGAGCTGTATAGCATTTGCCACCCCTCCTGTCAAAGGCTCACAGGGGCAGCTGTTCAGGTGATGAAAAGTAACTCAGAAGAGCTGAGCAAGTGCACTGGCTCAGACATTCATCCTCCTTTCTTCCCCTGTCCCCATATGATCCAGCTTCAGTACAAAGAAGACCTGCTCTAGTTCAATAATGGAGCAGTTCTGAATGTTAATCAACTGTCCTTTCCTTCATTAAGCTGCCCTTGCACCTAGCGGTCCTGTGGCCTGAGAAGACAGATCTGAGGGTGCCTAACCTGCTTTCCCTGAGCTCCACAAGAAGCCAGCTCTGCACAGGCATGGCACAGCTCCCACTTCGCTCTTTGCACACACAGAACTGAGGTGCATCTCAGTGAGACTGTTACTGCAGAAGGCCCTTTCCAGCACTTCTTGGTGGTGGGGACACAGTAGAAACCTTGGAGTGGGCATAAAAGGGTCTCTCCTTCTCACCACAGCCATGTTCCCTCCACACCAACCTGTAGACTTGTGGTTATCCTCACCTTTACCATGCAAGATCAACGTTTCTCAGTTTTACCAGACTTAACCTTGCTACATTGCAGCTCTCTCCTGCATAGCCCAGCTGCCCTCGGACTGTCTGTTCCCAGTGCTCGGATCATTCTGGCACCAGCCTGGCACTTTCCTCACCGGTCAGGACTGTAGTGCAGCTAAACAGAACACCTGAACTCCTCATTTATCACGTTTTGGCAGACACTTCTGGAGTACACTGGTGAGGGATGGAGGCTGAGTAGCCAGCACCTAATGTATAGTCAGCTGCTGAACAAGTCGATTTTGATGAGGTTCACTAATGAGCTCTGGGTGCACAGGCACGGACAGTGCACATCTAGCCAGGCACAAACTGCTACAGGGTCTGGCACTCTGTGTGCCTCTCACCCCCAACTATTGGAGAAGATGTGAAAACCGCCCACCACGCTCTGTTAAACTAGTGTTCAAAACAGAGTTCAACAAGACCTTTTCCCTTCAAACAATGTACAAATTAAGAGCCAGCAGCGTTTGAAAAATGGCCCTAATCCCTGTCTGCACAGGGAGTTTGTTCCCAGTGCAATGTGCCGTATTATGGCAACGATATATTCTTCAAGTGAGTGAAAACTAATGAATAACGTACACCCTGACAGTCTTGCTATTACTGAGTACTTAGGGTGTGGGTAAAACTGACAGTGCAAGATGAATATGGCACTGGGACGAGATATTACTTTGCATGGCTGGCCAGGGGAATCCAGACAATGGACATTAGAGAGGGGGTAATTCTAAAGGCTGAATTTGATTCTGAGCCATGGTTGCTCTCTGAGCAAACAAGGAAGGCTTAAGCACCTGGACAGCTGAGTCGCAGGAGGTAGTCCCATTTGTGAAGGATGCATTTGGAACGTGGAAACAAAGGACATGCATTTGCCTGTTGCCTCTGCCACCCCTAGAGAGACAGAGCCCTGTGCCCACATCACGAGGGTCCAGCAGAACTCAAGTAAATGACTACCTATCAGGAAGACAGGACAGTCCCTAGCAGGAGGGATCACCAGAGCATGCTGAAGGTACACTGGCCCCTGTTTACACAACTCGGGAATCATGAGGTGCCAGTGAAATTACTTAAGACCAAGCTTAAAGAGGAAAGGCAATGTGGCAAGAACCTTTTTACCCAGAACACTGCAGAGCCCAGACATACTCATGGGCTTCAAAAGGCTTGAGAGACACCCTAGAAGCACAGCACCCCTGCTAGTTCAGCGCAACGGTCAGTCACGACCACTAGTCCAGACAGATCGTGAGCAGCATCTCTGAGGACCCTGGTCAAATCGTCATGCAACCCATGCCCTGCCTGCTATAGGCTTTGCACAAGCGCCTGCTGTGGACAAAGAGAGGCCCTGAGCTGACCAGCCTGCAGCGCTACACTGAGCTTTCGCTCAGCTTGTCTCCACAGGGGTGCTGCAAGTCACCCAATGACACCTGCCTGCAGCATTCCCCCAGCTCAGCAGGGGTTTACCATCCGGGGGGAGTCTCCTGTGGGTTATCTCAGCCCATCCCCAGTGTCAGACAAGCCACAGTGCTGCCAGACCTGCCCTGCACCCGTAGCACCAGATGGGCTGTGTGACCAAGGCTTGGCTTGCAGTAGTTGGCAGATATCACACGTTCCTTGAGACTCAACACGGCTGCACCACGTTTCCATTAATTCCCTGCAGTTTAAAATGCAATCAAGGACAGATATTCTCTGTCCTCAGAGCAGATCCACATCTGTACCTCTTACCAGGAGAAGAGATTTCAGATGATGATAACTTTGCAGTGAGTCAGCCTGGTGAAACCGTGGTCACAGCGATGTCAGGCTGTCTCTGAGCCTCTTACCTCAGGCAGGAGGAGCCGGTTCCTGTAATTACAAAGTTGAGCCATATCAGAGGAAAAATAATCAGCTTGTTGTATGCCAGCAAATTAAATATTAATTTAACTATTGTGAACACAAAAACGTTCATCTTCAGGTACTCTCTAGCACAAGTATCAAAATCAGAGTGGAACTAAGGCTTTATTCGTTTTCCATTATCAGCTTAAATAAAAACACTCAGAAAAATGGCCAATGATGTGCAGAAGCCACTCAGCACAGATAATTACAGTGTAAGTTTAGGCAGCTAATCACTCCTAGAATATGCTTCAGATGGAGATAACTCTGTCTTGCTTGTTTCCCTACTTTGTTAAATCAGACAGACTCGCAGCTTCTGCCTGATGGGGACGAGGCTCCCAAGTCAGCGTCTTTAAACAACAACAGGGGTGTCTGGCAGGCACTGGAGCTCACCCTGCCAGCCAGCAGCGGAGTGGAGAGCAGGCATCTACAGAAGGAAAGCAAAGCAGCAAGGGGAGGGACGCAGAAGCAATGCTGGGAGACGGGCAGGCAGCGCCAGACAGGAGCAGGGAGAGGTGGAGGGATACAGAGCAGAGAGGGCAGAGGGTCAGCAGTATGGAGAGTCACAGGCAGGGACCCAGCAAAGAGCTGAGGAACAGCTGTAGGAGCAGGATGGGGATGGGGAGGAACAGCTATGGGAAGGGGCAGCCTTGCAGCCAGCCTTTCCCCACAGGGCAGCAGCCATCCCACATGGCATTCCCACCCATCCTGACCACCACAGCCAGCATGCACAGCTCTTCCAGTGGGACCTTCTGATGCTGTGCTCCAATCATTGTGCTGCCTGTTTTCCCAGCCGAGCCCCAGCAGTGGCCAGAGAACCCAACTGTAGAGAGTAACGGCCATGTCGTCAAAAGGAAATGGCAGCACTGAAACCAAAACATTCCACTTTGAAGGAATCCACATCTTTGGACTGTGAGCAAGGGCTCATTTTCCACAACCATTTCTCTGACATGTCAGGTCCAACCTTCCCAGTAGGTGCCAGGCTACATGTTGCACATCCAAGTCTCTACGGGGCCTGACTACGCTGCCTGCGATCACAGGGAGCACAGCTCACAGCAGCAAGCAGGACTGGTGAGATCTCACTCCACGTGGGGTGAAGGTGATGAATGCTGTCTGTGTACCTGGGATGGTGAAAGGGGCATCTCCCTCAGACAGAACCGACTGTGCTGCAGTGAGGAGAATTCTGCGCTCCTCAATGCCTGACGACCACATTTACATTATTCAGAATGAAAAAACTTAACCTCCCTTTGTAGCACCAGTGGATCAGCCCCATGTTCTCAATCACTGATTTACAGAGGCCATTTGCTAGGAACTAGGGAAAGAATTATTCTTATAATAGAATCCATGGATATCCTCTCTTCTGCTTAATTATTAACCTTATTGTAGTAAATAAAGAGTGTTTATGAATTCTATCAATTTCAATAAACCTTTTGCATGTAAAGCACTAAGATATGAGTAATGAAGAAGCAGCATTCACTCTTACTTTATTTAAAGGAACAAAATAATAAATATAGTTCTGTGGATGCTCTTATTCAGTTTCTTAAATTAGAATGCCTGCCAGTAACTATGCCTGGCTTACTGACTGCTTCATTAGAACAGCCTAAAAGATAGAAGTGGAATGGAACAAATCAGGATTTTAAAGAACTCATATGCCCTTCAGCAACACACTGGTTTTCAGAGATGGCAGAAGTTCTGTTAGTTAACATGGTGCTCAGTATTCTGCTTTGTATCTACAGTCTCTCTGTGTCAGGAACATCAGCCAAACTCCTCAGCCGTGTCTCCAGCACTGCCTCTCACAAGCTCAGCTCTCAGCAGTGGTGGAGAGCTGCTCTGGAAGGAAAGCAGAAATTCCATATTTACTGCCTTTATCGCATTCCGTGTCCAGCCTTTCTCAGACATAGCGGAGGGCTGGTATTCTGGGGAATGCAAGGCCACACCATTTCTTGTCCTTAAGATGCCTGTCAGAATGCACGGGGGGAAGTGCCAGCCGCTGAATCATTCAGTGCAGTCCCCAAGACTGGCCTCACTATTGAAAAATGCATGTCTCCAGAGGCACACAAACTAAAGCAGTAGCTGCTCCCAGGTGTTACACATTCCAACGCACCTCTCCCAGCTATTTATACATCACATCACCAAAGAGACAGTGCCAGGGTTTCTGCTTCTGAACCAGTTTGACCCTCACAAACAGTAGTTTCCCTGCAACAGCTATGTTCTCTTCCATTTTCTAAATAATAATCAACCTTCTTCCCTCTTGAATGAAGGAAGCCCATGATCTTTGTGTCTGTGTTATACAGGATCCCAGGGGCTCAGCAAAAGCAAGTGCCAGAGAAGGCAGTAACAGATTCCAGCAAGCACCATAAACAACCAATGCTTTTGTGATACAAAATTAAAATGACCATGCTGACATTTGGGAAGACACTGTGGTGTTAGAAAGCACAGGTTTGACAAGACAAGCTAAACCCTACACTCTTCAGATTCCAGTAGGACTATGCTATATTAATAATTTATCAAGATGTTTTCTTAAAGTAGTGTCTTTGTGCCTTTAATTTTCAATTCCCTTAATGCTATGAAGAACTCTGCTGGCAACGCATCAATTATTAATAGAGTTAAAACAATATTTGTTTTCCCCAAATATATTTTTGAATGCTGTCCTCATACCAGTTAGGTTTTCCTAAAACTTTAATGAGGGTCTCTGATTTCCTCCAGCCTCGTAGCTGAGGCAGAGACTTCTATGGGCCTTTGATTTGGCTGTCAGAGCGTGCCCAGCACTGCATCCTTCCCACTGTTTGTCCTGCTGTGGCTGGGGGAGTGATCAAGCTAAACAGCTGGGAGGAGGGAGGCGAAACAGCAGCATGTCTGTAATTGGGCATTTCAGTTGCTGAGTTCAGAGATTCTGTTGTTCTAGTGACTGCTTTGCATTTTCTTATTCCAGTAGCTGTCCCCAGGCTCTGGAGAGAGTGCCTGCGCTTTTTCGGGTTGGAATACTTTTCTCCTAACAAAGAAAACAACAGTGTTGTTTCTTTAATCTATGAGAAAGCCATTTCAATTCAGCAAAAGGATACTTGAAACATCATGGGTTTAAGAATTTTATGCAATCTCAGCCACTTCTCTGTCAGGGAGCATATGAAAAATTAAAGCCTCAAACACCACTTCTTGCTTTTCTAGGCCCTAATTATAAATATATTTTCACAAGGAGGAGTCAACTTAAGCCTAATATTGTATGAAATCTCATCATTTCAATACAGTCTTCACTTGATGTGGATTGGTAATTGGAGCTGTGGAATCAATTTTTCCTGTACTTGAAACACCCAAATGAGTATGAAATGCGTTGCGTTTGTTCCACGCACATCTACAGTTCCACACTTTGCTTCAAGTGGAATGATCATTCTGATGTATTTTTCATAACGTTTCCTCAGACTTTGATGTCTCACGTATGGAGCTATTATAACCATTTGCCATTTGGATGCATGATCTGTGGCTAATCTCCAAAGCTTTGATGCATGCAATAATTATTACTATTGATGTCATTGCACCATATTTAAAATATGAACATCTCTTTGTAAGTCCACAGCCAACAGATCAGGGACGCAACCAGTCCACACTGAGGCTGGAAATCTGTTATTAAACCTCTGCAATTGCGTAAGATGACATCCTGCATCCCTCAGCACGGCACCTGGCTGTGACAAATGCAAGGACTCAGAGAGCAGGAAGATGATGCAGTGTGTGCTCTGCTCTGTGTGCTTACAGGTCCCGTGTTCTTACCTTCTGCAGTAGCTTGAATGTATGTTTATCAGTAGAAGTTTCTCTCACGCCCTGATGTGCTTACACAGGGAAGACAATGTAAAGTAAACTCATTTTACGCGTTGCAGGGAAGATACTCTATTCACACCACCCTGGCCCAGCCTGGGGAAGGTGGGTCCCCGTGGGGGGAACACGCAAGGCAACCATGCAACTTGCTGCCTGATTACCCCACATCCCTGCTATGGCCAGGCACAACTTCAGCCAGCCTGGCAGCACCCAGCGCTTACACCAGCCACAAGTTTGGTCCATGGGTGGGTCCATTCCTAAATCAACCAACAGTTCTCCAACATGGATTATAAGTGGCTGGAACCTGCCCAGCTTAAATCACCAAGTGCTTTGTTTACTATGATAAAGCAGAACTTGCCCCACCGGCCCCCACAAAATTGGTGGGATTCGCTGGTTTGTTCTAAGAGCATTGGGAGATTCCATCCTTCCCTCCACACTCCAGCAGCCCAGGTAATGTTACAAAGCTGAAAATGTGTATGTGTGGGCCTATATTAACACTCCCAACTTGCTAACGTGTGCTTTATATGTCTCTACATCAAAGCAAACCGCATTAATATTATAGTTAGCTCTTCAATTACGCGAATGGCAACCATCTCTGGAAAGGCAAATCTAACAACTGTGAACATCTAACTAGTAGGAAAACATTATGTTTTGACTGCACATAATTAATAAATTCTCACAGCTTCTGTATCAGAATAATTTCAGTGTACAAAGACTCATTTTTGTATCAAGAACCGATATTTGCTCTAATTATCTTAGCATAATGCTGTATCTCATAAAAAATTATTAGAAAATAACAACAGACAGAAAACAGACCATGGCCTTTGGCCTCAAAAGCCACACAGGTCTGAATGCACCAGAGAGTGTCTGCTCAGGCACAGCAGACAAGACCAGCTTGACTTCGAAAAGTGGACAGCTTAAGCTGCTAAACTCTTCCCAAGACACCTGCAAGCTGCAGTGTAGTCTGACTTAAACCATACAGCCAACACCTCGCTGGAGTTATTTCCCTGCAACTCCTTACAACAAAAGGTGAGCAACGAGCAAACCTCTGGCTCCTGTGAGCCAAGCCAAGCGCCAGGGAGCCAGCCTGTCTGGACAGGGCATGCCCTGTGCCCTGAGCAATGAGACAATCTTCCTGCGCTTCCATTACAGGTGTTAATTATAGGCTGCCTCTGCCTCACCCAGACTCCTCTGGTTGGTCTGACATGTCATGTCCGAGTAGAAATTTCATTGATTTTATTACATACAGTCAGTGCTTTACATGGCAGGATCAAGGGACAGAAGACAGAGAGTGATTGGTTGAAAAGAGAACAAAAGCAAAAGGCCAGTGAGGGCTGATGCAAGGATCAGGAGTAGAAGGCAGACGAGAGCATCAGCAGTTAAGGAAGAGGCTGTTTGGAGCCACAAGCCAATTACACACTGCAAAGTCACTCACAAAGGCTAAAGAGCCTCATCCTGCCTCCCAGCCATACTCAGGCACTATGATCAGAGCCACAGCATTTCCTAGCACTGCTTCTTGGAAGGTGCATGTGGTTGCCCTGCTTGTGTGGTCCTGCTCTACTGGCTGCAGAACCTCTCCTCCCTGGGCCCCTGGTGACTTAGGCAGCTGCCAGTGATTCAGAATCAGAGCCCTGCCAAGCAAGCAGGCTACAAAAATTGCTCTGGATGTAGTCAACAATTTGTAAGAAAATGTTAATCAATGCAGAGAAGCGGAACTAGAACTCTGTGCAGGTCCTGACCAAGGAAACTTCTTCCCCGGCAGGCAAAACTTCATTCGTTGACCTCCAAAAGCAAAGATCTGCATAGTTCCTGGATGGACCAGGGGCAACAAGCAGGGAGAGACAAGCGTAACTTGTTCCTGTACAAACACTGTCTAACGCCCAAGTCTTGACAAAGTGACAGCACATAAGACAGACAAGAGCCCACTTTACAGATTACTTTATCGTCCTTGTAATGAACATGGTTCTGGCAGCAAAATTATTGAACTCTCCTGTACCACCCACTAAGCAGAACTGCTGCTCTCTCCATCCAAGACTGAGTGAAGTTAGCAAGTCTGACAAACTCCCTGGGAAAAGCTCTGCTGCTCATCTTACCGGTGTGCAGAGCACAGAAAAAGTGAGTGGAGGGAGCTAGATTCACAGCTGCTGTAAACCACACCAGCTCTGCTCTGGTCTGCAGGGCTGCCCACCGTGGAGTGAGGCCAGCACCATGAAAAGGCATTGGCAAAGTTAATGTATTCCTAATTTACATCCTAAGCAAATGAGCTGAATGTAACATCCTGATCTTTAGCTGGTGACAAGAGATCTCATGTGCTTCAGCAGGATGACACAAATAGTTCCCAGATGTCTTTACAACCTGCCAGCGCTCTCCATTTGATTTCCCCAGCAGAGATCCTCAGTAAATCCACATTGTGAAGGAGAAACCAGGTTAACCCTAGAACTGAACCAGCACTTTGCCCTGCAACACAGCAATACAGACCAGAAAGCACCAGAAAGGAGGTTAAACAAAGTTAGGATCTCCCTGCAAGGGTGATATCAAGCTCCAAGACTGTCCACACTGAATGTTGCCTATTCAGAACACCCTGCAGTTGCAGCAGGCCTGTTTCCACAGGGAACAGCCACTCCAGAGCAGCTCTCCTTGGGCACCAGGCTGCTTCCCAGCCTGATGCATGCATATCAGTGAGGTATCTGCAGAGTCTATTCACAGTTTTAAAAATAGATGAATTCAAGCATCAAACAGACTAAGTTCATAATGCAGGTAATTAGTAATCAGGCCTGGCCTGCATTCCCTCCCACTCTAGACCTGGCCAAGAGACCCTCAGAGCTGCACGTAAAGATGACACAGTCCTCTGAGCAAATCTGCAACAGAACCTCCGGAGTATTTAAGCATTCAAGTGGCAATGCAGCACAGCACAGTCTTGCTTTAGTGTAGATTATCAGCTGCCCTTCATGATTCCGGTTGTTGAAAATAAACCAGAAGTACCAGTGGGGGGCACTTTTCATAAAAATACGTTTGTGTATCTAAACGGCATGTAATGAAGTTCTCTGGTCTAACATTGATAACACATTAACCCTCAGCGTATGTACCCAGAGCTACGCACATTCCCAAACCAATGCTGCATGCAGATGACTTTAAATTCACTGAAATAAGAAGCCAAACCAGCACAAGGCCGTATCCACCCCATCCCCTCACGCTCAGTCCTCACATGTGCATCTCCAGTTCCCGGACGGAGGGGTGGGCAGGCAAGCAGCTCTGGCTCAGGGCACTGTCCCTCTGCCAGAAGAAAGTCTGAACACAGACTTGAGGGTTGAGGAATATGGTGACAAGAAAGGGATTACAGCATTTCCAAAAAAAAAAGAACCTATTAACCTGCTGCAGAGCACGGAGCTCTTTCCTGCGGCAGATGGTGCTGTTCCTGCTTAGGAATCACAAAAGCAATGAAAAAAAACCCAGGAATTTTTTAGCCGCTTTCATCTGGAAAGTTGTCCCAAAGTAACTTCTCAATGTGAAAAAAAAAGGGCATACAGGACTTTATGACCTGAAAGATGCTGCCTTGGATCTCACTCCACCCCAAAGCAAGCACAAGTGAAGCACTTGACACTTGAGGCAGCAGTGTCAGCCTTAGATTTTTAACTCACTCTTCAACCTTAACCTGCTGCAGGAATTGAAATGAACAAGGCTTCTGGTACTCTCCACTTATGAGCTGCACCAGTCTCAGTGTGCACAGCGCGCTGCAGTCGGAACAAATGAACAACCCCTGCTGAGAGGGAAGCAACTGAAATACCCATAATGAAAATTCAATGTTGAAAATATGCTCAACTTACTTTCATTTTTTTAAGGCTTACATTGAAAATCATTATTACTATTATTGCCAAACACTAGATTTCATTTTTAAAAGGGATTATAAACCTGAGAATAACAGTGACATTGTGTTACCCTCCCCAAGGTGTGCATCAAAGGCAGAAATTTGTATATTTAAATAATGAGGCCGCAGATGGGACGTGGGTACCCACACAGCTTCCAAAGTCTAAAAGGGGACTCTAGAAAGGATCCAGGTATCCCTCAACTCAAGAGGAGAAAAAAGAATTTGAGCTGTTGCTGCCCGGGTCACTCTGTCAACAAAGCAATAAAAGAGTTGCAACATCTCCCAGGAGACCTTCAAATGCTGCATCATTTCTGCATCCTCAGCAAGCTTCTGGGCAGCTTCCCTGTCCTTCGATTTCAGTTCTGGAGAAGATGACCTTTCTTCCTAACAGTTTGGCAATACTTTGGCAGAACAAGCTTTGCACAACAATACTATAACTCCTTATCTCCTGCCAGCCTACAGAGACAGTGGCTTGTCTGTGGAAGCAACTGAGTGTCCTGGACAGCAACAGCTACTGCCAGTGCTAACAAAGACACATAAAAATGGTGAAGGATGAAATGCCATGCATGGAAAACTGCAACAATCTTTTCTTACCAACTTAGGTTCCTCAGATTTTCTGCACCATCACTACTACATGTGGCAGTGACTCCTCATGCAGTTAGATCATGGCCTTCTGTGGCCAAACACTGTACACACACACAGAGAGTGTGTGAACTGCTGTCACCACTTAGATTTGTATTCCACTGAATACATGTCTCCTGAACACTGGAACAGAAAGCAGCTGATTCCTGCACAGCAGAAAGCTTGGTAACCAAACAGCAGTCAGACCTCCATCACCTTACTGCCTATGAGTCCTTCAGTGCCTGCAAAACTGCCCCTGCATCCCATCTCCAAGCAGAGTTCTCCCCATTTTTCCCAGACCAGAAACTGTCTCGGGGTCAGGTCCACAACGGCTCCCTCCAAACAGTTAAGGAATGAAACACCTGCATCATTCTCCTCTACCCTGCCCTGCCTTCCTTCCTGTCCAGGATCTTTTTGGCCAACTAAGTAATTAGGAGAGAGCAGCATTATGGGCAACTTCAGGAATAAGGAAAACTCCCAACTTCTTGCAGCAAAGTGCCAGAGTTTCTTATTGTCTGGATACGGCGAAGAAATACCTGCACATTACATAAATCAGCTGTCATTGCCCTTCCTGGAAAATTCATTATTATAATAGTCTAATCATTGTGATATCCACTGGTATTACTCCCACTAACATTAATCCTGATTAGTTCATATGGTATTAATGTGGGTGTCACAAGTACTTTCACGTGATTTTCCTGGCTTATTGTGTGCTTAACACCCTCCTGGATTCTGCTTTGAGGAAAAAAGCTGTTCGTTCATCACCTGCAAGACAGGTACCAAATCCCCAGATTCAGTAATCAAGCTGATTCCTTCCCATACATCTCCCATTGAAAACCTGTACATCTTAGTGAAAGAAAAAAAGACTTTGCACCCCGCCATGGTGCAGGCTCCTCATTGCAGAGGGCTCTGTTTTCATTTTGCTGGTTTTGTGCATGTTTTGTGCAGCTGAGAACAACATCAGTGCTCAACCCTCAGCAACAACTTGCCCACAGCACTGGAGCCACAGAAGCCAGCGATGCACAGGGTCAGGCTTTTGAAGAGAAGGGAAAAGCTGGACTTCACACAGGCTCTACTGTGCCTTGGCTCTCCCCGGCCTGCAGCAGGACCTGCATGCAACAGGCAGCTCTCACATGCAGCTCCTGCAGGCAGCAGGCAGCCGGCAGCCCAGCTCAGTCTAGGGAGGGTGGATTCTCCTGCACGAACAGGGACAGCTCTGCCCGCTCAGCCCAGGTACCTTATCACAGAGCTGGGAACTTTTACTACCAACGCCTTCGATGTTCTTACATTTCAGGAGCTCTGCTGTGGACGCGGCTGCAATCCCAAGCGCAGCTCCCCAGGAGCAGCATCTGCTGAACCATGCTGCCCTCCTCAGGAGCGCACAGCAAACCTGTGCCCGGCACAGCTCAGCCAGGAGCCCTCGGGGCGGGTTTCCAAAGACGGGCACACCAAGAACTTCATTTTAGCAAAGGAAAAGTGCTTCTCCAAAGGAACAGCTTTTTCTATTCACTAAACACGCTCATCTTTGGGTCAGGCTCATAGCAGCAAGAATCATAGAATCATAGAATTACAAGGTTGGAAGAGACCCACCGGATCATCGAGTCCAACCATTCCTATCAAACACTAACCCATGCCCCTTAGCGCCTCGTCCACCCGTCCCTTAAACCCCTCCAGGGAAGGTGACTCAACCCCCTCCCTGGGCAGCCTCTGCCAGTGCCCAATGACCCTTTCTGTGAAATTTTTTTCCTAATGTCCAGAATAAACCCCTCCTTGTGGAACTTCAGGCCATTCCCTCTCATCCTGTCCCCTGTCACTTGGGAGAAGAGGCCAGCACCCTCCTCTCCACAACCTCCGTTTAGGTAGCTGGAGAGAGCAATGAGGTCTCCCCTCAGCCTCCTCTTCTCCAGGCTAAACAACCCTCATAAGGCCTGTTCTCCAGCCCCTTCCCCAGCTTTGTCTCTTTTCTCTGGACTCAGCTTTTCTTCGGAAGACCATGCAGCCAGGAGAGGCAGCAGAGGATGGAGAGTGGGGCAGAGTGGTAGGCGCTGCACCCACTGACAGATGGACGAAGATGGAGGGGAGCAAAGCGCATGCTCCCTCCTTCATGTCCTGGTGCAGCGGACAGGACACACGTGGGGATTCCCTGAGGGCACACACTGTCACATCCACACCACAGTGAGCTCACCTGCTTGATAACAGTTGCAGGCTTGAAACTCTGGTGGTGTCCTCCTTGGACAGAGGAGTTTACAGCTCAGGAAACAATGCATCCAGTGACAAAGCAGCTGGTCCACCCAGCGACAGGAAGATGCTGTGCCAGAACCAGAAGGTCGGGCATGGCGAGCCCAGGAGAGGAAAATGCCAGGAGCCAATGTGCCCACTTCTCTGGGGCTTGTCCAGTCCTAAACTCCTGAAGCAGCTGTAAGAAGAAGTGAGAGTCAAACAGCAGGGACATAGCAACCAAAATGCAAACACCAACAGATCACATGAAGTTGGAACAAGGGAGCAGTTTAGCATCGCACCAGTATGGGGAAAGGCCAGAAAGGAAGTCCTTGAGAGAATTTCAACTAGTAATGCGTCATCAAAGAGCTAGATTTCAGCACAACGAGGCTATGTTTGAAAGGCACAGCTCCATCTGGGAAGGCCATGGGTCTGCCAAGGCCTGCCAGCAATGCTGCCACAGTAAAGGGCTTTTAGCGTCCTCCTCTTGCACAAGAGGGAAAAGCTAGACCCATTGTATCTGAAGCAGCTATCTGGAGGCAAGCTAGGGCACATTTCAGGGATCATGTGTTTATAGTCCAATATCGCTTAAATCTTTTGCTCCCATCTGCCACCCAGGGACATCTTTGCATTTTGCTTTAATTTATCACCCCAGTTTATTCTTATTCCAGCCCACAGAGGCCAGTGAGCAGTGTTCCTTTACTTTTCATTGCTGAGGATTATTACTTATGTTGAATCCAATTGTCCCAAACAGAAATGTAAGATGCAATTCCATAGGAATTTGGATGTTATTTAGAGTACTTTTCCAATATCCAATTTGCCTTCTATTTATTTAAGGAGCTATTTCAGTAGGAACCTTGCTGCTGGGAGACACCAGGACTTGTTTACAGAACTGGCCAGGAGCTGGGGAAGTTGGGCAGGCAGCAACATTACAGATTAAAGAAGTAATTACACTGGAGAATATAACATTAAATAAAAGCAAAACCAGCAAAGACAAGGAAGGAAAAGGAAACATAAATTGAGAAAACTACATTGGTGCTTCGAACAATCCCAGTGCAGGGACAGGTGATGGCCAAGCCAGACATCACCTCATTTCAGAGCAATTCTCCACACACACGTTGTGGATTGTGTATGTGGCTGCTGGTCCGGCTGGCACATCCCCTTTCTGAAGGCCATCAGCCAAGCCTGTGCTGATGGGATGGCTCCTGGATACCTGTCCAGTAGAAGCACTTGCCTGGCCGCAGCGGAGCATGGGGCTGGTGATCCCAGCAGCAGACACGTCAAGTCCTGACTCTGCCCAGCTCTGCCCTGCTGCAGGCAAACTGTCAAGTACCAGGGGCTGAGTAGGCTTACTGCCCTGGAACTCCTGCGGGAAGAAGGCTCCCTGTACAGAGAAACAGACAGGTCCCTGTGCACAGCACTATGCTGCCAGACAGACACTCTCTGTGGCACTCGCTTGGCAGCACCAAAAAAATACATTTTTCTTAACTGCAGGGCTTCCAAGCAAGTACCAAGAAGGTACATCCCCAGAGCCAAAGCAGCTGTTCATTATTCCCACTGCTGTTAGTCTCCTTTAGTCTCATGCTCTGATCAGTTAAAGTGAAGTAGATCACACAATAATTGAGCGTTGGAACCAGCAGACCCCTACCCCCCAGCAGGGGATACACATTATTTACCCATAAAAGTCATTCCAAGGGTTATTACCATGTAAACTGTAATTAATTAAATTCACAGGACTTTCTTCTGAGGCATGTAAATGGGAAGATTCCTACAGAGGAAAAGCTTTGGAGCTGGCTCCATCCTGACAGCAACAGAGCCATGCAGTGTGAGGAATCGCTGACCTTATCCCATGACTCCTGTGCTACATGGGGAGCCATGAAGCATGCAGAGGAATGGGAATGATGGAGACTGAAGTCAGTGTCTGCTTAACCTACTCAAAATTTCCATGTAGAAAGGACACAACCCCCTGACCATCTGGGTTCCTCCTGCTTGCAGGCTGCTGTCCCTTGCACAGGCAGTAAGAACTCTCACAAATGCGCACGGGCTTAGCTCACTACCCGCTGCACAGAAGTCTCCACACACATTCCCAGGTCCCCGCTGTCTCACAGAGAGCTTGACATGGTTGAACCTCTCCCTCCCCTTTCTTCCTCCGCTCCAATCAATCAGCAAAACATCACCAGATGGGGGTTCGCCTGGAATCTGACATGCCCTGCCACTAGGACTCCTAACCCCAGCCTCAAAGCCAGGGTTCCACATTCGGAAGAGCGGCAGAGGTACCACAGGCAGCAGACCATAACAGCACGTGTACCCTGGGAGCCATTTGTCACAGACTTTAATTTCTTAGAGTGAAGAAGACAGAAGAATAGAGGATTCACCACTTTAAATTCTATATAGTGACAAACCAGCAAGCACATTTGACAACCAAAATATACTTTACAGACAGTAATGGATACTCTTAAAGTGTAACCTGGTATTTGGATTACTAGAAGCAGAGTCTACTAGTTTTTTGTTTTGTATTAAAGTTGTTTTCTCCATCTGTTGAAAGTGGCTTTTTGTGATTTCACAGGACATTAGACTTTACGTGTCTCATTTGCTGCACCCAAAGGAATTTCATTCTGCTACATTAAAAAATACCGTGGGACACTGACTAAGCTTTTAACTTTCCAGAACACGCTGTGCCAGTTACCTCTTTGAATGCCTAATTTATACATACACACACATATCTGTATATAATGTAATCCACGTGTCATATTGCCTTCATTACCACGAGGATTCTGCCTCTGCTCCTGGGCACACAGAGACACCACAGAGTGGTGCTTCAGCTCTCCTGCCACTGCTCCAGCACTGACACCAAGCTGTCCACAAAACCAGGAGGTGTAGAGCATCATAGGCAAAACTGAGAAGCCTGGGTTTGATGTTTTTCTCCTGCATTTTCTCACAACCTCCAATAATATTACAGTGACGCACAACACCAGAGAATATAATTGCTGTAGTGATTACTTACAGCCATTACATTAAGCTTTAAAATGCTCCTTTCAAATTGAACAATGTTTTTTCAAAGTCAACAGCTGGTTCACAGCTTGAAAGCAACAGTTAAGATAAATTAAATAAAAAGGGTAATAAAATCACAGACTAAATTTAATTTCTGAAGCACATGCAAACTCCAGCAAAGCCTTTAAAATATCTTTTAAAAACATCCACAGAAACAAAAGTCAATACAACCAACAATTATGTTGTGCGCATTAATAAGAATGTGATGTATGAACACAAATAACTGTGTACATTTCTAAATATACTTAGAGCACAAAACCAAATTCACGCAGCATTTATAGCCCTAGTCTGTGGAACAAATCAAACAGAAGTTTTGAATGAGATTTGTAATTCTTGGGAGGAAGAAAAAGGTGCTTATATTGACAGTTTTCCTCTCAAGGGACTATCTTCTGTTTGCCATCAGGAGAACCCCATTCACCCCTCCAATGGCCTCTGCTTGGATAGCCGTGGAAGGCCAAAGCTACACATCCCATCAGAGAAAGCAGGAAAACGTAAAGGAGCCATGTCCAGGCTTCCTTCTGTGCTTGTGTCAGAAAAGCTTTCCCACTACCACACCATTGCAAACAGGCCAATAAAGGAGCAAGACACCTCTTTGCCTCCATCCTTTACACTGCTCATCAGCTTTTCAGCATTTCACTCCCTATCACACTTGAAAAAGAACATGATGCAAGAATCAAGGATAAATATTCCACCTTCTTCATCACAACTGTGTTTTTTTGCCATATCAGAAAGGTTATTTCTCATCCATGCTTGTTAGCAAGAAGAAATATCCTACATGAGTTTTCCTTGCACATCTTTCCAGGAGGCATATATGTACCTCATTATTTTTAAGGGGAGGCATCTCCATGAAGGTGGAGCACACACAGTATTTCTCTACACCTGGCACAGAACATGTTGGTGTATATTCCGTATGTGATTTACCTGACTGAAAAGGGGAGAAAGTCAGCTAAACCAGTCTTCTAGCATCCTGCTGCAGCCTGAGGAGAGAAAGATGCCTACCAAGAGCAATTTATTCTACTTGCTTGCCCACCCCAGGTACTCTCTTGTACGCTGGGATGGGTCCCTTTCAAAAGACATATCTCTCTCAAACAACTCAAGATTGCACAGAAGGTCAGCTTAGGCTGGACCCCTAGCAGAATCTGGCCTGGTCTAAAATTAAACCTCCTGCCTGGGGTCCGGCCAAGACAAGAGAAAGGATACTTACTGCCATAAAGATTGCTTTAAAGATTCATTGTGAAGATTTTTTGTTTTCTTGAATGCTGAAGGAGCTGTCTGCACGTTTGCAAATATGAAGGAGATTCAAGTTGACGTAAGCAAAAAACCCCAAATAACTAAGTTTTAAAAATAGTCTAACTTACATCATTTGCATCCAGCAAATGTAACTGACAGTACACATGGAAGCAATACTAGCACTGACACATACGTTGCCTCTCCATTGCCTCTCAGCACTGACACATACATTCCCAGATGGATGTTACATAATGTTTTTGGAAAAATAAGCATTTTCCAGTGATTTCTGAAAGTAGAACTGGGTGTGCTGTTAGAGACTACTCCAGAAAGAACACTGTGTGTCCTACACACTCTGCACTGAAACGCATTCCAAAGTGCCATGCAAAATGTCACCTTATCTCGCCTAAAGTGGTTCCATCTAGTAATATCAGAGAAATTATGACAATATGTTGTTCTACATGAAAGTACATGACAGCGCTATTTGTGAGACCCGGCAGCTGCCACTCTCAGTAGAGCAGATGGCAGTGATAAAACCACAGTGCAGGGAACAGGTTGATAAAGACATATCCGTCATTACACTTTCACTGTACAATTACACTCAACTCTAAGATACGATCGAAACGCATGGCTGTGTCACTTTCGAGCAAGACCTTGCTTATCCAAGGAAAATAACTCTTGTGTAACAATTAATTCTGTACATGTGATTAATCAGAATCATTCATTCCCTGTCCATGGGAGCAGAAAAAAGCAGCCAGGAAAGACATGCAAAGCCTTTAAAATCTTGTGTTCATACTCCTGTTCTTGCAGAGGGAGAGACAAGCAACCAGAGGGCACTTTGCCTTCCATCAGCACTTTTCTGGGGGGTTATGTGTGTTAGAGGAGTGCATTGCTCACAGAAGGTACCGCTCCTGGAAGCAGGAACAGTTTGCTCACCCTAAGGCACGCGTGGCAGGGCAGCAGCAGCACCAGCCTGTCCCTGTCTAGGCAGAGAGCCTCCCCTGATGCCAATTGCTGTCACCTCACAGAGGCACCCAGCCATGAGTCACAGTTGTTATCAAGCATGGAGCCAGCAGCCCGGAGGCAGCAGGGCTTTGGGTGCCCTCGGCAGCTGGATATGGGTCCTGCAGGGAGATGTCGGACCAGCAGCACCACACAGAACAGCTGCCTCCTGCTTTGCAGAATCTACAGACATGGGTTTGGCTTAGGCCAAGCACTGGAAACAGGTATCCAGGGAACAAGGATGCTAAACAACAGTCATAGCCTGTTAACCCCATTAAGACACTTGCCTATAGCAAAGCCTTCTTTTTAAACAGGTGAAGCGATAAAACCAACTTGCATTTTAAGCTCAAGATAAGAACTCATTAGTTTTTCTAACAGAAGATCTAGAGCTGGGGTACAAACATACAATGTATATATAATGTTTACTGTAATATATGAGCTCCAGTCATGATACTTCTTCGGTGTTGATTCCAGCCTCGCTTATTAAGTAATCACAGTATTTAACCTTGTAGGACATCTGTACTAGCTATGAAATGTCTGTAAACTAAACAAGAAGAGCGTTTTAGCTCTACAAATGTTCTTACAAGACATTACCGGAGATCACTTATATTTTCCAAGATAAACAAGAGTTAATCTCTAACAACACAATTAATGAAATGCAATGTAAGACTAATGCACTGGTAATTAACATGATAAAACACAGCATGGCTGATACCCAACCAAGAGATACAGCTAAATGCATATATAATCGCAGCAGTTAGGAATAAATATTAGCAGGTTTGAAACCTTTGTGTAGAGAAAGACAGACACTGCTCATACCCACCACTCATTTTGCTTCTACTAGAACAAAAGACAGTAAGCCTGCTCATAACCTGTTAGGATATTCCACGTGAACTTCTGACATAAGATTGGCCACACTACTGCACTGAAATCCTGTGTGGTTTGCTGGGCAAGCATACATCATATCCTGATACAGTTCAAAAAGCTGGAGAGTTAGTTCAGGAAAGAAACAATTAAAAAACTGGCATCTGTTTAGTGTGTTTTATGTAACAGTCCACAAGTCTAATAAAAAGAGAAGAGCTGACAAAAGATGGAACTCCAAAAGCTGGTTATTAATTTTAAACTATCAGATATTACTCACCTGCTCCATGACACATCTGCAGCACTTACAGCCGGGCGCTTCCCAGGGAAGGTGGAAAAACCAATCCAAAATGCAACTGTACAAACACAGGAAAGGAATTAATCATGGGATGGTCTGAGAAGCGGAGAAATTAATTTATACCAGAAGCCTGGTGGCTCCTAACTCCAACTCACAACTGCAATTATTATTTGTCGTAACAATCTCTGGTGGTTAAAAACACGGCTGCAAACCCTGGACCTCTGCAAGGTCCGACCTGGATAGGCTTGAGCTTGAAGGCTGGTTTTGAACTTTTATGCTTTCCACTTGCAAAGGCACCATGAAATTCTGGATCTATGCTCACCTGATGTGACCACAGAGTCCTTTTCTTCAACAGCCCACTACAGTTACTGCTAGACCCTCTTTTCTTTGTACAAATAATCGCCCCAATACTAATTAGAGGCTAATGCAGTTCAGGGTCCCACCTTTACCTAACATAGAGACATGAGTTATGCCAGGCTAACGGCAAGCTACAGCATAAGCTTAATAAGATGCATATAAAAGGGGATTTGTAAAATACTGTGAGAACCATCAAAATGTTACAAAATACTATGAAAGCTTCCATGTAACTTCCATAGTTCTGCCCAGGTTTATCTTCCTCTTTACAGAAGGGGGAGGAGGTATAACAAGATCATAAGTTTTTCATTTGTTGGCATGACTTTGTTTTAACTTAAGGACAACTGCAGTACTGCATCTCAGAAAACCATCACTGCTGAAGTCAAAGTGGAAGGAAAGCCCCACTCCCAGGACAGACTTTCCCAACCACACTGCAACAGCCACTTCAGGGCTGGGCTCATCAACTGTCAAGATTGGGCAGAAGCCCACAGAAAGTATCTTCTGATGACTCTGAGAAAGCACAGCTAACCACACTGACCACCTCCCTGGGAAATTCCAGAGTGCCAGGCTGCCAAAAGGGACCTGGGGTTCCTAAGGAGACAGAAAGCCTTCCATGCTGCTGTTGCACTCCAGCAGCCATCGTACAAGAAGTGACTCTATACCAGAACACACCTTGTAAGAGCACACGAGTCACAGCGCACCCTGGGCGTAAGACAAGGCAGCCCCAGGGCAGTGTTTCCTCACGCTTGGATCCCTTTTTGGGAGATGCCTGCGTGCCACTGCTCACACCAGCTGAGCACGGCAGAGGTGCTGGCATCAGCCCAGGCTGCGCTCCGGATCACTGTCTGTAACATGGTGGGGCAGAGGGTTTCATCTTTCATAACAACTCGATAGAGTCGATCCCTCTGATGCTGTTTTGCCCATGAGCCGTGCAAATAATTGGCATGTCTCTACTTGGGTTTATATATTTGGGGCATCTGTTTGCTTTTTATTACTTCTGGCCCTGGCTCCCATGCTCCTTCACAGATCAGAAAACTGCCTTCCCTATTTGCTAATTCCAACAGCTGGTTATTGCTCACCAGACTCTGCTATACTCGCCTGGGGAAGGATCATAAATAAATGTGTACAAGCAAGCAGATGCTGTCATTTTAAAAATTGATCTGCCTAGTAAACATGTCCTACTGGGGACTCAAGTGGTGACTCGCCGAGCACATGTCTTGATGCCGTTTTAATAAAATCCAAAACCAGTCGCAGCACTTGGTTGATTAATTCACATTCATAAATGAGGAAATAGTGTTATAAAAGAAAATATTACTATAAATAAATAATTACATTCTGAACAGGCCAAGCACCTGTTCTTTCCAATAAAGACAAGGGCAAGGTAAGATATTTTGTGAACCAAATCGCTTTTCCACCAGTGGCAGACAAGGTAACATCCAGAAACCACGGGCCCCACAATCCATGATTGCAGACAGGAAAGAGAAACACAGAGTTATCAGACATTATTATCCCTCTTAATTGTGTGCCTGTTTATTTGGGTTTTTTTAAATACATAATTTCTTTCTGAATGTCAGCCCTAGGAGAAAGTGAGCTGCCTGGAGTGTATTTTAAATATACACAGAATATAAAAGAGGACACAAAGTGCTTTGCAGAGTGCACTGCAGGACGCAGCAGGGAAAAAATCCTGGCTCCAACTTTTCCCCTTTGTTTTAAAAGGGACACCTTGGCTTCCAGTGTCTGCTGATGAGAACAGGACAGGTTTCAGTGATGTTGGTGCAACCCACTGTGGACAAACACTTCTCAGATTAGTCTGTACAGGTCACACAGACAACAGTCTTGGATTAGCTTAACGCGTGGACTAGGCAGAGCTCTTGGGAACCACCAGCACGGTCACAGTGACAAAAATCATTCAGGAGGAAACAGCGTTTTACAAAAAACAGTGCGTTACTCTAAAAATTATTTATGTCCCAAACACTGAATACAATCAATCAAGGAACCGCAATGCCTGCTGTCACTGTGAGCAATGCACAACTCGGAAATGCCAGCAACACTGGGTTACAGACAGTCTGAGTGAAACCAAAACAGTAAAAACACCAGGTGCTGCCACAGTCAGAATTGAAACCAAAACAGCTGCAGCTGCAGGTGTTACAAGGAGAAAGGAGAGAAGGAAAGAGGAGAGAGAGAGATGGTGAGAGAGATGGAAGACAGGAAACGAGTCACCACCTCGCAGTCCTTGCTGGCATCGTAAATATGGAACACAAGGTCTAGCAAAAGTTTTCTGTGCCTGTTAAATACTTCCTGCTAACATTTGGCAACCAAGAAGGATAAAATTCTAAATCAACGTGTTAAAATCATAGTCACAGTGTGAACTGAAGGCGCTAAGGGAAAGGCAGCAAGAAGACAGAGAATAGAGGTGCCAGCAGGATGAGCCAAGGCAGCGCAGCTCAGTGTGATGGGAGCAGTGGGGCTGCTCGAAGGCAGCAGCTGCGGAGTGGGCAGAGCAGCCACCAGGCAGGCTCAATTTGACTCTTCTTTCCGAAAACACCAGGGATTGATCTTGGGACACAGAAGAACACGCACCCTCTTGGTACGAAAGGTGACAGATTTAACTTTTTCTGTAAACATGAGATTTCCATAGGGTAACAGAATTGCTTGGTTGGAAAAGACCCTTGAGGCCACCGAGCCCCATGATCCCTCCACTCCTGACCCTGGGGACACCCTCCACCAGGGCCACATGGCCCTTTTGTGAAGGGATTTGCCTGCTGCTCGATCCGACCCTACCCCAGCGCCGCCCGAGGCCATGTTCTGCCACTAGTCACTCGCGGCACCCTCCTCTCAGGGATGCAGCCTCAACTCTGGGCAAGGGACGCTTTGAAAGGTTTATATGAGTTACAAAACCTTCGTTGCTTGTTACGCTTGGATTCGGTTCGTGATGGACTCCTCACAGCCCGGCAATCCCGTGCGGGCACCGGGAAAAGGGTGGGGGTGGGGGAGGATGAGGATATGCAGCCCTCGCACCTGCCAGGCAGCGTGGAGCCCCCATGGGCCGACTGAACACGAGCCAGCAGTGGCCCAGGTGGCCAAGAAGGCCAACTGCATCTTGGCTTGGATCAGAAATAGCATGACCAGCAGGGAGGTTATTCTTCCTCTGTATTCGGCACTAGTGAGACTGCTCCTTGAGCACTGTGTTCAGCTCTGGGCCCCTCACCACAAGAAGGATGTTGAGGCTCTGGAGAGTCCAGAGAAGAGCAACGAAGCTGGTGAAGGGGGTGGGGAACAGGCCTTATGAGGAGCGGCTGAGAGAGCTGGGGGTGTTCAGCCTGGAGAAGAGGAGGCTGAGGGGAGACCTCATTGCTCTCTACAACTACCTGAAAGGAGGTTGTGGAGAGGAAGGTGCTGGCCTCTTCTCCCAAGTGACAGGGGACAGGACAAGAGGGAATGACATCAAGCTTCACCAGGGGAGGTTTAGGCTGGACATTAGGAAAAAATTTTTCACGTAAAAGGTCATTGGGCACTGGAACAGGCTGCGCAGGGAGGGGGTTGATTCACCTTCCCTGGAGGGGTTTAAGGGACGGGTGGACGAGGAGCTAAGGGGCACAGTTTAGTGTTTGATGGGAATGGTTGGACTCGATGATCCGGTGGGTCTCTTCCAACCTGGGGATTCTGTGAGGTGAGAGGAATCGGGCGGGGCGAGGGCGGCGGGGCGGGGCCTCCGCAGGGAGCGGGCGGGCGGTGGGCGTGGCCTCGGGGCGGTGCGCGCGGCCGCCATGTCGTCGGTAGCGGGGCCGCCGCCGCTGTGGGTGGCGGCGCGGGCGCTGCTGCCCGGGCCGGAGGCGGAGCTGGCGCTGCCGCTGGACGGCGCGGTGGAGGACTGGGTGCCGCCGCTGCTGCTGCGCTGCCGGGCGCTGCTGGAGGGTGCGGAGCGGCCCGGCGGGGCGCGGGCGCTGCGGCGGGCGGGCGCGGTGCTGCGGGACGGCGCGTGGGAGCGGCTGCACGCGGCGCCGTGGCGGGAGGTGGGCGAGGGCTGGCGCCGCGCCTTCGCGTACGGCTGCCTCTTCTCCGCGCTGGGCGAGCTGGCCGCGGGCCGCCCCGCCGCCCCCGCGCTGCGCCTCTGCGACCTGGGGCTGCTCCTGGGCCGCGACGTGCTGGGCGGCGCCCTGCGGCGGCTGGCGGGCCTCCTGCGGCACCGGCACCGCCCGCGGCGGCCCGCGCAGGTACGCACCGCCTCGTCTGTGCCGCCCCACCGGGTCCCCCTCGTGCCCTCCCTTCCCTCCTGTGTGTGTCCCCCCTCCTGTGTCCCCGGGGTCTCCTCTTCCCCTCCTGTGTTCCCCTTACCGAGCTCCTATTTTCCGTCCTGTGTAACCCATCCCCTCGTGCCCCGTCTTCCCTCGTTTTTCTCCTTCGTTTTCATAGAATCACCAGGTTGGAAAAGACCCACCGGATCATCGAGTCCAACCATTCCCATCAAACACTAAACCGTGCCCCTTAGCTCCTCGTCCACCCGTCCCTTAAACACCTCTAGGGAAGGTGAATCAACCCCCTCCCTGGGCAGCCTCTGCCAGTGCCCAATGACCCTTTCTGTGAATTTTCTTTTTCCCAATGTCCAGCCTGAACCTCCCCTGGCGGAGCTTGAGGCCATTCCCTCTCGTTCTGTCCCCTGTCACTTGGGAGAAGAGCCCAGCTCCCTCCTTTCCACAACCTCCTTTCAGGTAGTTGTAGAGAGCAATGAGGTCTCCTCTCAGCCTCCTCTAGTCTAAACACCCCCAGCTCTCACAGCCGTTCCTCATAAGGCCTGTTCTCCAGCCCCCTCACCAGCTTTGTTGCTCTTCTCTGGACTCTTTCCAGAGCCTCCTTCCCTTTGTATCTATTCCTGTGTCCCCAGGATTCCCTTTTCCCTCTTGTGTTCCCCCTCCCCTTTCCCCTCGCATGTCCTCCCTTGGACCTCCCCTCCTTCCCCTAGTGTCCCCCACTCCAGGCTCCTCCTTCCCCTCACATTCACACTCCCTTTCCTGAGCTCTCCTGCTTGATTCCCTGTCCCGTCGTCCTCGGGTTCACCCCCTTGCCGTAGTTTCCCCACTCCTGGGGCTCCTTCTCCCCTCTTGTCCTCACTCAGGGCTCCCCTGCTGGGTTCCCATTCCCCTCAGCCTGCCCCATTCTCCCTCTCCTCTCCTGTTCCCCTCTTTGTCCTTGGACCCTGTTTCCTAGCATTTCCTTCCTTCCCCACCACCCACCCTGGCTCCCTAGGAGCACCAGCCCAGCATGGGGTGCGTGCAGCTGCCTTCACCAGCTGAAGGTGGACATCTCTGTTCCAGAAGGTGCATCGTGACCTGGCTCCGGTCCCTGTGGTGCCACCGGTGGATGAGGTCCCTCACCTCCACTGCCCTTCGCTGGAGCATTTCAGAGACAACTACCTGATCCCTCAGCGGCCCGTGGTCCTGGAAGGGATTATGGACCACTGGCCATGTATGAAGAAGTGGAGGTGAGAAGCTGGAGTGTCCTCCCTGTCCTAGTGGGGGTGAGGATTGTTTTCTGCCTGGTGTCCCAGTGCTCAGTAGGGCAGCAGAGCCCTTCACAGAGACAGGTGCTGTCGCAAGGGGCAGCACCTCCCTGCTGTGATGTGGTCTTTGCTCTGGAGAAGCCAACATTCCTAACACTGAGAATTGATTAGGTGTGAGAGGAAGCTCATGATCCCTTAGAAGAGGGGAAAGAACAGTCATGCTTAGTTTGTGCAACTGCTTTTGTTCTCAATCCAAGGGTAAAATTGACATTAACTGAACACACTTGATATTTCATAGGGGTTTTATTCTTATTTGAGGGAAGGTGCTCCACTGCTCAAGTTCAGACACTTAAAAAGAATGTTGTTGTCAGTGGAGAGGTGTTTGCCACCCACCAGAGTAATTCCTGACTTTAGCCAGGATGGATGCTGTTGGCACCGGCATGTAGAATGTGGTGCTGGCAGAGCTGATCTTGTTTTAGTGATAAAAAGAAACGTTTTATTTGGCAAAGGTGGCAGCAGGCAGTGACAAGATTAGCCAGCCCCAGTCAGGAGAGACCAACAAGTTGAATCTCCTTTGCTTACGAGGAAACAAGAGTTTGACTGAGGGAAATGAGATTTTAAAACCAGACAGACAGTCGTGGTTTAACGTGCACACGACTGTGACTGCTGGTGTCCTTGCTGTTCACATCCTTTTCTGCTGCCCTTTGTCTCTGGTCGATTAGTTTCAGAGGGAGGGAACTCAGGGATTGATGTTGATGGATTGCTTTATCTTCAGAGGAAGTACAGCAGTATAAAAGGGTAATGAAACTTTCTTTTTCAGCGTGGACTACATCTGTGAAGTCGCAGGGTGCCGCACAGTCCCTGTGGAGCTGGGTTCCCGATACACCGATGAGGACTGGTCTCAGCAGCTCATGACTGTCGGGGACTTCATTGACCGGTACATTGTCGGTGAGGTCTGTTACTCCCCTTCTGTGCCTTCTCCAGCAGCCCGTTGTTGGTACCAAATTTCTGCTTAGAGCAAACATGCTCAGGGGTGATGTCAAGGACAAGGGGGGTGCTGTAAGTGCAGCCCTGATACAGTTGGACGTGTTTTCAAGATCTGAAGCTACAAATCGTTACCACACCAGCAGCGAAGGGTCAGAAGATGCCTTACACTAGTAAGGCAGCTGAAATCATTCTAGTCTTTTGCAGTAGGACACAGGAAATGGATGTTACCTCTTAGTAAATTCTCACCTGTACATAAATTAACTGAGAAGTCTTGCCCTATATGTCACTGTGCATTTTTCTCTCTGTTGTTTCAGAACGGTGTAGGATACCTTGCCCAGCACCAGCTTTTTGATCAGGTAAAACCAAGAGAACGTTTATATACCTTCCTGCAGTCAAGCATTCCCTTTGTAGCACATGTCAGCTCTGAAGATGTCAACACTGCTAGATGGGAGGGCACATGGAGAACTCGAGATTTCTGAAGGTTCTGTTCCCACGATCTGGAGGAACAGAGGGAAGGTTCTGTTCCATTTGGCTGAAAGGCATAGAAACGAAACCTTTCAGGGAAGTAGACATTTGATCATAGCACCATTTTGGTTCATTGTAGCATACACTTACAGGGGTATGACCTGGAAAGCAGCGTTTCCCCAAAGATATATGTAATCGGGGAAGAGATTTGGACAGGAAACAGTTTTCAGTGGTGACAAGTTCACCATATTCTGAAATGTCCTTCCAGTTAACCAGAGATGAGGTTGGTGGGAGACATAGAAAGGGACCTCATGGAGAAGCAGGCTTAGTGTATAGAAGATTGTATGCTCCTTTTCCATGAACAGCAACCCTGTTTATTCTTGTGCATTTCTCTGGTTTCTGCCAAAATAAAGGGTTTCTGAAGAACAGCAACCCCACCTTCTCACACCCATCATTCCAACAGAATTTGGTTGCTAGCCCCGGAAGTGTGAGGATACTTCCTGCAGATTCCCAGGATTCAGATACTTCTCTCCTGCCTTTGCAATAAGCCTTGTTCCTCTGTTCTATGAATTGCATTCCTTAGGCGAGTCAGTACGTACTCTTTTTAATGCTTGTTTCCTTATGGAAGTAGATTCCAGAACTGAAAGAGGATATCAATATCCCTGATTACTGCTGCCTGGGAGAAGAAGATGAAGACAACATCACTATTAATGCTTGGTTTGGTCCAGAAGGCACCATCTCCCCTCTTCATCAGGATCCCCAGCAGAATTTCTTAGCCCAGGTCTGTACTCAGCTTACTCTATGTGCCTTTAATGCTCTCGCTAGGAGAAATGCTTATGTGATGTAAGGGTCAGCGACAGGGGCAAGCAGACAGCTTGTGAACAGCTGAAGGACAGGGAATATGCATTTTAATATGTGTTTTAATTATTGTGTTCTAAAAACTAAGAACTGGTTTAACAGTGGCAGAATTAAGAGCTGAAGGAGCATATGGAAGCATAGCAGGTGCTGTGCGGGTGCCTCTGCCTGCTGACACGAACTGCACCGGACTCCACCTCTTGCTTTCAATAGTTCCTGTTCCTTTCTATGTAGAGCCCAGAAAACATGTAAATTGGGTGCCTTAAACTTTGAACCTAAATGTGGTTAAGGGTATTTCCCAGTATTTCAAATTCTTACCCACGCCGAGGGAATGGGAACTTGAATTCCAATAATCTGATTTGGTTTAACTTTTTGTTGTAGGTGTGTCTATTACTAAGAAAGGTAACCATGTTTAGTATAATATTTCACTGTTAAAGGCCAGCTCTGGCCTACAGTTTCCAGTAACATGCAGGTTAATGACAGATGGACACATATTGTAATATGCACAGGTATTTGGAAGAAAGTACATCCGTCTGTGTTCACCACAAGATTCGGAAAACATCTACCCACATGAAAGCCAAATGCTTCACAACACCAGTCAGGTAAAGAGTTGCCTTAAGTTTTAATATCAGTAATGTTACCTCTTCAAATTTAAGTGAAGACATCTCTCTGATGATTGCTTTGGGTTTTTCGTAGGTTGATGTGGAAGATCCTGACTTGGTTAAGTTTCCCAATTTCACAAAGGCTGCGTTTCAATCCTGTGTTCTGATGCCTGGACAGGTTCTGTTTATTCCAGTTAAATACTGGCACTATGTTCGATCACTTGATACCAGCTTCTCTGTCAGTTTCTGGTGGTCATAGCACTGGAGCACCTGCAGGCAGTTAGCAATCACAGGAATTAAAACCAGAAAAAGCAGCAGCTGGCACTTGCCCAGAAGAAAATTCTTTTTAAGTGTGAGAATGTGCTTCATTACACAGTAGTGGATTAAAGCCACCCCAAAATGCTCTTGCATCAGTAGCAGGAAAGAATCCAGATGGGCAAACAGAGAGAAGATGCCACGGCCACTTCGGTTTGGTGGATGTTTCTAATATGAGCTCTGCTTACAGAGCAGCTGATAGGTCATCATCTTGTACGCACATCTGCATCTGAGGTAGCTCTGTATTTGAGTGCAGCCAGGACTCTGCTTCCACGTGTATTTGGAACATCAGGTTAGTGTTTCCTCCTATGTAAGTAGTGAGGGATGGTGCCATACAAAGGTTCAATACATTGGGGGAAAGCTAACAAAAACCAAGACACCAGTCTACTACGTGGAAAAAGTCACTAGTGTTAAGGCCAAGGAACGTAATTAATTGTAGTTAATCCATAATTGCAGTTAAATAACTGAAGCTTCATCATACTTTGAACCATCATCTGAACTGCTGGCACTGCCTGCTGCAGTCACACGCTTCTGCCAGGGGATGATGTGCTGCCATATCTGGCAACACCTCGTCCTTCTCTTTACCCCCATCACTCTTCAGGGTGCTCTTTCCTTTATGGAATGCTAATGAGTGAAGAGCTAATCCTAAAAACTAATAAGGGAACCTTCAGAGGATGATTCCTTTCAGTGCTTTGCAGACACAGGCTGGCATTGCCCCAGAATCCTTGTCCTGCCCCTTTCTAATGATCCTGGCTGTGGGAATACTCCCTCTTGTTGAGGAGAACTGGTTGTGACCTGGCCTGATGTCAGGTGAAGGCTTTTCCACCTAAAGAAGGGACAATCATTGCCAAAGGAAAGTGTTCAAGCTCCAGCCCTAGATCAGATATTCAGCCCTCTCCTTGTGAGGAGGCCACAACACTGCAATGATTTCTCACCTACTTGAGGCCCTGTGCCGCTGCAGCCGTACAGACAGGGAACACCATTGCTGAGAAAGGCTTCTTTTAATAGTTCACCTGCATAGACCACCTTGCAGGAGTGACTAGAAACATTTGCACCTCATTTCCAAACATGCACAGAGTCCCAGCCCGAGAATATGGAGAACTACGCACAAAATGGCCTCAAAGAAAGCTATGCAGGTGTAACTGTGAAAAAGGAAGGTCAAAGATTGTTTAATTGTAAGATTCTTAAAACATCAGCTAAAAATAAGTAAACCGAGCAATACACTGTTAAAATAAGGAATACAATAGAGTCTGGCTATTCTGCCAGAGTGGGGAAGAGAGATTTCACAGAATGAAGGTTTTACTCCATTTACTGGCGCCTGGTGCTGAGGACGCTGCTCTTCTCTGCTCTCCCTGTTTTTGACGGTGACCGAGAATCTGTCTGACTAATTGCTGTAAAGAGAGAATAAAAGGAAGGTTAAAGAATGACACAAAAAAGGATGATAATGTGTAAACTCCAGTTTTCTAAAATGCTTTATAAATACCTGTGTTCCTGTTCAGAATGTCCCCTTTCCCTGGCTAAACAGAGCAATTCCAAAGAGATTGCTCTTGGAAGTTCAGTGTTTCCAGAAGTTTGGTGCCATGTATTGTGTCTCTTTCCTGCCCCCCAAAACACACTGCACTGTTAGAAAGAAAGTGTGCAGGGTCTGCTAATGACCACAGGGCAAAACCTGTGTTTTCTCAGGGCTTCATGGTGCCCAGGGATCATTTACTGCCTGAAACACAGCTGCCATCAGAAGTAACAAATACTCAGCCACAGTTATAAATAGAGCAGGTGGCGCCACACAACATCACAGCCCACTCTGGCTGTAGTGCCCCCACTTAGAATGGGTTGCTTCATACCTGGAATGTCCCAAGGCCAGACGTCGTTACACTGTGGACAGCGTGGTTCCGTCTGCATTCTAAAGTACTTTCTGACACATGGTAAGTGTATTACAATTCCACAGGATTCACATACTTGGCTCTGAAATCAGAAGCGTTGGTAAGAAAAGCTTTTCTAACCTGTCCTTCAGTTTAACACAGAGTTGTTACAAAGCGCAGGAGATGCACAGTGCTTCCTTCCAAAAGGGTGGCTCACATGGTACAGTTGGTCACAGCTGGTAAATGATAAAGGACGTACTGTCCTGGGAACTAGGAAATACCATTCCCTGGTATGGACAAAATTTAGCTTGAAAGGCTTTACTGAGCTATTTGGGTGCATTAAAGGAGACCAGTTGGGTAATGTAATGTGGACTCATGTTGAATGAGAAGATGAGAAGATGTAGGGTCAACGAGCTAAGGAATGCAGGTTTGGAACAGAGTTCAGGCTGTAACCACTTGGGCAAAAGTAAACTGGTAACAGCAGCTATCAAAACACATCGCGTTAGCCTGCTAGAGATACACATACATGCTCCCTCTGAAGTTCAAGGCAAGCAATTCCTAAACCAAAATCCCGGGACCAATGATAAGATTGTGTGTGACACGAAGACTGCTGTTTGTGGGGTGCAGAGAGAAAGAGTGCTAACACTGAGCTGTGATGCCTTTTTCAGGATAGTTGTCCATCTCTAGCCTGCTGGCTTTGGAAGGCAAGGCAACACAGTACTACTCATCAGTGGATGAGTTCACTTCCTCCAAGTTTATACTTGGAGATGCTGTTCCAAGAAAAGTGTTTTTTTCCAAAGACATAAGATACCTACATGGGGAAAAAAGGAGGTTTTCTTTATGTACACGGGCACCATTACCACAGATTACAAGGCCAGAATTCTCTAGCACCTGCCTATTACTCAAGGAGAGCCTCTCAGCACATCTGGACCTGGGGGGTGCCCACTGAGGTGATAAAACATTACCTGGAGGGCGAGGCTGTGACAGATGTTGCACTTCCTTGCCACATCGTGGTAGTTGTTGAGAATGTATTGTTCCATCTCAATGATGGAGCGAGTGTGCAGAGTGTATTCTCCGTTTCTCTGAAGAAAAGAGACACAAGGAATTTCTATTAATTGCTTTTACCTTTTTTTGACTTATCTAAGCATCTGGTAGCAAGCATTTGACAGCTTTTCTGCCATCAGGAAAGGTGATGACACTAGTATAATGCAAATACTTTTGAAGTAGCAGGATTAATTTGTTTAGAGGATAAGAATAAAGATCTTGCATCTTTTACACAGCTCTACAGAAGGTACGGATGAGAGAGCATGCTCCCTTTATCAGATGTGCAGTTTTGGGACCTTCCATTTGCACGTCAACAGAAATTTTACTGCCTTTCAGAAAAATCTCATCTTTTACTGCTGAACATGTCTTTGAGAATGTCTGCTAAATCACTGTAACTTAAGTAAACGTGTAGCAGCAGCCTGGAGATCTATGATGCACAGAATCCAGGAGAAAACAGACTGAGGTCTTGTTTTGGCAAGTGACTGCAGTGCCCACATGGTGAGCTGATCTCAGTTTATTCCTTCCGAAGTAAAGGTGATTAAAAAGACAAGGACAGTGACTTGTGCATTTCTGGTACAGGCGTTTTCAACACATTTGGCCCCATTGCTTTCCAGGCTATTTTAAATGTAACTAACAGCACCAACCACCCTCAAGAGCTTTCCTCAGCTCTTGATCAGAGTATGCTCTGCTGTTATATACAAGGAGGTCTGTCTGTCACAAAGCAGGGCTGTACGCATACCCACCCTGCTCGGGTTCCAGGAACTGGAACTGTGCTATCCCATACAGACCCACTCAAGGGCTGTTTCCTCATGAATGCACTGCCTCTGCTGCAAAACTTCCTGGAGCAGCTATACACACAGCCCCACAAACCCACTTTTGCCACCAATTCATTAAGGAGCAGCTCCAGTTTCAGCCATCACCTCAATAAGAAACTAACAGCTGGATCTATTAAAATACAAACACTAGAGAAGATAGAGCAGCTACCTCAGAAAGCCACTTGTCCTCTACAAAAACTTTGAGTACTTGTTCCGCTTCTTTTTTCTTCATTTTCTTTGTCTTAAGTTGGTCGGCCAAGTTTAAAATATCTGTAGAGGAGGCAAAGCCGTTCTCTGATAAAATGATTAGGTCCATCTACAGAAAGAAAGTTTCAACTATTAAAACCCCAAGCAACGAGACAGACAGACCATATAGCACCATATAGCTTTACTAGCACCCACACAAGAGACTGCAGTGTGAACCAGAACTGCAGAACAACCATTGTCACCTTGGCAGCTTTCATCTTTGGCAAGAAAATATCCCCCCCGTGCAGAATGGTGCAGTGCTGCCTAAATGGAGCTGCGTTCAGGGACCATGAGCACACGTGGGGATGGCAGATCTGTTTCCTTTTGTCTGCTCCTCGTCAGGGTTCTTTGGAGGAAAACCCTATCACTGCCGCAGTAAATTTCTCCATTCCGGAGGTGCAGAGAACCCACTTGGCACTTGGAGCGTTCATACCAGTAGCAGTAACGCCCCAGCGATGCCACTTCTGCAGCACTTGACACAGCTGCGCAGGGCCTTGCCATATCTGGGAAGGCAGGGAAATCTGGGCACTACCCATGTAGATCAGCCTTTGGCAGCTGTTATGGAAGAATCAGCATGCCTCTTGTTCCAGTTTCTACAGAAAAATGTATTTTAATGAGTTGGGGGAAAAAAAAACCCAAAGTCCAGTGACTGGAGAAATTGAGTCCTCAAAGTTGAAGTGGCTGTGAACAACCTGCTAACACCAAGATATGTAGCTATGGTCACAGCTCACTTCAGTGGCCGATGTTAAGAAATTAGACATCAAATGCTCTGGAATCTCAGCCCAACAGTCATATTTGGAACTTAAAAAAACCCTCATGTGTACGTTTTCTTGTTTAAAAAGCAGTGTCCTGACTCATTTATTAACCTGGCCAACCAGAAAACCAGACACGTTTCTATTCAAAGCTGCAAATCCAACTTGATATTACAGAACTGATGGCTGCTGCACATTACTGGGCTACTGGAGCCAGAGAGAAACTCCACAGTGACAACTGGAAATCCCAAAGAAAGGCATTTACTTACTCAAACTCACCAGCTCCAAGGATCATTCCCCCATGGCTGCCTTCCGTTCACTGATAACCAACTTTCAATGGAGAATCATGCCTCTCATATGCTCCCATCTCCACCCCCCGATTCATTTTGGGATAAACCTAGGTGAGGCGGCAACTTCTCCATGCAGTTCCACTTCTGTTCATTTTAAGACGGCGCTTTCACAGTGAATGATTTACTAACCAATAACTGACATACTTACCGTTTTTCTGAACAATTCCAATTCATTTTCTGCGTAGTCAGATGCCATTTTAGTGATTTCAGTTTCTACCAAATTCACCTACAAAAACCATAACCTGAAATGAGACTTCTTGCATTTCTACACCATAAACTGTAAACTGCTGGCAGTTTATCCTCCCACTGCCCTGTTCGACAAGTGGCTTCTGCAGCCACTGCCAGCGGAACAGCCAACAGCCCCGCGTGAGCCACACCAGGCGCTGCTGAATGAGCAAAGCCTGCTAGCACAGGCAGCCTTCAGTGCCAGGGTCTATCCGTTCCCTCTGAGCAGCAGCTCTGCTATATATTCTGTAAGAAAAGGACCCTGGGCAACTCAATCTAACACCCAAGGATGGCACTTGGAGCAGGCTTATGTTCGTCAGGCACAGGTACAGCGCAGGGGTTTTGCCACTATACAAGCAGGAGGTGTGCAGGCCTTTTCCTGGCACGTTATTGAAAGGGTAATTTCCAGTGGGAGCCAGAGTAAGCTCCCTGGGCCATCTATAAGAAGGGGCGCAGGGAGGATCCAGGGAACTACAGGCCTGTCAGTCTGACCTCGGTACCGGGGAAAGTCATGGAGCGGGTGATCTTGAGTGCTATCAAGAAGCACTTGCAAGAGAACTGGGTGATCAGGCCCAGTCGACACGGGTTCATGAAAGGCAGGTCTTGCCAGAGTAATCTGATCACCTTCTATGACCGAGTAACTAGACTCTTGGACGAGGGAAAGGCTGTGGATGTGGTCTTCCTGGACTTCAGTAAAGCCTTTGATACAGTTTCTCATAGCATTCTGCTTCAGAAACTGTCGGCCTCTGGCCTGGACAGGCGCACACTCTCCTGGGTGAAAAACTGGTTGAATGACCGGGCCCAGAGGGTGGTGGTAAATGGAGTTAAATCCAGCTGGAGGCCAGTGACAAGTGGGGTTCCCCAGGGCTCAGTCCTGGGTCCAGTCCTGTTTGTCTTTATCAACGACCTGGATGAAGGCATTGAGTGCTCCCTTAGCAAGTTTGCAGATGACACCAAGCTGGGAGGAAGTGTCGATCTGCTGGAGGGTCGGGAGGCTCCAAAGGGATCTGAACAGGCTGGACTGCTGGGCTGAGACCAACGGCATGAGGTTTAACACGGCCAAATGCCAGGTCCTGCACTTGGGGCACAACAACCCTAAGCAGAGGTACAAACTAGGAGAAACCTGGCTGGAAAGCTGCCAGGAGGAGAAGGACCTGGGGGTGCTGGTTGACAGCCGACTGAACATGAGCCAGCAGTGGCCCAGGTGGCCAAGAAGGCCAATGGCATCTTGGCTTGTATCAGAAATGGCGTGACCAGCAGGTCCAGGGAGGTTATTCTCCCTCTGTACTCGGCACTGATGAGACCGCACCTCGAATCCTGTGTTCAGTTCTGGGTCCCTCACCACAAGAAGGATGTTGTGGCTCTGGAGCGAGTCCAGAGAAGAGCAACAAAGCTGGTGAAGGGGCTGGAGAACAGGCCTTATGAGGAGCGACTGGGAGAGCTGGGGTTGTTTAGCCTAGAGAGGAGGAGGCTGAGGGGAGACCTTATTACTCTCTACAACTACCCAAAGGGAGGTTGTGGAGAGGAGGGTGCTGGCCTCTTCTCCCAAGTGACAGGGGACAGGATGAGAGGGAATGGCCTCAAGCTCCACCAGGGGAGATTTAGGCTTGAGATAAGAAAAAAATTCTTCACGGAGAGGGTGGTTAGGCATTGGAACAGTCTGCCCAGGGAGGTGGTTGAGTCACCGTCCCTGGAGGTGTTTAAGGTGAGGGTGGATGAGGTACTTAGGGGCATGATTTAGGGATTGGTGGGAATGGTTGGACTCAACGATCCGGTGGATCTCTTCCAACCTGGTTATTCTGTGATTCTGTGATTCTGTGATTCAGCACCAGCCACAGGCCGGGAGGAGCCAAGCCACACGGTGGCAGCACAGCACTTACTAAAGCATAATGTGCTCTCCCATCGCTTTCCGACATTCCTTTCCGGATCTGCATGTACAAAGGCTGCAGGTGTTTGTTGATGGTACTGATGAAATCCTCCAGCTTATCATGCGCGTAGTAGACTGAAAAGCAAAAGCACATACAGGAAAACCGAAGAAAACTACACAGCAGGCAGATCTTTGTGTTTTTTCTGCTAAAACATTTTCTTCCCAGGTAAAATACCTAAAAGTCAGTGGGGCGGAATTCAAACAGGTCTGTTATGTTCAGCAGACACATTGCATTCGTGTGCTCCTGGCTGCCAGACCTCAGAGCAGCTCAGCTCCTTGGAAATAAGCTTAAAGAGGGAGTCCAGTCTGTCTTGCTGTGTGGAACCCACCACATTAATCTGTTAATTAGAGTAATGTGAACTCCATTGAACTGAAAATAAAAAACATAACGGGGAAAAATATATGCTAAAATACACTTGCTTTCTTTCATTTACACATGAGGGATTCCTTGTTGCTGTGTTCTGTCTTACAGAGGAATGGAATTTCAATGGCTGAATTACCTACCAGAAAACTTAAAATTCTGGCTTTGTAGAAACCCAGGTAAATCTTGTGTTGTGTTCTACAAACAAATCTTAAGAGAAGTTCTAGCACCACCCTATCTAAGATGGATTTTGGAGCCATTCTGTAGGAGCATGTGCTGTGGCTTTTGCTTGCATGGCAGCAGCATCTGCTCTCACCAGCTCCCACCCAAACCAAATGGCATCAGCATCAAAGCTCCTGTTATCTTCAGCATCAAAATCAGAAGTTCACCTTAGAAGCAGTCCCATCAGGCTGAGCTTCCTCAAAAAAACTGCCATTACCGTGATCTTGTAATTGCGATATCGTAACTTGGGTTCACAAAGCACACATGGGGGGGAAGGGAAGTGTTCCATGCAGTGAGTCACGTCCAACACCCTTTGCCTCCCAAGTGACAAAAGCTTTCCTAGGTAAAGCATTTACAAAATCCTAACAGTGAAACTCCCATGCTGCATCTGTGTCGTTTCACTAACTTTTCCATCACACACCAGCTGCAGGGTCGGCAGAAGTTGCAGTGGAGCCATTTTTGTTTTAAGTCCTATTAAACAAACCTTCCTACTGAATGACAACTCTGCCAGCTCGTCCTGCACCACTGCTCACTGATCCCACACGCTGGAAAACACAATCTAGCCCTAAAGGTTTTTTTCTTAAAGTTATTTGTTTTTAACACACACTAAACTCACTACAGCCATGCCTGTGGCTTAGGCCATCACCAGCATTTGTGATAAATTTATGACAAATGCCTTGGTTCTCATAATTACAGGAGTAACCTTTTAAAAAGCAATGTTGTTTTTACACACGTTTTCAGTCAGAAATCGGGGCAGGAACTGAAATACACTCTTTTGGCCACCCTGTGGAGTCTGACTCCTAAGGAAAACACATCCACAGTGCCCTCGCCCAGCAGGGACTCCACTGGTGGAGCTCACATCAGTGACCGCAGCCTCTCTTAACATCACCCTGGTCAGCCACCAGCAACAGAACCGCCTGTGGTGCCGCTGCAGGAGGTCACACAGGCACCCAAACTGACCCAGCCCTCATGTAATGGCTCACAGGGCTTTAAAAACAAAAGTCACAAATACTCGAGAACTAAAAAATAACTTGAGCCACATATTCAGTGCATGTTAGATCTCAGAATGCCAAATTTAAACAACCTTTGCTGGAGTTACCTGCCTTCTCACAAGAACAGTTTCCCATCGCTAATGTGAACAGCATCAGGGTGTTTCCTTTTAAACGGCAATCTTTGTTCTCACACAGGCCTTGAACTTTTAAATTTTGTTCAGAAATAAAGAAAAAATGAAACTAGAGGAATTTATTCTTTCACTGTTTTCTGGGAACCAGCAACTGACATCTTAACACCTACTGATTAATTAGTGCTCAACACATTACTCATTGCAGCTATATCTCAGTTTGTCCCCCCACACTTTCAAAATTAATGAAGACAAAACAACAGATCTCTGCAAAAATATCATTATCAAGCTGATTACACATTTCTGTACTGCTGGAGTTTGAACACAAACCGCAAACAGAGCTGACAACACATGCCTGAACTGCATTACATGACACATAAAATGCACTTTGGGATGCCACATATCGGAGCCAACAGCCGAGCATATAACTGGTCAGATGTGACGGATGTACTCAAGATGGAAAACAGGCACATATTTCATATTATATTCCAAAGAAACCCTTTCTACATGATTACGAAGGAAAATATTCCAGAAATTTCAGCACTACTGGTGTAAAAATTATTATTTTTTTAAATGTATAACCTCTAAAAAATACCTTGCTAAAATGCAAAGTGCTCTATATGAGTCTGACCTGATTAAAACTCAGTTCCCTCATTGCTGTGTTATTTTATCTTTTAGGAGAGAGAGAGACACCACATCAGTAAAGTTTTTTAACTTTTCTTAGATGTGCATGCTTTTCAGAAATTTAATTATTTGTAAGCTGCAGCAGGAATAGGAAGATAGTTCTTCCATAGAATCACAGAATGGTTTGGGTTGGAAGGGACCTCAAAGACCATCCAGTTCAACCCCCTGCCATGGGCAGGGACACCTCCCACTGGAGCCGGTTGCTCAAAGTCCCATCCAGCGTGCCCTTGAACACCTGCAGCAGGGATGGAGCAGCCCTGTAGGCCCCATCTCCCTACTTATTCACTGAAGAGACACACCTTTATGGATCTCACAGCAGCGCCTGTGTAAGGTCCTGGCCTCAGACCCTTCCATGATCCCATGGGACATCAGGACTTGCAGGAACCGCCGGTGAGCATCGGTCATTGGAGCTGCCATCACTCCCTGCTGGGCTCCCTGTGCTGCAAGGGGAGTGAGCAGGACTTAATGCACATGGACACACGGATTGCAAAAGCACAGTCCGAGCACATACAAGATCCCAACTCCTGCCCAGGGCAGCACTGGGGTCCCCAATCCTGGAGGGGCTCAGGTCGTGGCACTTGAGGACAGGGTCCAGCAGGCACAGGAGCATTGGTATGAGGGATGGGCTGGATGAGCTCAGAGGGCTTTTCCAATCTTAATCATAGAATCACTAGGTTGGAAAAAGACTTTGAGATCATCAAGTCCAACCATACCTGCCCACTGCTAAATCATGTCCCCGAACACTTCATCTGCCCATCTTTTGAATCCCTCCAGGGATGCGGACTCCATCACCTCCCTGGGCAGCCTCTGCCAGGGCTTGATAACACTTTCGGTAAAGAATTTCTTTCCTTATGTCCCATCTAAACCTTTCTTGGCGCAACTTGAGGCCAGCACCCACCTAACCACAACCGCCTCTCCAGAAGCTGCGGAGAGCGATGAGGCCTCCCCTCAGCTTCTTCTCCAGGCTGAACAGCCCCTGACCCCTCGGCCGCTCCCACAAGCCCCTCCAGGCCCAGCGCCCCGCGCCCGCCGCCTCACCCGCCGCCGCGTTCGGCCGCTCGGGGTTCGGTGAGGCCGCCTGGCATCGATCAGCTCGGCGCGCGGCTGGGCGGGGCGGGGCGCAGATCTTTGAGGCGGGTCCTCGCGCGAGGAATTCGCACGGGCAGGGGGCGGAGCCAGAATGCACGTGACGGGGGGCGGGGAGCACGTGATGAAAGGGCGGGGGCCGCGCCCCTGGGGGCGGGGCTGAATGTGAGGAATAGGAACGATCACGCGGGGCGGGGGCTTCATGTGAGGGTAGGGGCTCCATGCGAGGGGGGGGGGCCTCCTGTGAGAAGGGGCGGTGCCTCCTGGGAGGGGGCGGTGCCTCCTGTGAGAGGGGGCGGTGCCTAATGTGAGAGGGGGCGGTGCCTAATGTGAGAGGGGCGGGGACTAATGTGAGAGGGGGCGGGGACTAATGTGAGGGGGGCGGTGTCTCCTGTGAGGGGGCGGGGCCTCATTGAGAGGGGGGCGGGGCCTCCTGTGAAGGGGCGGTCTCAGGGTCCCGGGACGGGGCGCTGGCGGCGGCGCTGATCCCGGAGGCCGCCGGTCTCCGTCCGGCATCCCGGCTGCGGCGCCGGGCCAGGTGAGGTCCCCACACCGCGCCGTTTGCTCTCCCACCGGTCCGGTTGCCCGTGGTTGCCGGAGGCGGGAGGGTCCCGGGGGCCGGTGCGGGTCCCGAGGGGATTTCTCCGGGTTTGCCGGGGGGTCGCGGGTAGCCCCAGGCTGGCCCGAGGTCCCGGCACCCTTTTCTCCTTCCCCGGGCTTTTTATCCCCGCGCCCCGTTCGGGGCGGTTCCCGCGGTTCCCGTCCCGCAGCCCCGTTTCTCCCGAGGCCGCCCCTCGCCTTTGGGTCGCGGCTTCTCCGCGTTTGGCGTCGCCTCCCCCACGTCCCTGCCCTGCAGCCCGGCCGGGAACGAGAACCGAGCGGGGACCCGCTGGCTCCGGGACGCCCCTGACCTCGTCTCCCCCCCCTCCGTCTCCCCCCCCTCCGTCTCCCCCCCCTCCGTCTCTCCCCCCTCCGTCTCTCCCCCCTCCGTCTCTCCCCCCTCCGTCTCTCCCCCCTCCGTCTCTCCCCCCTCCGTCTCTCCCCCCTCCGTCTCTCCCCCCTCCGTCTCTCCCCCCTCCGTCTCTCCCCCCTCCGTCTCTCCCCCCTCCGTCTCTCCCCCCTCCGTCTCTCCCCCCTCCGTCTCTCCCCCCTCCGTCTCCCCCCCCTCCGTCTCCCCCCCTTCGTCTCCCCCCCTTCGTCTCTCGTCTCCCCCTCGTCTCCCCCTCCTCTTGCATGATGTTGCGTAAAATGGCATTTGGAGCGAGTGTCCCAAATGGCACGGAGCGAGTTGTGGAACAAGGATGACATTAAAGCAGTAGTAAAGTTACTCATTTTAAAAAGAACGACTTGTTGCTTTAAAGTCTCCCCTTCTACAGTTGAATTTGTTCTGTGGTGATCACGCAGGGGTGAGGAGATGCTGCGTGAGATAAGCGCCCTTTAAGATAAAAAAAAATGGGCTAAATCACCATCGCTGAAGAACCCGTAACCGAAGGACGTGGACATAGATTTGAGTTTCTGCTTTCCCAGCGCTTCTTGCTGTGGTGGGCTCTGCACAAAAAGGCAGCCAGGACAGGATGGGAATGTGCATGGAGCAGCTGATGGGAATGGTTTGCTGCTCAGTGCAGACACCATGGAGTGGGAACGGCTGAATTTAATCTTCTGGCCCTTCATTGACCGGAATTGCCATCCTTAATTATTGGAACTTCTATATATCTCCCAGTCTCCTCCTTACCACAGTGCAGAAGGCTCCATCCTCGGCCTCCAGATTATTGTGAAACATCCGTTGGGCAGAGCCACCCACGTGTTTCTCCTCTGCGTGTTGTGCAGTTGCTTCTGGCAGCCACGCTACGAGCCGGAGTGTGGGTGAAACCACTGGTGCTCTGTACCTCTGCCATCTTAGACAGGTGCTCAGGAGATTCATCAACAAAAAACAGCCACAACAAAAGATGGAAATCACTCCTTAACTTGTTTCCTTTTGAAATTTTGATACAAAATGAGTTTATGAACTTCTGCTTTGTTTTCCTATCTTCTGCTTATCTCATTTTAGTTTGCAGTTACGGCCGATGCCTTAAACCGGAAAGAATAAGACAAAATGGACTTTGATTTTTAAGAGCCGGTTTTGAATTAGGGCGTGATCCTTTACCTGTGCAACTGCAGGAAGGGTGAAGTAAGCAGCCTCCTGTAGCAGTCCCTGCTGCCTCTGCTTTGGGCAGGAGTTACTCTGAGCGTTACAGTTTTACAAATTGTGCCTGCAGATTAAATGTCACCCTAATTTATTGCTGACCCAGAAGTTGTTTTTCTTGACAGCAACTGAGACCTTTTCAGTCCCATCAGAGCATATAGCTTGTGCCAGTTGTCACATAGGGCTGCTTCTAGGCCCCAACAGAGATGTCTTTCAATGCTTCGGAGAAGTCACTTAAGTCTCTTACATCTTACTTTCATTAAATATTTTTTGATTACTAGGTTTGCTGTGATTTTTTTTTTTAGTGTTCTCTGTACGTGTTGCATACTTTTCTAAGACTGGTATTACATTATCTGATATAAAGAAAAACCTAAAAGCTAACAGACACAAAATCTATTGCCATTGTAAAATCCTCTCACTTTGCATTGGATTTATAGTCCTCTTTATTTAAATAAGAAAAAAAACTTCACCATTGCATTACAGCTCTGGGTTAACTCTGTTTTTGTCAACATGCGCGGCTCTTCTATGAGAGAGATGTTTTTTCTCTGCTGTCTGCTGATTTATGTGCTTATGTGACATAGGATCCTCTGCCAACACTGGAAGAGTTTCTTGGAACTGCAGTCATACGACAGTATTACTTAACAATGGAAAGGAAAGCAAGCACTTCCTCTCCAGAATTCCAGGGAAAAGGAGATTGGTTTGGGTGTTTTTGCTTGAGCAGTTTGCTCTTTTTCTGAGCAACAGCAAAAGCATTTGTGTTCTATTCAGAAACATCTATTCCTACGCTCACTCACATTTTGTCTGTTCTCAAAATGTGAAAAGCTCAGCTCTTGAGTTTCCTCAAGCATTTGTGAGAAATCCTTCTTTCAGGTGTTTCACTTATCACTGGATGCACAGTGACTGCCTCAGAGAAGCTCACTAAAGAGTTTCCATTACAATCCTCTGTTTTCACTAACAATGTTCTTATCCCTTAACCTCTCAGACTGAAGTTTTCCATGTTGAATCTCCAGCAGCTTGTTTTAAAGAGTGGTCTTTATCCAAAAAAAAAATGATTTTTCTGTCCCTTACTCAGCTGAGAGAGAGTCTGGCTGTTGCCTACCCTGGGTTTATTCTCTTTGAATATTTGCCAACAAATACTCATTAGCTGTGCTTGAGCAGCTTCCCAGGTGTGCAGAGGAGTTATCTGGAGGGATATGGCTGCGGTTGCGAGCCTGCGGGGTGGCAGGTCCTCACAGGTATGCAGTGCCTACAGGAGTACTTCCAGATGGTCATTATGGTTTTCCTAAGCTAATCACTTAACAAGTTGACACCGCAGTAGAGTTGCTGAGCCCTAGGCAGTTCCTTCTGTCCTGTGTGCAGGTGAAACGCAAATCTGTTGGAAGTGTCAGTGGTTGTGTTGCTGCAATTGGAGCAGAGTGTTGGATCACCACCCAGAAATGTACTTCCACGGTCTCTTCTGCTTCCAAAGCCACACCTTGAGTACTGTGTCCAGTTCTGGGCCCCTCACCACAAGAAGGATGTTGTGGCTCTGGAGCGAGTCCAGAGAAGAGCAACAAAGCTGGTGAAGGGGCTGGAGAACAGGCCTTATGAGGAGCGACTGAGAGAGCTGGGGGTGTTTAGCCTGGAGAAGAGGAGGCTGAGGGGAGACCTCATTGCTCTCTACAACTACCTGAAGGGAGGTTGTGGAGAGCAGGGTGCTGGCCTCTTCTCCCAAGTGACAGGGGACAGGACGAGAAGGAATGGCCTCAAGCTCTGCCAGGGGAGATTTAGGCTTGAGATTAGGAAAAAATTCTTCATGGAGAGGGTGGTTAGGCATTGGAACAGTCTGCCCAGGGAGGTGGTTGAGTCACCGTCCCTGGAGGTGTTTAAGGTGAGAGTGGATGAGGTACTTAGGGGCATGATTTAGGGATTGGTGGAAATGGTTGGACTCAACGATCCGGTGGGTCTCTTCCAACCTGGTTATTCTGTGATTCTGTGATTCAAATCCAACAAACTTCCATAGCAAGCCCAACACCACACTCCTGCTGAAGGAGGTCTGAGAAGAACTTTGGTCGGTCCCACAGAGAGTTGTGAGGTTCTGAATGCAGAGAACGAGCTGGGAGCTCTGCTGATGCCAGCAGAGCCTCTCTAGCACGCAGGTAGTGAGAGCACTGCGGCCAGACTCAGAGATGAGAAAACAGCAAGAGCAGGAAAGGAAGGGGCAAAAGGGCTGTGTGTTACCTGTGTGCTCTGAGCAAGTTTTAACTCTCTATTGAATGCAAAGTCAAGGTTATTCCACATTGGGTAGTGTGATTTTCCTTACAAATTTACTGAAATGTTAAATGTATCATGTATATTGCTAGCAATGGTAAAACTGCCAGCCATATGTCATCCAGAACATGATGCATTGCGTCAGCAGAAGAATCTTGGGGAAATCCTTTTTTTTGAAAGTCTTAATTTAATTTATTTCATCTGTTTACTTAGGGAGCTTCAAAGAATTCTAGTTCTTGAACAATTCTAGTACGTAAAAGTTGCACAATTTTCCTTCTCCAAAATTTTGATGGTTATAACATGATTAGGTATGTGTTTTACACCTTCCTTTAATTATTTACTGTTTTAATGACTCTGTGTTCTGTGGGAGCAAGACTCAGAGGTCTTTGCTGAAGGCTTTTTCAAGAGGATGACATTTTCTAGGGTAATGCTAAGAGGAAAACATTTTAATCAGTGGATCAGACACTTCCTTCTTAAATTCTTTGTTATCCAAGTGGAACCCTGGGGCTCTTCTGGTGTTGGTTGTCAGTGACCTTGGTTCATGCTTACCCTTTTCAGATCACTCACGCTAGCATCTTTGCTTTTCCAGTATGTGAGAAGAGTAGGTCCACTGCCAGTGTCAGCCTGGCATCCTCTGTAATTAGAACTTTGCCAAAGAAGCTTCTTGCTCATTTGTGCTATTCGTATTCTTCTATACTTCTCGCTGTTTCATGAGCTAACATGGGGGGCATCAAGCACTGTGGAGGAACCCTATCCTGATGTCTAGCGGAGCGGTGAGAAGGACTGTACCTGTGCCTTAACTGATGTTAAACTGGTAACGATGTTCTCTGTTGGCAGGATTTCAGCACACCGTGTCCTGCTGAGCTGGGCTAGTGTCAGTGATGGCAAGACTCCCACATGCTGCACTGCATGCCCTGTGGATCCTTTTCTTGTCATATACAGCAAATGAAGGTACTTTTGTCAAAGTTTTAAATTGTTATACTGAAGCTTTTATTGACAACATTTTTCCCCTGACTGGTAGGCAACAGTATCACCATTCATGAACTGATATAAAATGTGTTCTTCAAGTGCCAGAGGCAGCCATATACCATTCTTTTTATTGACCTTTTCTGTACCCTCTCTGTGCTGGGAACAATGTGACTCTAAATCTCTCCAGATCTCCAAACACTATCATACCAATGAAAAGCAGAAGAGAGAACAGGACATATGGAGTAAAATTAAGAAAAGGTGCATACCAGAAGAAAGCCTGTGACAGGCAATGGGGAACTGTTCTGGCAAAGCAGAGGACATGCAGCTGGGAAGCGTAGGACCATTGTGGATCTAACGTGGGTACATGTCTGTGGGCAGTGAGCTTGATCTCTCATCTGCATTTTGGCTTTAAACCTTTTGTATTTAACATGTAGGATGATGCTGTTTTATAATTAAATGTCGATGCATTTTAGATAGAGCTATCAGAATCACGTTTTCTATGCTTGGAAGACTGTGTGGGATGAATTGTGCTCTTCTATTTCAATATTACTTCTGCAGACCTTCTTTTTAGAGATCATAGACATTGTCTCCAGAAAGGTGGAAGCATTTGGTGACATGCATCTGTCTCCACTTACAAAGAACACATGAAATAACAAAGCTTTCACTTAAGTTGTAGGGGGCTGGTAGCTCTGTTTGGATGGAAAAGTTAATGTTTCTGCTTAGTCCAATTTGTTCTTTTGATTCTCTTTCTTCTCATGGTGTGCTGTTTCTCCCTAGTGATGGCTGCAGGACATGTACAGGAATTTGCATGTTTCACTGACTATGACAAAGAGCTGATTTGTCATTGGAAAGTGCCTGGACAAACAAATTGCTCTGAAGAATTCCTGCTGTATTACAGGATGGAACTTATTTCAATTATGTAAGTGTTTAATAAGATTTAACAACATTATCATTGTTGGAACTTCATATATTCTACAGCCATTATCTGCTTCGATTCCCTCCCTCTACCATAAGTGTCTGGGACAAAACGTATTCCAGATTATCCTTCTTGTTAGGACAAATGTGAGTTGCTGCCATGATCAGGCCACTCTGTTCAGTGCTCTAATCCACTGCAGACCTCTCTGCTCTCAGTATAAAGAAGTGGTCAAGTCCCACTTGTAGGAGTGCTAGGGCTCTCATAAGTTTACCCAACCTTCATTTCATGTGAAATTTTACCTCCTTCAGAAGAAATCCTACCTGATTTACCAGTCTCTAGTCTGTGTGAAAGGTACTCTCCCCCAGAGCCCAGGTGGTTGTGTCTGCATACAATCTAACTCTATGCTCAAGCACAGACTGTTGTCCCTGATCTGGAGCAGGGCCAGTTGTCGTCTCCTACAAAGGAAGATTCATCCAAGCTCTCCTGTTCCTATCCACATGATTTGTGCCATACAGACATCCAAATAACCTCACCTTGTACACCATATAAACCTATTTCTATACTAGCAAGCTGTCAGTTCAGTCCTTCAGAGGCTGAAGTGTGACAAAGGGTGTTAAGTCTCCCCTTGGGATCAATCCTTAGCCTACCTGTCAGGTTTTTCATTTGTGCAATACAAATTAAAGGGCTGTTTGGGGATGTTGAGTTGTTTGGGGGAGTTCAATTTTGGTTTGGATTCATTTGAGCTAGATGTTTCTAGGAACTGAGCTTGTTTATCTCGGACTTGGTTAGCACATTGGGAAGCTTGATTTTACCTTTTAAAGAAATAGAGTGCCACTATCTCTAAACATCATGTAATTTTCTGCCTCTTTTTCAGAAATGACATATGCATCCCTGAGAATGATAAAGATGGTTCAAGGTGTTCCTGCACAATACATCCAGAGTTTTTTGCATCAGGCCTCACATACGTTCTAGCTCTACAGAACAATGGGACTGATATGTGGAATTACAGTGTTACACCAGCTCTGGTTGGTAAGAAACTGTTTAATTTGTCACCAGGACATCTGGTTCCAAGCTTTGCAATCCTAGATAACACTTCATTTATGTCACTGCAACAGCTTTTCCTTATCGGAGGTGAAAAGTGCCATGCTAGCTTAAATGCGAAATCCATTTGGCTTAGAAACTTGATTCTGGAGCTTTGTGCCTACGCAATGGCACAGCATGCTGTTGTGAGAGGGTGCAGTTTATTCCCATTTTTCCAGGCTGAAAGCCACATCCAGCTCACCACAAGGTTGAACTTGCAGTTTGTTTAGCCAGCTTAAAGGTTCAGTGCTTGATAACAAATACCTTGCAGTTGCTGTGGTTTGGTCTCTATTTCCTTGTACTAGAGCATAGTGAAAAGGGCTGAATGCACTGAATGCAGCAAGATTTTGGTCTCTGGTGAACATCTTTCTGCTTCATTCCATCAGTGCTTTCCCATTGCCATGCTCTCTTTACCTGTTTTTTTTATCCTACAGTTAAGCCAAGGGCCCCCAAAAATCTTACCATTGAGAAGCTGGAAAATGGTAATTTCAATCTGAGTTGGGAGGAGAGCTACTCTCCTTCATCCGTGCTCTCTGGACATGCTGTCATCTATGAAGTGAAATACTGGAGGAAGCAGCACCCGACAGAGGTAAGAGACAGCCAGTCTCTTCATTTTCTGTCTCTGGAGCTTTCAGGTTTAAAAACCTCTTTGAAAAGTCTTGAAACCATTTCATTGAGTAGTGGTGCAAGGGCCAGCAGGTCCCAGTCCCACAGTGCTCCTGATCACACTCTTGCCACAGGTCACATTGCCCCACAGGGGTTGAGCTGGGCTTTAAAGGCTCGAAACTCTTGGGGCTGCCCCCCATAGTGCTTAATAGACAGGATGGAGATTGACAACATGATGCTTTTGTTTCCTGAACTTCATTTGCTCCTTAGGCAGCTGGAGGCTGTTCGTGACTCTGTGGCACACTTGAAGCATTTCAAACACCTTCCTGAACAATCCTGTACTTTTGGGCTGGGCTTCTGGTAGGGGAAAAACATGTGTGGCAGCACATCACAAATCACCCACTGAAGACAACAAAATGCAGTATCACACACAGCAGACTGGGTATACAGTCATTTGTGAAAGGTCACTGAAACACATAACACTGTTATTTAATTGCTGCCAGTGACCCTTCTCATAAAGTGAACTTCCTCACTTTCTTTTCAGCTTTCTATAAAAGCAATTAACTACCAGGCAAAAAGCTTTGAAATTGCTGCAAGCTCCTTGAGGAGAGGCTATGATTATGTTGCGAGTATAAGGTGTAACTATACAGACTACCCAGCCTACTGGAGCGAATGGAGTGAAGAAGTTGAATTTCACTATGGTGCGTATTGTAACAAACAGCAGCTTAAGAACAGGATGGAGTAGTCTTGTAAACTGTATTGTATGTACTACGCTGCACTCCTCTCGGGATAATTAAGGAATCATCTTCTTCACCCTTTTGAAAGTACTGTGGATGCATCTGTAAAGGCCTCCAGAGACTAAACATAAAAAAGGCAACTCCTGGAGAAACTAATGAAGAGCAGACCAAGGGAAACTGGCTTATTTAGCCTTGTGGAAAAAGGTTGCAAGGGGATGTGTATATTCTCTAGGAATGTTTCATGAAGTAGATACCAAGAAAGGAGAAGAGGTACTTAAACTAAAGGACAACATTGACGTAAGAGCAAGTGGGTATAAATGAACCAGAGAGATTTAGTATGCAAATTAGGCAATACCTTAACCATTCAGAGGGTTGGGGGTTTATAAAAAATCTCTTAAGAGCAACAAAGAGGACAAGAAACACAGCTGTGTTACAGTGGAGATGATGATGCTATTTTAGAGACTGTGGGGCAGCTTTGTCCCCAGGAGCTGATGAATGGCTTCCTAATACATGTTGGCTCTCTTAGTGCTCGTAGTAACCACCTTTCAGCCCTGCTGTGCACCATCACCATTGGTAGTTGTGTATGCTTGATTGTTTAGCTGCTGGAGGCTGTTTTCCATCCTCCAAAGGAGCTGGTTTTTAAGGTGCAAGAGAGCAATGAATTTGGTATTGCCAGTACTTGTATTTATATGCACTTAGACAGGTAAATGTATGTGTTTGTTTAACAGATTATCACGTAACAGCCGAGGACGTTCTGCAGATGGCTGTTCCTGTGGCCTGCCTGCTGATCCTGGCAGCATCTGTAATTTGTTACTTCTGTTTCACCAAGTACGTGTCACACTGCTCACAGGTTTTGCAGAGGAGCAGTTTGCACAGATATCAGTATTGCTATTGATGTGCTGAGTGTCTGCTAGTATAGAAATGTACTGTTTTGGTTTTGCTCAGCACCTTTATTTCCCTTTCTCTGAGCAAATGTTTTATAAACATGAATCAGTTGCACTCTTGTCATTTTCTGAATAGATAACTGAATAATCTCGATTAGTCTTACTAGAACTGGCTTGTTTTAGTCCAAAACAGGCTGCACTTACAGGATTTGCCAGTCTTGGACTCCAGTCTTTGCTGGAGTTCCAGTAATGATGGTTAAATATCTGTATTTAATTTTTTTAGTGGTAATGTGAGAGTGAGATCCTATCTGTTGTGCACATCATTTTAAACATGATTAGAAGAACATGTGACTGTGGTTGTGCAGAGCAGTCATGCACCAAACAGATAAACATCTTTGTACTGGCTTAATGAAAAGCAGCACTGGGAGATGCACAAGAAGTACTTCCTGCTGCTGCCATGTAGGTGGCTTAGAGGGAGAGAAGAACAGAAGAGGGAACTGTACCCCGATGAAGCCAAAATGCAGCCAAAGCAAATAATCTTAATTCTTCCCTTGCAGAGTGAAGAAAGAATGGTGGGATCAAATCCCAAATCCAGCAAAGAGCCATTTGGTTGTAAAAAATGTCAAGGTAATTTGAGTGCTTTGCAAAAATACCTTTTCCTGATCACCAGAAATAGAATATTTAATAAGTGCTATTGTCTGGGTAGTGCAGAGGATACTAAATACAATCTGTGTGTGTCCTAAATTTCATTTGTATCTTCATTAGTTTTCAGTTTTGAGCTACATTGATGAAATTAAGTTCCCGTTCCATGACTTAAAGCAGAGTCACATGGAAAACAAAATGTAAGTAAGATAAAGGAAAAAAAAAAACCCAAAAACCAACTATCTGCTTTATAGCATAAAATAGTTTCCTATTACTTAAACATTAGCTGTCCTTTCCTTTTGTCTTTCAAAAACAGAAGTTGCAAAAACTGTCTTGCTCGAAGTTTGTCAAGCCAAAATTTCAAGGGAAAAGATAACATCAGAAATGTTGAGAAACCTTGCAGTTGCCACAGCAAGTCTGGAGAATGGTTTCTCAAAGGCAGCAGTGCAGTTTTAACCCCTGAAACAGTTATGGTTGAAGAATCCATAGAAATCTGTGAACGTTTAGCAGACATTGAGGCTGAGAGCCAGGATGAGACTAGTAACCAGACCACCACGTTTGAGCCTTGTGAGAGCAGTTTCAGTGCTTTCAGAGAGCACACTGAACACAACGATGCACTAGCTAGCATGTTTATTGAGCTCCTGGCAGATGAAAACAACATGCAAGATGAGAAGGACCCAGGCGTCAACACAGGTGAGAATAAAACCATTGAGAAGCTTGAGTCAGAAAATCCATCACAGCAAAATCCAAAAGAAAGTGCTGCCCCAGAAGAATCCTTCAGATTTGGCTGTCAGAGCTCTGGAATAAATTCTACTTCTCTGAATGCAAGAGATCTTCAACGTACGGTTCAGCAAAGCCTTTCTCCATGTAATTCTGAAAACCAGCATGATTCATGTGTCCTGATCCAGGAATCTCTAAATAGACCATCTCTTGGGACCAGAAAAGACAGAATAAGCAACACTGTGCACAAGAGTTTTGGTACAGATGTGTCTCCATCCACGGGGTTGTTTAGTTCTGCCTACAAGAGCTTTGATGCCCTTGCCTCTCCATCCACGGAGCCCTGTAGTTCTGCCTACAAGAGCTTTGATGCCCTTGCCCCTCCATCCACGGAGCCCTGTAGTTCTGCCTACAAGAGCTTTGATGCCCTTACATCTCCATCCACGGAGCCCTGTAGTTCTGCCTACAAGAGCTTTGATGCCCTTACTTCTCCATCCACAGAGCCCTGTGGTTCTGCCTACAAGAGCTTTGATGCCCTTGCCTCTCCATCCACGGAGCCCTGTAGTTCTGCCTACAAGAGCTTTGATGCCCTTGCCCCTCCATCCACGGAGCCCTGTAGTTCTGCCTACAAGAGCTTTGATGCCCTTACATCTCCATCCACGGAGCCCTGTGGTTCTGCCTACAAGAGCTTTGATGCCCTTACTTCTCCATCCACAGAGCCCTGTGGTTCTGCCTACAAGAGCTTTGATGCCCTTACTTCTCCATCCACGGAGCCCTGTGGTTCTGCCTACAAGAGCGTTGATTCCCTTGCCTCTCCATCCACGGAGCCCTGTGGTTCTGCCTACAAGAGCTTTGATGCCCTTGCCTCTCCATCCACGGAGCCCTGTGGTTCTGCCTACAAGAGCGTTGATATTCTCGTGCCTGCATTCAAAGAACCAAGAAGGGAAGTGTATAAGAGCTTTGACGCCCTTATGTCTCAGTCTATGGCTAACAGTAGCCCAACTCTGTGTTTTGAAAATGTGTGCTCCTCACCACATTTGGTGCAGTTTTCAGGGACACCAGAACTTGGCTGCGGAGATCAAATCAGTCACCCCCCCAGCAATCAGATATGTTACAACAGCTGCAGATCTCACTGCGCTGAGCTTGATTTTGTATCTTTGTCTACACATGCAAATGATCGTGCTTCAACTTTCTTACCAGAGGGAGAAATACATAAGCAAGTAATATGTCAAAATGTTCAAAAGAAAGCCAGTATAACTCCTTGCCCTGCTGGACCTCAGTCATCTGGTTATCAGTCTTTTCATAATGCAGTTAAGCATGATGGTACGTATGATGACAATGATGAGGTTTTCTTTAGGTCACTGTATGAACCCTTCATTTGCCTTTTGTACAGCAGCCTGAGAGAAACACCCCCGGATGCCATCACCCGTGAACCTGACCAGAGGAGAGGTGACCGTGCACCTTTGGTTGTACCAAGTTTTGACTGCAGCATTGTCCCGGGCTTAGCCGCTAGTGATGATGTTGCACAGACTGGTCATGGCAGCCTCTGGATCATCCACTCTAATGAGCTGTCTAGGGATAGCAGAGATGGAAATGCCAGCAGTGGCAAACAGCTGTTGCACTTGTTAGAGCTGAACTATCAAAATCTTTACAGTGGAGAAAGTACTATAAAGGGGTCTAAACCTGACAACTGTGACTACGCTGGCAAAGGAATGCAAGAGAGCAGCAGTAACTGCCTGAATCCCAAGTTTCACTGCCACACACACAAGCACTTGAGGAAAATTGAAAATGCAGGGGAAAATAAAGAGGTGATGAAGAATCTGCTAGGCAGGAGGTGTGGCTCAGCGGGTAGCTCGCTAGAGGAGTCACTGGACAGCATTGGGCTGAACACTGATAGTGAAACAGTTGAGCTCCTAGAGCTCCTGGTCTCAGACAAGCCATTGCCGCCGCTTTTTGTGCCAAACTCCTGTCCTTCTGATTCTTTCACCATTCACCGTGAGGGTTCCAGATTGGCATCTGCAGGTAAAGCACAATCAGTGGAACTATGGAGGGAAAACATCGGGGAGAGTAAGAAAAGAGCGAAGCTGGTACAAGCCCTTGCCCAGGAGGACAACTGCTACATGAAGGTGATCTAGCCGTGCCTGCCAAGACTGAACCAAACCAGCCTTTGGAAATAAACTGCATGGCAGATTGAAATGTTATGTACTCTTCCAGTTGTGCCTGAGGTGAGGGCTTCTGCAGTTCAGATGTGGGTTCAGTGAGTTGTAACACTCCTGCTTGCTGCAGGGCCAGCAACCAGTGCCTGCTGCAGCTGGGGAACAGTCAAGGCTAGTGTCTGATGGTTGTGGCTACAACTTTCTTGGGGACCAAACCAGAGCTGGAATTCCTCTGGCTGTGACTGTTCTCTAAAAGCGAGCAGCAGCTGCTTAAAGGAGTTGTTCTCAGTACAGCTCCTGTGGTTGTTGGTCTGGCTCTGCGTGTCGCTTGGGAAGTGCACAAAGGTGATGTGGAAGTGGGACGGAGGCACGGGGGAAAGGGGAACTGACTGGCTTGCACTGACGGCTTCCATGGCCTGGGGAGGGGAGGGCAGTCCTGTGCCTGGGCTCTTTGTTTCTACACTTGCTCAATCAAGACCTGAAATAAAGACTGCTGTTATTTGAGCTTAATCAATACTATTATTGATGATTAGTTTCTTATTCTGTAGAAGCAAACACAGTTGTTTAATTCTTCTACAGCTGTAAATGGAATCAGACATTTCTAAAAATGTTTTCCCAGAAAGTTTATCCAGCTTACAGTCAGGATCTCTAAAATGATGGAGCGTTTTTTTGGTTTCTTGTTCTTGTCTGGTCAGAATACCTACAGCTTTAAGGCAAAATATACTTCTTGTTGGATAATTGTTCCAAAAGTTTTATGCCTATGAACGTTCCTAGGGCATTATATATTTTGGTATGGTAAATTCCACACTAGTATGCTGTCAGTGGCACAAAATAGTTAAGAACCATTAAGTAATTTTTGTGTATTAAAATATACATATGTATTCTCATTATTTACAGAACTGTTTGTATTGCCCTTCCTAAGGAAGGAAACTATAATAATAAGCACAGAAACTGGTTTAACATGTTTTGTAAGTAAGATTTTTATACTGCAGATCTCTTCAAAGTTCAGGTCGGCCAAGTAGTAGAGGTATCTTATGTATCAGTTTTGCAGCAGTAAAAAGGGTATGCAAGGCCTGAAAGAAAACTCACAGTGAACCGTCTGTATTTGAGATAGTTAATATTTGTGTAGACACTGGTTTGTAGCTCACTTTCACTGAAGTGTGGTTAGTGAAAGATCTGCTGCTTTGTTTTACTGATAATATCGAGTTGAATTTAGTTTTCACTCGGGTGAGGCTTAGGTCTATCAGAAATGCTCTTTCTGTGCACGAGAGTGGTCTCTGCTGTAGTTAACATCAGCAGGAGATGTGTGGAGGGGGAGGGCTGTGAGGCAGAAGTGGCTCTCCGTGACCCACCAGCCAAACCCCTGCTGAAATGGTGGAACAGGAAGATGTGCGACAGGCATGGTCTGCCTCGTGAGTCAGCCAGCTCACTTCCCCAAATCCAAGCAAAGTCAAATTTAAGCAAAATCCCATGGCTGGCTATTGCAGTACCCCCAGGCAGATTCCTCCCTGGTTACTGCAGTGGCGCAGGGACACCAGTGGCACCTTCTTCCCCATCTGCTCCCGCGCTTTCCCCTGTGCTCTTGTGAATCCTCCTGGAAGGCCAGCCAGGAGTGCTCTGCTTGGGCTGGGGTTGGAAAGCTGTTTGCTGGAGCACCTCTGTGCTAAGCTTCAGCCTCCTTCTGCCTTTCCCTGGCTTTTTTCCTTTTGCACAGCTATGCCCTCCTGTCTGCTTTTTTCCATTGGGGCACTTTCTGTCCATGAGTGTTCTTGTCCTTCTCCCCCTTCAATACTTTTCTGATAACATGCAGCTAACCCTGGAAGAGGGAGTCCTACAACTGTGCCTTTTTGTAATCCAGACCTGATGATAAGCTCTGGGGCTGGCTGGGTGGCACAGGGTATGGCTGCAGTATCATAGAATAACCACGTTGGAAGAGACCCACCAGATCATCGAGTCCAACCATTCCTATCAAAAGTAGAAGCCAGAGGCCATCCTCCACTGCCTACACTTTTGCTATTGAGAGGCATTGCAGGTCTATAAGGTGCAGATAGGTTTCACGAGAGAGCTTTCTGGCCTGAGGTGATGATCTGCGCAGACCGTGTTGGAATCCTGACTTGGGCTGCCTCCCCATGAGGTGTTACTGACCTTAACTGCCCCTCCTGAGGACCAGCCTGGGCTCATGTGGCACTGGGCCTCCCAGGAGGGGAGCTTCATTCCTGAAGGCTGAGGCTCTACATGCACATTGGTTTTAGCTGGTGGAGGGCTCCTACCAGGACACAGATGTACTGATCGTAGTAAGCATGTTTCCAATGTTTTTCAGTTTGTTTGTAAGACTGCAGTGCAAGTGGAGGCTTGTGCCAAGTTTTAGCGTGGTTATAATGCCATTTATTACTCTCACTGTCACTCTACCTCCACATCTTTATCACCTGGCTGCCTACCAAGTATTAGCAACGTGATTTACTGTGAATAAAATGGGTTCCTGAGAAAAGCAGGTGTATTCCCAGTTCAGGAAAAGCTAGTTCAGATACACTCTTTTTTTTTTTTTTTTTTTTTGCAGATAATGCCACAGGCTTGCCTTTTTTCTTTCTATTCTTTCTGAACAGTGTTAGCTCCTTGGAAGCCTGTACCTGTATGGAACAGCTGTTGGCAAATTCCTATCAAGCACAGGGTTTGTCATTGCCTGTGGAAAATGGACAATAATCATGGGATGAGGGTGAGACTGGGATGGAGCAGGAACTTGAGGATGTGAGGTCAAGTTCTTGGGGGTTGGAGAAGTTAATTTAGAGTGGAGAGGTCTGCTTTTCAAGTAACTTGTCTCTGCGTCTTGTTCTGGGACCCTGCTCTGTTCAGGTAGGGTGCCAGTGCTTATCCATCATGAGCTATAAACTTTATCTAAGAAAGCAAGTTCTTCTGGGTGTTGCATTCTAGCAGTGGCATGGCCAAATGTAGAAAAAGTGAGAGAACCAAATGAGGAGGTTGTGACTTCCTAATGTTTGTCACTGGATGTGGAATTATGTGACAAGACTCCTGTGTGAACAGAGGCAGAGAGAACGGTTTGCTTTCTCCTAGCTGTGTCTTTTCTGTAGAAAATTCCTTAGGGATTTGTATTCTAGCTCTGACAGAGGCCCTTCCAGAGCATGTTATTGTGCATATAGTTGCTTTGCACAAAGAATAGGTGGTTTTGACTAATTCTGCGATGAGCTGTGCCCGTGAGGTGCCCAGGCATCTGTCGTACACTTACGCAGAGCTCACTTCCCTCCCTCTGCAGATTGCCAAGGACAAGGTGTGGCCCCAGCTCCCACGCAGTAATGTACCACGATCACACATTACCTGGGATGCTAATTTTTTTGCCACGCTGCTGTGACGGAGGCAGGAGTGCTGTCAGCTTTTCATCAGATATTGCAGCTGCAGCACGCAGCCTTCCAGGCTTCTGACTAAACTGTGGTGAGGGGGTCAGAAGCCAAGCAACAGCTCAGCGTGAACTTGCTGACAGTCAGAGCAATGGGACTAATGCACCGGTCAGGTTTTCAGCCACAGGACTGCCATCTCTCAAAGCAGATTGCTCCAAAGGAAAGGAAACCAGATGAATGAGGAAGAAGTAATTTTCCAGGTACCTCGGTAACACACTTAACCATAATTAAAGCTTACTAAATTGCCATACCCTGGGGTAGTCACCCAGCATACCTAATAACAGCCATGACTACTGGTTTGCCAAGTCCTGACTATTCTCATTCTTTTGACAATCTTAGACAGCAACGTAAAGAGTAACTTCACATCTCTGCTGTACCCTGGCCCAAGGTGCTTTGCTCTGTTTCTGCCACCCCGTCCCTTCTGGTGCTTTCTGCAACATGGAAATTTCCACACAGCCACCTTCTACCCCGCCGCCCCCCCAGCAAGATGGTTTTTTTCTTTTTTTTTTTTTTCCTTCTAGACAGAATACTTTCTGTAAAACACTGACCATCTGTGTAGGAGATTCTGTGTTCTGAATGCAGAGAGGCAATTGTTGGGGCAAGAGTTGGTGTAGTACCAGACCTGCAGTCTGTTCTTTGGTAGAGGGATGTCTGTGCTAGAGCTGTCCCAGCCCAGGGAGTGTGCAGGCATCCCAAGGAGCCCCTGTCCCAGTTCGGTGACGGATCAGCTCCCATGGTCCCGTCTGTGCTCCATTGTGTAAGAGCAGGATGTTCTCAGCAGTGTCGTGTTTTTCCTCTGGTTGAAGGTTACTAAGTTGGTGACTAACACATCGCTGGGACTTTCCTACCTGCTGCTGTTTCCCCAGCTTTTAGACATGGGGGAATTTGCCATGAGCTGAAGACTTTGAGATTGGCTGCTTCTCCCCAGCTCAGCCACTGCTGGTTTCATTTGCAGCAAGCCACCCACACAGCAACAAGGTTGATAGCAGAGTAAGAAAGCAGTGGACTGCTTTCTGGGGTAGAATTTCCACACTTTGCTCAGGGTCTTGTCTTGATGCTCTGGAGAGCTGTTGTGAGAACCAGGCCTGTGCTGGCTGTGGTGGGCCCTGCAGTTGGCACTCGTAGCCCGTGGTGAGCAGGTAGCAGAGGTCTGGAGGAGCTGACTGTGGCAGGCATGCACTGTGCTGCTTTCACTGATCAGTATGTGTGTCTGATGTGCCCTGGGCTTGAAGTTTACGTGGGGCAGTTCATTGCTGGGAGGTCTGCTCCCCACACTTAGCTAAGGTGCTCTAGAAGCACAGTTTTCTCCTTCACAACACAAGGCAGGCAACAGGGCCATCAGGTGTCTGGTTTCTTCCACAAGGGCCAGAATTAGGACCAATAGTTTAGCATGTGCTAGTCCTGAGCTGTGCTGGACCACTGCAACAGACACTGTCATCCAGAAACATCAGGGATTCTTCCCACTCCTGGGGGTTTCAACGCATTCAGCTGCTGTCCACAGTCTGTTTTGTATGTTATCTGCCATTGTTTGAGCTTCCTGCTGCTCCTAGCACATCACTTTCCAACTTGTGCAGATGTGCAGCGGCAGGGTGAGGATTGTGGAACAGGGATATGCAAAGCTGGGCTCAGAACAGCAAGCAGGGGCTCCAGGCAGCTTCCTTGTTTGAGCAAGAGCCTCGCACCACAACCAAAGCCGCTGTGGAGCGTGGAATCCCCTGGCCCCTACATTTTGTAGGAATAAGCTTCAGACTCCTTCTCTTCTTGCAGAGCACTGTAAATACCAGTGCTGATTTGGATGCAGATACCATGATATGGCACAGTTTCATCGCTTTAGTCCCTGTGCTCATATGGAGCAAATAACCCTATGTTTTGGTCTTTTCAGCCTCACACAAAACAAGCTCCTGCCTTCTGCCACCTTACAATGAGCTCCCACCAGCGTTATAGCAAAGCCACAGCTTCTCATAGCTTGGACTGCCCCAAGAAAGTCGCAAAAGCCTTTTGGCTTCTTTATGCAGAAATGTATTTTGAATTTTTGGAAACATTGGTTACTGTTTCCATGAATATCCTGTTTATCTTCAGTGTTGCTAATACACCCCAACATACTGCAAGGTGCTTCTCCTAACTCAGCCTGTTTGTCCATCCTGCACCCCCATCCCTCCTTTTCTTCCAAAGACACGGTGCATCCCTGTCAGTGGCACGAGAAGCCCCTAACTGTGTTCTGTGGTTTGGGATGGAGCCAGCAACGCTGCTGGAGTCTGTGGGTTGCCGTGTGATCCTCTCCTGCAGCTTGCTGCTTGCCACACGGAGGCAGTTATGCTATGTGAGCCGTTAGCTTTTGCTTTGAATGTGCTTCCACAGTCAGAGGTTGGAAGCAGCTCGTGTGGTTTGCATCCTAGGGCAGCCTGCGTGGCTGCACCCAGTCCTGAGTGCGGAGAGCCTGTTGTAGAAACTCGTGGCCAGGCAGCGGGCAAAGGGTGTGCTGCGTTTTGACAGCTGTGGCAAAACACAGATCTGAGAAGCACAGGTGAGGCTCTTGCCATAAATAGCTGTGTGCCAGCAGCAGAGCTCTGGTCTTGGTGCATTCGAGTGAGTGGAGATCTGGGGCCAATCTGATGGCTCGAAATGGTTCCTGCCAGCCTGCATGGAAGGAGCAGGGAGTTCTGCCAGCGCTGCTGACTCAGGTGAGCACTGTGGAACTGAGTGATGGATTTGCTGACCTCGTGCAGAGTCAGTGCGCTTTGGAAGCACAAACACAGAAGGTGTGAGCTGGGAAGAATCTGAGAATGGCTGTGATGGGGAGGATGGAGAGGATGGAACACATCAGCTGAACAGAGTAGAAAGGCTGATGCTTAGTTTGTGAAGCTGCAGGAACCCAGCTGGAACAGGGCTCTGACAAACTTGTTGGGGTACAGTAGTGCCTGTGGGCTGTCCAAAGGGGTCTGGGCTCTTGGGGGAGGGTGGTGTGGAGGCTGTCTCGGGGAGAACATGCTTTCCTGTGGGCTGAAAGTGTCCAGTGCAGTGATGCACCTGTGGAGGTGCTCTGGGCACATTTTGCACGGTGCAGATAAAGGTGGTGGGTTTGAGCCTGAGCAGAGCTGTTGGTTTCTGTTCCAGATGGTCAGGGTGAGTTCAGGCACAGTCATTCCTGTTTCTGTTTACCAGCGTGTGTCTGGTGATTTCCAAAGAGAAGATATGAGCCTCTGTGCGATCCCCTCTGTCTGAGCAAGACGTACGTAGTCACAGCTCTGTGAAGGTAAGTGTTTTTCCTCTGGCAGGAGCCAAAGCAATGTCCTGCTACTGCAGCCTGCGTGCAGATGGGTTCATATTGATGTGTACTGGGAAAAACAAGAGGCTGAGCCCAGTGTAGGTGGCTACAGGGAGACAACTGCCAAAGGCGAAACCGAGGCAGGAGGGCAGGGTGCTGGGTCTCTGTAGGTGGCACTCAGCCTTCCCCAGACCCAAAGCAACACGCTCCTTCCTCCTCTGTGCAGCATCCTGTGGCAGCTCGCAGGCTGCCAGCTGGGGTCTTTGTTTTTTTCAACCTGCTGCTTTGCTGACTAACACCTCCGTTTTCTGCCTGGCTCATTCATATTTTACCCTACTTCCTGAGCTTTGAGGTGGTTTCTTCTATTGCTTTCCCTTCCAGTAGAGCATTGTTACTCATGTCTCAGCTGTTCTCTTCCCATTTTTTTACTCATTACTTATCGTAATGTGCGATTACCACCTTCTTAAATGTCACCAGCCAGTAAAGTTTCCTGTGACCCTAGAGTTATACCTGGTCTGTATCTTTGATGATGCTGAGGATACTGGTTTAACTCCATTGCAACAGGAAGAAAATACAGAGGTAGTATTGTTGGTGTGGGTTTTTTTCCCCCACGTCATGAACTTGATAACTGCAAGTGTCACTAATTCTCCCTTCTAGCAAAAGGAATTGCCAGCTCTGATTGTTATTTGCTCCATGGGTATTTATTCTTGCTTAAAAATACATACATATGTTTCCCTTCTTCCAGTCTTGGCAAAATGATTTTAGGCTTATCAATAAGTTCAGCAGTTCCCTGGTGTGTCATTCCCACTTGCTTCTGCCACTGCAGGCTTTGGCTGAGATTACAGATGGATGAAAGTGGTTGGCTCTTGTCTCAAGTCAACACAAATACATGGCAGTTGAACTGCTTCTAGCCTCCAAGTCCTTTACCTTGGGAGCTGGATTCAGAGTCTCTGAAGTTCCACGTGCCTCAGGTGTCGAGGAATGGGTGTTGACACAGCAGAGAGCAGTGCTGGAGATGTGTGCTCTTGGAGAGGTTCTTGCACAGTGAGCCCGCTGGCTTGCCTTGCTCCATGCAGGAGGTGTATCCTTGTATCCTCTGGCTGGCAAAGAGTATCGGGGCTCCTAGTGATCCTGCGTGTGTATCCTACACCATGACTCTTCCTAGGCTGGATATGGTGGGTTGCTTCCTGCTGGGCTTCCCAGAACCGAAGAGCCAAGCACATGAACCCTTTGCTCTGCAGAGGCAAGACTCTTTACAGTGCAGCACTCACACAGCACCATGTGCAGGTACTTACATGTGCACGCATGCACACGTGTACTTGCATATGCTGGATGACAGAAGAGAATCAGTCATTCAGTTTCAACACATCCATGCACGATGAGCTGTTCCAGCATTCTGGCAGGCCCTCCTCTTGGCTTTATGCTTCATCATCAGTGAGCGTCATGGGATGGAAGTTGCACACAACGTAATTCTGGCAGTCAGCAAAGGGTAAACTTTCTTAAATTAAAATTAATTATTGTAGAAAAAGAATTTATGAGCACCACTGCTTCCTCTCCTGGGGCTCATTGCCTACCGTCAGCCCTCCTTCTCTTTCCTTGTTTCTACAGAGTCAACACCTCCACGCTCCTTACTTACCCTGGGAAAAGCTAGTGCTTTGGACCATTCAGGCCAGGGCACAAGGTTCCTGACTGTGCTTGCTGGGTTCCTGCTGGTCTCTGGGCTGGCCCATGTGCTGGTTGTGTGCTGTTACAACACACATGGAGAAGATGCTCTTACTTATCCCAACAGTTATTCCTCCCTGCCCGCAGCTGGAAGACTAGTGCTGGTGCCCCACTCCTGGGGACTCTTCTTGGGGCAGCTGGAAGCAGAGCACAGTGGAACCTGGCTATCTGCAATGTGGTACATACTGAGCTTTAAGCTTAAGCATTTAATGTCTTGACACTGATGCCTCCCCACTGCCAGACTCCACCAGCCCCACTCTGACCTTTTAGATGTGAGGCTTGTGAGGTTTTATCTGCTCTCCCACCTTTTTCTCAGATGAGCGTAAGAGAGCAAAGCAATACAGTAATAAAAGCTGTGTGGGTGTTTGGACCTGAATTCATTGCCTTCTCTGCTCACCACATCCTTCTGTCGGCACAGTAATACTGATACAGGGGTGACGTCAGCCATTTATCACTCTGTATTCCAATACACTACAGCCCTTGGCCGTGCACAAGTAGGCTTTACTCTCACTCAGTAAGAGATCCACCTGCCTTGCAGCTCCTGCGCAAGCAGTGTCTGCAGGCACAGCGATGATTTAGCCAGGGCAGCCATGGAAGTGTCGAAGGGCTGAAAGGACAGGGCAAGGTAATGTCCACTTCGCCACCAACTTTCCCTGCTGCCAGTTTGTTCCTGCTTTCTGTCTGTGACTTCACTGTAAATCTTTCTTATAGCTGACGTGGCTCTTGTGCCCCTCCTGTCAGTGCTGTTGGCCTCTGCTGGACAAATCAAGAACCCTTCTGCCTCCCTGCTGCTTTGGCTTTGTGATTAGATGGCAGTGTGCACTGATAATAGATTTCTTTCAAGAAGGAAGGTTGATTTTAGCCTGTAACTGGTGGACTGAGAGACTGTCACTGGTTTTTTGCTTGGGTGTGTATATGAAGTTTATTTTCTCATGCTTGGAAATACCAGATTTTATTCTTGTATTATTATTGTCTTAAACTGAGTTCTTATTCAGACTTGTGGAAGTATTGTATATAAGTGTATACATTTCCTGAAAACACTTTGGATTATGAGCTTAGACTGCGTGCAGATTTGGCAACTTATAGCACCATATTTCCAGATCCTTACGAAAAATACTCTTCGTCAATGTCTGTGTCTGTATCGGGCCTATTTCCTATTCTCTGGTTTATTAAAACCTTGTAGCATTATTTACCTGGGCACATCTGTATGAATGGTTAATTAACTTTATTACTGTTCTCTCACACACTGCTTTCTAGGCTACTGCAGATCTGTAGCTATGGTGCTTGGCAGCTGCATGAAATGCTTGACATTTTATAAGGGTTAAGTAGCTGTTTTTCAAGGATGCACGAAGCTGTCTCGGAGTCCCTGTTTCACAGACAGAAACTGAAATGAGGTGGTAGAGAGGACTTCTCTAATGCCAGACAGGGAATAAGTTCTTGCTTCTGCTCGTTGCTCACTGCCATTCTTCCTTCCAGGCGAACAATGCCACGAGCAGGGTGCTGGCAGGTGGAAGGCAGTGGGATGGGTGTAACAAATGGAGGGATTTAGAGAAGATGAGGGGCTTAATCATGGACTGGGACTGAGGCTCGCAAATGGCCTGACTGGAGGAAGCTTCAGAACAAGGGCTGCTGTACATCCCTGTGAAGCCATGAGGTCTTCCAGTGATCAGAGACCACAGAGACTCTGCTGCAGAGCTGTATCTTTCCCAGTTTTTCTGCCTGCATCTGTGTCTTGTCATAACAGCCTGGAGAACAGCCAGGAGGTCAGATACACAAAGCAGTGCCCCTTTCTGTGGTGCTCTCAGAGGCAGCAGCCTCTACCCACTGAGGTAGAGTTGTACGAAGTGAAGGAGAGAAGCGTTAGAGTAACCTGTGGGCACTGGCAAGAGTAAGAGATGGGATGGTGAAGTCCCAAGTGAGGAAGTATTGTCTCCTTGCTTCACCTGTGTTAGCAGATCCTACTGCTTTTCTGTCTCATTTTTGCTACTGTGCTCTTATTCAGGAAATTTCCTTCTAGATTACAGCCTTCTACCTTAACCTCTCTTCAGTGTTTAATGGCAGCCTCTGACATCACCATAAAACATATTCCTGACGAGCTGCTTGGGCTTGTTTCTATGACTTTTCCCTGTTCAGTCGTTCCTGTCCCAATGGATTGTTGATACTATTGCTCTGAGCAGAGGAAGGAGAATGGAAGAGGCACTTTAAAGAAACTACAGTCCAGTAACTAAAAGAAACAAAGACTTCCCTTGCGTTGCTCTGTCTGTTTAGGCAGGAGCAGGGGTGAAATGAGTGAGCTACAGAAATGTCACAAACATGAAACGTTGTGGGCACTGCCAGTTGGATTCTGAAAGGAGCGATGGGTCTGCAGACCACTCTGAGGGCCCAACTCATTCTCCCTCTGCTAAAGAAGAAGCAGCGCGTTGCCTTTCTTGGCCTCACAGGGTGACCAAAGCTGTGGAGTGTGACAGGCCCAGAGCAGATTTGGGCTGAGGTGGGCCTGCAGCAGGGCGTGGGATGGAATGGCTCCGTCCTGCAGCCCAGCACGTGTGCGGGGGCCCTGTCGGTGCCAGGGCAGAAGGGCCTGGAAAAGAGCAGCAGCCACCGTGGGGACCATGCGCTCGTGGTGGTGGAGCAGACAGGGTGTTGGTATCTCAAGCTGAGACACCTCTGAATATTGTAAGCCCAGCAGCAATAGGTTCTAGGCATTTCACAGGGATAAGGACTATGTCAAAAGGCAGCAGACAATCCCATGTGTCATATCCCTAGGGCTAGTGACCTCTAGGCCCAGTGGCCAGTTCACTTGGCACAGCTCTTCTATGCACTGCGCTGCAAGGAGCAGGGCTCTGTGCTGGGACATCAGGAGCAGATGTGGCACCAAGAGACAGTGGTGCAGCCAGTCACATGAAGTCAGGTGAATGTTCAGATGTCGGGATAACAGGGTGTCTTCCTCAAAGGAATGAAAGTATGGAGCAGCAGAAGGATAAGTGGGAGCACAGGGTAGGGTTGGACAGTGTGTTAACGATTAGGGACTGCACTACCAGAACAGTGGTAATGACAGTAGATATTGAACTGGGAAAACTTGAAAAACTGAGACTAGAGGGGGTGTTTCTTCAAGGATGTGTATGATGTGGAAAGAAGGGCTGGAGTGTGGGGAAGAGCATTTCTGCCCTGCCCCTCGCAGCAGGTGAGGGGGGCTAGCAGGGTGCCTGGGGCTCCTTGCTGAGCTGGAGCATGTTCTTCACCTGCAGGCTGCGCTTGGCAGGAAAGGAGGGGCTGCTCCTCTGCAAGGTGGAGGTGCTGCAACCAAGACGTGCTTGTGGCACCTCCCGAGTGAGCCTTGCTGAGCTCATCTGGACACTACAGCGCCTTGAGAGCACATCTCTGAGCTCACACGGGTCTGCCGGGGCTTTTTTTGGTGGCTGCTAAATTTATTTTGCTTTCATTATTTGAGTAAACCTGGGAAATTTTTAAACACCACAAATGTTCCCCAAGTGAGAGAGGCCTCACTGCCGTTCTCTCTGCCAAGTGACTGGGTGTTTGCTGCTAGTGAGGGGAAAACAAGCACACCAAGACCCGAGTATCAGCACAGTCTGGGGCATGAAGAGGTGGAGAGCAGCCCTGGCAAGGACAAACTGGGGGAACTGGTGAGTGAAAACCTGGACGTGAGCTGGCTTGCCAGAAAGCCAAGGATAACCTGGGCTTTATCCGAAGCAGTGTGGCCAGTAGCTCAAGGGAGCAGATTCTACCCCTCTGCTCTGCTCTCATGAGACATTATCTAGAGTCCTGGGTCCAGCTCTGGGGTTCCCACCCACCAAAAGACATGGATTGTTGGAGCAGCTCCAGAGGAGGGGAACACAGATGATCAAGGTGAGGGCAAACTTTCTGCTGTCAAGACAGGCAGAGGGAGTTTGGGTTGTTCAGCCTGGAGAAGAGAAGGCTCCAGGGAGACCATGTAGTAGCCTTCAAAACTACTTCAAAGTCTTATTGCCAGGTAGCCTAGCCTGGGGACCTCATTTTAAGTCCTTTTGTGCACATCTGTGTGTTTCTGTAAATGTTAAATACTGTGCAAACAGCACATTAATGTGTTATATGGCTTAAGGGCCTGATCTTGGAGCAGAGTCTGTGTGTTGAAGAGTCATCTGTATGCAATGCTGTTTCCTCATTTTGTTGTAAACATCCTGCTGTCCGCTTCTTTGAAGACTTCCCTGTAGGTTCTCTTCACCAAACGGCATCAGGACAGCCTTCCCCTGAAGTGAGTGCTGTACAGCATTCTCTTCTGTGCCACATAGGAGGCTGTTACTTTTTTGTCTGCTCTGCCTTAATTAGATATTCCTTGCTTATTTAGCTATGGGCAGGCCAAATCAATGTGTTCTCACGAGCCTTGCTTATACAGATCCACGGTGACATTCTGACTCAATTGCCTAATTCACTGTACAGATGTTTAAGCCACATAAATGTCACTTCTCCTAGCTGCAAAACATTTCTAGTTGCAGGAAACCAATGAAGAAAAAAATGGGTTTGCACTTAACCCAAGTGCCTTCCTGTTGCATGGATAGATTGAGGCTGCAGTCCCTGTGCTGCTTTCTCTGTGCTTGCTGCTGGCAAAGTGCAGAGATGTCACTGCCCTGGGTTTTGACCATTTGGCAAGGCTGCTGGTCATCCCTCCCCTAGCCCAGGGAGGGCTATATATACAAGAAAGTCAGGATGACTCACTTAACTTAGGTTACTTTTGAATATTTAAGTGAAAGCAAGATTAATTCCACCTCAGCCTGCCACATGGAAGTCCATGGCTGAGCTGAGCTTTTAATTGGTTGCTTGGTTGTTTGGTTTTTTAAGTTACTGGGTTTTTTTTTTTTTTTATTCCAGGACATCCAGTCAGAACTAACATGAGGATCAAACTGTGGGTCCAGAATATTTCCTTCTTCCTTTTCTTCCAATACAGTAAGTTCCCAGATCTCTCTTCCAGGCTGTACACCCATAGGATTTATCTTGGTGGCCATTGACACAGGCTTTGCTGAGATGTGCATGGCACAAGGTTGCCATGGAACAGCAAGTACAAGATAGGGTGCCAGGGGATAGGGTTCCATGGGACAAGACTTGTGGAAGAGACTCCATGGGCAGTGGAGGACAGACACAAGAAGATGCACAGTCAGGCAGAGCTCAGCTAGGCTGTATCTCTCCAAGGAGCAGCACCAGTAGGGAGAGTGCAGAGGTAGTGCTTGCCTTGCACTGAAATATCTACTATTGTCATTAGAGTAGAATTGCCACCCCTACCCTCTCCCCAAAACCCTTTTGCCATAGGAAAGGTTTTGCTGACCAAGACCAGGATATCCCTATGGCTTATGGCCTCCGTTGGCAACTGAGGACAGTGGAGTGAACCTCTCCTGGTCTGAGCCCCTTTGCTCAGGACTGCTTTGTGCAGTCCTTTTCCTTCTGGTTCCTACCCACCCCGCAAGCTTCAGCTGACTCAGAGCTGACTTTCTGAACAGGTCAGCTGGACAGAAAAAAGGCAGCAACAACAGTGGCTGCAAGGAATGGGTGCAAGTTTAGCATTTTACATGCCACTTCTAGGCAGAGCATTGGACCTGTTCCAAACCTAAATTAGCAGAAAAGATGAAATCAGAGATGTGTCTTCCTGCCGTATGTGGCCACTGTGATGTCTTGTCTGAATTTTATGTAACACAAACAAAGAGATTACCCTGCGCTAGTTGCAGTTTGGACCAAACTAGACCTTACTATGAAAAGTATTTGATTTTTGTTTCTGAAGCTGCCAAGGATGGACAATTCATCTTGAGTCTAACAGGGATTAGGACACTTCATCATTCCTTTCCCAGTAAAAAGCTGTCCTCTCCTTAATTTCCTAACAGATTATTTCCCAAAGATATGTTTGTGGCTTGCCAGTTACCTAGGAATAGTACGCCACTTGACTGACTAACTTAATAGCATAGAAGAATACTAATTAGCAATGCTTATTAACTTACGAATTCTTACCACCTTTCCTAAAGGAAAACAAGGATTTTATATTCCCATTTTCGTAAGAGAGTGAAGTTAGGCTAAGGAAGAAAAAATACATTGCTCAGGACTCTGTGCTTGTACCAGGGGCTCCAGAAGAGCCTGCTGAGGGCCTAAAATGAAAAGTTAAAACATAATGCAAATTCTAGAACAAAATCCTGAAGTCAGTGTGAAATGAAAAAAGTCAAAATGAAACAAAGTGACAACCACACCATTTGAATCACTTGCAGTTTAATAAAGCATTTGTTCACCCTTGGGACCAGTCCCTTGCAAGCATCCTCAAATTTCTTCTGTCGCCATCCTGACATCTGGAGAGGTCTGGTACACAGACCTGAGCGCTGCCCAGTGCTCATGCAGGGAGAGCAGGGTGTGCACTGATGCAACACGATAAGGAAGAAGTTTTTGTGATAAGTCAGTGGGAAAAGCTGGCCTTTGTTTTCCTTGCTCTGGCCTAGAATTCAGCTGCACCCTCCATTGGATGTGCCTGCTGTGCATTGTGACTGGAGATGCAGAGACATCTGTGACGTGCAGTATGAGGGCTGTAATTTCAGCTGGAGGGGGGAACAGATATTTGCAGCCCATGTTAGTTTACTGCATCCTCTTTAACTGTAAAATCGGGCATTGTGGTTGTTGAGCATAGGCTTGCTCTCATCTTGTACAAACAACTTTTAACCAAAAAGGGAAAGGAGGAAGCAAGAAGTGCAGCCTCTCTAACCAGGCAAGCAGCAGTCTTGTGAAGGAATGTGAGCTCACAACAAGTTCAGCACCAGAGGTGCCTGATGGCTCTAAGAAATAAGTTCCTATTGGGCTGAGGGTGGTACTGACAGCAGGGAGGACCCACGCTTGCTTTATGCATGCATGTAACAACTTTGAGATCTTCCCGCAGTTGATGAGAATTTTATTCACATCAAAAAGAGGTGTAACGGTAACTGTGAGAGATTAACAGTCACTGCAGCAGACATGGTTTGCACCAGCCTGGCATGCCCCGTTTCCAGCAGGCTCAGTTATCTCTAGTATAGTAACGGTGGTTCTTGTCAGCTCATTTTCTGAAGGACCAGCATAAATTCTGCAATCGCCTCCCAAGTTCTCTTTAGAAGTTTGTTTCAGTTTAAGTGAGTAATAAATTGCGCCTGTCACTTCAGTATCAGAATGAATTGTGGAAATTTGTAACTACAAGTTTGCAATATTTTTTGCCAAAATTAAATTAAAAGTATTTTCTGAGCCTCTGCAGCTGGACATGAAAAGTATTGATGCTGCAGATGTCAAGCTGTAGAAAACAGTAAGCAGAGAGAATGGTAAAGAATTACAAAAATACCCCTTTTTTAAAACGTGCAAAGCATCATGTAGATGTCAACCCAAAACCTAGGCTACCAAAGAACAGTACTCAGTTTAGGAAGTGGTATCATTGAGCTGTTTGACAATGCTGCTGTTTCTGGTTGGGTAACTATGTCTCTTTCATATGCTACATAAGCTAGGACTCTTGCAGAAATAATACGCGACTGCTGTGGTGACTTTGTAAGAGGGGATGGAGATCAGTTTGAAAATTCAGTCACAATGTGGGCATTTCCCAATATTTTGGCATGTTATTTGCTGCCACAGCATTTTTAATAGATTTTTATTTCACACTTATCTTGCCATCAGTGAACTTGTCTCTCTGCAGAGGTGGAACACGCATTATGCTCCAAGACTTTCAGGGGTCTGGCGCAGAGTGGTCCATTCTTTCAGATTTAGTGGAAACCCTGAGGACTGTGCGTGTCGATATTAAGTCCTGCTCGCTTCATTGTGGAAGCTGATATTGTGTTTTCTCTTTTCAACCCTACAGCTAAGTGTTGTGAAAACCTCACTTGTTTTGTGGACTACGTAGAGACCCTGTCCTGCATTCTGAGGAATGACTTGGGTGCCAGTTCGTATAACCTCACTGCGACATGGTACGTCTCAGCAGGAAGAACAAAGTGCAGTCAGCAGGAACCTGTAGCGTGGCCATAGCGCAGGGTCCTCCTGTCCTCTCTCTTAGGCAGGATTCTTGTTCTTGCTGCCACACTGGTTTTCACTTGATACGTCACACTCCAGCTATCAGCTGGCTTCTCCCCCAGCAAAGCATCCCTGTTTGCTGTGTCCCCTGACTGCACTGCTTGCCACTGACTGCTGCACTGGCTCTGCCTTCCTTGGCATTGTTTTCTCTCCTACCCAGGTAATACCTTGCCCTTTGCTGCCTTTTGTAGTGGCTTCTCACTTGTGTGTGCTGGCAGGGCTCCCTGCCCAAGCCCTGTGTGGCTGCTGTTCTGCCCCAGCAAGGATGGAGGGGCAGCCCTGGGCTCTGCAGCCCTGCTGAGCACCTTTCCTTTTCATAAACACTTCTGCACCACTTTCCTGCTTCTCTCAAAGATGCTAAGCTGAGCAAACAGAAGGGAAAAAAAAAACTGTCACATTTCAAATATATTTTTTTATTTGAATACATTACCTCCCTTTTTCTTATTAATTTCTGTGTCTGGTGGTTCAGAACAGATTACTCCAACTACAGCATGTGGCAGGTGTGGACTTTGTTTGTTTGTTTGGTGGTTTTAGGGTTCAGGAGGAAGATCCAGAAAATCCTGTGGCTACCTGCAGTCTCCTGCAACTGTCCAGGAACACCAGTCATACACAGTATGCGTGCACAGTGGACATGACTGAAATCCTGGCAGATATCAAAGTCCAAGTGGATGTTACAGAGGGAGCTGATAGGCAGCACATGATTTCCAAAGGCTTTTATATGGCAGAAAACAGTAAGTACAAAAGCAGTGGATTTGATAAATGCTGTCTGATCGTATGTCTGTCTGCTAGGGCAGCCTGGGCAAGGAATGAGCATGGCAGCCAGTAGTGGGACAATGTATGGTATGCACTTCTCTACGCAGAGCACCAGGCTCTTGTTATTGCTGTTGTAAACTACAGAAACGTTTAGGCTTGAAGCTGAGCTCAGAGATGGCTTAGGTGATAAATTTCCACCAGATCAGTCTCATACCTGGACTGTGCAAGTGTTTGTTCTTGCATAGAACCTAAAGGGCAAGAGGAATTGATTCAATTGTAAATGCCACAAGTGTCTTCACAGGAGTCCCAAGAGTCTTGCAGGGAACATTTGAACCAACATGATGTTGTTGTGGTGGCACAAGGTGTCCCAGATGCAATGGAGGTAGAACTTCTGCTTTTTGGGGCAATTCCTAGCCATCTCTGCTGCATGACAGGGAGACTGAGTGCAATCATGTAGTTGACTTGGTGGGAAGTTGGCGTGTTCTGAGTCGTGCAGCAATCTGTGAAGAAAAGGAGCGCTTAGCCTGGCAGCCAGGTACCATGTGGGCATATGAAAAAAGGGTCTTTCTATTTGGATTCTTCAGAAATTGTCATCTTTTTGAGAGATGCCACACTAGTTCAGAAAAGCCCCTCCCCACACTGACAGACTGTAGATGGGGCAGTGGTGCTTTGCTTGTCTCCTAGATGCCCCCGTACAGAAGCATCAAAGCTCAGCGAGGGACTCTGCCGACTAGTGCTGGAGTGTAGGCATTACTGCTTTCTGAGATTTGAATGCATCCTGCGGGGGATACAAGAGCTTGCCTTTCAGGTGCTTATGACACAGGGATCTGCACTAGGCTTATGCAGTGTCCCCCAGCCTCAGTTTCTCCTGATCTCTGTTACATTGAGGGGTATTTCCTTTACTGTGCAACTGACCATGGCTATGCACAGTCCTTCTGTGTCATGAGAAGAACAAGGTGCTCCACACCCAGGAGGTATTAGCCCCCTGTGCTATCTTCTCCTTAGTTGATGAGGAGGCTCAGGAAAAGGCAGAAGGCATATTAAGACACGTGGGCCTGACATCGCTGTGCTGCTGAGGTGTGAGGTTCTGTGCATGCCTCAGGACTGCAGGAGGCAGGAATGTTAAGGATGTTGTCCTGTGTAGGAGGGCACACCCTGCCAGTCCAGTTTTGTTCCCTACTCGCTCTCTATTGCTGATACTGTGCTGGGCCACCTCTTGTCTGCAGTAAGGTTATGAAGTGTAACACCATCCTGTCTTCCAGTCAAACCACAACCTCCATTCAATCTGACTGCTGTGTTCTCAGAAGGCTACAATATTTCTTGGGAAACCATCTACCAGAACACTCCTTTCTACTTTTTGAATGAGGAGCTGGAATATCAGCTGCGTTATAAGAGAAGGACCGACGCGTGGGAGGTAAGTGTGATGTCGGTTTACCATCAAGTAGGATGTACCAGCAAAGAGGAAGCCAGACCAACGAGGACAGGAGCACTGGTATGGAAGAAGGTATTTCATTGCTTAGAAAGGGTTTCTCTTTGCTTGCCTGGACTGAAAACAGGCAAAACTGAAAAAGAAAAAAAAAAAAAAAAAAGAAGAGAAGAGAAGCAGAAGCTGTTTGAGAAGTACTAGATCCTGTGGGGAAAGCTGATCATTCATTTTCTTCTCAAGCTGTCACAGAATCACAGAATTGTTTAAGTTGAAGAAGACCTTTAAGAACATTGAGTCCAGCCATAAACCTCACACTGCCAAGCCCACAACTAAACCCTGTCCCTAAGCGCCACATCCACATGGCTTTTAAATTCCCACAGGGATGGTGACTCCACCACTTCCCTTGGCAGCCTCTTCCAGCCCTTGACACTCCCTTCTATGAAGGAATATTTCCTAATATGCAGTCTAAATCTCCCCTGGTACAACTTGAGGCCATTTCCTCTCATCCTATCACTAGTTACTTGTGAGACAACACCTATCTCACTACAACCTGCTTTCCGGGAGCTGCAGAGAGCAATGAGGTCTCCCTTCAGCCTCCTCTTCTCTAGACTAGACAGCCTCATGTCCCTCAGCCACTCCCAGAACCTCTGGGTTCCAGACCCTTCCCCAGCTCCGTTCCCCTTTTCCAGATGCACTTCAGCCTCTCTAGGACTTTCCTGTAGTGAAGACTCCAAAACTAAACCCAGGATTCGAGGTGTAGCCTCACCAGCGCAGAGCCGGGGGGACAATCCCTTCCCTGCTGACATCTACACCATGGCTGATACAAGCCCGGATGCAATTGGCCTTCTTGGCCACCTGGGCCACTGCTAGCCCTGCAGAAACAGTGTGAAAGTAGAGGAGGTTACTTTGAAGGGCTCATCACTGTGCAACTGTGAGGGTAAAAGTGGGAACAGCCACTCCAGCCCTGAATGTTTTGATGTTTAATTGTTCACAGACTCAGAAGACTAAAGCTATCCGTGAAGATAAACGAACACTGATGATGCTGCCATGGGAACTCCAGGCCAACACTGAGTATGAGTTCCAAGTGAGAGCCAGACCCCGAGAAGACACTGTCTACCATGGATTTTGGAGTGAATGGAGTCCTCCACTGACTTTGAAAACCAGCCCTGCCGGTACATTCTACCAGCTCTCCTTGCCCTTCCAGTTAGGCCAGTGTCAGGGAATGCTTCCAGAACTCTAATCAAATCTAACTAATTACAACAAATTCTAATAAGCCTAGCAAAACCAGGCACGTTTGTCTTGCTTACTGCACACACGAACCCCAGGCCCAGGCTGATAAGTGATGCCTGCATTTACCGTCTGGCTGGGCTCGGCTACCCACTGTGCTCTGCTGTTAGCTGAGTTCTGCACCTCAAGGTGCTCCTTTCCATCGCAGATGGAGAGCAGCCAACAAGCAGTTTTCTAGTCAGCACCTTCTCTTCACATGTCTCTGTCCAGCCGCACTCTTTTTGCACTCCATGGATCATCTGTGAAGGTGTCTCTAAGCCAGGAAGAGTCAGAAACACGGGGGTCTTTGTAGGAGGCAGTTGTCCTGCCCCAAGCGTGTTGGCTGTTGGTCTGCGCGGTAGCCAGGCCACAGGGCAGCTGATGCACTGCTCCTTTCGTGATGCAGTCTTCTCTGAGCATCCCCATCCAGACCTTACATCTGGAGTGCTGGGCCCCAGGTCACAGCCTCAGTGTCCCTAAAGAAAGTCTGGGGTAGAAATTGAGGGGCTCTTCTCACTATCTCTTGCTTATTGACCAGGATAGAAATGCAAGGTGAGCCTGAATGACCCCTGTCTCTTTCTCCAGCAGTGACAGAGACAGCAGGCATGAGGTGGCTGCTGCTGTCAGGTGTTGTCTTGGCAATCACTGCCTCAGTCATAACCTTTCTGGCCAAACAGCAGAGGTAAGAATGCTTCAGGGAGCTGGAGCAAATGCTCTTATTCTCTTGGTAAAGATGGGTGTTCACTTCTTTGCATCTTGTATATACCTATGCATGAACAGAGCTATGGGCCTGTGAGAGCCATTGAAGCTGTTTCCAGCTGGTGCACTGTCAAAAGCGCCTCGCTTTTCTCTCAGGCTCTGCTGCCATTTAGACAGCTGGGACAAGACAATGGCCCGTAGGGCCTCCTGGGCTGCTCTCCTGATCCTGTCTGTGCTCTGCAGTTGCCAGAGGGGAGTAGGAGCCAGGGCTGGCCTGCCTCTTTCCAAAGCTGACACAGGCCTCTCAGTGTTGCCTGGGGGCCTCCCTCCTTTTTGGAGGGTCCTGTGCCATTGCGGAGCGATGGAGTATGAGCTGCCAGACAGGAGGGCACTGGGCTGGTGCAGCAACAGGGCTGGCACAGCCCACAGCCACAGAAGAAGTGCATAGGGCAGAGTTCTAGCCTGGAGCAGCAGAACAGGAGCCAGCCTGAGGGGAAAGGCATCTGCAGCGCTTGGTGCTTTTCCAGGAAGGAAAAAAATTGGAACCTCTTTCCTTAGCATGAATATTGTGTGCACAAGTCCTGAGGGCTGAGGCCCCACCTCCTGTGAGGCTCACAAGAAAGGCCATTAGATGGCTCTGACAGGACAAGACATCCTTGGATCCTCAGCCATTTACGAACTTGTGATGCCAGTGAGGCTTGGCAGGGGATTTCAGCTGCTTGAACTGGATCTGGAGGTGCATCGCTTTGAATCTGTGATTTGTGCTTAATCCCAAAGCCTTTCTCTTTTCTCTTCCAGATTGTGGAAGAAGATAGAAGGATGTATCCCGGACCCTGCTTCCTTTTTCAAACCTCTTTACCTGGTGCATAATGGAGATTTCAAGGTATGAATGGGCTACACGAGCAAATGAAGCATATGACAAAGTTAAACTAAAGGCCCATCATGCTACCTTGGGCAAGGGAATGTAACATTAATGGTGATACAGCTGGCGCTGTATAAGTTCAACGTGTGGCACTCACTAATCATCCAAGTGAGCGCTACCTGTAGCAGGCAGCGGCTACAGCTCTCTGAGGTCCCTGTCCCCTCCCTAGCAGGGGCTTCTATCTTGTCACTGTGAGAGAAAAAGGCTGGTCTGAGGTATGGTTGCACACAGAAGATTCAGAGAAGCCTTGCCCTGCTGCCTGTCCTAGGGAACTGAGGTGAGGGAAGTGACAGACCAGGGCTGCGTGTGCGTGTTGGGTGCAGATGCAGCACATGTGGGGACAAGCTGACCATCCTTCCTGAGAGCAGCAGTGTCCAGGACAAGATGGCAGGGGAAACTGAGTAGCTTTGGAAAGGACCTTTGGCTGATGCACAAAGGAATGCTGCTATGGGCAATGGCATTATTTGCAGCATAGAGAAAACTTCAAAGCCATGCAAACCTCTCAGAGCTAATTGTTTTCAATCACTTGAGTCAGTTCTCTGGCAGCTGCCTCTGTCTGCTAATAACAGCATCTTACACCCCGCTATTTTAGAGCAGTCAGTGGCTTTAGAGTCTGACTTGGCCTCTAAAAGTGTAAGAATAGTGGTCGTTTCTGTGCAACCTCAAACCTGATGATACTAACCTCTCTCTCTCTCAATACCTGTTTGCCCTTTTATGCAGAAGTGGGTTGGTGCATCCCATAAAAAAGTGACCCTGGATTTCTTTGAATGGGGAGTAGTGCTTCCTGAAGTCCTAGAAGTTTATGCCATGCATCCTTCCAAAAGCATCTCACGGGAGGAGCTGCGTGAGCTGAGACAAGATCTGCCCTGCAAGCCGTGTGTGTCTTGCCTGACTGCCCCAGGTCAGCACAGCCAGTCTCTGCTGTCCAGTGTGAACAGCAGCAGTGGGACTGGGGACCAGTCATATGGGCATTTGTCCATTGATACTGTGACTGTCGCTGATGAATTCACACCTTGTAACTGCCGGTGCACCTGTAACCGTGTGCACAGGGAACATGACCATAGCAGCGAGGAAGATAGTGGTGCTGGGGAAACTGGTTACCCCAAGGTTAATGTTGATGACGAAGATGGAAAGATATCCAGTGACTTGCATCTGGCTGATCTGAGCACCCAGGACAAAATACTCGCTTCAGGATCTGTGTCCACGGACCCCCTGAGGAGTTCCAGTGTGCCAGCTCACCAGCAAATAGAAAGAGCTTTGGAAGGGGGGATGGGGAGCATCCTAGAAGCACTTTGCTTGCAGCCGTGGGATTTGGAAAATCCAGGTTCTCTACCTTCTCCTGATGGTGAAAGTGTTTCCTACAGTGAAGGCTCCTGTGACTTCTTCCCTCAGATTGCAAGGCCTGGTGACATTTACCCTATGATCTGCGTAGATTTGGACACTATTGACAGTGGCTTTGTGGACTCAGACTGTGGGAGTCCGGTTGACTGTGAATTTGAGCAAAACAGTCAGACCAACTGTGGGTCCATTCTGCTTGAGCGGGAGGGAGAGGACTTTCCACGGAGTTACGTCAAGCAGTGGGTCTCCTGTCACTCTGACAGTGCTGCCAATGGGACACAAACAAACTAAGGACTTGGTGTTGCCTTGCAGAGTGTAGGGCTTTTTCTGTTGATGCCACGAACAAAGTGCTAGAAAATTCAGAAAAGAAACAAAGTGTACTTTGTGTAAGCTCTATTGCATACAACTGAAAACTGTTAGGTCCACAGAAATACATGCCCATTTCTGTTGCCACTTATCCTGTTAATGTCTCAAACTTGAGGTGATTGATTTCTTCCTTTTTAAAAAAAAAAAAAAATCCTAGGTCAAACCTCCTTATAATGGTAGAAAAAGCAAAAGCAACTGCACCTTGAAAATTACCCTTTAGCTTATGTAGTTGTACAAATGTTTTTTACAGTAATCTTATAAAGAGTACAGAAATTTAAATTATTTTCCCTGGTATTCTCACGTGACTTGAGTTTGGAAGTACCTGGAATCTTAGAAGCATAACCCGTGGCAAGCATGTTTGTTATATTAAAGTTCCTCTACCCTTTCCAAACACAGGTGGTTGCACTTTTCCTATTAATATCTTTGGATCCTTAAACCCAGCTGGAATTGTTTGTTAATTATGCAGGGTCTCAGCCCTGTCCATGGGGAATGATCAAAACCAATTCTCATATAATTATCACAGACCTCTGTGTGTGTCCTAGAGACCAAATGCAACTCAGGTTTCAGAAAGACTTTGCCTTTTCAGGTGGAGTCTGCAAATTATATAATCCTAAACACATATAATTCCAGACAATGTTGCTATCAGGGCTTCCTACTGAATCAGTATCTCTCCTAGTGCTTTCCAAGGACTTTAACTGAAATACTGAGCAGCTTTTAGAGCTATGTCAAAATTTCAGAAATGTTGTCCCACCTGGATGTGCCTGCAACTCCATCTTCTGCCTTGGACTTGGGCTGCTGCAGTTAACAGGTCAGTAGCACAAAGTTTCGGCAGTTTCTGGTAGCTAATAAAGCCAACCATGAAACTATTATTTGCACTGTAACTGTGGATGTTTCCCTCTGACATCTCCATATCTCTGGTTTGATTAGGGTAATTGTAATTAAAAGTTATTGTACTAGTGATATCAAATATGAAGATCTACATCATATGTAGGCATAGCGCTACTCACCCATGGGCTGTTTGGCTCCAGAAGTTCTTATACTGAGAGAACCTTTATGGTGAATGATGTGTGTTTCCAGTGCAGTAATAATCCACTGTGATACCAATAAACTCTCTGTCCTCTCCCCTATCTCTTACCCAAGGCTTTAGCTAACCCCACAGCTCCCTAGACAAGAAGAAGCACTGAGATGAAGAGAATCTGTTTCTTTCACAGGTGAGCACTGGGAGAGGTTTTCCAGGCATCCACAGCACTGGTTTGAATGTTCAGAATAGCCATTGACTCTGCTACATTGATTTAGAACGGACAGGGCTTAGCTTGACTCATTGTGTTATTACTCCCTCAGTATACCCCTAGCTCAGGGGCTCCCTGGGCACTGCACCGAGATATCAGGGTTTTTTGGTTCCTTCCCTCCATTACTTTCAAATTTTCTTGTCATGTTCTGGGATAAATCTCAGGGGTATTATCTTAGCATGCTGATGTGCCCACCCTGCCGTGCCGCAAGAGCCCTGCGTGCCCTCCCGGAGGCAGCTGAGGACCAAGGCTGCTCCACTTCCTTGAGGAGCTGCGCCTGCAGTCGCTGTCCTGTGAGGTCTGGTTGCACTGTGCTAATGGCTGTGTGCGTATCTGTTAGGCAGAAGCATCTCTGGTGGTCTGTAACATGGTCTTTTGCAGCTTCATCTTGCAGTTATCTGCACTTCAGAAACTACGTTGTGGTAACTGGCCTGTGGCTGCTTAAGGGAGGAGAGAGAACTTGCCTATCTCCCCAGGGCCCTCTTGCATCTCAGTTCTGCACGCTTCTTGTTTCTGCCAGTATCACTGGCCCCAGAAATGCTAAACGAGCTTTTTCTGCTATTGATATCTGGCTGCAAATCTCATAGAAGGTGGTGGTTTGCTGCTGTGTTGGGACTACAAGTTGCATCTTCATGGCAAAGAAGAGCTTTGAAACATGGCATGAGGATATTAAAATAAGAGAGACTGTTCCCTTTGAAGCAAGATGTAACAATGGAGCTTTTGGCCAATGACTTGGTGACACTGTGGATGAGGAGGAGTTTGAGGTGGGTTTTATTCTGTGGCTCCTAGCAGCAAACTGCAAATGTCCATGACCCAGCAACATCTAATTGGGAAAAACTTTGTTTCCTGAGAAATGCTAGACCCATTGGTAGCATCGCAAGCCCATGTTGTGTTGGGTATGGGGAGGCCTCCCCAAACAAGGTGTCTCTAAAAGGTTTCACTCCACCCTTCCGTGACCACAGTAACCCACAGCAGCAGATTCCCTAACAGCAGCATGAAGCACAGGAAAGAGTTACGATAACAGTTTGATAAAGACATTTGATGCTTAAGTGCTTAGCCAAGCAGGCCTGCTTAAAAGAACAGTTTGCAATAGGCTGCCTAAGCCCTTTGCTGCAAGGGAAGCTGTTTAGCCACTCCTGCCATGCCTGGGTAACTTAGCCTGCCCTGCAAATGTGAGGTTAGTGATGCATGGAGCAGTGGGGTGAGGTAGTAAGAAGATGCCAGCAGCGCCACCCACCCATGTAGACTAAGCCCTCAGATGGCTCTGGTTTGCTGCACTGGACACAGTATTCGCAACTATCAGGGACATGATAATGGATTTAAGATTCTCCCTGACCAGACAGTGTCCTTTTACCAGGGGACTTCATGAGCAAAGGAAAGGAGGGAAGCCAAATCTCACAGATTCCTGAGTGGCAGCGTCAGGATACAGAAGCAGTCCTGAGCTGTAGCACTGACCGTCTACTCTGACAGACCAACACCATGTTCACTAGCCAAGCGTGGAAGCAGGCAGACAGAGAAATCTCAGTCTATGTGAGCCTATCTCAGACTCAAAAGTGTTCATTATTGTACAAGCCAAGGCGTGCAGCAGAGACAGAGCAAATGATGCTTTCTCCTATTAACTATGTTCGCCTCTGTAGTGATGCAGAACCAGAGGATATAGCAAAACACATGTGTTTTGGTGCTGGGTTGACAGTAAGCAAACAGTGGAGCACTCTTCAAAAAAAACCAAAAAAACCCCAAAGAACTTCAAGGTAGATGCAACTTGAAACAAATCACCTGGTGACAAACACTGATCACCTGGTGAAAGCTAATTGTGGGACAGGTATAAATAGGTCCTATAAAATATGAAAGAAGGGTCTAGGTGGCCTTTTGAGAGCAGGAGTTCCGTTAAGGATCTGTGGGCTGAGTGGAACTTGGAGTACAGGAAAGTATAAAAAAGGCAATTTGAGAGAGCTGTGATGTTCTTAACAGAAATACTGCTCTGTATTTTGAATAGTAATATGAAAGGAAACCAGGAAAAGAAGCTTGTGCTTCGCCACTTGAGCAAAGCTGCTGCTGAACTCTTGCACTGACTCTTCTGCCTGCCCTGTAGGATGCAGTAATACAATTTATCTCTACAGGAGACAAGATATTTACTGCTCCAGCAGAACTACAGGCATCTGGACATTTCTGAGGCAGAAGGCATTGTTTGCTTAAATGATACTCTTGTATTTTAGGAGTTTTCTGTTTCTGCTCCTGATCAGGATGGTTCTAACTATAAAAAGTATAGTATGCATTTAGATGGGTAAACCATGGATGGGGGACACCCACAAGCAGGTTTCGGGAGAAGCACCGTAACTCAATCTGTGGAATCAATTTGGAAATGCCCGTCTCTGTGTGACCCCTGCCTCCAGTCTCTTGGCCCCTAGAGCTCATACTGACAAACGTACTGAGCCTCTACTTTGCCTGCTCCTCTCTTGCCTTTCTCTGGCACTAGACCCATGTACTTGACTGACTCGATGGCTCCTGGCTCTAACACTACTGCAGCAGCATTACAGCTGGGTACAAAAAGATCAGTTCCTTATATGCTCCAGGATCTGGGCAGGGAAGCACTGCAATGCTGCTTTGCCTTTGCTCCCAGAGGTGCCGCGCGAAGCATGGGGCAGCAATCAGCTGTGGAGAAAGTGCAGGACAGGGCAGCTCAGGGACACCTGGGGTGTCTGAGCACAGCCAGGCAGAGGCCTTGCATGGGAGCAATTTCATCTCACACCCAGACAGGGTTAGGAACTGGATTTAGGTCATTTAGAGCTCTCCTCTTGGCCCTTTTTGTATAAATGTTGCAGAAAGGTACTTTTATATTCAGCAAATTACTCGGCCTTTTAGTGTTAACCCTTTAACAGAAATGCCTCAGTTTCTCCACCACTTATGAGTAATTGTAGATGCAGCTGCCTTAACTCAGTCTGATAATCTGAGCAGTTTTTTATTGGTTCTTGAGATTATCTTTATAATCGGGCTCACTAAGCTCTGCTTTATTATGCTACTGCTGCTACTGACTGATCATCAAACCACACAGCCTCAGCTATCAAGGGACAGAAGCAGAGCAGAAAGTGAACTTCCCTTTGAGCTGGTAAGACAGTTTAACATATTTCTCCACTATGCGTGCCAGATACATCTACTGAGCTAAGATATTCAATAACAATCTCTTTGCCAATATGCCGAATTCTATATTCTTTCTTGTACTAGGTACCTAGAACAACAAAACCACCAGAAGGGTCTTTGCACTTTTGTTCTGCTATTTTGCTGAGCGTAAAACCATGCTATTGAGTTAATTCTAGTATGGATTGTGCTAGAAAGAAGCACGATCTGGAACAAAGGGTTTGTAGGTACACCGCTCTGACTGAAACAGATGAACGTAAATCAACGCAGCCAAAATAACCCCCTGTTTCAGGCTTCGCAGACAAAAATATACTTTTTTTTTAGTGTGTGTATATATATGTGCATACATAAATATATGTAGTATATGTATATCATTTTATTGCAGCAGTCATCCTTTGTAGCAGCTTTTTTTTAGCCTCTGGGATCCAAGTCTGTCAAATCTGAAAGTACATAGCTGTTCATGAGCATCAAATCGTGGAAAAATGGCTCTCCAAAGACGAAGGGAGAAAAAGACTGGTTATATGGGGTGCTCTCTGCCTTTCTTTAGTGCCGATTGGTGCTGCCTCTGGAGAAGAGTGAAGCAAAGGAAGGGATTATGGCCAAGGGAGGACAATCATTTATGACTAATTGCTAAGATGCATGGGGAGGAAACAATGTCCAAGGGTCTGGGCTTGCTCTGCACCACACTTTGTACCTTGCTGTGGGAGGAAGAGCGAGCAGAGCACATTCTGAGCCAGCTCACAGCCACTGCCAGATCAGACCCTGGAGCTTCTCGCTGCTGTTCTTGTCTTACTTGTAGTCATCCAAAGGTTGGAGACAAACAGATCATTTTTTGTGTCCATCACCTTGAACCCAATAAGATTCTCTACACAATTCTTCTATCTGCCTTTCTCTATCATATCAAACATAAGTTTCTTGTCCTCGCTTTCAGGGTCACTGACAGACTCTCCTTGTCCTCTTGTCATCTCTCACTTCCATATCAAGAAGTCGAAGCTTCCACCTCCCACGAGATTGTCAAATCAACTTCTCCTAACCTTCCTACATGCTCCTGCTTACACACTGAATGTGCTGCCTACAATTCTCTTGAGCTACCTCAACCTCGTTCTCCAAGTCCCTCCTCAAAACTCTGCTCTGCTGAGTTGCTAAAATCCCAGATGATATCTAGGCTACCTCTGTGCTAAGACTGTGCTTCCACCTTCTTGTATTACTTCTCTATCAGTGGTATCTATCACATAATTTATTTTGCCCTATAAGTTCTTAAAAGCACAGGCCATATTTTTGTTGTGTGTTCTACTAGACTCTAAAAGCGGAGGTTAGCCAGAACTTTGAATGTGGATTTCTAGTAATACAAATAGTATAGCAATAAGAGTTATCACCTCTTTATGTTGACAAGCAGCTGAGAGCATTTAGAAAATCTGTGTTGGACAAATACTGGTTAAAATTACTTGAAATTACTTTTGGGAAATGGAGGCAGCTGATGGAACCACAGGAGGGGAGGGGGAAGGCATGGCTGCAAGGCCTCATTTCCATGAGCAGATAACAGGCAGAAGAACCCTTAAAGCATACAGAAAGGATGGAGACACCATTACAACCAGCTTGAGACCCCCCTGGAACTTGAGGTCACTAGTTCACTTCTGGTGCTGAGCCTGGATTGGTGGCAGCATTGCTGGTATATCATTCCCGGGCTTTCTCTCAGACATTTGGTCTTGTTCTTTCCTGCAGAGCAAAGAGGGTTCTTCCTTCCCCCAACTCCTCCCACACCTACAGTTTTCAGAGGGCTTTTCTGCCTTCACCCACGACTCATCAGCACTGCAGAAACTGACTGTTAAAGCAAAAGCATCAAGCAGCCTGACTAGCAGGTTGACTTTTCCTCCAGAGCCCCAGCTGCTGTAATAGTGCCCTTGCTGCTAGCACTGGACGTAGGGCATGCTAGCAAGATGTTGTAATAGTGCTGCCACCTTATTGGTTTCTGCTTGGTTCCTGGCTTGATAATCAGCTTCTTGCTTTCCTCCTGCTGCAGAAAGAACTGGCAGTGTTCAGAGATGATGGTCACTGGGAAGAAGGATGGATGCCTGCTATGCCACCAAGGATCCCTTCACCCATCCATTCTCACTGAAATTGAAAAGTGCATTTGCACTTGCATTTTTGTCCCATTCTGTGGCTGTCTGCTGTCCAGCACCAAAGGAGCTGAGGTTTGAATTGACCGTGTCCTTTTGGCTGTATGTGGCTTCAAAAGGCCACATGGCTTTCAAAACCTTCATGCTGACCTACGTAAGAGGAAGATAATTTCACCAAAGCAGTCATTTTCTTCTGGGACTTGCCAAGACACCTCATCTGTTATCAAGCTGGGCTATCATCAGCTCAACCTAGCCTAGAGTAATGTGGTAATTCTTTACCCACAGCTGAATGACTTAAATGAGGTGGAAAGCACAGTGAGTATGAAAGATAAGAAAAGGCATTGGAAAATCTCTAGTATTGTAGCAAGGTTTGCAGTTATTTTCTTGCAAGGTCCAACTCATTGCAAACATCATCAGATGTTATTCAATGACCTCATTAACATATCTCTATGCTTGCAATTAGTATTCCCCTCTATTTAAATTTGCATATATGCTATATTTGTTCCCGGGTGAGCTAAAGAGCCAGGAATTGCCTGACAGGCTTCAAACATCGCAGAACTGAACAAAGAACTTCACTTCTTATGGGAGTCTATCAAATGAGTATAAATTACCTGGAAACAGTCTGTCCTGATTTAGTTCTCTTGACCGACATTTGTTTGTCTGTGTGCCTGAACAAGTTCTTGTAAGCATATGTATAATTCTACCTAATGCAGCGCACACTATTTCATATTTAGTCAGTCAGTCTTACTGTATTTATCACAGGGATCATACGTAACTCTGATTAGAAAGATAAGCAGGAGAGACATCATGCCTCCCAACCTCCCTCAGTTGAAATCAGCTAATGGTGACACTTCCTCTTGCCAACCCCCACACTGAGGAAGGTCTACAGCAAAACAGGATATTTATAAAAAAATAAAAATGAGGAGGTGGTGGAGTGTAAACCAGAAAGATTCCTTTTCTCTTGATCAGTTTCTGAAACACTGTAATTATTTTACTATTTTATTTGGAAAAGGGACATAAGTAGGCATAGTGACAGGGAAGAGGTTGAAGCATGGATGCTGCTGTCTAGCTTCACAGAATAGAATCACAGAATAGTTAGGGTTGGAAGGGACCTTAAAGATCATCTCGTTCCAACCCCCCTGCCATAGGCAAGGACACCTCCCACTAGGTCAGGTTACCCGAGGCCCCATCCAACCTGGCCTTAAACACCTCCAGGGATGGGGCTTCCACAACTTCCCCTGGCAACCTGTTCCAGTGTCTCACAACTTGCATAGTGAAGAAATTCTTCCTAATATCTAGTCTAAATCTGCCCTTTCCTGGTTTGTATCCATTCCCCCTTGTCCTATCACCACAAGCCTCTCCCTCTTTCTCGTAGGCTCCTTTCAGGTACTGTGAAGGTCACTATAAGATCTCCTCAGAGCCTTCTCTTCCCCAGGCTGAACAAGCCCAACTCTCTCAGCCTGTCCTCATAGGGAAGGTGCTCCGGCCCTCAGATCATCTTTGTAGCCTCCTCTGGACCCGTTCAAACAGCTCCTTATCCTTCTTACCTTGAGGATTCCAGAACTGGACACAGTACTCCAGATGAGGTCTCACGAGAGAGGAACGGAGGGGCAGAATCACTTCCATTGACCTGCTGGCCACTCTTCTTTGGATGCAGCCCAGGAACAGTTGACCTTCTGGGCTCTGAGTGCACGCTGATGGCTCATGTCAAGCTTCTCGTCGACTAGCACTCCCAAGAAATCTGGGACTGGAAGGATCCTCTTGGTCATGGAATCCAGTTCCTGTTACTGTAGCCATCAGGTCATTTCATCTCTTCAGTAAAACAATCCTAACGATTGAATTATCATAGAGCCTCTGCTTTGCAAGGGGTTTCTCACTCGTTTCTACTCCAGAACACTTCAAGCCCTTTGTTTACTGGAAACCACGATCTCGCACTATAGGCAGGCTCTGCACATTGGTCTTGTCCTAATGCTGCATTTGGTGTCTCTCCTGTCCCAACACTTCTCTCTCCCTTTTTCCAAGCTGCTTCTGAAAGAGAGATTGTAACCCCTGGCAAACTTTGGTTGCTCTTTCTTTTGTGCAATGACTAAGCCAAGCTCTTTCAAGACAGAACATTCTCACAGCCTCTCCTTACCTCAGCACTAGAGCTCGGTTCAGTGTCCCTCAAACAAAAAAAGAACCATCACTAAGGGTAGGCAGCAGTGCTTTCAGCAGGTGACCACTGCTGATGGATAGGCTCATGAGAGAAAAATCTATGGAAGCCTTGAATATGCAGAAATTATGTCTGCTCTAGGAGGCCCCTGAGCTGCAAATGTCTGGAGGCTAAGAATGTTCTCAAGGAACATCTATGCTTCCTCTATTGCTATGGTTTTCTCTAAGTATCTGGTTTTGGTTACTGTCAAAAATAGGACACAGGAAAATGAACATTTGTTCCAACCCACTCTGCTGCTCTTAAATAGTCATATACCAGATGTCAAAATATACAGGAAGAAATAACGCTCCCAAATCTCCAACTGAATGGTGGGAATTCAAGATTTCCTTTCAGGTAGAAAAGGAGCAGTTCCCATGGAAGAAATTATATACCTGAGTTGGTGCCCTGTCTGACAGAGTCAAGGTGGGCTTGTGTTGGGGGTGGCAGAAGCGCAGAGCTAAAGCTTCAGCCTGCTGGTGCAAATACTGACAAAGCTGCTTCTCCCAGTTTCTCTCTTTCAGGTGCTGTCTGGAATGGGAGGAGATGTGCGGCAGCGGGGCCTCCAGCTGTGCCTCACTGCTGTGCTGCTCCTTGGTGGAGGGAGAGGGAGAGGTAAGAGGAGATCTGGAAAAGCTCCGCTGTGGGAAGAGAGGCACATGCATGTACTCCTTTTTCATTCACAGACCCTAAAGTACACAAGACAAGACTTTGTGACTGCCCTTTCTGGGGAAGTGGCACAGCTGGCTGGCACCACCAGGCCTGGGTAACTGAGCACACGTTGGGCAACCTGGTCAGCAGAAAAACGTAGCCACTGCCCAAGGTCCCTGCCCTAAGATCTTATACTCATCTCACTCAGTAAAGCGGGATATAACAGAGGAAGAACATCATGAGGAAGGGTAGATTTGGTGTCAGTAGAGGAAGCACTAGCGAGTAATGCATTTGAGGTACCAAGTGAGCCCTCATCAGGTGACACACAAATGAGACTCTTGTTTCCTTCCTCTGCAGAGTCCCCTGGCACCCTGAGCTGCCTGAATAACTACGTGACTACAGTGAGCTGCGTGTGGGCAGTGGAGGAGCCCATGGGTGATGGACCTTTCTACCTGCATTTCACCAAGTAAGAGCTGCATTCCAAGTGCTGTCTGTGGCATCCCCAGCCCCAGCATGGGCAGGACAGCAAAGAGAAGAGGTGGGGCTGGCCGTGGGCTTTGCTCCCTCCACAGCAGGAGACCTGTGACACAGTTAGCTGTGACACACAAGCTGTTCCCTTAGTGCCTTGTTGTAGGCCCACAGCCCCAGGTGGTGCAGCAGAGGCCCAGCACACACGGGTGCATCATCTCACACCGGCTCAGGGCAGCCTGTCCACCCAGTGTCCCCTTCTGGGAGGGCCCTCTCAGCACACAGAGCCTTCCCATCCCAGCCTTTGCTCCCTGGGATCTGGGGGGCTTCCAGAGCCAAGGGCTACATTAGATAATTGACCTCATTGCTCTCTATAACTACCTAAAAGGAGGTTGTGGAGAGGAGGGAGCTGGGCTCTTCTCCCAGGTGACAGGGGACAGGACGAGAGGGAATGGCCTCAAGCTCCACCACGGGAGGTTCAGGCTGAACATTAGGAAAAAAATTTTCACAGAAAGGGTCATTGAGCACTGGAACAGGCTGCCCAGGGAGGGGGTTGAGTCACCTTCCCTGGAGGTGTTTAAGGGACGGGTGGACAAGGTGCTGAGGGGCATGGGTTAGTGTTTGATAGGAATGGTTGGACTCGATGATCTGGTGGGTCTTTTCCAACCTGGTTATTCTATGATTCTATGATTATTCTTTGGAGTCATTTCCTCAAGATGATATTTTCTGTCATTCATCCTGTTATGCTGTGCTGAAGCTTGTGACTGTTTAACAAACAAACAAAAAAACCCTAACAAACCAACCTTGGCCATGTTTTGCTGGCAGTACCAGTTTGATCATAGCAACAGAGGATTTAATGTACAACTTCTTAGCTTGGTGCTGTATGCTTGTAGCTGACTGCCCACCCACACCAGCTGCTTTCCTGGCAGTAATGCAGAGAGGCCCTCTTGCGTTCGGAGGGCGCAGGGGGCAGATATTAGGGGCTGCATCTGCTCCTCGGAGGTTTGGTGCTCTCAGCAGGGAGAGGATGAAGGAGCCTCCTTCCCCCCTCTCCACTCCTGCTGTGCTTTAGAATTTCTTTCTCCGCTGTCTGCACCAAAGAAGTTCGTGATCTTCTGGAATGTGGTGCTGTGCTGAGCTGCCACCCATCTTTCATAAAATGAAAAGCACTTAGTCATATGGCTTAAAGAAGCCCTTTTTATTTTTCTAGCCTCTGGTCAAAGGGCCACAACGCCAGCTGCAAACTGACTGCCAGAGAGAGTGTGCAAGATCAGTACCACTGTACAATCCATTTAGCCAGCCAGATCTTGGAAACAGATGGTTATAGAGTCTCCCTCCAAGGCAACTTCTTTGGGCATAATCAGACGTACGTTGCCTTTCCAGAGTACAATTGCCGCAAGCACAGTAAGTACAGACCAGCGCAGCTGTGGGCTGAGGCTCTGCCCATCAGCTTTGGGGTAGGCCTGATGTGCTAACAAGGGGTGTCTCAAAGACAGCAGGAGAAAATAATGGAAACAAGCTAGACTGCCCATACCTGGAGACTGCACTTTATGCATTTCAGTAGGGATGCAGTCCAGGTGTCTCTCCATTCTGGCTTTTCCAGGACTTCAGAGAGCGCTGGCTCTGAAGCCCCTTTCAAGTACACTTCTCACCTGCATCACGGAATCATAGGATGGTTTGGATTGGAAGGGACTTTAAAGCCCATCCAGACATTCTGGTCTACTGCTGGTCTTAGTAGCACCCTTTAAACCCAGCTTTAGCTTCCAAAACTTTAGTCAGACTGGTATCATGCATCTCCTTTTGTGTGCTCATGTCATGAGTATTGTGAAAAAAACTATCTCTCTATTTGCAGTAAAGCTTGATCCACCTTTCAACATTGAGAGCAACGTCACTGCCAGCCAGTGTCACATACGGTGGAGTGTGCCCTGGCACCTTGAGGAAATGCTGCAGTACGAGTTGCAATATAAGGAGTACTCCATGTCCTGGGAGGTAACCAGATGAGGCATACGCTGATCCTGCCGTGCTCTTTGGGTACAATGGCTTTGCTGCTCAGCTCAGTGCCTTCTGGCAGCTGGTTGTTTTCAGACTGAAAGATTTTATATAAAATATCAATACTGAAGATCAATAAATCTTCTGAACCCTGCATTCAGAAGTCATTCATTATCATGCAGTCCCTCTTCTTGCATCCAAGAAAAGAGGATTTAAAAGATGAAAGTGTGGGGGAAGGAGTATTTAAGAGATCATTCCTTTGCCCAGCCCTGTTAACAGAAATTCTTTGCAATATTTTGCAGGTTGCCTTGAACAAGACACTACCCAGTTCATTGCCACAGATCAAAATTGAAGTAGCAGAGCTTCACAGTGGCATCACTTACATTGCACGAGTTCGCTGCAAAGTTTCTGAAAATGAGAATTCGTACAGTAGCCAGTGGAGTGAGTGGAGCCAGACAACGGTTTTTCAAAGAGCAGGTAAAAAGAATCTTGCTTTTAACCTTCATTCATCTCTTTTCATGTCCATGAAAGGGAAGATACCTGGTAAAATGAAGCTTTTCATATCTGAACTAGCTTCCTTCAGGTTTTCATAGCCAAATTACTTCCCTTGAGGTCTTTAGTGGCCTGTTTCATTTGCATTGCTTCATTATTTGGGGTGCTAGCTTGACTTCTAGACTTCTTTTCAAATATTTTTGTGCTGTTTTTTTTTTCTAGATGTACCAAAACTGTCTGAAAAAATCCTGATTACCAGAACTATGCCATTCTTGATTGTTCCTCTGAGTTTTGGCACTCTACTGTATTTATTCTGGAACTTCAATCTTTCTTCAAGGTGTGTTTATAGTTTTTCATTAAGTTCTCCCCAATCTTTAAAGTCTGAAAATGGTAAATGGAGTGTCCTTATATCCCTTTTGTTTTCTGTTTGTGCTCCCCAGACTCAATCATTTTCAAAAGCTCTTTTGACAATATTGAGACATGAGATGTTCCTTGGTGGATGATAATTAACGCCCCACTACACAATCCTTAAGGAGAAGAAAGTGCCTTTGTGGCCACCTGAACTCAGTTAAAGCTCAAGGTTAAGGGTCTCTTGAAGTTAAAGAAACTTAAACCCATGGAACATTTTGTTAAGTTTCATGTAAAATTAAAAGTGCAGGTACACAGCAATGCACAAAGGCGGTTAAACTGATGCAAATAATAAACTACTTGTGACATACCTGGCAGTAGTCAGTATGTAAAATACCAACGCAGGCAAACTACACTGACTTGAATTCAGTGTTTCTGGGACCAGGTGACACAGAGAAAAGAAGTGTCTCTAGAATCTTGGTTCAATCATCCTCTGCAATTTGTTATGCTGGCAGAGCAAAAGTAAATCTTCCTTTTCTGCCTTGACAAACATCATCCTGAGCCACATACATGTTGAAAGAGAATACATGATGTCCATATGATAAAATATTTTTACAGGATTGACTCTAATAAAGAGACTAGGATGTCTGGCAGAACTTCTGTCTAAATGGAATGAGATTAGAACTCTCTAAAACACTTTCAGAAACAGTGGTTTAGACCAAATAAGTTGCTAAATAAATGTGCAAGTAGCTCAATAAATATGAGCAATAGGATGGTGTTAAGTGTGTGGCATATAGCATTCCTCAGAAAATTTTAGGACCACTTCAGGTTAGAAATATTAAACGCATGCATAAGAGGCAGATAGACAATTGCATGAGGTGTCAGAAACTATGTGAAATGAATGGGCTTCTTGTGTAATCTTTCTGAAGTAGGTGTGGGGCTTTCATCTAATTAGTGTGTTCTATCATAGAGACAGAATACAGAAAAATTGTTGGTTTTATTTGTGTTCTCACTTCAGGGCTAAAAGCCTCTCTTGCTTTAACATTCCCACGCCAGCTGCTTTCTTTCAGCCACTCTATGATCTGCACAATGGGAACTTTAAGGTAAGAAATAAGTTTCACTGCTTTCTTATGACCTTTGGTGCATGAGGGAAGGATTTTTTTACCCTGAGACTAATCATTCCAGCTCCTGAGCAGAATGACTGACACACAATTATGTTTTTATGGGGAGTTTACAGTTTCTCAGTTTTCTGCCTGCACATACTAGCTACACAACCAGAGCTTCTGTCCAGATTCTCTCTCCCTAGAAATAAAACCCCTCCAGTCACATTCTCCTTATCCATGCTGAAAATGAAGGGGGCACCCTGTCTTTGCAAAGCCAAAGCAATACAAGCAGCTTCCAGTATCTTCTGGAGGTGAAATCTTGACAATTTCTGGCAAAATCTTGTGAAACTAACAGCCAGGTTCTCTATCCACTACTCTAATTTTGCCCAGTAGATGTGCACTAAACCTCTGGATTATCATGCCAAAGCCATATAGTAAGAGCAGTTATTTTGCAAGTTCCAGCCCTAAGCAAAATGCCCTGAACTTACTGATCCTTTCACTAGGACTGGGTTGGACCTAACGACACTTGTACCCAACTCAGAAGAGAAGAGGCCAGCAACTCAAACAAAGTGATTGCGGATGGAGTTTCTGATTTAAACAACCAAGAACTGATTTCCCAGATCTTCTTGAAACCTATGGAAAGCACAAATCTGATTGCTGCAGAAGAAAACTTTGCATTTGTCTCATGTGCAAGCTGGCAGTATGTTCCCAGCAGGTATATAAGAGCAGAAGAGAGAGAACTGAGGCTGGGACTATTATCTGCACAAAACCACACCGATGAGACAGTTGGCCTGAAAATCTCTGAAATACTTAAAGCCAACCGTGAGAATCCTAGCATGGGAAGAAATTATCCTTCTCACTCACAGCACGGAAAGGATGACTTCTTTATGCTTCAGGAATCCTTGGAGATAGTAAATGTACCCTTTAGCAGTAGTGAATATTGTACCTTGTGTGACAACGATACCACAGGAGGTCTGATTTCTGCTGAACTACTGAAGCTCTCCAATGGTAGCAGTTTTGTCAAACATCAGAATGATCAGAGTGACCTTCCCTGAGAAAAACTGCCTGCAAAGATCTTTACATTGTCCTCACCTCCTGACACTGGATTCCCGAGTGGCTTAAATGGTGACCGTGCAGATAATTACAAACGCGTCACTTTTAGCTATATCCTCTATTTCTGTACTTCAAAAGCAGATTGTGACCAACTCCTCTGGCAGGCAAAAGCCATCCATACAGGAGTGGCAAAGGAGACACATGATGGTGCCTTTCCTAAACAGACCCCCTGGCAGCAGCAGAGGTCCAGCAACCCCTGCATCTGAGGGAGCCACAGCAGACCTGCTGGCTTTCCTCAGGAGAAGCTAGAGGAATTGTGTGCCTCTCACTTGCCCTGCAAGATGATGCTTTCCAAATTTCCTTGGGAGAAAATAGCTCAGCACTGCTCTTGTTAGATAGCTCTTTCCTCACTGCAAATCAAATTAACCCAATGTTTTCTCAATCCTAACCATTAGCACCTGCTGTACTGGGAAGCAGCAGTGTTTGCAATGTGATGGACCATGGTTTAGACTCGAACATTCTTTGAAAACTATGTCCAATTATTTGTAAAACCGTGATAAACAATTTTTGCTAAAAAAGGTAATTTTGCTTTGTAATATGATGCTGATGACTTCAAATCATTCCTGATTTTATCAGAATTTATAATTGCACTATTTAAAGGTAATCAGGCAGTGGGCCCTTTTCGTTATTATCCTGAGTGGCTATGATTTTTTGTTTTACAGTAACTAAGCCCCATGTAATGCTTTGATTTTAACAAAAGAAATATTCCAAGGTTAAGTGGCTGGGCTGGTCTAAAAGGAGAAATGTGAAAAGCAAGAATAGCACAAATGAGCTTTATTTAACCACAGAACAGGACAGGCCCACTGCATCTCCAGGGCTTTCACTATTTCTCTAGAACTGAGGAGTCCTTACCCTATCTGTTCAACAGGTACAGTCTTTCTGAGCCAAATCTCTGGAGGTTTAATTGTTGCCCTAGACATAGAAAATCCTATATATATAATTGATTACCCACAAGTAGATTCATGGGGTCTTAGTTACACCTCCTAGATTTAAAGGGCTCGACAGTTTCAGCGAACACCCTGAGACGTGTACATGTGCATCTATACCAATGAGGATTATTTCTGACAATACAAAGATTTCAGTTATAACTAACAGAGTAAATCGAGACACCTTTCCCAAAAATGTTTGCCAAAGCATAGAACTACCCTAGGAAGATTTTGTCTGGGAGAAAAGCAGTGACAGAATGAGCAATTCACATCCAGCTCGTGCGACAGCCACAGAAGGTGCCAGCAGTGATTTGGTTTCAGTATTATAAGCAAAAGGGCTTTCCTCAAAAAATGTTCCCTTTCTGGTCCTTTGTCCTTTTTATCCTGTAAAAACTATATTCAACGGTGCTTTTTATACTATACCACAATCTAATGGCAGGAAAAGAATGTGATGTTATTGTCATTAACAGCTGCTAGTGTCTCAAACTACAAATCTTCAGCATCAGAGGGATGCTTCCTGAAATTCAGATAAATCGTATCTTAAAACTCTCAGACCTTGACAGTGCTTGCTTGACATGTCTGCACAGGCTGAATCAGTCTCACAAAGTCTTGTTCAGTTCACAAGGTATTCCGTACAGGTAATATTAGCAAAAGGAGAGTGGGAACAATTGTATTCAGATAGGAGTCAGGAGCAGTGGGTCAGGCTATGGGAGGGAGAGCACAAAACTTACTGAGTTAAACAAGCTCTAATGACTTTGAGCTGCTTCTGCTTTTATGCAGCTACTTATAAAATGGGGAAAGTGCAAAGAGGAACAGTACCACAGCAAAATTAGTTGTCGTAGCTAAAAAAAAAAAACAACAAAAAACCCTCTGCTTTATTATTAGGTCTTTGGAATAATCACAGCCTCATTTTTATTCAAACAATGAAAAACTAAATCTTTTTTTCTAGAAAAGCAGTGTATGAAATCTCATTTTTTTTCCTCTCCTTTCGCTTTGTGTTTCTGTTTTGGTTTTAGGTTTTGTTGTCTGGGTTTTTGGCAGTGTGTTTGAGACTGATATTAGGTTCGAGCTATGTTTTTTCACAGCTTCTCCCAGAATCTCTGAACTGGCTTAGAGGCAAACCTCAGCCTTAAGTGTGATATGCATCCCTCTGGTGGGAAACTACCATCCTAGTAAGGAGACATAATGTATCTTGTGATCAAGCCTTTGAAGCTTTTCATTTCTTGGGACGATGGAGTGCATACTATGGGTATCATCTGCAACTAGAACGAGGTGACCACTATTTCCCCCTTTCTTTTCTTCCTCTTTCATTTCACGAAAGAAAGTAGTTTTAAAGCATTACTTAAATATCTTTTGAATCACCAAGGAGTTGAAAATATTCTGTGACAGATTTTCTTCCTTAAAGTAAATAAAATAGAAGAACTAGCACTGTATGATTGTTTACAAGTAAATAAAGCAGAGGAATTATCGCAGACTTTGATTTTTCAGAAGTTAGGGCCTGAGAGCTTTGGAAAGAACTTTAGTTTAGCAAACATTGACTACCTGAATCATTACTAAAAGTTGGCTTGAAAACATTGTAGAAGAAGTAGGAGAGGGAAGAACTAAAAGCTCTCCTTAGTTTGCAGACTAAAGCGCTAAGCCAGTGCTGCTGCTACCACCATCAACAGGAAAGGGGACAAGAAGGTGCCTGCATGAAGATGTATTTTACAGCTCATAAAGGCAAGGAGAACCGGCACGGTGAGCTATCCCATAGTGTGTGTGTAGCATGTGAGAACCAATTCAGTTCTGGTAGTGATAGAAGCTGTATGTCCATCAGACACACTGCTATCTGGTCATCTGCACGCTCATTTCAAGAGGAGTAAGAACATCAGTCTGCATGTTTCTCAACAGTAAAGGTATCACAGCAATGACACAAACTCATTTTGAAAGAGCAATAAACATTAAGACAGCACTCAATCTGTTGTGCCTCCTGTTAGGATGACTTGTTTTCACCGTGTGGCTTCTAATGCATCAAAGCAAAAGGCAAGTGTCAAGTATTGCTGTTTGTTGTGCTGAAACATTGCCCACAGCACTGAGCTGCAGATCATTGATCTGTAAATTCCCCCTTCAAGGTGCAGAAACCTGGCCTGTGAAAGCAATCTTTTTTCCCGAGACTGCCATTATGCTCCAATGAAGCCATATATCTTTTCCTGGCTAAGTAAGCAGATGGGAGGAGTGTAATTCCAGAGGCAAGAGTTCTTTTTAGTTTACTTTTGTTAAGTTTGGACATTGTGTAAACAAAGGACAGAGAATGTTGGTTAGGCTCAGAGCAGCACCTCTTACTAACCGCCCACTGTGAACTATCAGTTCCAGCTCCACAGCCCTGTCCCTCAATCTTTCCTGCAATGCTCCTGTGAGTCTCGAATCCTGTGCTGCAGAAGCCTTTCTCTATCACCACAGGCCTTTCCAGACAACCACATCCTCCCTGAGTCTTCCAGCATCCCTCAGCAGAGTGCGTGTCCTTTCACAGAGCCACCCACATGTTCATTCACCTAGCCCATAAAAACACCAATACGCTAACATAGCCTGTTGAATCTTCAGTAATTTAATCTGATCTGCAGATATGTTCCTGCTAGAGGCACAGCAATTCTGAAGGTAGAGCCGCTAATCAAGTACAGAGATCAAAACTATCACTTCTAAAGCAAGAATCATAAAGTTTGATGACATCCATATTTATGTCCTAGTGATCATAATCGGAAAAGAGGAGAGGATGTTCTTTTTATGCTAGGAAAGGGAATGAACACATAGCAGGGAGTGGTTTGCTTGTTTTTAACAACATGCAAGCCAAGACGAAGTTGCAACACAGAACTATAGCACTTGGATTGCTTCTACTTTGATGCTCCTGGAACCAAGTTAATTGACAAAATCCAAAATCTCAGCATCAAATCATATTATTTTAGGGGGGGTGAGCAGATCGATTTCATCAACACACTTCCTGTTTTCAGCACATATTGGAACGCAGCAGCCAAACCACTGTGACAGCATCAGCTGTAGAGATCATGTGCGTGTGGCCCTGTATTATGCAGTATCACCTCTGTCTAGAAGCAGTGAATTTATGTTAATACGATACTGCGGGCCCAACACAATATGGCTTTTTGAGCCAAGCTGATTCACGTGAACCCAAATACAGGCAGTGCCAGAGCTCACTACAGTTTAAACACAAGTAGAGAGTTGTCTTTTGTGTTATCTTTTTCTAATGTGGCCTGCCAAATGCTGAAAAAGTTGTATGTCATTGGCAAATCTAAATAAAGCATTAGTTCAAGAAAGGAATCAGGGCATCAGTGTGAACAGCTCAGTGAGGACTTTTTGTAACATGCTTTTACATTCAAAATCAGACAATAGATGTATTCAGAATGAGATTCACGGTACTAGATTAAATCACATACATCAATAGCATGCCTCACCTGGTTTCACTGTGCAGAACTGGTTACCCCATCTTCATAATGAGATTATGGCTTTCAGGAGCTTGCACAGCAGTTCCCACAGCTCAGCATATTGCAGTAGGAGTCGCACCAATGCCAAACACGCAAGTAACACAGCCCTTTAACTCCCAATACCAGGTTCTTCTTTACACAGTTAAAAACTCGTATATGCCATTTAAAGAGTCCTGGTCTCTTCCATCACCTTCCCTTATTTCATGCCCTAAAATCTGCTCTGCTGCTACCACTGAACTGAGCTATATATACCTTTCCTAGAGGTGTTTAAGGGACAGGTGGACGAGGTGCTGAGGGACATGGTTTGGTATTTGATAGGAATGGTTGGACTCGATGATCCGGTAGGTCTTTTCCAACCTGGTGATTCTATGATTCTATGTTGCCAGTTGGAGATATGCATGAAATTATTTGATCAGCACTCTGTGGGAGGGAGAAGGCAGGATCCCTGCGGGAAACCTTGGACCAGCTCTGAGCAAACCAAGGCAGTGAGCTTGGTAGTGCTCCTGGGGCTGGGAGGATCCGGCGGCGGGGAGGCCCCCCCTAGTCTGAATGACCTGAGGGAAAGCATCGGCTTGGTTTACAACGTGGCGCGTGTCAGATCTTCTAACGTTTGTTGCAGTCCAAGTTTTCCCACTGCAGCAAGAGTTGCCTCGTGTGACCCCCTCTCAGGAAATGCAGCTGCTGAGGTCATGCACCCTTGCAGGGCAGGGCACCACCTGTAACTCCAGTAGGCAAGAGCAGAAGATTTTCTTGTCCAGAAAGGGTAGAGAGAAGTGGTGTTTTTTTAAATTGTGCAAGGGAATCATGGAAAATAAAACTTCTGGGGAAACATCAATGATGAATTATGGTAAGGAAAGTAGGAGAAACTCTGCCAAGTAGCAAAAAGCTTTTGCAGAGCTTAGGGCATTAATGCTGTAACAGAATAATTCACGTTATTAATTTTAGCGAGAGGAGGGTAGCTCACACAAAGTTTCAGTTAAGCCCCTAGCGGGTGTGTAAAGTTCTGCAGGGCCAGATGGAATTCACCATGAAGTACTTTTTGCAAAAAAAAAAAAAAAAACCCAAGTGAACCTTAAATAACTTTCCAAAGCAGATGCTGCAAAATTATTTCTGAGAAACCGTGCAGAATTAGCCTAGAGGACTTCTGAAAGATAACCACTCTCACTTTAATGAAGGAAAAATGGGGCCCAAAATAATGACAAACCTACAAGCCCAACTTTGTCTTTAAAAGGATTCTGGAGTAAATTACTAAACTTGGTTTTAATGTCTTAAATATTAAAAAGCAAGCACGAAATAAATGGATTCATCAACTTGGCTTTGACAAGAGTTTATTTCCAGATGACGAGGAAGGAGCAGATCTTACATGCTTTGACCTCGGTAACATTTTTGACACATCTCAATTGCTAAAGAAGGCACCTGGCCGAGGCGGCACCCCCGGGGCTCGGGAAGGGGCGACCCCGCTCCTGACAACGCATTCGAGTCTCGCCGCTAACAGCTCCTCACCGCCCCGAGCTCTCGGCGGTGTCCCCCCCCGCGCCGGGGACACGAGATCCGCGGATCCCGGGCTGTCCGGCGGTGTCACCCCTCGCTCCGCGGTCACCCGCCCCGCAGACCCCGTTCTCGGCTCTGGGCCCTGAGGGGCGGGCGGGGCCGTGGGGCGCCCGCCCCGTGACGTCATTTGTCCGCGCGGTCGCGTCGTGACGCGCCTGGGGGCGGGGCCGGAGCGCTGCCCTTCCCGCCCCTCCCCCGCCGCGCATGCTCAGAAGGGGCCGGCGGGGCCGTCCCTTCCGGTGCCCCCCCGCGAGTGACAGGCAGCTCCACCAATGGACGAGAGCTTGGAGCGGAAGTCCCGCCCGCGTCGGGGGGGGAATTGTTGTGGGTGACGTCACGGGGGACGCGGGCGCCCATAGGCGCGGGCCGGGGCCGCGCGCGGGGAGCTGAGGGGGCAGCGCGGGCCGCGCCGGCCGGGCGGGCCCATGGCCAGCGCCAGCAGCCGCCTGGTGAGTGCGGGACGCGGGGGCCGCCGGGCTGGACCGCGCAGTGGGACGGGGGGTGCGCGGCCCGCCGCCGCCGCTCCCGGGCCCCGCCGCGGCGGGAGGTGGAGGCGGAGCCGGTGTCGCGGCGGGGCCGCCGGGCCGGGCGTAGCGCCCGCTCCGAATCGCGGCGGGACGGGGCGGGGGCCCAGCTGCGCGAGGAGACCTGTCAAGGCGCCGGTGCCGCCCCGCCCCTGCGTGCGGGCTGCCGGGAGCCGGGGCTCGCCGCGCTCCGCCGGCTGCAGCTCCGCTCCCGGCGCCGGAGGCTTCTCCGTCGGTTGGCGCTGGTCGAGGAGGGTCTCGAGGAGACCTGCCTAGCGGCCCCGGTCCTGTATCGGAGGGCGCCCCTCTTCCTACTCGGTGCTTTCCTCGCTGGGGTGTTACGTGTAACCGTGTTTGTTGACTAAAGATGAGAATTATTACGTGGAATAGCCCTGCAGGGAGACCATGAAATACTGCGTCGAGGATTATGAAATAGAGTAACGTTTGACTATTAAAGGAATTAGTTTTGCTTTCCTGCCACTTGATAGAGCTCCTTGTGGCTGCTTCTGAGCATCGAGGATGACTTCTTTTTACTTGGACTCTTTTGAACAGCGAATAACACCTGCCTTTGTGCTTCTGTCCTTGCTTGGTTGCCTCCCTTTCTAAGTTTTTAATCTCCACAATACTTCCATTGCTGTTTCTTTTTTACATACATTTTAAGTCTCCGTCTGTAAGAGAAACCCCCAGAGAGGCAATGAATGGGCAACAAAGTTGATGGCCATTTTTACTGAAACTAAACTTTTTTCCAGGGTAACTTATTTTTACTTCTTTCTCTTCCATCCTCTTTAATATTTCTCTGGTCAGGTAAGTGTGCTGACTGGCAATAGCAGAGAGAGGTGGCTCAATTCAGCTAACTTTGATAATTCAGATGATGTCAAATATAGGGCGACAATATTTCTGAGACTCTGAACAAGCTGCTGTTCATATCTGTGTGGTGGAATTACTGGCATTGGTAAGTTTTCTGATTATTTTACTATAAATGCAAAAGGCTGGTGGAGGAAGTTGAGCACAGCTTTGAAACGACTATTCCAGCCTTCCTCTGCTGTAACTGTTAATTTTTATATTTATATCTGAGGGGACACTTCCTAAGCCATTCTCCTATTTTCTGAAGATGTAGTACCAGGACAGAATTGCAGTTTTTAAGAAGAAAACTACCTTAGTGCCACTTTAGTTGCGGGTGTCAGTGTGGTTTTCATTCTTTTCTGTTAAAGCCCTCAGTGTTAGCATGTTTGGTCTCCTATCAGGGAGTGCTCTCCCGCTCAAAATGAAGTCTGGAAGAGCAGTTATTTCAATCAGTGTTTTCTGCAACATCAAGTGTAGTTGCTCTAGCAGTTATTAGATTCTACTAGTGTTTCTGACCTGATCAAACCTATATATCTTAGTGACAGATGTGTCTGAACAAAACTGCCAGCCTCCCCTCCCCACCCGTCTTCCATCGTGGAATACTAACTCCACTTCTCAAAGAACTGGGTTCTTAATAGAGAAAGTTCTGTATCTGTTTTAGGAATTGGAGTAGGCTACATTAGAGTTCTGTCTGTAGTTATTTGTAGGTATAAAACTCCCAGATGGGGCTCAAGGGGTTTCCCTGCTTTAGGCCTGTCTGCCTGATCTTCTTGTCCCTTGGTTTTCACAGAAGTCTGTGACGAGTCTGGGTCACTTATGCACAGGCTCTTAACTGGGATACGTTTTCTGATTCTCCCCTACTGAAGCAGGCTGCAGGAGTAAGAAATAGTAAAAGATACAGATGTTGAGATCATGCTCACAGGTGAAAAACAGGAAGAAGCTCAAGAGGAGCAATTTTATATGTATTTGTATTTCTACCATAGGAAGTGCTAGTAACAAGCAGAAAGGAGATGATCCAGAGAATAATCCAATGTAATAATAGCAATGTTCAACTAAGCAGTTAATCCACTGTGTGGGTAAGCTTTTTTTTTTTTTTAAAAGCAATTCTTGAGATTTTTTTCTCTGTTACTTACAGTGCTAGAAGTAATGTCAGTTCCATAGAGGTCCTGGGTCCTGAAACTCTGCAGTGTCCAGCTACAGCCTAATTGTAATGTACCCTGCAGACCTGAGCTCCTTTCACTTCCCTGAAGCAGATCAATTGAAAGGCACCGTTTCAGGAAAAACTTGGAAAGGGGTGCTGGCTATGGAAGTACTTGCAGGAGTTTTGGTACAGAAGGCACGAAACCAAGGGCACAGTCACTTTGCTAGGCTGAAAAAAGTAATAAGCTGGCAGCGTATTAAAAATAGGTTTGATCTGTGGAGACATGAAATATTTTAGTAATTCCTGTTTTTTTAACAGTAATCTTGTGTTTTACCTGTTTTTCCTAGAAAAACTGTATGGGTTGTGGTAGAACTAGCACATTTTTGACATCAGGAAATATGCAAATGAGTAATTACTTTTTAGTACAGATAGATAAAAACTTAATTTTGAAGACACTGCATTTGAAAGATAAAGTCTTTCTCCATTTGAGCTTCTGAAGAATTTGTATCAAGCCAAGGAATTATTGTTTCTTGTATTTCAAATGGGAACACTTTTTTTGCAGAGGCGCAAGTTAGATAACGTGTGTTAATAAAGAAGCAAAAACGGGGAAGGAGCTGATATTTTCTCACTCCTTCCCTTCTCTTTCTGACGTCTTATTTGCAGGTAAGCTTGTGGCAAGTTACTAAGGTCAGACTGGAGCATGTGAAGGTACCAAACACAAATGCATAAAGTTAACTGGTCTAGAACTCTATTTTTCCCACCTTCCGAATTGTTGTCATCAGCCCCATAAGAAACAACTGGCTTGTTGTGTTACTGTTGAAATTGAGACTTGCCTTCTGCTTTAAAAGACAAGCTGTAAATACTTAACCGGGCATATTTCCTATAATTCCTCATGGTGAAAAATTGCAAGGATTAACTTGTTTAGCACATTCTTCTGACAAAATATTAGGTTTGATGTTCAGTTCTTTATCAGCCCTGCAGGAATTTTCAGTTCTTAACTGTGATGTCCAGCCTTTGCACCCTCCAACTCTATGTGCTGCCCCTTCTGTGTGGCTGCTTCTCTGCTCTTCACACAAAGCTGTTCACTTTGCCTCCCAGAATTGCTAGCACAAAAGTCTAGGATAGGAATTCCTTTTGTGTTTGTTAACATGAGCCCCAATCCATGTGGCACAGCACCTCTTGGTCTTGGTGTGCTTCATGAGATAACTGGTGGTGTAGAATACGATCCAGACTATTGCAAGTACAGATGGCTTTTGTTTTCTCGTGAGCTGGCCTGGATCTGTTTGTGTGACACACATTCTCAATGACTTGTTTACATACACAGCTATTTGTGCCATAGGCTGACTTCAGGTTCTTGGAGATTTCTGTGGTTTCCTCTTCCTGATCAGTTTTGAGGCTGGGGGGAGGTGGTGGAAGGAGGCATTAAATAATCTCTGCCCCTGAAGGTGCTTGGCACTTGAGTGCTTTGCTTAGCAGTCAAGAGGTTAGAGGGTACAGGGCCAGTATGCAGATTCTTACAAATCCTTTCATTAGCTTTAATCCCTACCTGAATTTGGAATTAGAATCCTGGAAATCAGTGGCAGGAAATACCACCATTTGTGTAAGGCTGGCAAATTAGAAAAAGGCATTTGCATTAACTACAATGTTTAGGTCCACATTGCTCTGTATGTGACAAGTTCCTTTCTATAGAAACAAACCCAATCTTGTAGGTAATATACCTTTATTCCCTAAAGGAAGGAACTGCATTTAACAATATAAAGGTGTTCTTCGTGCTTTTGAATCCTTGAGCCTGTTGGTTATATTTTTGCTGATAAAACATGACTTGGATTTCTTCATTACTCGCTCACAGAAAAACTGTGGTAGATTTACCGCAGAAAGCAAGGAACTGGTGGTGGGTGATCAGTCATGAAGGAGGCAGAGTGTCAGAGCTGAGCTCTGTTTCTCATGGTTTGAGATTATTTTATATGAACAGTACAGTATGTCTCCCCAAACTTTGAAACACTTCTCTGTATATGGTGAACTCGCTGAGGATGTACACCCAGAAAGCTTAAGAAGATAAATCAGTTAATTTTGATTGTTTTTCAAAGTTAATCTTCTTGATTGTTTTGAAGATAGGGCTTGAATCTTCCAAAATCGATTTCAAGTATCAGGCAAACAACTGCCAGCTAGATACTTGAGGCTTTTTTCACAACCTACTTGTCTTACAGTAATACGAAAAAATATCCCTGAAAAGAACATTTTTACTCATCAATTCTCATAGGTTATTATTTTACATATATATATATGTATATATATGCATTTAGAGCATGGGGTGATGTCAGAATTAGCCTGGACTTATATATATTACCTCTGAAATAATAGCTGTATCTTATGATGATTACAAGTATTTTCAATGTTACGTTCATATTACTTTCATTTATATTTAAGTTATATGAGGGCCGTTATTACAGCAAGCAGACTATATTGACTTGAATTCTTTTCATACTTCTGTTTCCCGCTATCATGAAGATCACAGACTGTTTACTATCGCGAAGATTACAGACTGTTTAGGTAGAAAACTGTCTTTGAAGAACTATCTTATCCAAGCTTTCCGCTTCCATTAGCTCTTACAGTCTTTAATCTTGAAATGTACTACCAGGACATTATTGTTAAAGAAGTTGTCTTCTCTTTTAGATGATGGTCATTTCTAAGATGCTTCGTTAAGAGATTTTGGGCGGGGGAACAGTTTTACGCAGTGCTTCAGTGAACACTTACCTTCCAGGACCGGAGAGGTTTCACGTGATGCTGAGTGGGAAGGTGAGCGTAGTTGTTCTGGTGGGTCAGGGCCCAGACTTTTTTAATCAGTTAGCTCTGTAGCCTGTTTAAACAACAACGAAATCCTCCCTTTATACAGCAGAATGGCTTTTGAAATTTGCGTGGTTTATTCATAAAAAATAGTCTATTAAGCAATGGTTTTTTCATGTGGCAACTTCTGAGATCAAAAGATTTCACTCCAGATCAGTGTATGACTTTAGATTCTTTTGCAAAAAACAAGGCTGTGTTAAAATAGCTTTTAAAATTGAAACATGAGATTTCAATTTGTTATTTTAAATGCAGTAATTGGTAACCAGTTATGAACCTTGATCAAGGACGTTCTTGACAGCATCTAGTGATGCTTTTCAAGGCATATGAATGGATTTTCTCATTAGGCAGATATTTTAATCCTCTAAAGGTAAATAGGTGTCTTATTAAATTCTTCTAATCATCTGACAAACTTCTAAGCATGTATAAATAAATATAAAACTGACGTTCAATAGAGTGTACAGTAGGTTGACAGAAAGAGGATGCTGTTGGCCACAACAGAGAGCCTGACAAGTCCATTTTTACAAGCAAGTCAGCAGAAATAGACGTGAGGATGTGAGGGGTGAGATTGGCTGTTGACTGCAGTTCGTGAAAGTGCTCTGTCTGTTACTATTCTGGTTTGCCTTCATTCATGGCAGTCACACCGATGTCGCAGTGTACAGAGTTAATGAAAGGAAATCTGGTGTTGAATATTGATAGAGATCACATGGTGATCCTAATGTACCCTGCTGACTACGCCTGAATGGGATTGGTATGTGATGGGAAATGCCACCTGGACAGTGCACCCTGCACTGGAATGGTTGCTTTTATTTGCATTTTGTTATACAAAGAAACACTAACTCAGAATATTAATGTAGGTTCCTGGTGGCTGAACTGTCCTGTGTTGGCCTGCATTCTCTATTTAGGTGCTTTGGGGAGTAGTTTAAGGAGATTTATTTAGGCCCCTCTTAGCACCTGACCGAGTTGCTTTTTTTCTTTGTGGGGTGTGCTAGAAGTTCCAGGGTGTGTTGTGTTGTGTTCCAGCCTTTGAAGTGAGGGCTGTCACAAATAGGTACTGGAGAACCTGGAGAAAGTAAACATTTTCGTTGTGGGATATGGCAGTGGGAGGAAGATGATGGAAAAGCTGTGCATCATACCTGTTAATTGCCCCTTCTTATGCTATGTTGCTTTCTGAATCCCATCACCTTTTAAGCAGACTTTGCTGATGTAGGGTGTACGTGTTTGTATTGGTTTGTCTTCATGACAGTCTGTGAACTTCTTAGCGTGAGTCAGTGACTCATGATGTACACTGCTCACTAATTCTTAGAGCTGGTAAGACTTGGGTTGAGTTGCAGGTGATCCTGATTTTGAGATCTGTGTTCTCTGATACTGCAGGGCTAAAAGATTACTAAGCACAGATTTCCAGAGAGAGAGGGGGACTGTCAAGTGGTGTGGGGTTTTTTTTCCTTCAGTTTTTAAATTTACACTGTGATTCTTGCTTTGAACCTTTTCTGTCTCAGACTCAATCTAGATGTGAACCAGAAGTGATTCTTGTTTGGGGTTGACTATTAGAAGTTGTTTAAGAATTTTAAAAGTTTTACTTGGAACATGTCCTGTATTAATTTTCCTCCACAGTATTCTGTATTTCAGGTGTTATGAGGCTGAGTCAAACGTTTAATGGATGTCCATCGGCATTGTTTCATTTAGTAGACCTGTAATACAATTTATACAAAACATTCGTACGGTTACGCCAGTGTGCCACCTTATGCAATCCTATCAGCATTGTTTATAATCAAAACAGGGGTATCAGTTGAGGTGTGGAGCCCATGTTGCTTTGTGTAAATAATTCTTTCCTTGGAAGTTCTGCTTCCAAAAAAATGTGCCATATAGGTAAGTGGATGGAAGAGCTTTTCTAATCGTGCCTGCCCTGTGTCTTGTAGCAGCTAGAGATTCAGTAACACAGTCAGCTGTCGGACTGAGTGTTACCAGACCAGTGATAGCTTAGGATCCTGCTCACACTGACTTGCTTTGTAACAGAAATGAGGTTTCACTAGTAGAGTTTCAGTGGTAGCGAAGGTACTCAGTCATCATCAGGGCTCAGTATCGTGTCAGTGAGATAGGAGTCAAAAGATACCGGAAGCTTCAGAAGGCCCGGTCTCTGCAAGTTTTCTTACAGCTTTTTGCTGATGCGGTTCTACCAACTCTAAGTGGTGTTGTGGTGTGCTCTGCTACATGTGAAGACTGGTATGTGGGAACATGAGTAGTCTCTGCAGATGTGTTTTGGAATCTTTCAAAATAAAACCAAGAAGGTGAATAATACAGGACACCCAATATTAAACAAGCACATGTGGAGTATAGGAAGAAGTGTAGGAGCAACTTTTTCACACCTAGTTGCGTAGTTCTGTCATTCCTTAGGTAACTGATAGACTTTAAGTCTACAGCGTCTTCCTGTGTCCTTGTTCTTGATTTTGACTTTCCCTTGAGAAAGTAGGAGACTGACTGACGTTACATCTGGGCTGGAAATAACCTTCTCTTCCTACAAAGTCCTTTACTCTGATCTCCTCTTCCCTCAGGACTTTTCTATACTTGATATTATTTGACTTAGTTTCAGATATTGTGCAAAAAAATATACTGCATCCATCACTTCACCCCCATCCCATTTTCTCTCAGTGCTCTCTGGTGCTTTTGTCGTGTGTTTTTTTTTGTGTTTGTTCTTTCAAAGTGATCTTACTAGCTGCAGAATCTAATGGGATCCCCCACAGTGCTGCTGCTTTGCTCACCTGTGAAACCTGGGTTACTCTAGAATGTCCTATCTGGGGCCTGTTCATCATTTAAATCCTAATATTTCATCTGTGTGCATGTGGGGTTTATTTACTGTATTTCAGCTACTGGGATGTTTCTTATATTGGCATCACGGTTGTGTCAGCCTTGCTGCCTCTTGACTGGAAAGAGCACAATGTTTTTTAATTCTAGCTGCTGTGTATCTTTACACAGGCTGCTGTTTGAGCAGCTGTCTGAAAGGCAGGCAATTCAGTTGGGCTGTGAGAGCGTTGGGGACAGTAACTACTCTGGGGAAGGTGTCAGCTAAAATATCTTCCCTTCTGCCTCTTGGAAGATGCTGTTTAGAGCAGTTGCTGAATAATAGTTAATTTTCAGTCTTTTATGAATTGATATTTATATTTATATATCAGTAATGGAGAGCAGAGGAAGAGGAGAGTAATCGTTGTCCCATTTTTGACCTTGTTAAATTCATCTCAATTTAAAAAGCACATGTTCACGTGTTTGTGCCTTGTTGTTCTGTGAGCTCACTAAAGATATAAGTAAAGTGCATTTCTGAATTGTCTCTTGTTTTTGAAAGAAGTGTAGCAGTAAATAAGCACTGCTTTTCCCTTCTGCATAGAGCACAGCCAAGTGAGTAACTGCTGATTTGGGAGCTGGGTGCTTTAAGCCTTTATGCATGATTGAACCAAGTCCAATTCCCCTTCTAAAGTGGTTTATGATAGAAATGCAAAAAATTGTTCTGAATCAATTTGAAATTCATGAGAAAATTCTTTGTCAGAAGTAATATTTATATGTATACCACTGCGAGATGTTACAGACTTGGCCAGGGTTGCATAGTGCCTCTCTTCTGAGGTTGTGCGATTTTCATTGAGTCATAGGTTCATTGTGCTAGATGTACATTAGAATACTGAGATTAAAAAATAGTGTTCAGACATTAATTTTCTTAAATATTTCTCTGTTTGCACACTGGTTCAATTGTTACTGTCAGAAGTAGTTCACCAAAGCTCTCCTATTTTCTGTGCTTTCTGGGCAGTTCCAAGTAAAATGTTTGCAGCAGGCACTCACCAGACTAATGGAGATTCATTGACAACAGGGAGGGAAGGCAGCTTAACAAGTTTCCTTGGTTTAACTTGGGAAAAGCTGATAAAAGGGTACCAAATGATGAGTTGCCATGTGTTACCAGAGTCGACATTTAGAGTGTCTTCTTGTACTTGCTGTTTTCTGGGTTGTAGCTGGTTGTTTGTTTTGGAAGTGGGATGTCTTTATGTGCCTTATTTAAATTGTACATATGGTCAATCTCTCTTGTTTTAGAAGGTCATAGACTGTGGCATTCTTGAAAAGAAGTATTAGGTATTGCTTACTATTTAAACCCTCCAGCTGATCTGCCTCTTATATGCTGTTCTCTTTTCTTGTCCTTCCCCAAAAATCCAAGTAAAAATGTAGGAATATATCTTTTTGTCTACATTAAAGTTTTTGTGCTCTGCTTGTTTGTTTGCAGTTCATTGTAACTCAGATCTCTAAAGTGATGCTAGACAAGAATACCACTGTTCATTATATAACTAGATAGTTCTTTTAGTTTTAGGAAAACTACTTCTTGTTAAGATTGGAAGGATGGCTCTGTCTGTAAGCATGAAAAAAATCCAAAGATCATGTTGTTCATAGGGGAATATATCATGAAATTTGATACCTTTTTGTGAGGGGGCTTTTTGAGCTTGGAAAAAAACATTCTAGAATTAAAGTGCTCTGACTTGTGGCTTATGGCTAAATGTATGTGCACAGCATGACGTAAACAGAGTTGTCTAGCAAATTTAGAGCTACCATTTCAAAAATAAAAGCTAACATTCTTTGCTAAAGACATTTTAATGAAAACCTTTTCAAGTAGGACTTTATGTGATGCTCCTGTGGAAATAAAGGGCAGGTGTGCATGATAATTATTTGAAGGTATGGGAATAATGGTTTCGTATCTCTTTTCAGTATGATGCTGTTCCAATCCAGTCTAGCGTGGTGTTATGCTCCTGCTCATCCCCATCAATGGTGAGGAACCAAGCAGATTCCAGCACTCCATCTGTCATTTCCACCTGTGGCAGCAGACAGGGATCGAACATGGAGGGCACTGCGGCTGAATCAAGATCTACTTCAAACTCCTTGCAGCAGCATACGGGACAGCAACCTCCACAGCCTCGGAAGAAACGACCCGATGACTTCAAATTTGGGAAAATTCTGGGTGAAGGATCTTTTTCAACGGTAACTCCACTTAATTCAAGTTATTTGGCTCTTCTCATAGAAACCTGAAAATTTGTTGTGCAAGTGATATTGCTGAGATTTAAATCTGGAGAGAGTAAAGGAGTGGACATAATGTTTTTTTTAAGTTTAACTATTAAAATTAAGTGATGTGCTAAATATGGGTGCTGATTTTTCAAGTACCTTTTAGACTCACCAGAAGCTTGGTTGTATCCTGATGACCTGATGCTTGGATTTTTGGGAAACATTGCTTTCTAATGTAACTTTGATAGTGTAATGGGACATGTTAAAGTTTTATGATATAAGGGATTGGAACTGGACAAGGAGTTTGTCATGGAAAGAATTTCTATGCAGTGTCCTGTCTGTGGCAGGAGCTCCTACCAGATGTATAATGTTGAGATTCTAGCAAGGTATTGCAATGGATATAAACTTAAAATGAGAAACCCACAAACTGTAGTCATCTGTTATAACAAGTTTATTGCTCAGATTCATGCAATAGGAATTTTCAGATTGTCCTATAAGTTTCCTTTTATAGAAGTTCCTTCTTGAAGATGAGCTCTAATTTGTGTTCATCTAAAAGCTTTTATATTTGAAAATGTAGAACTGCTTTCTCTTGCTTCTAATGGTATAGCTCTCATTCCCTTTCTTTAATTTTTTTTTCCTAATGAACTTTAAACAGTTGAAAGCTCTGTCTCACTTCTTTTGATCTTTCAGATAAAATTTATCTTTTAATCTTTGCCATTTATTTTAAGAAAAAGTACTGTGATAGATTTCTATAAATATTCCTCAGCATGCTTGTTGCTTTTTATTTCGTCCTTTAAGAAGGTTTGAAAATTTACTGTGCTTGGCACTACAATCTTTAGAACTGTTCTGAAAGCAAACAGTAAATCAGTGATGACCCCATCAGGTGCGTGAGTCTTTTAGCAAGAGTAGCGTCGCTGTTCTGAGCTGGATTTCTGCAGACGTCAACACCATATGAACACATTCTTAAATATTTTGTTGATTGCAGTTGTGATCACTGATTTTGGACAATCTGTATTCTAAGTACCTCCTAGAAGATCAAAATCAATGTTAGTGCATGTCTTTAATGAATGGTTACAATACGTTTTTCTCCTCTGTTAACAGGTTGTCTTGGCTCGAGAACTGGCGAGTTCTAGAGAATATGCCAGTAAGTACTGACTCCTTCAACATGAGCTTCTTAAAAATACACTGTCATTGTAGTCCTGTTACAAAACACCTATTCAAGAGACAGCTGGAGATTTTATAATTCTATTTAACCAAAAAAACCCAAACCAAATTTAGATGGACTTTGTTTGTGCCTCCTGCATTTTCACACTCTTTTTTTTTTATTTCCCTTAAGTTAAAATTCTAGAAAAACGTCATATCATAAAAGAAAACAAGGTGCCATATGTGACACGAGAGAGAGATGTGATGTCCCGCCTGGATCACCCTTTTTTTGTGAAACTCTACTTCACCTTTCAGGACGATGAAAAGCTGTGTATCCTTTGATCTTTAAAAATTGCTATAACCGTTTGTTACAAGTAACAATCCCCAGTTTTGGTTCATTTGAAACATTGTCCAGGAAGAATGGTGAAAATCATGTGATATTTAAAATATCTTGAATATTTGCAATTCAATTTTTGCAGTCATGCTTTTAGTAGAAATTAGGCAAATAGAATGAGTTTGCATCATCAAAGAGAAGTGTGAGAGGCTTGTGGGGCAAGGGGGGATGAATGAAAGAATAACTTGCATTATTCTGTGGTAAATGCTGACAGGTGACTTGCAGCATTCTAAATTTAAAATAATTTTTTAAAAATTGGACGATGTGTGAAAAATATTTTGGAAATTTTTATTTCAGATATATGTAGAAAACTACCGCAATTCATGTGTTTAAAATATGAGAAGCCAGCCATGTTTACTGCTGTTTGTTATATGAACAATTAGATCTATTACAATTTTTCTTATGTGAAGTGGTTACAGAATATCTGAATGATGGGAAGCTGAAACCCTGCTCTCTGGGCTGCTATTTCCCAAGTTCTCTCTAGCAGTGACTGCAAAATGCAGCTTCGTCTTGAAAGCTCTTTGGTTTGCAGTCAGCTTTTCTTTTTTTCTTGTGAAGAAAATGTTAATCATGTGAATTCCTCCTAAACTTCTGGCTTCGAGTGGGCTGTGCCAAGGGTACAGGGATAGAGCAGGCTGTTCCTGGGGTCTGTAAGCAGCTGTGTTTGTGACAGAGGCTGCTCGCTGTGTCAAGGGGCTCTGTTGTGTATGTGTAGGTGCCCGCACGCACTGATGGAGCGTACAAGGACTCCCTTCTGTAATGCAGGCATTGGCTTATTGAACGCCGGGCTGGCTTCCCAACCCTCAGGTGGTGGGGCGATTTTAAACGATACTGAATGCTCATTACACCCCTAAGTACTTCTGAAGGCAATTGTGTATACAGCTTGAGTGAGTTATTTAGGTGCTTGTCTGGAAAAACTACACGTTTAACCCTTTGTGTAGTCTTTACTATGCTAAGAAACCAGGACCTGTGTCCTAGGCCGTTAATGTATTTAAGAAATTGGTTTGGGCAGCTACCATGTAAAGTTCCAAATTAATCAATTTTACTTCTTCCCCCTTGTTCATGTATTTTTAGTGTTATTCTCCTCTTTGGAATGAAGTATGGGGTTTTTTGTTTTGGAGAGGTTTAGTGGTAAACCTTAACTTACATTCAGATTTTGGGCTTAGCTATGCCAAAAACGGAGAGCTGCTGAAGTATATACGCAAAATTGGCTCGTTTGATGAGACCTGTACCAGGTTTTATACTGCTGAAATTGTATCAGCCCTGGAGTATTTGCATGGAAAAGGAATAATTCACAGGTAACACAAAGTTGAGACCAACATGTGTTTGATTATTCATAAGGTGTTTTTTCTAGAAACGTTCTTTGTGAAGTCCAAAGTGACAGTGAATGTTGCGGAAAGCTGAGGAGAGCACAATAGCCTTTTGTTGGCATTGGTGCTGTTAGCATAGGGAGCTGAACAAGGAAAACTTCAGGAGGAGAGACCATCTCTGTCGTTAGACCAACTGTTCTAGCAGCAAAAAGTAAGAAAAGGTTTTGGCCTAGAATTAGTGTTATCAAAAAGCCTGTCTTTGTCAAGCTTGGTCAGCTACTCTAAAACCAGAAATTGACTCTTTTATGTAACTACATTTTTTTCCTGTGGTGTTAAGTTCAGAAAGTAACCAGAGTTCTACTGGTGTGGGAATTAGTGTGCCCTTTGTCTTCAAGAAAGGTGAAACTAACATGTCAGTCTCCACGGAGTGAATAATTTCCACAAAGTGGAATGCTAACTAGGTTAATGTTGAAGTCTAGCCAAATTTTTAACAGGGCCTTTGCAGTTTGTCTTCATGTAGTTATATTGTCTGGATAACCATGTTTTGCCATTCATGTTTAGTAAACAAATCAAATATATAGATGTGAGAAACCTGAACTGCAAAACTTCTTTTTGGGTAGGAAATCTTTTGTGCCTGTAGGTTCCTAAACAGTTGTTTGTGGAACAGGAGATGCTAGTTGTCAGAAAGCTCACTGATCATAAGCCTGCTAGCGTTAGTACTTCTTTCAGTTGTAATTAGAAAGTATTGTCCTAATACTTTTCTGTAAAGTAATTGGGAATAGAATCTAAGGATGCTAAATGTGGAGAGTATTGAAAGCATAAAACTTACTACAGGTCTGGGGGGGAGAGGTAGAACTCCCGGTTTCACTTTGATTTTGTAGTCAGGCTGGGACAAACACAACCCATGCATTTCAATAATGGGGGCTGTAATCAAAGAGAAAAAATGCTACACAGTGGTTGATGGAAACAGCTCTGAATTTGCACTGCATTTTTTTCTTACCAGTCAGCCAAAACAACTCCTGTGCTTCTACGTTACTTTATGAGCATCCAAAGACACTTTTGGGAGGGGAAATATGTTATCTTTTGCCAGCCAAGGAAACCTGGTGCAAAGTAAATTATATCATACCAGTATAACCCAGTGCTGTTTTCTGTTGTGGCTAATGGACCTCTTGACCTCTAACTCTGTATTCCTGAGTTGTGTGTGTATGCTCTGAGGTCTGGTTTTATTCACACTTGGAGGCAGTGTCCATGCAAATGGTATCACACATTTGAAATACAGATTACATGTGGGTTTGAATGTGACAGCTATAAACATGCTGTCCTTGAAAAATGGAGGTGGTTTACAGTTCTTACCTGCTCTGGACACATAGCTGAGGCAGGGGGTTGCCATTGTTTGAGGAATTAGAGTTTTGTAATGAGTGAGCAGGCCTAGTAGATGTCACTGCCGTATCAGTGTCAGATGTTATTTAAACTAAGGCTTGAGAGTGAAGGGTTTGGGGTTTTTTTCCACTTTAGTTGAGCAAGGAGACACACAGTAGCTTAGTTTTGACGTTACTACTTCATATCTTTTTAGAATATCATATTAATCAATGGGCTTTTCAAAATCTGTTACTTGTCTGCGTGTTGACGGTTAGAAGTTAGAGAGGAGTTGACGCAACAGTGTTTATGGAATGTCTCATTTATGATAGTGTTACGTACATAAATCGCTAGACAGTTTTGGGACTCTAATTTGTGTGCTGTTTAAATGTAAAAATCTCTTTTCCAGGGACCTTAAGCCAGAGAACATCTTGCTAAATGAAGATATGCACATTCAAATAACAGACTTTGGAACAGCAAAAGTATTGTCTGCAGATAGCAGGCAAGGTATGCCATCATTTACTTCCTGTGACATAAATGACTACAGTAAGCAGTCTTTTGAAAATTTGTATACATTTTTATTTGCCAAACTGTTACCTTCAAATATCATTCTTATACAACAAAACCACTGAGAGATCTTGCAACAGCTTTGACTGTCACTGCTTAGGTTATGTCAGAAGAGGTGGTAATTGGTGTAGTGGCATAGCTGGCTAGATCACCACATACAGCAGGAAGTTAAACTACTTCAAATTACTTTTCATTTGCAAAACGAGTACAAAGTTACTGTGCCTCAGCTGAAACACTAAGTTTTTCCCTGCTTATGTATTTAACCCCAGTGATATGAGAGTTGCTCAAATGTGAAGGTTATAGCATTTTGTGTCACTTATTGCTTAGTATTAACCTGTGAATCAATGGTGCTGTAAGAATGCCTGAAAAAAGTGCAAGGCTGAATGGAATTTGATGAAGTGCCTAGATGCCTGGTTTCTTGAACCAAATAGGTATCACTGAGATTAATTGCTTAGCCTCTTTCAAGCAGGTTTTGTTGATGGGTAAAGAAATTAGTTTCCTTTGTGTTCTTTGTAGCATTACCTAAATTGGCATAGGTTCCCTTTGGATTTTTATATTTGGGTTAGAAGGGGAGACTGGCTTCTGCATCAGTATATATTTGCTTATATCTTTCCATTTTCTTACCAGCGCGGGCAAACTCATTTGTAGGGACGGCACAGTATGTTTCTCCAGAGCTGCTGACAGAGAAATCTGCCTGTAAAAGGTGAGGACTATTGTATTTCAGCACTTCACTGGCACTGCCAGGGTACAGTCAAATGGTGAGGAATAAATCAAGCAAGCAAGCGTACCCATGTACCATGTAACCTACCTTTTTGTTTGTGTCTTAGAAAAGATTTAAGTGAGAAAAAGCTGTATTGTGACTTTTTTGTGTAAGATATTTAGAGGAAAGGATTTTAATTCTTAAGAGCATATATTGCACTAAGTTGGATGCAACTTTGAATTGTGGTAGTAGGTAGTAAGCATTCTTTATAGTCTGGTTACATAATCATTCATTATTTTGACTATGAATTCAGCTGTCTTGCACATGTGCTTGCAGTGAGTGGTTGTGGGATGGTTACTGCATGCCCTTTTTTTGAAAGCTGTGTTGCTATCCTGCTCTGCTGTCAATGAATGAAGAGCAGGTAGCGTGGAGATGGTGCTAGGCAGGTTTGTCCAATGTGTTTGTGCTATGTTCTGACTAGCAGAAGCTTAATTTTTTTTTTTTTAAATTAGAGTTTAAAGACAACTTATAGGAAAACGTGATATGGTTTTTTTCCCCTCTTTCTTTTGAAGCTCTGACCTCTGGGCCCTGGGCTGTATAATATATCAGCTTGTAGCTGGATTGCCTCCATTTAGAGCTGGGTAAGAGATTTAAGCTAACTCTTTACGTGTGGATCATAAATATGTTGACTTGATTTTGGCTTTCACCCGACTACCAGTACTGAACTACAACTTTTCGCGGTGCAGCGTTGGCATTAATATCGTGCTTGCTTTTATTTGTCCTTTCTGATGTCATGAAGGTGCTTAGACAGCTATAACTAGAGTTCCTGAGAGAGATTCCTTAGTTTATCCTAGGCTTTCACATGAATTTATACTGTAAAGGTAACTATGCCTACGCGAAGAGGGCATGAGTTACCCATGCATTGAAGCACTTGAACTTTTCTTATTATTCAAGTATCTGATGCTTACAGGATCATAGATACTTGGAAAGCTGTACCCCTTTGCCCTAGAAAGATTTGTGGGAATGTGATTTCACTTGTAGGTCTTCTGTTCAATATTTGTCAAGGTTATGCACTGTTAAGGTGAAAGAAACATGGAGAGCTGGTAACAAGAGCTAATATTTTTCTCTTTTACAGAAATGAATATCTTATATTCCAGAAGATAATAAAGTTGGAATATGACTTCCCAGAAAAATTTTTTCCCAAGGCAAAAGACCTTGTTGAAAAACTATTGGTAAATATTTGCTGCTGTTAAATGATTTAATGACATCAGAAGCATTCAGCTTATGTAGTTCTCTTTTCCTAAAGTTTCTATGCACTCTGTTGCAAACCTTATAGTAAGAACAATTGGGAGCATTATTGACTGCATAGAGGAGTGTCTTGAAAAACATCCATTCTTAGACAGCACTTAAATGATTATTTTTTAAATCTGAATTGTAAAATGTGGACAAGGAATGTCTCTCAGTGAAATGGAAGCAAACAGTTCTAAATAGTGTGCATTACACACAGAAATTAAGATTAGGTTTACATAGTACTCAGATTAATTCTTACTGAGTTGTGTAATGAATCATTTAGTTGAAAAGCGTTCTATACATTACGAGGAAATATATCATGTGGACCCAAAGAAGTTCTCCTTTCTCTAGATCTCTGAGCTGATTTAATACAAAACGTTGCTGCCAAGACATGCTGCCAATGTCTTATGTTATAACCAGTCTCCTTATGTTTTAGATATTACATGCTTAGGGCAGTGAGAGTAGTTTTAAGTGTTTGAATGCTGCTGTGCAAATGTGAAGGGTGCTTGCTCCTTCCTTGCTATTTTATGCATGTTAACTGTAATTTGTTCAGGTTCTAGATGCTACCAACAGATTAGGTTGTGAAGAAATGGGAGGATATGGACCTCTCAAGGCTCACCCCTTCTTCGAATCCATTGTGTGGGAGAACCTACATCTTCAGACACCCCCAAAACTTACAGCGTATTTACCTGCTATGTCAGAGGATGATGAAGACTGTTACGGGAATGTATGTTTGTCTATTGCTATATTCAATTCTGACACTGCCCAAGACTTCCATGAAAGTATAGTTACTGCATGTTAAATATTTTTATTGAAACTACTGATTAGTTATATTTTAATAAAGCATCAATTAAGAATCTAACAGTGGTTAAATTTGAACTAGTCGGCTTTTTTTTTCTGGTAAAATGAGTGTTTGGAAAAAGTACTGATTGGAATTCTTTTTTTGGATAAGTGCCTGTTAATCTGTAGACTGGGCTGTCTTTTTGCCCAAAAGCATAATAAACAAAGGCATACTTAAATTAAAACCCACAGTTTAGTGCAAAATAAGCTTTCTTATCAAAGACATTTCTTGACTTCGTTTTGTTTTCCTCCGTTAGTATGACAATCTCCTGAGTCAGTTTGGTTGCATGCAAGTTTCTGGTTCTGCCTCTTCCCATTCACTGTCTGCCCCAGAGACAAGTACACCACAGACTACAGGAGGAAATATTGAACAGTATATTCATGATCTTGACAACAATTCCTTTGAGCTGGACTTACAGTTTTCTGAAGATGAAAAGAAGTTACTTCTGGCAAAACAAGCTGGTGGAAATCCTTGGTAAGACCTTTAAGTATAGCTTGTCTGGTACTTACACAGCAGTAAGGAATCCAGAAAAATAAGTTACTTTGTGTCAAATTAATATTTGTCAGTCTTAATATCCTCAAGTCAACAATTAGCAACTAGATATTTCCTGACTTCTATTTTTAAAGCAATAGCAGCAAAACCCTAATACTGTTTCTAGAATTAACTACAAGGTCTAGAAGGTCTTGTGGAATATGTTTGAGAAGTGATGGTGTACCAGTGCTGAGAAGTTTTCCCTCTACAGAGTCCTAGAAACAGAAAAAATCCCTTCTTTCTTACAGTTGCCATAAGTTGGTTTTAGTAATAGTAATAATAAAAGCTGCTTCTGTAGAAGAATTGCTTCTAGAGTAATAGTTATTTTTCTTTTCTTTAGGCATCAGTTTGTAGAAAATAACTTAATCCTAAAAATGGGTCCAGTGGACAAAAGAAAGGTAAGGGGTTTTCTTAATTTTCTGCCAGAAGATTCAGCTGTCACATTATCACACAGTTGCAGCATAGATAAGGAACCTGTTGTAGAGCTTCCTTGTTTACCTAAGTGTCAAATGATTTTGTTTATTTTTTAAAATGTGTTTTATTGTGGATGGATTGTTTTTTTCTTAATTTAGTGGTGTGCTCTTAATTTTTGGAAAAGGCTAAAAGTAGATGTGCTATTCATGTTTCATTTTGAGACTTTTAGTAAATGAGTTATTGTTCCTCCTCCTCCTCCCATTCCGATATAACCCAATAAAAACTTTGTCCTGATTTGTTTTTCTGTGTGGATTGAGCCACAAATACCAGAAAATAAAATGCTTGCCCACATTGTTCCTTAACTGTGGTGTTTTTCCTGGGTCTGACTAATGCCTGCACCCCAAGAGAGGCAGAGTTGTCGTTAGAACAGCTTTAAGTATTAACTTTGTTGTTGCTCAGCTGCACCATGTGAGTTTATCAGCTTTACAGGAAATGTGGGTTCCCTTTTATGTTACCTGCTTGTTCTTGATTTTCTCAGCAAAATCATGAGTATTCATTTCTGTGCTGGGATCTCTGACAAACAGATTTTGCTTCACTCTGTCTAGCTAGTTGGTTTATGTTTTGTTAGAACTTGGATATGCTTTCTTAAAACCATACTTGTGTTCTGCCATCTAGGAATGCACTGCAGCCCCCTGAAAAAGGAGGAATAGGTAAAGCAAAAGGAAAACACAAGAAGAGGTGCCCCAAACTCAAACACTGTCTATCCCCGAGCTGTTCTATTTCTGCCTGTTGATAAATTCAAAGATCTATGCATTTACGCTTTTTTTCTCATGCTTTTTTTGCATCACTACTTTTCTTATTAGGGATTGTTTGCACGTCGCCGCCAATTGCTGCTCACAGAAGGGCCCCACCTCTATTATGTGGATCCTGTCAACAAAGTTCTAAAAGGAGAAATTCCGTGGTCTTCAGAGTTGCGGCCAGAAGCCAAGAATTTTAAGACATTTTTTGTTCACACAGTAAGTGACTTTAATTTTTATTAAGTTGCACTAAGGTCCATGGACAATTATTGTAAGTTGTTAACAAATTATTTTTTGTGGAGAAAATATAATTCCTTCAATACAACTGGCGATAGCCTTAATTTTAAAAAAACAAAGAAAGAAACAAAAAAAAAAACACCCACCAAAACACCAAGAAAAGTCCTTTTTGAAGAAAGTTCTTAAGGAGGATTTTTAAAATGTAACCCTATTTTGTATATAGTGGGTCACAGGGAACACACCAACAATGTATTAATTTGACTGCTTAACAATAATGAGATGCCAGAAGTATGGTTATTCAGTAATCTATAATGTTAAATAACTGTAAGTGCATTTTATCTTTTGGGAAATTTATCAACTGATTCTGAATAATTTATTGGCCACTGTAGAATAATTACAGCTTTTTGGTTAAACTGTTTGGAGTACTCATGAAAATGTTGTTCACTTATAGCCGAACAGGACGTATTACCTGATGGACCCAAGTGGAAATGCTCATAAATGGTGCAAAAAGATCCATGAAGTTTGGCGGCACAGATATCACCAGAATGCTGCTAAATAGCAAAGCTCATCCAAAATTTCCCAGTTTCCCTACTTGCTGCTAGAACTTCATGTGCAGCCGATCAGAGGAATCTTTCCAACCCACCTGTACCATCTCAAGGGGAAGCGTATGTCTGAAATGTTCTGGGTTTTTTTTTTTTTTTAAAAAAAAAAGAAAGAAAAAAAGAAAAGCAAAAACTTAATGGAATTCAGGGTCGCTTTGCTCGCTCTTTGTGCTTCTGTTGAGGCTTCCACATGCATATCATTGCAGTGAAGATCTTGCTTTTGTGCACTTCAGCTCAATTTCTGCTGCAGACTAGTGGATAGACCTTGCATTACCAGCTTCACTTAAGATGAGTTAAAACCAATCCACACGCACACATGCCGAATCATGTACCAGCCTTGCATTTTATGGGGCTGGAGTTTTCTGTGACTTTCAGATTATCATTAAACTGTATTTCATCAGGGAGCTTTTGTACGCCTCTCCTAAGCACCATCTCTTTGTTTTCCTTTCCTCACAGTCCTCCAGCTTATTGGTATATGGCATTTGTAGCCAGGTCAGTCGCACCTTTGTGTAATTCCTAACATAGTTCTGGTTGCAGGATTTATGTGGTACTTTAGTAATTATGTGAATGAATCAGATGTATGTGTCTGGCAGACAGGCTCCAATGACACAGGTTGAGAGAGTAAAATACTGAGCGTGGCACTGGAGGTTTTCTAGAATTGAAATGTCAGCTTCTGAAGCATAAAAGACTTTAAACATTCAATTTAAATTTTACTATGAATCATATGTGTGTTTAATCAAGGGACAATAAACTTACCAGCATGCTTTTAACTAATGCTAACTAAAAATTTAACTAGTTAGTATGGGGGGAAAAAAGATGACTATTGAAGTAGTAAATAGCTTTTCACCTTTTCAGGAGATGAGGGCTAGAAGCGTTCTTTCAGAGTGTGCATGTATTGTGCATTTTAGTGGGGCCAACCTATTTACCTGGGTAGAGAAGGGAATGAGAGCTTTGTACAGTTGATTACTTGACCTTTGTATAATGAGATGTACAAATAACCCTGGTTTTGGTCCTTGGCCAAATATTTAGCAATTCTGAAAAAAAAAAAATTAAGCGATTGAAGTATTAGATCTATAAAGTAATCTTGTTAAAAATTCAAAGGAAAATATTGATGCAAAGGGGAAAATATATGGTACTTAAGGCATATCTATCAAATGAAAATATTTTTCATATCGATCTCCTTTATCCTTGTCAAATTAAGGCTTTTTTGTGGTCAAACATTTCTTGTAACACTGCAAAGTGATGCCTTTCTGTGCGCTAAAAACAACTTCCCTAATGGTATTGTCAACATGCCCATGTTCCTAAACCTCGCAGAGAGGAATGATGTAGGTCAGCACAGAGGCAGTCCTTCCTTGTTTTAAAAGCAGTATAAACGTCATGCCTATTCACCTTCTACACATAACACCCCTTTGCATTTTGAGGTCTTGGACTATGATGTGCTTTTTCCTTACACCAAAGAAAAAAAAGCTCTGCTGCAATGTTGGAAAGCATGGGGGCTACTGTTCTGGAAGGAGTATTTTAAAAACAGTGACTTACCAGGATTTCTCAGAAAACACATGAATGTCGTTATGCAGGATGAAGGAGATTTATTATTGGTCTCTTAAAAACCTGTGTGATCTGGTTGAACTTGATGACAGCTCAGCTTTTCCAGTATCTTTCAGTCTTTTAGAGGAGAGGCTGCAGTTGCCTTTTCTTCTGGAGGAACTGCATTCTTTTAGTCTTCTATTTTCCCATCATGTACATGGACATGACAAAAGTGAATCACTGGCTTACAGTGCCGTGTGTGAAGGAGCTCAGGTGTGCTGTAAGTGGCTGAGATGAGACAAAACACCATTCCTTTTGCATCAGGAGAAATTTCATCACGTACAAGGTACAGTCCTCGTCACTAAAATTAGAATAGCACAGTCCACCTTCTGCCTTTGCCTGTGTTAATCTCATGTTTACTGTTCTAACCAAGGTGACATCTGTTGTAAGTTTGCAGTGCTATCCATTCCTTCTCTGGCTGTCAAATTCCAGATATATCTTGGGTCCACAGGAGGCAACCCTGCCAGTTTTGGATCTGGTCTTTGGTATAAGAGATGTAGATGTATTTCCAGCTTCATGCAGGAGAGCTTAGCAGTGAAGGAGAGTTGTGGTGCCATTGCTGTTTGGTGTGACGAGACTTGCCCTCTCTTACAAAGCCTGACAAAGCTGTTATGCTATCGGCAAACACGGTAGCTTCATTAGAAGATGGAGTGATCTCCATCGGCTTGTTCCCTACGTGGAAGTCTGGGAATGCATCAACCTGTTGTAATATTTAGGCTTTTAGTCATCTTGCCATAACAAGGTAATCACTCTGCTTTTTCACACTCTGAAAACCCTCTCTTGGTAGACTGCCATCCTGCCCACCACAAACTTCAGCCAAAGAAGGCAGTAAGCTAGCAAGGAGATTACCTGGAAGGCTGATGTCTGTATTCTGGTATTCCTCTTTTCTCTTGACAGTGCTGTCACTGGAAAACTGAGCATCTCTTACAGCCATCCATCTGCTTAGAACTTCAGTGTTCTGAATCAAGTCTTCCTTAGCTGCTGCTTTTTTGAGAAGGGACTAGAACTTCTGTGGGAGAACTTCTGTGTTTGTCTTGGACTGCAAGTGAAATCTGTGGTTTTGAAAGACAGCAGCATCATAGAGCAAGGCAAGACAAAGCAATCATGGATTTAAGTGTTTCACCCGTTTGTCCAGTGAAATGCCTATTGTTAGGTGCTGTGTACTGTGAAGGGCTGGCTCCTGGTTTAACTGCTTTGTACCTGAAGTGAGGCAGCCTCAGAACTTTGTCCTGACGATCACTCCTGTTCATGGAACAAAAGGTGCTGGGGAGGTTCAGAGCTGCAGATAAGCCAGTTAATTTCTCTGATTTTTTTCTCCCGGGTCTTTCAAAGCACAAAAAGGGTGGTTAGGCACTTGAAGACTTTGCTTCAGGCTCCTCCCTGCAAGCCTACTGAAAACCCAGTCTGAATGATTCGTTCCATCTGCTGATGGACTATTCCCAATCATAAAGAATCTGGTCATTAACGTAATTTTCTTTTGCTTGGGATTTGAACTGCAGGAAGGTGTTTATTGCATCTGTTTTCTGTGGGGTGGAGTTTAAGAAAGGCTAAAGTACTACTGCTAGGAAGGATTTTTGAATAACACTTCTAATCAGTGTTCAGCCCAGTCACAGGAAGCTTAAAACTACTTGGATAAACTGGAGAGATGAGTTTCTTACCTTGGCCTTGACATCCAGTTTTGAGAAGGGTTTATACGAAGGAAGACTTGTTTCAGATGTGAAGAGAGCTATGGAGAGCTCGGTCAGTAAGCATTTAGATGCTGGAGACATCTAACTCTCAGGTAGTACTGGGCTCCACTTACTTTCCTCCTCCTGATGTGATTTAGTAGTGAAGTAGCTGCTATTTATAAGACCCAGGAAAAACTGTAGGTTGAAACAAAAAGATGTGATATTATAATCAGTTTTCATAGTTCAGGATGTTTAAATTAATGTGCTTTTATCGTTACATTTTGTGCTGGGAACTTTGAAGGATCTGAGGATTTCCCACGTGTACATTTAACAGTTTCTTTTGAATTATTTTGTAAGGTCCGTCTGTGGACAATGTATTTGATTTCAACACCTTGCTGAGGAGAGAACTGTGTATTAATAGTTGCCTAAAGATGTGGTCTGTGGATTCTGATCATTCTTTCTACTAGGGAGTTACGAATAGGTTTGGTATTTATATCTGAAATTTTGCTGAATGCCTGTAGTATTTTATGCAAATATTTTATTAATCAGATGGAAGTGCTCCTGCAAAGCTTCGTGACAGATTGTCCGTCAGTTGATCAAGTGAGCTTACAGACAAGTAATTCTCCGACCCAAAATGGCATGCTTTCAGTTAAGACAAGACTCATAGTTTAAGAACATTTTCTCTTTTTTAGCAGAAATTACTTTTATACAGCAAACAATGGGAGAGGTTCTTTGGAACCCAATAACCTGGTCTGTCTGTCAGCGTGGTGGTGAATGTAGATGGTTGCTGTGTGACAAAGCTTCCTACGACCGGTGCCACCTCTGATGCAATGAGGCAAATGTTCTAAATTATAGCAGAATGGGCAGTCAGTTACTGTATCTGACAACAGAGAGAAATTAGGAACCAGGAACCATCCTAAGTTTTGATAGTTGTATGCTAGCTGTATGCTGTCAGTTACATGTGTAATATTCTCTACCTGGTTTGTAGCAGTAACTGTGATGTACAGATAGAAGCGGAAAAACCCCATACACAAAAAAAACCCCATACACACAAAAAAACCCCATACCCCAAGCAACCCCCTCAGCCCTCCACACCCACCACACAACACTCTCTCCCCTCAAGAACTCGTGAGAACAGAAGCAAATAATGCAATGGTATAAGAGACACACTTTTGTATTTTTATTCTTCTAAGGTTATTTGCTGGCTCTCGTTGGCCTCTAGTTCAGTCTGTGTTATTTAAATTCTAATATATGAATTATTTGGATTGAATTCATGTTCGGGGCCATGGTGTTGTATGTATTGATGTACAGCCTTGAATGTGAATAATTATTGTAAACTATATTTTACACCTTTTTTTTTTTTTTTTTTCTGGCTTTATTATATAAAATTTTCTATCTGTCGGGGGTCTGATCCCGGGCGGCTCGGGCAGCGCGCGCTCCTGGATGCTGGTGGTCTGTAATAAAGGCATGTCGGGTCCTGGAATCCGCCTCCTGCTCCTCCTGGGCTGTGGGGTGCGTGAGGCCGGGTTGGGGTGCGTGGGCCCGGGCCCGGGCTGTGGGGTACGTGAGGCCGGGCTTGGGGTACGTGAGGCCGGGCTTGGGGTGCGTGAGGCTGGGTTGGGGTGTGTGAGGCTGGGTTGGGGTGCGTGAGGCCGGGCTTGGGGTGCGTGAGGCCGGGCTTGGGGTGCGTGAGGCCGGGCTTGGGGTGCGTGAGGCCGGGCTTGGGGTGTGTGAGGCTGGGTTGGGGTGTGTGAGGCCGGGCTGTGGGGTGCGTGAGGCCGGGCTTGGGGTGCGTGAGGCTGGGTTGGGGTGTGTGAGGCCGGGCTGTGGGGCACGTGAGGCCGGGTTGGGGTGTGTGAGGCCGGGCTGTGGGGTGCGTGAGGCCGGGTTGGGGTGCGTGAGGCTGGGCTGTGGGGTGCGTGAGGCCGGGTTGGGGTGCGTGGGCCCGGGCCCGGGCCCGGGCCCGGGCTGTGGGGTGCGCGAGGCCGGGCGCTGGGGTGCGTGAGGCCGGGTTGGGGTGCGTGAGGCCAGGTTGTGGGGTGCGTGAGGCCGGGCCGTGGGGTGCGTGAGGCCGGGTTGGGGTGTGTGAGGCCGGGCTGTGGGGTGCGTGAGGCCGGGCGCTGGGGTGCGTGAGGCCGGGTTGGGGTGCGTGAGGCCGGGCTGTGGGGTGCGTGAGGCCGGGTTGTGGGGTGCGTGGGCCCAGGCTGAGGGGCGGGCCCGGGGTGCGGGGCCCCGGGCGCAGGCGCGGGCGGGGCGGGGCGGGGCGGCCCCTTCCGGCGCGTTGAGGATGGCGGCCGAGGCGCCGGGCGAGCCCGCGGTGGCGCCGGGCGGGCCCTGCGGCCGCTGCAGCGCGGCGGTGGCGGCGGCGGCGCCCGGCAAGTGGGTGCGGCTGAACGTGGGGGGCACCTGCTTCCTCACCACGCGGCAGACGCTCTGCAGGGACCCCAAGTCCTTCCTCTTCCGCCTCTGCCAGGCCGACCCCGACCTCGACTCGGACAAGGTGAGCGCGGGGTGGGGGGGGTGCAAGGGCCGCGCCGTTTCTGCTCCGTCACGGCCTGGGGGGGCGGCCCAACCGCTAGAGATGGGGTCGTGGTCGTGTGGGAAGCCTTGAAGTCTTTTTTTAGAGGGGGGACGGTTGGTGGGTTTCTTAATTTTCTCACGTGCGGCTTGCAGAAAGGGTGTTTCGATATGTAAGAACGCAGGGAACGGGGCGTGAGCAGAGTTCCAGAAGAAGAGAGAAAAATACCTGCAAGCCTGGTGGTGCGGGGGTTGGGTTTTGCCATCTTTGGTTTGCTCCGTGGCGTTTTTGAAGAGGATGAGCTGAAACCGACTTATAAAAATGAATTTTTAAACGTAGATGGCTTGAGAGGGAGTATGAAAGCTTTCTTTTGCAGATTCCTAAATAAAAGATAAGGTATACTTAATTATTAAAGCACCTGTTTCAGTTGTTCCACTGCTTATCTGCGCTTATTGTCATCAGAGAGAGGGAGAAGGCACATTGGAAGAAATGCTTTGATTCCCACGCAGGCGTTTGTCTGCCTTTCTTCACTGATTGAGGAAGCCACTCATCTTTCACAAGCAGAGCCGGTGAGGTGTTGCTGTCTTGCAAACATTTCATGAGGCTCCTCATCATTTTCTGTTTCGCTGTGCTCACATTTTTTGGGCCGCAGTAGCAAGCCGTGAATCTCTCTGCTAGGGTGACTTAGCTGTTTGGTAGGATGTGAGAGAGCTGTGAATTTTCTCACATTTCTAGATGTGTGTGGTTATAGTTGCTAGCAGCATCGATGACAGCTCACAGCCAGCCACAGTCCAGCTATAGGAAGATTTCCTCTGCTCGCAGGGAACACCCCTGTCTGCTGTTCGAGCTGCTTAGGTGTCATTCTTTTTTGCTGGTGTAGAAGTCTAATGGAAATAACTTCAGAAAGATACGAATAGATTGCGTTGTCCTATTGTTGTAAGTGGCTTTTTTAATAAAGTTATAGCCGGTATAGTTGTCTTCAGTAGAATTCTGTGCAAATCAGGGATGAGAGGCAAGCAGCAGATATAAAGAGAGCTACAGATTATTGTGGAAAATCTGGATTTAGACAAAATCCTGTTGTTCAGAGATGTGTTCTTTAGGCTTATGAGCTTGTGTGTCTTCAATTTGATTTACAAAAAGCGAGGTCTCTCTGGGTTAAATATTCACTGTGGTCTTCTTTCCAGTACAGAGTTAGTCAGAGTTCAATGTCCTGATGTCTTTACCATCTGTAGTCATTGATTTTTGGGATCTCCCCGAAGCAGCCACTTCTTAGATCACTCATCACAGTCTGTTAATTACAGTAATTTAGGATTACTTAACTGCAGAGACACCTTCTCCCAAGGATTTGATTCCGAGTCTTTAGATTCTTCATCTCTTGTAAACAGCAAAACATAATTCAAGCGGTTCCTTTTTTTCCTCTGAATGACAACAGATGTCGTAGATGTCCTTTCAAGAGAGGAGAAATCCTGACATCTTATCAGTTTGTGACCACACTGTCTTGGTTCAGTAGTGCATCATTAATGTCTCTGGCTTAGTTCTGAAATATCTGACGTCTTTAAGTGGTGAAAATAGATATTTCAAGGGAATTATTGTAGTCATCCTGGACTCTGATTCTTCTTTGCCATGTGTGTATACATCAAAATCTGGTGGTAGCAGTTTTGCTTTTTCCCTCAGATTTTAGTTTTTGGAGCCCTGTTATGAGCTGTGACCCAATACTAAATTGACGTGTTTTTCTTAATCGTGTACTAAAGATTATTTGCAGTGACTGCTGTGCAGCACAATGTTGTTCTGGGAGGTGCAGCTAATAAAGAAAGGTACTGCCCTTTTAGAGCTCAGAGCAGGAGAGCTGGTCTTTGACCTGTAATCCCCTGGGTTTTAGTCCATTGTGTGTTCTTCCTGAAAATCCCATGGGTTCTAAACACCTCATTTTAAACTGTAACATGAGGGAATGTGTCTGCGCTGGTGTAGGGGCTGAGGGGTGTTGCACCTGTCCGTCCCGACCTCCAGGTGAGGATGTGAGGGAGGCAGGTGGGAACAATCCCAAGGCATGAGCCAGCAGATGAGATAGTCAAAACTGATAGCCACAGCCCTCTGTTTGAAAGAACTGTAAAGGCCTCGCCTTAACAAGATGTGTCTCGTCTCACATATGGGGAGTTTGTCTGGGACGCACTTCAGTACCTCACTTTGGGAAATTTTAGGTGTGTTTTCAACAGATTAATACTGAAATCTGCTCATAATACAAAACACGTTTTCTAGTTCGTAGGCACATTTCATATTCCTCTGATCATGCTCCATCTGGCGAGTATGTAACTCTGCAAAAATGAAGGAGGAGGTGTATTTTGTTACAGCTTTGGTGAGTTAAACCAGCTTGTGGAAAGCTCTAACGCTGACCCAACTGAGAAGAGGAAGGCGGGGCAGACTGCACATCTAGAAGCAAGACTAGGCAGAAGAGCCAGTGATTAACTTAGCTCGTATACCAGTAAATATATGGTTTTGAAGAAAAGAGTTCAGTTCACATTCTTTCTTGGTTTGCAAGACTGCCAAATCATAATCTTTAGAAAATGAAGCCATAAGAAATGCTTGGTTCAGATGAGAACAGCCCTGTAAGCAAACCCAAAAACTAACAACAGAGCTGTTTCTACCTAAACTCAACAAGTGAGACGTACCAAAATTAACTGTGTTGAGACATTAAGAAATTCTGAAAGAGGTTAACTGGATGAGTTTATTAGAAATGAGAATAAGAAACTGAAATAGCTCATAGGTTGCGCTTTATTATTTAGCTACATAAATCATAGGATTTCCTTAATGCTTGCTATTAGAAAGAATTGAAAGGCTTCAAGAAAGGTAGCATGTTTGCCTTGAAATGATCATCAGGCAGTCATGCTGAGTGTGGCTGTGCAGTCTCCTAGTATCAGATGTGTTCCCAGTTGCAAGAGAAGAAGGATCAGCCTTGACACACCCTGTGTTGTAATGAGTGGTGAATGGAGTGAAATGGTGATGCTCTTCTCCAAATGTGGGATCTTTCACTATGTGATACACATTTTTGGGTGGAAGGCTCTGCTTATTTGAGAATTATTTCAGCAATGAATGAGTGGTAGCGCTCATATGGACTGTTCACAACAGGACTTCATTTGTGGAGCATTTAAATGTTTCTTTAGAGACGAATACATAAACAAGCAGCGTCTTGCTCACTTTTTTTTTATCCTTGTTTAGGTTATGTAATACTTGTATTGTAAGTTTTAGTGCCAGGTATTTCCTGATTTCAACACCTTCCTATTTTATCTGTATACCAGTTTTTCTTCTACAAACTCTTCTGTCACTCTTTAAACTCGCCCCTACGTGAGAAGATTGTCAGCCATTCTTAAGAAGGTTTTTGGCAGCAGAATTCATGCTCGATTTTTTAATGTCTTTCTAAAGTTAAGTGCAATTGCACTGAGACAGGCTGTTGAGGCAGGAAGGAAGCAAGCAAGCACTGAATGTTTTAGAAAAATCAAAATCTTCCTGGCAGCACATCTGTAACTGTCAGCACTAAAAGCGATCTTAATTGTAGCCATTTTTTCAGATATAATTGAGATAAACTTTGTTTGTCTGTGGGATTTCTGGCTAGTTGGGTGGGTTGTGTTAGTAATGTAGTTTTGATACCTGCAGTCTGCTGATGCTCGAAGTGTTTAGGTCACATAATTTGAGAGGAATGAATTCTGGGCATCTAGCTCAAGATTTTTAAAGTACAAGGGGATAGGGGAGACTGTTATTTCTAAATCCAGATTTAGTGCCCAACATTATTGTATTTCTGTGTATATTGCTACCTCTAGCAGAACTTCTGCTGGCTCCCTTTATGGGAACGACGTCAGTTTTTTAGGTACCCATGTCAGAGCATGCAGCTTTGAGCCAGGAGTTGGGCGATGTGGATTCTGAGCGTGTCCATTCTGGAAAAGTGAGGAAAAGTCTGTGGGCTAGTTTTGACCACGAGGAAGATAATTAATTGGAAATAAATTTCTGACTTTTGAACTAGTGTATTAATGCAGTTCTTGGGGACAGTGTTAAGTGAGACTAGGGAGATGCGTGTATCTCGTCCAACATCTGAGTCCCACTGGAATCAAGGCCACTTAAAAAATTGGAGGACTTGGAGAGTAGTCTCAAGATGAAATATATTTGTCCAAAGGTTATGAAGAGCAAAATGGGGTTTTTTTGGCAAGGAGTTTAAGGAGTGACTTCTCAGGAGAGCAGAAATTTAACAGCAAAGCTTGTTTGGTCGAACAGAGGCATTGTGAGATTCTGCTGAGGAAGCGTGGGACTGTGGAAAGTGCATGTAACAGTGACAGTAACTTGTGCAAGACATCACAGTCACTGAATGGTTAAGTTTCACTACTGCTTTCTAAAGACTAATTTTCACCGTAATTTAATTGAGTCCTAAGCAGTTTTTAAATGAAGATTGGGTAAAGAATTCGGTATGATTCCTTTGAGTCTCAGTCTCTGTAAAGATTGAAGTGGAAATGTTTGAGAATGCAGTGAATGCAGGATTGTTTAAATGTTTTGGGCAATGTATTTCAAATTCTTTGAAAATACATGTGCACTTTGAGTGTGCTCTCTCCATGAATGCTGGACTGTAGATGTGCTTTAGGATTAATTCTTAAGGAAGAAGAAATGTGATTGTGAGCTGTGCTGACTTTTCATTGCTATGTTGAACCAAGTGATTGAATATTTAAAGGCAAGTTATTAGGCTTTCTCTAGAATTCCACGGTATTTGTAACTTGGAATAAAAAATGGTGTGGTAGAGTGGTAATAAGCAAATGCAGCCTTCACTGTACCACAGCAATGTTGTCTTTAAATGGTGTCCTTGTGAAAAGGAGGGGGCATGGAGTGGATCTGGGACTTAGAGACTAGGAAGAAAAAACTCCTGGTAGAGAGAATAAAGTAATGTGAGAATAGAACTGGGTAAAGGTACAAACGTCTGTGTGATTAATAGCACTTTTGTGTTGGTTGCACAGAGACCTGAGATTTGGGAAATGGCTTTGCAGTGCCCACACTAGTTGTGTTGGAGAAGATTCAAAGTTGCTCAAAAGCTTGTACAAACCTAATTAGTTGGTGAGCAGAGGAAGCAGCAGTTGTCCCGTATCTGGGACAACTAATAGGCTACTGATGTTCAAGTTAGCATGCTCAAAGCTGGTTCAGTTACTCCTACACAAACTGTGACTGCACTTTTAAACCATCTAGATCACATTTGAAGTGCAATTTATTATTCTTATCTTACAACAAACCAAAACTGTCACTTTTAGAGTGTCCAAATTGCTAATTACACATGGGAATGCAATGTGTTTTCATGGATGTGTGGATGAAGCCAATCCTGACACCGTTCCAAAGGCGTGGAAAGACTTGTGACCCATATTTCCAAAGCTCTAGGTGGGGCAGATGACTACATAACTGTGTCAGCTTTTATTGGATTTATGTTTACATAAATATCCTTAAAGATCTTGTGTAATCAGCTTTTCTTGGTGATACCAATATGAAGTGCTTTGTGTGCAGTGAGGGATAATCAAACAGCTCACACTGAAGGAGGAGTGAGAACAGGGGAAAAAGGGTTTGTGGATGATGAGGAAGATGGTCAAAAATAGGTAGAAGGGAAAAGCAGTTCTATCTGATGTTTCTTAGAGTGGACACTGTCAGTGTGTGTAGAATGTGTCTGGTGCAAGTGCCGATAATGCACCCTCATGTGCGTACTGGGCTAATGAATCCTGGTAGTGCTGGTTGCCAGTGACCACTCCTTAGGTGGAGATTGAAAGAAAAGACCTGACAGCTTGTTCCCTTGGTGGTTTTGTTGGACCCTTATTTAATATACAGAAACCCACTCAGGCAAGACAAATTTTAGATTGAGGAGTCTTGTGTAAGGAGTGATGTAACCATTGTTAAGATTTCATTTACAGCTTGTAGCTACTTCACCTCTGTCCCCCCCCTGTCTGTACGGCACAGAGTTGGCAGCCGGTATTGCTTCAGAGGGTGATGTGAGAAAATACCAGTGTGAAAGGATACCATAATCTTATAGAAGTAGTTTGATTCTAGAGACTTGTCTTCCTGAATGGAGAGGACTTCCAGTTTTGTGTTTCTTAATTCAGTTCAGCTGATGACCAAAGGCTGCTTTTTTCTTGAAAACTGTTTCTTTTAGATCTTCCTTTCCAACTTCACTGGTTTCTGTTCCTCTATTAAATAATACTTTTCAGCTTATAATTCATACAGCTGTCAGCTAATTTAATTTCTTTGGGTTTTATCTGTAGATTGTTCACTCTTGAAGTGTTTTGGCAATGTGAGACGTTAAAGATGTCCCATTTTATGGTCTTCAGCTGTCTGCTGGGTTTGGTGCAGTCTTGCCTCTCTGAGATCATGAGTTTAGGTCAGAGGAAATTGAGATTAGACTGCATCAAGCACTGTCTGCTCTGAATGTGGGTTAACCGACAGCAAATTTTAATAGATTAGCATTTTCTCGAACAGTTAATTTTATATAAAATATAACACCCCTTCACTTCTAAAATGACAGTGTGTCTAAGTGTGTGAAGTATTTAGCTTGTAATTTTAGAAAGGCATTTATGTTTTTTAGTTCAGGCCATGGTCCTTCTGTGTTCCACCAGCCCTGATTAGACAAGCACAGTTATTCAGAAACCAGGTCCATGTACCTGAAAATACATCCACCACCTTTTTGCCAATAAAACAGACAATGAAACATTTTGGGAACTTTAGATATTGTTAAGTAGAGGGAGTTTTCAGGTATCACAGTTCAATAATCAAACTTTTATGCATCAGCATTAATATCCACATGTAGAGGATCAGGTCAGAAGAATTTTTTTTCATATGGAACAAAAAGTATCACTATCGCCTGTAGTTTTGAGGAAGAATGATTCAAAGTTAGCTAGGATTGTTGTTAGTGATGCTTCTTCAGTATCTCCCATAAACAACTAGAACATTAAGAACAAATTAAAAAAGGTACTTGGGGTGCTGCCATATCTCTCCAGTCTGTGTCTGTAGGCTGTCAGTTGCGTGAAATCCTGAGATACTCTGGGATTAACCCTGTCAGTGATCTGCTGGATTAGCAGAAAGCAGCAGTGGCTCTATCAGACATCAGTCTTTTCTTGCCTTGGACCTCTGGCCCAGCACCAAGCCTGTCAGTGCTGTGTTGGTCACGGGAGTTCACACATAGACTCTAAACAGTATAGGAAATATCAGATTTGCTCCTTTATCTCTTTGTCAAGAATATTTGCTCTGCAGGCAAATTTCTTCAGCTGCTTTGCACTCCCCAGAGCGCTGTGCTCTGTTCAGTGAGCTGCACGTCAGTGAGTGTGCTCTCTCCTTTCTGTGCCTGCATGAGGTCAGTGGGAGATGCGCCTGCCGCATGCTGCTGTTTGGAAGATGCACGCACAGCCCTTGCTTGGTGTGCAGCTGTTCAGTGCCCTCCCAGGTGCAGCGAAGCTAAGGCAAAACCAGAAGCATTTAGAGGAAAGTGTCGAGGTTAAGGAGAAGGTGGGCTTGCCTTTAATTATAGCAAACCAAATCTAGCCCCAAAAGGTATTTGGACCTCATTGGGATATAGCCATTGTTCTGATTTATCAGGTTCTCCAAAGAAAACACTTGTTTCCTGGTTTAAACTGTTATTTTTAACCTTAATTTTCAGTGTTTTCACTTGCTGCTTAGATCTTTGATGTGAACAGTGTTGATAAGGGGTTGTGGGGAACTGTTTGGGTAAGAGAAGTGTTGGGGTACGTGACTGAGTTGACTGATCAGCCTGATACAGGACATTTGAATAATTGTGGATTTTGTTGTTGGTGTTTTTGGTTTTTTATTCGTTTGGGGTTTTTGGGTTTTTTTGTTTGTGTTTTTGTTGTTGTTTTCTAATCTAGGATGAAACAGGTGCCTATTTAATAGACAGAGACCCGACCTACTTTGGGCCAGTGCTGAACTATCTCAGACACGGGAAACTGGTTATTAACAAGGACCTAGCTGAGGAAGGTAAGATATTACTAAATCTCTTCCTTTCCTGTGTACTGGCTTGTAATTTTAGCTGCTTTTCAGTCATCAAAAGTAACTTACAAGTAGATGTTAATCAGTGTAACATTTGTCTGCTTCAAGTGAAGCTGATCAGTATCATGTAGTTACAGTGTATTGTGTTGTTTGAAGATTCAGAGTATGATTCCTGACTTCGCAAGTCCCTGATCCGAGTTAGAGCCTAAATTTTCAAACATGAGGGGAGATGTCTTTTATTGTATAATCTTGTATCTTTCCTGTATGACTGTGTGAAATATTTGGGTTTAGTCCCCTTCAAGCAAAAGAAAACTGTCTGTGAAACAAGCTTCAGAAGATGTAAAGATGTAAAGCAAAGTAAGAGTGAAGTTCTGGGATGTTCAGATGTGTGGAATATGCTCTCAAAGAGTAAATTCTGCCTTCAGCACTAAAACTGTATTGATCAGGTATTGGAAGAATCGATCAGAGAGGAATACAATCGAACAATGCTGGCAGGAAATAACATGAAATGTAATTTCCATGTGACCTGTCAAATGCACAGTACACATGGAGCAGTGTGTAGTACAGATCTTTAACTTTGTTTCAGGGGGTAAGATCTCGAATTGGACTCGATGGTTGGATTCTATGATCCGGTGGGTCTCTTCCAACCTGGTTATTCTATGATTCTATGAATGGCAGCAAGAAAAATTCTCTGCCCACAGGCAGCTGCAGAGCTTTTCAGGAGGGATACTTGAATTCCTCTTCTTTATTCCAGCCTCAGGTGGGGCCAAGCCTTGATCATCCATTACTCTACTATGGAGTGGCATTTGTGCTCTCTTTTTTTTGTTCTGTCTGTCATTCTGTGTGTGAAACAGCCTTGATTTTCTTCAGAGGTTTTCTAGGATAATTTTTCAAAATGAACTAAACTTTGAATTACATGTGCTTGAAGGAATCCAGAATTGGTGTCCTGGTAAATGAACTTTTCCTAGGGCAAAATAAATAATTTTCTCTAGCTGTAGAGGAGATAATTTTAGGAGCTGGTTGGTGGGTTTGGCCTGGAATCTTTGATTACCCTCTCTTTCCAAAATCTGTTCTTATACTAGGTGTACTGGAAGAAGCTGAATTCTACAATATCACATCACTAATAAAACTGGTAAAGGACAAAATAAGAGAAAGAGACAGCAAAATCTCACAGGTGAGGCTGCTTTCTTGTGTGATTTTGATTATTTATAAAGTAACTTACAAGTGGATGTTAATAAACTCATGTTGACATATTTCTCTTGAAACTGGCTTGTGGGATAGCAGAGGTGCCCTGATAGCATTCTCTACAGAGTTCCAGCTGAAGCGATCCTAGTTATTCATTGGTCCGGATGGGAAACTTTGACAGGGAAATAAAGACATTTTTTATGATGATGAGACATTTCTTAATGCTGTGTAGGTCTCTGCAGAATCTCACCGTGATTTTGAATGACATGGTTTGCTACCACATAGAACGATTGATTATTTTGTTATAACTGTTAAGTAGCACTTTTAGTCCCTGTAACATTCATGAAGTGTTGAGCTTTCCGCAAGGTGATTCTTAACAGCTGAGATGTGTTAAAAAAAAAAAAAGTCAAGGTGTTCAATGTTACCATTCATTGCTTACCATTCCTAGAGAATAAGGACAACTCCAGACAAGACACACATAGAGAATTCAATGCTGTATTGAGCATCTTCTGTTTTTTTCTCTTGAAGGTGCCAGTCAAACATGTGTACAGGGTGCTGCAGTGCCAGGAAGAGGAACTCACTCAAATGGTTTCCACAATGTCCGATGGCTGGAAATTTGAACAGGTAAAAAAGCCAGACAGCATAGAATTACAAAGTCTTCTGAAAATTCAGTTACGTGAAAGAGGGATATAAAGTCAGTTCTATGCATCTTTTTAAGCGTGGTCATTTTCAGACATTGAATAGATAAAGATAACACAGATACAGTAAAATTTGATGTTTGTATTCTTATTTGTCATAGAGCAAGAAAACTAGCTTTTCAGGAAGTGAATTGTGCTGATTTCCTATAGAAACATCTTCATCGTGTTTTAAGTGTAATTCTTTGGTGTTACACATTATCATTTGAAAAGTGAATAAACCAAAGTTAACTAATACAAGTTTATACTAATAGTAGGTCAGATATAGAGGGCTCTGGGTGAAAGAGATGAGCTTGCAAAATAAATGTTCGTCAGGCTCAGACAGGTAAAGGTTCTTCAGATAAAGGACCAATACACATGGGAGGGTGAACTTGATCAGTGTGGATGTGAAGCTGGCTAGGTGTGAGCTACTTGAATGTTTTCAGTCTTTGCACTGCTTGAGAGGAGCTTTGTGTGTACATTCAAGTACACGCTATAAAATTGCAGGAAAATCTTTCTACTACCTTTGTTAATGTCCATAAATTAGAAACTAACTACGTGGCTTCTTCATGCTTCGTGTTCCTAACTTATCAGAACATTTAAACTGCATTGGAACACTGAGTCTGTTAATTCTGAAGCAAGAGACAAGTGCTCGGCTGCCAGCATCTTTTTCAGTGTATAGTGCCAACTGTAGGAGAGATTTGCATAAGCACCAGCCTCTTCCCCTGTGCAGGCTCACTCTAAAAATTCAACAAAGCAGCATTTTTAAAAAGTATGGCACACAAAGGTAAAACAGAACTTGTTTATCTCTGATGACTTTCTAAGGTGCTGGTGGTGTGGAAACAGCCATGATCAGATAAACTAAACCAGCACAGAGAAAGCTACTTATACTTCAGTTCTCTGGCTCAAGTGTTACTGGTTCTGTTTGGCATGCCAGAAGCTGAATCTTGTTTAAGCCCCTGAAAAAAAAATATCTCTCTTAATGCATGTGGCTGTTTTTTGACAAGTACATGGAAAAGTTGGGGTTTTTTTACATTCTTCTTGGTCATGAGAAACTGACTTTCATTACAAACAGATTCTTTACTTTTTCACAGATCAAATGATGCTATGGCTTTTACCTGTCCTGAAGCCTTGTATTCTTTGAGGATGTTGTATTTGGGAGTAATACTGCTTTGACAGTGCAACTGCTGAAGGAACTATTATATAGTCTCTTTCAGAATTTAAAATCTCCTTTAGAACTGGAAAATTCCAGTGATTTTCTTGAATATTATGTCCTTGTTTCATCCAGCTTTCTCCCTATTCCTCCCACCCCAACGTTGCTCTCTCTTGAACACGTAGTTTGAAGGAGGTGAACGCAACAGCTGTCCAGTCTCATAATGTTCAGCTTCTCATCGCCTCAGACTGGGCCGTTCTCTCCTTTGGTTTTGTTGCAGACCTGCTTTTCACAATCATCCCTCACTAGAAACATGGCTGGAATATTCTGTATAAGCTAAACAGCCGCATTGTTAAGATTTGAGAACACCGTGGCACTTCTATCATCTTTTTTCTTTCTAAACCTGCATTGCTCAGCAGCAGCTTCCTGCAGAAACAGTCTTGGGGTGCCACCTACCACACACTGTACGTATTATTATCGGTGGGATGGAAATCATCCACTTTTTCAGGAGTGATATTCTTATGGGTTGAGAGTCCTGGTGCTCAGTGCCCCATACAACAGGTTTTAGTGATTGCTCTTGATAACTTTTCCCCTTAACATTTTGAAATTTCGTGTGAAATACAATTGGATGCAGTGATTAAATGGGAGTGGAGAGCATTAAACCTGTGGATGTATGGATGCACTTTCCCAAAGAATGCCAGTGAAAATGCTGCTAGAACACTGCAATTGTGTTGGTTGCAGTCTAAAAACTGCTGTAAATAGTTTTGCTGCCTGATTTTTGTGATTTCAGTGATTTTTAGTTTCAATTGTTACCTCTTCAGGCAATCGGGAAAAACAGCATTTTGGCAATACTGCATAATGAGAAACTTTGGGGTGTACAAAACTGCTGCACACTAAGGCTTCAGACAGCAGTGGTGTGTCAGTTGTGTAAATTTGAATGATTAACCTGAGTCTGTCACTATAATGCTGTCTTAAATACGTTTGCTCTACAAGGAGGTCTTTAACTGCTGTCTTCAAAGTGACTCACATAACAATAGCATGATAAAAATAAATTTAGTGTTCATGAGTCTCATGATCAGTAGTAATCTCCACTCAGAATAGGTAGTTGTTGTCTGGTTCTTCACACAGTTTTAAGCTCTAGTCTTTCTCAGGTGCACTGACAGACTAAGCTTCAATTTAAATGGGTTAGGAATTGCCATGTATTATTAAGATAATTTTTTTCTATAATAACAGGTTAAGAAATTTAGCTGAGATTGTCCTGAACTTTTCAACTATTAGACGTTTAGCAAATGTCAACAGATTTCTTGGTACTGGACAATTTTTTCCTCTCCATTTTCTTGGATCTTCTGCAAATTACCCCTTCTAAAACCAATTATGAGCACTCAACCTTTTCTCCTCTAATTGAGCTTATGTTTTCTAACTGTATTTTGTTTATTGATATCTGGAACAAGATGAAGCTCTGTCACACCAAGGCTTGATATATTGCTTTACATATCACCTTCCAGTCTTGTATCCACGTTACCTTCTCCATTCGGCAAGTATGACAGGAAAAGAACGCTCGTTTTCATAATGCACCAAACTTTTTTTATGTTTTTCAGAGTAGTTGGCTGCACCACAGTGATATGGGGAGTTTTCCGACTTTACTATCAGTAACTCTTCCCTTGAAATTACAAAGGGCTTCACAACTGCCTCCGTAAATTTTAAGTTTGTGAAATGAAAGTTGTAGCTCGATAGCAACCTGTTCTAGTGGCAAGTCAATGTTACCTGAACGTTTGAGCTCATCTATTACTTGTATGATTTGGATAATGGTACATGCTTCAGCTTTACAAAGGTTTCTTTTTGTGTTTTGCTTTGATTGGTTATTTCAGCTTGTCAGTATAGGTTCCCAGTACAGCTGTGGCCGGGCCCAGCAGTCAGAGTATCTGCTGATAGTGTCGCGGGAGGTGAAGGGGGAAGAGAGATGCTTCCAGAAATGCTGCAGTGAGGTGTGTCACCCCGTTCTTTTTGCCCTCACACTTATATGCTCGGCCTCCTTGCGTTTCTGCTGCTTTCAAATCATTCCACTTTATTCCTGGATGTACAGCACATAGTAATTTGTGTGTATTTGTGACTGGCTTTTATTTATATTCACAATATTTCATGATACATTTTGAATGTTCATATTGTAAAAATAAGAAAACACAACCCCCTTAGTTACTTAGTTAAATATTTTTCTTAAGAAGAGTTCTTACCTTCTAAACAGGTAACCTCCTTAAGTCTTCCTCCAACGTTAACAGCCTTTCATCTGTACTTGTTAATTACAGGTGGTACAATTTAAACATTACAGCCCTGTAAATAAAGCTTTGAGTTCACTGGCTTCAAAAAGGGACATTTCTGTGGTTATTCTTGTTCCACTTTGAGCATAGTTCACCTAATAGCCAGTTAAGTTTTGAGTTTGAACCCTTTATTTCTAGTAACTTGGGACTTAACTGCTTTTTCAGGTGAAAGAAATATATTCAAACTGGAACAATGAATAACAGAATTTTTCAGAAATAAAATATGGAGGAGTGGGAGGAGAACAGAACCAGCAGTTTTAAATGTTGTCTTAAGTGGAAAGAACATCCTGGGATTTTTTTGCTTTATTTTTTGTTGTTTTGGGTTTTTTTTCCCCTCTTGGGAAATTTTCTTGAAACCCAAATGAAGACTCATAGCTTCACTCATTGGCTTCTTAGGCTGTGTCATGCTTCCTGTTCCCCTCACTCTCCAGTCAGTGCTTCGTTTAATTGCAGCGTTACTTCCCAATGTTAAAGAGGTTGGGAAGGATTTCTTGCTAACCAGTAACACTGGAGGCAATTTCCCGTTCTTTACATAGCTGTGCTCTGTTTTGAAGAGTCTTGTGTGAATTGATTTAGGAACCTGGTGTTCTGTGGTATTTTTCATCAAGAAAATACTCAAGAGTAGTTGTTCTTTTCCTTGCTGTATATTTGATTATTCAGTCTGAAAGGTCAGGTGTGACATCACGAAGATAGCATGACAGTGAAGTGACTTGATAGGAGCAAAGTCTTGTCTGTGAGTTTACACGGACACGTAGCCATGCAATTCTAGATTTTAAACCTGGACTGTTGCCTAATTGTATTCCAGAACCTGCTTTCAATGTACCAAGCACTGTCTGTTTCTTTCAGTTGTGTAGGTAACGTGTGGAATTAATGCACTGGCTTTGCAGACTTTCTGGAACTGAGTAGGAAGTGTGGATCGTTGTTAGGGATGTGTAGGGTACAGGCAGTATGATGATATTCATATGTTCATGTCCTAGATAGCTCTAAATAAAATCCAACGTAATAAAATGGGAGATGGGCAAAGGCAGTGAAGAAATGAAGGCAGGTACAAAATTAAGAAAAAAAAAAAATCCAAACTCTGGAAAGGAATGAATTTTCCTTCTGTCTGGATTTGAAGTCTGACAGTTGCATGAAGACACCCAAAATAAATATGCTTGCAGTCTTGGAGTCAGTCTTTGGTGCCGAGTTTCATAGCTGATGTGCGTGTGTCTTTATAGCCTCTTGCAAACCCTTTCAGAAGGCAGAATAGCAAATCTGTGTAGGCGAGTTATGGAAATGGGGCTAGTTCTGAGATTGGCCTCAATTCAATGAAGCATGAGATTTATTCACTTCAGAAATGAGATTCCTAAAAGTGATGCACCGATGATTTTGCCTGTTCAGAGGGATATTTTTAGGTGTAGAGTCATTGATTTAAGACAAGAGATTCATATGTTTTGCTGATGTTGTGTAACTTGATGCAGGGGTCATTTGCCCTATTCTCTTAGCTCTAACACTTTTATAATCTGTTTTTATTAAATAGTCCCTCTTGAAAGACACAGATGTCCTCTCACAATGCTGCAGACTTAGGACAAGTTCTCCAGAATGTTACTTCATTATTGTCTGTGAAACCATTCTTGAATCTTTTCTCTTTGAAATCAAGCCTGAGCACAGCTGGGCATCAGGTAGTCTCTGTCCACCTTTGCTTAGGCCAAACTGTTTGGTTTTTTAACTTCACCTTTTCTGATTATCACCTTTTGTCTTCCTTAAAAGTTTAGGCTGCATGAGACATGGACTTCCATGTTGCTATTTCTTTGTCTTTTCAGGAAAATCCTGACCTGTATCGGTGCATCAAGCAATGTATCAACTGAAATATATTTATTTGCATTGTAATTATAGTAATGCTTTCAGTTCCTACATCCTTTAGTTACCTTTAGTGTCAGCACCTCTCTTCCATGCAAATAGGGAATGGGTCATTATCTAATTAATTTTCTGTGACAAGTAACATTGACATTTTCCTTTGCTCAGTTTTGGGGCTCACAGGTTTTCTCGAGCAGTGCTTTAGTAAGGAGTATAACAAAAAAGCCCTGGCAGGGAAAAAAAAAAAACATGAGGGAAAAAACATACTTGCAAGTACACACACATATATCTAATCATACAAATACATGAAATTTAGAGTTACAAAACATTATTTTTTTCTTTACTTCAGTCATTGGTCATCAGAACTCTCTCTACATACAAACCCGTAAGCCAAAAAGAATTAGTCCTTTCAGAAAGTCTGAGAAACAGTAGAATGGATAATCTGAAATCCTTTTCCTATGCATTGCATGTTTTGCAGACTTCAGATTATTCTGATGTCTTGTGAGTTCTTTCTTTTTTGGGGGGAGGGAAGTTTGATAGTTCCTTCCAGTTTATCAGCATCCTTCTTAAAGTCTTGCCACCAACACTGGGAATATTGGGATGATTTTTGGAATAAAGTGCAAAAATATTGCTTTATTTATGACCATACTTTCTAACACAACAGTTCAGTTCTAATCTGCTGTCATTTTCCATTGTATGTTTTTCTACCATCGCCCTTAATTGCTGATGATGCATCTCAGAAAGCTACGATGAACTTTCTCATGTGCTATTGATACTCTGCAGAGTACGTTCTTAGTGACACACATACAGAACAGCTTACAAGAGTATTGTGTGTTGGAGTTTTGAAGAACTTCTATTCAGTGTTATGAAAGTGACTTTACCTTGAAGTGCACCAGCTGCTTTAATAATGGCAAAAAGCCATCCGGATGCTTTGCAGTCGGCTGAATCCGTAGTGCTGTCCAGCTAGCTAATTCTATTCGGTCTGCAAAGGCTTATGTGGATTATTGAAGCACTAGTGGGCTGGGTAAGTAGCTTCAGCTGAGGGCCTGTCAGCTTTGTCCAGCCAGGATTGATGATTCGGCTGATGTTTGGATCTTGTTTCATACCTGCTTTCAGAAGGTCTTTGATTTCGTTTGAGTGCCAGTGACTAAAGAAGTATTTTTCCTTCTGGTAATTGTTATCATTGCTTATCCGATATCAGGTTCTTGTCACTTTGCAAGAAGAAAAGTTGACTGGGTACTAAATCAAATCATACGCTTGAATTTTATGCTTCGAATTTCTCTTCAGAGAAGGTGAATTATGCATGACTTTGTTTAAACATGTATCCAACTTTTTTAATGCTTTCTAGCTTTTAAGTGGGTTAAATATCTTTTTAAAATCATCCTACATTTTACCTTGATAATCGAAGCAGTTTACTGTATTTGTATTATATGATTTTTAATTGCTATGAAATATATAGGGTAAACTTCATGCCGCTTCAACAGGCTTAGAGCCAACTTAACTGCTTTTTCTTCTGGAAATTTGTGCATGGTATTTTTTAGCGATAGGGAAGAAAATCAATGAATCATCTCTATATATGACGTTAATCTGGGTTGATTTTCCACCTTATAATTGGACTTTCTTAGGCCATTTTGTGCAACTAAGCAATGAGTTACTTTATGGGTTTTGTGATTCTGTATGACACAAGTATGTTATGATACAGACTACAAAGTATCAGTTGTTAAAGTTTAGCTGACTTAACATCTGGAGATAAATGGTGCCTTCTGTTCCAGTGAGGATGTATTGGTGCTTCTGAAAAAAAACAAACCTGGGGGTTTATAACTTCATTATATGATTTTGGTGGAAAAATATCTATCACATTTATTTTGGATCAGCTTGTTTGTTACTGGCTGTGTCTGTGTTTTGCAGGACTGGAGTGGTGTAAGGGTTGGAGGAGGAAGGGGAAGTTTCTTGGTGATCACACCCAGACAGCACATTCACAGTAGCTGATTGAGTAGCCGGTGCTGTTCTCTGCAGGCTGAGTGGTGTGTCTGCTGCATGCTGGAATACCGTCAGGCTCCAAAATCCTTGGCATTGCCTAGGCCCAGCATCACGTCAGTTCATTGTTCAGACATGCTGCTGCTGCTTTTTGTAGGTGCTGGCACTGCCCTGCTGTGGAGGTGCTCGCTTGGCTCTCTAAACAGCACTGGGACATCTGAGCATCTCTCTCCTTTCCCTTCCTTAGAAGTGCAGTGAGGCTTTGTTTTCTCCTGACACTGCTGTTTGGAAGTTGCTTTTAACCTTTGTCTGCCCTCCACTTTTGTTGGGGGAATAATCTTATCCCTTATTTACAGATTCTGGACCAAATTTAATCTTGGCTGTGTCTTCCTTGTTTAACAAGGCTTTCAGTCTCATTGGTGCTCTGCTAGACTAGCAGCGGTACCTGGTTTGGTTTTGGACAGACAGTGATAGTTGCCCTAAAAATTAGTCAAGCCTTTTCTGTGGGGCCTTCACCAGGGCACTTTAGTGATACAACAGAGACTAGGGAGCAGGACAGGTATCAGGTATCACGTGTAGTAATTTGGAAGGTAGATTAAGTATAGTTTGGGGAATAACATCTACATACGTACCTGTGCAGCAGGCCGGATTTTAGGACTTTGATCTGTGTCAGCAGTAAAAGCACCACATGTTATTTTGTCATGCATTTGAAATAAACCTTTAAAATAAATGAATCGGCTACATCTGAGTTGATTCTGACTTGGAAAGGCAGGCTGGGCAGAGTTTTTAGTGTTAGGTAAGCGTGCTGTGTGTAAGGTAAGACAAGTGACAGAAAATTTCTGCCATTTGATAAGCGCACTGTATACCAGGTTGAGTATATCCTTCTTTCTCCATGAATTGTCATTTATCATTCAATATCAAGACTTGTAGGAGCTTGTAAATACATCACATTTCACTATACATGGCTTCTGCTTGTAGCACTTCCTTGTAGCAGTACATATGAATTTCAGGTGTTAATCTTGGTGTCCCAGCGTGCTGTGTTTTGCTGTTCTCTGATCAAATGCAAATTTCGTCTTTGTCTACTCGAAATATGTTTTGATAGAAGTACTGTTACTTTGTAATTAAATGGTGGGTATCACTTCAGGCTCAAGAGCTTCCTGCATGCAGCTGTTTACATGTTAAATCATGCCACCTGAAGAATATCACATACAAACTTTTTAAAAAATAACTTGGGAGGATGGGAAGGTTTCCAGTAAATAACAGAAACAGCGAAAAGACTGGGTCTCCACTGGCCTTCCTCTTTAGCCTTTTCTTTCACAGTATACTCATACCCATAAATCACTAGTTCTGTAAATGTTTAAAAAGAAAAGCTATGTTTATCTTATCATCAATGTGTCAGTATATTTATTAGCATCAAAACTTCCTTACGTGGAAGTAGAGAGCCGTGCTTTAGGCACAGCTGGCAGTCTGAAGAGTGAGGAGTGTTTGTACTGTTGGTGAGATTTTATGGAATTTGTTTCATGTGGAAATGCCATTGACTCTTCTTTTTATTTGTTTTAATCTTTCAGCTGGTCAGTATTGGTTCTTCCTATAACTATGGCAATGAAGATCAGGCTGAATTTCTGTGTGTTGTCTCAAAGGAATTGCATAACACTCCCTATGGCACAACCAGCGAACCCAGTGAAAAAGCAAAGGTATGTTACGACATGTTGGGCTGAAGAAATGGTGTCACACTGAGTGGGCTTCACTAAATCGTGCTAGGCCTACCTCTGCTCTGGACCGCTAATTAAGAGCGAACCCAGGTAAGCCAGAGCTCACTCTTTCCAAGGCTCTGGTGAAGGTCTGCTTTGGCTAGGATGCTTCAGGAAAATTTGAAATTTGACAGGCTAAAGAGGTGTGTGGTAATAATTTAGAGCTAAGATATGTGCCTGAAATAAAATGTGGAATTTTAGAACCTAATAAACATCTCCGTAAGGAATGGTAGTACATCTTCAGGGAACTTCAGAAGTTGTCAGAAGAGAGCAGAGTACGATTTGACCAGGGTGATGGATAAGAATTGCTGGTAATTTTGCTTGGAAATAGAAACATTCTCTCCTTTTGGCCTGGAAAAGTTGAGCTGTTGCTGGCAATTACTAGTAGTACTTGGAGAATCATTTTATATATGTTGTGTGTTTCTAATAGATCAGTTACTTTTTTTTAGTCCGGATATGTTGTGTCTGGGATGGGGGAAAAACAAAAAAAAAGGTTTCTTTTTGCTTGAGAGATTTCTGACAGCAGTGTTCAAGAATCTTGACTGGACCTTGGGGGCTGTTCTTTCAGTAGTTCCCTCGTAGCCAGTGTTAATCATCTTGTCTGCAGTCTGTTTATTAGTGTCAGAGTTGATCTTCATGGGGTTCATATGATTGAAGTTCTGGTGTCCAGTAATATATACAGAGTAATGTGTTCATGTACTGGGACCCACTTCTAGAAGCCATGAGAAAGTCATCCTCTCAGTTTTATAGCCGGTTGGGTTACAGAAAACAAAAATCTGCCAGTATGTAATTTTTATTGACAGGCATTTCAATGTTAATTAATGGTGCAAGGCTTTTGGAACAGAAAGGAGCATTTTCTCATAGCCCATGTAATCAAACTTCACCTTTATTCCTTCTTGGAGAACTTTTTTCTTGTGTTTTCTTTTTTTGGAAAACAGTTTGCATAGTAAGTTAGTATGTGACTTCCGTGTAACCACCTGTAGCACCCAAGTGAAGGAAATTAATGGGATTTGGGACATTGACTTAAATGGTTCTGGTGGGTTTTACTAGTAGCCGTGGCACTACTGAGAGATAACCTGTATTCCCACAAGCATTCTTCTCTTTCATACTACATTATTGACCTGTCACTCTTGGAACAAATCACCAAAGCTTGTTCAAAATATCTGCATCCAGAGTTAGATTCTCAAGCATTATCCTTTCCCATCCGTGGCGAAGAGTAGACAGAGTGAAGGTACCAGCTTTGCAGTTCTAATTACATTTTCTCTCTACTTATGGTCCCTTTTTTTTATGTTGCATGGCACTACTGGCTTCTGTGTGCTGACTTTAGGACATTTGAAAGAGGATGTTTTCATGAAGTCTGTAATGTTCCTCTGTTAAATTGTCTGCTGTACTTTCTTACAAAGAGTGGGGGTTCCAGATAAAAGTAAATAAATGTAATTCCCGGGTGCTTCAAGTGTAAGTGGACTGTACGTTGTTGCAGCTCTGACTCACTTGCAATCTCTTCTTTTCCCTTCCTTTCTCTATACTTGCTGCATGCTGCATGGCACTCAGAGTGAGGATGAAGAAACGGATTACGATATGAATGACTCAGATTAAGTGTAAATGTCATGGTGAGCACTAGCTGCCCTAGGACTTTACCCAGATGCTCCTCTGCCCCATCCAGTTCCTACCCCAACTAGTGCTGTCCTTTGGCTAGTCCTGGTGCTGTGTGTATTTGTGATTATAGCTGTGGCATGATTAGTAAAGGTAGAACTCCTGTTCTGGATATTACCTCTCTGACAATAATTAGCATTGCTGTTACAAGCTGTGGTGTGATTGGTTCCTTTAAAGCTTTGCTGAGAAGAAAAGTTCATGTAGATTCTAGAGTCAGAATTGCTTTTTGTTTTTATTTTCTGTACACCAGTTTTTTTATCATATATTTTTATGTGGAGGCATCTGATACGAATTTACAGCATACATTTTCAGTAAATATCTGATTTGGTAATAAATTAGCAAACTTCACTGAAGTGCAATATAGTCAAAAATTGGTCTTGTCTCTTAATTTTCAAGCTAATGATTTTTTTAATCAAGACCTGGCAAATATAAGTAAATAGTGTGATTTTGGTGCCACAGTTGTGTTCTTCACAGGAAACAACTCTCTCCAGGGAGGCATCAGGTCCTTTCCTCTGTAGTTTGACGTCTTATTGAAGATTGAGGTACTTTAAAGTCACAAGTGGAAGAGCACAAAAGTTGCATCAGAACAAACAACTTTTGCAACCTTTTCCTATCATGTGCGCAAACGCTGCTCATGTTTATTCCTGCACGGAGCCCTGCGTCCAGCTCTGGGGTTTCCAGTGCAGGAAAGACATGAACCTGTATAGAGGGAGTCCAAAGGAGGGGCACACTGGTGATTGGGGCAGGGAGGGGGGACGCTTCTGCTATGGAGAAAGGCTGAGAGAGTTGGGCTTATTCAGTGTGGAGAAGAGAAGGCTCTGGGGAGAATTTATAGGGGCCTTCCAGTGCTGAAAGAGGCTGCAGGAGAGCTGGAGAGGGGCTCTTGATCAGAGAATGCAGGGATAGGATGAGGGGGAATGGTTTTAAGCTGAGAGAGGCGAGAATGAGATTGGATATAATGATTAAATTCTTTTCTATAAGGGTGGTGTGACACTGGAACAGGTTGCCTGGAGAAGCTGTGGGTGCCCCATACCTGGAAGTGTTCAGAGATGGGTTGGATGGGGCTTTGAGCGTAATTTCAGGCATTTCATCTAGTGAAAGATGTTCCTCCCCACAGCAGGGAGGGTGAACTAGGTGATCTTTAAAGGTCCCTTCCAACCCAAACAGTCAGTGGTTCTATGATCTAAAGTGTATGGACAGAGGAGCATTGTCAGTGGACTCGCCATGTTCCATTTTAAATTGGGAAGTTTCACAAAATGCATAGATCTGGTACTATTTTCTCACTGCCCAGGTGTTGTTTCCAGCTGTGTTTTTGTCTCTGTTGGAGATGGTTTCATTTACTGATTCTGTTTGCTGGGTCAGACTGTTGTCCCCTGCATGGACATCTCCTGCAGCACTTTGTTCTCGGCTGTGACCAACAGCAAATACTCAAGGAAAGAGTTTAAGTACAAAGCATTTATAAAATCAGCTCCTGATACATTTCCCCACCTTCCAGTAAGCCTCAGTTTAGGAATTTTGGCTCCGAGCCTGCATCCAAATCATTGTATGGAAGCTGCAATGACACTTTGATACCATGAGTAGGTATCAATGCACTGTCCTCTGTAAGTTTGTCCAGTTCCTTTTGAATATATTATCCTAGCAGTTGCTGAGCAATTTTCAGGGACTGGCTTTTCCTCAAAGAACTCACTTGTATCTTTTCTACAGTTTCATAGAAAATTCTGTTTGCTTAGTACACATAATAAATCATCTTAATGAAATAAACAATGTTGGCATCTGAAATAGATCCTAAGGCATGTCACGGCCCACTAGAAGCATCTTTCTGTATTTTGGATGTAGTGACATCTGGCTTCATAACTTCAAAATCACAACATAGAATTGGAAATTAAATAGAACCGTGTACACACAACGCGAGATCCAGGTCCTGCAGGAAGTGCACTGACCAAGTGATAAAGTGGAATTAGGGGTTTTTTTGGTTTTTTTTTTTTTAAGCTAGCACTGAACTGTCCCTGAGGCACACAAACGATGCCGAGTTCCTTGTGAACTCCAGTCCTTAGAAAATTCCATGGAGTCTTGCAAAGCAGGTGAGGCTCTACTTGACCACAGTCACTGTGAGAGATGTATATGACTGATAACAGTATTAAAAAGAAACCAAATACCTAGACTTTTTTTTTTTTTTTTTTTTTTTAAATTTTAAAGCGCTGTGCTGTGCTGTGTAACGCGGTTGCCAGCCTTTACCCTCCAGGCACACAGTTTGAAGTGTGTGTGCGTGCTGTCAGATTCCACGGATCCTCTGGGGTGGAGTGTGCTACTCAGTACTAGTAACATCAGGTCTTTGTCTCCATGTCAGACTACGCTGGAATCTTCGTAGAAGGAAATTGTACATTGAAGACAGTGATGCTATTGTCCAAGGATTGTGCCTTTGCTTTTGAAATCAATGTTTTCAGTACTAATTGATGGAACAGAATTTACAGCTGGAACTTCAGAGATTTAAGGACACTTTACTGGAACAGGAAAAATGAAGGATAGATTCCATTTCTAATCAAGTATCTGAGTTAATTGACTACACAGGACAGAAGTAACTTCAGAATTAGGGTGGGATGAAATGTCTTACTTTATACATCTGCCAGCCCTTAAGCTTTGGTTATATCAATCGTACTGAATGCCTAGCAGTGATTTATGTCCATTTTCATCGTGTTTGATAGTAGACATTGTATATATCAATCTGTCTTTTTTCAGCCTTAAAGAACACACTTCAGGAAAGTCCTTTAACCAGCTCCCTGACGCTTTATCCGTTGTTTGAAATAGTCGCTATGTTGCTTTTTTATCTCCATGATTTAGGAATGACATTGGGTGAATTTTCATTTATAGAATTTTTGTTGCTCTTTTTCAGATTTTGCAAGAACGAGGTTCCCGGATGTGAATACAATATTGAACGGTGACAATTTTTTCTCTTTTATTCCAAGACGCAGTGAATTGTCACACGGAAGAGGCTCATCTGCGAAAGAAAAAATCTGATTTAGACAATTTCCTGTTGATCTGGGTTCAACCGTTTTTGCCTATAAGCTGGTGTCAACTGGCTGCAAGCATTGCAAGATTACAAAGTGGGAATAGACGGTGTGGGAGTGTGTGTTCAGTTGTGGTTGTAGTGCATGGTTGTATTCTTGTGGGCTGACTGACACTGGTCATTTGAAAAGAAATGGCCATGCACTCCTGTTTTCCTCTGAGACATGTAGCACTTAATGTCTGGTGCTGGATGACCCAATGTTGATCAGTTTGGAGACACTTTCCTACTAATCATTGTAAACATTTAAAGGACAACGTAATTGGTGCTACACACACACACAAACACACACATTAAGCCCACAGATGCAAATATTTGGGCCTGCAAGGTTTCAGAACCAGTGGTGGCCCCAGCTGACTGTGTTACACTGCACATTCCTGATGGCCCTGTGACGTCCTCTATCATGTAGTAACAGCCTAGGAGATCAACTGAAACTGGCATGGGAGAAGTTACAAAACAGACAAAAAGGTTTCTCTAAAGGAAGGGTGTATATATTGACTGGATTTATGGCATATTTTAGTATCTAAAGGGAAGACTAAACTCAGAGAAAATGGCCTTCACCTGAGTTATTCTTGATGTTCCTTCTTTTAAAATAGTTTCCTCCTGCAAAAATTGTGCTCCAGTCTTAGCCAGGTGTTTGGAAGGGGAATCAAAAATCACTTGAACAACTGAACATCCTGGTTTTTTTGAGGTGTTTGTACTTGTATGTGTGTTTTTGCTTTATAAAATGCCTGTAAGCATTGAACTTGATTATGGTAGAGATTTTTCCAGAGCTGGAGGCTGTAGAGAAGTACGGCTGGCTATTCCTAGATTCCTGTCTCTGTGACTGGGGTTAAAATCAACTTTGAGTGTGAACACAGGCTCACCCAACTGAGAAACTTAATTACTTCAGACATTCAGGATACTTGTAGTTAATCTTTCTATACAGTTTCAACTATGCAGTTAAAGAACACTGTTTGAAAACATCTGAGCAACTTTATTAGTTTGTCCTTGATGAAGGCTGATACACAAGACTGGAGCTTTTCAATACACTATGTTTTCAGCAGAATCATTAGCACATCTTTAGAACACTTAATGAAATCGACAGTGTAAAGCTGGGCTTCATTGGCTTCTGAAAGCAGTGGAAGGGAGTTTGAAAAAGCTACAAGATTGCTTTGAATTCTAAAGATGTTCCAGTTTTCATTCTTTCATTCTCAGTAATTCAGAATTTGTGCATATCCTCTAGGTAGTCCTTTACAGAAAAGCCAGATTATCAAACAACCTGGGTCTACTTTTTTTTTTTAAAAGGACTCATTGATAAAAGTTTGGCAGAAACAATTTGTAAAAAATATTTTTACTAAGCAGGTTAAGCAACGGGCAAAATGTTTTGTCCACATGTCTAATGCTTGAAAGGGTTTGTAATGCATTTTGCGACTTGGACGTGGTCTGCACGGGAAGCTGCTGGCCCCTCCACAACAACACATAAAACGTTTGTCTTTTTTTAAGATGTTAAAACTGAATTGAATTTACTAAAAATGTAATTGTGTAAGGGGAAATGTTTATACTTTTATACTTTTTTAGGCACCCATATTTTATCAGCTTAAATTTAGCACCCAAATTTCCCCTAAATAGTAACAGATTATGTTGTTTATCTGAAATTAAGCATAACAGTTGTCTGTGTTAGCTGCATATTAAAACATCTCCTCTGCTGCAGTAGTCACTGTGTTTTTAAGCAGTATGACTCCACCAAATTCTCTGAGTCTCCCTAGCTCATGGAATTGAAGCCAACCATGTTTCTTGTTTTTTTGATGTGCTTTACAAAATAATTTGGCTTTGGCCTAAGTGGATTTTACAGTGATCCTTCTGAATCAGCATTTCTGTAGTTTCTCTTATTTAACCGAGAAAAAACAGACTATTTTATTTCATAAAGTGAATTTTTGAAAAATGACAGCAGCAAAGCATGAGTGACGAACTGAGCAAACTGAACAAATTTAGAATATGTGAAAGAATGAGATTTTCTGAGTATGTTGTTTTCTCTTGAGGATTTTCAGTTTAAAAACTGCTTTTATGGTGAGATTACCTGCAATCTAGTTTACATTGTCTCCCTGTTGTAGCAAATTTTGGGGAAATGAGTGGTTAATCCTTTTGCACTTTGTTTCCAATACCTCACAAAGATTTTGAGGAAGAAAGAAAAAAAAAGATAGAGAACTTTATAGGGAGGTACTCTGTAAATTATCTTAAATGTGCTATTGTTTGAGACCACCTGAACTATGTTCCTGTTCTTGCTAATGCCGTTATTGCTTTAATTTTTGTGAAGACACGAGGCCTTCAGATGGATGGAAGTGCTACTTATATGCCTTCTGCAAGGCATTAAGAATTGATCCCTAAATAAGTTTGGTTTCTTTTTATTTGACTCTTGTAATTTCAAATAAAGTTAGCTGTGGTCACAAGGTAATTGCACTAAGAGGCTGACAATCTCCATCACCAGGTTCTGCAAACATTGCTTGCTTTGCTAAGATCTGGCAGGATGAGGTGAGGTACCAGTACAGTTGAACTGGATTCTTTTGTCCCTGTCTTTTCTGTCCTTTGAAGAGGGTTTACCTGGAGAACTGAGGGGCTCCCAGGGCAGCAGCTGAGAAGCCTTTGATGTGGACTCTGGATTTACACATCCTCTTATTCCAGTCAAAACAGTATTCCAGATTAGAATTTAAGATGCTGAGAGATCTCAGCAGAAGGAAATCAAGCAGGAAGGGAGAGATACCAGAACATAATGGATAATCAAGGTGACTTCTTATGAGAATGTGAATTCTATGAAAGACCTAACTTTCTGCCCTCTTACTGTAGGATTGTTCAGTGGTTAGGTGTGCTGTCTGTGGAACAGGAGGTTACTTCAGCACCCCATAAGTGGATTTTCAGTGACATTTTTAAAGGCTTTTAAGTGACGAATTTCTCACTAAATTTGTTTAAAAGCCGAGAAGTTCACATTTGCCATAGCAACTTCTTGCTTTGAGTTAGGAAGCAGCTCACGTACTGCTGGCCTTAAGGTTCATCAGAGCCTGTTTTTCTGTCCTGGAGATGACACTTTTGTATTAAATGCTTTTGACGTCTTCAAGCAGCAATTAAAGAAGAGTTTATTTGCAATAAATACATCATTATGAGGCCTCTGAGGTGTGAGTGTCACCTGGTCCATAATCACTATCCAAAAGTACAGTCCAACTCAGCAGCTCCAACAGAAAATGTGAAATAGATTTTTATTATTACATTTTTCTTTTATAAACAAATGACAAATGTGTACCTGGCATTTTCATCCCCTTACTGTTGGGTTTCTGTGGATTATGGCTAGAGGCAGTTTGATATCTCACAGTAATTTCATTGTGTGTTGAAGACCTGGTTGTATTTAGGAGCTTATATCGATTCTCTACCAAACCTCCAGTCCTCAGAATCTTAGGCTCAGAAAATTTGGAAATGTACCATGTTTTTTTTCAAAGTCAGACAAATTTCTTGTAACGGTAAAAGTTCCTTTAATCTTCCATTTTAGCATTAGTAAAAATTATTTCTTAAGAATTCAAGCTCAATGTGTCCATGCAACATTTTTGTCTTCAGATTTTCTTTAGACAACAGCTGTGTAGCTCCATTTCCAGCAATGCAAATGCACAGTTACAATTGATTATGAACAAAACGATTTCTCGAAGATGCCAGAATTGATTCAACCTCTTTTTCTGAGAGAGTTTTCTTTTCAGGAGAAAAATGAGAACTTCTGGCAGATTAAATGAAAGAAAACTTGATGCTTAGGGGACAGGTCTATTGAATAGGATGACGGTGTTTTCTGAACGCAGTGTTCTCTGAATGTCTGTTGAGGTTGTTGAGCGTTGTCGGTCTCTTTTTGAACAATTCAGAGCTACCACCAGCAAATTAACACATATTAATTACAAATGAGCATTTTTATTAGTATTTAAAAAATGAACTTGTAATCAAAAAATGTAATAGTGTCTGATTGAATGAAATGACTTAGAAGCTGGTTTATCATGTTTATTGTCCAGTCAGTCAGAGTTACTGGAATACATTCCAGTGTATCTCAGTACTTGAGGAGTACTGAGAGAAAAGTAAAATATTGGGCTTTACATGGAGATCGGAGTCAAGTGAAGGAGAGTCTGGAGATGAAGCCTGCAATTTTGTTCACTTGAGATGCGATAAAACCAGAAGATGTCATTTTCCTATTTTATTCTCTTTCCCACCATATAAAAAGCATCTTTCAAGGTTTTCAAATTAACTTCTTTGATCAGCCCTGAAAGGTGGGGCCCTTGAAAAGAAATGAGATTTTGTTCTGCCTGTTCAGATCAGGATGGGAGTATTCAAACTGCCAGTGGTCATTGGAGAAATGTCTTTTCTACCACACCAACTTTGAAATACGTATGGTCTGAGGGTGCTGCCTGTTACTTTGTTATAGATTTGACTGCAGTTGTCTCCAGCTTTGAGGACGGTCTTGGGATGTTACCTGGGTTTGTCTGTAGAATTATTGATTCTTAAAATACTATAAATACTATAAATACTCAGTTTCAAAAACATGTGGAAGGTGCTCTGAACTCAGTGTCACAGAACTTTCCTTTCTTTTGGCTCACAGCAATCAGGGCTGTCGTTAAAGGCTTTTTACTGAACTGAGGCTTTAAAGGGCTAAACAGATCTTTTTGTTCAGTTTGCCTAAGTGAGTTTCAGGCAGGAGTTCTTCAGCGCAGAAATGCCAAGGGCTAAAATTCTTCCCCCGGGTAATTTGAAGTTCTGGAGACATGTAACATTTAAAAAGCAGCTACTTTGTCTTCTTTTCCAGCTTGCGGACTCTAAAATAGTTTTTACAAATGGATGGACCACTTGCATATATGAGTGTATGCACGTGGCGTGGAATGTCGGTCTCCACCTTGGAAAGGGTTGTACTAGAGAAGACAGCGTGCGTCACCCACCAAGTTGTTGCTGCCTGTGCTGAAATCTAACAGCTTCTCTGAGCAGCACTGGCAGCAGGGAGACACTGGAGAAAGGTTCTGCCCTGGAAATTGTTGCTGAGTGTTTCGTTGCAACACATCTGTCCTTTACTTCAGCAGGGGCTACCTAGGCCAGAACTCACCAGTTCCGTGAATGGATACTGCTGCAAACAGAGCTGGGAAGTGATTTTGCTGCTCTGGGAGTGGGTGGAAGGGGGAGGAGGCTCTATTCTCCTTGCCTTAGAAAGCTGAGCCTGCATTTTGACCTGGCTTAGCCCCTGCTGAGATGTCTGGGCCTGGACATCTGAAGTGTGAGAGCTACTGTGTTCCTGTGTGGGATTCATGCTCCTTTTGAAGATTTTCCAAGAGCTTATGCACAATTTTACTCAAACTTACCTTGGCTCGCGTACATTTGCTGGGATGAAGCAAGTGCTGAGGCACCGCAAGAGAAACGTTGCCAGCCTGTCTACCTGGAACTGAAACAAGATCACAAACCCAAGGGAGTATCAAGTGATGACTATTTCCAGCTGCTTCTGGGCTGACCCTTGCCTGAGCTGAGCTATGAAAAATCTGTTTCCTATGTACTCCAGAGGTACACCTGCCCAACTCAACAGATGTTCTGTTTTGTTTCCTTTTCCCCCAGAATCGCTGGTCTCAGAATTAGTTGTGCATCAGCTGTTTGTGTTAATTTCCAAGTGGCCATACTTGCAAGATGTTATTTCCTGGATAGTGGATTAGCAATAACACTTTATTTTGTGCCAATTCATTATCTACAAAGTGTTCTTACTGCAGCAAAGTTTGAGTTTTGATCTGGGTTTAATGCTTTTGCATTAGCCAAAACTCTTAGCACAGACAGAGAGAAGAAACTGAGTCCATGGAATTTCTTTCCTTGGATAAAAATCTGCTAGGGCTTCCCAAATCATTTGAAGATGGTTAGTTAGCCATCATTTTTAAAACAAGCATACAATTAAAATGTGTGTGGGTATTTTTTTAACCTCCTTTTCATAACACTAGTGTATTGTAAACTGCATGAAATAAACCAGTTTTTTCCCTTTTAAAGTCTGATGTCTTAAATTTTTCTTTTCCGAATCCGTTAAGGTTGACATCAACAGTGCGGTGTCACTGATATTCCTGGTTTAGCACTTCAGATACAAAAAGTAGTTGTGTTTTTGGGCTGTGATCTCAAGCAGTTTTGTTTGTTTGTTTGTTTGTTTTTTCTTCTTTGCTTCCCCAAAGATTTTGTCACAAAAAAAATTGGTTTTATTCACATATATATCTGCTGGGAAATTAAGGATTTTTCCTTTGCGTTTCCTATGACTGTTGCTGATCATTAAAGAAGGTAATGATCCCCTCTGGTATGGATATATAATCACACAAACAAACGCGTACTGAGTTTGGACTAAGCACTTCGCATACATTTTCTTTTACGCAGCTCTCAAATCACCCTGCCTAACATCACAGGTTTATTTTAGAATCCAGTCCTTAGCTTTCAATTTAAGTAATTCCTTTGTCTGAAAAATAAAGCTAACTGAAATTGTCACTTTGTAATAAGGCCAACACAGCATCAGAAACATAAATAAGATGCCACTTAGTACTTAATAGTTTAGTTCCTTCAGCCCTTTCCATCTTTAAAACTTACACAGCAAACATATTAAGTACTGGTTGCAGAAATTATTTAGGTAGCTTGACGGCTGTGTCTTTCACAAGTACAAAAAAGCTCATAATTTAGTATTTGTATGAGAGACCACCGGACTGCTCTTATCTTCCAAACTGCTAGTAAGGACTAAGTAAGAAAAGTTAAGACCTGGTATCTAAAACCTTATAGGCTGTACAGTTGCATATGAGCCGAATTTAATCTTAAAAGTTCAGTCAGTTTTAATGCAAATTAAAATGCAAATTACATTCTAATCTTTGCTTACGTATCCAGTAACATCATAACACCAAACTAATGTCCTGCATTCTAATTGCATTTGAATTTTAATGAAATCAAGTCCTTTGTACAAACATTGCCCTAGCAGACATTAACTAATAAACATGTGCCTCTGTATTTTTGTCAGGCTGTCATACTGAAGGTATTTGCACTTTACGTTTAGCCAGCGCTGCTTTGAATCCTAATTCCCGGTGTACAGATTTGTAGCTTTAAGTGTTTTCACCATTCAGCAACAGTGAGTGTAAGAGGAACAGTGGTGTGCCCTGATCAAGAAACCAGTTAATAAAGGGGACACCAGTGAGTGAGTCATTAGTGGCTTGCTCAGATTATTTATAACATCTGGAATTTATTTGAAGCTGCCTTTCCTTTCAGTGGGAAGTTTCATGTTGGAAAGATGAGGATGACCTTGCAAACTAGTCTCTCAGTGTGGTGAAGTCTTGCCTGGCAGTCATAAATACACAGTCTGTATTTACGTGACTGTCTCCTAGACTGCGATCTGCACATCTTTGTGAGAAAATCCCTGTGAGCAGTTTCCCTTAAAAACTGATGCTTTTGGTAATGTCACAGGAAGCATTGGGAAAATGCTCAGGGAGGTGCTTGAGTTGCCTTCCCTGGAGGTGTTTAAGGGTCGGGTGGATGAGGCGCTGAAGGACATGGTTTAGTGTTTGATAGGGATGGTTGGACTCGATGATCCGGTGGGTCTTTTCCAACCTGGTGGAGAACAGGCCTTATGAGGAGCGGCTGAGAGAGCTGGGGGTGTTTAGCCTGGAGAAGAGGAGGCTGAGGGGAGACCTCATTGCTCTCTACAACTACGTGAAAGGAGGTTGTGGAGAGGAGGGTGCTGGGCTCTTCTCCCAAGTGACAGGGGACAAGAGGGAATGGCCTCAAGCTTCACCAAGGGTGGTTTAGGCTGGACATTAGGAAAAAATTTTCATGGAAAGGGTCGTCGGGCACTGGCAGAGGCTGCCCAGGGAGGGGGTTGAGTCACCTTCCCTGGAGGGGTTTAAGGGACGGGTGGACGAGGTGCTGAGGGCCATGGGTTAGTGTTTGACAGGAATGGTTGGACTCTATGATCCGGTGGGTCTCTTCCAACCTGGTGATCCTATGTTTCTATGATTCTTTTCCATTCCTGGCTGCAACCTGAAGGCGTTGGGGCCGCGCACCTGGAGCTCAGGCCCTCACCGGGGGGGGATCCGCCCCTCGCCCTTCCCGCCTTCCCGCCTTCCCGCCTTCCCGCCTTCCCGCTCCATCATGGCGGCTCCGGCTGCGCTGCGGCGCTCGGTAGCGGGGCGAGTGCAGCCCGAGCCGCCGCGCCGCCTATAAGAGGCTCCCCGAGCCGCCACCAGCGCTGCCGAGCGCTCCGTCCGGGCAGAGGGAGGAGCTGGGGGCCCGGGGAGCGAGAACTCTGAGCTGCGGCCCCTCCTGCACCGCTTCAGCTACATCTGGGGAGCGCCGGGGGCAGCGACCCGCCGTGTCACTTACCCCGAGGGTTAATTATAATTTTGGGTTCCGATTGTGTGTGTGTTTTGTTTAATTTATTTCTTCGCATTATATTCCAGGATATGATCTCTATTGGATGCTAAATTTGAAATCTGTAGCTTATTGTTTCAGTATGTTACTAATTAACTAACAAGTCAGATCTTTTTGGCGAAGAGGCACTGTTTACCTTCTTAGAAAACTATATTTGAAAAATAAATACTAGAAGAAGAATTATATTATGCCTTTTTTAATACAGGTACGACAACTTAAGCTGAATGAGAGAACAGAAGTTAAATTAAGCTTCGTAGTAAGCGTTTAATACAGATGAGAGGGCTCTGCTGACACTGTCACTTCATGCATGTTTTTCTGGTTGGTTCTAAGTTAAGGGATGTTGAGGTAAATGCTAGTGGAGAAGTTTGATTTGTATCTTCTAGCCAGTGCAGAGGGAGTGAGAAATAAACAGTGAATACTATGAATCTGAAAGATCTGTGATTCTGAACATAAACAAAATTAGTTTTAATTCAGTTACTCCTTGAACTGATCAACTCAAATTCCTACTTAGTCAGGAAAAGCTTACAAAGGACTAATTAACTTGCTTTTAGTGAGCACTGTAGGAAGTAAATAAGATGATAAATGTTTGCTTTGGCCATTCTGGGGCAGAGAGGCAGAGGTGACAGGAAGGAGGATCAAGAAAGGGGATAATCGTTTGTTGTCACTATAGTTACAAAAAAGAAAAGTAATTTCAGATTTAAATACATATAGAGTTTTCATAGACTGATGGCCTATATCTAATACCTACATAAAGGCTGAATCTCACCACACATAAAGTCTGGCCACAAAAGGTATTTTGTATGATAGGGAGCTTTAGCAAAACATTTGGCAGCTTCACGGTCACATTCACATGCCATTTTTTGACACTGGTCTTCTAGTGATTCTGAAAGAAAAAACAGTAAGTTTGATGTGAGTCTGAAATAATTAAAAATGCCAAATGCAATATGAAGAATTACTACCTTGCACTTAATATTTACCAAATAAATGACTCCTATTTCAAGTGCAAAGGGAACTGTGCTGAGGTTTTACTAGAGCTTACTAAGGCTTACAGTTCTTTCGTGTTCTTTAGACAGAGCTCCATGCCAGGACCTTTGGCAACAGAGACTATAAAAGCATGGTTTGGTTTAGTGAAAGCTGATAATCAGTGGAACTATAATCAGTGGAACTATCTTGGCAGGTGAAAATATAATTGGATAAAGATTTAAATTCTCTTCTTCACCTCTGTTAACTGATAACTTCAGCTCTGATAACTGATGCCTTTTTAGAAAGTGCTGTGTGGCCCTCCCTGCCTGCCCTGTTTCTCTAGTGAAACTTGAGTTTGGGAAGATATTTTCATTTTCACATACCCTTTAATCTTCTAAAGGATGTAGCATTAAAATTATCTACCTGAAATAAGAGATGCAAAGATGTTTTATGTTCAGCTTAAACTGCCCACCTTGTTTTATTAAGGCATTACGTTAGGTCAAGTGTGTTCAAGTACAATAAAATCCATGTCTGGTCATATTTGTTTTATAATTGTAGTGCTGTCTTAACAGATTTCTTGGTGGGAATGTTTCTTCTTGGCATAAGCAGTTTCTTCTACAGCGATATATTTTGGTTTTATTCTGCCAGCTCAGAAATGTGTGCGTTTTCCCTCTGCAACTGTCTGTAAACTAAAGAATCCTTGATAATATTTTGTTTAAGTATTTAACATTTTGAAAGCATAGTCTAAAATCACTGCTTGAGTTTTGTCTAGGAGCGGAACAAGTGTCTGGAGAAACTTGTAGATCAGATCTTTGTTTGCTCATGTACCACTAGGTGGGGATGAAGAGTAAGTGTATTCAGTTGGTTGGTATGACTGTGAGTTCTGGAGGCACAGCTTACTCTGGCAAAAAAGTTACAAAAGAAAGGATGGTAAAAGAAGAATTTTATAGTTAATTAAGAAAATATCTTTCTATTAAGTCAATGAGACAACCAGTAGATGTAACAACAACAAAAACAGCCAAACAAATTAAATTAAAAAAGAAAGCCCCTACCAACCGAAAACCAGAAGTGTTGACTCACCACACTCAACAGTGTTGTCTTCGCATACCCAGTGGTAACTTTCTGTCTTTGGGTGACAACCTGCTTGTTCTGCCTTTACATAGCAGCAGTCATGGTTAAAGCAGCACCTGAGAGTAACAGAAAGGGGCTTGCCTTAACTCACAGGGGTGATTTTGAACCACACAATCTGGATGGTTTTTATCAGCATGTTTCTACAGGCTGTGAAATAAGTCAACGTATGTGAACCTACCGTTACCTGCTCAGAAATCAAAACAGGGGAATTGTTTAATAGAAAAAAAAAATTACCTTTTCATATATTCAATTATGAAGAGGATGTCTGATACACTTTGATCTAGGTAAACTTCCTCATAGATGAAAATTCAAGGAATCTTTAAAGTGTTCTGGTTTTAACACAAACTTTGATATGGGTATGTCTATCTCTAGCCCCTTCCAAGAAAAGACTAAAGGCCAGAACAGTCTGTCAGATAATGAACAACGCATTTTTCTAGTTATTGATACTATTGTAATGGTTACTAATAGGGAAGGAACAAGAAAATTCATTAAGCCATAGCATATTTTTTTTTTTTTTGGCAGCATGTGTTGCACTGTCATTCAGTTTCCTCCTGGCAGCCTAAAACTGTTCTATTCCAGCAGGTACGTGGTGTTTAGATTGCCTGAGGAATTTGTGTCTGCAATAGAAAAAGTTAATACTCTAAGCTCTCACTGGCAATTACTGTTTTCTCCTATGCTTATTAAATAATTACTTGGCAATTCCACACGACTCTCCATATGTGAAGATCCTGCAGTAGGTAACAGCTGAACAGCACAGGCCAGTGAAGCAGCTCAATACATCCATTTCATGAGCAGAAATTGAAAAAAAAAATTATTTCTAGTGAGTCTCTGTAGCAGTACTAAGGTAAACCTGGAAGTGCAGCAGCTTTTGCCACAATGCAGTCTGTCTTCATGTCTTTACAAAAATTTTTCTAATTACTTCAGTCCTCTTTTAGGCAATTTAAATAAAAATAGACATTTAAGGATTTTACATGTTATCTTATGAAAGCAATATATGATTATCTCCATTTGAAAGCTTATTTTTTTAAGTGTCAGGCAGACATCTAAATTGCAATAACTATTAGTTGAATAATTCCATTACAAGTGTTCTTACTTCAGATTCAGTAATGTTATTCATTATGTGTGTATTTTCATTTAACTTCATTTGAGGCATAATTCTGAATGCAGACAGCCCACAGTGGGGCTCAAAACTTTAAAAAAATCAAACTTGATGAGAATGTTTGTCTCTACATTTGATTATCTTTAAAACAATAGATTACATCCAAAACTTGAATTTAGGCAAAAATGCTAAAAATCTGATGTCTAATCATGACTAGAATCCTTATGCAAAAAAAAAAAAATCAGATTTGAGCTTTCCATGTATTCTACCCTAAATGTGAGTACCAGATGTTTGTTTACCTTTTGCCTTTGAATATAGCTGTCCTATACGTCAGGCCTTGAGATGTCGTGCAGGATGGGGAGATCATAGAATCATAATTGGAAGCTTGAAAATGTAAACCCTTTTTTTAACTACTGCAAGCATAAAATGATCCTCCTGTCAGCTAATGTTCCATTATAAATTAAATTAGTCAATATACTGAGATTTAGTAGTAATTATAAAGGTCTGGTTTTAGAATTATTTTAGTAATAATTTGTAATTCCTTACATTTGAGAGTTTCTTTTGAATGGCTTGAATTTTGCATTTTTTTCTATATTATTTTGAACACTAATACAGAGGGATGGGTAGCAGTAGACTCAAATGATTTTTCAATTGTGTTTTTGTTTTTGTTTTTTTAGTTACTTTTATAGATAGCTTCAAAGTTTGAGCTTTAAAGCTTCTCCAGGAAGAATAATTCTTCAGCCCTCTGCCAAACAGCAACATAAAAGGAACTCAATAGTACTGTGAATCCAATGTTAATGTAATGAGAGTTTAAGGTAGGTAAGACTGATGTACATCTACAGTGACACAATTTCAGTGCTTCAGAGTTTCCTAGTACTCTGAGGTGTGCTTAAACTTCCCTCACATATGTTAAATAGGTCCAATTCATATTTTAGCCCCTTTATTCTGTTATCTGCATATATTCAGCACTTAATTACTCAGATAAATAGTTACTCTTACCAATCTACCCCATCCTTGGGCCAACCTCTTCCTCCCAGACCACAGTAGCATCCATAACGTAGGTAGGCAAAAGGAGATCGTCCTGTAGTACATCTAACGGCTCCAGCTAATTCAAGAATCCCTCTTCGATTTCTAAAATGGGCTTCTCCGAAAGTGCCTTTAGAAAACGTGGAAGAAAAACTACTTTATTGAACCAAATATGAGGATATAAACCAGGCTTTTCTTTATTTATTTATTTTTAACTTTGATAATAAATGCCAATACTTGAAAATAACAGAGTTTTCTCTTTGGCACCTGAGGGCCACACTGCTTCACCCAGTCTCATGGTGCCCCAACCCATAGTAAGCAGAACACAGGTTCTGAGCAGCTGCAGTAGTTTCTTCCCATTAAGGCAGCAAACAATGGCAGACTTCAGTCCTTTCCGTTCTTAAAATTAGCAAGGGCCAGCACGTGCTCTGTGGTTTGGATCCACTACTCTGCTGAGATGCTGTGCCCTGAGCATTGCAGTACGCTCTGCTTACCATAACGTGCAATTTTGCCTATACTGTTATTTTTGTAGACTGTAATGTTGTATATGAATGTCCTCTATGATGGGGTTCTGGTTTTCCTCCTTTTTGGACAAAGGAGCCAAATGACTGCTGGTGGTGGCGGGGTGGATGCAGAGCAGGGAAAGGGGCAGGAGCTTGGAGTCATTTCCAGGGAAACTGGAAGAAGCATTGGTTTGGGGTTTTTTGGTTTGTTTTGTTTTTTTTTCCCGTTTCATTTTGTTTGGGTTTTGTTATTTAAGAGATTCTCACCATTATTCTGCCAGAACAAGATGGTATTTAGGAACTTTCTTATAAGTATCCCATGTCAGTACTAAAGCAGTAGGTCCAGGGCAGCAGATAAATGTTGAGACACCCGGTGACTTTTTTTAGGCCTTTGTCTCATCCTTCAGGTTGAGCTAACACGTCAAAGATCTTGAATGGTAATAGGTGGCATTTCTGTGCAGTGCAGGCTCCAAGCTACTTGCAGCAATTTTTAAGAAGTTGGATGAGTACAAAACAAATTAGTGGAATGCTGTTGATTAGAGTTGTCTTACTAAGTAGACTGACTTATTTTGGCATGAGGAGAACAGTTTATAAACCATAACTTCCAGTACTGGGTACAGACTGGGGAAGACATTGAGCTTTAAATGAACTAATATGACTATACAGTTTGTATATAATCAGTTTACCCAGTCTATAATAATAGATTGTATGATTAACTTATATCAGTGAGAAAAATATTGTTCCCAGCACAGCTGAGTACCTTGAGATGCATGGGATGCTGGTGACCTCTAGCACTCCTGATTTCATGGAACAAAGGAATTTAAACACCTCATGAAATAATATCACTAAGGAATACAATTGTTTGTATGCGAGAATGATTTAAAAAAGCTTTAGAAAGAATGTTTGCAGCTAATCCTTACTGATGAAAATAGCTAGGCTTCCTAAGACAATATTTAGTGCTTTTCTGACTAGTGACTACTCCCAGATCTTGTTTCCTCCTGCTTTGTGTCCCTCCAGTGTTTACTGCATAACAGAAATTGGAACTGTGTTGAGCAACTTTCAACTGTCGAAAGAAAACTTTTATGAGAGATTAATCCATCAGCAAACTCAGGTTTAACTGGATGTAGCTGCTTTAAAAGTAAAGGCTGAAGGGAAACCAAAACTATATCAATCCTAAGGGTACTTTAGACACCATAAAACAGCAGATGGGGAAAGAGAAAGCCCCAGACAAATCTATGCAGTTATCTTTGTGACTGTGTTGATTAAACCAGAGAGATTGAAAGCCATGACGTGACTTTCTGAAGACTGAAGTTAAGTAAGCACTAAAGACAGACCTAGAGAAAATAACAGTAACCAAACCCATTCTATTTGTGTTGTGCTAGATTTTAAAAGTGTGATTCCTGGTGCCCAGACTGGAGCCCTGCCATGTCTGCAGAGCTTGAACTTCATCTTGGTTTGTTGTCTGTGTAAGTTCCTGAGAGCTGAGATTGTGCTAAATGCTGTACGCACCTATGTCTTTGCAAGATGTTTTCAACCATACCTTCCTATTCTCCTTTTCTCCTGGTTTCTGAACAGCTTACAGTAATATTTAAAAAACCTGTCTCTTAAATTTCCATGTGCATAGAGGAAAAAAAAAAATTTAGAAACACGTTTTGTTTTCTTTTGTGACAGGTCATATTTTCCATAATGTTTTACTCTCTGCAGTGAGCGCACTGCAAACATAATTATTTTTGCATATATATATCTTTATTGAGATGCACAGCTTTGCATAATTATGATATGTAACTACATTAATCATTAGTATCTAATGTAGTCTATGATGGCTGGTGTATTTCAAAAGAAATTTTAAGCCATTCCTTCAAAAAGTGAGGGTACAGAAATATTTTTGTTGTTAAATCTGTGTAAGATTTCCTCTACTGATACTTCCTTGTACAGTTATAGTGCCCCAGGAGTTCAGAACACGAAACTGGGGAATAAGCCAATTTTCTGATGAATCTCCAAAATCTTGACCAAAGTGGAAACCTTTGAATTGTATGTAGCGCAGAGAACGGCCTCGTCTTGCTGTCTCGACCACTGACGCACTATCTCTACAAACTGTGGTTGCATGTAAAGTTTATGAAAGAATAAATACTTCTGTTTGGATAGTGTGGACCAAGCTTTCAGAAACAGGTAAATGGCATTTCCCTTCCAGCCTTTGGACTTGGGTGACTGTGATGCCTGACTCAGAGATGCCGGATCAAAGCTGGGCTCTGTACTGATGATTCTAGGCTGACAGAAGCAGTGAAACAGTCTTTCATTGCTTTCCTCAATGTTCATGCTGAAGTTTGTGCCACACAAAGGATGAAGTCTGAAGGATGATCAAAATGCAGGAATAATAGGGGCATGCTGAGGTCAGGAAGTGGAAATTGGGGCAGTTAGCTTGATGGGACCTTAAGTCGGCCCCATTATGTGAGCACCTTACCTTATGGTCCTCTAATCATGCAATTGCCTTTTTCCCTGCCCCAGACCCTGCTTCATTCTGTGCACAGAATCTGTTATAAGAATGAATTGAGGCTCTTGTCCTTAGGATTTTTATATTTGAAAGATCAGTGTGGTGAATCTGCAGGTTGTGTCATAGTGTATAAGAAAAAGTTTAAGAAGACAAAAGATAATCCCTTCATTAAGGCAGCTGAATGCTACTCTGGAAAACTGGATTTTACTGTTACAGCTGTCAGAGGTTCAGCGTGAAGTTAGTTTTAATTGCTTTAAAACGATACTTATCAATGTTTACTAACAGCATGTTCCCAACGCGCTGAACATCCTGGGGTTGGAGTACCAAGCTGCTGCAATACTCGGCAAGCAACAGGCTCCGAGTAGTTCAAGTACCATGGACTTTTAGTAGTCATAGGTAAAATCGAGTTCAAATGTGTCACTATGGGAACCTAAAATTAGTGGATGCTTTTTTGTGTCAGCCCACCTACCTATCTGAAAAAGAGGGATGGTAATATAGTTCCACAGAAGCCCATTCAGATACTATTCTGATGAATACCTCCTAAAGCATATGAGGAAATGGATTAGAAATTATTACAACTGGTCTTTAGTACCGCTTAATAAATAGGGCATAGAAGACAAAAAAATTAATTAAATACTTGCAAAGTGAGCAGTCGCTATGTGCAGCGATGGGGCTGGGGTCCTTTAATTACATTCCTCCATCATAACTTATTCATAAAGACTGACTCACTCTTTCAGGACAGCCCAGCTAAGGTTCTGTAGGCGATCCCAGCTCCAGCAGTTCCTCGCTGAGCTGCTCTGTGACTGAAGCGCATGGAGAAGGTGCTCAGACACCCAGCGAGGAGCGCGGGCACCGGTGGGCTTGGCACAGGCCATCGCCACACGCCGTCTGCTTTGAAATAGTGAATTTCTGAACACGCTTGCGTGTTACTCATGAGATTTAGAAAACCTAACGTGAGTCTGTCTAGAAGATCCACTGCCTCTAAGCCAGGGGGGAAGAAGAGGGATGGAAGGCAGTGGGGGGAAAAAAGAGGGATGGAAGGCAGTGGAGGTGGGAAAAAGAGGGATGGAAGGCAGTGGAGGGGGAAAGAATGGATGAAAGCTAGTGCAGGGGGGAAAGGGTTGGAAGCCGGCAATTGGGCTGCGATGTTTAGCTCTTCCCCGGCACCTCGGCGCTTCCCCGCGGGCAGCCTCTCGGAGCCCTTCTCTGCGAGGCGTTCCCTGTCCGGGACCGTTTCTCCCAACGCTTTTCCCTCTCCCCCGCGCTCCTCCCGTCCCTCAGGAGCAGGGCGGGCAGGAGCGGCTCCCGCAGCCCCGGGGCGCTCTACTCACCGGCCGCGAGCAGCAGCAGCAGCAGCAGCGGGGGCATCGCGGGGCAGCGCTGCGGCGCTCGGTAGCGGGGCGAGTGCAGCCCGAGCCGCCGCGCCGCCTATAAGAGGCTCCCCGAGCCGCCACCAGCGCTGCCGAGCGCTCCGTCCGGGCAGAGGGAGGAGCTGGGGGCCCGGGGAGCGAGAACTCTGAGCTGCGGCCCCTCCTGCACCGCTTCAGCTACATCTGGGGAGCGCCGGGGGCAGCGACCCGCCGTGTCACTTACCCCGAGGGTTAATTATAACCGGTGCCCAATACCTGCGCGGTACCTGGGGTCTGAATCTGCCACAGTTCATCTCCCCATCGCTGCTTTTCTTGCAGGGCTGAGGAGCGACTGACTCAGAAACTGGTTATGGATATTTGTAGCTTGATCAAAATAACTTTTTAATCTTCCCTCAACCAAGATGGAGCCTTATACTGAGTATTTTTTCCATTCCCTATTTAACTTTTGTCTTAGTTTGTAAAACCTACACCTCAATGCCCGATCGCAGTCGACTGGGTTGCCCTCCTCAACACAGACGATGCCTCTTGGTTTTATGTGATTTTCCCCATGCTTGTATGTTCAAGTGTTTCATCAGACCTTGTAGTATTATCGCACTGAAACCAGTGCATTTCAGTTCAAGAAACCAGGATCCCTGAAATTTTGGGTGCTGATTTTGTGTGTGTGTTTTCTTTTCTTTTTTTTTTTTCCTGGCATTATTATATTCCAGGATATGATCTTTATTGGATGCTATCCTTATACTGCTAGGAAGGGGGGGGGGGGGGGGGAAAGAGGGTTTTGTGGAACTTGTGAAGAACTTGTTCTTGGTTATGTAACTGAAGAATAGCTGGTAGTTTGGTCGGGTTTTTTTGTAGTAAATGATATTTTCATCAACAAAATGAGATTTTGTTTTATATGCATATTGAAGAATAATTCTACTTTTGCACTAAAATGCTCAGATTTCTGCATCATATTATTTATTTTAATCAGAATAGAAGTAGAAAATCATACATGGTCTGATTCCAAAGACAAAAAACATGCACGGGCAGATCTGGTTTTGTTAGGCTCTCGTTAAATGAAATGTTTGTCTGTGAAATGTTTGTGTTGGCCCTGAAGGTCGGATAGCGTGGGCTAAATGTGGAAGCTTGTCAGTTGAAGGTAGGATATTGGTAGGTCTTTGTACACCTGATAAGGCTTTTCTGGAGCTACGTGGAGAACACCAGAAATGGTACAGTAGCCTAGTCAAAACTGCATATGGTGCTTGAACAAGCAGAAGGGATCATGGAATGAGCTTGGCAAAGCAGAAGAAAGCAGCTTTTCCATCTGGAGAGCTTGTGTTCTGCAAAGGGAGGGAAGTCGCAGTGCTGTGTGACTGTGACTTCCTGCTGGTCAGTGCCAAGTGGCTTCTGACCCCAGGTGCTCTGGCACCTTTTTGATGCTATCAGCATAGGGGACCTCCGCTACCACTGCGTTTCCCAAAAGAGGTGGACTAGAGTACTAGCGAAACAGGATCTGTAGTAACTGTAAATGTAGTCAATGGCCTCTAAAAGTCTTTGTAATGCACAAGACAACTGAAAATCCATCTCATTACAACAGATTTTTTTTTTTAAAGATTATTTTTTTTGCTGCTACCACCAATCGGGTCAGGGCAATTTTCCTGTTACTCATGGAGTCACATTGCTAATTACTGTTACGCTATTTTCATACTGTCGCTTATACTGCATTTGTTTACTGACTCTTCCGGTCAATAAGTCACACCTATTAAAACATTTTAATGGCATTCAACAGCAATTTAGTGAAACTTCCAGTTGAACAGTATCCCATCCAGCATACCATTGGCTATGACAATGAACACTATCCATGGGAAAAGAAGGAATTACGTTTTGTCTTTCTGCTTCAGGATACTGACTTATGGAATGTGTTAGCGCACTTGATGCTGGAATAGTGCAGTTGATAGTTTTTAGCTGAAGGAAAGAAAGTAGTTTTAAACCTACTGAAAAATCAAGGTAGACTGAAATGTTCAGATTACAGCTGCTTCTGTTAGAAAGTAGCAAAGATGTGAAGTAACAAAACCTATACAAAGTGATGAAGTTCGGAATGCAAGTCAGGAGTTCTAATTCCTACCAGTTATAGTAGAAGTCCAAAGGAGGACATCTAGTGAAATTAGGTTGTGGGGAGAAATCTGATAGAAGGAAATACTTTTACTGAGGGGGAGTTAGGCTGTTGAGCTAATTGCCATGGCACATGGCTGAGAAAATAATGGTGATGTAAAGTTCTAAAGGGGTCTAAAATATTAGGTAACGGAAGCCCAAGTTATCCACTTCCCTGTGAGCAGGTGAAGGTGGTGATTTTGAGAGCTGTATAACAGTATACTTACTATTCAGGTGACTGAAGAGCTGCAAAGCTGTATTTTTGTAGTAACAGAAGAAGATGGTTCCATTAACACTTTTTATTTAGTAAGAGCAGTTATGTTTACTGAGAAATGAAAAGGCACTAACCACCTACATTGGTCAAATTTATATATACTCTGCATTTTGCTGTTAGCTGTAGTAATGACAATGAATATGGAAATACTAGGCTCTGTAGGCATCTAAGGGGAGTCCTACAAAATTAGGATCCTTCTGCATTAAGCATGTGACAATTAAGCTGTATCATATAGTTGCTGAATTAATAAACTAATTAAAAAAAATTGAAAGAAATTATTTTCCTATTGTAAGAGATGGGAGTGGAGGCATGGTGATTTGCCCAAGGTGTCCTGTGATGGCAGTAGAAGAGCTGGGAAACTGCACCTTGGTGTTCTACATCCCAGCTTAAGTCCCAGATTGGGTTCTTCTGTGGCACTGACTCCTGGAGGAAAATAAGGCAAGAAAATGCATGCCTCACTGTCAAGGTATCAGGACAATGAGAACTGAAGAGCTGCTTCCCAGTAGAAGTCAACTGACTGTATTTACTTGCTTGCTATACTTGGTAAATGTCCCTAAGCTACCCCATCTTTTCTTAAACATTGGACTGGGCCTGGAACACATCCCTTGCAAGTTTGTTCTTTCAAATACTGAATGTCCAAGCAGTATGCAATCAACTTCTTTGCTGTTGTTGTCTTCACAAAAAAACCCCAAACCCAAACAAAAACCAACCAACCAAACAAACAAACAAAAAAAACAGCCTTACTTATTTGAGCATTTGTTTGGAACCATTCACTGTCTTTGTTCCCACTTTTGGAGGTCTGGTGGGCTTTCTTCTCTTTCATGTCTTTCCATCTTTTCCTAGTTCCTTTTCACAACCAGTGCTTCTTGTTTACCAATGTTTTCTTCAGCTCATGTTGTTGGGCTTGTTCCAAAACCTATGAGAGTTATAAAGCATAGTTTGGAAAGATAAGCTCCATGTGGAGGATCAGAAAACATTCTGCTGAGCCACTTTATAGTATTTTCCAATATACTTGGTATTATCTTAAATCTATTTCTAGTGTACAGAGCAAAATCCAACTTCAATTTAAGTTAACTCCAGACTAGACCAGCCTGGAGTGTAGCTTGTAACATCTTTGGCGATAGTAAATCTATGAGTAGCATAATATGTTCTGAGAGAATTTTGGGAAGCCCTATGTTTGTATGTTTGTAGCCCTGTCCTTTATATGCCCTTTGGCAGCAATATTATTCCATCCATTCTGCAAAAACACTGTGCTAGTGCATAGCTGCCTATAACAGGCATTTGTGTGCTGGAAAGGTTGTTATTACCTAAATGGTCTTGAAACTGGTTTACAGTTATAATGTATGCAGAGGAGCTAAATTACTCCTGCAGTTTTCATCTTGCATCTGTATTTTTTGGTGGTGTTCTCTTCCTGTTTCTACCCTCTGCTTGGTAAGTATAATGGCTCCTGGTGCACAGTCTGGTGCATACAGCCACCCGGGCAACTAACAAGTCTGCAGGTATGTTCTTGGAGTACCAAGTACTCTTAAGTTTCCCCAGTCATTTCTGCTTTCCAGAAGCTTTCTTGCACATTCTAAGTAAAGGTCTATATTTTGGCATTTGCACCCAAAAAAAGACCCGGGGCCCGCTTCTTGTGGAATTTAGGGCTACTTTATATTATTATATCTAGAGAAGAAGAGACTTAGCAAGGCAAATATTGCATTTTCGTAAAACAAAATTTGAAATCTCTAGCATATCTCTGGAAAAATGTTTGACTTGCTTTCTTCTACATAGATTACATCAACTTGGATTGTCAGAGTAGGTGACGTAACGACCAGGATGATAGGACAAAGTGACCTCTCAGTAAGTTCATGGGTGATACCAAACTGGGGGGACTGGTTGATAGACTGGAGGGCAGGGCTGCTAATCAGATGGACCTAGTCAGACTGGAAAAATGAGCTGTTAGGGATCACAGGAGGTTCAGCAAAGCAAATGTGAAGCCCTGCATCTGAGCTGGCATTATGCCATTCAGCAGGACAGGATGGGAACTGAGTGAATAGAGAAGAGCTTTGTAGAAAAGGAGATACTCATAACTCAACCAGACAAGGGCCAGAGCAACCTACTTTAATAGGACCAGCCTGAAGCAGAAAGCTGGAGCACAGATTTGCAGAAGTCCTTTACCATCTACAGGATTCTATGATTTTGGGATAGCGGATAGCTTCAAACAAACAGTTAACCCTGCCAGGGAAAGAGACTCCAATTCTACTTTTCCTTTTGCCTAAAGGTTGTCATGAAATGATGCCCCGCAGGCAGGGAAGGCAGTAGGCCTGTTCTACTACAATATCAAATTAATTGATAATTATTTTTTCCATGTATCACCAACTAACCTATGCAAATGAACAAGTGAAATCATTTGTACTGAATTCAAAGACAGCTGAGACTTTGCTTACTTTTATTATCTAGATAGTTCTGTCAAAAAGAAGCAGTGCCATTTTAATAAAGAACTACTTCCCTGCCTTTTTAACTATCTCTTCTGAAATTCCATTTCTACACTTTTGTCCTCATTGACCACTTCTGAATCTTCTTCCAGTTCTATTTTTACTGAGATGGGGTGGAGGCTGCAGACTTACATGCAGTATTCAAGGTGAAGACAGGCCATAGATTTACAGAGACTGTGCAGGCTCTGTTCCACTAAGAGGGAAGAGATAGAGATGCACATATTATGATTTTGTGGTGTAACTTCCACTTCTTATTTTGTTCTTCATCCTGTCTATGGGGCAATTCCCTATCGGTCTGGTCTCCTTGTGCTGGCAGCTTTCTCTCACAACCTTCCTGTTAGTGACATCTGCTTCCTCACCTGTGAAGAGTTTTACGGCAACTGGACACTTGGCAGAAGAAAAACCCCTAAGTTATGTGTCCATCAAAGGAAAGGTGAGTGGAATGTAGCCCTTGTCTCTTCCAGCACAAGAGGTATCTTTGAACAGCTTTAATGCCATCCAGGCTGCTTTGGGAACTGGGGAGTTACTGAATGTATCATTAAGAATGATGAATAGTAATTGATCCAGAGAACTGTCAGCAGTAACATCATGACTTGCTCTACCTGAAGTAAATCAGACACTTCAAATCAGTCACAAGATGTAATAGTCATTTGTTGAGGAGTATGCACAGAGTGTAACTGCACAACATGCAGCTCAATGTTCAGTAAAACATCTGCTTAGCTGCTGTTGTTTTGCCACTTGCTGCTGTTTTGATTTCCAGTGAGAAATGAGGACTCTCATCTCAACAGAAGGTAAGAGTTTAAATGCATTCTCAAATCTGGGCCACCGTGACAAACATGTTATTAAGTTTTCTATGTAGGCCTATTTTTCCCTGCATCTGGAAGGCAACAGATGCCATGGGTCCTATATTTACAACAATTTATGTATCCTGTCATTATAAAGACTTAAGCTTATGCTTCTTTGCAGTATCAATTACTGGCTTAAGAATACTTTTTCTTGAAACTAAGGAGGAGTTTATAATTCTGTAGGTTTTATGGTCGCTTAAAAGTCATCAGTTATGGACAAGAGAAGACATGTTTGAGCACTTATGCGCAGAAGACTTGTAGACTTGCTGTCAGAAAAAGCTAAGAAAACAGTTGAGTCTAAAGAGAGCTCCTGAAGCAAAGTCCCACTACCTTGTAAATATGACTGTGCTCAGGGAAGATGATGACACTTAAGTCTTACAGAGTCTTCAAAGACATGCAGAAATGTTGCATAATTTCCACTCTAGAAATTGAAAACTAGAACACCATTTGGTTTGGCAGTCTTAAGCCGTGGTTGTTCTTTTTTGTATTATTTTAATACAATGAAGATGACCTGTTCCAAACACATAAAGTGCTTCCATGGTTTAAAATAAACCAAATTCCTAATGGTGATACTGTATGTACTGAATTCTGTAGAAAGTCATCTAGAAAAACTTGTCAGCAGGCCATACAACTAATGAAGTTCATACCATCCCAAACACGTAGAGGGGCTGCATGTCTTAAAATAACGTGTATGAAGAATTTTGTTCCTATGTATAAAGGAGAAAAAAGTTTTAACTGCATATAAGATGCTATCATAAAATTAATACATCAAATGCCATGAACTACCCCACTTCTTCTAGCAGTGATGGAACTGTCCTCTTTCCATTTATTATACAGAGAATTTGCCGTGCTGTATGTAACAGGTATCAGGATGTACAGGATAGCAAGAAAAAACAGAGGAGCAAAAAATCAGTCATAGTAAAGATTTAAAAAGAATAGTTTTCTTTTCAGCTGTTAGAGGTGTGAATTTTGCTACATGGATTTAAATTCTTGAAAGCACTTATCCTAAATATAAACGGCATTCAGTCACAAGTAACCTCAAGAAACAGCAAAAAGGTGGCTAGTGATGAAGTAGTTAGTTCTTCTGATGCCTTCTCTGCTAACTTCTGGTTTCAAGTGTATGTTGTAGCTTTCAGCACTTAGCCTTTCAAGGTCTGCAGAAATAAACAGACATGTTCCCAAATAACCACTTTGCGGTGATCATCAAACTCTTTCAGATGGCAAGTATTAAGTATATTTTTACCTTTTATAATGTAAAACTTAGTACATTCTAATTGTTTCTCAGTTACTTTACTTTAGTATTTTCATTTAAAATATGTTGAATGGTAGAAATCTTGTCTAGCTTTGTTTTGTGACTATGGCACCCCAAAAATAGGAATCGTGTTGCATACATAATTTTATGCTGGCCATATTCAGATTATCTTTTAAAATAAACAGCTTATGTATACTTGACATTGCTACTTCACAGAGCAAACCAGTCCTGCATATACAGAGCATTCTTAATTTCACGTGTGCTCTGCATGTGAGATCTGCATACTTAAACTTAATGGTGATATTGATATTGCTGTGAGAATCCTAACCTTTTAATTTCTTAATTCTGTTTGGAATTCTTTAATGCCACATTAATGTTTTAATGTTGCTCTAGTTATTTACTCTCTCAGAAAGAAGAAAAGATAAACCCTTATTAGTTTATGCACCATGTAATCCTTAGGAAGGATTTGCCAGGAACAGATAATCTTTGCTTGTTTCCAAGGCCTATTTAGAATGGAGGGTCAAGAGGAGGCATAATAAGCAATTCTTATTAATATTTATTCTGTAAAATACTACATTGAATTTTTGTTTAGATTTGTTCTTTCTGATAGTCACCGAAGAAAATACCTGTATTGTATTTATTTTAAAAGAACAAAAGTCAGTACTGTGCATCACTCTTTCAAATGCATGATCAAGGATAACGGCATGTTGAGATGCTGCTAGAGGTTTATTTTCTTCACTTCCAATCAAATTGTATTTTTCATTTATTACTTTTTGTTGAAGCAACAAACAGTTTGCTCGTGGAAGTGTGCAATTATGTTTTGCATGTGTATGCAATGAACGAGGATTAAAATGTAAAGCAAAATAGTTCTCTGTAATGACGTCATCCCTGATCCTAGGGAAGAGAATGAATCTTCCTTTGGACAGAAAGGAACCACTAAATAATATAAGCACTAGAAGATCACTTACTTTCATAGAAAAAATAGTATTTTGTACCATAGCATGTATACTGTACCCACCCCCCTTCAGTTTTCTGTAAGCTGCATAATTAGCTGATTACCCCACAACTGGAAGGACTAGAATTAGGTGGGTCCTTTTATGATCATTATGACTGCAAGCAGAAGGAAGAGGAGGAGCTGCAGCAGTCCTAATTTTACCTGAAATACTGGATTTGGGAACTCAAGTGAGAACACAAAACACCACAATCCCTTCTAGAAGGGTTCCCATTGAAACAAGTGTAACTGCTTACTAGTCGGCTGCTGGGTTCAATTCTTTGTCTTTGAATTTTACTTTTCATCACTTTGTTTTCGCCTCTGCCTATCATCCTTCTTCGGCTTCTTAAGTCACTTGTCATTTATTGTTATGAGTTGAAGGTCATCTAGTCTGATTTGTGTGCCATAGGTCCCGAAATTTCTTGTACCAGCCCAAGTAATTTCTCTTTGAGCAAAGCATATCTTCTGTCTGCTTAAGGCATATAATTAAATTTGGAGTCACACAGTTTTAGAAGATAAGGGACTTCCTGTTCTGTTAACAGAAGAATGTTTTGTAAGGTGCCTGTAGCTGGAGAAAAACTGAATCAAGTAGGCACCAGAAGTACAGATGGGAAGGCCTAGTTAGGAGAGGGTTTGTTTAAAACTGATTGACTTACAGTGAGACAGGACTGCATATTTGAAGTGGGTCATATTTTTATAGTAAAAATGAAATTTAATAAAGACAACCTTTTTTTCTCAGCAAGAAAAAGGTGTTTTTTTCATTAAAATATTTGTAAGAGATAACAATTTGGGATTGCCCTAGGGAAAAGGAAGGAATTGGCAGTAAGTCAAATACTAAAATGTTTCAACTGACAGCCGGAGAAACTTTAGTCTTGACAAAACATAAATTAAATGTCAGTGATATTTACTTTGGGTTAGGTTCTGTCCTCAGCTAAACCAGTATGTTCCTACTATCTAACATCTGAGATTCAGCATTTTACAGAAGAAAGTACATTGTAAACAAACAATCACTGCAACATCTGGATAGGCTTAAAAACCGAAAGCTCAGTTTTACAAAATTAAATAATGAGGCCTAGGGTAACTGAAGCTTTATACAAAATCAGTGGCAAGGTAGAGATATAAACTTGGAAGAGCCTAGCTGCTTGGCTAATTTTCCGTGCTTTGAAGTGTGCTAGCACTGCTTATTCTATCAAGCATAATAATACTGTAGTACGAAAGAAAGACTGACGTGCCCAAACTATATGTATACAGAAAAACCTCTGAAGGTAGGCAATGTTTTCTTTTAAAATAGCTTCTAACAATGACTTAGCATAATTACACATGCTCTAGTCTGAGGTTTGGAAGAACCTCCTGCCAATTTTCAACTTCCTTTTGTATCCAGCCACTGGGTGGGGTGCCACGTTTTAGAGTACAGCATCCAAGTTAAAAGCCCAACCACCTAAAGTTTGGTTTGAGTCTTACTGCATACAGGCTCAAAACTCAAATTCAGTGCAAGCACAAATGATTAGAAACTCAAAAATGGCTTTCGAAAACAGATTAAAAGAGCATGAAATAAATGAAAAGCTGATTAGCACAAAGGCATGAGAAATGGCGGGACTATGCCTATTGTAGAAACCCCTGTGGTAATTCCAATTGTTTCCATTCCTCCATCACTTCATGTAACCTATATTCTGACTTGTAAAACCCATGTGGGCTACGATTGTTCTGAAAGGTTGTGTTGCTCCACCAGTGTCATTATTTGCAATGTAAACTGCTGATTCACCTAGATTCTCTTCCCTATGTCAGAATTGGAACTGTGTGGAACTAAGTGAATTGTGTTAGTCCACTGTTATGGAACTCTTAGCACTTCTGAAATTGCATATATTTATAGGAGTAATTTGTATATAACTTCTGCTGTATTGTAAGCATCTAGGTATGTCAGCACTACTAAACTAGGCAGTGGTAGCACAGCAGTTTATACTTGTTCCCCAAATTCTTGAGCAGTATCCATACTGGGGAATCCTGACTCGTTCAGATAAGAAGCAAATGTGTTAACTTTATTTTTCCATGTATAAATTTCTTTGGAATAATTCCCTGTGGAATCACTAATTTGCAATGATTGTGTTGTTTATATATAGCAACTTTAGTGGTGAATCAGTTAAGTCCCTGAGATTTTATAATTTTAGAGTTATAACATCTTGAATACCAAGATGCTGGATGCAGGCATGTAACGTATGATTCTTTAAAGCAAATTCTTTCTCAGGGTGTCTATGGCAGGATTCACAGACTCATAGAATGCTTTGGGTTGGAAGGCACCTTAAAGATCATCCAGTTGGCAGGGACACCTTCCGCTGGATCAGGCTGGTCAAAGCCTCATACAAAGCATTCTCATGCTTTTCGGCTCCACTTCCATGATTTCTTGGAGGAGGCCATATGATGATGGGGGACTTTCTGTTTTGGCTACATGGATATAATTAAGCAAGGCAGAAAGCCATTTTGACCTAAGACTGCAGGGAAGCAGACACAGTCTCAATGCACTATTAGCTTTCAGGATGTGAGGGATACAGTTTAGAGGCTTTGAAGATACTTAACCTTCTTAGCTCACCTATGAAAACGATAATCTGATTGCCACCTTAAATAGGTTTGTGAGCACCTACTGCCTCTACTCTTTTTGTTGAAATTATGAAAAGAATTAAAGAGTGTTTCTTAGTCAGTGACAGAGAAAGAAACAGATGCCAGCAATGCTCTAGCCTGTGATCTGTTGACCCCTGCTTGTTTACGCAAAGGTCTCCCTTCAGGGAGATCACTCCAGGTAAGAGCAACCTAAGTGGCAAAGTGTGTGTCTATGTTAGCATTTCAGTTTGGCTCAGAAGTGAACCAAATTGATTATCCCTATGTACTGTGCTTTGATTCATTTTACAGAGTCATCTCAGAGCGTGACCTGGATTCCTTTGGGGTGAAATTAAACAGGAAGGTGTGCTCCAACCACTGCATTCAAGCCATGTGTTCAGACTAAAGTTATTCCAAAGTAAAGCCCCTGAAATGTGCATTGGTGCTGGGAATTTGACATCCACACAACTTTTGCTCTACAAATTGGCTTCTTTTGAACTGGTCTGCTTGCTAAAGTAGGCATGTCAAGTATGTGCAAAGAGAGCAGAATCAGCATACACCTTGCTCAGTAACGCTCCTGGCCTCTCTTGGACAACTGTTACTAAATGTACACTCCTAGAATTCACACTAATTTGGCTGTAACATTATTAAGAGATTGAGACTTCCTAGATCTTGGCAAAGATGAAAAAATATTGTTTTTTGCTATTCTGGCAGGGAACCCTCCATGGGTAAAGAGATATTCTTCCGTTCTGCCTGGGTTATTTGCTAAAACACCATTCTTTAACTGAGTTAGATTAAAAGCCACTGTTCCTCCTACATCTTCTTGAGGGGCAGATTTAAACCTCATGTATAACCTGTGATAGACATGAGATCAATTCACTTTACCCATATTCCATCTTTTCAGTTACACTAGAATTCTCTAGCATTAAACATCTGTTGTAGTTAACTCTAAACATAAAGCCAAGCAAATAAGGACAGGACTACTGAGATGAAAAATAAAGATACTGAACCTAATGAAAATGTGTAGCTCTAAAGTACAGTTACAACAAGCATTATACATTGAATACACCACTTCCTGAGATTCATGCTGAGTGGATGCAGAGCCATTCTATGTCTTGCAAAGGAAGTAATCAGGCACACCTTAACATTGTTCAATTAACCAGTGCAGCCACAGTTATAGAAAATGATAAAATTAAGACCTGATGTCTTATGATAATGGGTTAGCTAGTAACAACAGTCATGTTAATATGATATTGGCAAACAGGTCAGAAAATAGGTGTAATTTTCCTCAGCTTAATCTCTAGTGCCTGTTTATAATGTATAAAGGAATAAGAGAAGAGTATAGAGAAAATGCAACAGAATAATTTGATAAATTAAGTTGTCATACGTTGGTACATTTGAACCTTCTTAACCACAATAAATAAACAGGTTATTTCTAAAGGGTAAAAGTTCTGATATTCTTTTCTCTAGGGGAAACTGTTAAGACTACCATAATGTTAACAAAATGAAAATTAAAAGCTTTTTGGAAAGAAGACAGTTGACAAATTAATACCTCCATGATGTGCTTTCTTTGAATCCCTGATGTGTCTTGATCTATATAAATATCATTTTTCAAGGTACCTTTTGTACTCTTGGCAAGTGTCTGTAGCTCACGGGACATGAAGAGAGGTGCTGTGTGAACTGCCCAAAGAACTGTCTGAACTTCTCATTACTCTGGTCAAAATAACCCGTCATCAGTTGGAACAGATCAGATATCATTAAATCAAGAACTGAAGCAATGTACATAGGATTCCTATCGCAATACAGAGACATATGGCTGATCACAAGAAATTTTGAAAATGTGTGACCCCCTGAGGAAAATGGTAAAGCACCTTAAAAGATTTACGGATCTTGAGGGTATGCAGTGTCAAGGCTCAGTAAGCTGGAAACTGAAGTTAATCTACTGAGAGCTTAGAGGGCAGAATACTACTTTGTATAAGTATCTCAAATTCATTTACTCTTTAGTATTTCTTGTCTGAAACAATACAAAATGCCCTCTATCTTCCATTTAATTTTTAAATCACATTTTCAGAGCTCTCTGTGGCTCTGCAAATAAATATTGAGTTTGCTAGTCCACAAGAAGTTTTATTGCCATATTCTTACATACTTTGGACAACTAACACTTAGGAAGGATATCTTAGCTAGGCACCTTGATTGTAATGATAAAAAATTTAAATATAGCATTTTTGAGACAGTGTGTTTGAAGAGTGGGTTTGGATAGTTGCTCTAGAGACACTTCCTGGTATAACTTCATGTGGTTACAGTTTTGCCACTCTTCCTGTTTAAATGTGTGCGACAACACCAGGAGATAGCCTAACCCATATGGCTCCTTTTTTATTTTTCTTTCCCTGCCAAAGTGAGGTCGTGTATTTTGATTTGTTTCCAAACCTACTAAGAGAGGTCTGAGTAACTTAGATATCTTAGGGAGCAAAGCTAGCTGGGAGAAAAAAAACCTAGATCCATCTCCCACCTGCTCATTATAGCCCTTATTACTCTTAAGAAAAGGTTAAAAGCAGAGACTGGCACTTCTCTTGCCCCCTCCCCACGCCTTTTTTTTTTTTCTGGCTAACAGAAGAGCTCTTACAGGTCATACATTTGGAAAATCGTTCCCTTCTCTGTCCACACATCCTCATTAGACCAGTCATCCATAACTTTGTCACACTGCGACATATTTTACTCATGATTATCCTCGGAGGCTATTCAAAGGCCTGGAGCTAATGCTTGGGATGGTGGCTGGCAGTACCAGATTTCAAGTAGCCCCACTTAAGACATTTGTTTTTGGTGTGCTAAAATATTGCACTGTAATTGCTTGACTTTTTAAATTCTCGACATCCTTCCTAATTTTGAACATTTCTACCTAAACGAATCGTTACCTTGCTAGTTTTTGCTGGATTCAGGTCGGATGTAAACTTGTAGTTGTCCAGTAGGATTCAGCTCCTACAAGCCGGGGCTTTGCCACCGCCCCAGGAGGCGCATGAGCGGGGCTTCGGCCCTCTGCTGGTCTAGGGGGTCATTACTCCGCTGCTGTGGAAGGCAAAAGGTTCATCTTCAATTTATCAACATAATCTATAAGTTACGGTGACGCATTACAGAATGACTGTTCCTAGTTTTTATAGTTTGCTGCGGATTATGATTGAGATATGGAATAAAAAAACCCAAGATACTCTTTATTGTATACTAATGCTTAATTTTTATCTAAATGATATGACATGGATTTCTATGCTAACTCCTATGCAAAAACCTGTAATTGTTTCACTGGCTTAAACAATTTCCAACAGATAAAGAAATACACTTAAAAAACACACTTGTATTCCACTCATCCAAAGCTGTCATTAACAGCTACATAATCCTCCTGCCTGATCAGTGAGCACATCATAAATATGGGTTCCAAAGCAATTCATTTTATAATGTTTGAATTATAAAAATCAGACTGGTTATGTTTTATTTCCTCTCCAAATATTTCTTAAGAGTTTAAAAGAACTTTTGCTTGTTTTGTTGGGGTTGTTCAGACTGGAGAAGAGGGGGCTCCCAGGAGACCTTATAGCAACCTTCCAGTACTTGAAGGGGATACAAGAAAGCTGGGGAGGGACTGTTTACAAAGGCTTGTGGTGATAGGATGAGGGGGAGCAGATATAAACTGGAGAGGGGCAGATTTAGACCAGACATAAGGAGGAATTTCTTGAACATGAGCGTGGAGAGGCCCTGGCCCAGGTTTCCCAGGGAAGCTGTGGCTGCCCCATCCCTGGTGTCCAAGGTTGGATGGGGCCCTGGGCTGCCCGGTCTGGTGGGAGGATCCCCTGCCCAGGGCAGGGAGGTTGGAACTGCTTGGACTGAAAGATCCCTTCCAACCCAAACTATTCTATGATTCTGTGATAACTACTATTTTTTAAAAAGCTACAATTGCACGTTTCTCAGGCCCTAGCCCAACAGGATCGACCAGCCTCAGGCGCAGCGAGGGCGTTTCCAGCGGCCGAATCCCGAGGCAGCCCGGGGGCTCCGGAGCGCAGGACTCGGTTCTTTGGCTCCAACGCCTCCTCAGATAACGGACCGACGTTTAACACGCGTGGGGACGCAGCCCGGTCCCGGGTTCATCAGCGGAGCGGAGGGAGGGCTGGGGCCGCCCCTCACCCGCCACGCGCCTTTCCCGCCCCGGAGCGCGCACGGCGACGCAGGGGGCAGGTGACGTCACTGCGCGCGCCCGCACTCCCCCGTCGTGGGGCGAGGAGAGGCCGGGCGGGGCGGGGGGTGCGCGGGAAAACAGCTGGTGGCGGGGCGTATGCGGCCACCCAATCAGCAGCGCCGGCTCCAACGCGAGGCTGACGGGCCGAGTCCTCACGCTGCGCCCGCGGCCTCCCGCCAGCAGGGGGCGCGCTCGGCGGGGCGGGGCGGGGCTGGGGGCAGTGACGGTGCCGCTGCCGCCGCCGCCGCCGCCGTCGCTGCGCGCCCGGTTCGTGGCTCCGCCTGCCGCGGCGCTGAGGAGCAGGTAGGGGCCGCGCGGCCGCGGGGGGACAAACCGGGCGGCCCCGCTCCCCTCCCGCCTCGCGGGGGCCGCCCGTCCCGGCGCGGGGCTCGGTGTCGGGCGCTCCCGGCGCCGCTCGGCGCGAACAAAGGCGGCGGCGCGGGGCCCGCTCGGCCCCGCCAGGCCCGGAGAACGGGCGGTGGGGGACAAACCCCGCCCTGCCCTGTCCGGGCTCCCGGCGCCGCCATCGCCCTGTCCGGCCCGGCGCCGCCGTTCCCGAGGGGCAGGGCCGGTCCTGCCCCCGTACCGAGAGCCGTCACCCTGTCACGGGAAGCGAAAAACAAACCCGCCCCTAACGCTGCCGGCTGCAGTCGTCAAAACCGATTGCTAGAGCTTCTCTCGGTGTAAAGCGTGGGTAATCTGGATTTGTTGATAAGAAGCTCCCCCGTCAGTTTGAATTTTGCGTCGGTTCTTTACTAAAATGCCTGAGGGAACCGTAAACCAAAGTCTTGCAGACCTTCTCCGTAGCTTCCTAAGGAAATGAAGTGATTTACAAAGCATCTTTGTTCTCTCCTGTTTCTGAATTTAAGAAAAAAAATATGGGAAAACTATAAAAATAGGAAATAAACCTTAAACAATATCTTACTATGTTGTGGGTAGGGCAGGAGGGAGTAGAGATGCAACAGATACAGAAGGTGGAATGAGTGATTCTTAACTCCTACGTATTCAGTTTCATTTGTTTTATTTTGATATTTCGTTTTGGCAACACTTAAGTTTGTTTTTCTTTACAGAAATAAAAACTGAAACTGGGTTATGTCTATGTTGTAAAGTGACTTTTTCAGCTGACACAACTGAATTTTATGTGAACGTAACCAGAAGTATTAGATTATGTGGACAAATTGAAATTAATTGAAACGTGTGTCCTGTACTGCTTTTCCTATTCCCCTCCGGCACATTACATGTTTGAAATGCCTTATGTAATGGCCAGGTGATGGGTGAGCATGAATATTGAATCTTCTGCGCCTTCGCTATCTGAGGAAGAATTTTGTTAAAATAGTTTTGAGTCAAGATCTCTGTTTTCCCTTCCTCATCTTGATGCCAGTTCAAGTCTGTTGAGCAGTTTGCAATCTCTGTCAGGTGTGCTTTGATTTGCACTGTAGTTAATCACCGGTAATTATTTGTTTAAACTGTCAAATTATTAGGATAAGAACAAAATTCCTTTGATGCTTCATGTCCAGTTTGATCCTTGGCTGGGTTGGAACTTGGGGTGATTAAGATGTTTCTGTCAGTGACATGTCTTTAGAAGGGTTAAGGTATAGCTGCAGCTGTGCCTCTTCCTTTTCTCCCTTGTCTCTGTGAGGTCAGGGCCTACTTTCTTGTGCTCCTGGGGCACGATTCAGACATACACAGCTTTTTGGATCCAGATGCTTGAACACGTTAGACTTGCTTCCACTACTAGTGATACCAGGGTAGCAGCAGAGATAGGCTTCTGCTCCCTATAGGAGGAAGGGATTTATGTTGCCTGCCTTGTAGTCATATATTCACTCCCACTATTCCATTTCACTTTGCAGTATTGCCTTTATTCTGGGACCCAGGGTGTAACTTTTCTCTTATGGAGTACAGTTTTCCTATATGGACACGCTAGTGAACCGTTTATGTTTTCAGTCTGTACACAAACTTCTGGTTTTATAACTTCTAATTGCTGATCAAAGCTGTAGATGATGAGTTAATTTTTGACTGAGTGTATTTACCATTTTGAGTTTGTTACCTTCTCTCCTGCCTGCGTCACGAAGAGGTGGAGAAGGCTGGTGCTGGAATGCAAAAGGAAGTCTCTTTGCTTAGTGTGCTTTTCACTAGACTTGCACCCCAGTCCTGGTTTGTAATTGAGCTGAACCACTGAGGCTGGCAGAGATCTATCAGCAGCAATCATGATAAAATTTTCAGTGTGCTTTTACTGTACAAAGATCTAATTGGAGACTCCTGTAACCCAGTAACTGCGTTAATAGTGAACTGAGTGATGCATAGCAAGAGGGTTTTCTTCTGTATCTTAGAAGAACACCTCTATAGTTTTTAAGTTTTAGCTCTGGGGAGGAAGTGTGGTGAGAACTACTGGCTTCCAGTCATTTTCAGCGTTCAGAACTGAAGGTGCAGTGAATGCTTATTTTGTTTATAATAGCTGGAACCATTAAAGCCAATAATTAACAGTAACAGAGCTGTTTGGTCATGTGAAGGTCGTTAATTCCCCACTGCAGTAGTTCTGGTCCCCACATGGTGTTACATATTTTTCTTTTTATTCTCCATTTATCTCTCAATAAGCTGGCAGCACGACTGTATGCAGGAGGAGAGAGGATTAGTCCTCCAGTTCCTGACCCTTCAGGACTGAAGTTTTGACTGGGAGAACTTGTGTGCATGGCAAACTGTAGTTACATGCTCCTTGGATTTGCGATTTAGAAATGGAAAAGATAGACTCTCTGAAGTTTTAAGTGGTGTGACCTTCCTTTTCTGGATAACCAAAGCCTGTATTCCTTCTGTGGAAATCCACAGTTGTCTGCATTCTGTATGAATCTATTGACTTGCATTCCAAAGATGAATTTTGCTTTGCAAGATTATCTAGCAGTTAATGGCATTCAGAGCCCTTGTGCCTGAAGAATTATCCCAGATATTTCCTAAATATCATCGATGTCCTTTAAAACCTTAATCTCGAGTGCCTCAGAAGTGCCAAAACACAGAAAACAAGAAAATTGTCTTGCCCTTGCTGGAAGGAAAGCAAATCACCAGTAAGGGGGTGAAGTGGCTTTGCAGAAGAGAAACAGGGATTCCTGTTTGCCAGAGCTGGCACAAACTTGTTTCCCTCCATATCTCCTGTCTGTGTGACTGGGCCAGCAACTGTCTGAAAAGGTGACATTGTCAGTGTGTGCTTTCTGTTGCTTGGCCTCTGCTTTTGTGAAACGTGATGAGTTGAAGCCTGTGATAAAGAGAAAACAATACAAATAGTTCTTTAGGCAACTTTTTAAATTTTTTTTTTGCTTTACTAGGTTTAATAAATCAAGCTTGTATTGTTCATGCAGTTGTAGAAATATATTTAATACAAGAAGCAGTTCTGCCTATGACATTAATAACTGAAACATTAGTCTTTTTTGGATTCTATACTACTTATTTCTCCCCTCTCCTTTAGCTTGTATTTTTCAGTGAATTGTACAAATAGTGAAGTATAGGCTTTTCTTATTTAGTAGTAGTTACAAGCAACAAAGCAGTTTTTTAGCATTTTGATTGCCTGTACATTTGTGTATTTGCTTTAAATTCTGTCTGTGCACAAGGAGGAGAAAAGCTATTGCTAAATAGGTGTTTTTTTAAAATCTGTGAAGTGGATGGGTGACATTAAAGGTCCAGGCACGATTGTTATTTGCGTTGTATGAGTCTAATATGATTCTGGTTGCTTAAGAGGATCTAAGAATAATTGGATAGGAGAGATACTGTAAGAGGTGCTATCTGAAACAGTTTTAAATCCTCTGCAAAATCATCAACTACTGGGGCAATGTGACTGTCAAAGTACATTAAGGAAGGATAATTTTTGCCTGAACATATTTTATGGATGCAGATGAGTAAGTAGGAAAAAAATAGAAAACTCCTTTGAATAATAAATTACACCACTCATGTTCATCATTTGCTAGCTGTTCTTTTATCTCTGATGCCAGCTTGTAATATTTCCATTAACTTTCTTGTTATGCAGAAATTGGATCTGCACATCCTCAAGTTTCAATATATCATTCATTCTTTGTATTTATACTCGAGGTGATAAGTAATTGCACCTATCACTGTGTCACACTTTTTTTCATGTCTTTGCAAGTTGTTGGTGTGGAGCATTGGGGTTGCTTAAAATTAGTGGAGTAAAGCTGATCTTAATACTTGCTCAGATCTTGACATATGCAGGACTCTTGTGTTGGCAAGGTATTACCTTGTAAGCTGTTAATTCCAAGGAGTGAAATATGTTTTATGTAGCTTGTTTTGGGGGAAAGCATACGCTGACATTGCTGTTGTCTTTAGTTAGTGTGAGAATTTCTTATTTGAACTAGCCCTTGTTTGAATTTTAAAACGTAAACCATGAATGAGTAAGTAAAATATATTGATATCCAGTAAATTTCCTTTTGGCTTTTATATTTAGATTTCTTCATAGATCTGCTGTTGTTATTCAATAAAACATTTATCTTATAACAAAAGCCTTTCCTATATGCCCCCGAAGCGCAGTAGGTGTTACTGACTTCTGGAAGAAAAGGTGATGCATACAATAACATGAAAAAATTATTTTAAAAGGTGTTTGCGGTTATGTTCTCTCCGGAAAGTAGATTACTGTGTGCTATTTATATATCTAAACAAGCAATAATTGAACAATTCACGTCAGTGAACTGTTGTAGCTGCCCATGATATTTACTTACAGACTGATGAGAGTAGAGGTCACAGCAGGAAAGGAGGTGCAATGGGGACCTCGGTGTGCTTCCTTTCTTTTGCTTAGTGTCCTTAAGAAAACTATGCAGTTTCTTGTGGTTTTTTTTAGTAATGTGTTACAATAGGACTAAGTCTTAATGACTTGAAATGGTATGGACTTCATGTGTTCATTTAAGATGCTTTGGAAAGGTTTGTAGACATTATTAGAGCTGGAAGTTCTTCAGACTGGTTATTCCAAATCCTTTGGAGAAAGTAGGTTATCATCTCCAGCCAGTTTCTCTTCTCAGTTGGGATTTTGTTGAGTTTGCTGGGGGTTATTTTGTTTTTTTTAATTTTACTTTTTTTTTTTCCCCATGATTGATATGAAATGGTAACATGGCACAAAATACTTTATGTTTTAGCAGAATTTCAATACTAACAGAAGTGTACTGCATCCAGTTTGAAGGGGGTTTTTTGTTTTTGTTTTTTTAAAAAAAGCTACAAGTTCCTGCAAAAATAAATCTTCTTCGCAAAACTTACCTATTTCCTCAAGCTAAAAGCCTGGATTTCTTTGTAAAAATAAGTTATGTTCTTATATTGCAGTTAGTCCCAGCTGCATACAGCTGTTAAACCGTGCTTCAAACAGCCATGGCTTGAAGGTTATACAGATTGTTTTAGGCTGCTTAACTTGACTATTTGTAAATCCAGCAAATGAAAGATGTGGAAAAAAAGAAAATTGCTCAATCAGACTGGTTCAATTGGATTTAAATGTCAAGATGACGATGTGGAACTACATTAAAGTAATTTCGTTTTTCAAATGAATTAGTCTTTGCTACTGGTAAAGTTTTCACCTTGGTCAACTGGTAGATAGTATTAAAGTAGCAGTATTTTGCTGCTAATTACACCTTAGTGGCTGGGTGATGATGAGAGACTGTAGAATTAGACTTAATGGTAGTTTTATAATCAGTTTGGGGTTTATTCATAAGTATCCTGAGTCTGAGTTTATTTCCGCTTCAGCAAACAAAAGGAATATAAAGCTATTCAAGAGGAACAGTGCGGAACCTTAGCTTGATTCAGTAGTAATGCAGGCTAGGCTGCACTCGTAGATTGATTTTGTTTCTCTGACATGACTGCATATCTAGAGTAAATAGGTGGAAAATGAAAGTTAAAGAAAAAACTGGAAGAAAGGTTTTCTGTAGAAGTGTTGTGTAATGGGGCACTGACAGAGAGGGTGTTGGTTCTGACCTGGGGCTTCTGCTGGTACGGCTGTGGGCGCTTCAGTGTCTCTTCAGAGCGTGCTGCGGCAGTGTCTTTGTGTGACGAACTCGGTGCTGATGTGAGGTTGGATCCTGCTGGTCCAAATGCAACCTGCTACATATTAACAGCCATTTATCTGTCTTCCTTTTTGAGGAGTGGCATCTCCGAAAAGTGGATGTTCAGGATAACATGTCCAATGTGTCGGAAGAGAGAAGCACTAGACAACAGGACATTAAGAAAGGACTCCAGTTCATAGAGTATGGTTTTGTGGTTTTATTCTTGTATGCTTATGCATGTGTATATGTGAGATAGATAGCTTGGGGAAAGTCCTTTTAATGTCACACCAGTGGAGGCAGGAGGAGGACCTGTGTTTCGCATCAGAATACTTGGAGAGCAGTCTTAAAGAAAAAACAAAAGCCCTCTGTGTTCCCAAATGGAGCAGATTGAAGGTGGAATTCCTTTCCTGACTTTGAGAAAAATCTGCGTTGAATTTTTATGGTGTGTGGAAAATGATGATAGTCTGAAGATTCACCTTATGCTTCTGGACAGCTGCATCTAAGACTAGGTTGTTGCAGAGACGAATGGGTTTGCTCACCACTACCTAAATGTTTCAGCTCTCTGCAGCTAAAATTTAATTTAATGAAAAATCATCTCAGTAATTACTTTTCATTTCAATCAATGTCAAATGCTTCTCTAGGAGATCCCAGCTAGCTTAGAATTGTTGTGGAATTTCATGCTAGTTCACTGCTTGCATAAGGTGTTGTTTTTAAAAAAAGAAAACTACACTTTTAAAAATGTAGAAGCAGTTTCCCAGATAACCTGTATAGGAAGGGAAAGGGTTCCTATTTTTTTCCTGAAAAGTTGGAAATAAACACCTCTGCTGTGTTCTGGAGAATCTCTGTTGTGTGTCTAACAAAAGAACTCTTAAAATTCCTGTAGTGTCATCAGCATGACTTAATTAAAATTGATGTGTTCTTTTGACAGATAGTTTCTCATTTTATAATACTTAGAAGAAGATTGACATTCTCCTCCTGTATAATCTAGTTCTGTGCAGTGGAGGAGTGGAAGAAAGTTGTTTTTAAACAACATTGAAGTTCTAAACTCAAAGCATTCCAAATGTTAATGCATTTTGAATGTCAGAGTTAAGACTGGCTTCAAAGGAAAGTGAGTCATTAGTAAAAGAAAACACAGTTGTTTAATCGTATTCATTACAGCACTCTTACCTTGTCCAGTGCAGACAATAGACAATATTTAGAGATTTGCCTGCTGCAGCAAGTGAGACTGCTTTTAGTAACAACCAATATGTATCATGTTTATAACAATATTTATAATTTCTTCTTGTAGATCTACTTTGCCCTATCCAGGGACGCAAGAACAATATGAGGTAATGCGATCAGTTTTGCATTTCTAGAAGGGGTTTTAACATAAAACAATGTGCTATTCTAAGTAAAGATTAGAGTAGCAGAGCAAAAGTGTGATAAAAGGACCTCGGTCACATAAGTCTTCATAACATTTTGGTTTTGTACGTAATTATTTTGCGTAATTTTTTACTTACATTTTCTGACTCATCTTTTTAGCATTTTTATCCAGTGGTAGGTGGTTCCATTTGAGAGCATATTAGGTAAAAATGCAATCATTCACATTTTAGATTAGAAAAGAATCTTCTGCTCTGCAAAAACAGCTTTTGTGTACTGCCAGTTGGCCAGTTGCTATGGCTGCTGCTTGCTAAAAGAATGTAGGGAACATATATAGGGAGATTATATATGCTTTTAAGTTACTTATAAAATAAGTAATTCTTTTATAAGTAGTTCAGCCTCTTTCATTTATATGTTTTGTGGTGTTGATTAGTAGAGATTGTCTTGGAAAAACGTCAGAAGAAAAAACCTAATATATAAACAAATTTTGCATTTCATTTTGATTCTGTGAAGTTACAAGTATAATTTTTCTGTTTAAAAATGTATGTTTAAGTATGGATAATAAACAGTGTAACTGCTGTTGATGACTGTTTCTTTGCTTTGTTCCAGTTATTTATTCAAGAGCTTGTTAGAAATCTTTTTAATGAAGGAAATGATGTATATCGAGAAGGTGATTGGAGAGGATCACTGAGTCACTATACAGAAGCTATAAACATTGCTAATTATGCTAATTCTGAAGAAATCCAGGTTTCTGATGATGTTTTAGAGAAGCTGCACGTGAACAGGATAGCATGCTTTTCAAATATGGTAAGCTTCTGTTTAAAATGTATGATAGCTCAAGGCCAGTGTGCTAGCAGAGTGGGAAGACATGGAAAGTTTCCTAGTGAGTGAAAAACTCTTGGTGTTGATTTGAGAATTGGCATGTTTCAAATCATCATTTTGGAATATTCTTTAATTTCTTCTTTTTACGTGTATAATCACAAGATATTTTTAGTTACTAATACTAGAATATTAACCTAGAAGAGTCTTACTAGGCTTGGCGGTTGATGGAACAATGTTTTTACCCATTTATACTGCTCATTGCACCGCAGCCTGCAGCTTTCTGTGTGGAATAAGATGGCTCTTGTGAAAGAGCTGAGTTGTCCTCATAACTATTGTTGGATTTTACATGAATGATGACCCTGTTTCTTTTTAGTTGGAAGTTGGTCACCTAGTAAAACTTACATGCAGTGTGTAGCTGATTTGCAAATGCTTTTTAGTGTTTCAATATCTTGATTTAATACAGTTTAAATTCGGTATTTCAATGAAAATAGTTCTGATTTGTGCCTTTTTTTTTCTTATTGTTCTTCCTCCTCATAGGGTTTGCATGAAAAAGTTCTAGAAGACTGTGAGATAGCATTAAGATTGAATGAAAACAATTTCAGAGCCCTCTATCGGAAAGCAAAAGCTTTGAATGAACTAGGAAGTTATAAGAAGGCTTATGATGCTGTAGCAAAATGTTCTCTTGCTGTGCCACAGGTAGGTAAATTATATATTGATGATTACTTTTAAAGATTTAATGTAGAAAATGTGTACTTATATCAAGACCATTCAAAGTTTTTTGGTTTATGTGGGTTTTTTTTTTAACGTAGCAAAGTATTTTTTATTCCTCTAGGAATTATTTTTTTTGTTGTGGAAGTGAAGACTGATAGCAGAGGTCACAGTCTCCAAGCTGTTTGTTGTGTTAACTTTCAGCCAAAGAAATAATCCCTGTGCAGTGGGGGTCAAGTGCGTTTACAGTAAACACTTGAATTAATTGTTTAAAATTCTCTACAGTCAGAATTGCACTGACAATATACAGAAAAATGCCCTTAATTATAACGTATGTTGTTGGTTCTTTTGATAACTGTGTTTTAGCTTTCTGGGCGTTTAGTAACATTCTTAGCTGTGCATTGTCCTCAATCTGAATCACTTACTCTACACTCTAATCTTAGGCTGTATCTGTATTAGCAAGCTCTGTGTGGTATAATAGGAGAGGACCTGTAGACTGAAATGCTCGTCCTGAGGATCTGATATCCATGGTTGTTTGTGGGGTTTTGGTTTTGTTTTTTTTTTTTAAAAAAGAGTCAGCGTGCATCAAGCGCAGTCCTTTCAATTTCATTTCATCCAAAACAAATCTAATTTGGCTCTCTGAGACGATGCGAACTGAAATGTAGTGAGGATGATTAAGAGATTTCACTTCAGAAATGCATTCCTGATTTGAACTAAAATGCTGATGGAGACTTCACATGATTTACTCAAAATAGACTGCTCACAGGACAGAACAGGGAGTTGCGGTTTTTTTCGCCTTTCTGCATCAAAATTACAGTGAAATGGATAGACAAACTGTTGAGCATAATTTTCTTCTTGTTATAGATAAGGTTTTAGTTGTGTTTCCAGAGATACAATCAGTTCACCCCAAAGTGTAATTTTGGACTTTGGATCCCTGCTTTGCACCTCCCAATATGAATGCTTTTGGTTAAGGTTTATATGCCTTTATATAAAGTTTTATAAATAGATTTTTCTAGCTGTAGGACACATTCTGAAAACTAAATCTTAAAATAGCTTAAATGGATAGCTATTGTAAATATAGATAGAGTGAAATATAACCAGGTTTTTAACTCAATTTTTCTAGTTGTTTGATGCAGTTACTGCCAAAACACAGAGTTCTCATTAAATATTAAGCATTGTTATATGGTAGCTGACATTATGGTAATCAGAAATGGGCCCCTCAATTTGTGTGTAAACACAACAAAAAACCCCATCCTCTGAAAAAAACAAACACCCTCCCCAATAAACAAAGAAAAATACTCACCTACAAATACTCTGACTTCTCTGATTTTAGAAAAATCTTTCCATAATTTTAAATTAAAATCAGTGGAAGTGAAGAATACTGCCTATTTTCTGGCTTTTTTTAAAAAAAACCAAATATTGGAGTAATTTCATCTGAGGGTAGCTGTATTTTTCAGCATTGGCTTGCAGACCCATATGTTCGTGAAAGAATAAAGATGCATTATGAGACATCCTGCATGTCTAGGATATAAACAGATGTCTTGACTAGATGAAAATACATGTAAATTATGAAATTTCATTTATGTCTTTTAGGATGAAAGTGTGATTAAGCTTACCCAAGATCTAGCTCAAAAACTAGGGTTAAAAATAAGGAAAGCCTATGTAAGAGCAAAGGTAAGATTTCATTTTAACTTTTTACACCTGAAGTTTCCCTTTCTTAATACAAAACTTGTATTTAGTGAAGGTGTCTTTCTATTGCAGCCACCCTCCTCAAATGTGGTTTCTAGCGATGTATCAACTCAGGTAAGGCTTTATATGTTCCAAGTCCAAGCTGACTTTAAACTATAGAGAATAGTTGTTTTGTAATTTCACCATGATGAAGTGAAAATGGTGTAATTGACATTTTGTATAAGTTGATTTGATTTTGGACTTTAGGGTTCTGTTGATCTTTGTGTTCCGTTTTGCTATGTATTTATTCCAGACTAGGATAGAAGATTATAATTGAAGTTATCTTTGTAGAATAAATGTTAGCTAAAACATTCAATCCAGTGCAATAAATGTATTTCCTTTTAATTTCTTGAGGCAAGGGCATAGTTAATGTGCTTATTTATTTATTTTATTTGGTTGGCAGTTATTAAAGGATAAAATCCCTTTTAATTTATATATTTATCCAAATTCGACCTTTACAAGCAGCTGAACTTTTTTTTTTCTTGCTGTTTGTAGTGTGTCTGAATAGTAGTAATGGAGAGGGGGTAATCTTTATCTTAGACTTTTTTCAAAGGAATATAGACAGTTTAGCTGTAGATGGATGAGGAAACTTATGAACAGCTCATTTGAGATACTATTTGGACTCTTTCATTGGCTGAAATATCACTCTCTTTGGTTGATTACAGGTTTTTAGTGATAGTGTGAGTGGATTTAAGTCTGCAGGTGCTTTAGATGCTTTATCTATTAAATGATTTTACCTTAAAATTCCATTAGACTTCATAAATTTCTAATTTTATATAACGTGTATTTGAGGACTTGCATTCTTGGTCTGTAGATACGTATTTGAAGATTTTTTTAATGGCTCTTCTGCAAAGTGCTGAGAGGTATTTTTTCTCACTTACAGAATTCTTCTTCTTCTATAGAAGATATTGAGTTAGGTGAGTCTTGTTGTGTTACAATCTTAATGCTAGGAAGCTAGATATGCCGTGAATATCTCATATTTGTTGTGAAATTTCTTAAGAAAATTCATCCTGTCATTTGAAAGTTCTGTGATAAGAAGTCTGATCTCTTTATCTCTAAAACCATGTATTTCTTCTTTTGGTCTCCTCAGCTTGATGTGATTATAAGTGTTCCTGTTGTGATTGTCTCATACTGTTCTCTTTAACTTGGAAAAACAGGGAGGGTAGAATATAGATTTAGTAAAGTGTCAGGTCTGTAACTTTGCTGTTTTTTGAATTAATATATAAATGCTGAGATACAGGTACTCATGGGCTAGAAGTCAGTGGAAGCTGAAAACCTTTAATGTGGTTTTGCTTAAACATTCTTTGAGTTTCTCCACTCCCTCACCCCCATGTTGTTAGGGTAAAAGTTATGCAAGATATTTTTACATCTTTGAACAAAAGTTCCAGTCACTCCCGTCTTGTGTGTTTCAGATTTATCTGACCAGAAGGAAGAGATTGTTTCTGCTGCTGCTTCATCAAATTTCGTATCTGAAGTGTCTAAAGTGTCATCAGTACCTGTACCACCTTTATCTTCCGTTATGCCTCTTCCAGTGGAAAAGGTTTCTTTGCCTTCTGCAGTGTTGGCAAATGGAGGGAATGTTTCTTTCTCTATGCCAGAAGCATGTTTGGATTGTGGAGATGGAGATATAATTATTGGGGAAGAACTTGATGAATTACTTGATTCTGTGCCTGATCCAGATGAAAGTGTAATGGTAAGATTTGTCTGTTTTCTTTCTCAAAAGATTATTCTTATGAGTGGGATCTTGTGTTTTTATTGAGTGGGCTGGTAGTGAAATGCAAGTTAACTTTCTTGGCTACATCGAGTGGTTTTTGTAGATCTTTAGGTTGATTTTCTCAGGTGCAGATTGTTGCAAATGTGGCTGTAAAGATACCAGCAGAGTTTCAAGGACAATTGCATTGCTTTTGCATATTGGAAAATGGGAGCAATGTTGCTAGGGGAAGGGTACTACTTCAGAAATACAGCTATACTACAGCCAATAGCTCCCTGGCGGAAAGGATACTGCTTCCAGAAAGTACTATGAAAAGCGAAGTAGACATCTGAAGTGTGGGCCAGTGTTTTGGCACTGGGGTTTGGTTTGGGGTTTTTTTGTGTAAGTAAACCCTCTCAGAATCAGAGTATGTTGGTGCCTACCCTCTAGCTGTAGAAACTATAGTTAAACTTATGCTGATAGCTTTTCAGGGCAGTAGTATTTGCGCTGTGATCCTCTAGTGCATTCAGTAATACCTCTGCAATCAGAGCTTTGAGCAAATCTGCCTCCTGGATAACCAGGGATAGTTAGCCCATCATGAATCTATCTTTTTATATTTTTAAGAGATTATTAGAGAAGTTTAGGCACGTTAAGAGTTAAGAGCCATCATTCCAGAGCTAGAACAGACGGTGAAGTGTATGGAGTTCCTCAGCAGTTAGTCAAAATGAGAGCTCTGATTGGTAAGCGGAGCTGTCTGAACTTATTATCAAGGTTACCGACAGTCTGCGGTGGCCCTGCCAGTTGTTTGGAGCCCCTAGTGTTGCAGTGTTAAATGTGACTGTGGAGTATTTAATTCTTCACTTAGTTGCAGTTTATTTATTCCTTTGTTCTACACTTTTTTGTAGAATGTATTTTGGAAATGTAGAAAGTGGTTATTTTTAAGAGATCCTGGGAATTTCCCTGTATTGGTCAGGCAGTTGGACTGGCTGATAGTTGAAGGGCTATTCCTATTCTAAGTTTGCCAGTGGGAAACAGAGTTTTACATTAGCCAGGCTGTGCAGACCAGTTTGGGGAGCCTCCTTGGGGGTGACAAGCAGGAGGAAGAGAAACTCCCCCACTTGGTAACATCCTTAACTCTTGGTCCTTAACAGAGGCCTACAGAGGATAGGTTGTTTTCCATGGGAGGAAGAAAGGTGATATGGCTTTTGCATAACATGGTGTCCCTTGATTATATCTGAGGATTTATTTCAAAGCTAACTTTTAACTCTTACTGTACTGCAACTTGATAATGTTCTCTTTGTTTAAAAAACTAATGTAGGTTTCTGACTTCCTACTCTTCCCTGTTGTCTTGTGTTTTTAACATAATTAGGAAATGCAGTTCTGATCTGGATTCATAAAAAGATTTTAATCTGTTAATAAGTAAATAAACTTCAGGTGATGGTGAACCTTTAAAGGGTTGATCCGTGTATAGTTCCCTGCGTTAGGGCATTGTTCAGGGTTTGATTACTGTAGTTCTCTGTGTACTGTAGCTCTGTACAGTACTGCAGTATGCCTTTTATTGTTGTTTCTGAAAGAGTTTATAAAAACCTTGCAAAAAATTTGATAAAAGAATTACTGTTACAGATTGTGTTCTTGGGAGTTTTTTTGCTGTGTGTGAACATTCTCTTCAAATTGCATTTTTCCCAGCAAACTACAGGAGCCAGAGGACCTATTCCTGCAGGAAGTGTAGCTTCCAGCGTACCTTTCTCTGCCTCTTTGTTGGGGACGCTGCCTGTTAGTGCAGGATTTGTTTCTTCACCTTCTCTCTCAGAAATCTTTTCACAGCCTTTGGCTTCTTCACTGGAAAATTTTTGTTCACCATTAAGTACCTTTTCAATCAGTGACCCAAAAAGAGGTAAGAAATGAGTTTTAATATTTAACCTTTTATGATAAGAGTTGTGCACAAGCCAAATGGTTTCTTATAACAAATGATTTTCACAACTTCTTCAGTACCACTTCCATAACATTTGATCTGTGCCCATGGTTTTTGAGAGTATTGGTAATCAGTGTTGGTTGTACACAAGAATTTATAAATAGAGCTTTTGTTTACTTGGGGTCTGCATAAGCAGCACCAAGCTGTCTCTGTTCCTTTTCTCTGCATTGGTTGCGTTTTGTCTCAGGTGAGTAAGTGTAAAGAGGGAACCATATTCCTTCAAATGTATTTTAATTTATTTAAATATTTAATTTATTTTGGTTTTAACAAAGGTGTTCTTACCACCTTAAATAGGTTCTGATGATTTGGCAATAAACAAGAATTCTAAAAGGCTAATATAACTGTGTACTCTGAAAAGACCAGTATTACATGTTTGGCTTTGAACTCTAGGGACTGTAATTATGTAGTGAAATCGGGTATGTCAGATAACAATATAAATAGCCAGTGAGCTGGAGAAGATGAATTTAAGTGTTGTTTCTGCCAGTGTTAGAGGAGTGTGCTTTCTTTAGAGCAGTCAAATTTACAAAATAAAATTGAAAATCCTCTTACCCCTCTTTCATGTCCTCATTTTTGATGGTCAGGTATTGCTTGTCTAGCCGCCCTTTTTGTCCTGCACAAATATATTCATGTTGCTTAAGCATATGCCTATGAAGCAACTGCTGATGTTAATCAGATGGTGATATAGTGATACTGAAGACAGTTACCTAGTGATTTTTCAACCCAGATGTTTACAAGGAGCTTTTATGTAATTGAGAAAAACAATCATAGCAAATTAAAAACCTTTGGTGATTGTCAAAACCCAAACCTTTGATGCTTCAACTTCTTGGGAATAATTTTTTGCATAGAATGTTTTGGGGAACAGAAATAATTCAAACTTCTTCACATTCCTTTAGAACTGTCAAGTTCATCTTCCAGGGATGGAACACCAACACTTAACAGCAATAATTCCCCATTGTTTGTAAGTACTTTTCATGTTTGCTTTCATATCAGTTCAAATGTTAACGCCTTGAAGGCTTAACAGATCTTAATTTTTGCAGAAGTTTCTATTTTTAAAAAATGACCGTTTTACTGTTCAATATGATACTAGCTTGGAAAACAGTTGTACAGTAGCTCACAGCAACAGTAATTGAACGCAAGCAAAAATTTATAAAGGTTGTTTTATGCATGCAAACTTGACCACTGGCATAGCCATGTTTCCATTCTGAGGAACTTGCTGTAAAATACTGAGGAAATAGCCAAAGAGAGAAAATCTCTTACAATCTGAGTGCCAAACATTAGGAATCCTGGAGAACTAGTATAGTACAGGAACAGCTGAGATTGCCTCGTGTTAGAGAATCCGTCTGGTCTCTAGTCATGCTGTTTATATTCAATCATGCTGCTGGCCATTAATTATGTGGGGATAAGGGTGGCATGAAGGACAGCGGCCTCTTGAGCCAGAAGGGAGTAAAATTATCCTGGAAAGCAGTGTTGTTCTCCCTGAACCTAGCTGGGTTTCATTATATGCTTTACTCTATGCTGGCTATACAGCTTTTGTAAAATCTCCATATCCCCTTCTTAGACATGTGGTTAAGTTTGTGTTATGGTTTTATTGTGTATAGTCTTTCTTATGCCTAGAAGAATAATTTCAGTAGGTTAAGTTTTAATTGCAGATAAATGAAATTATACAGATAGAGTAAAATATGCTTTCTTCCAACAGGTAAATGGCCCTAGTAGTTTATTTGGGTCAGAAAATTACATGGGAATTGCAGGCCAAAGTAGAAATGACTTTTCAAATGTTTTTAGCAGTGCAACTGCTAATATACCTGTATCTTCGGCACTGGTGGGAAGAAACCCGTTAGAAGGCACACATGAGCTAAGACAGGCCTGCCAGTTATGCTTTGTTAAAAAAGGTAAGGGACTTTTGGACTCAGTTGGGTTGATTTTTAAAAAATTAAGTAGCATAAATTTAAAATTTCAGTGTTCATAAGTTAAAATACTGTTGGCTTCTTAACGGAATTAATCCCAACTTGTTCTTTGCAGCTGTAGTGTGATTTTTGCAATTAAGGAACTGGTAAATCGTTTCAGCAACTCTTTTATCTTCTTTTGCTTGTCTTTATTTCTTGCCCTAATAGATTTCTGATTCCTAAAACCACCACAAATCACTGCACACTTTCCGCAGCCTGTAGGTTTGCTGTATAAGGTCGTTCATGTTCTGTATTCACTTTCCTCCCAGCCCCCAGGGTGCTATGAAGAATGACACCTTTGCTCAAGACTAAAAAAAAACTTGCAATACTCTCTCTGATTGGCCATGGGGAATTGAACTACAGTTCAAAGTACCTGGTAACCTTCACATCCCATCTGTTTTATTGTTCTTTCAAACTAATTCTGAATTGTAATCCTGAGGCTTACAAACCTTAGTAATAATTAACTCCACTGTATTGACTCAAAGGATCTTAACCAGCGTTGGGCTTTAATATAACTAATCTTTTAGTCCTGAGCCGTTGCTGTTAAACAGAGCTGTATTCTACAGGCAATAACTTCTATTAAGACTAATCTTAAAAATAAACACTGTGTTTCAAGTTATAGGTGTCTTTGGTATTGATAATACTAATAAAGAATTGTATTGAGACATTTAGGGGATTACATAGCTTTAAGAACTCCTATGTTAGTTTGCAGTTATTCATACAAGGGGAATCTATGATGTGTTTGAAAAACCATAGAACACGTTTTGTTAAAAGCAGCAGCTGTCAAATGCTGGTGGAAGTACTTAGCATGTTCCTAGCTTAATTTTTTTGTATCAAAGCATCTATTTATTCTATTTCTTTGCATCTCTGTCAAAGCCTTTGTCTCCTGCTTTTACTCCCTGCTTCTGAAATTGTACTGTTCATCAGCTCTTTTTCCAGTAAAACTGGATCACACTCTTGGTTTTGTAGACCCTTAAAATAGCAAAATTCACTGAGCATTGCTCATCTTCAGACTCTTTCTCTGGTTTCTTCATTTTGGTGGTAATATAATCTTCGCTTTAGTACATCCTAAAAACAGAGTTTCAGGTTTCGCATATTTTTGTTTCCAAAATCATGAAGTTCTGTGATTGGCGTTTATATTTTTGATATGTGCTTTTTACCTAGTATTTTTTTCTCTGTACGTAAGTAACTGTTCTAATACAATAAAAGTTGAAGGTTAAGTGAGCCATTTCACTGATCCTTGGAATTCATCTGCATTGACCTATTATAAATAAGCAATTTAAGTTTTAAATGAGTGTTATGGAAACGTATACTTTGGAGTTTAAAAAAAAAGCAATTTATTGCTGTCCCAAAGTTATATGGAGGTTGTAGCACAACATCCCTAACCGAACAAGTTGGTTTGGGTTTTTTTTGCTTGCTGAGACTGGTCCTTTTGTAAGTATGCAGGTTTTTTTTCTATTCTGCTCAATGAAGCTGTTAATGACTTTTTGATTCTTCAGAGTTGCTGGTGCAAGTAGGAGGACTGTGCAGTGCGACCATGTACTTAGCTTTTGGGCTTATGTGATAGTCTGTGTATGGAAATGTTAAAAGTGTGCTGCAATTTATGCAAATATAAGCAGTTTTCTATGATTGTTTTAGGTCCTAAATTACTGGATTACGCTTACCATCCCAATTTAGAACATAAATGTAAGAAGGATATTCTGATTGGCAGAATAAAAAACTCTGAAGATAAATCATGGAAAAAAATACGTCCAAGACCAACAAAGACACAGTATGTGGGACCATATTATATATGTAAAGGTATGTGTTACAGGTAATAGTGTTTAGCATTGACATTCAAAGAAATCATAGTTTAGCTTTTCCAAAGTGAAGTATAGAATGAGTTTATATTCTCCTGCTCATGAGAGGTGGGGAAGGAAGTTCACTAGGTTGTTCAAAGGCTGTAAAGAGAGCCATGTTTTGATCATTAGTGTGATTGTTTAGAGAATACGCACTGTACTTCTATACATCGTGAATAATTTTGCTTCAAAGTGCTGGGCTTATTAGTATACCAAAACAAAACAAAAAAAGCATTCTTGTTAGACTTTTGCAGTATGAACCTCTGCTTATGATGTAAACAAGGTGACTTGTGGATTAATTAACAGCTGTATTTAAGCAAAGGGTGTTCTGGCTTCTCAGCATTGTTGCCTTAGATTAGAAAAGAATAATTGCTGGAGGTTTAATCAGGAGGAGTTCTCTGAGAGTTTTACATTTTCATCAGGTCTTTCAACACAATGTTTTGCTTCTGCCTGTTAGCCTGAAGTGACCCATTTACTACAACAGATGTAGCTTCTTTTATTTCCAATAAAAGTTTTGTAAGAGCATGTCATATTCAATATAATTTCAGATGTTGCTGCTGAAGAGGAGTGCAGATATCCAGGTCACTGCACATTTGCATATTGTCAAGAGGAGATTGATGTGTGGACACTGGAGCGCAAAGGAGCCTTTAGTCGAGAAACTCTTTTTGGAGGAAATGGAAAGATCAATTTGACTGTTTCTCGACTTCTTCAAGAACATCATGGATTATTTATGTTCCTTTGTGAGGTGCTGCTTTATTTCTAATGATGTGATAAAAATGATAGTAGATGATAACATGACTTGGAAAGAAAGGCTTTGGTTGTAAATTTTGAACTGCATGTGCATAATCTGACTAGTTTTAGATCAGAGGTTAGTTGAAGGCTCTGCTTCAATCTTTAAGGTTGGGCATATTTTTAAATGTGTAAAACATGTACTTTAATTACCTAATTTTGTATTTCAGAAATGTTTTGATCACAAACCCAGAATAATAAGCAAAAGGAACAAGGATAACTCATCATCTTGTTCTCACCCTGCTATGCATGACTTTGAAGATAACAAGTATGTCTGAAATACCATCTCTTTATCTTTCAAATTAAGAGCAAAGGTTTCAGGTCATTTTTTAATATTGACTTTCATCTCTTACCTGTTGATAAAGTTTTCTTCTTCACTAACTGACTGTTATGCTTTGGCAGTATTGGTAAGAGAAACTTCCTGAACAAGGATTGTGTCACGTAATTAAATGGGAAGGGGGCTATTGCTTTATAATGAATTCAGAATTAGTGGTATCCACCCTCATGTTTGAATCTTACTGGTTTAGTGTCAATTTGTTAATTCTTATCTACTTGGTATGCTGCATTGATGTAAATAGATGTGTGATGTGACTACAGGAGTTCTTAAGTTTCTTCACTCTGTTTTGCTTGTTTTGCTGTAGAGTTAACTCAGTTAAGAATAATTTTACCTTTATTACAGCATCTGAAATAGACCATAGTCCTTATTAATTCAGTTGATTAAAAATAGTGTGAGGAAAGTGTCTTTATGCTTTTAAAGATAACAAAAACTTCATACTTCCTAGTGGTAATAGTGTTAAATAAGTTTTGGAGAACAAATAGGCATTTCTATATGTTGGAAACGTAAATGGGAGTGTTTTAATTGCTCTGCTTGTAATCCAGTTCCCTATGTTGAGGAAATGCTACAGTTATAAGATCTAGGCTGTTGCTATTACACATCAACTCTTCCTTTAATGGTGCTTTACAAAAGAATAAGTACTTGTGTCCGTAATGAGATCAAGATATATACTTGAAAGTGGACACGATATACTTTTCCTCTTGGAAATGTGTGATCCAGTTGGATTGAATTCAGTAATGCTTTGCAGAAGAGAGACATCTGGATTTCACAGAAGTACTGTTTGTTGGTTTACTCAGCCTAGAAAGGATAATCAGATTCTGCTTACTTCTGTAAACTTCTTTAGTGTTAAAAAGGCATAAGCTGAGGGATGGCTATTTTACGTGTTTTTCCACGCATGAGCAAGTAATTCTAAGGAATATCTGAAATGGACTGTTCTTAAAAAACAGGTGCCTTGTCCACATTTTGCGAGAAACTATGGTGAAATATTCCAAAATCCGCCCTTTTCAAGTTCGATGTCAGCTTGACCTGTGCAGACATGAGGTGCATTATGGCTGCTTACGAGAGGATAAATGCTTTTATGCTCACAGTCTGGTAGAGCTTAAAGTCTGGATAATGCAAAAGGAAACAGGTATGTCGGCTAAAGCACTTGCTCTACTCTTCATTGTAACCACTGTTTTAACTCCCCTCTGAAATTAGGAACTTGGGATCAGCATGTTCATTTAAAATTTGCTGGAGTCTTTCATACAGCATATTCACTAATCAGTAATGTAAACATGAAAAGTATTGAGTAAGCTACCAGCTACTCAAAATTAGCCAATTTTTCATGACAAAAGCTGTCAAAACTGCTTATTATAATCAGATTATTTTTCTTGAAATAGAACTAGAACTCTTGAGCAGATACTAAATTCAAGCCAAACTATATTTGTTTTATCTTTAAACCATCAAAGTTTGGAAGATCTTGATCAAATTTCTTTTTCTGGCAGAGCAGTGAAAGAAAAGCCTAACATACTTTATTTATGCCATTATTTTTTTCTACCCCCTAGCACAAGAATTTTTTTCCACGGTGTTTAAATAAACCTGGTGTTTAAATAAGTACTCAAAGATGCATCTTAACTTATTTGAGCAATCTGTAATTTAAAAAAACTTTCATCTTTGCTTTTCAATGTGATGATCTGTACAATATTTATGTTTTGGAGGCCTTCATGAAACACCTAAGTGTATATATGCACCTGCACACTTGAGTGTGTGTATATGTGTACAATATAGAAAAAAGAGAGATAGATAAAAGCTCTGTTTTGAGCATATCTGAAATTCAACATCAGTTGTAAGTGCTCAAGAACTTTTCTCCCTTCCTTTACAGGTATTTCACATGATACTATTGTTCAAGAATCAAAGAAATACTGGCAGAACATGGAAGCTAGTGCACATAGTTCACAGGTATTTTTGTTTTTCCTTTAATTCTACAGTGACTTTGATAATTATTTTGCTCTACGTAGCGTGTTTTAGATATTACTTATTTAATACTCTGCTCAAATAATCTCTTTCACTGTAGACTTTTTTTCAGTTTGCTGCGCTTAAATGCTAAAATACCTGCTTTGCTTCCATGCAATACCTTTTTTGCTTTGCTTATTCTGTCATAAGCCCTAAATATAATTTTCGAAGACAGCTGCCGTAGGGCATCTTTTCGGTATGTAGGACTGTTAAGTGTTTAGTTTGTATATATTATCTCATCTTCTGAGTGCATGAATCTAAATCAGAAATAAGTTAAACATGCATTTGTTAAGAAATGTCTAGTTTGAAATTAGAAGCTAAACTATTACAAAGCATGCCATCTAATATCTGCTTCTGGGCACGTGCGGTAAATTTGTGCTAGGGGGTAATGCATAATCACATATGGATTTCTCTGCAGATACAAAGTACCTTTTATTGTTGTTATTTTTTTGGCTTAAGATCCTTGGGAACCAAATGAAATATGCGTCACTTAATTTGAAGATGAAGTTTGTTTGTGGTCAGTGCTGGAGAAATGGTCAAGTTAATGAGCCAGACAGAAACAAGAAATACTGTAGCGCTAAGGCAAGACACCCGTAAGTGAGACCAAACAGTGAAAGTTTACCTTTCTGTCAACCATTTAAAACCTTTTTTAGGCAACTTTATTACTGTTTATTAACGAGTCGTACGAGGAATTATAAAACCATACTGAAGCAGAATATAATCATTTCTATGTAATGTGTTAACAGTTGGTAATGAGAAACACTTCAGTAGCTGTTTGTTTTGGGTTTTTTTAATTATCAGGTATGCTAAAGACTCTAGTAAAACTTACTTAAATCTCAACTATATGATGAAAGCTTTGTGAAGAACCTTTCTGGGCTTTCATGTTTTTGCTTCTGTGCACGTAGTATGTCTTTTTTTAGCAGTATTTTCTTTCATTGAATGAATATTTTTTTCAGATGGACCAAAGATCGTCGTGTGGTGCTAGTAATGTCTAATGAACGTAAAAAGTGGATGACCATTCGTCCTCTTCCCGCGAAGAAACAAGTGCCTCTGCAATTTGATGTACGTTAATCTGAAACTAAGATTTTAATTATGAGACTAGGTAACTGGAAAATACTTGTAATTGGGTTGGTTTCATTGGCTTTGCAGAAATTCCCATGGGAATAGTTGGTGGGAATACATTAAGTGTTCTGCACAGTTCAGCCTTAGAAGGGCACTGATCTCATGTTTTTCCTGAAGACCTCTCTCATCAGTTGAAGTTAATAATTTGTTAAGTGATCTAACTAAATTCTTACTATTTCCAGTAAATATTTCAGAAATAGTTCAAACGTATCTGTGGTCTGGTCATCTCGTAGGAGGCAAAAAGCAATCACAAGGTTTGCGTTCAGCAGTTTGCTGTTTTGCAGCTACAATATACGAGTGCCTCACCACTCTCACAGTGAAGAAATTCCTCCTTACATCTAATCTAAATCTGCCTCTCTCCAGTTTGTACCCATTGCCCCATATCCTATCACTTAATGCCGTTGTAAAAAGTATGTGAAAGGCTGGGTGAGGAAACGCTAGCCAAGACTGGAAGAAACACTTTCTACTATCATCCATTTTACTTTATATTCAAAAGGGTTTTTTTAATTCGCTTTCTAGTTGTGCAATCATATTGCTTCAGGCAAGAAGTGTCAGTATGATGGAAACTGCTCATTTGCTCACAGTCCTGAGGAGAGAGAGATGTGGACCTATATGAAGGAGAACAGCAGTAAGTAGAAGAGTTGTATGTTGTATATCTTAACAGTTCTGTTTTTCATTCTTGTTTTTCAGTTACTTTTTAATCCACTTTCTTTTACTCTCTTTTGTAGTAAACCTTGCAGGTGCCTTTTTTTTTTAATTGCAGTAAGCCCAGACTGGGTATTCAAAATCAGTATTAAATAAAAATAGCTATATTATATATTTGTTACTTGATGTGATTTTTAACATTAGTTGGTATGGGTTTTTTAGATGTCTTAGAAATAGCGTATTGAACTCTATTTACACTCTGTATTATTATTTATACTCTATTGCCATGTGCGCATGGTAGGGTTCCATTGATAATACATGGGTGCAAACTATTTCCATAAGAATTTCTTATACCCTCCCAGTGTATTTACTGGGAATTGCTATTCACTTTCTGTTGTGGGGCTGTTATCATATTAGTGTTACTGGGGAGTAACACTAATATGTTAAAAATCAGAAGTAATAAGTGACGTAAATTATGATACCATGGTCTGCAGGAAAGCAAACTAAATTTTCCAAAAACCGTAGCGTGTTTTCTGTTAGTACTTTGAAAGTCAGATACTGATACACAGCGGCACAGTTGTTATCAGTACTTTGTGTGTCTGTTCAGATAATCTGTGTAGCACCTTACTTGTCCCCTAAATAGGCAGAAATGGGGTTTGATAAGTAGCCAGAGATTCATGGCACTCTAGGCTCATCTCTCTCAACTATTACTGTCTACATGTGTCCTTCCTCTTTTCTTGTTACAATAGGTGGGGAGTGAATTATGCTTGCAGACTCAGTCATGTATCTAGTGTTCTCAAACTCTTGCTTTAATTGCTAATTACTTATTTTAGCTTCTGCTCTCATTAGTTCAAGACTTGGAGCAGTTGTATGACATATGGCTAAAAAGTCAAAAACCAGAAAAAGGAGATGATACAGCTGCTCAGGCAAACAAAGAAAATGGGAAGCAAATCCACATGCCAACTGACTATGCTGAAGTTACAGTAAGTAATCACAAGTGTAATTCTACATTCACACGTGGTTTGGGGTTTTTTTTTGTTGTTGGGTTTTATTGCCTTTTTTTACCCCTCCCCAGTCTGTAACATACATAGCTTTGGTGCTTCCTTAGAGCATAGCTACCTATGCTAAATGCAGGCTTAAACTGACACTGTAAAGCAGTTCCTCTGAATCCTTTAAAGCCAGTAGAAATCGTAAAATTCAGGTGATAGTTTAACTAACTATATCTGATTGGGTAAGCAACAATTTACAGGCCAGTGTAAAGACAACATTCAAAATGTATTAGGAGTAGTTTGGTGCTTGCAGTGTTGAAATCTCCATGTTTTGTTTTCAAATTCCCTGTAAACCAGGTGGATTTTCACTGTTGGATGTGTGGGAAGAACTGTAATAGTGAGAAGCAATGGCAGGGTCACATTTCTTCTGAAAAACATAAAGAGAAGGTTTTTCACACTGAGGACGATCAAAACTGCTGGCAGTATCGCTTTCCAACCGGATATTTTACCATTTGTGATAGGTATGTGTTTTTTAATGTGTCAAAAATTCTGAAAAATGACAGTTGATAGTGTAAACAATTAAGGTGGTTACTAGTTTTGACACAGTGTTTGTAGTATTTCTTGCTTTGCATACATCTTTCAAAAAGAAATTAAGTAATTAACAGTATTTTAATGTGTACTGTTAGAACTGAGGGAATGACAAGGTGCTTAATTGAGGACCTAAATGAATTGCTTGTGTGATGTTAATAAAGAGTTGCAAGTTTATTGCAGCTGCATGAAATATTGTTGGTATTATTACAAGTTGACTTGGGCATCTCCTTATTAATTACCTGTGGAGCACAAGAACAGTACCTAGCTGGACAGTGATATTGGAACTTTAAGGCAAGTCATAATGATGTTGGCATCAAAACAAATTTTTAAATTCCAGTATTTGTTACTGTAAATCATTTATGAAAGTGTGGAAGAGAGCTTCCAAGATCTGTTGGTTTTCCCTAGCATTGGAGGTACATTTTGCTGCTTCCTTTCATTCTGAAATGCAGCCTGTTACCTCCCTGAAGTACAGGTTTCTGTGAAACTGTTTGAAGTTCCTTCCACTGCTGGAATCTTCTTGGAAAGCTAAAAACTTTGGAATCTGCGCTCTGGAGTTAAAGATTCAGTTTGCTGGTACAGATACCTTTGCTACTCCATTTCAAGTTAGATCTTGAATGCCTTGGAGATCTCAGAGTTAGCATCATCTTACTTTAACAGTCAATACTTCTGAGATTATTTCTTTTTAGAATACGTTAGTGAATTTAAAAAACATGACCAGAAGAAAATTATGATAATCCTATGAAAACACTATTTGAAATCTGTCTTAACAGATATATGGCTGGTACTTGCACTGAAGGAAACAACTGTAAATTTGCCCATGGAAATGCTGAACTCCATGAGTGGGAAGAACGAAGACAAGTTTTAAGAATGAAGCTCAGCAAAGCAAGAAAAGATCACTTGATTGCTCCCAGTGATAATGACTTTGGAAAATATAGTTTTTTGTTTAAAGATTTAAACTAATACTGAGATGACGCATACATGTTATCAGCTGGAAGCATAAGCCAGAAAAATTGACAATAATAAAAAGCATGTGACAGAAAAGCTGCAGGTTTTCTGCTTTTATTGGCATATATTGTCCCTCCTGAACAGCAAAATATAGTAGATTTAGGGGGATTGAGCAGACCTGTCTATGCTCTCATGAAACAGAATGGTGATTAAAAAAAATCTGAAGTATTACGTGCTTACTCACCTTCTGTTGGACAGAAAGTTAGGAAATAGAAGAGGGGGAAGAGAGGTTATAATGTCTAGCAAGCCCCCTAGTATCAGTCCTTCAGTTGAAAAACTTTTAAGGTATCAAGATATTACAAAACTGAGTGTTATGGGCTAAGAAGAAAATGATGGATGAAAATTCTTCAGATCTTTTAATGGAGAGGATTTGTTTAAAACAAAGTTTGCTACTTATCTATGTGTAGGTTGCTAAAAAGGATTTTCTTATCAAAGATTTTAAACAAAATAACCATTTAACTACAATATATGTTAAATGGGTATTTTCTCTATTTGTATGTTTCAATATAATTTACTGAAAAAAGGATCTTGGGAAGAAAAAATGTATTAATTTTTGAAAATGAAGTAGTTAAAATTCTGTTTCTTGGTCTTTGCTGTTTAAATGATAATTTTGAAAGATTACACTTGTATGTCAGTATTGTGTATTATTGTATGGACTAATATTGCCTGTAATAAAGAGAACTTTACACAAAGCTGTTTTCTGCATGTAGCCTCTCAGGATAGAGATTTTGTAAAAACAAACAATGATTTGCCTCTTAGCAAAAGCTTGAGCACCTGTAGCTAAAATTGTGATAAGTTGGTATTTGTGTCTCCAGCTGCTTGTTTGCGGTTTTCTGTATTGTCATTAATTCATTGCATCGCTAAAATAATGAAAATGACCAACTGACTCGGGAAGCAGACAGGCTGTGTTTTCAGCCCTGCGACTGGCACTCTCTCAGCCGCAGGGTGGGTGGTATTTCAAGTTGCGTTTCCTGCAGACCACCCTTCCTGGCTGAGGTGACTTCTGACTGATGTGCCTTTCAGCTTGACTGTGGCTGGAGCTTCTGTTGCATTTTGGCTTCTCTGCAGGTCATGCTTTCAGGCTTTCTTTGTGCGTTCACTTAATTTTTGGTTGTTTTCTTTTTTTTTACCCTAAGCTTCTTTCAGTCATTCATTCTAAATAGGTAAAACTATGTTTCTTTCCCCCCACTCCCCCCATGACCTGCTTCTCCCTCCTTTTGTATTTTTCTCTGTTACTGGCTTGACCTTACATCATTAGAAGAGCTTTAAGAATGACTCTGGTAGTCTGAATGTAGTCATTGGGTATCTGTTGTGTCTGTAAGAGGTGTTGAACCAAAGTTCAAGCGATGCCCACGCACATGGCAAACCTAGAGGCCGTGTCCCTTTCTGTTCACAAAATACAAGCACAAGGCACGTGAGAACGTGGGCTGATGCTTTGGCCAGGGCTTGGAGAGCAGGGGAAGCAGCTCTTCATTCCAGGCTGAGGTACATCTGGACCTGGTGTGTGGTGGATGCACTGAGTCAACTCGGTCCAGGAACTGCCACCTGATTTTTTTTTTTTTACATTGTTTGTAATAAACTGGGCTTGAACTGGGGGGCGACGGGCACTTGTTTCTGTGATAAAGCCTGATTGTATCGTGTGCCTTTTGGAATCGTTTTCTGAATTCTAATGCTGTCATTGTTCAATGTAAGTGCTCTGTACATATTGGAAGTAATTCTAGACAGAACTAAACATGCAATCCTGTTCCCTGTGGATGGTGTGGAATCTTTCATGACTCGCGTGGGGTCTGTGGGGGAGCAGTTGCTGGAGGGGCTCCCAGGGGATCTCTCACCTGCTGAGCCCGGACCCTGAACCCCAGCCGGGAAGGGGGAGGCAAACACCGATTCCTCACCTGTTTTTACCACAGTGGGATAGGGAGGGGGCTCAGCTGGCACTCCCTCTGGTTTCCTTGCTCCCCTCAAAGTTCGGGTTCCCCTCTGAGAAACAGTTATTCACTGGTAAAATATAGAAAAGGATAAAGTCTTCAAAGCTAAGGCAATATATTTATTTTACAATTCAGCACTGAATTGGACGCCCTTCTAAAAAAGGCATCCCATCTTACGAAAGCAGTGGGTATATAGACTAGTAGACAGAAAGCCATGGAAGTCCTCAAAGAATGTTTATTTTTTTAAGTTTATCCAACCATGTCTGGAGACTCCAGGTTCTCTCTTGACCCAAAACAACTACATCTCGCGAGTCGACTAAGCACCTCAATATATTCTTGCAGCCCTAAGACAGGTTCTCTCTTGACCCTGAACTGCCACATCTTGCAAGGCAACTAAGCACATCAATAAATTCTTGCAACTCTAAGAGAGCGTTTATTCTTTTAGGTTATTCATATATTCTCTCTTGACGCAAGACAGATCTGTATGACAAGATAGTTAACCATACAAAGCAGCTGCAGCAAAGCTTAGGAGTCATTCTCACAGCGGCTGCCCTCCACGTGCCCTGCTCCCCTCCAGGCTCGGTTTTCCCCCCCTCTTCCCCGGTTCTTCCCCTCCTCTCTCCCCCGTTTTCCCCCTTATCTCCTCGGTTCTCCATCTCCTCTCTCCCCCGTTTTCCCCCTTCTCTCCCCGGTCCCCCCCCTTCCCGGTTCCCCTCCCCTTCCCTCGTTTCCCCCACTTTCCCCGGCTCCCCCTCTTCCCCCGTTCTCCCCCCCCACCCCGTTTCTCCCCCTTTCCCCGGTTTCCTTCCCTTTCCCCTTCTCTCCCCGCTCCCCACCCCGCTCTCCGCCCCTCTCGGCCGGTCGGGACGTGTCGGCCGGGGGTTGGCTGCCGGCGGCCCCTCCCCGTGCCGGCGGACGTGTCCCGTGTCCCTCTCTCGGCGCCCCTCCCCGCTCGGGGGGCGATGCCGGCATGCGGCGGCCCCGCGCCTGCCGCCCGCCCGCGGCCCCGCGCCGCCCTCATGGCGCGGCGGCCCGAGCTGCTCTGCGGGGCGGCCCTGCTGCTCGGCTGCGCCCTGCTCGTCGCGCTCAAAGTCACCTGCAGGTAATGGCGGGCGGGCCCGGCCCGCGGCGGCCTGCGGGGCCAGGAGAGCGGCGCCGCGGGGCGGGGCGGGGGGGGGGGGGGGTCCCGTCGTGTCTCGCGGTGTGGGGGGCTGCGAGGTCCCCGCGGTGTCACCAGGGGTGGGAGAACTGGAGGTGCCGCGGGGTCCCTGTGGTGTCACACGAAAAGGAAAGGAGAGGTGCGCTGCGGACCCCGCGGTGTCATGAGGGGTGGGAGAAGAGGGGGTGCTGTGGAGTCCCTGTGGTGTCACGCGACAGGGAGAAGAGGGGGTGCCACAGGGGTCACTGTGGTGCCACAGGGGTGGGTGAGGAGAAGTGGGGTGCTGCGAGGTCCCCACAGTCTCACGGGGTGGGAGAAGATGAGGTGCTGTGGGGTCCCTGTGGTGTCACACAAGGGGAGAGAAGGGGGGTGCTGCGGGGTCCCCACAGTTTCACAGGGGCGGGAGAAGAGGGGGGTGCTGTGGGGCCGCTGTGGTGTCACATGCTGGGAGAAGAGATGCAGGGGTGCTCTGGGGTCCCTGTGGTGCCACAGGGGTGGGAGAAGCAGGACTAGGTGCTGTGGGGTCCCCATGGTCTCACACGATGGGGAGAACTGGGGGTGCTGTGGGGTCCCCATGGTCTCACACGATGGGGAGAACGGGGGGTGCTGTGGGGTCCCCATGGTCTCACACGATGGGGAGAACTGGGGGTGCTGTGGGGTCCCCATGGTCTCACACGATGGGGAGAACTGGGGGTGCTGTGAGGTCCCCATGGTCTCACAGGAATGAGAGGAGCAGGGGTGCTGTGGGGCCATGTAGTGTCACACGGTGGGAGAAGAGAAACGGGGGTGCTGTGGGGTCCCCACAGTGTCACAAGGGAGGCAGGGGTGCTCTGGGGCCTCTGTGGTGCCACAGGGCTGGGAGAAAAGCAGGTGCTATGAGGTCCCTGCAGTGTTACAGGAATGGAAGGAGAGAAGCAGGGGTGCTCTGGGGTCCGTGAGCTATCACAGGAGAAGTTGGAGTACTCTGGGCCCCCATGGTGTCACAGGACTGGGAGAAGCAGGGGTGCTGTGGGGCCACATGTGCTCTCCTCACAAGGGTGTCAGGGGGTGGTGGTGGGCACAGGGGTGCCCGAGGGGTGTTTTGGTGAGGAAGCCGCTTTTCCTTGCCTGGAGAGAGTAACCTGTGCCTCATGTTGCCTCAGGAGTGAGAGGCACAGGGCTGAGATCCTTTCCTCAGCACGCTGAGCTGGCTGCACCGGTGGGGCAAAATGGGGCTGCTCTGGGTCATGGGGTGGTCTCAGCACCCCCTGGCCCCTCCACCTGCCTAGCACAGAAAGGTACTTTACGGTTCCCGTCCCAGTCTGGTGGTGCTGCTCTTGAGAGCAGGAACTTGATTCTTCATGGCAGAAGTTGCTTTGGCTGCTCTTTCCCAAGAGCCTTGTGTGTGTGGGTATCTGGGACCAGGTAACGCGGTAGCTGAAAGTGCAGGGATAGCTGGGTGATCCACGGTGGCACATAAACACGTTGCAGCCAGGCAGCTCCTTCCTGGAGCCTTAACCGGGATCTGAACATCCTGGGTTGGTTTTAGGTCAAGGTGACTGTTCAGTGCTTCGAGTCATGCTATATTAATTTAAGACAGTCTACAGCATTTGGGGTTTAATTTGGGGAGTGATGGAAGGCTGTGAGGATCTGGTTACTTCTGTATCTTGTAGAATCTGACAAATTTTATTCCAAGAAACACTTGATTCAAAAGTAACGCTTCTGAAAAATACTAGGGCCTTCTTATCTCACCTGCCCACAGAGGATCTATTATTTGAACAGAGGTGTGTTTTAAGTCTTCCAGTGAGCTGCTCTGTGAGGAGCAGTGCCTCTGTTCCAGTGGTCCATATCACACAGTGACCAGATAATTCAGAGGAAAGTATAACGCTCTTGCCATATTACAGAATGCATGCCAAAGGGTTTCTGAACTTAATCACCTCCACGTTTTACTGTCTAGTGCTAAAATATATATATATTTTTTTACATTTACAACGATGCTTCTATTTTCTTCCTATTCCCCTTTATTTATAAGCTGCACGTTCCTTTCATTTTACTGCTAGCTGTGTTTGAAAGCTCACAAGTGGAATGTGCTTGGAATGTGCTTCTTACCACCCTCTGCTCTGTGCAGGAAGTTTAATTAGAGGGTTTTGGCTTTTCAGGTTGTAGCTAAGTAGACAAACTAGTATCAGAAAGGTATTCCCTGTTCTGTTGCTGTCAGAAATGTAGAAAATTCAAGTGTAAAAATTCCACATGCAATTTGGAAGACGGCTAATTGCACTTGTTAATTATGACTACAGCACATAGCTTCTCAGCACACACCAATGTGGTTTGAAAGCAAGTCTCGACACCAGAGTGCAGATACCAGTGCTGTGCATATAACACACAAAGTATGGAAAGGGAAAATTCCTTTACTGGAAAGCAATCCATTAGTGGAGTTTGAGGAACTGCAGGTTTATGGTGGCTGGAGGAACAGCCAAATGAAGCCTGAACTAACATGTTATTCTGAAAAACCTGTGGTTTAGAAACTGAATTATTTCTGACACTATGCAAATACCTTTCAAGTTAGCCCCACTGTAAGGAGCTTGTGGTCAAAGGCGCTGATTCCATGGGCACTCGCTTGTGCTTTCCTTCGTTATCAGGCTGTTCTGTTGAAATGTGTTGAATTTTTTATAGGCTCCGTGCAGCAAGTAAATAATATAATCAGTGTTTTATTTGCTATGCTTGTATAATAAGTTATTGTGTAGTCCGCAGTTTATGCTTGTGTATTTTTAGGGATTCAGAGCACTGTTCTCTTTGTAAACCTGGGAATTCTCTAAAAGTACTGTTAACGCATTTGGTGTTGCAGAGGGAGACACTACTGAGCAAATGAACCCAAGTAACTGGCAGCTATTGTTTTTTGCGGTTTTATTTTAATAATGACTAGAGGGTGTTTTTTATATTTGAAGGTAGCTATGCAGTTCCTGGCTCATTCATGTTGTGTGATTTTTGTGGATCTGTTTTACCCTTTCTTGCAATTTGGAGCTCATTTCATATCTCATGTTTACGTTTTGTATCTGTCTATCTGCCTGCTCACCGTAACTCTTGAACCAATTGTCCACTTTCAGTTTAATTCAGTAGAGGTTTTAAACATATTTAGGTCGTCTGTTTTCCTTAAACTAGTTCAAGAGAAGAAATTCTAGTTAATGTCTCTGAAGAGGTATGTGTTAGTTAGAGATCAGCACGTAGCTGCTGTATTTTGCTTTCAGCAGCTCATTGGTGTGTGTGGACTGACCTGCGAGTTAGAGCCGTGCTGCATCCGTGTTGTGTCCTGTCTAGCTGCCAGGTAGAAATTGTGGGAAGAAGCCAGCAGTCTGCGTAAGTGCCGAGGGCAGGAATGGGAGGGAGCCAGAGGTGTTGCTTGTGAGGTGACCTAAGAACCTGAGGATTGGGGAGGGAGGTGCTGGGTTACTGACAGGGTTGAAGAGAAGGAGCAAAGGTCGAAGTCCACAGAAGGAACTAGATTTTTTTGCCATCTTTGTGAAAACATAATTTTTTGGGTAGTGGAATTGATGAATTGTGAACATGAGGGACCAGGTAGTATTTTTAAAACTCTGTATTTTGAAGCAAATATAATCTCTTACATATGAATTTAGAATTTCCATAACTTTTAGAAAGTATATGGGGAGTGATTCTTAAATATTGACTGTAAGTGTGTACTTAGTAACCTGGAAATGAGAGAAGAGCTGTGGGTTTTGTGAGTCTGCATTGTAAAAAGAAAGGACCTTACAGACAAGAATGATTGTAGTTTGAAAATGTCGCATCACTAGGAGAAGGCTCACACTTAGGAGTTTGATGGTCTTCATGGCTCAATATTTTTATCATTACTGTTAAAATTGTAATCTGAGAAGTATCCAGTATCAGGTGAAAAGCTTTTTGTGTTAGCTTTCTATTGTGATCCAAGATGAAAAAACGCAGTTTTCCTAAAACTTTGTGTTGCATAAGGAACCGTGGCAAAATTGAGCAGTACAGTGGTGTGGTCCAGTTTTTAATCTGGCTTAGTCTAGTTAAATATAGCTAGTGGAAAATTTTGGAACTAAGAGAGTATAAAAAAGAACACGATCATTCACTTGCATTTAAGACAGTTTACACCCTAACAGCTCCTGATTACCTTGGAAATACTGAATTCTGGACTGTGTAATTGCTGATTTGATTCAAAATGGTTGTCTGATTGTTTGGTTTACTTTCTTGGTATTATTGGTCAAACTAATTTATCTTAAGAAAATTAAGCTGTCATTATCTCTTTAAATCAAGACTCTGTACTTGTTCATATTGTACTTATATTCCTTGAACAGTTTGCAGTCCCTGTTCTAATCAGTAAAATAAGCTAACACGCATTTATACATTTTTAAATAGTACAATATAAAAGAATGGCAGTGTAGAGCACTTCAAAGCAAAGCATAAAGCAGAGTCTGTTTCTACATATCTCATCACAAAACTCTGTGACCAGTATCTCTTCTCTTATCAGGGTGCTGTTACCTAAAGTACAAGTGTTAAAAAAGGATGAGGCCAGGGAAGAAACCCAAAGAAATCACTCTTTCTGGTAATTTTATGCTCTATAGCAACCAGCAATAGGAGTGTGAGCTAACGTAGCCGTAAATGTAGTGCATGGTATCACAGTGTGACTTTCTAAAGTTTGTTGAAAATGATCTTTAGATTTTTATAGTATTTCATGAAACTAACTCAGATAATGTAAGTTCCAAAGTTTTGTCATTGCATGACCTTTGCTAAGATTAAAAATTAGGGCTTATTTAACTACTTAAACACACTTATTTAACTACTGCTCTACAGTCTCTGTAATGACTTTTAATATCCTTCTTGCAGCCGAGCGAAAGATGTGACAATGCCAGCGAAGCTTCCAGTGAATTTTTTCTCCACAAATTCTCCAGTCATTGATCTTTTTCGAGGACAATTAGACTATGCAGATCACCTTCGTCAGGAGTCAGAAATTGTGCTGTATTTCTTCTATGCACCGTGGTGTGGCCAGTCCATTGCAGCAAGAGAAGAAATAGAACATGTGGCCAGCAGATTGTCAGACCAGGTAACTGCAGAGAAGATACAGATCAGCATGAGCTGATGCTAATTTCTGTCATCTTGTGGGAACCAGTAGGACTTGAAGCTCATATTTCAGGGTAACTCAGCCAGTTGTCTTAAATTTAGTTTAACATACAGAGTGTTAGAATAAATGGAGAAAACCTGTGATTCCTGCTCAGTTGTCTGTTATTGCTGCTCCTGCATAGGGAACTCTACAGGTTCCTTCTTGTAAAATATTCTCGGATATATTCACCTGCCTTCAGAAAGAAATCAGAAGAAGCTTGGTTCTGGTTCCAGGATCCTTGGAGGTGCTGGTAGTCATATAATATTGCAGCCATAGTATTGCTTTCTAGCAGTTGGTTACCTGTGACAGGTTACCAGGTACACCTGTTCTAAACACCTGCTTGTGGATCTCCACTCTGCAGGAAAAAGTAATTAATACAGATTATGACTAAATTTAGTAAATTTGAAGGTTTTAGATTAAGAATCTTAAAAAGTAGAAAGAAAAGTATCCAGCAGGATTGCTGTTGCAGTGGGACTTACAAAAAAAAAAAAAAAAAAAAAAAGTATTGTGTGATAGAATCGAGAGGAGCAGAAATGGAATATTGAGTTGAAAAGACACTGAAAACAGCAGATGGAATGGATTGGAAAAAGAAGGTCACATGATGGATAAGGAAGGTCATAGTAATGTACTTTGTTAGCTGTGAATTTTTACCTGCTTTGCAGGTGCTTTTTCTGGCTCTAAATTGCTGGTGGAACCAAGGAAAATGCAGGAAGCAGAAGCATTTCTTCTATTTTCCTGTGATACACTTATACCATCGGAGGTAAGATTACTTACAGTCTGGGGTTTTCATTGTCTTTTTTGGAAAGAGATGATATATGAAAAGTTGTGTTTTGAAAATGTTGTGTTTGTGGCTATACTAAGTGGCTGTAGAGAAGACAATTCTGGGTGAAGTTCATCCTGTGTGCTACTTAAGTGTCAGTAAGAGCTGTAAATGTCAGTTAAATGACATGCCACGCAATTCTTCATCCTTAAGGAAATTTTCTTTTGCCTATGTACCTCCTGGAAATTCTACCTCCAATGAAAAGTAAAGAATTCCCATTCCTATGTCAATTTCAGTTTTCTGCTTGCTCTGTGTAGGTGGATTATATCAACTCATCCCAATTTGTGACAACAATAAAGTATGTAACTAAAGGCTGTTGAAGTTAGTGGAATTTAAGTGCATATTTAAATGGCACTATGTACTGAAGACTTTCTTCTAAATTTGAACTTACGCTCAGTTTTTTATGCTCCAAATGTCATGAGATCATTGTATAAAATTTTGTATACTCTCACTTCCTCACTTTATTTTTTGGTGTCTGTATGTATTATCCATTTTTTTTTCTCTTTGTGTGGAGCAGAAGGTAAGGAAACGCTTTCTAGTGCTGGGTACAAAATAGCTGGATGTGGTGTAGTTTATCACTTGCATTTTTCTTGTGTACTCTAGTCTTGAGCTGCAGCTCTCTTCCATTAGAGAGGCTGATTTGGGGTTTTTGGAGGGGTTTATGTAATTGAGGAGGAGAAATCTTCATTTTTGTCAGCTGAACTTGGAACATACGCAGATGGTACTGGCATAATTCAAGCTGCAGTAAAAAAAAACAACAATCCCACTTGAATGTACATTGACTTAAATTTATTTGATCTTGAAATTGCAACACATTAAACGGGTGCACTTGGATGTCATCAGTAACTGTAAACAGAGTTGCAAGAAGATGAGATGTCAGTTCATATTGATACTGCACAGAAACCCTAAAGGGCAACGCACCCCTCATGCCTGAGATACTAAACCTCGAATGTTGTGTACTGGGCATGTGATGTGAAACGATGCATGCTGTTGTTAAGACAAAGGTTCGTAATAAATCAGTGTAAGATTTAGAGTAATCCAGTGGGTTCTAGAAGACCATTTCAAAGCACCTGAATATAGATATCTTAGTGTGAGTTTGATATTTTTCATAGTATCTGCATGTATAAACTATATTTAAAAATGCATCACGTTAAATTCTTCAGTGGGAAAGGACTAATTCCTTATGCTTTGTGCGTTTGATTTCATTTTGGACTGTGGTGCTTTGCCTAACATAATGATAATAACTCAGATATGGGTTTTCAAGGAGATGGAGAAGCTCTGCAAATGGTAGCCACAAAGCCTGCCTGCCTTCTGTTTTAGCACTACCTCATGTGGGGTGAGCTGTGCTATTGGATATCTGGGGGAGACGCTGCAGACTCACTGAGTCTGCTTATCAGCAGCGTGACTGGATTCGTCCCTGCTTTATTGAGTGCTGCGTGTAAAAGTCAGTGTAAGAATATTGCAGCTTTTCAGACTGATACTGTTTGAATCTTCTAAAGATTTTAAAAAATCAAGTGGAAATAGTGATGTTTTTCAGATCTGTATTTTTAAGTCACATGTATTTATTTCAGACAAAGCAGAAAGAAATGCACATGACCATATAATTCATACATGTGTTTTTCCAGCTTCTTTAACGGGACTCAGAGGTGGTCTCTATCCCTTTGTCCCCACCAACACACTGCACCCACCCATACACACTGCACTGGAGTCACTGCAATGTTTGTGCTGTACTTTGTCTGGTAACACAATTCTTCTGTCAGTTAGAGAAGCTAGTATTAATTAACATGGTGAGCGATTCCCTAGAGGCTGAGCATGCTGTTTATGTAATTCCTACCTCTGCCACCCCTAGGAGGGACTCTTTCTATTGTGAATTTAAGTCTTAATGTTCTATTATTTTTTTTGGTACTAGTTTTGGACCAATTGAATACAAAGGCCCTATGAGTGCTGTTTATATTGAAAAGTTTGTTCGCCGGGTGATGACACCACTACTCTACATCTCGTCTCGATCAAAATTACTAGATTTCCTCTCAAATTTTGAGGTACTTGTCTCTCTTCTCTAGCTTTACCACTGTGGTTCAGAACGAGTTTGACTTGTTTCACGATTAAATTTGATCTGCTCCAAAGTACTAGGTTATTTCCAGGATCCTGAAATCAGTGCCCTGTAAATTTGTTAAAATAATATAAATATGATATGACAAGTTGATAATGTTGGTTCCCTGTGTAGTGACTCTTGTGATTTAGTACTATTATTAATTTACAGTACTTTAGCATGTAGTTTCAACAAAGTTGTTACCTCACCAAATAGTTACATCTGAACAAGAAAGAAAGGAGAAAAATTTTTGCCAAAGCTTTGCAGTCTAAGTTGAGAGATACATAATAATTGCTTTAATTTTTAAAGGAATATTAAACCTTTCTAATAAGATAAGTCTGTTAAGTAAAAACAAATGTGAAATAAGTTGAAATAACAGCTCCTACCCACTTTGTATGCTCTAACTTCATGACTTTAATCCACTAGTACATGGCTTTTTATTAATTTTCTGTGTTGTGTACAGAGGTGTCAAGACTTCCAGTAAGACAAAATGTGCTTCCAGCAGAACCATATATAATCTCTTTATAATTGTTTGTTTCTGTAGTGCACAATGGGAAAATACTATAATATTACAAAACCCCAAGGTATTAGAGCAGAATGGGAAACCTGATTGACAAATTGATGCTGTAATAGTGGCTGAAGCACGTGAGAGGCTTTTCAGTGTCTTAGAATAAAACAGAGTCCCTCTTTGAATTAGCGTGTGTTCTAACGACTGGTTCTGCTGCAGGATGGAGCACAATCTGTGCTGTGAAATGCAAGCTGCCACAGCATAAGGGGATGCACACTAGTAGTTACCATCAGTAGGCACTGTGTTGTTCATGCCTTAGTTTATCCCTTAGGAACTATTAATGGGTTTAGTTTTCCAGTGTCTTAAGCGAGCACTGTGTGTTGGGAGTTGGGTGTCTGTGTCTGTCTCTCATGCCAATACTTTCTGTGATCAAAGCAGCTCTGTTGTCCTTTCACTGCTTTGATTTTGCCGTTCTGAAACTATTATTCTTCTGCCTCTTAGATTTGAGATTTTCAGTCTGTGTAGTGTGAATTACTTCTTGGTAGTCTGCAAAAGGTAACTAATAACCATCATGTCATTAAGCTTAGATTTGCTTTGCAGTAAGAGCTGTGATTCTGCTGGAAAAAGACTAAGATAAAAGACAATTTTTTTAGGGGAATCAGAAAATATGTTTTTAAATACACTTAGCAATTGAACAGATACTTTTATTTTGATGTTCAAACTTGCCCCCTCCCTGTGCTTTGAATTCTGTGGCTCTAAACACCCAGTCTCTGTTTAATATTCAGCATTTGTTGGTTCTTTTATCTGAAATGGACTAAGAATAGAGTCTGATCCGTCATGCTTAAGGCTGGGGTTCTTTCCCAAACTGTGGCCTCAGGTGCTTCAGAGTTCTGTCCTCTCTGAAATTAAAGGAGATGGAGAGAAGGGGATACAAAAATAACAGCCAGCTCACACAGGCCCGTTTGTGGAACGCTGGGACGTTGGCTAGTGCAAGTTCAGGTGAGTAGAGTAAGAAAAGGAAACACTGAGCGATCAGGAGCTTGGATACAGAAGAGGCCTAAGAAATAGAGAATTGTATACAAAGATGGATGGATGAACATAGACACAAAGGAAATTTAGTTTTAAGCCAGAAATAAACACATAGTTTCATCATTTTAAACAGTAAGAATTGTAGCCATTTCCTCCTGTTTTATGAGCAAGTCTAGGAACTTTATCCCTTTTTGTCACCATCCAGGAGGTAACTTTGGTGGTTAAGAAGTGAAAAAGTTTGAGAAGTGGAGTAGAGTAAGTTATAGGAAGTGCATGCATGGCACAAACTAATTGTTATTTTGAGAACCTTGGTTAGTGTCTTCCTTTGATTTTTGATCTTTTATATATTAAAATTGTTAATTTTTGGCAGAAGGTAAAGTAGCAAAGACTGTAAAGGATAAATCATAGGGCATTTTGCCCATTGTCTGCTGCTTGATTAGGTTTTTGTTATTTCTTCATTTAAAAGCTAATTAATTTTGAAACACAGTATTTTCTGAAAAAATTGTCATCGTCAGTTCTGCTCAGACTGTGTTTTCACACTTAGAAGTTACTGCACCCTTCTCATCTTGCTTCAAGGAGGTTTTGTTGTTGCTTGTTACTGATAGCCAGGACTTGAAGCCCATAGTTGTCCTTTCCCATCTAATCTGTGAAGCTTTTGATGCTTTCATCTTGTGTTAAAATTCTAGTAGCCAGATTTTGAAAGAGAAAGCATCTAGCAAAGAGAACCAGGATCTCTACCCACCCTGAACTGAGTATTGAAGTCCCTTAAATGTCACAGCTTGCTTGAACTAACAAGTACTGTGAAGGTACCAAGATAAGCAGCAGTTTTTTCTAAGTTGGACCACACCAAGAGACACTGAAATCCAGCAGTATTTTATCTCGTATCCAAATGTTAGTTAGCATGTTTTTATTTCTAAGAAATACTGGTGAATAGAATCCAGTTAAATGTAAGAGCAAGCGTCCCTTCCTCGGTCGAATAACGACTATCGTGAGATGCTGCTTTGGTGTCGCAAGAGGGCGCTCAAACCCCACGGAAAATAAAAAGTTCTGGTTGAATGTTAAAGACTCTGCATTTTCTGTTACTATTTAAGTTTTTTTGTGGTTGTGGTATGATACTAATGCAAAACTAGAACTGCGTAAGAATTAGAATTTAATTTTTGAGAGTAAGGAAAAGCAGTTAAAATCTTGGAATGTATGGGAAGGTGGAAGCTGGAGAAAGATACACGGTTCCTGCCATAATTCCAGGTACATGTAATACCTGTCATCAGACTTCTTTTGTTTTCCCAGCTGCAAAGATTTAACAGTTTCATTTAAATCCAGCAGAACTGGGATGTCTCATTCCTCATCCGACTAACCCAGCTACTAGAAATGGCCTCATTCTTCTGAGGTACAGAGGAAGAAAACATGCTGCTTCTGTAGTTAGACAAAAGCTTCATTCACTCACAGAAGTTAAGTGTGCCTAGGGAGCTCAGTGTCTTATGGCTTGGGGAGAGGTTGGGGAGGGGTTGGTCTTTCTGGGAGGTAGCTGGCATGTGTCTTAATGCGATGTCAGCTTTCTTCTTTGCTCTGTTTATGTGCTTCCTGAGTTTTAAACCAGTTGTGTAGGATCTGACCTAGAAGTGGATATATAGCTTGCTCTGGTGTGGGGTACTGTGGTACCTGTGTTAAGTGATGATGTGACAATTTGCTTTCAGTTCTGGATTCACAGTGTTTTAACATCTTCTGAAGATGAACAGACTTCTACTGTTTATTCAATGTTTCTTCTTTGCATTTCTGTGGTGTAGAATTAGTGGTATGTAACATCAGTTCTGTTGTTCCTCAGAGATTACACATTCCTTCCCTCTTGCTGTTTTCTTTCCTGTATTCACAGATAAAGTGAGGCAGGAATTACCTGTCTGCACGTGTCTGAGGTTCTGGAATAAAAATCATCTCCCTTACCTAATTGCAATATAGGCAAAGCATAAAAATAAATAAATACAAATTGGGAGAGAAATAACTTAATTGAGTAGTAAAAGCATTTATCTAATTGTATAAGCTAATCAGTAGCTGTGGGTTTGGGTTTTTTTTCTCTCTGTTCTCATTGCTTTGCATTTATTTGCCTTTAAGTTTTGGAGCTCTTTCATTGCGTAGTCATCTAATACTGTCTTTCTGCAACTCTTCTGAGTCAGCTGTAGTTCTGATGATTCCTGATAAGCTTTGTAAATTTTGTTCCTCACCCTTGTCTCCTCCTTTTTCTAAATTGTTTGTAGAAATGTTGAACTCTATGAGCATCAGTGCACATCCTGGCTGGCTGTGTTTGTGGGAGAACAATAACTTCTACCTGTAGTTTTCTGTTTTTTTAACTTATCTAGGAAAGGAATTTCTGTATTAGTCTGTATCACCGTAGTTTATTCTAATGTCTTTGGTAATTTCTTGTAGGCTTTTGGGGAATTGCAGTATGCTGTGTTGAGCAGATCAGTCATCTACGTGCTTGCTCATTCCTTCAGAGAACTAGGATAGGCTTGAGGCGTGGTTCAGTAATAAAATCATACCGGCTGTTCTCCAACAAAAATTGCTCAGCTGAAGATCTCTGTTAATTCTTACAGTTTCCATGAACTTCTTGTTCTGTAATTGTTGAGATTCTTGTCAAGTCTGTTATTTGTTCGATTTAATTGGCACCACACATCACTTTCCTCTGGAGTAGAGACCAAGGAAGAAATGGGCTATGCTACAATTAATGATTTTGTATTTCTATATATGAGTTTCATTAGAAGATGGTACTAATGATTCTTCACTACTGATATCCTCAGGTTTGTTCCAAAACCTGTCCTACAGACACTTGGTTTGAGACGGGTTCTGGAAGTTGCTTCATGGAAAGAAAAGCTCCAGTAAGCTCCACTTTAGCAATGCCAATGCTCTTAATGCGGTGTCTGTAAACTAGTCCTATGTCACATTGCGATAGTTTAGCCTCCCACTTTATCACAGAATCACAGAATAACCAGGTTGGAAGAGACCCACTGGATCGTCGAGTCCAACCATTCCCACCAATCCCTAAATCATTCTCCTAAGTACCTCATCCACCCTCACCTTAAACACCTCCAGGGACGGTGACTCAACCACGTCCCTTGGCAGACTGTTCCAATCCCTAACCGCCCTCTCCGTGAAGAATTTTTTCTAATCTCAAGCCTAAATCTCCCCTGGCGGAGCTTGAGGCCATTCCCTCTCATCCTGTCCCCTGTCACTTGGAAGAAGAGGCCAGCACCCTGCTCTCCACAACCTCCCTTCAGGTAGTTGTAGAGAGTAATAAGGTCTCCCCTCAGCCTCCTCTTCTCCAGGCTAAACACCCTCAGCTCTCCCAGTCGCTCCTTATAAGATTTGTTCTCCAGCCCCTTCACCAGCTTCGTTGCTCTTCTCTGGACTCGCTCCAGAGCTTCAACATCCTTCTTGTGGTGAGGGGCCCAGAACTGAACACAGTACTCAAGGTGCGGTCTCACCAGTGCCGAGTGCAGAGGGAGAATAACCTCCCTGGACCTGCTAGTCACGCCGTTTCTGATACAAGCCAAGATGCCATTGGCCTTCTTGGCCACCTGGGCACACTGCTGGCTCATGTTCAGTCAGCTGTCACCAACACCCCCAGGTCCTTCTCCTCCTGGCAGCTTTCCAGCCAGGCTTCTCCTAGTCTGTACCTCTGCTTAGGGTTGTTGTGCCCCAAGTGCAGGACCCGGCATTTGGCCTTGTTAAACCTCCTGCTGTTGGTCTCAGCCCAGCAGTCCAGCCTGTTCAGGTCCCTTTGCAGAGCCTCCCGACCCTCCAGCAGCAAGTATGTAAGCAAGTTATGTAGCAGCAAGTCATAATCCTGTTCAGCTGATTATTCAGAACAGCCTGCGTGAAGATAGTTAACCATAACTCCACACAGATGGTTGCGTGGAAGCAGCTGATCATCAGTAACAGTTTGTATGTAGATGCCCTCATAAACTGCATGCGGGTAGCTGTTGCTACACTAATTGTTTTTTCAGAAGTTCTTACGTGAAAGGAAGAAGTGGGAGTTGCTGCTGTGAAGCTCCTTTTGGCACACTTGAATTCAAAATGAGGAACTTATTTACATCGAGACATCTCTTGTCTAAGACTTGAATCTCACCTGTATGGAGCAAGAGTCCATGCTAGTTGTTAGCATCTGAAGGTGTTTGATTTCCTTGAAATGAATGGAGTGGCTGGTATGAGCAGGTGAATGTCTTCATTCTGACAGAAGAAAGGACAAATTTGCATGGTGCTTGTTAAGAAATACAGATTTTAGAAACTTCTGTTGTATATGTAATTGCAGCCTGTAACAGGGAGGAAATTTTAATTATTCTGGGATGATCATTAAAAGGACATTAATTATCCAGATTGCTGATAAGGCAAATAGCATTAGTATGTATTTTCCTACTACAGTTTACTCTTACTGAAAAAAACACTTTGTAAAAATATCTCATGGAAACATGTTATTCTTCACAATGTAGAAGTCTTAAGCTGCTGTTAGTGCACAACAGAACAGGCAGTCGGAGTCAGAATGTCACCTTTTTAATAGCTTTATAAATATTTCTAGATCTGACTTTTGGTTTCTTGTCACATTTTACTTTTTGACTCTTCTTTCATTCGGTATTTGGTGCCTTAAGTTGCTTTGTCTATTAATGGTATTCCAAAATTGTTTTAGAAAATGGGACACTAAAATTTTGATCATCTTATTTTGATTGTCTCCTTATTTTTCTTCTCTTGAAGCCTTAAATTTTTTTAACAAGGGATTGTTTTTTTTTCACTGTCTTAATTTGGTACTAGGAGAAAAAGATGAACACTAGTTACTAATTATTTATTGTTTTTTTTAAAAAAGAACTGACTGCTATTATTTTGCTGTATCTTCTACTTCTGTTTTATTTATATTTTTATTTCCTTCTTAATAATTGTTATTGCAGAAGTCTCACTAATTGCTTGTATCTCATTTTTATTATTCATAATTCTCTTGGGTATCTTATAAGAACTCTTTATGAACAAGGGTCGTGAATTTCCCTTTTAGCAATTTGAAGGACTTTATGGATATGCAGGTGGGATATGAGGCTCTCAGAGTATTTTTGTGCAGCTAGTCTTATATTGACTCTTGCAGGGCATACTGAAAACTGTACAATAACTGATAGCTTAATGATGGGATGATAAATTGGCTTAGCAGTTCAGGTATTCGTACACAAAATGTTTGAACTCTTATCTAGTTGCACATTACATGCAAGGTAGTGAACAACTAAAGTGTTACTGTTTTAAGTTGTTTGTACTCTGAAAAATCACATTTTACATTCTAATTCTAAAAGAAGTCTTTACACTTGTGGTTTTTACTTTGGTGTGGAACAGGCTTACAAAATATTTGCAAAGCAAATAGTAATTAAATTTGGTGATGTTTAATACTGAACAGGGGAATTAAGTGGTTTGAAACTTGTGCATCTACAACCATAAAAACCGTGTCTCATACACAGCTTTTGAATGACAACCGATTTCCATTCGATCTTTTAATACTTTTTTTTTCTTGCAGCATAAAGTGACTGTTCTTCAGTTAACATTATCTTTTTTAAATCTGTTGTGTTTTACTGTAGGTGAATAATTGCTGTGGCCCACATAGCTGTACTTGAAAACAGCTTAACTAACTTGAATTCCTATTATTTCAGCCTGGAGTTCTAGGATATTTTGAGTTCAATGCTTCACCTCAGCCACCCGGTTATTTAACATTCTTCACGTCAGCTTTACATTCATTAAAGAAAGGTAAAAGCTTCATTTTTAATAAATTAAGGCATCTGTGAGTGTGTTATATATGTGGGCTTGAGTAGCTTTTTGCAGTATTTTGTAACTTTTGAGTGTTTCTTCTGTTGATACAATAATGAGACTGTCTATTACAGTGCAAAGATTGCCTTAATAAAAGGCTTGTTACGTATTTTGTGATTGGCCGTCATGGAATTAAAGTATATGACATTAAGATACAGTTTCCTCAAAAACCTAAATGCGTACCTGCAATCCATATAGAGCCATCATCAGACTAGCACTTATTTAAGTTGAATCTAAGAGCGTTTGTCTTCTGCCACATTTGAAATGTGCGGTTCAGAGGCTTTAGGATGAACTTGATGTGCTCAGCACTTAGTAACTGAATTCAACAAAGTGCATTTCCAGAGGGAGTTACAGGGCTGGTACAAGGTAGTATTGATCAGAAGGGCCTTCTCCCCCTCTTGTTTTGCATTAGTGATCTAAAATACAAACCCTCTTGTGTTTAAATATGCTATCTTTGTATATGAGTAATACCTTTCTTGGGTCAGAAATTCTGGATAGAACTTTCTTAAAGTTAAGATTAGTGCAATTTATGGCTGTTTTCTTGTCAGTGAAGGATGGAAATTGATACCATAATTCTGATTTTAACTATGTCACTGACTTGTTATATGATATAGAGCCTGTTCTCCTATATGTTATTCTGTAATTTCCCCATTTATGTGCTGGGATAGTTCTTTGCAGCGTAAATATGAGAAACATTCTATTCTTGCGTGTACATATTTATAAATATAGAAATACTAAAATACATATTTAAATACTATATATTTACTGTAAATGTGCGTTATCTAAACGATGTTCATACTTTTTCCTTCTATGTATATCTCGGCTTTTGAGATGCCATAAGGCATAGCGAGGTGCATCTGCAGTACCAGATTCAGTGTTCAATAACCTAAAAAAGAAATTGGACAATTCAGGATAACATTCTGTATACTTTGAGTACAGAAGAAGAACTTGCTCTTGTTGCCTGCTCTTGTCATCTTTCTTCTACCACACTTAATCACTAATATTGGCAGTTCCTATTCATTAAGATTTGTGTTCTGGTTTGAAGATGGTGTTGTAAGTTTTTTATGAGAAAAGTTCAGTGTGTAGAAATTGTATTAAAAACTGGAAATTTGCCCTTTTAGATTATCTTGGAACAATACGCTTTGGAGTGATCACGAATAAACATGTTGCGAAGGAAATCTCACTGGTGCAGTCAGGCAGCGTGTATTTGCACAGACATGTCAACACGTCTCTTGTGAGTATTGTATGTTGCAGTGACTCTTAGACAATACGTGGAGATTGAAGCTCTGTCACAGCAGACCATGCATAAATGTTTCACGGTGCTTAGGATACAGGATGTTTAGGAACTGTATTTTTTTTATAGTAATACCATTGCTGTTTTACCAGTCAGCAGCTGTTTCTAAACAGTAGCTAAGACCCAACTCGATTGTCAAAACAAAACCCCTAAAGCCCAAGCACCTCAGAAAAAACTACAAATATTTGTCTATTGAAATTATTTAAGATAACCTTGCCTTAATTTGTTAAAATAACCCTAGAAGCTGTGAGCAAGTCATTATTACACTTATTTTCCATTCAGTAATAAGATCAGTTTTAAATGCAGTCTTGATGTTGGGATCTTAAAAAAATAATATAAAGTGAGCTAATATGGTGCATGTGTATTGGGGGAAAAAATTTCTAATATGCTGTAAGTCAAGATGTATGATGGTACTGACTTAGAGTCTGAGCTTTTTACTTATAAAGAAAATTTATACTAGTGAGAAAAGTTAAGATTATAAAGATGTAAAAGAAAGGAGCTTCCCTGGTAGAATACTTTTTGCATGAAAGATTGTGCGTGTTGCTATGATCTGATGAGCATTTGGAAAGTTTTCCCAAAGGGAAGGGTATATGAAATGCTGAAGCTCACTGAATCGTGTCATTGAATTTAGAAAGGGTTTTAGCATTACAGTGACAAAGCATGCCACATTTGAGAATTGCATTCATTACTGAGCCATATCTTTAAATGGGGACAAATAATTACTTTTTCCCAACTTCAAGATCTACCCAAGTGACATCATGAACTACACTGCTGAGAACATTTGCAAGTGGGCTATAGAAAATCGAGAGATGCTCATACGCTGGCTGAGACCACATGGTGGAAAAAGCCTTCTTCTAAACAATGAGCTGAAGAAAGGACCAGCGCTTCTCATATTTATACCTTACAATCCCTTAGCAGAAATTCATCCTCTTTTAAATGAAGTAAGTGAAATAATTACTTTTTTACTTAAAGGTACTATAACCTGAGAACTATTTAGGGTTCTGAACTGTGACAAATATCTCAATCATTTCTGCATTCCTAGTAGTGAATTTTGTTTAAACGCATTTCCTCAAGCTGTATTACCACAACTCCTTTAGGCTGGTTTGCGTCCCACACAATATGCTTTTGTCTCACATCGGCAGTTGTTTAGAACAAGCACCTCACTCTTTTCCTTGACTCCCTCCTTTCTGTGGTGAGTGCTGTGTGAGAGATGCAGATCTTTGGTTATCTGTTCCGGTGACATAGCTCAAAGGGGAGATCAAGAGTGTATCTGAATATTGCAGGGCTCGTGCTTTGTCCACCCCATTTTGTTTTTCCTCTCCTTTCTTCTTTCTAGAGCTGGTTACGTAAGGAAGAATGGACCTTTACTTAAACCAGACAATGTTCTGTGAAGTAAAGCCCAGTAGGAAAAGTACTCTGAACTAATCTGATTTTTATGTTCTGTGTGTTCCTTAGTTACCCTTCCAAATTTATCTTCCTGTGCCGTGATTTCTATTTCTGATCTTCCTAGGACAGGAGTTTGTGTAGCTGTGCAGTAAATGAGAGGGAAACTAAGTTGGCTGAAAAGAATTCTTTTTTTCCCTGGGCTATTTTCTAGCTGGAACCCATCGTCCCATTTAGTAAATCAGACAGCTGCACATCACAGTGGTGATCACATAGTACTAAGGAGAACAGGAAATAGACACAATAAAAGATAGTCTGATATGAGACAGAGTTGGGGAGACCTTTGTGGAAAGAGTGGATAGAACTGCAACTACTCTTGTACTAGCATGTCTTATTTTTGTCAGACTGAATTCAGTGATGCTTGTCACAGATTAAACATTCTACTAACAGGTAGATTATAGTACGAGGAGTGAGGTTTCTTTTAAGTATTTAACTGAGTGTTTTCAGTATGAAAACACGTAAAAATAAATTCTTAAAAGATGGTGACAAACTTGCTATAGACCACATCTTAATACTGATGGCCCTGTGACACAGCATCCCTCCTAGGTGGGATACTGCAGGATCCCTTGGATAATTATGATGATGCCTCTTGAAACAACCTTGTGTAAGCAGCATGTATATGTTCTGTATTTTGATGATGTTTAAAGTGGTAGGCATGAAGGGAATTACTCTTTCCTTTTCTTCTCTGTTCTGTTATTTATGTGCTAGAAGGGGAATCCCTTCTGTAGTCCACACACGTGTCTTTTTTGTTGCTTTTTTCCTCTTGGTTATAAAAACAAAATGGTGATGCTGCACAGGAATTTAGTATTGGAAGGCAGGCTTTTGTCTTTTTTTTCCTTCTTTTTTCTTCTTCTCCCAGTCAGTCTCAAATTACTTTGTGCAAAGTACACTTGCAGTGCAACAACTACATGCCCGTGTCTGGGAAGATAACAGCAACTGTTGCAAAATGTGTGCATCACCTATACAAAGAAGTAGTCTGTGTTCCCTTTTCATATGGGAATAGTTTTATTTATTTTCTTTTTGTATTGGAAAACAAAGGCAATTCAGGAACCTGCACTAATCAATGCTTCATGTGGTGGTATTTAACCTTAAAATGCGGTATTATTGCACTGTGATAAATGTGATGCAAAGAAGACTTTGGGATCAGTGTAGTAGTGCAGTGGGTTGAAAAAATTTAATGTGGCATTTTGTTGTTCTGCATGTTTAATTCCTACTTGCTCTGAAATACCTGAAAATTTTAACTTTGTTATCATCAGTCTCCTATATTTTTTTTTTGTAAGAATGAAGAAGAGTAGTCAACTTTGATTCTGAAATTCCATATCATCTCTAATTGTGTAGATGATGTTTAAACGTGCAACAGATAGCTGCATTGGAGTGAACTGTGCACTGTTAATCTTGCATATTTTTCTTCCCCTCGTAGATTACCAAAGTGGCCTTGGAATACCACAACTGTAACAAAAGCCAAGCAGCTGAGCTGGATCTTCAGCACTTAGGAGACACTGATTCACCAGCTTTTGATTCCTCTGTACCAGATGCACATATGAAGCTACCAGAAACATTTTCAATAGCCAAGTACCCGTGCTGTAACACAGTGGTGCTTCCACAGTGGCATTCAATATCTAGAACTCACAATGTCTGTGAGCTTTGCATCAACCAGACACTTGGTGTCAAACCAAATAAAGTCCACGTGCCACACTGTAACTTTTTAGAGATAGAAGCAGCTTTGGACTCTTTCTACCTCCAGGAGCATACCTTTTTTCAAGTTATATCAAATACCATAGAATGCAGCAATTTCTTAAGTTTCTATAGTCCCTTTAGCTATTACACTGCATGTTGCAGAACAGTAAACAGGCATTTTTTAAGTTTCATTAGTTCTGAGCAGACCATCTTTCAGACCCCCAAAGTAACATTTTCTTCCCATGGGAAGAAAGATAACATCCAACATTCTATTCCTCATATTGAGGACAGGAATTGTTTTATTCCTGACCATATTACTGGCACTAACATTACTGGTCTGAGCTGCAGGACCAACAAAACCTTGAATCTGTATCTACTGGATTCAAATCTTTTTTGGATATATGCAGAGAGACTAGGAGCATCAAGATCCACTCATCTTAAGGAATTTGCTGCCATTGTTGACCTGAAAGAAGAAGTGCACTATGTCCTGGATGAAAATCAGTCCCTTGTTGGATCTACCCTGGGTATGGTATCCACTATAAAAATGCTTGAAATAAGAAAATTCGGTTTGCAAGTAAGCTTATGAATGGAAGATATAAAATAATTTTGAAAGTGACTGCTTTTAAAGTCATTATTATAGTCAACATTGTGACTCTTGGTTTATTCTGTTTAATTTATTTAGTAGTTACCAAGGAATAGAATCATGTTCTACATGACCTAAGTTTCATGTACCAAAAATAATTCGGTTTAGAAGTTGTGAACGCTGAATGTGTGATTCTTGACTGCCTGATGCATTCTAAATTAATTTGCTTGTGGAAAAAAATTACTATGCATCTAACACATTTGAAATTACAAAAGACATTTGGGTATTAATGCTGGTGTTGGTGTTTGTTCAGCTGTTCTGTGTACTAAAATAACCCAGAATATTGTGGGATACTGTCCATTTAGAAGCAGAGCCTAGCCATTCCTCTTGTGCTTTGAAACCAACCTGTAAATTGTTTTAAATTTATTTTGAAAAGTGTGTGCGTTTTCAAGGTAGAGCGCTGAAGGTGGGTTTGGCCAAATCTGTCAATGCTCCGAGTTGGAGGAGAAAAAAACCCTAATAAGCCAAAACACAACCAGCTCAATGATTGCAATTCTGATTTCTATGCAAGTTATTCAGTAAGACACAACTTGCCTAACCACATGTGTTGACCTATCATGATGATGTGCAAAACTGAGCCCACCTTCGGAAAATACAGGGGGTTTTAATGTTAGTAGTGTAAGTAAACATGGAAGTAAATTCAGGTGAGAATAGTATCAAAATTAATTGTTTACAGGTGTATCAGTGTAATTCTTATAGCATTAATTAAATTTCCATTTTTGCCATAAATCTATATGCAAAACTATGCACAAAGTAAGAATGAACAGCTATGTTCTTATTAAAGATTGCATCCAGCCCTGTATCCTGTCTCCATCCAGCCCCTCAGAAAAACACTATGGAAAAACAAGCAAAAACCCCACTGACCGTAAAAGGATGTTTAGGAAAAATTAAGATCAGAGCGAGGAGATACAAATTTCCTTCCCCTTTCTACTCCCAGTACTTTCTGTCTCCAACTTTTTTCAGGTCACAGGATTTCCTGAACATGATGAGGTTTTCTCTGCTGAGTAACACTCAGTATTCTATTCCAAGTCATTTCAACTTCCGGAAATTTTTTGCTTCTGCATATTCTGTCAAGGAGTCACTGTGATGTGTGTTTGGGGTTTTGTGGGGTTTAAAAAATTTTATTTTACTTCCTTAAGCCTCCTAACTTTGCTTTTTTAAAATAACAAAACACATTTCTGTTTAATGCCTTTAGGGGATTCCAGTTTTTACAGATGGTCTCTAAAACTTCAGGAGTGTGTTTTTTTTAATTAGCCCCCTCCTTTCAGTTGTTACTTAATCATGCATAGATATTCCAGATCTGGACATCTGGAAAGAAAAATAACTGTTTTTTGGTCTGATGTGAGAATTCAATGAAATGCTGAATAGTAAGTATAACGTTTAGTGTAAGCTGTTTGCATTTGAGATAAACTTGATGGCCTGGTATTTTGTATGTATGCACAGAAGTGTCACTTTTCCTAGGCCTAGTTTTTAGACTGGAAATACTAGCACAAGAGGTTTCTGTTTGATCAAAGAGCTATTTTTATTCTGATATTACATCTTTTTCTTGATTGTTGAATATTCTTATTACATAATGCAGAGAATAATATTTCTGTGTCTATATTGTAAAGCAGGATAGAGTCAATATCTTGCAGCAATTTAGAGAGCATGGCCCGAGCTCATAGACGTGTAGCTGAAGGTAGTCGAGGGCTCTGGAGCTGGTTTTAAAGTTTTACTGCTGGTGAGCTACTGTTAAACATCTTTCAGCTGGGGGGAAAGTTGAATGAAGAGGAGGGTGGTCACAGGTAAACTGAATGTGGCTGGTTGTGTTCCCACTGGAACAGCACAATCTAAAGGTCTAAAGCAAAAAAGAGAATTACAGGGCAAGTAAGTGAAAATGAAAGAATAAAGGCAAATAAATGTGGAGTTAAGAGGAGCCTTCACGCTAAGGGCCAAATACTTGAATGCTGTGTAGAAAGGGAAAAGTGGTGAGGGGATACTATTTATGACTTACTAGGCGTGTGGTTACATTTGAGGGAAGAGATTTTTTATTGTAATACACTGAATAGTAGTAGAAGCAAGATCAGAGATTAGTGTGGAAAGTGAAAGGATAACTGTAATGAGCAAAAACAAAAAAAGGGAAATTTTATCTTGTTTTCACATCAGTGGTAGTTACTCCAGAGTACAAAACTGTAAAAAATTAATGACATAAAACTGGGTTTGAATTTGTGTTTTCTCTAGAAGTTCCTCTGAATTCCAAAGTAAAACCTGCCAAAATCACATATTTGTGAAACTGGAATAACTTTGTAATATATTGATTTCATTTCAGAGACCTTCATAAAAAACTTCAGTGTTCTCTACAGTCCCTTGAAAAGGCATCTTGTAGATGACCCTTCAGTCCATTTTCATGAACAGCGTGTCATCACTGAAGTGACTACCAGTACCTTTCATGATACCGTGTTCTTGAGTGAAAAGGTACCTCATTACTGAAAATGTTTCTTTCAGATTCATGCTCAGACTTTTGAGGAGAGGGGGTTGTCTCTGATTTTTTTTTTTTAACATTGATGTGCTTTGCTTATTTGTAACATGAAATAAGTTGTTTTGTAACAGTTCAGAAGTTTTGTGTTTTGTTTTGTTTTGTTTTGTTTTGTTTTAAAAGACAATTCAGAATAGTGTTATCTAAAGTAAATCTGCAGTAGATCATCTTAGAGCCTTAAAAGAATGAAAAGTCAGTGCAACTGACTTCCTGACAGGTTTGTGCCACAGTTGAAGGCTTATTGGGGTTTGAGTGGTTGTTTTGGGTTTTTTTTGTGGGGGAGGAGGTATGTTTTTTACCCTCTGTGTTTGAAATGAACCTAAACTATATAATTTAAGCAATCCTATTAATTTTGCCTTTCTTTATGGAAAGAGAATTCCCTGAGGGTTTTTGTGTTAACTCAGTAGACAGAGAGCATCAGTAAACAGCTTATAATAAAGTGTATTAACATTAGGATATAGTTTGCTTTCACATTTTAAGGGTTCCAAATTTTAGATGTTGTGAAGACTATTCCTCTTCTGCAGCCGATTAACTACAATAGATAATCAAACTCTTCTCTTTTTCGTTTTCCAGAATGTCTTGCTGATCTATTATGCGCAGTGGTGTGGATTCTGCGCTTCTCTTAACCACATCTTTATTCAACTTGCTCGGCTTTTGCCTCCAGATAATTTCATTGTGGCAAGGTAAAAAAAGATTCCAATTTCTACTCTCTAGAATAATGTGAGTTCATTGAGGTCATCAGCCTAGGAAATAATTACTTTTCTTTTCTCTACAACCATGCAATAGTAGATAGGAATGTCATATGCTTTATTTTTCTTTGTATTATTTCGTTTTCCTCTGAATTAGATCGTTTTCAATCTCGCTGCTGTAGCTATGCAGTTTAATTAAAATGAATTTTTAAACATTGCAATTAACCTTGAAGCTTCCTAATTTCGGGTCGTGAATCAGTTCTTACCCCTCTCTCTGATAATTTGTAGCAAATAACTGCCTCCTGTTAGACAGTACTTGAGATGGGTAAATTACACGTTGTTGTGGGTTAACCTGGGAGGGCAGCTAAGCTCCTCACCGTCGCTCGCTTACTTCATCCCTCCATCCTTGGGGACAGGGGAAGAGGAAGGGAAGAATAAAACCAAGAAAACTTGGAAGTCAAGATAAAACAAAACAAATTTATTAATAAGTGAAGGATAAGTGAGAGACAAGAAAGCTAAACAAGTGATGCAAAGGCAATCACTCACCACCTCCTATGCGCAGATCACTGCACGGATGCTTCCCAAGTTAAAAGGTGGCTAAGCCCCCGGAGCCCCCCCTCTTTTCCCTCTCATTGCTGAGCATGGTGTTATATGGTATGGAACAGCTCTTCGGTTAGTTCAGGTTATCTGCCTGCTTGTGTCCCCACTCCCCAGTGTATCCTGTTTGGGGTAAAGTGAGAAACATGTGGCCTTTGTGCTGTGGAAGTGCTGTTCAGCGATAACCTGAGCATTCCTGTTTCCAACACTATTGTCATCACAAATCTAATACATAGCACCAGAAATGCTACTTCGAAGAAAATAACCTCTGTCCCAGCCAAGCACATTTCATAGATATATATTTTATATATATATACACGTCTAATATGTATTTATACATATATATATAAAAAAGACATTTTTTTGTTTGGCATTTCCAGGGTTTTAAATGTTTCAACAGAACGTAAACATTCTTGTTCATGTATTTGATAATACACCAATACTTAAAATGTCTGTGCTGATTGTATCCTTGTTGCATTCTACTGAACTTAGTCCAGGAGGCAGTGTGTGATGTACATATGTTCCTTTCTACATAGAGCTTTAGAAAAAAGCTGTGCCTTTTAAGAACGTGCTTGTCCTTGATAGAAGGAGAGTAATTTACTCCCAAAACTACTTGTGGGGAAAATATTCATAGAGTTGTACTTGAGGAACAAATTAATGAATAGAAAAAACTTCAGTCCTGCATTGAAACATTTAGGCAGGTCATTCTGTTTGAGAGAAGGAAGTCTGTATATAATTAACATGTACATAATGAGTGGCTGTGCTGTTAATTGCTGAGTGAGAGCAGTAGGAATACTGTACATATTTTTCTAGCAAAAAAACACTCCCACAGATATCTGTGAAACTGAGATTCATCATCCTGAATATCGATAATAAATTCTCATATGCACAACATATTTTTGACATATCATGTTTAGATTTACTTTCATAGATACTTGGATTTCCTTCTTCCCAATCCCTAGAATGGTACTTTACAATAAAATATAGATTGTTTGTTCATCTGCCTGTTCCCTTCATCAGTGTGTCTTTTCTTAATAGAATTGATATCACTCGAAATGACCTTCCATGGGAATTTATGACAGACCATCTCCCAACCATTTTGTTTTTTCCTCATCAGAGGTAATGTAATTCTTTTCCCTGTGGGTTCTTAACTTTCATTTTGCTAAGTTATAATAATTATCTGGTTACATGTCTTAGAGTAAAAAGTGAAACAGTAATTTATTTCCATATATACATTCTCAGTTTATGCATATTCTAATTAAAAAAACACCACCAGGAAAACAACACACCCTCTTGTGACAGACATGGATAACTGGTGGTGTGCAGACAGTGAATGTTCTCTCCTAAGGTCATTATTTAATTGTTTGTAAGTCTTTATGAAGAGCAGCATTACTAACATTATTCTTCAGTTAATTTTCCTTATTATTTGGTCGTATTTAACATTATTATTTTGCCATGGTCCAAATAAATGAAGGAGCGACTACAGGATGGGGAAAAGAGGGAGAAGTGATGTAGATGGGGGTGCAGTACAGATCTAGGACAACTTGTATTTGGTCGCTTCTAGCTGGATAAACTAAGAGAGATCTCAAAGAAGATTACAGTGAATTCTTGTAGTAAAATGCCAGGATTTGCTTGCTGTGTTTTTCATGAAGAAAAATAAAAAAATAAACATAGATGGAAAGTAGGTAATCCAGCCCAAGCTTAGTTTCATATAAGAAAAGAAAAACTAACCATCCTGACATTACAGAGTTGGTTGTTACACATTCTTAAAGTAAAAAAAACTGTCTTAAAAAAAAATTGAGAATCTGAGTGCTGAAGGAAGGCTTATGCATTCTTTGGAAATATTACTGTGTATTTTTATTTCTCCCTTGCTCCTTTGTGGTAGAACAAATGTAATGTAATCAGAACCCAAAAAAACCCAAACAACTGTTATGAATGTTATGATCAAGTAGAAAGAGAATAGGGGATGGAGTGAAAAAAAAGGTAATTGAAGAAGCAGAAGTACGACACAGTAAGAAAATGTACTTGAAAACATTCTCAAAATTGCTTGGAAATTGTATAGAACTTACTGGAAGATTGTCATATTGCATGAGTAGAAAAACTGGAAAACCTATTGCAAATACTTTGGAGAGTTTATTGAGCTGTTCTACTGCACTGTTCCTTCAACATAAGATTTATTTGAAATTTACTTTTTTGGCTACTAATATTTCGAATGGTGCGATACAGGCTTCAAGTGAGAGCCATGCTTGAAAGTAGTTTCATGTAAAAACTTCATGTGTAAACTAACATGGTGGTTATTAAAATATCTTTTTTCTTTCTTAAAACAACACTTACTACTTCACTGTTGTGTATATTGCCAAAATATTTTGGTTTTCATTCTTACTATGTAGCAAGTGCTGGACTTCTCACAGGAGAAAAGTCGCAGCAAATGTGTTGGCATTCTAGAAACCTTGTGTTATTTCTTTAAAGCAGAAAACAAATGAAGCTTCCGTAGCAGTTTTAATGCCTACGAAGGAAAATATCCAAAGGAGATGAGCAGTAAAACAAGGTGTATGTGTTGTTGAAGTGAAACTATATACAGCAAGCAAGATCTCTGAGAAAGAGCCAAGAATTAAGAGCAGAGGGCAGGGAAGTGTAATTTCAAGGATATGGCTAGGATTGAGAATAATCCTAGAATGATGAAAGAAAGCTGAGCTGGAAGCAAGAATTGATTCATGCAGACAAAGGCAAGTCAAAGAAGAGCTGGTAGAGAAAGGCACAAAGGGTGGGTTGGGAAAAAACAGGAACTCTAAAATTAGCGATTTAAAAGGAGAGTACAGTTAGGACTGGGATGGGACCTAGACTGGCATACAAGATTCTGAATCGTACTATTCCTCTGCAGCAGGGAAAAATTCTGAAATCCAGTGTCAAACCTGTGAGTCATTTCTGCTTTGTACCAGTACACACAGTGCAGGTGTGTCCAGCTGAGGAATAAGGAGACATTAGATGCAAGAGAGCCACATGCTTTCAAAAGTGCTTGATTTATCTTTTCAGGTGGTTTTGGTGTTACATGTATGCCCTGTGCTTTAGAATTGATTGACCTTGGGTTTTGTTTTTCTTTTAAAGAAGATAAAACTAATTGTGTAAAATTAAGTATTATATAGAAAGGAAGTGAAAACAAGCACTATAATAAATCCCTGCCTCTTTGCAATGTAAAATAAAAATGTTAATTTCCACCCTTCTCCCTCAAGAACTCTTATAATCAGCACATGATAATTCAGACTGTTGATACTGTGCAGTGTTTCCTACCACAAAATCTTTAAACCCGTGCCTTAAGCTTTGCAATTCTAAATTAATGTTTTAATTCAGTACAGAAATAGCTTCATTTGTATGATCTGAGTCATCCCAACATCCAACTCACCATCTTCTCTACTTTGTGCGGTAAGCCTCGCACACATCAGGCTCCCTCTGCTGTACTCTTCCAGCCCAGTTCCAGCCCTTCTCTGTTCTGTTAACTGAGCTGGAGTAAGTCAAGGTGTGTACTCAGCTATATAAAGGCACTGTTACCTTCATCCGCTACGTGGCAAGAGCTGCAGTCTTCAGTGCCAATACCCGAGCCCAGTTACCTGTCAAGTCCTGTTTCCACTGGGTCTCAGCTTTGCACATTTTCCAGCATGCAGACTCTTACCTCTCATTTGCACAGTCCATTAGTTCTGGCTGGGCTGGAGCAGCTGCAAGCAGGGGACCTGCTGGTTTAAAGATGAGTAGGCTTGGTTTGGGTAGAGATGAGCCACGTGCATTCCATCAAGTGCTGTTGACAACTTGGACAATGAGCAGTGGTAGTACTGTCCTGCTGTATCTTGTCCCTCACGTGAAACAGCATAAGCTGAAGATCTAATAGATATTATATTAAATCTATATAAAAATAGATATAGATATATATTAAAAAACACTGCAATGCTAATGTGATTAGTTTTAGGGCTGGAAAAATAATGTTAGAAACTGATCTCCAAAAAGTGCTGTAAATACAGTTGTAAGACCACTTTCTAGTTAATGACCCCCACGTATTATTCAGAAACTTGAATCAAGTGACTTGCCCTCCAGCATCTGAGCAAGCATCTAATTTGCAGAACCATCCATTCTAGGGGACAGAGTGAGGGTCATTTATAACACGATAAAAAGGTTTGTCCTGAAATATTTTGAAGCATAACTCAGGCAGGCTTTAGAACAGTAAAACAATTTATGTAAGTGAGGCTTCCTCTAATGCTTGCCATCTTCCCTGTGTTACTACGAAGTCCTGCGTTCCCTGTTTCTTAGGTGCTCATTTTCCTTTGGTTGCTTTTCCAGAGCAGCTCTAGACTGTCTCTGAAGTGACAGACTTTATAATTTTAGTAGGATTGGTTTTGTAATGTTCCAGTTTGTTTCATAAAGGTACTTTGCCTATCGACATTGTTTTCTTTCCTGATTTTCTCTTCCAGTGTATTTTTTATTTTGCTGCATCTAGGTAATCAAGAAAATTAGTTTTTTATAGTGTTTTTATTATAGGTAGCACTACCAGAGTAGTCATATGTTGGTTTTGAATATAAAGTTGTTTGCTATTTAGACTTTTCTCTGCAGATCCTTATGCGTTTGCCTTCTGAGACAATTTTTGCAAATTAACACTGTTCTCTATTTATTTCCACCACATGCTGTTAATATTTTGTTTTGCTTTGTTTTAAATAGCCTTTTAGCTTTTCTGATACATACTGTGCTTTTCATCCATAAGAATGGATGATGACATAGAAAAATATTGCCACTGTATAATGAGTCAATTTTGTCTTAGTGCACACTATTTTTTGCCTAAATCATGTCATGATTCATTAAACTTGGATGTGAGCTGATTGTCAGCTGAGAAACTGCTGATGGTAATTATAAGATTAACTTGGTTGATCACCAGAAGTCTGCAAGGGAAGAAAAGTCATGTTGCCTATGCTTCCAAAAATAGTTCGATTTTGATGAACAGGAGCCTCATCTGGCTGAAGTTCTTCAATTATTGATGAAATACCGTATCTGTCTTCTACCTGAAAGTAGTTCTCAGTAAATTAAACTAGCATGTGTTTATACCCTATGTGCTAGTGAGTTGGATTTCACAGAAAGCATTTTTGAGACAACTGTAGTTGGTAACAGAGTAACTCCCTTGTTCCAGCTGCGCAGTGTAAGGAATTTGAAAACATACTGTCACATGTGGGGACATTGGAGTTGTCCACAGTATGTGTTGTACAGCAGTGGTAAATTTTAAGGCTTTAGGCATAATACTTGGATCTGTCTTTCTTGCATTGGAACATATTTTGTTCAGGTTTATCCTTTTTCTTACTTGCATAATTAACTCATGTCTGAATGTATGCTTCATACCATTAATCTGGTTATGAATTTGGCAACTAGACAATGCTTTTCTTCTCTGTTTTGATGGCTCCCTAATGAAAGAGAGAATATGCTTCTGACTGGCAGAGGCTGAAGATCATACAAGGTGATGAACTATTAGCTTCCTTCCCCGTTAAACATACTGAAGTTATCAGTAGCTCTATTGCAGTACTCGGGAGTTAGGTTATAGTATCTGCATGTCATACTGATTCAGAAAGAGAAGGTTAAGAGTTTCCATCTAGTCCTTCGAGGAAAGTTTAGCCTCCTATGTTTTGTGGTAGGAGTACACACATGGTTCAAAAAAAGGGTAATAATTTTATCATTTGACACAGCTGGAGGTTATGGGTGTGTCTTGGTGGTTAGTAGTTGTCTTGAGGAGGAAGTTGAATACTTGCCCTCGTCTTGAAGAAGCTTGAACTGTTTTGTCAGGTTTAGAGTAACAGCTCATGCTGCTGCAGAACGTTTTCTTCCTTGATCGCCTCAGTAGCAAAAAGACAGAGTAGTAAAGGAAACAAGTCAAAAAGCTGTTTTTTCTTGACAACACAACAGCCTTGCTTCTGACTAAAGTGACTGCTTACTGTTCAAAAGCGAGCTGTACTTTTCTCCTCCTTGTAATACCTTTCTGATGTTGGAACACATTGAGCTACTTCTTCCAGGATAACATATATAGGCTCAAAATAGTCATTTCTGATTAGGTAGCTTTATACATCTGGACTTAACATCTAATAGTGTCTGTAGAATTAGGAACACTTACATAACTCTCCTTCAGCATATTAACAGATGCTAATATCAGTATGCTTCAAGCTTATAACCGGGATACTTTTTTTTAAGTGTAAAATTTGTTTCTTGAAATCTGCCAGAAAATTTTGCTCTCAGACAAATACCAATCCAGCGCAGAGATGCTTACAGCACCAAGACTGGGATACAGGTTAAAGGGTTCATTAAGAAAACTACAGTGTCTTCCATCTTTATTATGTAAGTTCAGGTTTCTCTTGGCACCTATATTAACCATTCTTGGAAAAAAAAAAAAAACCAAACACAAGATATCAAGAGGGAGTTGAGCAGCAGATACTTAATTATCATTGTTTACCTCTCTGAATGTTTTAATATTAACTTGCTCTGTCTTTCTAGGAAGGAACAAAGTGTGAAGTTCCGTGAAGACTTTTCAGTTAACCTTCCTAATCTCCTTAAATTTATTTTACGTCACTCAAGTCTGTCCTCATCAGAGCCCTGTACCAAAGAATGCCTCCATAAAGAGACAGTTCTACAGCAAGGACACATCTCCCACTTAGAGAGAGAAATTCAGAAGTTAAGATCGGAAATCACTGCCCTTCATCATGCCCATGACCAACTTGAAGCACAGCTTTCTGAAGCTAGGAGCGAGGAACGTAGACTACAGCAGCAAAAACACGCCCTGGAAAAACAGCACAGGAGGCTGCAGCTCCACAGTGATCAGTTGCAGGCCACTTATGACCGGAAAAATCAAGAATTACTAGAAATGGCTGAAAAGCTTCAACAATTAGCTGATGCATCAGAAAACCTCCTTAAGGAGAATACTTTACTGAGAATCCTGGTGGCAGCAAGGGAAGGAAAGCTACAGAGCAAAGATGAAAGTAAAGAATCCCTTCAGTCAGAGCAAACACTTTCTGAAGATAATGATATATCAGGTTCAGCAGCTACTGCCCCGTTAGAGGAAAAAAGGATTGATATTGATACTATAGAGACAGAGCACACTAGTGGAAACAGGACAGAATGAGTGCTTACACAAAGGCAAATGATGCAGTATTGGGTAGGTATTTATGCAAATTTTATTGAAATTCATTGTAAATAAAAGACTTCTTTCCCCATATGATCTAGAAAAAGAAAAATCAAATGGAATATTTTTGTATACTTGAACAACTTATGAGATACCCACATCTAAAGAAAAGAGGAGAACGGAAAACATTTTCTGCACTTTACTCTTGCACTAACTTGCAAACACCTATCCATTTAAATTGAAGATGCTGACTTTTAGGGGCAGCAGTGTGAAGCAATTCTGACTAAGAACCAGTTATTTTTCACTGGCTTTCTCTCACAGCTGCTAGAAGAGAAATTAAACATGATTTATACTTTTCCGTAATATCTGAAGTTTGCCCTTTACACTGCGTTATCTTTGCTGAATTAAAATAGAGGTACTTCATCTGTGTAATCAGTAAACTTGAATGGAGAAAGTCATCTAGCTACAACTATTCTGTTCTAGAACTTCAGCACTTTGTATCACTTTTGTATACCAGCTACCTGACTGTGTTGAAACCTGCAAGAGCCATTTGTGAACTGTTCTTTACTGAAAACTAAAGAAAGTCTTACTGAATTAATCCTTTTCTCCTCAATTTTTAAGGTCTAGAATACAGCAGCTTAAGGCTGTACATGCAAGTCTTATGAGACTCTTAAGACAGGACATGTGCTAGGTAAGAAAAGCCCTCTATCAGCTGCACCCTTTATTGTACTTGAGGCAACAGCAGCAGCTTTTTGCTACCAACAGCATTAATTTTGCTTCAAATTATAAGGAAAAAAAAAAGCACCAGTGTAGCACTAAAAACGCAAGTCAGCATCTGACTGTAGAAGAACGGGACAGGACTTTGTCTAGACCGGCACTGTCTTTGTTGAAAATAGTTAGATTTCTATTGAGCTTCTCAGCCTGTGTTCCATACACACAGGTGCAAGAAGTTTAATGCTTCCTGTAGAGCTGAAGACCTTTGGACTTCATATTTGTATTTACAGCTATTTACAGTAACTTTTTTTCCTCCTTGGCAATTAAGTAGTTTGAAATTTTATATTTTTGTATAAATTCATAGGAAACAGTAGCCTCAAAGATTATGTGCCTGCCCTAGGAGTTTTGGAATCCATAAGCTGCCATTGGTAGCTCAGTATTCTTCCTTCTCCCCTTTCTGCCCTCTGTCCTCCCCCTAAACCTTTGAGGTTCAGAACTCCCTACTTAACGCATCTTATAGTTCTTAAGGCTGAACTGTAGCAGAGAGCAAGAAACAGAAGGGACATCCTTATTTAGGAGAATTTTACCGTACTAACTAAAAACTTTTACAAAGGGACCAGCAGTCTCCCTTTGCCATATCAACATTTGTTTTAGCAGGAAACACTGAAACTTATTTTGTAGTAGTACAGTTAAATCAAGAGTTATCTACAAGAGACATGAACTCAATTCTATAGTTGACCATAGACTGAAATGCCTTTTTACAACAGGCTGTTAACATATGCCCTAACTGCTACATACACAAACAAGGGTTCTAGGAAAAATGTACATGATTTGCACTTATGCCAGTTCTAATAAGTAACCCCTTCTGCAGTTTTAGCATGCAGACCTACAGAAGAGGTAAAAAGCCTGCTCTACTGCCATTTAAACTCCTGGAAACTTTCTGGACCATCCCTGACAGTTCAGTATCCATCATTAGTTCCCAGGTTGGAATCCATCAAAGTGGCAGTTTCCTTGCAGCAGCTACATAGAGAACTGCATCCTAGCAGCCAGAAGCTTATCCTACCTAGCTGCAACTAAAGGAAGTAATTTCTTTTTGGGTAGCTCCTGTGTTTCTTCCCTCAACATGTTACTGAAGGCTCATACCACCCTCTCAAAGAAGGTACTCTGCATCAGTCCAAGTAACTGTTAAGAATAGGAGTTCTGACTTCACGGCTCCACACTCAAGTTAGTGGCAGAAGCAAGCGTTGAATGCAGATTTGGTTTTGAAGGTCTGGAACGCCATCTACAGTTGCAGTTCAGGAGTCCCCTTTTGTTACCTACAGTTGCATCGTATACTCATATGCTGTGGAACACAAAGCAAAAAGCTTCTGGCAGCCTATTTACAGTTCACAGTTGTAAAGTAGTTCACATTACAGTAGTGGCTCCATCAAAATAGGCTCAGATAAACATTCAAGTAACAAAAAACCACTCATAGTCTCTTCACACCAATGTGTGCCTGTGTCCATTGCCAGCAATGGAGGTTACGCCAGGTGAGTCTTCTCCTGTCATAGAGGAATTAGGGTATACAGCTGATGCAAAGTGCAACTTTTCAGTGCATGCAGTTGCAAACAAAGCTTATTTAATCCTCATCCAGGTGTTTTCTGATGAGTAGTGTTCATGTGACCAGGTTCTTCACAATAGAGATTCTTCTGCTGATTACACACATCATAATCATAGCATTGCTCCAAGTTAGCTATGTACTTCTGTGCCATTTGCAGTTAGCTTAGCTTTCCTCTCTACACAAGGTCCTCTAGCAGAATACTGCACCAGAAGAAAGGGCTCTTTGGTTTCTCCTTCACCCACAATGCTTTCCTCATCTTCAGACTGGCTGATCCTCTGCAGACGCAGGTAACACCAGCAGCCCAGTATCAAGGCACCAAGAGCTGCAATAGCAATCAAAATCACAATAACAGTCACCACACCAGTGGTGGGGCTATGATCCATAGACATGGTCAATGTTTTAGACTGTCTGACTTCTTCTAGGAGTTTCTTCTTTCCTCACTATTAGGCTTGCTGCATCTTCAGTCTCCTGTGGTGGAAAAAAACAAAGTGGAAAAAGGAACACTTAATGAAGTTACCATATTGAGCAATGTTATATTAACAGTTGGTATCCTTCACAAGAGCACATGACCCTCTAGCATTCAGTGCTTTGAGCTTCTCACACCTCCAGTTCTTACTCATTTTAAGCTGTTTCTTCAAACTACTTTTGGAAATTAGGTTTCTACATCAAAACTAAAGCAAATGAAGCAAAACTTATTTCAATTCTTGACATGTTTGTCAGGATAGCATGTGGTCAGCCTGCTAAAAAGCAACCATTTCTGCTGGGAGACAGAGGATAAGACACAGATATCTAATAGACTGCATGGAAGTTACATGGTTTTCTGGAGGAATTTAAGAATATTTAATACAAATGCTAAATTATGGGTGCACTCTCAAATCCATCAGAAGGTAGCAATTCAGCTTTAGTTTTCCTAAAGGAATCCTACAGAAACAGAAGTCTGGCCCTTTTAAAAATTTAATTTGAAAACATCTTTACATACTAAGAGTTCCAGGGTAATTGCAAAGTTAATTGCAATGCTGATGCACTGCTGTAAGTCCATTTGTAGCACTGGTCTGTTTATAAGGGTTGACTACATGGCAATTAATTGGTTATTCATTGAGCTGATCAAGTCAGCTGTTCCTTCATACATATTTTTTCCATAAGAAGCAGGTAGAGCTATATTTATTGAAGATGAACAAAAAGGGGAAGATCATTATTTTAAGCTCCTGCTCTTGTGACTTCCAAACCACAAGAGGAAGGTAGTGCGTTAGGACTGTGGCTGAAATGGAAACAGAAACAAGCAGGCAGGAAAATGGGAGAGGAGAAAAGAGCCTTCTCCTTTCTAGAAAAGGCTCTTCCTCACTGTCCTTGTTGCAGTCAGCTGCAACAGCAGCATCTTCATACAAACCCCTCAGGAGCAGTCAGTCTTAATCAACCTTGAGCCAGTATTACTAGGTTATTTTGAGTGTTACCCACTGCACTCAAATTCTCACCAGCATTTCAGCAAGAACACGTCCACTAAAGAGAACTTCAGCACGTGTCATTAGGGTCCAGTGTCACTTAACTAACTTGCACACACACTGACTACATTTCCAGCTCTGTAAACTACAGCAACCAATAGCTTGTAGTGTACCCAATGCAGCCAGTCAAGTCCTGCAGACCCAATTGTACACAGCTGAGGAAAACAGACCTAAACTAACCACACCACACATCCTTAGCAGAGCTATGTGCCCAGTGTAGCTGGAGAAGTGTATAATTTATGTCACCAACATCTTGATTCTGCAGTGCTTATTCAACACAGGATGGTCAGCTGAGGGTGATTAAGAATTACTTTCATGCCCTTCATTTTCTCAGGGCATGTCTGAACGGCAGCGCTGCTTGCTCTAGCCACAACAGTACAGCATCAGCATAAAAGATAGTTTACCTTGCTTCTCATGCAGGCACATTAAGCTCTCTAGCAGCTTGCATGACTGGTAGCAGCAATGACAGTCTAGCAGTACAGTTTCTCTACAGCAGTTTGTTGCAGCACATAACCTCACCTTAAGTCTAAATGGTTACCATCGCCTAGAAAATAGCTCTTAATACTGGATGCTAATATTGCATATGCTACCCTTCTTCCAGGCTTCAAGTGAGCAGACAGCACCAGCTCTATAAGGTATGAAACTTTGCACATCACTGTCCTCTATCACCAGGATACAAGCTGGTTTTAGACCTCAGCATAACAGCTAGCAAGGCACAGACCTTCACAAGCAGTCCTGAGAAAGAAGTTTGAAAGCAAGAGCTAGATGTTAGACCCAGGTCACAAAGGACCTACATCTGTCTTTATAGCAAGTTATTATATTTCTCCCTCCCCTTTTATAACAGCTGCAGACTGCAATGGTCTCAGTTTCACTTGGAAAAATGTCTCTTATGTTCCTATTTGAGGGAGAAATTACTTTAAGGGTGCAGACCTGTCTTGAGACAAGGCTTTCTCACCAGGTGAGACACTGGGCTCTTGCCATTCCTGTTTCTTTTAGGATCCTGAGGAGTATAGCTGGACGAGGAGGTCCACTGTTTGGGAAGGTACATCTTCTGAACAAAGCATGCATAGGAGCAGTTCAGAGGAGTTGAGAGGTAGGCATTTATGCTGTCCTTATGTGAAGACCTGCTAAGTACTCCTTAATTCTTACTGTGCTTGGACACTTGTGTTTAACACTCACAGCTTCATAACACTGCTACTCCTTGCTTGAAGTTGTGAGGTAATTTAACCCCTGCTTCCACCTTTCTGGAAAATCCTGATGTTAAAATACATGAAAATGAGACCAGAGTCTCCATCAGTGTTACTTCTCAGCAGGCACTGGGAAGAAACTTGCAGGGCCACATGCACTCAATAAGTGAGTGACTTCAGTCACTGGCAACTCTCATTCAGCTGATTCTTCTAAAACATATGAAGCTCTGCAGCAGACACCAGCCAGGAGCTAAGTGGAGAGTTTCAAGATGCAGAGCAGGCCAGGAAGAGCATGTGGATTACTTGGGTACGACAGCTCTGTTTCTTTGTCCTCCTCTGCTCTAGCCAGTCAACTCAGCTTAGTCATGACAGCTCCTTCTAGAATAAATTCACAAGAATCCTTTATAAAGGGGCAGATTTAACAACTGGGCAACTTTTCTTGTAGAAGTCTTGCTCCTAACTTTACAGGCAATGAAAAATATCAGACTCATCCTTCCAGTATAAGGTGTCTGCCATGTTTATAATCACCAACTAACTAGAACTCTTTAAGACAACAGAGATGTTAACACTAGTAGATGTAAACAGGACAAAGTTGCAGGGCCTGTCCCTGAGGCAGGATGTTTGTTATGCATGAATGTGCACCCTGTTTACAGTAGAAAGATACTGTCAGCTGGGTTAGGCTCTTCTGTGTCTCAGATGATTTTGCTTTGATACAGGAAGGTGGGAAGTATTAGAGATGGAGAACTAGGACCTCCAAAAAGCACAAGACTGATTTACCCGTAGTAAAGGATTCCCACTCCAAATTTGAGTGCAAAACAGCAACTTACAGATTCCTCTCAAGATCTTTCTTGGATAAACCCCTTAATTTTTACCTTTAAAATACAGAATGTTTACTTTATTAAAAATGCAAAGGATCTGTATCAGTTTGAACTCTGGGACAGAAAATAGTCCGACTTCCTCTGGATGAACTGCTCAGTAATTCCCTTTCTCTAGGCATACAGAGTGTGTAAGTCCTTCATCCTGCAGGCACAACCTCTTCCTACTCAAAGTGTCAGGAGCCAGCACCCCATGCAATTCTGGTGTGAAGCATCTGTACACATTTACAATGGCCCAAGTATCAAGTTTATGGTGAGTGATAGTAACTGGAGTGGTGGCGCTGATACTTTATTAGCTTTGGGTAGTTTTGTTTCAGACACCTGCAGTGTTCTGGCACTGAAAGCTACAGTGTTGTTGCTGGGTCATGCTGCTGTTTTTCAGGCTTGAGGTCACTGTATGCCTAGAGCTAAAGTTCTGCTGTGGCCTGAGCATGGTACGCTTGCTTGTTGTAACTGTACAAAGAACCACCAGAGAGGCCTTTGGGTTTTGTGTTGTTTTCTAGATGCAAAACTCCAGCATCACTATTCTTTCCACCAGCAACTGACTGAAATCAGGATTAATCTGTCTTCCAAGTCCATTTCTTGATGGGAGAAACTACAACTAGCTTCAGACTTGCTTTTCCCTTAAAGCATACCCAGGCTTGAAAACAAAAGCATACCAGGAGCAGCACTGGCTTCATTTATCATTTTTACTGTAAGATATTAAAAGCTGTAAATCCCTGATCTTCAAAAGGATTGCTAACACCATCCATATATACTTGGTGGCACTTCTAGTGCTATATCCCTTCCCACCACACTTGCTATCAAAGCAAGCACCTAAGCATATTTACTTATCAGCAAGATTAGTCAAATTCGCTGGAACTGCAAATAGCCCATGTCCCTTCATACAGCAGTCAAGCAGTGAAAACATCAGCTATAAACCATTTTTCCATAAATACCTGTTTCCTTTCTTTTTTGCCTAATACCAGCTTTTACTCAGGACTTCATTTGTGAAGTTTTATTATCCAATTCAGAAGCTGTAAGTAAAGCACAAACAGAAAGGCAGTTTAAATTGCAGAAGGCTGCTAGGGGATAAATTTAATGCAGGGCTGGCATTAATTTCTAAACCAAGTTTTTCATGATTATTGGCATTCTGCTGCGAAGTTTGCTATTGTTAATGCCTGCAAGCATGCTCCTGAAAAGAAACACTGCCTATCATAGAAGCCAAAGCTACAGAAAGAGGCTTCAAAATCGAATCTACTGTAGTTCACCCAAAGATACTAAGCTCTTCAAGCAGTTATGATTAACAGGCAAGCATTAAGTCTTTGGCTTTGTGGGTTTAAGGACAAAGGGGAAGGTGGGAGGTACACTTTCTATTGCACTATTTCACCAGAAGTAAGCTGGATGGGCCAGTGCAAAGAAAATGAGAATAAAACTTTCAGAGTGACCTTCAGCTTAAAAATAATAATAATAAAAATTAGTAATAACTACTTAGCTTAAAAGCCTGCATGTTAAGACTTCTAAGAGACAAAGTAACAGCAGCTTGCACTACATGCTACTAATTGTGAAAAATGCCAGTAAGAAAACTTTTGGGGAATGCTACATACTCATCACAAAGGCATTATTCCCAATGGAAGATGAGAGGAAAACCCCCTGGGGAAATCAGAGTTGCAATTCAACCACTGGCACACAAATGCATAGAGCACCCACGCTACCCTGCCAGAGAGAGCTGGGCCTCTATGATACAGGATTGCTCAGGTTTCACTACTTCAAAAAAAGTGGGATCGCTGTTATTCTTAATTCACTCCAGCTAATGCCACCTCTTTCTGATAAGGAGAAGTTACCTTGCACAAATTGGGGCTTGGCCAGAAGCTATTTAAGAAGCAGGGAGCTGCTTAGTAGAAGCTTTCAATGCAAATCATCTCTTCCCAACCCTTATTATATTTGTGATGAGGAATAAAAGACCAGGGAAGACAGCTTAAAAGGGCTTTTCTGTGGCTAATTAGTTAAGGACAGTCTTCCAACAACTTAGCATGCAAGCAACTGCTAGAAACAGTAGCAGGAAAACTGATACTTGGCAGCACTGACTGGAATAGAAGTTAGTTTCCACATTAGGTATAGTAGTGCCTTACACTTAATGAAGAATCACTTTTAAGGCTTTACACCAAGCTAAACCACCCAGGAGCTAATATTTTACAGAAGGGAGAGAGATGGAGAGAGGAGAGCAGCAGAATAGGAATTTTCCCAGACACAACGACATAATTTCAAAAGCAGGCAGACTTTCTCAGTAGCACAGAAAGCGAACTAGGTTTACACTGTAACTACCTGTCAGGTGAGTCCATCAGTTCATGCAGAACCAGAAACAGGTTTCTGGCATCAAGACTGTATATGCTTCAGAGGCAAACGCACGGCTGGCAAAGCATCTGTCACACCCTAGATTTATATTTGCCAGCGTCACATCCCCATGGAACTCTACGGACAGGTCTGTCCCGGTAAGATAACAGCGTCACTTCTTATTTTATCACGAGTTATCACAAGCAATACGCTGCGTACACCCTGTGGCACAGCCTAGTTCTCCTTGTATTACAAAAATTACTGAGATGGCAACGTTAAGCCGGCCGATAAACATTTTTTTCTATTTCCAGGTTGGCGAGAGTTCCCCAGGCGTGTGCTGGGGGGTGTTTGGAAGGCTTTTGTTTCACAGCAGCTGTGTCCCCACAGCCGAACAGCGTCTGGGGGCAGCCGAGCCCCGGCCCCCAGGGTCCTGCACCCCCCCCCCGGGGGCTCCGCAATCGCCTCCTTCGACAGGCGAAGGTCACGCCGGTGTCGGATCCCGCCGGGCCGGCCTCCCCCTCGCTCCTCCCCGGGCAGAGGGAGCGCCCCGCTCGCCGGTTGCCCCGCAGCCCCCGGCCCTTTCGCTCTCGGCGGTTACATAATGACGCGCAGCCCCGGCTCGGGGTCCGGCCCGGGGCGGGGGCAGCCCCGCTGCCGTTTCGCTTACCCGCTCGTCAAGACGAGAGCCCTACAAGCTTTTCCGCGTCCTGTTCCGAGGCATCGCCGGCCGCGCCAGGGCAGGAGGGGCGAGGCTCGCCCGGGGCTGCAGCACAAAGGGCGGCCCGGGCCCCGCCGAGCCCCGCACAAAGCGCGGCCCCTTCCCCGCCCGCCGCCTTATGCGGGGCCGGGCGGCGCCCGCGGCGGCCAATGGGCGCGGGGCAGGGGGCGGGGCGCACCGGGCTCGCGCTCCAGCCCCTCCTTCTCCTCCCTCTCTTGCTCTCCCTCCTTTTCTCTTCCTCCCTTCCTCTCCTTCTCTTCTCTCCTTCCCCTCCATCTCCTCCTTCTATTACCCTTTTTCCTTTCCCCTCCATCTCCTCCCTCCCTTTCTCTTCCTCCCTTCCCCTCCAGCTCTTCCCTCTCTCTCCTCCTTCTATTACCTTTTTTCCCTTCCCTTCCCCTCCATCTCCTCCCTCTTTCTTCCTCCCTCTCTTCCTTTTATTTCCCCTATCCCCTCTTTCTTCCCCCCTTTCCCCTCTTTTTCCCCCTTTCCCCTCTTTTTCCCCCTTTCCCCTCTTTCTTCCCCCCTTTCCCCTCTTTCTTTCCCCTTCCCCTCTTTCTTCCCCCTTCCCCTCTTTCTTCCCCCTTCCCCTCTTTCTTCCCCCTTCCCCTCTTTTTCCCCCTTTCCCCTCTTTTTCCCCCTTTCCCCTCTTTTTCCCCCTTTCCCCTCTTTCTTCCCCCCTTTCCCCTCTTTTTCCCCTTTTCCCCTCTTTTTCCCCTTTTCCCCTCTTTTTCCCCTTTTCCCCTCTTTTTTCCCCTTTTCCCCTCTTTTTCCCCTTTTCCCCTCTTTTCCCCCCTTTCCCCTCTTTCTTCCCCCCTTTCCCCTCTTTTCCCCCCCTTTCCCCTCTTTCCTCTCCCCCCCTCTCCCCTCTCCCCCTCTCTCCCCTTCTCTCTCCCCCCTCTCTCCCCTCTCTCTCCCCCCTCTCCCCCTCTCTCTCCCCCTCTCTCTCCCCTCTCTCTCCCCTCTCCCCCCCTCTCCCCCCTTCCCCTCTCCCCCGTCCCTCCCCGGGCCGGGAGGGGCTGTGGCCGAGCCCTCTGGCGCCGCTGCCGCCTCCTCGCGGTGCCGGGCGGGAGCGAACCGGGCTCCTTCTCAGCCGGGTCCCCGGGGCTCGGCGCGGTTCGGAAGGCACCCGCCGGGGCTCCCCACCCTCCCGGGAGCCGGTCCCGAGCGTGCCGAGCAGCCGAAAGGTGATCAGCGAGTCCTAGAATGGGTCGGAAGGGCCCTCAAAGCCCATCCAGTTCCACCCCCTGCAGTTTCGTTTAATCAAAACTGAATGGTGGCGTGGAGCACCTGGGGTACCTCAGCAAAGAAAGAACAATTGAGATAACTCATCGTTTCAGGTAGAATTATTATTCTGTTTAAGCTTTGGATCTAGAGCGTGTAGCGTGGCACCACTTTCTATGGTTTTATGCTTCAGCCACCATGGAAGAGATGACACAGTTCGTACTAAACACACCTTTAAAAATGCCAAATCTCCAGGAAGCAGAAGCCAAAGCACTGACCCTGCGCTACCTCCACCGTTCATACCCCATGTGAGTTGTCTGGCAAAGCAATATCGGCCGTGGCAGCCGCTTATCTTTCTGTCAAATGAGCAGATGCAGGGGAAGCCTTTGGGCCAGTTCTCTGATAAGATGGCCAAGTCCCATTTAGATATTTGAATCTCTGCGGAGGTGCTGGTGTAGACTCACTGTGTATGAGTGTCCTAATCCACTTCAGTGAGAAGGGTCATGCCCTTTTGTACAAAAAGCGTGACTGCAATTATGATAGAGCCTACTGGTAAAAGCCATCTAGAAATTGCACAGTCTTCCAAGGAGACCAGCAATCTCTTTTGGCATAATTTGAAAACTTTCTGCCTTTGAGAAACTTTTAATAGTGATTTTGTAACTCTTATTTAGTAAATTGCACCGAGAGCAAAGCGGATTCATGCACATCAGTTTCTTATCTTTGCAAATGGGCTGCTTGATCTGCTCAGGCTTATAGCATGGGAAATTTCCAGCCTTTCGTGGAAAAAGAACTGGGCTGTTAATCCTTCAGAATTGCTGAAAAACTTCTCTGAAGGTGCCATCTTCACCTGTCCCCAGTTAATGCCAAAGGCTTACAGGAGGGGCAAGGCTCCGGTGACACCTGAGCCCTGCAGCTGGGGAACAGAAAGATCCTCCTTTAGTAGGGCTTGTGAAGCCTGCTGCAGGTTCAGTTAAAGCAGTCAAGTAACATGCTCTTTAGCTGTGCTAGGGATGGAAAATTGAGAGTTTCCTCTCCTTTATTTACTATTGCTCCTTAGCTATGTGCAGGTAACATAAAGCTGTGAACTTGTAACATGTTAGTATAGGAGATAGTTTTCTCTTTGTAGAAAAAAAAAAAAGGTTTCAGTACAATTTTTTTCTCAATATTCATAACTTACTTAAACAGATGTATAAATTTTCTTCATTTTATACCACCATTTAAAGCATACCTTCTTCGGTGAACTTGGGAGTGTTAGTGAGAGTATTAGGTTTATGACTGAACTTAATCTTAAATGTCTTTCGTAGCATAAATGATTTTATGATTCTCTTGCTTTGATGCTTTCATATCACAATACTCAACTTTTCAAGCCATTGCATATGTTTATTGACTTCAGTGAGAATTAGGTGCAGAATATTTCTGGGGTCAGTTTTTATCATTGTCACAGTCACCCTGAGCTCTGCTGCAGCTACTTTTACCCCTGGCATTGTTTCCAGCAGTGTTGACTTTAATAGTTGCTCATTATAGAGCTTCTTCCATTTCTCTTCAGAGACTATACCACTGCCAGAGAAATCCATAATTGGATTAAAATTTGACTGTATTTTGTTTTGTAAGAGAGAAATTGTTTCCATTGTTGCAAACTCACACCACATCAGCTTTCAGATAGTTAATGTGGCTCTTTTAAATGTACCTCTTTTTGGAGTTTCCTTCTGCTTGTTATGCTCTGTTTCTTCTAAGCGTATACTGTGTATATCCTTTAACGTTACATTTTGGATGGTTACTGTCAATGTTTCTTGCTTTAATTAGCGGCATGTGTTGTGTTACTTTTGAACTGTTAACTAGTAAAACAAAACACTCTCTCCATTCCCACTTGGAAAGACAGCAAATATGTGACTGGTGCGTATGTTACACCTATAAAACCTGTTTGATTTTCTTTTGCTTAGTTGTACATCTTCTTGCAAAATGTATCTTTTTCACCCTAGGAAGACCAGTGGGAAATAGACTGGTCCATGTGGAACACTTTCTTATTTGTGTTTTAACTATTCCTTGGAAACCACTGTTTTGGAAGTCTGTAGAGGGACTGTTAAAGAGGACAAAATGCCATGATCTCTGTTCAAGGAGGTGTAAGTGACAACTTGCATCTTTACTTGCAGGCCCATTGGAGAACATGTGTCACAGAGAAAAGGCTTCTGAGCTGAATCCCTCCAGCAGCTTGGACAGGTAGATTTTACCTTTTCATATTTCACTTGAAAGAAGGGAATGAGAAATTATTCATCCAGGTCTGTACATGAGGATGAATTAAAGTATGTGAAGAGTCTGTCCAGGTCAATGTTTAATTTTCAAAAGTCTTGTAAAACCCACAGGGTAATACTAAAGCAAGATTTGCTTCCTGTACCAGGACATGCTGTCCATGCCTCAGAAGGTTTTCTTACGTTCTTCTGCTGTGGAACCCTACCAGTTTTCCATAGCCTTTGCTTAAGAAAGAATTCCTTTTTTGTACTCGGTCATGGATGAGGCTGAGATCTCACAGCTCCAACTGTTGGCTTAAAATTTGAGGGTTTTCTTCACCTTTAAGTGTTTGACACACAGCATATTAATTAACCTTTTTATTATATTAGAAAGTTGTCTGCTGTGTTTACTTGCTGTATCGTGTCCTCTAAACTTGGGGCAGTTATTTCATGCCTGCAAAGCTAAAGCTACTGAGTGACTTAATGCCATTGCAGCCTTGGACCATTAGATAGCAAGTGGGTAAACTCTAAGGCCCAAGGCTGAGTTATTTGTCCATAGTGAAGGAAACTAATTTCCAGTTTTCTAGGAAAGAAAGAAAGATCATGAAGTTATGAGACAGGTTCCACCAATGCCACTATTCTAATGTTCCATTTCATTCACTAATTTCCAGTTTTCTAGGAAAGAAAGAAAGACCATGAAGTTATCAGACAGGTTCCACCAATGCCACTATTCTAATGTTCCATTTCATTCAGAAAATGTGTGTTTGCTCTTTGGTGATGAAAGAATGAAGACAGTTAATATTCCTGAGGAATAGGCGCGTCATTTTGTTTTAAACTGTTTGACAGTCATTACAAAACAACATCACTGGTTACTCTGTGCAGTTCTGAATATCCATTTGTGATTATATGTATGTATTCCTGTGTTCACACTGCACCTTACTCATATTTTTCTATGACTCACAAAGCATAAAAGCACTTTTAAGATTAGTGTGAGATTAGAGTCACTGTATATCTGAGTAGTAGGATCAATTCATTTCAGCCTTAATTCCACCTTCAGGAATACAAACCTCTGTTTAAAAGAAAACTCTCAAAAGATTGTTCTTATGTGACAGCAGTAATAGCAATGATGAATTCTCTTATTCTGTTTAATGTTGTAAGTGATGCTTCTTCTGACAGTGTAACAAACTTTGCTTTGCAGAAACAGTGTTTGCTTGGCATTGCAGGTAACTGTTATGTGGAAAAATAGATTCCTTGATATACATTTAGAAACCACATTTGGTAGAGTTGTTCAGCATTTCCTTCAATTTAACTTTTCCACAAAGATATCTGCAGCAAAAGTATTCCCTGTTCCAAGACTGGAGGCAGAGCCAAAAGGTTTTTATGTCAGTTCTTCCCTTATCCATGGAAAAAGACCACATATTTTATGTTCCTGTATGTAGCAGCCTTTCCCCCTTCTTGATGACCTAGCACCCTCCTATTTCCTCCTTTCAGCAGTCGCGTGGCCGATAACGTGCTCCTACTTTGGCAAAGCAATCTGTTTTTTTGTAGGACAAACTGTCTGTAATCAGCTCCTGACTAATTTCTTAGTATGAAACTGAAGGACTGCAAAACTGGGTATTTTTAGATCAGCAAGAGCTTAGCCTTCTTCACAGCCTGCAGATACTCCAGAAGTGCAGGGATCAGAATGTCATTGCTAACCATTAAGTGTGTGGTTGGGGGTTTTCATCTTTTTTAATGGCAAAACGTTTCTTGATAGACAGGGTAATTTAGCCACTCACTGGAAGAACTCGCCACATGAACTACTCTAGAGTAGTTTGGGAATCTGTGAAGAGAAAGGACATTGCTCTCCTTTTACTAAATAATAGTAATATCATGGTGGATTTATCAGCATGGTAAAATCAGTAAGTCTGACACTCGCCCCCTGAAAGTGAATCACAGGAAAGAGTTCAGGTTGGAAGCGTGAGGCATTACAGAAAACCAGAAAACCCTGTAGGGCTGATATCTACAAAGAACAGAAGTCTAATGAAAACAGTTGTGACTGCACTTAATGATTACAACGGCCTGATGTTAGTAGAGAATCTAGAGGTCATGTAGCAACTAAATGGTTTTTGAGTGGCGTAAACAGAGAAGGTAGAAATGATCTGGAAAGCCAAACCCAAACTGACAAATTAATTCAGACAGCTCCATCTAGTCCCTTAGTTCTGGTCACCATTTTTTTTCCTGCAAGTTTCTGTGTAAATTTTGCATGGACATTGTTGTTTAGTCCTCTGGGATCCTGGAAGGCAACACACAACCTATGAAGCACAGCACAGGAACCTTGTGTCAGAACAATCAGAACATTTAACTCGGACAATATTTAATACATGAAATAGCTATTTTATCTGTTAGTAGGAAAGACTGTTGTAGTAGTCTGATTATGAGTAATTGTTTCTGTTGCAGTCAAGATCTTCAGATTAATTTCCCGAATACCAACAATTACTGACTACAGAAGCTGAGCCATGAGATGTACTGATGCTGATTGTGTAAAGGCTTTCATTCTTTCTGTATTCCTGTAACTCTCCCCTCTTCCTTTTACTTCCATAATTTCAAGTCTCAAACATTTTAATCTCCTTTTTAGGATTATACGTGCTCTCTCTCCTTCTGAAAATCTGCAGCTGGACATAATTTGAACAGATTCTGCTCTGCATTATGCTATGTGAAATGCCAAATATCAGAATACGTGACTTTTACTGCATTGTAATTATTGGTAGTATTCTGCGATGAGTTTAGACAGGGGTAGCAGGGCCTTAGAAGATGTTAAATGGTTGTTAGCTGTGGTAGATGATGTACTGGTCACTGTGTGGAGGACCACATCTCCTGAAGAAGGTCAGAAGGCTGCAGGGATACCAGAGTTCAACATGTGAATCAAGAGAGAGAAAGGAGCTGTAATGTAGTTACCAACATATGCAAGTTCTTAGGGGAGACGGGGCTTGAAGTCAAAGCAATTCAAGGTATTAACTCTGCACAGTGGGTGATGCACGAGAAGTGTACATTTGTGCTTGACTGTTTCACAAGTAAAATTTTACATCCTCAATTCATCATCTGAGATGCTTATTTGACCAGTGCCAACTCCCTCCAAAGTTCAGGGTTGGCAGAGCTGTGAGTGCCTGTGATCCAGGCCTATAATCTGCAGGCAAGGAGTAGAACAGCCTTTTTTCTAGTGACCTACATGTCATGTTGACTCAGCTTTTAGACAATTGTGTTTTTATATATCTCCCTTTTGAGAAATGCCGGTTAAGTTGTACACGTCAAAAGTTCAATGTAAATGTGATTTTTATGATGTTTTTGTTCTGAATAGCTCTAGTTCAGAAAATCCTTTATTGCAGCAGAACTAAAGTGCTACAAACCAGCTTACAGTAGCTGTCAGCATCAAATATTTTCTAGGCACTACATTTGCCGCCTAGCAACCACCCTGGGGTAATCTTGCTGCAAGTCATCCATGTGTGCAGTCCTGTCAGATAAAGGGACTGTGCTGCAGGATTATCCACCAGTCATTAGTCATTAATGACAAGATATCTTTTTTTGCAATACAAAGTGACCTGCAGATTCCCCACAGTGAATGCACAAGATTCTAAAAACAGCATTCCATTTTTCTGTAAAAGAAAACCTATACAGTATTCCTTATGGCAAGGTTTCCAGTCAGCAGTTATTCCCAGGGAGGCAACATTGTAGGAAATGTTTGAACTTTCTTCTTCTCCTGTGCCTCAGAATTCCAAAACTGGGAGTGCATATTCTTTGAAATTGATACTAATTGCTGTAAGAAATCAGATCACATTGAGAAGTCTGTTACGCTTTAAATGAAATGAAGACATTTTCTTATTCCTGTCCATTCCTTAGATGCTCTTAGACCATTGCTAAATACCTTCTCTCCATTTTAGACACATTTGTGTCTCTTGAAGAGTCTCATCTCTACTAGAATACCCTGTGAAGTTTCTCTGCTATCATTCATTATTGCAGCTATACTAATAATGGATAGTCTGGATGGCTCAGGCCTCTTCAGAGTTAGATGCTATAGTTGTTCCCATGTCAGCAGTTGGCCTGTGGCCCTGGCCAAGTGCTTGCAAAGACAACGTGCTGTACTGGGGCTTGTAGGATACCACAAATTGAATAACAGAACATACAATAGTTGGTGCTGCTGGAGAGAGTGGGTTATTTATGAGTACAGGGTAATTCCCTTAACTCCTTTAGGCTAATGAGGAGTCGAGCTCTGCGGTGAGGATTTTAGTGGGAAAAACAGAGAGAAGACAATCTGAAGGACAAGAAAAATGCACTGAGAGACCATAGAAGTACCACAGCTTGTGCAGATTATCCCAAACATGAGACCCTCTTTCCATTTCACTTGTTGGGCCATTATAACTATGGAAAGCCTCTGCAGGTAGCTTTGGGGGGAGGGAGGGTGTAGGATGTCAGACATGAAGTGATTCTGGAAACACTCTTCTGGCATTAGGTACATATGTTTTTTTTTCTTAACTGAAAATATCAACAAACTCCCTAGATACTCAAGCATGAAAGGTGTTACTAAGGTGCAATTTACATCTGTGTACACTTACAGCTGTGAACAATTTTGCTTTATCTAATGTATGGTTTCGCTTTGAGATTTCTTATTGGATGTCTGGGTAGGGCTGCGACCAGTGTGATTATTTTGTATCACGTATTTCCATTTTAAATGATAAGAGGTTAATTCTATTTGCTGGGGTATCAGTGTGTAGCCAGGTGAGCTGCATATCTGTATATATATATGGCTTAGATTGTATTAACAGCCTAAATTTCTTTTCAGTGTTTTATTCAGATGATTACTAGTTACTTAAGCCTGTATTTTAGCGCAGAGCACCTCCAGCCCATCGGTGTTCATGTATGTTTCAAAGATGCATTTAACCTGACTGTGAATCTTGAATAATGTAGAAGAAAAATTTAAATTAACAACCTTGATGGAGCTGGTATTCCAGCCTCTTGTGATGCCGACTGGCCTGAAATGCTCTTTCTGTGGTTCCACTGATATATGATCAAGTGATGTGCTTTCTGATTGTTTAACAGGACATTAAGTACTACATACAGATCAACAGCTGCAGCTGAGAGATTTACGATGTGTTCAGGTGGCTGATAGGAATGAAATGCAGATAGTGGGTTGAAACACTAGAGAATAGGAATATGATCTCCAAACTAGCAGGCAGTACAGTTTAGAGGGTTGAAAAGCTTAAAATAAACTGTTTGGGAAATCTCTTTTACAGCTCTTCAGCTATTCACAAGCCATTTAGGATTATTTAAAACAAACAAAATCAAGGACTATTTGGAATAGAATTCAATCTATTACCTAGAGACACAATGGAATCCAGCGGTTTTACCTTTAACTTGTGGCAGAGCAAACTCTGACAGCCAGTTCCAAAAAAGAATCAAATTGGAAGTGACATGAAAGATTATCACAGCACTTAGACCACGTTTCCAGCTAGTTTCAAGACACTTGGAAAGCCTGCTAGACACAACTGATATCCCTGTTTTTACAATGCTGGGCAGAAATGTAAACAGATCATTCTAGAGAGACCTATTTCTTAATGCTGAGTTAATACCAAAAAAACCTTGTAAAGGGAAACCTGACGCTCCGAGTGTCACCCATGGACTTCCATAGTGTAGAAGTGCCAAGACTGGGAAGGTGTTTATTCAGTGATGGGAAGATGCCAGACGAGGCAGTTAGTGAGATGTCCCAGATACCTAGGTCAACCAAATCTCCATTTTTCTCTGATCTTGTCATATTTTCTCAAAGCTACAATGTTCCCTTAACAGCCTTTTCCTGCTTTAAATACCTAACTCTAGCTCCTTAACTGTGCAGAAAAAATGACACTCCTTGCTCTTGAGCAGGGACTACTGCTCAATATACAATGATGTATATGCATTGCAACCTCTTCTGCATCTCATGCCATGTTCTGTCATATTTCGTTTTATTGCTTAACATCCAAGGAGATTACTTTACATGCCACACAAGCTTCTGGTCTGAAGTAACTTTATAGTAAGAATTCCTAAATCACCAGGTTTTCTCTATGCCTTTCAACACATTTTCCATGATAAATTGATGAAATTCAAGTCTTCCAATATGTTACTGTAGAGCTTTGCAGTATTAGCATGCAAGCTGGTCTTCTGGATATCTTATTTATTTTGCATGCTGAATGGAAATATCTGAATAAGACCTTCTTTTGTTAGTGTTCTCCACTCAGCTGTGTGTTTATTTGCCTAAGCTAGATTGTTTTCAGTTAACTATGTGAACATACAAAACCTTTCTGAAAAATAGTACTGAGGAATTTGGTTCTAGAAGCCAGGCCTACTACAGGTTTCCATCTCCCTTGGTGAAACTTGAACGTTTTTATGTAAGCAAATTGAACTAGGACACATAGGAAACCTGTGCCAGATCTAGCAACAGAACCCCAGTTTCCTGATTCCCATTTACTCATAAATATGCAGAATAGTATTTCTACATTATTATTTGAACTGTAATTATGAGTCTTACATGCTTTAGAACTGTGTATGCTGCTGAAATACTGGGTTGTAGGAGGTGAACACCCTAAGAAATGCAGTAATGCTGGCAAATTGTTGATGAAGAATATATACTCAAAGTCTTTTATTATCAGTGCTTTTAGACTAAGGTATTCCTGTAAGAGCAGCAGGTCCAAGTGAGGTTAACTATTAACTTAAGGCAGATGTGGGCCTAGACCACAGCTGGAAGAGAACCTTTCTGAATGAAAAATAAATAAAAAAAAAAGGCATTACAACAAATCAATAGCTAGTGCTTTGTCCATTTGTTGACAGGGAATGAACAAGCTACTCTGGTGATACAGATCTTGGTCTGTGAAGGAGTTTGACCCAAGAGCAGAGTCAATGGCTCCGGGTGAGGTAGCAGCTCTGTGTCACTAGTAGTCTAATAGGTGATGACATTAGTTCCATTGCTGGTCTGTTTAGGTCCCATTTCCTTGGATTGTGATCAAAAGTCTTGCCCAGATCTGTGTAGGGATCTGTTGGTGTGGTCTGGAAAAGGCAATTAATTTGTTCTTTAGGCTGTTCATTTTCTTTGCAGTAGTTCCCATCTCTGCAGACCTGTAAGTTCCTGGCAGAAACACCTCTGTTCCGGTGCAGGCTGGTTGTGTTCCCTGAAATTAGTTGAATTTTTCCTTCAAACATTTGTGCATGCATCAGAGAGGTGAAAAAAATTGAATCCTTGCCTGCACTGTTTTTAAATAAAATAGTGACTACCATACTTCTTCACGTGTTCTGGTAGCTGTCAAGATTAATTTTGCTAATCTGTTTTTTAAAATGTATGAGTACAGATGGATTTAACATGAAAATAGCACCTTCTGTTTGACAGTAGCTGTATGCAGCAGGGCTTGGTGCAGTTCCTGCCTTTGTGCTCAGCAGCCACACAGTTTTACACTGCTGCCACAAAGCATTAACAGCTCACACTTGTGCTCAGGCTGTGTTAAAAACCAGTACTTAGCTTAAACTCACCACTTCTAAGCTAGCAATGTGATGGACAGTTTTGAGCCAGGCACATCCTATGTTCACACTAAAAATTGGCAGAGCAGTGAGTTTTGGCACCAGCTGGACAACACTTGCCCTCTGCCTTCAAGCTCCCTTTTCCATGTGCATCAGCATGTGGTTCTACCATAATTAGTCAACCCTAGAATTAGATGGAACGCTGCACCGTTCCAGTGATAATGATTTATTTATATTTCTTTATAGCACATTTATCAAGTGGTGCAGTTGAGCCATTTTTGGTACAATTGAGCTCTTTTGTAGGAGAATTTTTGATCCTGCGGTGTTCCACTCTTTTCAGGGCAGATTAAATGTATTCTTGTACTAAATGTGGAGGGGGGAGGATTGCCCTTTTTAATTACCCAGTAATTTCTGAAGTAACTTAATCCTGTCAATGAACCTAAGCAGTTTTCATTCTTCATTTCCCCCTCCTTCCAATGTTTGCTTCACCTATCCCTTTTAATACTCAGAGAAAAGCCTATTTAAAAAAAAGAGAGAGGGAGAAAGAGCTGTAATTAGGACACCAAATTACTAGATATACTGAATAGCAAAATCGGAGATCAAGAACTTGGCATCTCAAGTCCATCTTGGCTCAACCTTTTTGGTTGTTGCTGAATCAGCTTAGGGCACAGTCTTAAAATTGGATCAGCAGTCCTTTTATTATAAATGGAAACTTTCATTAGGGTCTTCAATGGAAGGTCCCCCACAAAGTCCTCATCTGTTCTGGGAAATGCTTTCTGTGGTACCTCCACTTTCTGCTGTTGACGTGTTCCTTATGGACAGCCCAGTATGTGAGCTAAAAGACTCACATGAACCACACCAATGCAGAGATTACAACCTACATGTAATCATAGAATCAAGGGCAAAGAATCAGTGCAAAGAGACACTACAAAGGGCTAACATCACCATGTCAAATCATGAAGGTGTAGAAAGACTGCTGCAGTATTATATTATTTGAAGTGACTTCATAGTCTGCTGACAAGCATGGTATCTGCTGTCTCAGGGGAAGGATTTGTGCGTTCCCTGCTATGGTGACTTGCCAGACCAAGATTTCATTGAGAGAGCTCATAAGATCTAATCCTGCAGGTCTTGCCCTGATATTCAGGGTGTGGTAGATATGGAAAAGAAAATATCCAGGCCTCAGTCATATTGTGTGTGTATCTGCAGCTGTAGATGAGTAACTATAGATCTGACAAATTAATTGGTCTACAAGACCAAAATACTTAAGTACTATTGAAAAGGCTCTTATGTAGAATGAATAAAAATTAAGTATCCTTCTTTGAATGACAAAGCCAAGGAATGCTTGCTGAGCTGGATTAGGAACTTCCCAGTCTGTGCACAAGATAATTCCACACTTTAAAGTGAAAATTAGAACGGTTACATTGATGAAAATTGTATCAACAGTCCACTACCCATCTTGGGAAAATATTTATATTCTGTGCTTAGCTTTTGAAGAGATTGGACAGCATTTGATTTGGAAAGTTGTAGTTGCAGCTGTAGAAGCTCTTCTTTCAAAGGTCAGATTCAACATGAGTTGCAATTGCAATGTGCAATTCGTGTTGAATCTGACCTTTGAAAGAAATTTGCCAGCTGAGACTGCATTCATTTCTTATGTTCCACCTGCAATTTCTGACATCAGACAAACTGCACAGAGAATTTTTGTAGCAGTCCAAATTACTCACTAAAACACACACACAAAAGTCTAAGCTTCCCACGGCATATCCCGTCAGGCGTATTTTCAACATAGACCAGACAACATGGGTCTGGAAATGGGACATACTTAGGAGGCTCTCTGAATATTAAATTATTAGTGATATTAACAAGGCTTCTAAATGGAATCTACTCCTTGCAGTAAGAAATAGCTGTGAGGAAGGTTAATATGACCAGAGAGACATTTTTAGACTGAACAGAGCCTGCAGCAAACAGCAAGAACACTCTTTTTGACAAAATAATGGAATTTTTACGCAGTGCTGTTTTATGAACTTGCCAATTTTGTGCAGGCTAATGAGGCAATATTACCTATATGGCTATTGAATTTTTCTTCTCTTTCCTATACCTAGTGCTGAATGTTTGCAAATTGTCTGATCTGTACTGAAAAGACACAGATGTTGCTGCAGGCCTAATTGTATTTTTTTCTGCCCTGTTCCACCGCTCCTCTCCTCTCACAACACTTCACACAACAAATAAATCTACAGATTTTGTTCTCTTCATCTTGTTAGGATATTGTGCAAATAAAGATAAACAAAACTCTTTTTTCAAACTATGAAATTGTAACTATAAGAAAGATTACCTGTTCCTGTATTCATTATCTTCCCATTTTGTTCAGGGATGGGGTTTGTGTCTTTGTTAGGAAAATGCCCATTTATATTAATTAATCTTGTTTCCCATTTCTTGTCAGAATGCTCCACAATTTTTCACCACCATGACATGTAAAAGAAATAAATTATTAATTTGGGAGGATAATTTTCATAGCTTTAAATACCAGGGTTTTATAGCAGCATCTGCACGTGAGCATGAAATTTATTAGTAATGAATATTTTTGCTTAAAGAGTTTAGATTCAAGTGTGTTATATTAATCAGGAGTCTTTTTTCATCATTTAATCCCCAATTCTCTGGGGAGGAAACAACAAAATGTTGATGGGAAACACTGAATGAGCAAAGCTAGTTGGCCCTGTTTCTCATTACGGTTTGATTAAATGCAGCAGAACTGTGTGGCCGTGGGTACAATTCGACAGAATGCTACAGCACTAGCACTAGCTGCCTTTTTGTTGTTTTGAAATTATTATTATGATATGAGCATTCTGGGGTTTTTTACTTCCTTCAGGAAAGCAGCAAGGATAAACTTCTTAGATTTTGCTATAGCAATTTGGAGATAAACAGTTATAAATACAAATGAGGGATTTTATAAAAAAAACCCTGAAGTATAAATGACCATCATGGTCTGAGATACCCTTTTTTTGTAACTTCTCTCTTTATACTGAAAGCAGATCCTCATTTGCCTCTGCTAATGCCTATCATTAGATGTGAGTTATTGATATGTGACTCTAAACAGTCTTTTAATGTGCATCATCAGTGAGGAAAAGGAAGTTCACTGGTTTGTGCAAAACATACCAAGGTCTTAAACTTTCACAAGGGAACCTGCATGTAAATTCTAAACATTTATTTCATAGCCCAAAAGAAGATTCTTTCTCATAGGAAGTATAAATTCTGAGAACTTTATACCTTTTCTGTGAAATTTCCATTCAAGTTGTAGATGGAAAAAAATACAAGTACCAACTTTTTAAAATAAATAACAGCCGGTTATTTTCAGCATACAACATATATAATGTTTAAAAGATATGAACATCTTCGGTTGTGCATATTAACTTTGAAATTCAGCACAACTACTCAGCGGAGTTACTGCTAGTGAAATGATTTGGGTATGTATCTGGAGCCAAACAGAGCATTGCTCCAAACTTAGATGGTCACAGGTTTCCCCTAAAGATAATATAACTTCAAAGTGGTAAAGGCATTCATGAATGAATGGTTTGTAAGCTGCCTTAGAAATGCAAAGTATAGAGAAATCCCCTGCCTTTGTAGAAATTATATTTAGGTTCTAAGTGAAATGTTTTAGAAATTTCAATTTCAACAAATAATTTCACTATTTAAGTGAAAAAAAAATACTTCAGGATTCAAAAGGAGATAAATTTGGTATCTCAAATACTAGGTATATTGTGTGTAAAAAGTTAATGTGAAGTGGCGTTGCCCAGCTCAGTACACCAGCATGCCTGCATTGTACAAATTATGCTGTAAATATAGTCCCTCCTCCAAAGAATGAAGTTATGAAGTGGATAAATCTAAGAAAAGAAAGTATTTGGACTGGCTGTGCAGACACCTACAGACTAGTGAGCAGCAGTGAGAAAAAATAATTATTCACACAAAGAGAAGGATAGACAGAAAAGTTTGAATTTAAGGTTCCTGAATTGACTTTTCTTTGTGGGCTTGTTGAGATGAAAATGTTGCAGAACTGTCTGAAGTGGTGTTTTGGCATTTCCCGAGCTGGTGCAGACCTTTTAGAACAGTTCTACTTCTCTTTTGTCCCCACGCCTCCTGTCAGAGCCATGTTTCAGAGAAAAGTCAAAGCACTTCTGTGCTCGGTGCAGAGAGGAGAGCCTAAATAAAAGCAGCACTCTGGAAAGCATTTTGAAAACTGGCAGTTCAAAGAGAGTCAGAAAGTTCAAAGCTGCAGAGTCATAAATTAATCATTTGTCATCCAGCACATAAGAGCCATGTTTTTACTGTGTTTCTTCTTTTGATGTCAGCAGTCTACCAGATCTGTTCGGCGTAGCAGCACACCAGCTCCTTCCCCATGATAGCAATCTGGCACTATTCATTTGGAATCCTATTGCACATTTTAGAAATACACAAATTTCACAGCTTCTTTGTGTTTCATTTTGTTTGAACAACTCTAGTGAAAATAAAATAGGTGGTATTTCCTTCTCCTCCACAAATAGTGATCTTTGAATTTCTTTAGTGTTTATGTTAGCATTTGCTTTCCTAATTCTGCAAGCATTCAGGCCTGTTACGTTGCAGATCCAGGCATACACTTTCTATGGAGCTAATTAATTACCATCATCCTCTTTAAGTCTTTTTAGTAGCACGTGAGATGGTTCAGTGTTATTTTTATGCTCTATGTTAGAAACAGAGAAGAAAAATGACTTGATTTCAAGAGGTAAAAAGTGGCAATGGGTAGGGTGATTAATGTGTGTTCTTCTAACTGAGTTCAAGTAACTCGTTATCTCTATTTGATGTCATGCAGAACAGAGATGTGTTGTGGTTTGCAGTTATATTGCAATGGAATGGGTTTCTAGAAGATCTGAGCACCTAAATATCTCAGTGGTTGCCTAGTGATCCAAGAGAGCTCAGTGGTTCCAAAAATCAAGAGCATTTGGTTCTGTAGGAACGTATCAGCAAGTCATTTCATTTATATGAATGTGTACAATAATACTGTCCTGAGTGTTGTATGCTATCTCCTGAATCTGAGTCTTGAGCTAGTAAATCTCTGAAGTTTCTATTAGAAAGTTGGGGCTTTTTTTTACGGAGTCAGTAAAAAGAAACCTAGCTGGCATATGACATATCTATTTGAAGCACTAGAAAACAGTGTTTGTTTATTTATTGTTTATATATATATATATAAATATATATTATATATATATATATAAATATATATATATAATATCCCTACAAAGAATTATTTATATGTTTGGCAAGTCTAATTTATTACAAAATAAAATAGAGATTTTATTTTGAATAACTAGGTATCCGTTTCAGGCAATAAACCAGTGTGTTTGACCGGTCGCCACGCCCCACATATAAACATCTTGAAAATAAAGTGACAAACACTAAGCTGACAAAAACTTGAGTCTGCATCCTGGACTTGGATATTATGCTTTAAACAACTCCTGAGAGCCAAAGTATAGAGGAGCCATACATTCAGTTAAATAACAGTCAAGTGTTGGTTGAACCACATCAACACTGATTGGGTCGTTAATAATATTTTTAAACATGCTTGGCCATGGATATGAGATAATTTTGAGTTTTGAAGCAGTGAAAGAATTTTAGGTAGCAGTTTGTGGACCCTGGACCTTCAAAGTGTACTGGTTATATTATCCAGTTAGATGAACTGGAATTCCTTCTTCTCTATGTCACCATTGAGAAGAGCCTTTCTCAAAGTGCTGGTAACACACTGAGCAGGCTCCTGGAGCGGAGACATAACTTGTTTGCTTTCCCTTCAGATCATATATATGAAAGTAGCGTAGTTTTAACTGATGAGAAGAAAAAAAAGAAAAATATAAGAAATGGGAAAGGATGACAATTCCACTTGGTAGCTTTCTTTCTGGATTTATTGAGTCATAAAGGTTAGGATGACACAGAACTAACAAGGATGTTTATTTAAACAAGGTGTGTGTTCCGTTCACTTGTACTGATAATCCTCTGTGTAGGGAACTTGTTAGAAAAGAAAACGCTGCTGAAATCATCTTGCTTAATGAACACTGCAAAATGCAAAACTAGGAAGTAAGTCTCCAAAGGGGCTACAGCTGAGGATGACTACAGCAAGTTAAAAACCCAACCTATCCATGTGAATTTTCCTCCATTCCTTTGTCAGGCAGAGGAATTTGTTCCTTATCCCCTGCTCCGAGTGATACCATTAGCCAGCCTCTCAGCATACGTGGCACTGGCTGAGGACAAAGGGAGGGAACTTCTTGTTTGTTTCTGCTCTTGCGCTCAAGGGAAAAAATGCATCTTGTCCTGGAGCAGAAGACAGCAGATCATCCTCAAAGCAATTTGTAGATTGTTTGTTACATAGATGTTTGTAAATAAATGTTTGTAGATGACATTTAATGCCAGTGGGAAACCATCACCCTCTAATTTGTCATCTTTTATAGCACAGCCTTAGATGACACAGTATCCCAGATCACCTCCAGCAAGGTTAAGATCCCTTTTTATGTAGACCTAAGGAGTTTTTTCTTAAAATTGCTTTTCTTGACAATTCAAGTGTGAAATATTTATCATCTTTATCTATAATATGTCTCTACTCTTATTATGCCTTTTACATAATGAAGACTTTTCCGGTGTGATCTATTGACTCATCTGTCAAATTCCCATTGACTGAAAAACAGTTTAAAAGGAGGGAAGGAAATTCTTCAAAGGCTTGCAGAGACTTCATTTTTATTCATAACACAAGAAAGGAACTGGAATCAGGGACTAAAGTTTGCCCTAAACACCAGTAGCTGGTAGTATTTGAGGGGGTGGAGGGGCCGAAATAAAAGACATTCCTTAGTTAATGTAGAGATATATTCCTTGTCAGTGTGGACACTCACCTTTCCAAACTTCTAGAAGAAACTAAAAGCAAGTTGGTGGCAGTTGTTATCATTGACTCTCTATCACTTTGTCTTTTGAAAGACCCTTACAACTCTTGCCCAAACAGGCAGTCTGAGTCATTAATAGAAAATACATGGTTCTGAAATGTGGCTAAACGTATGGTATTAGATACATAGGACTTGGTATCCTGCTTCTGTATGAGGCCTCTCTCATTGTTTTGCAATCTGAGGCTGCCTTTTCGGGACAACGGTTTTGAATAAACTGGTCTAGATAGTGGAACGATGCAGGACAGCTTGTGATGATAAGTAAATGGGTTTTTTTTCTTAGTGCTTTTAGTCTACTAGGTAACAAAATGAGAGCTTTTAGAAAATGTGTAATATTTAGACTTGATTTAGATTTAATATATTTTCAGGATAAGAGCAGTATAAGAGTAGGGAAGCTCCTAATGTCAGTTAAAATGCTCACTATTCGTTTCCAGTTTCCCAGGCAATGAAGTGACACAGACAGCGCTGCTCAGTCTGCTGTAACCAAGGAACTATTGCTTGCAGATCTCTGAGTGAGCTGGCTTGTACGATGGCACAAGGGGCCAGCAGGCAGGCTGCGCTGCAGGGGTGTCCCAGAGCCCCACACCTCAAGCAGAATACATGTTCCTGGCATCATAGCAGACTACTGGAAAGCTCAAGGAAAGGTTTATGTTAATTTTGGTGATGGATCAAAAAGAGATATCTTCATTATTGTGTTACTCTAAACAGCACTCGCTTAGGGGCTTGGTGATTCCAAGTCCAGAGTTCTCTGCCGATTTAGTGTCAGGATAAAAAAATCACTGTAGTAAATTAAACCTTGTCCTATAAATACAGAGGAAGGAACAATGGGTGAGAGGTTTGAAATGGGATGTATGAAGAGAGGCTTTTGCGTTAACAGCAGCTCTCTTATCAATCTTATAATATTCCACTTAAACAATGTTCTTCTTTAACTAGAAAAAACAGATTTATAGGTTTTCTAAATAAAACCTGATCTTTGACATGTTCTAAGATGCAGTAAAACAAGATAGTAATTGTCCTTTTACACAGGAGAAAATAATTTTCTTGAGATCGACTGCTCTTCGGGAGATGAAATGTGAAAAGCAGAGCAAAGACTGAAAACATGGTTTATTTCTGCTGTGTTTATGAGGGTTGGTTTTTTATATTTTCAATTTGCACTCTGGAGGAAAACAAGAACAGCACACAGTTTTGCTTGGCTAGGCTAGGTTAAAATAGAACATGAGGAAAATGGCATGTTAGAGTTGGACAGAATGGGGATAGAAACTCTGAATTCCAGATGATGTTTGGAGTGTTGTCACAGCTGTTATAGGGCAAAATTTCATATGGGCCCTCCTACGTACTCTCCTCTCCGTCAAAAGTGCCCTTTAGCTCGAATCAACAGGGATCTGTGTCATGGTAGATGCTGATGTCCAGAAACAATGAGGAAGGTTGTGTTGACACGTTTTGTTCCTTTTAATACATCTGTTCCCAGAGGGTGTACAGTTCCCTGTAGTAGCACAAAATTATGCTGCTTTATTTTTTCCCGAATAGATCAGCAAAAATACCCCAATGGCTGGAATGGTACTTTCTTTGCCCATTTTATTCTCACTTCAGGTGTGGTTTCTAGATTATTTGGTGCCCTGATGCTAGGCCTGGATTTCTCCTCCTTCTCAATACCAGACAAGTGCACTCAGAAACCTCAAGCACGCTCATTTAGTCAAGTTTCTGTGATTTGTGGATTTTGCAAGGTCTTCTACTACTTCTTCTACTTCTTTTCTAGCCTGCTAGTAAAGCATGTTGATGCACAGACTTTCTCTACATCATTTTGGGTTCCATAAAATGATTTCTCATTCTTAGAGTGTCCTCAGTTGCCTGAAAATGTAACAGGCAATCAATGGGTTTAAATGATTGTGAGACAGAAAGCTGAGAAGCTCTTTCTGGAAAGCCTCACTTCACTTGCAGTTTGTCCTGAGCTCTGGGTACGCTTCCTTAATACACGGCAGGGGCTCAGGCTTTGCCAATACAATACTGAATGTTTCACACTGTTCCTAGCATGCAGAAAGTCCTCTGTCTCTTCCACCTTGCAGGATAATGATATGTTGCATGGGGATACTAAGGAAACTAGTTCACGATTTAAAAAAAGAAAACCACTTTTGAAGATGTAGTGAACAATATTTCATTTACCTGCTGTTTCCTTTTGCCTATTTTTGTCTTTTCCATAATAATTTGTTAATACTTTACTTTTCATTGCTCTTTCCCATGGCTTATTTTCCCCTACGTATCCCTACAATCAATACTGTTTCAATGTCATCTTAAAGACTTCTGCTTTTGTAACTCACCTGTGAACTGATGTGGAATTGGGTTAAAGTAAAATTTGTGCTATATTCATAAGTAATAACAAAACAAGGAGACCGTACTTCCTGAATCTGGTGTATATTTTTATAGGTAGATGAGTTATAACACTTCTAAAATAGGAGGCTGTTGGGATAGAAATGCTGACATGGATGTTACTGGAAGGAACATAAATTTCTTTGAAATTAATGAGGAGTTTAAGTACGGCTACAATAACATGATACTGGTATTTTCATTTTAAATGTTAGGAGTTGAGTAGCTGCATTTTCTCTAGACTGTTCTGTACTCAGCTCTGATGAAGTCTTGATCCCTGACTGCCTGCAACGCAACCCATGGCTGCCTTGGAGAACTGCAGACCTAAAGGGGCACTGGGAAGAGACTACAGAGGGCTAAATTCAGCACAGAAGCTGCTGCTGCTTCTTAAATTAAAGGAAGCAGTTCTATTATCTATTAAGTGAAGAAATTCACCTGCAGGAACAGAAAAAATGCTATCCGCTAGCTTTTCTAAAGAGAGAAGGCACCCACCTACCTACCCTGCAAATTTCTGCAGCTAGTGCATTCTGAGCATAGTGTGGCAGCCCTAACTGTTCATCTCTGTATTTTGGCCCCAGTCAAGCTAACTGATTGCATTTTTATTCCAAGGTTGTGCAGAAGCTAGCTGTTTAGCTTCACAATCCAAATTATAATTACATTTAAATAGGCTATTAATTTTAAGGAAATACCAAGTCCCTCAACTTATACCTCCATTGCTTGCATTGGTAACTATGCAGAGTAGTGGATGTAGCTCGGTTAAAAACAGTAGTTGTCTGACGATGTTTCCAGGAAACTTTAAGATATCTACTCTGTGTGGGATTAGGAGTGTGCAGTGAGCCGGAGGATCTCGTGCCCCTGTGATTGTAGTCCAACATCTGATTCTGCACTTGCGAGAAACTGATTAAATATGCATTCAGTTAACGCCAAAGAAATTGGTAATAGCATGAGGATTTTCATACTCAGAGCATCCTTTTGAAGAAAGGCCTAAGATATTGCCGCTGGCAGAACTGACATGGACAATTCCAAAGGAAGCATTAGCATTCCCTTTTTTGTATCTGTGAGTCAGCTTTAGCTGACTTGCCCTTTTATTCTTTAGTATTTGCTTTTACATTTTCATTGATATTGAACCCTCAGTGGGAAGAGGCTGTGAATTAAATTCTTCCCAAGGCTCTGGAGTGGGATATGACAGTTCAAGGATGATAAATAAGCGAACGGCAGCCCAATTCAACTGGACAAGAGGCTATGTGGATGTACTGTGGCAGCATTGTATGATACCCTAGAACGTCATCGCCTTCCACAATGAACAGAACCAGGGTTTTTCAGTCCTTTATTGGTGATTCAGATATCCCAGTAGTTTTGATGGCTGTCAGCTCTTATTTCCTATTCACAGAAAAATTAACTATGCCAAACCGATTAAACTTGCTAAGGTAATGTAAGCTTGTAAGAGCTTTAAATGACTAGGCTGACAATCAATGAAAGGGACTGTTCAAGGAGAGGCATTTCCACCCTTTACACGTTCTAATAAGTTGTCAAGGCTGAAACCTTTTTTCTTTGTTTTAAAAAAACCCTAAGTGTTAAGAAAAATGAGCGCTTGCTCGCACAGGATGTGAAACCTAACCCTTTTAAACAGTGAAAAACAAACTTCTTCATTGTTAATTGCAACAGACAGACAGTGACTCTGGTTATTAGACAGGAGGATGACATTCATTTTTCACTGCAGGCTGCCAACAAGCAATCCTGCTGATTCTCCCAGTCAGGCTATGCTTGCTTTGTGAGAGTCAAGCAGCAATCATTGCTCATCGCACTGCTGCCTTCTTTTTCGGCTAAGATGAGCTATGGAGTGTCAGCATGGTTAAAAGTCCTGTCACACATGGAGCTCATTTCTAGTGCATTCTACCTCGTGGGAGCTTTCAGTTCCATAGGCAGCAGCATTCTGGGGCGCCAGGCTAAGGAGAGCTTTGTGAGGGGAAATCTTGGCATTTTTGTGTTGGAATTCTGTATAATGTGACAGTACTTTGTACAGATGGGCACGAGTGGGGCAATTCAACTCCTGCTTCTTTAGTGGAAAGGTAATGTTTGGCGATGGAACGTGTCTGAAAGGAAATAATAGGAATTATGCTGTGTAGTGTTCACCAGCTTCAGGTGGTATATGGGGGTTAACAATGTCATCTCTGTGGATCAAGAAGGTGCTTTTGAACTTCTTTCTTCTCATTCCTGCTCTCCTTTGCCCAAACTCTTCTGACAGGCCAGAATGCCCATACAGCAGGGAAGGGTGCAGTTCCTTTGCTTAGAAGGATATTGAAGGCAACTAACTAGAACCAGAAAAGAAGCACTGCATACCAGTGAGCATTAATTCCCATGCTTGTCAATAATATCAGCAAAGAATGTGTAGACTAAATAGACAAAGAACCTAAATTATACTCCTGAGGCTGGTCTCACTGGGGCTGGCTGACACAGTCCTTGTGCAAACACAGGGTTTGTAATACTTTTGCGCTTGTTCAGAGTGTGGACAGCCCCTAGGACTGCCTGTGCATATTCACCTTTCTTGTGATAACCTCATCTCTGTTATTCCAGTAAAATAAATTAAGCTTCTGGTCACTAGTGTAAATGATAGAAGTCAAGAAATCTGTCACAGTAGCTTAAAAATATGGCTTATAAACATGTGCAAATGGAAAGCATCTAAGAGGCAACAGGACTGCAGAAAATGAAGATGGGTCTATAGTCTATCACTAGTTGAGTGAATGAATGATAAGAAGTGATTATAAAGGCAAAGTTCGTTCTAAAATGATTATAAATCAAGCAGAGGAGGTGGGTCCTTTACTCCCTAACAGACACGCATCCAGAATGATTCAGGTTGTAAGGCAGCTCAGGTGTCTAGTCCGACCCATCTCTGAAAGCAGAGTTTACTTCAAAATCAGAGCAGATTGCTCAAGGCCGTGTCCAGTTGAGTTTTGAATCTCTTCCAGGGTAGAGGTTGCACAGCCTCAGTTAGCAATATGTTCCGGTGTTTCACACTCACTGTGAACAATTCTTTTTAAGATGTAACAGAAATTTTCCTTGCTGCAACTTGTGACTGCTGATTCTTATGCATCTCTTAGTTTTGGCCACACTCACAGTTGCGTGAAGCGTTTTACCTCATTAGCATGTTGGAGCTTCATACCTAGCTCTGTGCAACCAAGTGGCCTATCTCCGGGTAGTATATTCACTAACAAACCCTGAAATTTTGATTAATCTTATTTACTATGATCCTTTAGAAGAATGCAGAGCAGCAAGGAATAATGTGTGCAATAGGTTTCCAGAAGTCTGCTAATTCATTTCAAAAAGTGGGTATTGCAGTTGTTATTTTGACAGATGTTTCCGTGTTTTGTCTTGGACTAATTATTTGATTGCTGATTTTAAAAGATTCTCAAGTTAATAGTGTGCCGACAACCTCAAGGGAGGAAGTGAGAATCGTGTTTTCTTTTCCTTTGTACAGGAAATAAGTCAAGGTTGAAATACTGGCCATTCAATATCGCACATGTTCTGTCTATAAATATTGCTATTTATTACTCTGCCTCCTTTACCTGCACCTGCAAAAGGCCCCAGCAAGCCAAACACTAATGTTGTCAATAATTCTGTATTTAATACTAAGCATTTAACTTATTGAGTTCCCTCTTTGTAACTGAAATATACCTTTTTGTGCATAATTTGCAGGTTTATTTCAAACACCGTCAGCTGTTCCTAGATGTAGTCATAAAGGCAGAATGAGAAACTCACTTGAGATTCTGCTCAAAATCAGTTCTTGTTAATTTATTTCTTCCATACCAAGGGGTAATAACAGGATTATTGTGTCCCACTAAATAGTGTATCAAAAGTTTCACACATGGCTTTTTTCATTATACTCTTTCCCAACAGTCTGAGGTTTACTAATGTTTTTAGCTTAGAGAAAGATCTTGTGAAAAAGAAAAATAATGAGAAAATGGTCACAGTGTTGTGAAGGCTAAAAAAGCTTTAAATGGTTTGAAATGGATGTTATGCTTCTGTTTGCACTTGACAAGTACTTCAGCTAATTACAGCATGATCTTTTGTTTCATAATTATCTCTATATTATGTACTTAAGGTTTTAATTACATACAGGGTTATTGAAACTAGATGAAATTTTTCTGTAAAGATGTTGAGCAAAAATATTGTGGTTTGAATTAAGAAGGCAGATTTTGTTTAGAGGAAATAAACCCCTGTTTTCAAAAACAGATAATGTGTATCAGGAATCTGTCTCTGAAAACGAGCAAGCCTTTGTGTTTTGGGGAGAAAGAATGACTCTCCCCAGCTGGTACACGCTTACCAACCAATAGGAACAGTGCTCATGATTTACTGGTTTTCTGGTGGCTTTCAAAGTTTCAGACGTGAATACTGAGTGCTGTACAAACCAACCCATGGCTAACCCCAACTTCTTCTTGAAGGCAGGAGACGGCAGAGGATGAGCAGGAAAGAAAGACCAGTGTAGCAGGCAGTGATCTGAATGCAGCAGCAGCTATATAGATTGATTGGTTGTTTTTTTAAAGACACACAGTAGAATTTTAAGTAAATGTTTGATGATATCCCATGGCAGAATTTTGTGTGAATCCTTCCTGTTCCTGATGGACAAGAGAAAGCAAAACACCAGAATGCAGAGGTGAACAGTGAAGCCTAATGAACAACTGAATATGAACAATTGGCAGATTAGAGATAGGATCTTATAATTTTAGAATATGAATTGAAAATAAGGTAGATATAGATTAGGAGAGATTTTGGAGAATGAAGATCCAATGCAGGGAGGAGAACCAGTAGAGGGAACCATGAGGTAGAAGTTGCAAACTAGAAAGTGGCCTTTGAATCAGTTTTTGACTGAACAGACTGAAAACTACCAGAGTAAAAAGTGTTGTTGAGGGAAGTCAGTGGTATGAAGAGGCTGCAGGAGCAGTTTTAATTATACTTCTAATGTACTAGGGCAAAAGCTCAGCAAATAAACCAGGAAAATTCCAGAATGTAACAAGACCCCCGTACATGGGAGGTTTCTATAGTGCATGCATGCAATGGAGCAGGCAAAGAAAGTAGAAGAAATGAAAACATGTGGACTAAGATTATTTCAATGTCATGGATTTAACAGGAGAAGCCGAATAGTCAGGTTAACTGCACATCAGCATAGCTCAGAGAAACTGTGGAAGCTCCTGTAGGAACAAAATAACAGCTAGAAGCTATTGATTGCACAGAAAAAAAATCAATGTGTGCAAGTCAGTCCCCAAAAGAGGTGAGTTGTTAGAGGGGAAAAATCTACACATTCCTCTAGACCTCATTAATTGTTTTCATTCTTTTATTGATACACATAAAATGCTTCAAAGGTTCTCCTGGGGTTGTAACAGTGGCACTGAAGGGGATGAAGTCAGTGCCTGGGCTTGAATATCCGAAGGGCAGTGGCAGTGTACAGGGAGTATTGAGGAAAACTTGTTTACCAGCATTTCCTTTCCCTTTCCTTTTCCTTTTCCTTTTTTTTCCCCCCAGTATGTAAGTGAATTTAAACTTGACCTTTCTTCTTAGTGGCTAGTGGCAGCCAGTCCTCCACAGGGATGAGAGTACCTCGATAATCCTCTGCTGAATGATAGCCAGCCATCCAACTGATATAAAATGTATTCAAATCGGGTACTTTTAACAAAAAAAGAAAGGATGACCAATATAAAAGCATTCACTGCCAACAAATATAATATTCTCTTCAAAGCCAGAAGATTTTTCTCTGGATTTAATATTATTTCTTTTTACTGAGCCAAATGGATTAAATTTGTCATGATCAAATCTCTTGAGTGTAAAAGAGAATGAAAAATGAATATAGAAAACCAGACACACTTTTTCTTTCTACAAAACTGCTCAATGTATCTCTTTTGTTTAATATACCCTTCAAAAATGCTTACATATGCATATGCTTCTTTTCATTCCTCTATGTAGTATTTTTACACTGATGGACTTTTCTGTCCTTATTGCAATAACAGCAAAAAGTTATTTAGAAAAAAAAAGTCTTCAGGTGAAGCTGATTTGCAATACGTACACCATCATCAGAAAGGCAGAAATTTATTGAAGTATGAAATCATGTGCATCTTAGCATGAAAAATAAACTAGGTCTGAGAGTATCTGGATTGATTCTGGTCTGAATCTTCTAAGACCTTTGGTTTTCTGTGAACACATTTTCTACATCAACGCACGATAATGAGAGGTTGAGTGGTGCATTATCTTAATTAATTCAATTCACATAATTCTACAAAAGCAAAATACAATCAAGATGATGTGAGGTCAGATTAACTAGATTAGATACTATATAAATCCACTTGAAAACCTTTTGCTAAACACCAGTTCTCTGAAGGTTCAAAAGTTCCAGTTAACAGTAGACAACCTAATTCCTCTGGTTTTCGCAATGGATCTTTATAACAGTTAAGCAAAAATGTAAGTGATAAGATAGATAATTTCTGGGTTTATTTGGTGGAAAAAAAATGTGATGACTCGTGTAAGGTGTCTTTTTACCAAAGCAAACAGGAGATGCAGAATTTCCTTATAATGCAAACCTTGTACCACGTGTGTGTGAGCCAGTAGTAATTACAGACAGTTTTCTGCAACACTTGTTAGTAATACACTTTTCAGTTCAGCTAAACTGCAACCCATTTGTAGCTTGAGCAAATCCAGTGGAAACGTGCCAAGGATGAATCTGGCTTCACTTAAGAAGCCCTCAAAGAATAACGTGTCTGGATCTGCTAAGGTGACCAGTCTTGAATGAATCTTAATCAGTTGATGGCTGAGTCTTTATGAACCTACTTTAACTGACATTATCTATGGTAAGAATGAGTGAACAGGTGGAGATAGGTCAGGAGACAAAGGAGATAAGGTTCTTTTTTATGTACAAGGAGCTGATGAATAGGTATTGCTCTGTTCTGAACTGCAATGGCAGCCTGAGGCTTAGCAGTACAGTGATGGCCAGTAAACCTTCTAACATGCCGTTAGAACAAATATGTAAGTATGCTGGGGAGAGAACATGGAGAGCGTCTGGAGACTAGTGGATTTCCTCAGGAATTAAAAAGTAAGAGGCAATGAAATTTGCTTCTGGGATCTAAGCCACGACCTTTGACAGCATTCAATTCAACTAAAAGGAAAGCAGGTTTATATTAGCAGAGGGGAAAGTGAGTTGCTCGTAGCATATTGTTGCTAGAACTATATATTCCTTCCTTGGGGGCTGAAATAAAAGTGAAAGGGGGTCAATTCACTCCATTTGGGTGGATACTTGTTTACACATTATCCAATGAAATTGTTCTCTTATTAAATATTTCCAGTAAGTATGACCTAAATGGGGCTTGTTCACAAATAACTGTCAAAAGAATGACTTTTGATGCATCAGTGAGAAGTTTAAACTTGACTTTCCTAGAGGTGTGGCAAATGGCAAGGAAACCCAGTTCAGTCGGTGGGAGGCACAGCTCTTGGCTAAGACATCGGCAGAACAGGTTTTCTTATTCTGTCCCTAACAAAATCAGTATGTGGCCACCTATGGATTTAGTACAAATCAAGTTGCCCATCACTATTCCCATTTCCTGGAGTTATTGTGAGGTGTTATAGAAAGTGTGTTTATTTATATAACAATTAGAAATGTGCAAATTGTTCTATTAAAAATATACTAGTGTGTTTATTTCCAAAATTTCAGGTGGAAAGTATAAAGTAGAGGTTTACTGGTTTCATCTTGTTGATCTGCTGACGTAACAGAGGCATGAAATATAAGAGGTGTGTTCCTACTGCTTCAGTAATTTGAATAAGTGTGTGGTTGATGGACCTTCTGTTATGTTATGGATGTCTTGAAACTGAAATGCTGACTTTTAGGCATCATAAGGGGACATGCTTTTATGACCATGTCATGTAAGATGAGGATCATCTAAATTATTCTGAGCTCCAAAATAGTCTTATTCCTTAGTGACTAGCCGATCTGAATAAATGCATTATATTGATCAGCTTGTTTGTTATCCTGCCTGCAGGAATTAAAAACCAGGGTGAACAGAGGAACAATACCATCCAAATAGTTGTGAAGATCTTTCAGTCCTCAGTGGAATGGATTTATATTTGTAAAATAGTCCTCTTTATAATGCATCGTTTTATTTGTTTTTAATTAGTTAAATTTCTCTTTTGTTAGACTTCTCAGTGGAAGAAGGGAACTGGATCAGACTTAGAATCCAATATTTATTGAGCTGTGTTGTTCTAATGTGCTTTTTGGTTGTATTCCATCTACCCTATGCAGAGATTGTAGGTCAAACTATATTGGATCTACCAATACAGATATTGTGTTACGTAGAGCTTCATGCACGAAATCAATGAGAGGTTTTTAATTAGACCATTCTATAACGATGTGCTGTTCTCAGGAAGTTCGTACACAATTAAAGATAAACTAGTAAAATAAAGTGCAATTTTCAAGCCTAGTTCTATATTTCTGCTATTTTTTTTGGTCACAAAAGTGTTTTTAATTCCATCTTTTAGATAATATAATGACTTTGCCTTTTTGAACACTGTATCTCAAAGATTAGCTATTTTTCCACGTTCCTCTTTTTTCCATGCAATGTTTAATTCCAAATGTAGACATTGTATTGCGAAGTCAAGGCCAATAAGATCTATTGTATTAGATCTAAAATTCTGTAATTTCCGAAAAAAGGAAATACTTGGTTCCTGATGCTTAGATTTACCTCTGCTGTCTTATTATTCTTTAGTTGTAAATGTTTGTTTTGCCTTTGTTCCAAACTAAACCTTGATTTTGCAGCCCCAAAGGATGCTGATATTTTCACATAAAACCGATTAATTGTATTTTTAGGAAGCATTAATACTTAATTTTACATATTTGGAAGGAACACTCTCTCTTGATGATAAGTGTTCAAAATACAGTACTAGAACTGACAAATTATTTGTGTTGTATAGCTCTCAATCATCCAGGTCAAATCAGAACTGTAACTACAATCTGCATTTAGATATGGAAAGAGAAGATCTGAAATGTTATTAATCAATCCCTGACTGAAGACAGTTATCACTACCTTTAAACTTGATGGGGGGACAGGAGGGTGGGATAGAGGAAGGAGACGGTATAATGCAGAATCTACTGCAGGCATGTTGTCCATGTGACACAGGAAATAATCTGCTTTTTTGTGGTATTCCTGGAGAAAAGCCCTCGGATTGATGTGAATTTGGACTTTGCCAAAAAAAAGAATTGGCTTTGCTGTGAAATGCATTGCTTGCCAGACTAATCTTAAAATATTCAGTGAAAACACATAAACACCTAAAATATGGATGTGGAGGGGGAAAAGATTTAATTTTCTTAATTTATCTACATAACACCTTTAAGCCTACTGTGTATCACTTTAGCCTCTCAGGGGCTGTGATAATAAAGCTATTTTTACTCTCTTCCATTTCCTCATCCACTGCTTAAAATGTCTCAGCCAGCAGAACAGATTTTTATTTTCTGCTCCACAGAACTTGATAAGAAAGTGTTCAGTTTGCAGAAGGTGCCCAGGACTTGCCTGGCTCTGCTTTCTACAGGAATCAGAAGTTTAACACTGGAGGGGATAAAGCAGTAGAATCAGTATGTTTGTTCCACTTTTGCCATGCTACCAAGAAGTCTGGAGTCTCTTAAACCAAGGAGAAAGTGTGAAATATATTTTTGGTACTATCACTGTGTAGTTTCTTGTCTGTGGAGAATAACATCAGCCCTGCACTCTGCTTTTCAGTCAGTGCCTAAAGGGACAGTGTCTTTATCTATCCCATTCTATTTATGGTGTAACCACAGATAATTAACACGCACACGCTGTTGTCACACTGACCCACCAAGGCAGTAAGTAGGATTTTCAATTCAACGAGACTTCTGCTGTCTGGCACTTGCACCCAGTGCCATGGGCAGGATATCATCACAGTGTCCTAACTGAAAAAGCAAAGTTCTGATGTTCATTCTTAGCACTTTTAAGATATTCTGTCCCTTGAGTTTGTTGCTTCTTTCTATATTTTTGTCAAAATTCTGGAGTCCTTGCAAAGATTACAGGGACTACAGCTATCCACCTTCTTTGTGCAGGACAAAAAAAGAAAAAAAATACCCAAAATGATCTTCTACTGGAAAGCCAAGGACAGCAAAGGTTATTTTTCAGCCTTTGTATCAGTACTTCAGGAAGAAATATTTTGGAGTATGTATGTAATACAGAAAGATGTACTGAGAATAGAAAATATTGTGAAAAGTCTTAACTAGATAACTTCCAGAGCAGACCAAAGCCCTGCCAAATCCCCCAGGAATAAAAATCCTGATTCTGAAAAAAAGTTTAAAGTTTCTTTACAGAAGGATACACTTCCATACATTCTATCTGAAACTTCACTAATTTCTATCGTATTACGTTTTAACTAGAGCACAAACTATACTTTTCTCCAGTGTTAACAACACCTCTCTCGCTCTCAATTACTCAAACATCCTCAGGAATGTAATATGAATCGTAACAGATGGTGGTTTGTGTTTCACTGAGTCAATAATGTAGACAGTATATTCCACAATACTGAGTGTTTTTTTTAAGGAAAAAAGCATGCTGCAAATAATCTAAGAATTACCTGGATTCACATCCAGCAATCTCACAGTGGGATGGTATAATGTATCTAGCATCATGCGGAATTCTAATGCATTTCTTATCTTGTCCCTCATTAATGTAATGTATGTAGAGACCTCAAGATTTTTACAAATTAAAATATACTTGGCTTCCAGCTATGTAAGCAATGATTAGATGGCAAACATGAAAAGGAGTGCTATGACTCCTCAATTTTTCTGCTCCAGATTGAAAATTAGATTGGGGTATTGCACATGGAGGTTGTGGCATTCACCTGTAGAAATCACAGTATTATGATTAGAAAATCTATTAGTCTCACTCCTGTTGCACTAACTAATGATAGCTGATTTTTTTTTCCTATTAATCTTAAACCCCTCTGTGATTGTGAATGGCTTAATATAGTGCAGCACTCACCGGCGAACTGTTCAGAGAAAGATGAATAACACGTAATTGGAATAAATTAGGAAGGTTTAAATTTTTGCCCTAGAAGAGAGAATTTTGATTGCTGAACCTTTACTCCCTGGAGATTACACTTACATGACTAATCTCAGAGGAAAAGCTTTTTATGTAGTTATGAAAAGATATAACAAAGTTCTTGTGTGCTTCCTAGTATTACTTTTATGTTAACTTTTCTTGTATCAAACCAAGTTGGAAGTGGTATAATTAAGATTTTGCAATAAACCATGTTTTTCCACCTACTGGAAGGTGACACAGGAGTCACGGGGAAACAGATCAAGCCCTTGTAGTATGAACAATTGAACAGCTCTGTGATAAATGCAAGACCTTGCTTTGCTCTGATATCTGTTCTGGATGATAATTCCTTAATGGAGACCAGGCACACACTGATGGAGCTGAAATATAAAATAAAGAATATTCTGCAGCTGTCACATCTAAAAGGAATAAAAAGTCATCTGATTTAAGTTAATGTCTGTACAAGCGAAATTGTTCTTGTGTTTGTTTTTAGGTAGTTTTTCTGAAAAGAGATAATTTGTACCCATTGCACTCTTTGTTTAGGCTTTAGGGTTGTGAGTTTTGCTTTGAGTTTCTTCAGACTGGCTTCCTAGTTATTGTTGGGAGTATCTCACGGCTGTGTTGGTTTAATCCGTGTGTCTTTTGGCTGAAGGAGGACACAGCTGCCCAGCCTGAGCCCTCCGTGATGGCAACATCGCTCCTGGCTTCCCAGCTGCTGTCCCAGGGCCCCTGCCGTGTGTGGCAGCAGCCGGGGGGCTCAGCGTGTTCTGTATTTATGTTCTTTCTTACTGCTCCTCAGCTCTGGCTCTTTGTGTCAGTATAGCCAGTTTGAACAAGTCTGGCCTAACACTAGTTCTAACAAAAGCAGACTTCTTTTTTTCCCCCTTTTTTTCTTTAAATGCACGCAGGTGATGACATCATTATACCCTGTGCGTGACTTCCAGGTAACTGCTGCTTTACGTGGCCACTGAACATAATTAAATGAGAGCAGCCTTCTATCTTGCACTCTTTTGAAAGAGTAGCTGAGTTCTTTCCAGCTCTTGATAGCAATTATTAAGTGGTTTTGGTAGCAGAATTGTAACTGGAAAGTTAGACCATGCTGGCACTGTTACTTAAGAGTTACTCTGCAGCAATGTTGAAAGCTCAAGATAAATAGCTGCATTTTGTAACACATCCCTCTGAATATCTGCTGCTGATCTTCATATAGGCCATTGCACTTTTATACACCTAAATCCCAACTGTGTTCGCATCATCTAATGATGGAAACAATAGCGAAAGGCATTTATTTCCATAAATCTTAGATGACAACAGAATCTTAGAGACAAGGAGAAAACTGCTCACTTCTGCTCTCCCGTGAATACCAACTGTCTTTTCTGACATGATACTATTTCACTGAAGCTGTCCTGGAGCAAGCAGCCTGTTTGTGCAGTCTCTTAATGTTATCATAATTTGAAATGGAATCTTATAGTCTGTCTTACTCTTTGAGAAGTTTTCCTAAAAGAGATGATAAACCTCCTTCCTTCGCTTTTCTTCAGTGGTGGACAATTTTTACCTTTATAAAAAGTAACAGTACAAATCTGTATTAACAGAGCTTGACTCTTCAGATCGTATTTTGAGATTACAGTAGGGCAGCTGGGAGCAGAATTTAGCATGCTGGGTCCAGGTAATAAATGTGACTTTCAGAAGTCTGTTACACAACAGAAACCACTCCTTTGCTTTTTTTCAGACATCATCTCTTGACACTTGATTTTCTGCCCAACTCAAATTAAGTTGTACATTTAAAAATGGATGAAACCCTCTGTTTTCACCCACTTGATTCTTAGAAATTGCTTAGTTGCTTTTGTTTCTTTTCCAAGAAATTCAACTTCAGGCAGCCTCAGGCTTTCGTAACATTACCCTGAATGTTCTAGATATTAAAAAAGGAATTTGGAAGATGAGTGCATGCAAAAATGTTAAAATAATTATTGCTACCTCTGCTGGTTTTGCTCTTTTGTGTTTAAATACTTTTGATATTTTCACTGTTCTGTGGGAAACCATAATCGTCTTAAACAAGATAAGGGAAAAGTTGGATAAAGCTCTTTAGATGCAGTTTATGTCTTATCTGTTAAAGACTCTGAAATTAGAAGGAAGATAAATATCCTCATAACCATCAAACAGGGAAGGGCTTCAATGTAATCCTACTGCTAGGTTAAGAGAAACATTAAATATAGCAAGAGGTGGAGCTGACAGTGACTGAGACCTCTAAAATATTATATTAATTTATAGGGCAATTAATGTAAACCAAGATCAACTCTGAATTGAGGATATTAACTCCTGTATTTAAAAACAAACAAAAAAAAAGCATGAGGAAAGAAAAGAACCGACCAGATAGAGAAGTTGCTAAAGATATGCAAAAAGAACCAAGCATTTGGGAAACTTTTGCAATAGAAAATACTCGCATTCCAAAATTTCAAGTTGCTTAGATAGAAGTTTCCAGAGTCTCACATTAAAAGAAAGCCTCTTGTCTAAAAATATTGCTCATGCTCCTGCAGTAACTGCTTTGCCATTTGCAGTTACTGATCCTCATTAAATCCTAATGGACCCTCATCTTGCCAAAGAATTATTGCTAGTATGTCGCCTAATGGCAGGATATTAGCAGAGAACAGGGTATGCACACACATCTTCATTCCTGCTGTTGCTTAATCTTTCGTGGTCTAAAGGCAGTCAGGGTTCTAATAAGAATCATTATTCATTATCTCACATGAAAGGGAAAATCTCAGGCTGCCATCTGAGCAAAGTCAGTGCTTGCTGTGTTACGATCATGTGCGAGGTAAATCCTACTGCGTGTTTAACAGCTCACCTGCTTTAATTCAAAATATTAACAGACTTTGGAATAAGTCCTTAATCATTATCCCCCAACTGGTAAGAAGCATCAGAAGGCAAACCAGATTCTGACCCCATAGCAGAGAATTTAAGATTCATAGACTTATTTCCTTGATGTTATTTCAGGCAGTTTTCATTTGCTATTGTTACACCCACCCACCACCACTTTATCAGAAGAAATGGGTGCACAGCACAGTCATCTCACATGCAGAGAGCAAAGATGTGATTTCCCTGAATAAAGCTATGACTAATACTTGAAGTCACAGAGACTCCTGTGATCTGTTTTGGCTTGGATGTCTTGACAGAATAAAAACGAGGTAACTAGTAATGTTTAGAGCTGGAGCTCCATATTATTTAAAGGAATTCTTCACTTAATATTGAAATTATTGACTATCAGATTCTGTATTTATCTTTAAAATGTGATACAGACCTGTTAAATCTTTTGTTGCTTATTTTAGCATTTGGGGGATTTTATATAAAAAGTCACATGTTGCCAATGTATTTGGGAGAGTGTGGCCAGGGAATCAAACTGATATTTACAGTATGAGCACTCCAAGCCTCAATCAAATGTCATTTCTCTGTTTAGTTCATAGTAGAAACCAAACAGCTGTAGTGGAAACTGTGAGTCCTTAATACTTACACGTACATAGAGCTTATTTTTCCGCTTTAGCCACAGACATACAAGTAAGCCCTGACTGTCGGCCACTCAGTGTCCTGATGTCTTCAGTGTTGACACATTGGAGCCAAGTAAAGAGAGAAATTTATTTTATTTTACATTTGGGTTTCTTGTAGAGGGACCTGGTAGTGGAAACAGGAGTGAATTAATGTGTAACTGGGACATCTGTGCTCTGGCAGTGTAGCTGCCCCTTGGTTTTGTTACGTTAACATAGAATGTGTATTTGCTAGCGTAACAAATCTAAGGGGCAGCTACACTGTCTGTAGGTATGTACATAGAAACATATATGTATATAGAAGCATGATAGATTAGTGACTGGTTCTTCCCAGTGATTGCAGTCAATTCTATTCTGTTCATTTCTCTCCAGAAGAGGGATGAATGAATTTCTGGGGGTGTCATGTGTGGGGAGAAAATCTTTCCTTTTTTACTTTCCTTCCATCTGAATTTCAATGGTTTTATTATGTGACTGGAGGTGAGAGTTTAGACTGAGAGAGATGTTTGCATATTCCACAGTGCATCTAATCTTCTTCATTTGGACTTGATGATCTTAAGGGTCTTTTTCATCCTAATTGATTCTATGATTCATGCATGTCTCCAGCCTGTGTCCAGTAGAGTCGGTGTGCATCTGTGATAGCAAAGGGAGAGGTTAATAGTTGTTGTCAGGTAGAATATTAACGTAAAGAAACCTTTTGATACGGTGATTTTCTATCCATTTCAAAAGTTTATGTGCCCATATGGCAATATTGCACAAGTCTTGGAGGCATACCCGGAAAATGCCCACAAGGTACTGTTCATCTCCCAGGAAAGTGTTGGCTGCAAAAAAAGCAAATATGTGCCCTTTCTGTACTGTCATGGCTTATTTTTAAAGCACAGAACCCAAGTGGGAGACAGCGTGACAAACATCCTTGGTCATGTTCTGGAATTTGAGTTCAGGCTTTTGGCTGCAGCCTTTATGGATGTGCAAGGAAACGCACACAGCTCTTCTTCAGACTGCAGGGTGCATTAAACCTGCACTGGAAATGAGGCTTTTGTCATCCCAGAGGAAAGAAGATTTTCTGAATACTCAATGAATTTAATGCCATCTGTGTTGTTATCAGACAGCTGTAGGCAAAACAAAGGCATGAGTAAATGAAAAACAAACAGTATACAGTACAAATGCACTGTGCTGCTGAAATCTCTACAGACGCTTAAGGAAAATGGTTTAGTTATAGCTGGGTGGATACACCAAAATTTTATTTTCATTACAGGACAGCATAAGAATGTCTCTGCTTATTCTATTTTCTGTGAAAGCAGATACTGTGTAAGTGTTGGGGGGAAGGGACAGAAGGCAGAAGGATTGGCCAATTGTTCATTAGTCTGTCAAAACTGTCTTGACAGGCAGGGAAGGGGGAACAGCAGAGCTAGCTTTTTAAAGTGGAGATTGCTGTGTGGTACATGGATGGTGGTACTAAACCGTTCTCTTTTGGGATGTATTAGCATTCTATTCTACATGTTTTGGTGGTTTTCAGTGTGTGAGAACTTTTCTCCTGACAGGCACTGGAAGTACTTTGTCAGAATAAAGCCAAATTAAAGGAGAGAGACGGGAAACTCTGTCAACATCACCTATGCTTGGTAAGAGGCATTGGAAGCTTCTGGCATAGCAAAATAAAAAAAGATCTCCACAAACATAAAGATGGGGCTGTAACTGAGTATGTCAAACAGCAAAGTGCAGGGAATATGAGTTCTTAAGTATTTTTTTCAAAGCATTTTGAAGAAACTCTGAGGCAGGCTCTCTGTGCCATTTCTTTGGTAATATTCTTGCCATTACAGCATCAGGTTGAAATCCTTGAGCAGTCATGCGGGAGCTCCTACAGGGATAGCTAGCTAGGAGCTGTAAGACCCCATTCCCTAGCTTCTTTCTTCAATAGGTAGCAAAGATTGAGGGCCTGTTTTAGGGCACTAAATTGCTGTTATAGCATTGATTTCAATGGAGTAAAACGAGGCCCTTGTGGTTCTAGATGCAGCTCTAATATGTGGAAACCAAAGAGATGGAGCTGAGGGCAAATTTAATTTCAGTATTTTGAGAGAGGAAGGGAGTGGTACATTTGCAAATGTGAGCAACAAAAAATATTTTGAGTCAGTTACAGGACATTCAATGTCTTTATAGCAAAACTTAAGGCTTTAGCATAAATAAATTCTAATTTGTTCAGAAATTTTTATGCAAGACAAGTAAAATTAGACTTGGCTAACAATCTTATAGAAATCTCAGCATTCTCACCAATTTCAAAGGATTGGTCGTGCCCGGTTATGTTCTTGTGATAAACCACTGTTAAAGGCTGCATTGGAAAAATAAGGTAGAACTTATTTCATTGCTGACACAGAACTAATTTTATATCCAAAGCCTGATCTTAGATTTTCTATAAAGTTTAGTGAGGAAGGCATGGACAGGTTTAGTATTTTGAGCAAACCCTTAGTGGCATTTCATGAATAATTTCTGCTTTTATCATACATTTTCAAGCACAAGGTATAATAAATACTTCTGAATTCAAATGCACCCCTATCAGAAGAGGAATGTTTGTTCTATTCATCAAGCAATTCTTGTGTAAGGGGAAAACTCAAGCCACAGTTTTGCAGAGGTACAAATGCAAAGATTTGAGAAAACTATTCCAAATTTAGTGACTTTTTGCACAGGATTAGTGCTTATTTATTTACTTTTATAAATTCATACATATTCAAAACTTGTGCAATCTTGAAATACCTTTAAGCTATTTCTCTAATTTTTCAATCACAAGCTCTGCATTTAGGCACTAGTGCTTAATTGAGAATCTTATGGTGGTACTAAAGTGATTTAAATGATCACACACAGATTGTCAGCATGATGGAATTGCTTTGAAATTCACTTTTCATAAATATTTTTGCTAGTAAATAGAGTTATTCGTTTTGCATTAATATTCAAGGGGCGTCCAATCTCCCTATATCCTGTAATATAGAACTCCAGCTGAATAGTCACAGGATGATTTAAAAATAATTATTTAAGCAGCCCATTGTATGATGGAGCACAAAGTAGGATGAGATCAAGAACTAAATGTGCAGTTCCCCAGTGTCCAGAAAGCCCTTACTGACAGCAATTAGAAACACTGTCAGCAGCAACTTGCAAATGTGATTAACATGAAATGGAAACAATTTTATTAAACTAAAGATCTGATTAGCAGCTGAACTGCATAATGCAGATTTTCCAGTAGGTGTTCCAATGCTACTACAGCCTATAATTTAATGCCGCTATGAATTAATTCATTTCTCTGTGTAAATGATGTGGTATAGAAAGTTTTTATAAATCAGACATGTCCATCTTCAGAATAATTCCTAAAGGATTTATTGTTGCTGTCCAGTAGGCTCTGTTAGAAATGACTTACACAACATTAGGAAAGAAGGGAAATTGTAGCTCCTTCACACTGATGGGCATCTTGTTTTAGGAGCTTCTAGGGGAGGCATAGCAATAGGTATCACTGCCTCCCTTCCACTGTCTGCAGTGAAAACATCCACAGTTTGTTTCCAGTGTGTTTCCTTCCAAATTGCCTAGTGGAATTAAAGAAGTAAAGCAGCTCCTGTTTGAAAACTGTAAGAAATATGAGAATATGTACAAAACTAGTCAGTAAACCCATTGCTTATTTGTTTTTAAGCTGTTTGTACATTCAGAACTGTGATAAACTGAGGGGGACAGAAAATCTTAGCCAATGCTTAGTATAGTCATTGTTTTTATCTGTTCAGTCTGTATATTGGGCTTCTCTGAAGAATGTGACCTAGATACAACTCATGACATACCTGGAATCAAGCTTTTATGTAAGAATCCTTACGGATCTAGAACCACCGTGCCAAGTTTTATGGAAGCAGTGAGTGCAGACATGGCTCATGGAGGTGGGAAGACCATGGTCTAGCTTATTGAAGAGTCCATGTATAAAAACCAGTGAAGCAAGAGACCTATTTAACTTGTAATTTCTAGGCGTATTATTCCTTAACTCTTTCTTCTAGGGCTGTATTTTATACAGTTCAAAGAGAGGTCTATAACAACCAGATTTTACAATGAAAGTGACAGATCTTAACTCTTCCTGTAGCATTTCACAGAATCACAGAATGACCAGGTTGGAAGAGACCCACTGGATCATCGAGTCCAACCATTCCCACCAATCCCTAAATCATGCTCCCAAGCACCTCATCCACCCTCACCTTAAACACCTCCAGGGACAGTGACTCAACCACCTCCCTTGGCAGACTGTTCCAATGCCTAACCACCCTCTCCGTGAAGAACTTTTTCCTAATCTCAAGCCTAAATCTCCCCTGGAGGAGCTTGAGGCCATTCCCTCTTGTCCTGTCCCCTGTCACTTGGGAGAAGAGGCCAGCACCCTGCTCTCCACAACCTCCCCTCAGGTAGTTGTAGAGAGTAATAAGGTCTCCCCTCAGCCTCCTCCAGGCTAAACACCCCCAGCTCTCTCAGTCGCTCCTTGTAAGACTTGTTCTCCAGCCCCTTCACCAGCTTTGTTGCTCTTCTCTGGACTCTCCAGAGCCTCAACATCCTTCTTGTGGTGAGGGGCCCAGAACTGAACACATTTGGCCAGTTTTCTGTGGAGCTGAGGTCACAAATCATCCCAGTCTCCGTCCACATATGGGTGTGTGAGGAGGCAAAGTCCTGTTTACCATTTTGTGTAGGAAGCTGCAAGTTTCTGCGATGCATCAACCTCAAGTTTTTTTATCAGTGATGTGGGCTTTGACATACAGTAACATTTTCTTGTAGGGAATCCAGTTTTTGTTTTGTGTTTGGGTGGAAGTAGTTCATTTCCTCAGGAGGAATGAATAGAGCACTGTGCATTTGGTGTGAGCATCTCTAATCTTCACTGGTGTGTCTTCTGTCATTGTAACTGCCTCTTTTGTGAGGGAAACAATGTTCCTTTTCCAATGCCTTCTGAATTCCCTGGCTAGTGCTGCAGTTCATGCAGTTCTTCTGCCACTACTGTGTTGCCTCTGCTGCCCCTCCATTCCCCAGCACTTTCTGTGGGAAAAGAATCTCATTCCTCATTCAGAATGCTGGGAATGCAGCTCATTAGGAGCTTAGCAGCATGAATGAAGCTTGTCATTTAATTTCAGATTTAATTACAGCCCAACAAAAGATACAATTTGTTAGGGAACAAAATGAGTACACCTTTTTTTTTTACCAACTTTAGTATACTTTTTGGATATAACGTAGAAGAGCTTAAAGCTCTCACTAGAGTGGCTTTAAAAGTGATCCTGTTTCTTCTAGACATCCAACTTCATTGTGCTGCCCTCTTTCCCCATGCCATCTTTCCGCCAGAGAACCTGAAGACGATGTTTAAGGCTTATACCAAAGAGTTACTGCTATTTTCAGTGCGTGCTGGATTGTTGCCTGAGGTACAAGTGCGGGTGCTGCGTGATCACTGCAGCAAGCCCTGTACCGTCAGTGCTGATTTCCATGGAAGAAGGGAGTAGTTAGTTCTGATTGAACAGGTACTTGAACTGACTGGAAAGAGGAAACAGAGACACGCTGTTTCCATTAGAGTTATGTTAGCAGGTAAGTAAGCACTAGTACTTTCTACAAGTGCCTGTACTTATACCAGAACTATATACAGGGCTGTTTGCTGTAACTCAACAATGGGGAATGACACCAGAAAGGCTTCAGCCTGGTTTATGAAAAGCTTGAGTGATTTCTCTAAATTAAAAAATGCACTCAGCCTATGATGTCACTATGTGTTATTATCATATGTCATACTGCCTTCCCATTTTGGGCAGAACAAAAAATGGCTTCAGGCTGTAACTAAGAAGTGCCCTTATACAAATAACTTTTTTTTTAAATAATTCCTGTGAGACTTCAATTGATTTCTCTTATCTGTGGTTCAGGCTGTAGTGCTATCTTCTGGTTTTGCTAGGGCATCACTTAAAAAGCCATGATATTTATTTCCTACAGTTACCAGGCGTTTAGAGTGGAAAATATGGAGAAGTTATTTCAGCTATTTAGGCTTGGGCACAGGGTTTGGAATTGAAGCTCTTCATTTTGCCTTTGAATGTTTTATTGGACGGTTTCACAGAGTATTTATCATTTATTAACTCCTATATTCAGGAAATGCATCTGAAAGCTTTCAGTTTATAATTAAAAATCTGGAAAGGGGGATACTTGTATACCGTCAGTCTTGTTGTATGGAACATAATGGAGAGGTATATGAGATTTATCTGTAGTGTTCTGGGTTTGTATTTGAAAGTGTTGGCTGAATGCTATACACATGAGGAGAGGCAATTCTGCACGGCTTTAAGGCTCTTTTAAACAATTTTGTTGAGTTTTCCTAAAGCCAAGCAAACCTATGTACCGGATGTTGCTTTTCTAGTCTAATTTTAACTAGCGTACATTTTTCCTACGACTGGTGACCACAGCAATTCCTCCTGCCGTGTTGTTACCAGTGAGGTAGGTGAAAGGGATAGGAAGGAGCAGCTCTGCTCAGGGCTGACTCAGCTGGGCACCTTTTAGATCCTGGAAAGAGCTGCCCTGGGACTGGCCAGCACTGCTTGTTCAATCCAATGTTCCTCCCGTGGGAGGAAAGCAGTGGGGAGGGCCTGACATTTTAATGCACTTACTGTAAGGTATTTGGAGTAAGGATCTTTGCAATTACTTTGATAGATTTAAAACAGACAGTGGCTTTCTGGAAGTTCTAAGTCTAAACAGGCTTTTAATACATAAAGCCTAGTTTTCACTTTATTGACCGTTTTAAAATGTGATTTAAAACATTGCTAAGTAATTTGTCCTAGATACAGCTACCCTGTTCTCGGCTTACATTAACTACAAAGCTCAGCGTGTGTCTTGGTGCTACTGCCTGCAAGGCATTATCTAGGCGTGTTTGATGGGGAATTACATACCCTGGAAAGAAAATTAATAAAGACATCTCCTTTCATCTCTCAAATTTTCTCCCTAGTTCTTCCTGTGATTAAAAAGAAAATATTTTAATATATGCAAACCTAACTCCTAAAATTATGCAGCCCGTCTTTTTTGTGATGTCCGGGACTTCAGTAACTCAAGCAACCCATGGGAGAGTAGTGGCAACTTTTGTATTCTCTTCTTTTCCAGATGAGTTGGACAAGGGTAAATAGGTACAGAGGTCTGCAAAGAAGGGCTTTTTTCGAAGGGAACCTTTCAGCTGCAAACCATTACATCACCCACTTTAAAGAGCTGCTCAGCCCAGCAGCTCTGGGAGAGCTGAGGGGGTGGCCCTGGGGAGTGGCTCATCAGATGCCAGCGGTGTGCTACAGCTTGGGATACTGGGTGGTGTTACTTGCACATGGGAACTGGAGAGGAGGACCAGGGGATGTGTATTGCATTTACAAAACACTCGTGGCTCAGTAATGCTAGAGAGCTGGCAGGAGGCTATGAAAAAAAGTGTATATATTCCATCCTTTAAGAATCCTTTGAGAATTTAGGAAGATTTTTTTTGTTGCTTTTCCTTGTGGAAGTACAACCACATTCTCACAGAATGCTGTGCTCTCTTTTCATGACTCGAAATACGTCTCCTGCAGTCCTTTGTTTGAGGACTTAACACCAGAATGTAAAGCTTGCCTATCTTAAGATCTGTGATGAAATGCTACTTCCATTACTTTTGATACATGAGCTTTATCCAGTTTGTTCACTGTGGCATGGCTTTAGTAAGCATGCACCTGGGCATGATAAGTAAATTCTTTCCTAAATTATAAAATAATCTGTGTTCTGTACAGGCAAAATTAAGATTTTTTTTCCCCCTGAAGTATCTTACCCTTTTCTTGTATCTCCTTGGATAAAACTTTCCTTTTTGATGAACACCTTTTCTTATTCTCATTCTCATATAGACTGGTGAACCCTCTTTCATCTGCTGTTGTTGCTTGGTACACCCATAATAATTTTAAGGTTCAAAATCCCAGCAAAACCATTGTTTTCTTTTTAAAAAAAGCTTCATTTATAATAATTTTGTAACATCCCTTTACAATAAAGCTTCTCCAGATTTCTGTATGCATGGATGCTGTGTACAGAGTACAGATTAACCTGTGAATTTCTAAAGGGAAAGAAGGAAGAAAATTTTTGTACACAGTTAAGGGTGGATCCAAGTAAAAGCATAATAAACTGAAACTGAATGTCATCAGTAAATGACTATGTGCTACCATGCTTAAATCCACTTGTGACTATGTTACATTCCTCTTCAAACTATTTATTTCTACTTGAGATTAATCACTGAATTAATCAATGTTCAGTTTTACATTACTCAAGAGGAGAGCAAGAGTACAAATTCACACTGAGCTTAGATGTGGTCAGTGTTCTGAATTATTTAGAGGCAGCTGATGAGTTTCAGCCACTTTCATTGCCTGGGAGGATAACATTCTGTATTACTGATGATGTGAATGCCTTCATGTGTTTACTTTTTTCTTATATATAATCTTTCATGGTTTAAAACAGGTATTGAACTCTGATACATTTAGTGTTACTTTGAGAGAGATGATTGAGGAGCTGCCGGAGTAATTGCTGTGCCAGAGCTGCAGAGTAATTGGCAGCAAATAGGTTCTGTAACTCCCAGCCATCAAAAATCCTGTTGTCAGCAGGGATCCTTGAAATATAAATTTACCTCTAAACACACATTTAATGGTTTGAAGAAAAAAAGAGTACCTTGTGGAATATCAGGCAGGCCCTGTGTAACGGCAGTATATGAGCAGTTATGTGAGGAAAGCGAGACAGGGTTGGAGGGCCAGAGTCTGAACCCCCCACAGTCCCTCATCTCTCCTGATGAGGAGCCCGTAGCCAGCAGGGCTGAGCACCTTGGGATGGAGAGCCCAGAAGAGCTGCTGTGGCTCCAGAGGTGGGATGGCATGGGAGCGTGAGGCATGGGACAGATGACTGAAGGATGAGGAGGCGATGTAAGGTCTTGTTAAAAGTGGGAATAATATCTCATGTGTGGTGGAAGCAAAAGATGAAATGGAATTAAGTTCACTTTTTATTGTCATACTCTAATTACCAGTAGCTGTCATACACTTTTGCTAATTAATAAAGGGTCTAAAGTGAAAGAGGGCGAAGGCAGTTCTGCCATCCTGTTGGAGGTAGAAGGAAGAAAAAGATAACTGAGCTCACAGATAAGGTGTAGCTTATATCATCTGCAAAGAATCTATTTGTAAATGTTGAAAAATAAAAAGGAGCACAGGTGGTGTGGAAGAAAATGCTGTTTTGTGGCAAACTAATAGATGTGGGTAGCTACAAAGAGCTCCAGCAACTGGGGTAAAAAATAATGCCATACAACTTGGAGAGGATGTAGGAATTAATTTTAAAAGTAATTTGTGTGGGAAAGAAAATAGCTGTAGGAATCCATTAAAATACTATCTGTACTAATAAATCTTTACTGTATGTTATTAGCATTTTGCATGTCTTTTTGAGGGGAGGTGATGTTTCAAATACAAAGACAACTCTGCAAGTTGATATTATAAAATGGGGTTTTGCCTTTTCTTGGAATTTTTTTGTGAGCCTGAAAAACATGGATCTCTGGTAAAGGAATCCCATTTTCTGCCTAAGCAGAAGCATCAGTTCTAAGAAAGCTCTTCGCTAGAAAGCGAAGCTGAGTTTAAAACAGGGCAATGAGCTGTCAGGGAGCTGTGTGTACAGCATGCAGCCTGGCCATTATTTGACAATTCCTACAAAATAAACTAGGAAAGAGAATCTACAGCTGTGTATGTGCTGTCAGTCTGTAATCATTAATAGTGACTTCTCTTCAACAGTGACAAGAAATCTGTTTAAATTATATCACCTAATAAATACATTGAATGTGTCAAATTGAAGGTGTTGGGGCTTGGGTTTGGTTTTTTTCATCTTTTGGGGAAGAAGGTAAAAACACACGGTAAGCTTTCCTACCCATGCGGCAAGTGCATCTGTCTCATTTGAGATCTTGCACAGAGTTAAAAATACCTGTTGCTGCATGTACAAGGACCAGGGATCCAGGCTCCTCTGTACTGTGACACCTTGCAGCCAGAGTAGCAAAACTTTACACGTCTCATGTAGATGGTCACTAGGAACACAATATGCTTACTGGCACACAGGTTACAGCCTAATGAGAGGACAGGGAGCAAGCAATCCAGCCTCTGTTGCTGAGCAGAGTTTGATTTTAGTTTTGAAGTAAGCAGCCAAGCAGCTTCACAACTGTTGTGCTTTCTGGCACCGATGTTGTCGCTTGGTGCAGCTCCTTCTGTTACTTATCTTATGGTCTGGCACCACAGTAACTAAACCTTCAACAACAGCTCATTGCAGCAGAAACGTGCTCTGACGTATGCCACCAAAAATAACAAATGGTGCACAGTCTGTATAACAGCATACAAGAAATGACCAGAAAGATAACGAATGTCTAGAAAGCTGTTTCCTGGTCTCTCCCTGATAGATGGAGGCAGTTCTGTTAAATGAGAACTCAGAGGGAATACGAAGGGAAAGAATCATAGAATCATAGAATCACCAGGTTGGAAGAGACCCACCGGATCATCAAGCCCAACCATTCTCACCAATCTCTAAACCATGCCCCTAAGTACCTCATCCACCCGCACCTTAAACACCTCCAGAGAAGGCGAGTCAACCACCAACCTGGGCAGACCCTTCCATTGCCCAATGACCCTTTCAGTGAAGAATTTTTTCCTTATGTCAAGCCTGAATCTCCCCTGGCAGAGCTTGAGGCCATTCCCTCTTGTCCTGTCCTCTGTCACTTGGGAGAAGAGCCCAGCTCCCTCCTCTTACAACCTCCCTTCAGGTAGTTGTAGAGAGCAATGAGGTCTCCCCTAAGCCTCCTCTTCTCCAGGCTAAACACCCCCAGCTCTCTCAGCCGCTCCTCATAAGATTTGTTCTCCAGCCCCTTCACCAGCTTTGTTGCTCTTCTCTGGACTCACTCCAGAGCCTCAACATCCTTCTTGTGGTGAGGGGCCCAGAACTGAATACAGTGTTCAAGGAGTGGTCTCACCAGTGCCGAATACAGAGGGAGAATAACCTCCCTGGACCTGCTGGTCACGCCGTTTCTGATCCAAGCCAAGATGCCATTGGCCTCCTTGGCCACCTGGGCCACTGCTGGCTCATGTTCACTCGCTGTCGACCAACACCCCCAGGTCCTTCTCCTCCAGGCAGCTTTCCAGCCAGGCTTCTCCTAGTCTGTAGCTGCACAGGGTTGTTGTGCCCCAAGTGCAGGACCCGGCACTTGGCCGTGTTAAGCCTCATGCCATTGGACTCTGCCCAGCAGTCCAGCCTGTTCAGATCCCTTTGGAGCCTCCCGACCCTCCAGCAGATCCACACTTCCACCCAGCTTAGTGTCGTCTGCAAACTTGCTAAGGGAGCACTCGATGCCTTCATCCAGGTCATTGATAAAGACATTGAACGGAGCTGGACCCAGGACTGAGCCCTGGGGAACCCTACGTGTCACTGGCCTCCAGCTGGAGTGAACTCCATTTCCCACCACTCTCTGGGCCCGGCCATCCAACCAGTTTTCCACCCAGAGGAGTGTACGCCTGTCTAGTCCAGAGGCCGACAGTTTCCGAAGCAGAATGCTATAAGAAACTGTATCAAAGGCTTTACTAAAGTCCAGGAAGACCACATCCACAGCCTTTCCCTCATCCAAGAGTCAGTCACTTGGTCATAGAAGGAGATCAGGTTAGTTTGGCAAGACCTGCCTTTCGTGAACCCATGTTGACTGGGCCTGATCACCCGGTTCTCTTGCAAGTGCTTCATGATCGCACTCAAGATCACCCGCTCCATGACTTTCCCTGGTACTGAGGTCAGACTGACAGGCCTGTAGTTCCCCGGATCCTCTTTGTCCCCCTTCTTATAGATGGGCACGACATCAGCCAGCCTCCAGTCCAGCAGAACCTCCCCAGTCATCCAGGATCGCTGGAAGATGATGGAAAGGGGTTTGGCCAGCACATCTACCAGTTCCCTCAAAATTCTTGGGTGGACTCCATCCAGCCCCATAGACTTGTGGGCATCTAGCTGGGCAAGCAAGTCTCTAACCACCTCCTCTTTGATCGTGGGAACCTTGTTCTGCTCCTCCAGCCCCTGAGGTTGTGCACAGAGGGAACAACTTTCCTTACTAATAAAGACTGAAGCAAAATAGGCATTGAGTACTTCAGCCTTGTCTTCATCCCCTGTTACTGTTGTTCCCTCTGTTTTTTTTTTATTTTCTTTCACAGACTTGGCCAATCTGATTTCTAGTTGGGCCTTAGCCCTCCTGATTTTTTCCCTGCATGTTCTCGCTTCCTCCCTATAGTCCACCCAGGATGCCTGCCCCTTCCTCCAAAGGTTGTAGACCTTCCTCTTCCTATTGATGTCTCTCAGGACCTCCCTACTCAACCATGCTGGTTTCTTACCCTGCCAGCTGCTTTTCCATAACTTGGGGACGGCTTTCTCCTGAGCTGCTAGGAGTTCCTTCTTGAAGAGCTCCCACCCTCATGGACTCCCTTGCCCTTAAGCAGCGCCTCCCATGGGACTTTTCTGACCAGCCTTCTGAACAGCCCAAAGTCTGCTCTCTGAAAGTTGAGCATGACTGTTCTGCTAACCTCCTTCTTCATCTCACCCAGCACTGAGAACTCTATCATCTCATGATCGCTTTGCCTCAGGCATCCTCCAACCCTCACATCCCCCACCAGTCCTTCTCTGTTCACAAACAGCAGGTCCAGGAGGGCACCGTCCCTTGTCGGTTCGCTCACCAGCTGTGTGAGGAAATTGTCTTCCACACACTCCAGGAACCTCCGGGACTGCTTCCTTTCTGCTGTATTATACTCCCAGCCTATATCTGGGAAATTGAAGTCTCTCACAAGGACTAGAGGTAGCGATCTTGAGACTACTCTCAGTTGTTTGAAGAAGAGCTCATCAGCTGCTTCTTCTTGGCTGGGTGGTCTATAGCAGACTCCCATCACAATACCTGCCTGCCCATGGACTCCTCTGATTTTCACCCACAGGCACTCAGTCCCATCCTGATCATAGTCCAGTTCGAGGGTATCAATGCCATCTCTAACATAGAGGGCTACCCCACCTCCTCTTCTGCCCTTCCTGTCCTTCCTAAAGAGTTTATACCCCACCATGGGGACGCTCCAGTTGTACAAGTCATCCCACCACGTCTCCGCAATGGCAACGACATCGTAGTCTCCCTGCCCTACCACAGCTTCCAGCTCCTCCTTCTTATTTCCCATGCTGCGTGCATTAGTGTAAATGCACTTCAGCTGGGCTGGCAAACCTACAGCCCTCATAATAAGGTTTCTTCCCAATTGGGTGGTCCTTGGCTTAACTAAGGCCACAGTGCCAGTTTGCTGCTTACCATCCCCAGCTGCACTCACCCCCTCTTGCTTAGTGGTGATATACCGGCAGGTGTTGCCAGCACACCACCCCTTTGCCTCTGAAGTCTCACCTCCAGGCTCACTCCCATCTGGCCTGGCCTCCATCCCCTCCCCCCTCACATCTAGTTTAAAGCTCGATTTATGAGCTTAACTAGATTTTTAGAGAGGGCTTTAGTCCCCCTTGGAGACAGGCATGTCCCATCCCTAGTAAGAAAGCCTGGGCGTGTGTGGGCCTCCCCATGATCAAAGAACCCAAAGCCCCTCTTCTCACACCAGTCCCTGAGCCAGTTATTAATCAATTTCTTCTTCCTCACTTCTTGCTGCTCATTCCTTAATATTGGAATGGAGCCAAATACTACCTGTGCCCCAGAGCCCTCCATCATTCTCCCTAGAGCCCTGAAGTCCCTCTTAACAGCTTTAGGCTTTCTATGCTCCATGTCTTCATTGACAACTTGAAATACTAAGAGCAGGTAGTAATCTGTATCCTTGACCAGGGACAGAAGTTTTCTAGTAACGTCCCTCACTGATGCTCCTGGCAAGCAGCAGACCCCCTTTGGAGCGGGTCTGGTCTGCAGATGGGACCCTCCATTCCTTTAAGAAGGGAATCCTCCAAGACTATCACCCTCCTTTTTTACAGAGGATGTTTGTATGACTGTCTCAGGATGGCAGAGCTTTGGAAATGTTTCCAGGCTGTGGGTGCAGTCCCCTTCATCCTTAGGAATGGGGTGCACCTGCAGCACCTCATATTTGTTCCCCAGGGGCATCTGGAGGTTAGTTGCCTGGGTGGGGGAGCAGGTTTCCTTTTCCGGACAGGAACCTGCTGCCATTCCCCATCTCTGTCTCTCCCAGCCTTGCAGCTTACCGGTGGGTGATGCTCAGCTTCACTGGCTCCGGCAGCCTGTGAGAGGGCCCTGCTCCACTCATCTGTCTCCCTCTCTGATGGTCCATAGCCTTTCCACTTCTTTCCTCAGCTCTTCCACCATATGAAGGAGTTCCCCCACCCAAGCACAGCTTCCACAGGTGGAGCCAGTGCCAAAGGCGTGAGCCGCTGTGGGAGGGGGGCACTGCCTGCAGCCCAGGGTCTGGGTAGCTGCATGTGCCCACTGGGGCTCCATCTGGGTGGCAGCTTCCATCATGCTTGATCATCTTTTGACGGGTAGCCACCATTCTGGTCCCTTCTGGCCATGCTCCAGCCCCTTTCTGGCCCTCCAACCCCTCTCTGTGCCCTCCGAGTAGCAGGGTGCTGTTTCACTTAATAAAACTCTCAACCAGAATGTCTTAACATACATCATAACATCCTTTGTACAGACTCCTTTTCTCTGGGAGAGAAGCAAGTGACTTAACTACCACTCCATTTCCCTTATATAAAAGGTAGGTGTGTATTGTGAGAAAGGAGACTGCAGATGTCTTGCTGATTCGAGTAATCATGATTTTCACAGGAGAAAAGCGCACCTTTGTTACTTCTATTGCTGTCTAAGGCTTGTCAAAGGCTACTACAGCACCAAAGAGGTGTTTATGTACCTTTAGTCTGCTCCTCTGAATGAGTACAAGGTGCCTGTGGTAAGTCCTCTAAACTCACGGGAAGTTCCTGCTGTGGATTGTCCTGCCACAGTCTTGTTGTGAAATCTGAGGCTACACAGAGTACTCCCAAGAGGTATTCATGCAGGGCATCAACCCGAGTGAGGCACCGGGGAGATCTTGCTTTGTTCACTTCCCAACTTCAGCAGCACGATAAGGGTCAGGAGGTACACTGGCGCTCATAGAAATAAATCTCTTAAATAAGAAAATCAGAGGGATTCTACCTTCCTCCTCAAATAGGATGCTTTCTCCAGTAACTGTCACCCATTTCTTTTAGTGCTGATCTCATACTTCTGTTATGAGCTTTAGTAATCTTCTGGGAGTTTAGCTGCTAGCAGCATTCTGGCCTTTCACTTAAAAGAACATCTAACCCTGTGTTGCAAGTAAATGGCTGAAAGAAGACCTAAAAGCTGACACTTGAGTCCTTTAGATAGGATTCTTGTATGGATTGTTCAGACGAAGTGCTGGAGCTGCTTCTTTTTGTCCTATCGTATTTCTCAGATGTAAATTTTATCTAATTCAAGTGAAAGAGGTGGTTTGATAATTTCTAGTTTTTACCTGCAAAGCCTATTTGCATTATCCTGGAAACCCAAACAGGTCATCTATAACTAATATATCCTGCAGTTTTCAAGAAATCATTTGTATTTCCAAGTGTGCTTTCGCATAGCTGCTGAAAGAGCAGAGTTGCAACTAAAAAGTTATCAGCTATCAGGGTTTATATCACCTATCTGGATTTTGCTGTATAATTGAGAATTCAATGCAGCTCTTGCTGAAGAAAGAGGGAGTTTTTCAAGTTGCATTGAGATTTCCTACATGCTTCAAATAACCACAGCTAAAAGCATCTAGTGTGTTTGTACTGAAGCAAAGACAAGCAGTGTTTTTTTTTCTTTATTTTCCAGGTCAGTGGTTCCTAGAATAATAATGTATGGTTGAACACACAGCTTCATTTCCAGAAAGATGATATTGCAGCTTCAATGTTTAACAGTAGGACACTGTACATTCTAGCTTCAATGCAGGGCTGTTGCTACTAAATTAAAATAGTGCAGCAGCAGCCTGTTAACACAGCAGCGTGTTTATTCATGGACTAAATTCAGCCCCTCCTACTCTAGCACAAAACTGGTCAGTGCTTCTCAAAAAAAGGAAAAATCTTTGAATCTATGCAATATATCAGATCTCCATCCATCTTCTACCTGTAGGGTGGGTGGAAGTAAATGATACCAGATGAATAAATTCTTCCTGATTCATGCCAACTGTCTCTTGGTCTGCAGCGTTGCTCCCTTCCCTGAATGTGATGGAAACTGACTCAGTTGGCATCTCAGACTCTGCCTCAATCTCATTAGTGTGAATCTGGGAAATTAGTAAGAGTCCTTGGAGTAAAGTAGCATCTCTTATGAAGCTGGTAGAAGTATACACATTTTTCCTTGTGATTTTTAAACTGAGGCTTGGAGCATTTAAAGTTGACTGCTTCATTTCAAACTCTCAACACACTGTAGGACTACTAAAATTATAGAACATACTAATTTCGTAATGTGTTTCCTGAATTTCCATTTTTGTCCTTTAATCTTACACCAGCTGCAGCTACACGTTGTTTCCTGGTACACGGTAACCAGCATGACTTTTTGAGCTTTTCTAGAGAGCTGAGATTGAAACCTCTGTAACTTTACCCTTCCAGAGATGCTTGTCATTGAGCTGTATGCATACGAAGTGTTTGGAGATTCTTGATGATAATCCCCAAAGAATTTATCTTGTGCAATGTCTCAAATAATAATTCCGAATATACAGAGTTCTTGCATCCAGGCTGTGAAACTGGAAAAGAAATCAAAAGCCTGAACCTTTCCATGCTGTAGCAACAATAAGCCCTGTCGGAAGGTGCTACAGAGAGAAACAAATTTCTGATTGCAATCTGCTGTACAGAGCCCTTTCTTCAGGGAAGGTGCAAGGCGTAGTGCTAGGAAATCCCAAGTCCTACTAACTTACTTTAAAAGACACTTCATTCTTTTTTTTCATTTTTCTCCACCATAACTTATTCATTTGCATTAAATGGGATCCATTCCATTACCCCCAAGAACAACTAATAATTTAATCTGTAATAAAGTCTCACTAAACCCCACACTTTATTATACAGTATAATCTTGGAATAGGAGATGGAGCGCTCTCAACCATTTTTGCTTAATAAGCATTTGGGAATGGCAACAATCCTAAGGGAAAAGATAGTCTGTGGCAAATGGCTTGAGAGATCTGGAAAAAATACATTAGTTTGGTCTGTTCCTTGCATGCACTGTCTGTAAGTTGATTCATTACTATAGTAAAAAGTTATGCTGTAGTTTCTTAGAATGCTTATGGTAGGACACTGAGAGTGAAAATGGAATGCGTATGCAGGAGTTTCATCAATTTGTCCATTTTAATTCCATTTTCTTAGGAATTTTTCATATTCATAACTAATCTGAAAAATATAGACAGGCTGACTTTTAATTAAAAATAGGTAGCATTGCCATTATTCCTTTACATGGGGAAATTAGATGCTGATTTCACGCTGATTTAACATTGCTCCTGCAGTCTGCTCTTATAACTGACATTTCTGCCTTTCCTCTGGGTATCCAAACCCAGTGTCTGAACTAATCAAGAACGGCTGAACATTGAACGATTTGGGCATTCTGGAATGAAGTAGGCATATTCCAACTCAGAAATAAATGAATAGAGGACATGTTAATATTATCACACACAGTTAAAGATCCATGCATACTGATTTATAGAAGAGAAAATAAAATGCCTGGTTTGCTAAAGCAACTTTTAATCTCATTTTTCAAGGTCTCGGGATAGGCAGCGTACTGATATTGTTGCTGACAGCCACCAGTAATCTCATGGAGCAGTATAACTTCAAACATGACGGAATACCAAAGCAAATTCTGTGTGCCCGAGTAAACAATTTTTCTGATGGGGTTTTTCGTTGCACACTGTGTGAATCTGTTTATGTTTGAAACAGAGGGGAAACATTACAGGATAGGACATTCCACTTTAGAAGTGGAATAATTAATGCAGATTATATTTTATATACATGTGTGTGTAAGTGTGTATAATATAAGGTGGTTGGGGGAGCTTGAGGGTGGGGTGAATTGCTTTTTATTGTATTTTTAAGGAACAGTTGGTGTATCTCCCATCTCTGCACCTGGGGGCATTTTTAAATTGATCTTTTTCTTCTCTTGTTTGTCATGAAACACACTAATAAATAATGCACTGTCCATTAAATTTGCTCAAAATGCAGTCTCATAATAATCACTCCAACAGAACTTCCATGTTCTCATTTTATTGATTCACCTCATCTTGCAGCTGTGGACTTGGCTTTGCCATGTAATTTGCTGGAGGTCAGCTTTGTTGAGCGCTCTGTTCAAAGACAATTAATCTCACTTTGTTAGCAGTAGTACTGCGTAGTGGAATTACCTGCTCTGGTAGAGACCAATTCAGTGAAGGAGGGAGGAAGTTGAACTTGGATATTCTGACTGCCGATGTTTTATTCTACCTAAATGCTGTCCCCTCATGTAGCTCTCTTATTTTCAAGTACTTGTAGTTGGGGGATTTCAGTCGTTCTTGGGGTTTTTCCCAAGCATATAAGCAGACCATGTATGCTTAAAAGAATTCATCAGCTGGAATAAAGCGTAAGGGTGCAAAGTGGGAGTTGGAGGAGTGAGCAATAATATTGCTCCACGCTCACAAAGGGCCTTAACTTTGTGTAAGATGATGTTTAGCCCAAAGTTTCCTCAGTCAGTCTTAAGTTTAAAAGTCAAAAAAGTGTCTTTAGTGCATGTCTCTTTCTCTAACAGCACCACTGGGTGCTTTCACAAGTTCTGTAGAGCTGTTAACCTTTAAAATAGATTCCTTTTAAGTGTCATTTCTTCTTCACACTCACTATTGGCTAGTTTACAGCTCAGAACACTGACTCTACGTTTTTCCATTGTAACTTCTGAGTGTCACCATGCTGAGCTGAGAAAGGCCCTTTTTGGTGTTAGTGGAAACCTTCTCCTTTCACTCTGAACGCTCTTATCGCCCCATGGATTTCTTCTCAAAACTTCAGCTGCAGCAGGTGCAGGAAGCAGTACTGACACGGGGTAACCCTCGCTCGCCGATCTGTATTTATAGCTATCAACACATTGGTGATTCTTTGCTCTTTTCTATGAAATTATCAAAAGTGAATAAAACTATGATGTCAGTATTAGAAAGGGACTTTGTCACGTGAATGTTGTGCTGTACTTCTCCCACCTGTTGTAACTGCTGCATTTATAGTTCCCTGGGGTTTAGCTACCACAGATATACACAGCTGAAAATACCTCATGAGTGATGTGTAAGAACTCTGAGAATGTGATGCCTTACTGGATATGTGGGGATAAAGTCCCCTAGACTATTCTTAGTTTCATTTTCCTATGAAGCATTGCCATCTTTGTTTGCGTTTTGGGGGGTTTGGTCAGTCTTGGAACCCTAAGCTCTTTCTCTTCTGTGCTGGCCTGCTTCTCCGAGGCAGTGGAACAGACGCTAGTAAAACCAGATGTTTGGTAAGGGTTACAATCCTCCCTGCAACGCCTTTGCCTCCTGTATGATTTAACTTGGTTACAGACACCTGAAATCTCAGAGAACCTGGTTCCCCTGGATGACAGATACTGTTTTCTATGTGAACAGATGTCTTTGCTTACACTGAGGAAAGAAGATTTTTGAATTATATAACCAATAAAATATAAACAGATTTTTTTTCCAAGTGCTTTTCTAGAAGGATAATGAAATGAAGGAGGATAACTACATTGAAGATTGTTTGTCCTGTAGATGTTGTAAAAGGCTTTGCGGTCAGTTCCTTTTGGGCTCAGCGTGTGCCATCTTGTGGACAAGTCACATTATATCTGAGGTCTTGAGACAAATATTTAAAGATCATGATATTTTGTGTGTTTGCATGTGATAAAATTGCTTAGTTGTGCCAAATGTAAAATAGCACATATTTGTAGCTCAATACAAACAATCCCTCATCTTGGACGCTGATTTTGTAGTTGAAGTTACTTGAGTTTGCTTGGTTCTTTTGAGGAAGCTGAGTTTCTTTTGCCAGGGTGTGAATCACCTGTTACCACTTCTAAAACTACCAAATGTAAAATTCTTTGTAGTCATCTTCTTAATTAAGTTTAAATCAATGACCTAGGATTATGGTGATCTGGGAACAAATCAGAAATAATTCTGAGAAACGTCAAAGTAGCATAATTGATACAATCTGATAATATTAAAAAGAATATATTTTTAGAAATTTTCTTGCTTCAAGAATGAAAGTAAGAATAGTCTTCTTGGAGACATAAGCAGCTTGTACAAATATTTTTTGTTTGAAATTAAGGTATCTATACAACTTAGTTTGATTCTTTCTTGGTAGAAAGCAAGTAACAACTATTAAGACATTCTTTAGCGACTGAAAATTTCCAAAAGCAACAAGGATCTGTTTTATACGAAAGCCTCTAAGCTCTCCAACATTTGTCAAAATATGATGCTTGCTGAATAAGATCACTTCCCCTTTCATGCAGAGATAAGAGATTAACAGATGTTGTCTCATATAAGTCCTTTAGAGATAGCCCATTGCCCATTTCTTCTGAAATCTAAAATAAGGCAAGCTTATGTTAAATGTTTCCAAAAACAAGTCTGTAAAAAGTAAAACATAGATGGTTACAGAGGTGAAGCTTTTGCTGTTAGCTTGACAATAGCTTGAAAATAGCTTGATTCTATTAGGAAAAAGCCTCAAAGACATCAATCTAATTTAAAATCTAATTTGAACTCAGTTAGCAGCAATTTTATGTTTACAAAATTACTGTAATTTAAATTTGATTTAATGAATAAAAATTGCTGGACATCTGAAATGGTATCAACCACATGTTGATTAAAGGAACTTTCACGTTCATTATGCTGATAGCTCTGTCCTGCACATAGGCAGAGCCATTTCTAGCTTTAGAATAGATGTTCTTGTTAATTGGTCATGCAGAAATTCTGGAAAGGTGGCTGATTGATAAGGTTTCCCTCTGTTCGTGTATACCAGTGCTACAGAGGTGTAAGCAGCCTCTGGTAAGAGCTTTGTCACAGCACATTGCCTGGTACTGCTGCAATACTGAACGCTGTGAGGGCCAAAGCAGCTGGGTCAGAGGGCTCTGCTGTTGAGACATACAGATGTGGGGAACGGAACTGGTAAGAAAACTCATGACTTGCTAAGCAAATATCTGGGAGCAAATCCAAGTGATGCAGGTATTTGACAATACTAACACCACCCATCTGTAAGATGATAAATGAGGTCATGCTCTTTGCGGTAATAATAAGGATCTGTGCTTGCTGACCAATATTGAGAAGTTATTTATGAGCTGGACTAAATTGAGCCATGAATTTGTGAAGCAGCATTTTATTTTTAGTTATGGTAGATTCTGTTCTGGATGTGGCACGGATCACATGATTTTGCTGCACGACAAGTTCAGGAGGAGCTGCAGATACAATCAAGACCTGCAGAATCTATGCCTTCGGCAGATCAGCCAGCTCTCAAAATCTCAAAGTGCTTTCAGCTATAGTGTGAGGGTTTCTGTTCACTTAGTTTTACTGCTAGTGTTTGTCTGTAAGGATAGTCAGTTGTTTACTGACTGTCTTGCTTGTCATGAGAGATTAGTCTGAAAAGACAGAGGACTCATTTCTGCTGAGGAGTGTCCTGAACATTTGGTGCCCATATGTAACAAACCACTTAAGGCTGCCAGGATATTTGGTGAAGTTCTTTATTTGTGTGTAGCAATGAACGATGAGATTGTGTTTCACCACAATTAGTCATCGTTTCGGTAAATGGGTATTAATCCTCACATTGCTATCACTGTTTTGGCTTGGTAGCTATGACGCTTGTGCTGATTTTGTCCCCAGATGGTGAGCTTCCTGGTTTGCTGTTTCCTGCAGACAAGCATTATCAAGCGACAAGGTATGATATGTAACATCTAAGTTTCTGGAACAGGAACTGGTACCTTCCCAGCTGAGGCTGTTGGCCTTGTAATTTATGTGTGGACTTAAGAGATTCGCTGAAGGACCTTTAATGAAAACTGTCCTGTCAGAGGTGGAGAACTGAAACATTAAACATTACATCAAATCTATTCTTAAATCATGTAACTTAAATTAGAACAAGTAGAGATTATAAACCAAAGCAGAATTCAATAGCAGTAACGTCACAATCGCCAGACTGCAGCAAGTACCACTAATGCTAAGTTCAAATGTTTGTAGCATGAAGTGAGAGGAGCATAAGAAAACAAACAGTTACTGACATCTGGCTTTGCACATAAGGCTAGTGCTGCTGGGAACAGAGTTTCAGAGAAGTTGATATTTGAGGCCTAAGGAAAGCCTAGATTGTAATACAACAAGGTTGTAATAATTCTGGTGTCCATATGGCAGCAGTGTGAAAGATTACGGTTACATTATGCACAAGAGACTACTGTATCATTCCTTACTAGCTTCAGATCCACAGAGCTGGATCAAAGCTGTTGATTAAAATAAGTCCAGCTACTGCCTTAAGCAATCAATAGGAATTTGGATCGGTGGTTTCAGTGGTCAGATACAACATGAGCCAGCAGAGATGATTTACGGCCAAGACTTGGCCAAACAGTAGGCGTCATTATTCCAGAGAAAGGGTGAGAAAATGTGATTTTGGCACCACTTCATTCAGCAAAGGCATCATGGCCATTGAAATCATGCTTCAGTTCTGTCTATAAGAAATATAATCAGCAGCTTTGTTCTTAAAATCGTATCCTTCCTGTACTCTGTCAAGGGAGTGGGAAGATGAATTTGAAGGGTAAGTGGCTGGAGAAACATAATTTTTCTCTCTGTTTCCTGATGGCATTATTAGACAATCCATCAAATAATGGATGAATTAATAGGGACAGACCTACAATTTTTAAATGCGAAGCTCTTCTATCATGACCATTTTGGTTTGATTGTTTATGCTAGGAGAACTAGTACTGGCAGTCAACGGTTATCCTACTTGTAATTCTTTACATGAAGTGCCAAGTGTTCTGGGAAAAATCTATCATTACTGCTTTTGACTACACACCACTGTGTCGCTCTCTAGGGGAGATTATATGATTTACATACTTAAATGTTTTGCTCTAGAGTGAAATAGTGTTTTGCAATCTGACTGCTGTTATTAGCATTTACAATGATCAAATAAGAGGCTGGGACTTGGTAATTAAGAAGGAAGCAATACTAAAAGAAGGACAGTGAAGTATTAATATTAAAGTTTGGATTAACTTAGCAATTCTGTCAAGCAATTGCAATACTGGGGGATCATTTGCAGTTTCAGACTTGATAGGCTAATTCTGTTTCATGTAACAAATCCATTAATATTCCAATCTTCCACAAGTATATTGCCCCACGTATTACCAACTTGTGGATGAAAGAAATAAGTAATTTTTCCTTAATGGTTGTGCTAAGCAAGACACATACAGTGAGGAGGGTACACACTTGGGCAAGGATGGCAAGAGGATGGCAGATGTTTAGTATCAGGAGCTGTTTGATAAACTAAGCTTCACTGGGAAGAGATGCAGGCTCTGACCCCATTTGTGGAGGCAGGGAAGCCCACCTCCATGTATCTACTTTGTACATGGATAAGCTCTAGGGTTAGGAGTTTCCTACTTGCCATGATGTCAGTAAATGGGCAGCTGCAGCCTTAAAAGAGAAAACAGCACCTGCCAGGAAAAGCTCAGCCTCCAAACTACCTCACCAGGGAGCACCAGGCAGAAGTGTCTGAGTGGCTGCTATGGAGAGACCTGAGAGCAATTTAAAAAGCTCAAAACTTTTGAGCAGTTCACTGGAAGAAAATGGGAACTGAGAAAGAAGATGGTTTGCTGTAAGATATCATATGTCTGAGAGCTGACTGAGTCATCATTTATCTGTCATGAGGGTTTATTTGGGGTTTTTTCCCTATCAGTTCTATACTAGTGTGGAGTAATAGTTTTGTTTCGATCATGAACCTAAGTGCTGGTACTGTCAGTCATGGGGTATTTATCTTTGCAGATTAGTTCTGAAAGGCAGGGCTCTGTTCTTGGGGGGTGGGGTGAGGGTGGGGTGTGTTTCAATTTTTTCCCCCCTACCCCCACCACCCTACACAGAATTTATTCAGGCTTAAGTGGTTCCTTTAGCTATTGCTCCTCTGCCCAACAGGCTTGGAAAGAACGAAATGAAGGTTCTCTTGAACTAAAGTTAATTGAGTTAACTTAAAGAAGACAGAATTATTACATGGAAGTATTTTTCTGTCAAAATGTAGCTCTTTCCTATCCTAATTACTTTGACCCATGAAGCATTTGGCAGATTTTTTTTTTAAAACATAAATTAATATTTATCAAATCAACTGATATGCTGCCCTAGTCTTTATTAGATCTCTAAGCCTAGATCCAAGTTATTGACTTCTGTCAACAGGGGGGTTTTAGCAGACAGCCAAAATTCCTGTTTTCATACTCTCCTCTTCTGTGGAGGAGCAGCTTGGGTAACTGAATCTCATCTGGGCAAACTGTGTGCCCAGTTTATGACAGTAAAGTATTACCAGTGCTTGGAGGACATCTCAGCCATGTGAATATTTTCAGCTTTGAGGTTTGAAGTGTGACCCTCAAAGATCATGTCCCATGGTTGCTTGGCTACTTAAAGAAGATCTCCCTTGAAGATGAGCTGTTCTTAGCTGGAGAGGCAGCAAAACATTTTCATTTGTACCTTGGAGCTATACAATGGTCTATTGATGTTCACTCCTGGTACTGACAGTATGTGTATTTTATTATTGGTTAAAATGCAGGTCAGTTTTAAAGGAGCAAATAATGTAATAGCAAGATGTACTGCCGTAGATCTGTGTGTGTACATTGAACTCTCCTTAAGTATCTAGTTGAAAAAAAAAAGGAAGTTATTTATGTGTGTGCAAGTCCTGTGATTTCCAGGCAAGAGGAAACCAGGGTGACGTGAAGGTTTACTTATGCACTGAGGGCATATTACAGTATGAAAGTATGGCTAACAAGCTTTTAAACGTACATCAACTTCTAAACTTTGTTTAGTTTCTTTGATGGAAACTTACTGTTGTAAAAGCAATTCATTTTTGGGGCTAAACTGACATCTACTGGTGTTCTTTAATACAATACACGCAATTAGTGTGATGACAAAAAGGCTGTTCTGTGTACAGTTCTGTTTCCATGATGCTATTAGCAGCTCTGTTGATGATTCAGGAGGGTGGAGAAAAGTGTAACAGCCAAACCCATGGGGCGGGGTGCCCTCCATCATGCTGCTGGACAGGTGATGGAGTGGAGCTCCCACAGTTACAGCGTACTGCATTCCAGCTGACCCCAAGCTTCTGAAATTGCCATCAGCCTTTTTTCTTCTCTTTTTTGAAACAAATTATGTTTATAATCTTCAGAACAAAAATATTGTAATAGGTACACAGCTCATGGGGCAGAGATAATAAAGACTTATATTAATTTCTAGCCACATTTCCTCAAGCACTGCCTGTGTTCCCACCCAGTCACTTGGTCTGTCGCAGAAAGAGAACTTCTGTGGGTCTCACCACACGGGCGGCTTCGGGGAAGCTGTGCACAGCTCGCAGGTGCTGTGGTGGCCTGGCCAGCCACAGGCCAGCTAAAACTGATGTTTCTTTCACCCAGTGTCAGCCAGCAAAGGACTGGAAAGGGAGGAACCGGTGAATGGTAAGAGAGGTGTGAAGGAGGAGAGGTACTGAGAGGAAATATGCTCTTGCACTGCTAAATGGATGCTGACCGCCTTCTGTATTTGGACAAGGGAGCACTGTTATTGGGGTCCCTGAGGAGAAGTAAAAGCTCTAGCACCTGCCAGCCTCTGACTAGGTGTAAGCAAAAAACATGAGGGAGCATAGCAGTCAGAGTAAGGGGGCTTTCAGCTGAAGGTTTGTTTCACCCTGGGACATATGTACAGTCATGTCTTTTCTTTTGTGTGTCTTCTAAGCTGCTCTTAGCACCTGGTGAAGGGGATTTAGTTACAAAGAGAGCAATTATTTCAATTTTAATTAAGACAGGGCATCAAAGTGAAAATTACTTATATTCTGCTCCTGAGAAAAATATCATAATAAATAATGTGATTTCTTGATAATGACAAGAACTTATTCACCTCTAAGTCTATTTCTGCTCTCAGGTCCGAAGACTAACTATTCACGCTGCCAGAGCCCCCACACTCCTGATGAAATCCCGAGTCCCCATACCCGTGGGCAGTCAGCAGGTCACTGTGACTGCAGTGTCACTGCTGGGTTTATCATCACCTGGGGGGAAAGCTCCTTTTGTCCTATCCTGTCCTGAATCCCAGCTCTGGGATGAGTTTGAACTGAATGAAGCTTTACATAGATTACTGAGGGTGAGGTACAAGAAAGAATTTCAACACAAAACCAGGTCTTGAATGTATTTTGGATGCTTTCAGCCAAAAGGCCTAACAGCAGAATCCCTGCTGAGCCCTCAGGGGTTATTGACTCCCTTCAGTCTAAACTGGATTAAAGCACTTAAATACCAGGACTTGCCTTAACCACAGCAGGTGTAGCAGCCCTTGTTGAATCCTTTTCAGGGGTCTTTTCTGAATCTCTTTCAGGAGTCTGGCCAGTAATTTTTTGGCTTGCCTTTGAGCTGTTGGGTTGGACAGACTGACTTAGGATCTTCAAAGACTGTGAATCCAGTTTCTGGCCTCTAAGGGCACAGGTTAAAATTGCTGTGCCTGTTATGTGTTTTCTTGCACACGCTGTTGTCCAAAACAACTGATGTTTGTACCGTTGGGGTGCAGCAGACCCAGGGGAGCTTTTTCCTCCATGCTACAGCTCCCTGTGCCCCTCCCTGTGCTCTGGGCGAGGGCTGCGAGGTGGCCAGGCTGGTGGCGGGGAAGGCAGGTGCTGTGTGCCAGGCAGTGTGGGCTTCCATGTGCCCTTTGCCCCCCACTTCTGCTCTGCCCCCCCTTTGCCCCCTGCTCCCCTCTTTGCTCCCTTTGCCCTTGCCCCTCTGCCCCTTTGCCTCCCTGCTCCCCTTTGCCTCTTACCCCCACTCCTCTTTTGCTCCCTGCCCCCTTTGCCCCTGCTCCCCTTTTGCCCTTGCTTCCCTTTGCCCCTTGCCCCCAACCCTTTTTTGCCCTTGCTCCCCTTTGCTCTTTTCCCCCCTTTTGCCTCTGCTCCCCTTTGTCTCTTGCCCCCTGCTCGCCCCTTTGCCCCCTGCTTCCCCTTAGGCCCCCTTGGCTCCCCTTTTGTCCCCTTTTGCCCCTGCTCCCCTTTGTCTCTTTCTCCCCCTTTGCGCCCTGCTCCCCCTTTTTGCCCCTGCTCCCCCCCTTTTTCCCCTGCTCCCCTTTGTCTCTTTCTCCCCTTTTGTCCCCTTTGCGCCCTGCTCCCCCCTTTTGCCCCTGCTCCCCCCTTTTGCCCGTGCTCCTCTTTGTCTCTTTCTCCCCCTTTGTCCCCTTTGCGCCCTGCTCCCCCTTTTTGCCCCTGCTCCTCCCTTTTGCCCCTGCTCCCCTTTGTCTCTTTCTCCCCTTTTGTCCCCTTTGCGCCCTCCTCCCCCCTTTTGCCCCCTGCTCCCCCCTTTTGCCCCTGCTCCCCCCTTTTGCCCGTGCTCCTCTTTGTCTCTTTCTCCCCCTTTGTCCCCTTTGCGCCCTGCTCCCCCCTTTTGCCCCTGCTCCCCTTTGTCTCTTTCTCCCCTTTTGTCCCCTTTGCGCCCTCCTCCCCCCTTTTGCCCCCTGCTCCCCCCTTTTGCCCCTGCTCCCCTTTGTCTGTCTCTTGCTCCCCTGCCCCTTTGCCCCCTGCTCCCCCCTTTTGCCCCTGCTCCCCTTTGTCTCTTGCTCCCCTGCCCCTTTGCCTCCGCTCCTCCCTTTGCCCCCTGCTCCACCCTTTTGCCCCTGCTCCCCTTTGTCTCTTTCCCCCCTTTTGTCCCCTTTGCGCCCTGCTCCCCCCTTTTGCCCCTGCTCCCCTTTGTCTGTCTCTTGCTCCCCTGCCCCTTTGCCCCCGCTCCTCCCTTTGCCCCCTGCTCCCCCCTTTTGCCCCTGCTCCCCCCTTTTGCCCCTGCTCCCCCCTCTTGCCCCTGCTCCCCTTTGCCTCTTTCCCCCCTGCCCCTTTGGCCCTGCTCCCCCTTCCCCGCTGCCCGTGGCGGCGGGGCCATGGCCGGCAGCCCCGCGGGGAAAGGGGAGGAGGCAGCCGAGGGAGGGGAGGGGACGGGCCGGGGCGAGCGCTGCGGGACGGCGGCCGCAGCCGGGCCGGGAGGAGGCAGGCGGGCTCCGCCGCGGGTAAGGGGCGAGCCGGGGGCTCCGGGCTGCGGGGAGAGGGGCGAGACCCGCGGGGGGAAAGCAGCGCGGGGAACGGGCCGCTGCGCGGGGCTCGACGGCACCGAGCGCGGAGATACTCGGAGGGCATAGCGATAACGTGTCTTGTATTTTGTAACTGTTCATGAGTTTTATTCTCTTATGAGCACCTGAGGAATTTATGCAGCTCTTAACAGGTACTAGTGACCTCCCAGTACCTGCAGGGGCTGCCAGAAAGCTGGGGAGGGACTGTCCGCAAAGGTTTGGAGTGACAGGACTGGGGGCGGTGGGTGTGAACTGGAGAGGAGCAGGGTTGGACTGGACATAAGGAAGAGTTTCCTCGCTATAGGGGTGGGGAGGCCCTGGCCCAGGTTTCCCAGGGAAGCGGTGGCTGCCCCATCCCTGGGGGTGTTCAAAGCCAGGCTGGATGGCTCTGGGGCAGCCTGGTCTGTGGGAGGCGTCCCTGCCCGTGGCAGGGGGGTTGGAACTGGATGGGCTTTACGGTCCCTTCCAAGCCCAAATATCCAGTGATTCTAATATTCCTCAGCAGACTGGTAAGCTAGGAAGCCGTTGTCTGAAGTGCAGGTAACCATGTTGGTGGCCCAAGCAAATGCTGTGACAGCCAAACCCCTAGTGCTCCCAGAAACCTCTAAGTCCTCCCTGAGCCTTTAAGAAAAAAAGATTAGCCTTCAACCTGTGTTTCATTCCAGCTGCCAGAAACCCTGCTGTGTAGGGAGCCCCTGTAATTTTGTGTGGTGTTGGAGAGCAACCTGGAATTTCTGATGAAGAGAACTTGAGTAGGAATCGTTTAAGAGACTCAATCATGTTAAATCTTGGCAAGAGATAAAGAATAAGGGAAGGGCAACAACTTATTTGCTTAGTCAAGCTGGGGTGAGAAAGCAGTATTTGTAAGCAATATTTGTAAGCAATTATTTTTCTTTTTTTTAATACTTTTTTTCTTTTTAGTAGAAAGCAGGGAAGTGGGTTATTGACTTCTCTTTCTTGTTCCCCGGCAAATCTTCAGGTAGAGACCAGGACTGCGTGACACATGTTTGCACTGACTGTATGAAGTAATAGTTCAAGTCTCTTTTAAAAAATGACATTTAAAGCAGAAGGGACGTAAACAGAATTAAGTTTTGAAGAGATTATTTTGTAATTCTGTTGTTCTTTTTTAGGACCTTCTGTTTTGAGAGATAACTTAAGGGGACCAATACTTGGGTGTAGTTTTATACTATTCTCTGTAATACTTCGTAAATAATACCTGTGCTTCAGAACTGAAACTTTAACTTTGAAAAAAAGGAAAAGAAGGCACAGGAGAGGTGGCTGCCATGCCAAGGATGCTGTCAGGCACTGCAGAGTCCTGAGACCTGTTTGCATCTGGCTTCAGGAAGGTGAGGGGGAGAAGAAAAACCAGAAAAAACAGTCAGTTTTAAATTGAACCAGCTGTCCACAGCTAGGCAGTGGTAGGAAACGAAAAATGCAACAGCTTTTGCATATAAGTATTGAATGCTAATTATCAAGGCTACACAAATTCATGCTGGGAGTTATGATTATGACTATTTTAATGTCTGTGAAAGGGTGTTGACTTAGAACTCGCTCTTCAGTGAAGCAGAAGTGAGGATCGTGTTTGGTTGCACAGTGTCCGTGCAGTATAAGCAGCTCTGTAGTTCAGTCACAAGGGGAAATTTCTTTTTCTGAAGAAAACAGGAGGTCAGTGATTTTTAAAAATACAGCTGTGGAATATTTGATACTAGAAATATCATTGCATAAACTTAGAGTTTACTCATCTTTGACTGCTGTCTTATTCCCTCTCCAGTCTGTCAAAGCTGTGGTGTGAGTATGAGAGAAGTGTGAAAGAGCAGTGCTTGTTCTCAAGGAAGTGATGTGTTGCCACAATCACTGTTCCTGTGCACACACTGCGCCTATTGCCCCACATCTGCCCTTCCATACCAGCTCCTGTGTTTATCTTAGCTACGTGGCTACTCTAGAACCAACAATGTACTGAGTATACAATAGACTTTCTAATGAAACTTTCCGCATTTCTGCATAGTCTTTGAGGAAGGCCATGGGCGTACTGAAAGGTACAAGCATTAGTAGTGTTTACTCATGTATCAGCAGATTAGACCTGTGTAGCCTGGAAGAGTGAACAAACTTGTGATGAGTTCGTTACAAAAATGTTTATAGACGTCACTGAAATCCTGATGAAAGCTGTGTCGTGTAAGGAAGGCAATCGGCAGTATTCCAGAGACTTTTCTGCACTCCAGGAGAGCGAAGAGGCTTATGTCATTGTTGGGAAGCTTGTGCGCTGGGTCTTATTCTGCTTTGTGTGGATGCAGTGACTCCAGCCCTAATTGGATACTTACGCCCGAAATTATTTTTCTTTGTGTGTTGTCTTTTGTACCCCTAAAGTTCTCTGCAGGAGTCTGTTAGCTCTTGAGAGACTTGGTCATAAGTGTAAAATCAAGAGATGCTACCTGAGGCCTGTTTTAAAGCTTTGAAGAATGACTGTGGAACCACTACAGGAATTGGCTTGGTTGGAGTAGAGCATTTGTGGATTGCAAATGACTTTGTTTATGTTGCTTAGAAATAACACTTATTTTCTTGGAGGTTTGCAGCCTGGAGATGTGTGTCCACAGAGCCTTATCCTTGAAGTTGAAGGTTTAAGGGAGAGATTTTTTAGATGGTGAGGGAAAGACTGAATGAATAGCTTAGCAGAGCAAGAACCGACAACTAATTTGGATTTCTTTTTCTCTTTTTGGTGTGCAGAAGTTGTGTTGGTGGTATGTATGATAGGGGAAGTAAGTACTGGCTACTGACTCAGCAGAGGAATGGGCCCACATGACCGTGGAGGTGCTGAGGGTGACTGAGCGCTCTGCTTGCTTAGCTGTGGCGTGGCGGTAGTTGATTATTCCTAGGTACTGTGTGAAAGGGAAAAGATGGGCGATCTGGAAGGCACTGGTGTTGGCATGGATAGATACAGGTGTGAGTGGTGAGGAGGCAACATGGATGTTGTCAGACCGGACAGGTGGCAATAGTTGAGAACTGTAGCTGAGAAGTTACAGTAGAAGATAGGATCATAGGGGATAAATATATATGTAAAACTGCATAAAGGACAATGCAGATAGAAAAGAAGATGATTATTAGTTAAGGCTAAAACGTATTACAAAGTTTGAAACCATGATACACTAGAGTTTCTAGAGTATCTCAAAAAAAACAAGAAAATGAAGTTTGTCTTAAAATGGTCTGAAATTCTGGTGTTCTCAGATATGTTTACATTATAGCTTGTGAAGTAAGGGGGAGGAAAAAAAATGTCAGGTCCACTAATAAAACCCAGCTTCCTTTAATGTCAAGATACTGATCAGGAGTCTGCATTCCAGAGGTGTGCAACAGCACCTGGGGCAGAAGTATAACAGCCATACAGCAGCTATTGGTGCTGCCAGTCTCTGCACTGGAGATGAATCTGTGTTTCTCTGACTTGAATGAGCCTGGCAGCAATGGAGACAGCCCAGCAATTAAAGCAGTTTTCTGAAGAACTGTTCTCGTGAAGAGGTTATTCAAGCAAACAAATGGGTTTTGTTTACATTTTGACTGGTGTCTTTTGCATCAGTTTTGCAGTAACTTAGTATTTAGTTTTTACTGTATGGGTAAAACTAGAGCTGGACATTTATAGACTTTTTTTAGTACAGTAACCTCACTTCTGTTTTCCAGGTTATTATAGAGTAGTTTAGGTTGGAGAAGGGATCTCTAGAGGTCATTTGCATCAGCCACCTGCTTAGGACCTACTTGGGTGGGGTTGATCGGGGCCCTTTAAGTTTGTGTTCAGTTAGAACTTTCTATTCTGAAGTGTTTCCTACTTCTGTTCTTGTTACGGAATTAATTACAGCCAGCTCTGGTCCCGATGGGGAAAGTCCATATTAGTAGCTGGCTCTTTTACCATACCTTTTGTTTGTTCTAGTAAAAAACTTCCAGTCATAGTTTCTGTTTCCTTCCAAGTAATCTGTTCTTTGCCCTTGTGTGTGTTGCCTGCAGATTCTACTGGTATTCCCAGCGGGCGTTCTCCTGGACTTAAAAGATCAGATACCACAGTCGTCTATAGCCAGCAACTTACTGCTGTGTGTAAACAAACGTGCAAGAATCCAAGTGTAAGTCAAACCTCTTTTATCTGCTCTTTTTTTTTTTTAATTCCTTGGTGTCTGAGACTTTTTTTCCTCATGTTTCTCTCCCTGCCCTGTGCAGGCTGTGCTGTACTCTCTGCTTTGAGGCTTGTTTAGATAATGTCTTCCGAATTGAGGTGCATAGCTTCTTGGAGTAAGCTTGGGCAGTGGGGATATGTGAAGGATATTGTATCTGGTAGAAGGCAGCTGGGCTGGATATAGAGCAGCAGGAGTCAAGAGTCTGCCAGGAGTTTGAGACGAGCTGCAGGCTTCCAGGGTTGGGTGGCAATGGCAAGGAAACAGTGGCTTGGCTCTTGTGCTCCTGGCAACCATCTGGTTTTGTTCTCAGTGGTGTCTGCTTCCTTGCTCAGCTGAAGCCCCTCACACACCATGCTGTTTTGCAGCCTTCCTTCAGCTCCATTTTGCCTGCCAGCTCCTCTGCTCTGCTCCCAACAAGTGGTGCCCAGCACTCTGCCTTCCTCCTGGGAAGAAGCTAGAATGTCACTGCTTCAGATGTGCTGTCTTGCACCCAAATGTGAATGACTGGATTTACATATACTCCATTCAATAAAAGTCGCTGAAAAAATGAAAATTGCTAAGAAATCTAAGAAAATAATCACTTCTTATGCTCTTACAAGGAGCATACCTTCCTGCTGATATTCCCACCATGTTCATCACTTGGACAGCCAGATATAGGCTTACTTTTTTCTTGTGTCCTTGCCTTGTCTGGCATGGCATCTTTGCTGGTGTGTTTTACCTCACAGTAAAAATTCTCTAGAAAGCAATTTGATGTAACATCCCTTACAGTGTAAGATAAAAATAAACTATGTATTTCTTTTCTAAGGCATCCTAATAAATGTGTGTAATGGAAACATCCCTCGTCTTGCTGAGAGTGCATATGTATTGATTCTGAATTTTGGAATGATGCTCTATGAAAGTAAAACCAGATGGTCTGAGATGTTTGGTCTCATTTCATGATCTGCTTGTGTTCCCTTACTTGAGTGTTGTTGCCATATCCCCTTGTACCAGTAATATTTATGCTATTGTATGGCTGGTGAGACTAAGGAACTGATGTGGCTTAAAACTAACTCCATGGCTGTAGGCAGCCAAAGTGGCAGGTTGGATGTTTCATTTGGTAGAAATAGTCTTAGACTGATTTAGGACATTTGCTATCGCACTGTTTTCAGAATATAAATTTATTTTGATAAAAACAGGAATGTTGTAAATTCATACTAAACAATGAAAATGTTCTTGGCTCAAACTTTCATATGGCTCACAATGCTTATTTTTTATTATTTCTTATAACAGACACACTCTGATTTAAACTAAAGCCTGTATTTTCTTTAAACTAAAGTTTGTTTCAGAAGGACTCAAAGCAAATAAAGATATAATTATTTAGTTTTGGGAGAGCCTGTTTATAAGTAAAGGGCTTTTTTGGTCTGTACCTGAGTGGCTAAGGAAGATTTCAGATAAGTAATATTGTCCTGTAAGGTACAACTCTTCGAAGAGCAGTACTTACTATTGCATCAAAAGCAGATGCCAGGCTCAGGTTTGGTGTGAAGAGAGGGATGACTCTACAGTGTCCTCCATCTTCCAGGAGTCTCTCAGGAGCAACATTCCTGCTCATAAGTTTCTCCTCATGTGGTGTGTTATCATGTGGTATGGCACAGACCTTTTTTTCTTCCTGATGAGGGGCAGAGAGATCATCCACTGACAGTTGTCCCTGGGATGCTGTTACCTGTCTGCTTCTGCGGAATCGCTTTCTGCAAGACTCTTGTGCAGGTCAGGAAACCAACTAGGATTTAAAAAATTGTTGCCTAATGATTCATCTGTAATTGTTGAGTGAATGACTTGACTTACCTTTCCACTTTTGACTTGTTCCCTCTTGAGTTATTTTTGCTGTTCTTCTGTGGGCAAAAGGTGTTTCTCTGCATTCTTAGAATACACATTTGCATCCTGCGTTCAGAAAAAGGCTGCAGGTTTAAACTACATGATGCTAACACACTGATACGGGCAATAGAAAGATTCTCATAAGATGGAGGATGCATCCTATGGTGAGAAAATGGTAATAAATATGAGTTTAGTTTTGAGTGTGGAAACTACAGTTTGTAGTTACGGTGATTATCACCACGTGATGATGTCTGGCTGTGAGCTAGACTCTGGCCTTGGCTGGTCCACATCATGAAGGGAGTGTGAGGAGAGGAGGGGAAGATGACTGCAGCCCTGCAGCTTTGTGCATCTTTGTATTTGGAAGCATGACACAGACAATGGCGCCCTAGCATTCTTGCAGTAAATCAGCCCCTTGGGAGAAAGGGAATCTTGAAAACATTTCCGATCCTAGAACAGACAATGGCATAAGTTAATGTGTGAGTATCTGTTGTCTGACAGGTGCAGCAGGTATAGGTTATCACAGGCCAATCTATTGTTCTGGGCATGTTAAGTAAGACCTGTGTAACTTATGGACTGTGATAAACATGTTCTTTATTATTTTCCCTGTAATGCCTGTATTCATCTTGATGAAGAAGATTAGAGCAAGATCTTGGTCTTCCTCATCTGCTCGAAGTTTTACAGTTTGATACTTTATTCCGCCTTCTGAAGAAACTGCCCCATGTTTTACAAACCTGTGTCATGGGAGGTTGTACTGAGGAATGCTGTGCACCTATTTAAAAAAGCTGTAGGCCATAGCCTCTATTGTAATTAATTACATAAACATTATTGGACAGTTTGCTGGTGAGATATAACCCTGCTGAATCCATCTGTAATGTGTAGCTGCCTCTGAGTGTACTTACAGTTTCAGGTTTTAGTCAGATGCAAGCCCTAAAGCCCATTATAGAATGCTCTAAGAATCTTGGCTTTATAATGAATACTTGGTTAATAGGTTCTTCAGATAAGTTACCTTAGAAGTTCTAATTCACTTAATTCATTTCCTCTAGTTGCAAGATAAAAGGAAAGTTTAGCCAGGTGTTGTGCTTTTTTTTTTTTTTGAAGTACAGTCTGCAAATTCTCTTGCTGTATGAAATCAGCAGTTCTGGGTAGGGACCAAATGCAGCCCTTGTTTCTGGTTCAGCTCTTCAGCTGTTTCAGAAGTTTTGCAGAATTCATGTAGCTCTAGTGCAGTTGTAGAAGTAGCATATAACTGTGCTGCTCGCTCCATTGGAGAGAAGGGTACCCCTGCATTGTTCTGTTGGTAGAATTTGTTTCTTGTCTTCCTCGTCTCAGCTAGTGTAGCTAAAGAATCTCATTTTGTTTGAATACAGTAATTCGTGAATGTTGTGGCTTTTACCAGCCTTTTCCTTGCCTTTATGTTAACTTCGTTCTGTATGCAGAGCAATAGACCTCTGCAGAAAGGAATGAACTGGGAGGGTGCTTTGCCCCGAGACAATGTTCCAATATGTGCTTGTGAAGGGAATTATTTGGGCTGAGAAAATTGCTTGTAGCTCTAAGTACTTGCTATTTTTTCTCTTGAGCAAATGTAAAAAAAAAAAAAAGAAAAATCTGGAGGAAGGAACTGGTGCTTTTGCTGCCTTATTAATTTTTCTCTGGAGCCTAGTGACTCATCTGCTCAAAGTCAGAGTGCGGCTGGGCACAGTGAGTCAGCATCCACCTGTGCACCTGGAATACAAGAGGTTTGTTATGAAGAATCACAGGATCATAGAATGGTTTGGGTGGAAGTGACCTTAAAGATCTAATTCCAGACACTCTGCTGTGAGGGGGGGAGAGCAGAATAATGGTGTGGGATGGGCAGCTGAAGCCATTGGTCTTACCACATGGATTTCTAAAGACTTGCAGCAAGAGAGTAGTGAAATTCTGTGAATAGACGCTAGAACTGCTCAGTTCTCTGCTTACTTGTGTTTGGATCTGAAACTTCCAGATGTAAATGGAAACTATCAGTGTAGAAGGCATGGTCTTGGATTTAGTGTGCTTGTTGGTTTTTCAATGTTTGCATATCCTGGTTTGAGACAGCTTTGTGTTGCCTGATGTTTTGCATATTATGCTACCTCCAGATAACTTTTTGGTGTATTGACTTCCTTGTTGCCTATCTTACCCTTGGCCTTTTCTTGCAGTCAGATACTTGTCATTGAACAGTCTTCCCTTTTGAACTATTTGGGAGCAGCACAGGAGAGTCTGCTTTAAGAAGATAAAACTTGTGGGTTCAGTTTCTGCTTCTGTGATCAGGTTTTGTGCCTGTTTATATTTTGATTAGCGAATTGCTGCTGTTTCATAAGTAGCTGGGTACAGTTTGTTAAGGTATTTGAAATTCAAGTCTTCCCTATCCTGTATGAGTACTTAAAATTCTATATCCTTTTTTATATGATCTGTCCTCTTTGATATCAGGAATTCTGCATTTGTTGCACTTCCTAGACAAGTTTCTATCAGTGGTAGTTTATATAAGAATGTATCTGTAAAATATATTATGATTAAAGTTATAAGCTGCTCTGTTTGCAGGGAGCAAAGTGCCAGTGGAAGCTATGGAAAGTCTATCAGTGCCTTAAGAGATTGCATGGTGAAGTATAGCACACAGTTTGCTTACTAACCAAGGCTATTAAGTCTTGTAAAATAAAATGCTGAAAATCCTTTCTACAATATCCCTCTCCTAAGTTTTCGTTACTGTCTAATTCCTGGGTTTATGCTTGTTGCTGTATCAACTTATTACAGTTACTAAAGTTTCAGATAACATAGTAAGTTTGATACTCAGAAACTCTTTATAACCATGGTTGCTTTGGTGTCCTGGTGTTCGGTTTGTGTTAGTCTGTTTCAAGTGGAGGAGGCTGGTTTTCAGTTAGGTCTGGACCCAGTCTTGCAACGAGCTCTAGGGGCAGGGATTTGGTTTACAAGCAGTTTGTTCAGCACTGGACCTTACTTTCGTCAGACGATGTAACATCTCACCTCTGAATCAGTGTACATAAAAGCAAGTGTTTCAAATTAAAAGGCATTGCATTTATTTTCAAAAGCAAGTGTCGAAATAATGGAAAATAGAGTTGGAAGGGATGTAAAGAGTTTTTCTAACCAACTTAATGCTGAATGACAGAATTTCTGACATATGTAACTGTTCTTCAAACTTTTTCTGGGAAAATTATTAATAAACATAGGGAAAAGTTTATTGTGTTAAAGTTTTTCTTACAGCTTTCTCTCAGAGGAGTTGGTTTAGTCCTTCCCTGCTACATGTCTTTCTTCATTTTTCTCTATGGTCTTTGAAAACTAAGGAAACTCAATTTCTTTGGCTTTTTCTCAGCCTTTGATTGTTCTTACTGCTTTTTTTTTTTTTGGAATCTGTTCGCCTCTCTGTTTCTTAGATACTGTACTCCAACCGGGGCTTTCCCAGAGCAGCAGGACTTTCAGCTGTCATACAGATACTGGTTTTGCTTACACATCCCTCCGTCCTGTCTGTCATTTTCATGGCACTGTTGGCTTATAATCAGCTTCAGCTCAAGAAGATCTGCTGGATCCCTCTCTGCAGTCCAGCTGCTGAAGTGATCAGTACTTCTGAATGAAGAGTGTGTCATATTTATTGAGTGATAGGTGGAAGAGATAGATTTTAAACTATACAAAAAGATAGATTTTAGGAGACCAAGGGAAAAAGGAGATTCCTTGGGCAGTTCTTTCATAGCTCACTAACAGTAGGACTCCATGTGTTAATTTGGAAATCCCGAATGCTTTGACCTCAGGGTGGCCATTATTCAAATGTCTCGAAATGGCAATGAGAAAATAGTTTTTCAGAATATGCAGTGGAAAAGTTCCAGATCTGTGCACAAAATAGCTATATTCTTTCCTGGGATGAATCTTGTTAATGCAATTGGTTGTTAAACTGGTGCTTTTAAGCACTGGAATATACTGAGAACAGCAAACAAGTTCTGGACTTCATCCACACACGTAAACGGAATGGAATGAGGTAATCTGGGAGAAGATGATTGTAGATGTGTAGTTTCACCACAGTTATCTCTACTTTGGGATAATAAGTTCTCAGATAAAGTAATCATTCTTTCTCAGAAGTAAAAGGATTATTCAGCCCATTTTGTAGGAAACTATTGTGCAATAGGTCATTTCACAACAGTTGTAGATTGTTTCTCTGCTGTTTGCTGTGACTATGTATTGATTTGGGTGTGAAAGCAATTGTGATCTTCCATTTTCTCAGGAACTAAATTCCTCAAAGGTAATTTAATAATTAGGTTTTATACTAAGACCCCTCCCACCTTCTAGGCCAGAAAGCCAGCAAAATCTTCATGGGTAATGTTACTCTCCTGGATTCTTCACTCTTCTTTTCCGTGTCCTTCTGCATAGTGACTCTGCATATTGGGCAGCCAAGTTAGAGCATACTTCATGAATTGTAGAAATCCACAGCGTAGCTTGTGAGAAAAGTATTGTTCACTGGTGGGTCTTGAGAGTTTAACCAGGTCTGAACTTTGATCTTTAATGTTCAGCTTTGTGTTAGCATGTGTCTGTACTTAACCACACATTCCTCTTTGTTTGTTTTTGGGAAGAAGTGTGATTTTTGTATAAGATAGAGAAGGAAGTTGGGCTCTGAGCCTTGCAAGTAGTTTCAGAAGCATTTGACTACCAAGTTAGCCAAGTTGTGTCTGCTTAGGTCCTGTTATCATCATGCAATGCAGTGGTGTACCAAGATGTGATATGAACAATGGGAGAATTGTTCAGCCTAGAACATCTAGTGTCTTACACCACAAGACACTGTATATATATCCAGCAAGCCGCTGTTTTCAAAGCAACAACTTTGAAAATAATGCTATCTTTTTCTGGGTATTTTTATTTCTTAGCATACTTTTTTTTCCCTTTCATTTCCTCCTGATCAGTGCAATTTCTGTTATTCATTTTATTCATGTTAGTGCTATGGTTAATTATAGTTTCTTTATTACTGTAAGAATATAGAATTAATATTCCAAAACCATGTTTTCCTTCCCAGATGGTGCTGAGGGATAAGACTTGGGTGCATACAAAGGGATCAAATGCGCAGCAATGGTTCTCGGAGCTTTCTAATGGCCCTTTGGAGGAAGATAAAAAGGAAATGTTTAATCAGTGTTGATGCTATGAGAGACTGTTCAACAAAGAAATTGGTGGGCAGAGTACAGGAAGTGGATAGGCTGGGAGAAAGAGGAGATCTGCGTTGAAATCATGATAATTTCTTTTCAACTTGGAAATAGGCAATGGTTAGCATTCTTATACTGTGTAATGAAATAACCATTGGTGGAGGAAAGTCACATTAACAAACTCACTGAAACTTTGGTAAGCAGCAAAAATGGCAACAGTAGACCTATTTTGAACTTTAAATTGAGTTGGGTGTACTTAATTGTTTGGGGTTTCTTTTTCCTTCCATATAAATATTTTTGTATTTCAAACCACAGCAGAGATAAATGGTCTTATAGAAATATTTCAGCTTCACCACAAACCACAGTCATGTTTGCTAGCAGCTACTACATGGCATATCATATTGTTTCATTTTTCAGCAGAATGGGGCAGGAGGGAATCCAAAATACTGCTTTTGGGAGAAACTGTCAGATAGCTTAGTACTAATAAAGTTGCCACATGTACCTGTTTTAGCACTCCTAACGTGTAAAGAAAGAATTGATAGTTGGAAAACGCGTAAAAATTATCCTGTGAAAAGTAAGAGTGAAGGAATCAAGAACAATGAAATCAAGATTAACATTTAATATGATCAGAACAAACAACAGTCAATAAATTTTATGCTGGTAAAGGTGCACTTTAATCTAGTCATTTTCTTGCTATTTATCTGAATAGAGCCTAATTAGTTGTCATCTGCCCTTAATAAATAATGTCTTTTGCTATAATCTTCTCTCTGTTATGTTTCAGATACAATGTCTGCTCCGACTGGCATCCCTGTCCCATCTGCACCACCTTCTTATGAGGAAACAACAGGGATCAATGTGGGCTATCCTCACCCCTATCCTATCCCAGAACCTGGCCCGAAACCACATGGGAAGGGAATGAACCCTCCCCCATACATGGGGCAGCCAGCACCAGGTCCTAACCCTGGTAAGCCTGAAAAACTCTACTGCACCTCCTGTTAGGAGGTGTTAAGTGACAGTCCTCTTTCCTTATTTACCCATTGGGTAAACAGCCTATTTCTCTGTTCAGTTACAGTTCAGACAGTGTACGTACAGCAGCCAGTAGTATTTTATGACCGCCCAGTTCAGATGTGCTGCCCTTCCTGTAACCAGATGATAGTGACACGTCTCTCGTATGAGTCAGGAGCTTTGACTTGGCTCTCATGTGGTGGCCTCTGCCTGGTGGGGTAAGTTGATTCCAATTTGCACTTTATTTTTCTCTTCTTACATGACTTTTTACAGCTCTAAGGAGTAAAAAAGCTCTCAACTTTGTTGATTTCTTATTCTGTCTGGGACTTGACCCATTATGATTTTAATACCCTATATCTGTATTTAAGTCCTTTAGGACCTTAAAGCAACCCTAGAACACTAGCAATGGACTCCGTAGCCATTCGTGTTCTTCCGATAGCTTCATGGCACCAGTTTCACTTATGACTTTTGCAGGAAATACGTTTTACCTTCTTGTATATATAACAAATAGTATAAGTGGTCTTTTGTTGTTTTTTCATTGCAGGTGTATAGTTGGCTGCTGCTTAATTCCCTTTTGCGTTGATGCCCTAAAGGATGTGGATCACATCTGTCCAAACTGTGGTGCTCTTGTTGGTTCTTACAAGCGTTTATAAGCAGTATTTAAACACTGATAATTGATTGATGGAGTTGGTTAGCACCTCTACAAGCCCTTTTCTGAAGCTTCCTGGAGAATTCTCGTTGTTTCTGTGCATCCTCTCACTGGAAACCAATCAAAAGTAATGTCTATTGCAAGATCTTTTGAGTAAGAATTTCCTTGAGGGGCTTCTGACTTAGGTCTGTAAAAAGTGTATGTAATCCTTATGGGCCATTCGCTCCAGCACCAGTTGATAGCAACTAAATGTTTTACCTTTCTGCTTTATGCAAAACAGGTCGTTGATGTTCTTCAGTTAATCGTGTCCCAATCACACTGCACACTGGTGCACTTGCTCACAGTCTCGGCAGAGACCAAGAGGAGAACATCTATGGAGACTGATAGTCTCATGCTTGGTGTTGATGCTTTTGCAACAGCACTGTTTGCAATCTGGCAGGGAGTTTCTTGACTTCAAGACCGGCACCCCTCTCTGACAAAAGAAGTGATTTGTTGGCATCTTTTCATGAGCACTGAAATTCACTTTAAAACTTTCTTAGTCAAAAGAGAGCCAAACCTAAAGGCTCCTTCCTTCTTGGAGGCTGCTTTACCAAATGGACAACTCAGGTTATTGTGCATCAATGGTGATTCAATCTAGTACCTGAATTTCCTTGCCAGTTTTAAGTCTGGTCACATCTCTGTTGTGCAGTAGAGATGTTCATACAGGAATTTTTAAGAGATATTTTTTCAGCATTTTTTGTTTGGTTGAGTTTTTTTTATTCTTGATTTCTAATTCTGTGAAGTGTTCTCTCCACCTCAGAGGAAAAGGTCATAGAACCTTGATTATAGCATTGGAAAATTTCCTTTTACACTTACCTAAGTCAACCGATAGATCATAAGCAAATTTCAGCCTTACCTTAAGGCTGGAACTCTACCTGCAAAACACAGACACAGGACCTGTGTTTTTATTTGTTGATCTGTTTGTTAATTACTATTTCTTCATCAGGAAGGTAATAAGTTTGTTAAGGAGTTTCTCCGATAATTTTTTAGACTTGTACTCTGATTCTAAAAGAAAGAGAAGTTCTGTTTTCAGAAACTTAAGCAGGGTATGTTTATTGGAGTTGACGATCTCAAAAAATTTGGGAATGAGGCTCTGAAGTTCGAAGTATTTTATATCATAAGCAGCAGACTTGGTCCAAAAAACTTCTTGATGCATTTGGATGATATCTGTCTAGAAAGCACAGGTGTTTAAACAAGGCTATGATGCTAACACTGTATTAATCTCTGTAAAAATAAAAAGCTTAAATAAATACAAATAAAAATACTTCATTTTCAGTTCTTGGCAAATATGCTTTTTATACATACTTGGTATAAGTTAACTTATCCAAAGTCTTTCAACACCTCATGTTTGAAATCCAGGAGTTCTGTGGATCACAAATAGAACTTCTAGCCTTGTGTTAATTAGTTTTTGCAAACTGCTGCTGCTTGTGGGTCAGTCAGCAGGTGGTTTAAGAGCTTCCTTGGACCTTTGGAAAAGATTTCTGATGATATGTCTCCTGTACCATATGAATTTACATCAGCAGCTGCTAACTGCCAAGAGAATGGTAGAGATAAAGCTGGTAGTTTTGTTGCTTTCTACTTTAATGATGCAGTACTAGCTTGTGGTTTTCTGTCTGCTGCACCACCATAATCCTTTTGTTAAGGGTCTGTTCTGATGACACAGGTACTGATTCTAACTTACACAAGTCACATGCTTGAATCTATTTCGCCTGCCAGATTTCACAGAAAATGTACCTTTTTTCACTTTATCATCAGAGCAAGACAGGAAGAAGCAATAAATCATGCGATGTTTCCAAACTTTGATGTTTTCTGGCATGATGGGGAGGATTTTTGGTTCTTTTAGTACCCATCACAGTCTGGTCTGGATAATTCTGCTGGTTATTCATTTGGTGAATAAGTCCTCAAATCATAATTCCCTTAGCCTCCTCATTTCTCTACAAAGTGATGGCTGCAGTGTCTGAGGTGGTGGCACCAGAATGCAGAAGAACACCGTCCAAAAAAAAAAATTACTTGTTTTGTGCTATGTGCACAGTCCGTGGCATCTCTTTCTCAGTCCATAAGAGGAGTTTAATAGGACATATAATGTTGGCAGCTATTCCATCTCATTAAGCATTCTGCAAAAGTTTCTGCTGCCCATTCTATACTTCAGTTTCCTTGAATACAAAGCCCGTGTGTGTTCTCTTGTGTATGGAGTTATCTACAGAATGTGCCAAATCAACTTGCTTTGTTATGCTTATTTTAGATGGACAAATGCAGGATATAACTTGCTTTGTGTTTAATTAGGTTGAAGTTACTTTTTGTTTTTAAAATGGATTATATTTCAAATAAAAATGTTGTCTTTCATATCTAGTACTTGTAATCAGAAAATTATAACATTTGGAGTGTATCCAAACACGTGAATGGCTGAAATGTTAAAATTGAGTTAAGAAATGTAATCACAGGGTGAAATTTTTCAGTCTCACTTGGCTCAAGTCACTGCTAAGTGACATTCTCTGGCCTGCAGTCCAGCGCAGAGCCACATTTGAAAATGTGGTGTTTTCCTGTATCTCAGGCCCTTTAAATATTTCTTCAGTTAAGACTCCTTTGGGTACAACTTTCATATGCAGTACTACTAAATGAACATGCATAGATATGATTACACAGTGACTGGTAAGGAGAAAACAGATATCAAATATTGTTATGTTCCATTGGAAAGAATCTCTATTAATAATGCAAGGAACCCTGCTTTTTTAAATGTCTTGAGCACTTTTTTCTTTTTCCTTTTTTTTCCTAAGATACAGAAAATACAGGGAGGTGGTGTCAGTACCTCAAACAATTTTGTTCTCATGCATTGATTTTTATTATTTTTATTAAAAATATTTTGGTTAATTTGTTAATAGATATAGAAGTGACATGTTGACTTTATGTGCTCATGCTATTTCCACAAATCAGTAAGGAAGGGCCATAGGCCATCTGAAATCACCCAGCCTTGCGTGACAAATGTGGGCGAAGCCTTCTCATACCTCCACCGTGGTTAGTTTTCCAGGATGATGTTGCTTTCTGTTACACTTTGACAGTGTTATTTCCATTACAGTTCTGTTTTGGACAGAACTTGCGCACTGTTCAAACATAGTTAAACCCGATGAGGCTTAAGCCAAAAGGAAAGAAAATTTGTTTTGTCATGCAAAGGGCATCCAAAATAAAAGCTGTTAGAACAAGTGAAAAGCAGCTGATAGCCTTGCAGGAGGGAGTTGTTAAGCAAGAGCAGGGTGGTTTCGAAAAGCTGCTATTTTTTGCAGCATTTGTGAAAACGCTTCTGGCAGTCTAACCACAACTTCTTTTTTGAAGAAATGAGTTGTGATTTGTGTACTCAGACTCTGTTAATTATTTTTCATAAATGAGCACAAAAGGTGAGTAATGGAGTATATGCTGTCATCCTAGTAATAAACATTCAGAAGTGCGAGTACTGTGACAAAGATGTGATGTGTTTATAGTTCAAGTGAATTGTGTTTTATAGGAAATTAACCTTTGTGGTCCTGTTTTCTTTAGAAGATCCAGCAAAGTGATACAAATTCATTATCTTTACAGTGACTTCTAATGTATTTTTTTTGAAGTAAATACCCTAGTGTGTGATGTGCCAGACATGAATCCAGTCCATATTCATTCTCCAGTGAGTGTGTTATTACTTTTTCAAACCAGGACACCAAAAAGTGTATGGTGAAACATGCTGGTTTCAAAGGAAGTTCATCTTATTAACAGTTACAGCTGATTTTTGTTACAAATGTATTTTTTAAAGATTCTGAAAATCTCATGTCTGTTTGAACAGGTGGCAATGTGGTTTGGAGATGCTAAAAGTAGTGCTGCTCAAATCTAGAATAAACAAAGAGTAAGTAGGAGGCTTTTTGGAAGTCCTGTCGTTGGATGTTATGCTTCATGCAACATCTCGGTCTTTGTAACAACAAAAAAAATCCCTCACTAGCTTCGATTACTGCCTTAATTGGATGTGTGACAGACGCAGCTCTAGGACCTCAAGCCTTGGTCCATTTGAATGTGACAACAAGGATTTCACAAAAGTATTGGGTATGCAAAGACATGGGCAAAGTCGTTTCCACCTCTTGCCCCATGAAGCCTCTAAAGCACTTTTGAGGGAGGGAGGAAGGGAAAGTGTCTTGCTTGCTCTGTGTCTTGGTGGATGGTGGTACACAAGTTACCTCAGGCTTGTGCTTCACAAGGTGCTCCAGCTCTTCATGAAAGAGCACTGAAGAATTTTTCACGCTAGGATAATAAATAAATAAAAAAAAAAAAATGGTGAAGAATCACAGATGGTTTGTGTTGGAAGAATACTCAAAGCCAATCCAGTTTTAGCCCCCTACCCTGGGCAGGGACACCTCCCACCGGATCAGGTTGCTCAAAGCCTCATCCAGCCTGGCCTTGAACACCTCCAGAGATGGGGCAGCCACAGCTTCCCTGGGCAACCTGGGCCAGGGCCTCCCCACTCTCATTGTGAAGAATTTGCTTGTTATGTCCAATCTAAATCTGCCCCTCTCCAGTTTATACCCATTGCCCCTTGTCCTAGCACTACAAGCCTTTGTGAACAGTCCCTCCCCAGCTTTCTTGTAGCCCCTTCAGGTACTGGAAGCTGCTATAAGGTCTCCTTGGAGCCTTCCAGGCTGAACAACCCCAACTTTCAGCCTGTCTGTGTATTGGTGCTACTCTAAACATCTAATATAAATCTCCCCTTTTTCACCTTAAACTCCGTCCCCCTCCTCCTCCCCAGCTTTCCTGTAGGCAGGAGCCTAACGCAGCCCTTCACGTGGTGGCAACATCCCTCTCCGTTCCCCTCCATCCCTCTCCGTTTCTCTCCATCCCCCTTCATCCCCCTCCATCCTCCATTGCCTCTGGGGCAGCCCTTCCTCGCTCCGCTGCCTTTTGGCTCAGAGGTTAAATGAAAGCTTCGTGACATATGTGACGATATTGATCTGAAAGAACTTGTGTGGCCCTGTGAGAATTAATGGATAAGTTTTGCTGCAGCTGGTTTGTATGTTTAATTATCTTGTCATTCAAATCTGTCTTGTGTCAAGAGAGAATATATGAATAACCTGAAAGAATAAATGCTCTCGTAGACTTGCAAGCATTTATTGATATGCTTAATTGTCTTGTAAGATGTAATTGTCTTGTAAGATGTAATTGTCTTAGGTCAAGAGAGAACCTGTCTTATGGCTGTGAGAATTTATTGATATACTTAATTAACTTGTGTGAGAATTAATTGGTAAGTTTTGCTGCAGCTGGTTTGTATGTTTAAGTATCTTATAATATAAATCTGTCTTGTATCAAGAGATAATATGCAGACAATCTCCAGATATGGAGAAATAACCTGAAAGGATAAATGCTGTCTTAGAGTTGCAAGAATTTGTTGTTATGCTTAATTATCTTGTAAGATGTAGCTGGTTTAGGCCATGAGAGAACCTGGGCCGTGAGAATTTATTAATATGCTTAATTAACTTGTAAGAGGTAGTTGTCTTTGGTGAGGAGATAACCTGAACGAAGTCTCCAGACAACCTAAATAAACATTATTTGGGGACTTACACAGCTCTTTGTCTAAAATTAGTATATATACCCAGTGCTTTTGTGAGACAGGATGCCTTTTTTAGAAAGGCATCTGATTCAGCACTGAATTGTAAATATTATTGCCTTTGCTTCGAAGACTTTGTCCTTTTCAATATTTTACCAGTGAATAAGTGTTTCTCACGGCCTTAACGAACACTGGTTTGTCAAAGCTCGGATTCTCATGGCGATGCTGGTGTTGAGTTTCCAGGTGCCCATGCAGATCTTGGCTCTGTTGTGTTCTCCATGGTGTTGCTGATTGAATTCCATTTTCAAACTCCAGCATAGCATCCCCTGCAAGGGGGGAAACGCTTCTCGCAGCCCAGCCGCGGTGTCGATCACCTGCGTGCCATTAAACTGCATGTGCAGCCCCTGTGCCTGGTGTTCTCCCCACCGGCAGATTATCTGGGGCAGCACCAGGGTGGAAATCCCTCCTCAGGAGATTCTTTGCCAGCCTGATTTTGGGGTGATGGTTTGATGCTTTAGAAATCTTTCATTTAGGGGAGGTAGTGAAAAAATGCTTAAAAGATGTTGAGCTTGTTTTTGTCTCTGTGTTCTTCATTTTACAACCCACTCGGCTGAAGTTAGTCAGGTACACAGGACACCGATGTTATTCTGCGTTTCATCTTCAAGATCTGGCTTCAGCACGCATTTCAGAGGCTACTGCAAATCGGGCATCGAATTCCTAATTTAAAAGTTTCAATACAAAGGGCCCCAAATATGTGATATACTGAAAAAAGCTATTTGGAATGTTTTTGACCAAAAAGACCCTGGAGTTCTGGTTTTTAATTCCTTTGTTCTTCCGTGTGTGAGGTAGTCAGTGTTCAAGCAAGCTCAGATTTATAAAATTCTTTTTTTAAAAAATATTTTTCTTCCTTGTTTGTTAATATAATTTCTTCCCTAAGAAAAGGAAAGCTACAAGGCTACAACTTGAAATTAAAATACAAATTTAATTATTTTGGCAAGTGTGATTTACAGCTACAACTTAAAAAGCAGAGCAAGGCCATTTCTACGAAATGGAGCATTAGATGCAGTTACCAGGTAACAGGGAATCCTGTTAGATTCTTTCTAATAGGTTAACTTCTCTCTCCCTGAGGTTTTTTTTTGTTTTGTTTTGTTTGGGTGCCTGTCTCTCCCCTCACTCCCCAGACCCTCCCCTCTCTACCCTGCCGGCCCCTCCTCTGCCTGCAAGAGGGGAGCTGAAATCCTGAGCTCCTGCTTTGTGAAGGAAGTTTTTCGCTGCCTTGCTCAGAGGTGCCTTGGAGAGGAGAACTGATGTGGTTTTGTTAACTTCTGGGCTGAGGAGATGGTTTTGATGGCCACGAGACTACAGGCCATCGTTTTTCTCTGTGCTGTTGCAGCAGGAGCTTCAGGGAGTAAGTAGAAGAAACTTTTCCCCTCTGCTAAGACTTAACCTCTCTCGATGCAATATACTTGTGCTAGGGAACGATCTCGCTAGCAAAATATCTTAGATGCTGTGAATTATGTTACAACTTGCAGGTTTGCAGTAATTATTGTAGCAGCTTTGTCTTGGTTTTCAGTGTAGTTTTTAGCAAGCAGTTGGCTTTACTGAGTGATCTGGGTGGCACTGGGCAGGTGGGAGTGCAGCTAAACAGTAAATCTTCCCTTGGCATCTCTAGGGAGCGAAACTGTGAGGTTGTGCCGGTTAATTCAGCATCTCACCTGAAATCATGTTCTGAAATTGGACTCTGGTATTTGGCAGAAGGAGGATTCTGAAAACTGCGAATGGCTCATGGAATGTCAATGATGTGGCTATTGTTACTCTTGTCAGCTGAAAAGAGAGAAGAGCTGCTGTTTCTAGAACCCAAATAAATCGTGGCAGGAATTTTAAAATTTAAGATGGACAAAGCAAAGATCAGAATCTCTAGATTTAGGCACCTTAACAAAGTTCAAGTGCCTGATTGTCCAGGGTGTTCAGCCTTCCGCACCATCTGTCTTTGAGAAGTGTGGCTATAAAGTCTGGACACAACGTTGAGGTGTCCGTGAGGGAGCGGAGAGAGCTCTTAAATCTGGCCCTGGAGAGGAGTGCTCAACTTCTTAAAAAATCAGGTGGAACATAAGAGGTGAATTTTCCAAGCTTGTCTTACCATATTTCTTTTAAAGTTCTTGAATAAGTTGCACTGATTTCTTTAATAAAACCTATTAACTTAACCCTACCTTTTTCTACAGTTTAAAGGAACAGGGTGAGCTAAATAACCTTTCTCATACCTGACCTCATAAATACTTAGGAATCACTTTTTCCCCCCCACCAAAAGGAAACTGAGAAGTGTATTTCTTCTTCTCCCAATACAGTGTTTGGAATATAAAGTTAATGCATATGTTTTATGTATAGATAGGTATATTTATAAAAATTAACGGTCGAATGATACTGTTCATTTCTTGTGTGAAGGTCTATCTGTGCTAGAAAGTTTTATAATTTTGCATAAATTGTAGCACTAGACCAAGTTTTCTTAAACATAGCGTGTTATTCATAGTTTAAAGGTAAATTCTGAAGTTCCATACAGAGAAATAATTCTGCAAAATAAAAAGGAGGATTTGTTGGGAGGAAAATGTAAGTGTGGGGGTAAGACCTTTTACAGAAAAATGTAATTCTACTCTCCAGAAATTTAAAATCTAACTTGAAAATAAAAATATATATTAGCTTGAGTGGGTGCTGAAAAAACAGAGTTTCTTATTTTTGTTCCAAAACCAGTGAATTCTCCTCTTTCCTCTTGCCAATAATTTTAACATTTAAAAAAAAAAGAGATTAAGAGAAGGGGAAATAAGGTTCCAATAAATAATATAAGTGTGGATTTTTAAATGTTGTAGTTTGACAAAAGCATTTTGTTCAGGCAAATAGCATATATAAAACATCCAAAAGCACAGATCCATAATAAAGAGGCTCTTTGAACTTCTGTCTCCCTGTGAGAGAAAGCTGAGGGTGTTGGTTACTGCTTAGCAGGGAGGTTCATTAGCATGTAGTACAGCATCCAGGTTGGGGGCAACCATATGTACTACTGAGTTTCTTGTGGGAGATATTTTTAAGAAAGAGCTATCAATAATGGCTTGGTGCTTCTAATACTAATTAAATAATGTAATACATAATTTATTAATAAAGTAGCATTATTTTTAACTGTGGTACATATGAATACCATGTATTGGAGTGCAACAGGATCACATATTCAGTTTTGGCTGTACCTCATGTATTATTTCAGTGCGTTAGAGCAGCTGGGATCTGACTGACTTTGCCCCATGCATGTTCCTATCAATATCTAGGACGTGGGATGACTTTCTGAGTTGAGTGCTGGGGAGTGTTAACAGTGCAGGATCAGCTCCTGCAATGTGCACCTTGCACATGACCGTCATGAGGCTCCTCTCTCACAATCCCTGTAATTCAGCTCAGTTTTATTGCAGAAGACTTGGGAGATCAGGACCAGTAGGTCAGTCTCTAGGATGGTACTTATGGATCTGCGGGGAGTGAAAGCAATTTGCAGTGGTTTTGTTTTCTGTGCTGTAGCAAGGTTTATATCAGTCTAGCCCTTTGAGTACCCGGCCATCATACTCATAGAGGCAATCGCAGCGATGCACAGGGAATAGATACCCTAAATAAGTCACTGTTGCTTAACTTCAGTGTGAAATCTGAGTTGTGCTTCCACTTAATCATGGACTTATAATTATGTTGTCTAGCAGTGCTTGCAATAACTGACGAATGTAATCCTGCCAGGCCTACTTAAGGTCATTCAGCATCAGAGCATGAGAATGAGAGTCTTGCTCTAGATGTGTGTGCATAGAGTGAAGGTAAGTAATGGAGGCTCTGTGTTCAGCAACCACAAATGTCTCCCCTGTTCATGCCAACGCGAATCTGAAGCAATTCTGTTTGTGTAGTGTGCGTTTTGCATCCCCGTGAATTTACTCCCCTTCCAGTCAATGTCTGAATGAAAGTTGTGTTGGAGAACAGGTTCTCCAGAGTCAAAGGATGCCTTAACCAACTGCTGCCCCTGACTTGTGATGTTTTACGTGCTCTTAGTTTTCTGGTGCTGGAAAAGTTTTTTCTTGGGTGGTAAAACTTGCTCTTGTTCTGCTTTAAATGATACTTATTATTTCTTGAATGGCCAGGTGCAATAAAAATCTTAACTCAGTAGAAATTTTCCCCAACTGCAATAACGTTAAAAGCCTGTGGATGTAAAGAAGTATGGTGTACAAAATGTGTATTTCTTGGATTAAGAGCCCCTTTTGTTCATTTGCTTGTTAATCCATGTTATTATTGCATTTCCATACCTACCTCAATAAACTCACTAAGGCATGTGTGCATGTGTTTGTGTGGTATAGATGTATGACAAGGGGCAACAGCAAAGCCTTGTCCCTTTGTCCTTGGTAGAAAAGCTCTCATGGATTATGTTTTTCTTTTTGAAGGCCATGTTTTGCTTTCTGTTATTTCATTGTAATTGAAAAGCAGCAATTCTGCCCTGAGCTGCATACAAATTTTCAGTGCTTTTCTATTAACTTAGCTGTTGTTGCAGGATCCTTGGAGAATTTAAGTTATGGAGTTTCCTGTTTTGCAGAGTGTGTAGGTAAGTAAAATGACTGTATTCAGGCCTTGTATGTGATAAGGAAGGAATGTTGGGTTCTCAGAAGGATTATACTTATGTCAAAGTGGAAGTAGTGGAGAAGTTTCACTGGGCTTTATTGGCCCAGACGTGCTTATGTTTGCATTCTGTGAACTGAGAAAACTCAAAGACATTAGAGCTAAGAAAACTACTAAACCAGTGTGGGACAAAACCCAGCCATGTATGACAATCTTCTTTCCAGTACCCAGCGTTATCTCCTTTCATACTGAAACAGGCATGAAGACAGACTTCTTCAGTAAGCAGGCACAAAGCTTATTTTCTGTCAAGGAGGAACAGATGGGAAGATGGGATAGTGAACTGACCTGGAAAAGCTTGGTTGAATGGTTTGAGGTGTAGTTTGTAATTTGTTCTTATTTACGCTGATAGCAGGTACTTCAATGTACGAAAGTGCTTTACAGTGTAACAGCAAGGGGGGACCACATGGATGTTCTGCTCCGGAGGAGATCTTGCCCTAGCCTCTTAGGTGCATACTCAGACAATGTGGCTCAGAGACCCTTTGTTCAGCATTACTTCATCTCTGCGTGGCTTTGTCATTGGAAATGCTCAAGTGCTGCAGAGCGCTTGAGGCAGAGAAGAAGCAGCTATTATGGGAGCCACTGTGGTCATTTTTCTTAGATGTTGTCTCCTTCATCTGAAGGAAGGAAGGGTATTTCCTTTGAATTTTTCCTCTTCTGCACTTCAGTGGTCCCGGTTAAGGTCATACCATGATGTCTTACCTTTTCAGGACACTGTATTTGTCACAATCTCACACACCACAGCCACCAAATTGTGTGAAATTGAAGGTATTATGTCTCTGATCTTCTCATCTTTTCAGGGTTAATTCTTCTAATCTGATTGAGAAGAGAACCTGCTTTGATTAGAGGAAGATGGAGACTCTATACACCCCAGAGGGTGTCTGACTTTATAGTTACTAGAAGACAGTTCTACCCATGGCCACTTGCTCGCTCATTACAATGTCTTCATACATGTACTAATACTCCTGTCTTCTCATGCTTTCTTTTCCTTAGCAGGGATCTTTTCACGCAGACTTTCAGAACCAAAGTCCTTTACTTATGAAACACATAATTTCGTTTGTATGCATATGTGTAACTCACAGCATGGGCATGAAAAGCACTGACAGTATCAGCAGATCTTTTTCCTCTTGCTGTTGCAAAGGTCCTGCTTTGCTGCTCTCTGAGAGGTGTCAGTAGATCATCGTGCTGTAAATGCATTGCATCCCTTTTCTGCTCTTGGAAGTTAGGTTCCTGCCTCACTGGAAATTGTGAAGTTATGTGGGTAGGAGAGAGGGGAATTCTTTTCAGCTTCCGTATAGGAGCTATTGCTGACATGCAGGGTGCTTTCAGGAACCCAGTTCTTTCAATTGTAGGTCTAAGTGGGAGGGAAATATTCTGAATATTCAGCTCCTTGTTTAGCTGATTTTGGTGGCCATAAGATTAAAAAGTAGAAAAAAATAGAGGGAAAGGGGATCCTAATAGAATAAAAAAACATTTTTTGTTTGTTTCTTAGGACATGGTGCATCATACTTCCCCAAAATAGCTAGATACAGCTACAGGTATTCAACAGTCACCAGCACTTTCCTGCAGGGAAGTATTTATAAAAGCAGTGGCATCTTTCTGGAGAGCACAGTGATCATTGAGGCACTGGGGAATTGCCAGATGGTTTTGAAAGTAAGTATTATTATAATCATCTGAGTTATTGGGATGAGCTGATGTGGAACTGGATCTTTCTTTGGGATTATTGCTACATTTGAAACATTTATTTTTCTTGTAATTAAAAGACAGTTAGTTTCTGGATCTCATACAAGAATTGCAGAATTGCTTTGATGCTACATGGCTTCAGATTAGGTATTTGCCCGCTTTAAAGGGCAGATTAAACAAATAATTGTTTCCTAAGTGGCATGACTGTTTCATTGTTTCATCACATGAAGTGTGAGATGAAGCTAGTCCCTTTGAAAGGAATTTGTTCTATTTTTAAGCACTTTCATTGCTACAGCAATAATTTTAAAATATTTTTTAAAATTTTAAAGTGAATTTGAGGTGTATGTATGATGTACTAGATTGATGCCGTTCCTGGCCCAGGGTAAAATTCAGTCTTGTAACATGCTCCACTGATCTCTACAGGAGATTTCTCTCTCAGTGAGAAGAGTAACAGACGAGTTTCAAATTACAGACCTTTTCCTGGGGTGAGCCCTGTGGTAGGGCAGTTTGAGAACTACAGTGCTTTAACAGGGGGAACATGGAAAATAAACTTCTCTCATCTGTCTTGGTTTTCCTTCGGGTTAACAGAGGGGATAATTCATGAGTTCTACGGGGGGTTGACATGTGTGTACTATATACACATATACACAAGGCCAAAGAAGAATAGGATATTTATCCCTGTCCTAATGTGGCCATATGGATTAAATTACCTGGTCAGTGATCCCATGACTTTACATGAAAAACAAGAATTTGGGTCCTGTCTTCAGACTGAATCACTCTCTTCTGTCTTGCAGTATCAGTGGCTGGATTCCCTAACTTCTAGTTCTTTCTCTTACTTTAAGGCCTCCTAAGATATGCAAAACAATACATGCTTGAGTGCTTTTTTTTTATAAAAGATAAAGAAGTAGCTGATATTAAGATAAAAAATTATTAACAGTCGCAGTCTATGCTGTACTTAATATGGGTCAGAGAGCCTCCATTTTTGATCTACTGTTTGAGAACAGTTCTTCCTTATCACAACCAGCCAAATTGCAAGTATTTTAGGAAATTCCAGTACGAACTTAAGAATACATTTTCTCCTCTGAGTTCAGTAAAGTAAGCCATGAAATGGGTACTGGGTATAGTGAACTTTACTAGGCACAGTCTGAGAGTCAACAGAGGTGGGTAGTAAGTTTGCTTCTCAACAGGAGTAGAAAGGACTTATGTTTATCCAGGCTTCTACTTTACCCAAGGGTAGGGGATTGCTTCTGGCTTGAAAATGAAAGGGATATAGTAGTGCCATATGAAGTTCATTTAATAATGAGTGAAATTTCTTTGTAGAAGAAATTTCTGGAAGCCCTCTCAGATATGCAACCCGGAGATGTGGCTATTGTGGTTGTGTTGCTTGTAAGACTGAGCCTCTTTTCATAGCCTATGATGTTCTATGTAGATATCCTTACGTGACAAAGTCCACAAGTTCCTATTGACAGTGATGTTTGTTGCTCTGTAATCTTTGTTTCTAGGTAGAAGATGTACAGATTAAGAAACATCTTGCATCCAGGGAGGAGCCTCTGAAGGAAATAGACAGTCTAAGGTAGAAAAACTTCTAACCTGATCTAGTTCTTGGGGCTTTTCTGAAGCTGTATGGCTTAGCAGCAGCTTGGCTGGACATTGATCACTGTTTCATACCCTGTTCAGTTTTAGTTTGGCCTGTATTGTTTGGGGCTTTTTTTGAATAAGCCAGAATCAAGATTTAAGCACCATCAGCAAAATGAGAGGCATGTGGTCCAAAAAGGGTTTTTTAAACCTAATTATCATCCCTTTGTATGTAAAAACATTTGGAGAGTAGACAAATTATTCTGAGTACAAATTGTCAAGCCTCTAGCTGGTTAGCAGCATACATGGATCACTCACTAGTTCTCTGAGTTGCATTTGTTACTTGTACGGACTCTTGAGTTTTGAAGTACATTACAGAAGTGCTTGATTTGGAGGATTGTCACGATGCAAAATGCTGAGTTTTTTTCCTCTATGGTATTTAAACTGCATTTATTCATGTAATGTAATTTTCTTCCTTTTAAGTTTTTGCTTCTAGTAGCTCATTCATAACATATGTCAGTGTGTTTGACTTGCAAAGGTAGAGAATCTAGTGAAGATGCCTTTACAAAAAGGTCTTTTCAAACTGTGGAGGTCTGGTAGTTTCCCAGAGAGCTGATGCTTTTTATGTGGTCAAAAAAAAATCAATTCTGTTGTCTGATTAAGCTCAGCCTTGTAATCTTCTTTTTGTCCTGCACTGGGATTCTCAGCCTTTAAACAACACTGAGAACTGAGATAATTGACTCAATTCAAAGAGTCAAAAAGAGCAAGTTTGGAGTAAATGCATTGCTTTTTACATTCATCAGGGAGAGCTTTATGTTCCACAGTATGTGTAGTGGTATCAGAGTTGAAATTGGAGTACAGGTATATCTTCTTCCGGGAAGTTATTTGTAGGATTTTCGTAGAAGAAAAAGCAGTTTCTTTGCAGAGGAGCAAAAAAAAAATACAGATAGTAAAGAAAGCATCCAGTAGAGCTTGGATATTGAAAATAATTATTCAGATGAGTGAACCTTATTAGTATTTGCCTCAGCCTATTGTGAATATACAATGGTTCAGCTTGCCCTCTGAACATGCATGTAATTTCCACAGACAGCAGCAAAAGCAACCACAGTTGTCTAGGAGTTCAGAAACCCTTATCCCAAGTGCACAGCCTCTTCTCCTGGGAAGACTTTATCCAGATGTTAGCACATTAAGAGTTTTTCTCGTGCATTGTCTTTGTGACCTGGTTAATTAGATGAACATTTAGTTGCATGACTCATGTGCTGATAGACTCTATAGGAGTTGATCATTAGGCTGCTATAGAATCCTTCCTTTGGATGACTTATATTTTGCCACTTAAAAGGGAAATATGTGATTGGAGTACTTTATATTATGAGTGAAAATCAATGTTAAAAAGTGATTTCCTGCAAAAGTAGAAAACACTGTACTCTGGGATCCATAAGCAATCAGGGGCAGACAGACCACAGAGTCTAGGGCACAACTTTGGGATAGAGCCCAAGTATGACCACCTAGCCGAGCAGTAAGATGTGGGTTGGTGAGTTGGTTGGAGAGCAGTTACACTTGTGTGTATCACAGCTGAAGAGGACTATGCAGTTACCTTGCAACTGAGACATGCTTACCAGTGCTTACCCTGAACCATAAAATGGAATTTCTGTCTTGCATTAAAGAACCACCATTGCCATTAAGTATAATTGCTTGTAAAGAGTTTACCAGGAGTTGATTTAACTAAGAGTTACAGTTATATTGGAGGTGCTGTGATTAACTTGATAGTTTTGGTGGTTTTTTGTTCAGTTGTTTGGTTTTCTTTTTTAAGGGCTCTTAAAGTCAGGGTGAATTTGTGAAGAGTAGTCTTGCTATAAAGAATGGAGATACAAAATAAAACAGCTCCATTCTGGAGGAAAAGCTCCATTCATAAAATCTGAGTCTAATATCCTAAACAGACTTGCAGCCACTATTTGAAGCAAGAAACTATAAACTATTTCATTACAGGGAAATACTAGAACGGCATCCTCTTCATTTTTCTTTCCATGATGGGAAAGTTGTGAAGCTCTGTCCCGTGAGCAGTGAAAAGACCTGGGCACTGAACATAAAACGAGGCATTCTCAGTGTCCTGCAGACATCACAAGTGTCCACGGCTACTGCAGTCGTTGAAGAGGTGAGACCACTAGTAGAGCCATACTCTAGGGTGTCTATTAGCCCTTGTGTGCTTTAGGTCTTTTCCCTTTATAAATAAGTGAAAGGGTTTGCCACTTTGTGACTGGTCAGCCACCAGTAATGGTCATCTGATTGCTTTTTGTAGTGAATGTCATGAATTTACCTATAATTTGCATTCTTGTTGAGGGTTGGAATCCACTACTTGGTTACCTGAGGAAAAGCCGTTTAGTGCAGAGTACGCTGAGAAGTTGTAACACCAGGGCTCACACTTTATCTGTTCTCTGGGGAAAATACAATGCGCATTATTCATGATAATTCATCATGTCTTTCTTCATTAATTTCAGGAGGCTTTAAGATCAAGCTTCTCGGAGGTCTTTGAAATTTTTTTTTAAATACTTAAGCCCAAGTTCTGCTGTGTTGCACAGAAATAGTGATCCAGAGTACCCCACTATCACGTGTTTGCATGAGTGCAGCTGAGGTACCTCAATGGCTGCACTCTTCTCTTGTGCACAGCAGTCTCTAGATTGACCTTCAGCATGATGTACACTGCGTCATTCTCAGTGAAGTTAAACAAATCAACAAACTCGGGCTATTTTAAAGTTTGACCAAAGTCTCTAAAATTATTTACCTTTCCATGGCTTTTGTGGCAAAGCTGGTGTCCTGTAAGGGAGAACATAGGTCTCCCTTGCACTATTATTACAACAAAGAAATTATTAAAATTAATTGTAATAGCCCAGAATAACTGCTTGTATTGTGTCTGTGCATGTGTGACTCAACACTGTGCGTTTGTTCCTAGGTGGATGTCCTGGGAATATGCCCAACCAGGTATCAGCGAAGAGGCCCTCTTCTTGTCAAGACAAAAGACTTAAACCTCTGCTCTCATCGATATTCTGCTTTTACTTCTGTGCAGTCTGTTGTTCTTCCTCATGTGTCGGTAAGTGTTGGGGAATTACACTGATTCTTTCACAGGACCATTTTATTTCTTTGAAGTGTCATAATGTGAATGAAAACATTTTTGATTTGTCATATATGTGCAATTATAGTTGTGTGTGTCTGCTCAAACTTGAATCCTTAACAAAGAAACAATTAATATTATTGTCCCTGTAATGCCTGTTTTTCACAGAATTTGTTATTAGTGCAAATTTACATTGTAGCTGATGAACATTATAGTATAAATACAAAAGGTTGTTAGGCGCCTGGATTAAATGCTGTCATTAAAATATGTCATAGTGGTAAACTGAAAATAGAGTGTGAAAGAGAAGAAGAGAGAGATGTGGGTAAGAAAAACACACTATGTGAAGAATGTTGTTATTTGCAGAAAACTTTGGAAAGATAGATGATGTCTAAAAGCCAGACTTATGGCTTTTCATTGTTCATGGCAAATACAGTCAATTGAGGCCATTTGACACTGGAAGCGAGTAGCAATTGTGTTTCAGTGAAAACTTTCACTGAAAAATTAGACTGAAAATAAAGAACATATTAACCTCCACAGGCTGAGCACTGTCAAAGGTCTAGGCAAGAGATTATACACTGTGTCACAGAACTGGAATCTTCGGTGAAGTTGGGAGAGAAAGGAGAGGGCAGGCTTACATAGGTCATCAAGACTTTATCTGAAGTATTTGTTCTTCTCAGTCTGAGCATCAGTTCCTGTCCTCCAAACTGGAATGTGTCCAGAGCATTAAGGATGGAGTCCTGGCGGAGGCCAAATGTACCGAGTCCAACCTTGTTACGCTGTTCTCTCAGAAGGGCAATGGGGCAATGACACAGACACGGTCTTCATTGAAACTCTTCCAAGTTGAAACAGAGACACTACACACAAAAGGTAACATCATGTTTCTGCTAAAACAAAGTAAATTTATTTCCTAGAAAAATCTTGGGCCTGTGCCTTACCCATGAGAACTCTTTGCATCTGTTGTGTCGTTTAATGTATTAAACTGTGTGAAAGTGGATGTTTTTACAAGCTGGGCTGCTGAGAGCCGTCTGTTCTATAGAGTTGGGACCTGCTATAACAAAACTGGATGCACCTTTGAAAGTGACGGATTTCTGTAACGGCCAACTCCTTTTTACCTACTTTACAGACCTTGCCTCCATGTATTCAGAGCATCAGCCTTCCTGTGTCTGTGGACAATTCTTATTTTGTGTACAAACAGAGCCTAAATAATTGCAAGTCCCAGTGGAACTAAGGACATGTTGTGTCTGAGAACTGTTTCAGTTTTGCTCCTTATTTGCTCTAAGTGCTTAGGAAGAATTTCTTCATGGTGAGGGTGGGGAGGCACTGGCCCAGGTTGCCCAGGGAAGCTGGGGCTGCCCCATCCCTGGAGGTGTCCAAGGCCAGGTGGGATGGGCCTTGTGCAGCCTGATCCGGTGGGAGGTGTCCCTGCCCATGGCAGGGGCAGGGAACTAGATGATCTTTAAGGTCCCTTCCAATCCAAACCATTCTATGATTCTATAATTCTTCTTAGAATGATTCTATTGATGTCAATGGGAGGCTTGCCTGAGGAAAGATTTTAAATCTGAGCCCTAAGTGTTGAGAAACTCTTTTTTTTGTCTGCTTCTAAATATTTTTCTTTGAAAAGGAGAATCCAGGTTTCCAGGACACTTTGTTTATAGTTATCCCCAATGTATGATGACAAGATTCTATCGCAGGAAGAGGCTGAGAGCCAAGCCACTTATTTTTCTTGGCACCTAGATCTCCTATTGAGTTTTTGAGAGTTTGAGTGTAGGATAAGTGATTAGATAAAATTGGAAAAGGCAGTGAATATAAAATAGCAGGACCATTGTAAGAGGCATAGTGATGGAAAGTGGGACTCTTTTTCACGTATATCTTATTTGTCTTGTTTCTCTGAATCTTTCAAGTTACACTTGTCTTTAGGCCTTTATTCTGTTCCGTACTTAAATTCAACCTGACCGCATGCGTTCAGGTTCATCCCTTGGCTGTACTGAGACTAGAGAGATATCTGATTTTTACTTATGTCTTTCCAGTGGACTCTGAGAGCCTGTATGTCACCGGCATGCTCTATGAAAGGGAAGAAATGGAGAGGGAAGTCACTGGAGGGGAATTGACTGAACTGGTGTGGAAGCTTTGCTTAGCACATGGTGCAAGTTTTGAGGTAAGCTTTCATGCGTAAGCTTTCATGCATAACCTCCATTTCCTTGTAAGGCCCTTTGTGGTCTGTGAGTTCTCTTGCACAGGTAAGACATGACGAGGAGAACAGCAGTTTTGGAAATACTGAAGCCTTCCATGGTTGGAAATATTTTTGATGTGGAATTATAGAAATATAAAATGCTTTGAAGTGTTACTTTCCTATATAAACAATAAATCAAACCGAAAAGAAGAGTCAAAACATCATATGGCCCCTACTTATAGGGCAAAAGCATTTTGAACTGTGCTAAATTAACCTGAAAGAAAATATTCCGAAGTTTTGTTTTGCTGTGGGAAAACAAACAAAAATAAGTGTCTGGTTTAGGTTATCACTGATGGTTTTGATGTTTAATTGTAGAAACCCTTTTCTACAGCTTTAGTGTGGGCTACTACCCCAGATGCTGCTGTTGTTTCCAGTTTTATTGGAGTTTTGTGGTCCTTCTGCTGTTGCCTCATCCCCTCAAAACAGTTTGTACATTAAACCCTTTTCTCTGGATCTTGGCTGGTTGGTTCTGCATGCTTCTGATGAATTCTAGTAATAACCTTCATGTCTTCTGGGGATGCTGCTTGGGTCCAAAGGGAATCTCTTCTCACTTAAACCATTTTTATTGGTGAATGCTGCTAAAATGGTGGAATATTCTGTTCATTCTGGAACATGCAGTGGCCTTATTTTTTTTTATGATGACTCTTATATTAGAAGACGGTCTATCTGTCTTGTTAGCTTACTGTAATTTTTGTTGATACTGGCAGCAGCTGGATCAGTTATTGTTTGTCACTGTCTTTGAAATGAAGATCCCTGTCTTTTGTGAAATCTGGAATATACAATGCAGAAGGATCAACAGGTGATGGGTTTTAATCATTGCTGACCTATGATGAACTGCAGCCAATGACTGAAAAGAGAGGGCACTTCATATCCCATTATCCTCCAGATGCAGTGGTTCTTGCTAGTAATGAAGTTCCTGTATAGAACAATGTGGAGGAAAAGGTAAATTTGAAAACAGAAGAACACACTTATTGTTTAAGTCATTCTTGGTCAGGAAATTACTAGAAAACAAGTATGGTCTAATGGGGAAAGCCCTGAACTGGGCTTTTTGTGCTTCCATGAATTTGCCACTGGTGAGTTTAGTCAGCTCATTCCTGATATATTCCTATTCCCTGTCCTCTGATGTTCTCATCTTGTTAGATTGCTCATACTTTGGAGCAAGGTTATTTCTTCTACAATGGTATTGTGATCTCTCCTGGAAATACATGCAAGTGGCATTAACAAAAAGTTTGAGACCCAGCCTAGGAGAAGTCACTTCACCTTCCTTTATCTAGGCTAAGTCCCATGTCAAAGGACTAAAGTTCTGCCTGTCTCCTCCCTGGGGGGACACGGGTACTGGGTGATAGAGTACAGGCTTTACAGGGACTGGAGAAGAGTGTGCTGATGGATTACAGCTCTGCAGGCCTGTTGAGAATTTAATGTGCTCTGTATATTCACCTTTATGTTAACTTTAGCTGTGTTTAATGAGCTCAAAGTAGGTGCTTGTGTAATGTGGCGTGAGACTTAAGGCACAGGGTGGAGAAGAATCACAGTCACAACAACTGAAGCGAGCAACTTCAGTCAGCTAGGGTAAATTACAGCCTTAGCAGTTACTCCCAACCTATTAAATGATGATCATAGTCTGACCTGGTATCACAGCCTGACAAAGACCTTTACACAGGGTGGAGGAGGAAGCAGCAGGTGGCCTATAAGAGTGGTGATATATGGGACAGATTTCTCTCTCAGTTATGAGCAAGGCTGTCATCTTATTTTAGCAGCATGCTAGGAAGATTTGAGCTATAGAGAGCCAACAGAGCCATAAACATAATGATTCTAATTATTCTTGCTAATATAGAATAAAAGCAGCCTCTTTTGAGTATGCTAATGCTTAATTCTTTGTGGCTGTTGTATAAGGACAGTATGTAATGACATTTAGGAACAGACTAGAGGGCTATGTATTGCTTGAAAAAATAAAGCAATTACTGCAGTGGACCTGAGAAACTTTGCCTAAATCCCACCTTCTTTTGAGCAGCCATAATTCAGTGCCTTTGAAAGAATGGTAGATGATTTTTCCCAGTAAAAGTGGGATGTCACTTCTGTCTCCAAAGAGGCCCACTAGCTTCATGTGTGGGAAATTTGTTTTGTGAATTACTAAGATTAGCACAAGTGGCTGCTGTCTGTGCCACTGCCGAAAAGAGGTGAATTATTCATCATATGCCTGTCTCAGCACAGGGTTTGATTCCTTGTCAGCCATTTTCACTGTTTCAGGGTGTTCCTTCTGCGTGACAAGACATTTCAAAGGGGATCTTTATTATCCCTCATTCTGACTGATAAAATGTCCTCTGGGCCAGGAAAGAAGTTATGGGAATGCCCACAGCGTTTCTGGGGAAACGGGGCCACCGTTATCCATGTATAGCTTGTTTGTCCCCTTATTGTTTGTCTCTGAATGAAGTAAGATTATGCATTTCTTTCAGGACAAAACCCCAAGAATAAATGGAAGGGAAAATCCCCAACTCCAGGGAAAACAGTGAAGGGATGAGAAAATGGGTGTGGAGACTGTGTCATTTCCAAGGAAACAAAGTTGTTTATTTTTTTTTAATGCTATTATGAGACAAGGTTGAATTTTAATGCGGATGTATATTAGCTAATGGACCATTAAGTGAACAAGCTGCATACTGACAAAGAATGGTCAAAGGGATGGGGAGAAGGGACCCTCACTTGAGAGAAGGAAGCCTGTCACACAGCTTCTGCTGGGGGCCGCATTGACATTTGCTGTCTGGATTTTGATGCTGGATTAGTAGCTCTAGTGAATGTGGCCGTGGATACATTAAGTAGTGTGGACAAGAGCATGCCGGATTCGCTCTGCCCAACTCCTGTAGCCCAGTCTGACCCAGAGGAGTTTACCTTTAGGACATGGTCTCACCACTTGTTTTTCTCATAAAGCCATCTAATTGCTAGTTACTACCTAGTTGGGTGTTAGGATTTCCATGTTTCTAACTTATGTGTCTGAGGAATATAACAGAGTATTTCCCAGGTAAGGAAGAGGTTCTGATTATCGAGATAAACAAAGGCATTGTAGTTACATGGATGAATTTGCCTTTTCAAATGCAAGTGTTCATTTTCTGTATGACTGTAAAAGTAACAACTTTTCCAGGAAGAGAAGTCCTTCTCTGCTTTATTATTAAGAAGTAAAAATAGCTGTTTCTCTGTGAAGTTTTGCACTGAGTTATTAGATGGGATCTTGTCTAGCCAGCAGGTATGAAGCAGAATGAAGTCAGCCTACAGTCTAAAATTATATCACCTGGAAATACATCAGTCTGGAAATTTTATCTTGACCTGTGCTGTGGCTTCCAGCTGATGAGCATCTGAGCTCGTCAGCAGCTACACGCACAGCTCCTCATTATGGCATTTGCCGGGCTCCCCTGCTCCCTGGTCATGCTGCCTGTACTGTATTTGCCTGTGTAAAACTGCATGAAAGGTCTGTGTTTTACAAAAGCTTTTGAAGAATTTCATTAAGTACAGTTCTCTGAATAATTTGTAGACCATGAAGCATAATCTGTTTCACTAGCTCCATAGTGTTCAGGCTTTGGTAATGTCTTTTTAATACAGATCTTAAAAGTAAGGATGGGATGGGATGGAATGGAATCAAGTGGAATACATGTGGTCTTACTGCATGTTAGCTATAGAATCATAAATGTCATTGCAATTAATACCTATGTCGGGCTTCTTGTATGAGAATAAATTTCAATTTGGTGAAATTAATACACTATTGCTAAAAAGAAATGAAGTCCCAAAGAACAAAAACATAAACAGTGTTTACATTGGATCTAACAAATTATGCTCTTAGCCTATCAAACAACACGGTAAGAAATCACTCCATCTTCTTACTGAACGACAGCTTCTTTTTACTGAAAATGTCTTGGCAATCTTAAATTGAAATCAAATGCTGGCACTATGTTATTCCAATTTGTCATGATTTTTGGAAGCAGCTTGCGGAAGGAAGGTCAGGAAGTCAACATAGGTCTCTCCCCAGATCCCTGGAAATGTGACTTAGTGGAATTAGACTTTGTTTGTATGACTTTTAGGTGAAGAAAAATGTTTTCTTTGGAACCAAAATGGTAGTCTTATGTCTAAGCTTTTCACATCTGAAGTGAATGAAGACCTGAAATTTATCTTTATGACATGGACCAGGATTAAAACCCGTACATTATAAAGTTAGTTTAAATTGAACATACAAGCTACTGTATTTAACACTGCTGATTTTCAAGTAATGGGACCTTTATTCCTTCTTGAACTCTGGATCAAGTCTCAGTGGAATGTACTTACATGCTATTTAGCTCTTAAAATACCATTTTCCAAAAACTTTCTACTAAGTCCAAGGTAACAATGTGATGAATAGTGTATGTGCAAACAAAAATAATCTGAAAAAAGGAGAAAAGATCTTCCTTCCTCAGCAGAGGACAGGCTGAGTAGGTAATATAGAGCCTGGTTTGAATCAAGATGACGCTGCAAGATTCGTACTGCATAGAAAAATAGAAAGGCTTCTGTGTTCATTTCAGTTCAATATTTAATTAATTTTTTTTCCAGCATCACATTTTAGAAAATAAAAATGATTGCTGGTAATTCAATACACATCCAAAACTACCTCGAGGCAGTAGCTTCTGAAAAATATCTGTTTTGGCTGTGTAAGTTAAGGGAGGAGATGTGGCAGGGGTGTTTTCTAATGTGACATCTACTATAGGTAGCTACTTCACATAGCAGAAAAGTGTGGGTCAGCTCTGAATTGATCTTTCAGCCCTGCAGATGCAAAAAAATTATTTAACAAAGCTAGTCAGCTTCAACTGAAATACTTAATTTTTTTTAAGTGAAGTAACCCTAAAGTAGGTTTTTCATGTCACAGAGCAAAGGGCAAGCTTGTGAATGAAGGGCTAGAATTTATTTATGCAGAAAAGTGTGTGGGATCATGTACTGCAGGTAAAATTGCTGCTGTATGTTGCAGCAATTAGCTGAGCCAGGGAGAACAGCTCTTCTGCTACTCCACTTTTAGCTAGTCCCTTGCTGCCTGCATTTCATGTTATGTTGAGGCTCTGTCAGCAGTTCTGGTCATAAATCACGGTCTTGCTGCATGGAGACTGGCTAATTTCCTAAGTAAAAGCCCTTCTCATTAGGTGTTTGCAGTATGAAGAGGAAAAGTAGGAAGGAGAGGACGACAGGGGCATTGAGAAGGGTGGAGGTTTCTCTGGGTTACAGAGTGTACAGTCTGCTGGTGTAACCCAAGGTCTCCTGTGCTGTGTTCTCTAAAGCTGGTTTCTGCAGAGCTGTAATACTACCTTAGTTGTTGTGCTCTCTTACAGGCTGCAGACCTTTTCATGACTCTTGTGTTTGAGCTTCGACATCTTTCTCTTGGGCCATTAAAAGCACTATGGCAAAGATCTTCGTTTAAATGCAGAGACAACTGGTAAGGCCCCTTTAATAATTGCATTCAAATATATAAAGGAAAGAAGTGTTTTGTAAAAATTTAAAATAAATTAATGATTTAAATCAGTTTTGGGTTTATATTTGTAGCACTTTAAATGAAGGATGTGTAATGCAGACCTTGTGTATGTGGCAGAAGGGTGATATTCTCTCCTTATTGAATGAAAGATGGGTACATGGACTTTCCTGTCCCATGCCTAATCCTGCATCCAGACTTCCCATTGCAGGAACGGTGTGAACAGGAAATTTGAGTTGTGGCTTGGATGGAGATCAGTGCTGCTGGTTTCAAGCATCTACTGCCATTTGTTATGAAGAAGCTTACCTGGATCTGTGCCTCCAGTGAGGGGGGCGCAGCCTGATCACGGGGTGGTTTACACTGATCATTGAACTGCAGCTTTAGAGATGAAGGGTTCTACTCCTTTGCAGTCAGGAATAGTTCTGATCCAAAGTTTTGAGACATTGAAAGATACTAATCCAATATTTTTAAAAGCAATACATTTTTTTCTGCCTCTGAAATCAATATTCCAAAAAGTATAAACAAAACCTGAAGTTTTTTACTTAGTTACAGTGCAAAATGTAATCAGCCTTTTTGAAATTAATCTAATGGCAGATTTAATGTTTGCAACAATAAATTAGATTTCACTTTGTGCGAAAGGGGCAAATTTTGTTTTGGCATAGGTTTATTTAGACCTTTTGACAAATAGTCTTCCTAATATTATTAAATTTTAGAAGGTAATCCAAACTACTCTGCTTCTTCCTATATTAACTTTAGAGTCATTTTAATCAGGACAAGGTTATTAATTTAGGAGATAAAAAGAATCCTGTACAAATTGTCTTTTTACTCTGACACAATTGCTTTTACCCAGCTTAGTTTAACTGCTTCGTAGTAAATGTAAAAGTGTCTGTGCACCAGTATGGGAGGTAGATAGAGGGTATTTGCAGAGGGATTCTTAAGAGCTGAAATGCATATTGTCTTTATGCTGGTGTAATCTTTCCACTTAGATAAGGTTTAAAAAAGCAGAGGAAGTAAAAGCCAATCAATTCAGTTAGTTTTAATATTTTCATTTTTTATTGGTGAAATGAAAGAGAAAACCCAGTGCTGTAAGAAAAAAATCAGTGCTATAAGGTGCCTCAGTATTTAGAAGTCAAATTGGAATATGTTCTGGCTTCATTTTCAGAGAAAGCAAATGAGTATTTTCTTAATAGCCTGGTTGCATAGAGTTCTTAAGACACTAATAGACTTCATCACATCTTGGCTGAGGCATGTTTCTGTAAATTCACTAAACCAAAGGATAATATTGATTTCTATGCAATCTGACATTTGCTAAGCTGGTGGACTTCTGTTTGCTGTGAGAGAAGCCCAGCCTCAGTGTGTTTGTTGTCTTCAGTATTCTGGTCATTTTAGATTTGCCGTACTTTTCTCTTGTGTTACAGGCAGCCACTAATAGATGCTCTCCCATCTTGTGCTACAGAGGCATGTGTTGTCCTAATGACAGAACTTATATCTTCTGGAGAACTTGAGGAAGACAAAGTGGAATATTTTTTCTGGTCATTTGCGTTCCTTCCTAAACCCACCCCAGGCATGATCGAGTCTCTCGTTGTGAGTGGATGATGTTTTTTCTTTTATAAATTTATCATCAATCTAGCTGGCTCATACTTTTTATATTTTAAAGTAATAGTATTTTTATCATACATTTATGCAAATCTCTCTCCAGATAATTTGTGTGGTAAAACTACAGGCTATTTTGATCTTGACTCTAAAAGAGGATACAGTCATGTTTGGCCACTGGAGCTTGATTTGCTTGATTTTTACTGTTTTGAGGGTCCTGGGAAGTAGTTTATATTTGTTCTCACACTCCTTCCTAAGCACACAGAGTATGATTTCTTCTGAAGAAAACTGAGATCATGTTAACATTAATTTATTCCATGTATTTGTATGTAAAGGTGAAAGAATTTTCAACTATATCCCTGCAGGTTCGTCCTTTTTTGTTGGCCTGTTGGGGTTGTTTGAATATATACCTGTTGAGATTGAGTTTTAGCATGTTAATTTGTTGGATACATTTGTTTTCTAATGTTACAGTAATCATGAGAATGACTTTTCTGAAACACTCAGTCCTCATTGTGCTTGTTTGCAGCCTTTGCTGAAGTCACCAGGAGCAAGTCAGAGCTGCTTCTTGGGAGTAACTGCTCTCTTACATAGATTTTGTTCAGCTGCTGCCTCCTGTGATCGTGTACCTGCTGTGCAGGATGTGATTAGGACTCTTGGGAAATTTCTGGCAGGAAACTGTACAGTGCAAAATTCGGAACAATTCAGCAAGGTATCAGTTGTACAGAAGCATATGATATAGTGCTTTATTTTTCTATTCACTTTATGATATAGAACTTGTCTGCTGACAAATATTTATTTTAAACTGGTTATTGTGTCCAGAACTCTGTGTTGACTCACTGAAAAGTCAGAACATATGTGATCAAAAGGGACAAAATATCAAAGTTCTTGAAAAACTTCTACAGTACATCAAATTCATGACCTCTGCTTTTCCATTGCAATGGAGGTTTTTTTGGTTGGTGTTAGAACAGCTGTCCATGTTCATATGAGTCTTGTTGTCACACTAAAGCCAAGGTGTAGCTGGTACAGTAGGAGCTGCAGATTAATGACGATCAGTGATAATTTTAAATGGAGAATTTTGCACAGAAATGTTAATGCAGTGAAATTTCATGTACAGCTGACAACACGTGGATAACTTTTTATTCTATCTTGCTTTGTATTTACAGATGCAACTGGTGTTAAAAGCCATTGGAAATGCTGGACTGGCAGCAGCTTCTCTAGCTCCTGTTTTGAGCTTGTGTGCTTCCCTGAAAAGTAATCCAATCGAAATTCGCTTAGCTGCTATCCAGGCCTTCAGGCGTATTCCCTGTTCTGTCAGGGTAGGTGATTTATTGCCAGCAGGTGACTGATGGCTTCCTGATGCTGTCTCAGAGTTTTGGCTTTTAGGAGTAGTGGTTAAATATGCAAGCAAAGAATGAACAAGTGTAAATATGTCTTCGGCAGAGCTTCTACTATTTCTACTATTGGAGAGGTTGGTAGGATCACCCTGATGAATGGTCCTATCTACGCTTTGCTATAGTTGAGGTAGCACATCCAGTCATGTTTATGCCTTCTTAAAATTTACTTCAGTTGGGTAGCTTATGTCCGTGTGGATTATGGCTGAAAACCACAGTACTTGATTTTTCCTTTATTGTGTTCCACTGTATCATTCTCTGAAATGTTAAGTGTTAGTGTGACTGGGAATCCACTGTCATAGTTAGAACATTTTGTTAATGGTTTAATGGAAGACACAAAACTTGATTATCTCAAAAGACTTGGTACTAAAAAGAATGGCAAAGCCACGAGTTCTAGCCTGGGCAAAGCTAGCTGTCCTGCTTCAGAAGAACAAGAGATCCCACATGGACTTGTACTTGGAGAAGCATTTTCTATGGCTTTTTAAAAATTAATCACAGCGTGGATCAGCGTAACCTGCTTGTTCTGTAATTATGGAGCTGTGTTTCCACTTAAACCTATTGAAAGCATGAACTCTATATGTTGTCATACAACCCATCATTGTCTAGCAAATGAGCTGCTAAACTGTGGATGGACTGGGGGTGTTAAATGCTGGTAGAAATATTACCAGTATCAGTCACCAATGTCTTAATTCCTGACAATTCACCAAACAACTCATATTTGTCGATACCAGACGAGTATTAAACAGAATAAATTTGTTACAGTCCTACCCTTTGATTGAAACCAGAAGTAATGATCTTAATGGCCTGTAAACAAAAATGTAGCCATGGTGACCTGTGCATTTGCTGTGGCACAGGTGTGAAGTACAATAGAATAACTCTCCCCTGTAGTGGAATAAAACAGTCATTCACAGTCGTGCTAGCAAGTGAGGCTCTGTATGGACAGTCATGGATAAATTAGTTGGTGTAGGATTCAGGTCATAATGACAGTTTGTTCTGGAAATCTGTGGATAAGGTAGAATAGCGACTGTGTACATAAATTTGTATATGTGTTGCGTGAAATAGGCAATAGCTATCTCTTTAAGAAATCAAAACCCACCTGTACCTGAAAGTGCATACATGAGGTGTTTCAGAGGAGTAAATACCATAATTTTCTTTCTATTTTTCAGTTATCTTTTTTCTTTTTCTCTTAGAATGATGTATTAGTCCAGCTGTATGAAGCAACCAGTGAAGATGTAGAAATAAGGATTGCTGCTTATTATATAGCGATGAAATGTCCACATGAAGAGTTATTTAAACAAGTACAAAAGGCTTTGCTGAAAGAAACATCCAGTCAAGGTTAGCGAAGCAACTACTGAAGTCTTACACATTCCTAAATGATACTTCAATGTAACATTTACTTCACAGGTGCAATGGTACCAATCTATGTAAATTTTTACTTAATACTTCATAGGTCATTTTTAAAAGAATATTTGTGTGATTGCCACATTTTGTATTGGAAGTCTGATAGTGTTATTTCAACAAGAGCCTGTAGTCACTCTTCAGAAAATTAGTTCCCTCTACTGGCAAGGTTTTGTTAGTTGAATGCTCTTGAGAAGGAAATGCACTTCTTTGATGCTTAGTGCATTAGAAATACAAATGGAAAGCACATTTTGTTAAGCTGAGAAAGAAAGAAGTGGCAGAAAAAATATTGCAAGCTGCAGAAGTAAAGTAAACTATTTCTTAATTACCGTTTTTACCACTTTTACTATTAATTTACTTGATGTAATCCAAGTATTTATTACAAGGACTCACTACAATGGTCTTTCTTTGGTACTGCCCTCTTGCAGCTATTTTACAACAAATTTTTATATTAGTATTGATCACAGTATTTTAAAGACAGCATTAGACAGAAACTAAGGGGATTTGAACTGCAAAGAACAGCCTGTTGATTTTCATTTAGATGATTTAAGTTGCCCAGGAACTTTAAAGGCTTCCTGCAGTTAGCATCAAGGCTAGTGGGAGGTGCTTCATCACTGTGCCAGAAGCAATTTTTCAGGTCAACTGAAAGCCCTCTAAGGATCACAGTTTGAGAACTGAGAATCTAATGGCAAACAAATGGTATTGAGAAACTGTTTATAACATGGGGGAAAAGCAAAATGCAGAGGCTGGGACATGTTGTGTTAAGAATATTGTGAAAAAGATTTTCTGAGGGGTGTTAATCCTGTCAGAAAATGTATAATAGCCAGCTAACAGCGTAGCAGTCATTTGGGGAAAAGCTTAGCATAAATATAATGTCTTAATTATTGATAATTTGTTCCGATTTAGACTTCCTGCGTCTTTGGCTCCATGATCAATTATTGTCTGATCTGAGCCAGATTAGTGATATGGGAGGCTGAACTGAGAACTGATGCCAAGCATAAAATCTTCTATCATATGTTTAAAAATACTTGGTTTATTGAAGTAGCTTATGTGAAGGAGATGCTTTTGTGCTGGTATAAAATGAAACCATAGGCTCTATAGAAGTACAATATCCTATCAGCTCTTTATTACCAAAGCACATGGATGTTTAACCTAATCCTATATTTTGGGTGAAAGAGGGATTTTTATCTAGTTTTACCACATTCAACAAAGCATACCTCTACACTAATCCTTTGCTTTTAAATCTGTCAAGAAGCAGCCAACATGAAAGGGATATCCATGAGGTTGGTTGCAGGTAGATGAAAGCAGCCTCTGTCTGCATTCTGGTGTGTCCGGATCCTAGCCAGTTCTGAACTTGAAGCCGCGTATCCATTTTATCAGGATGTTATGTCCAGACCCGTGTATCCTGCAGCCGTTATGAGTTCAGGCTCAGCATCGTATTTCTGACAGTGTAGCTTGGGGTTTGGAGGGGACTTGTTCTCCTCTGTTTAAAGTACAGGCAGAAATTACATCAGCCTGCAAAATACTGTCAAGGTGTGCCCCCAGTGACTCTCCTCGCTGTGGCTCCGTAGGGAAAAAATAAGTTGTTTGATTTATGAAAGAGCTCTAAACTCCATCCAAAATGTTGTATGTTTTAAGCAATGTAATGCATTGCTCATGGATTTTCTTCCTTCCTTTGTCTTTGGATGGTGTGACACCTAGATATTTTATATAATAGACTTTTGAGTAACAAGTGCTTTTGTAGGCATACAGCAGATTTTAGTTTTTAGTTGCCATGTACAGAAAAAGCAATATAAAAAAAGAAGTTCTATTGTGAAAGATGTGGTTGTATCAGTATGCAATGTCTCTGCAGTGCAGCCTAGTACCTTTCATCTTCAGGAGAAAAAAAACCCCTCTATTTATGAATCAGACTCCAGAACACATGGAATACGTTTGCCCCCTACAAGGCAGTGCATACAGGGCCAAACCATGAATCGGCACAGTGCGATGCAGAAATATTAATTCTGGATGACAACTGCTAAACTGTATGTGCTTTTGGGGGAGTTTTTGGAAGAGCTTTTGGAACTGATGTACATAGCACAGTATAGAAACATTCTTTGTATTAGAGTGATTTGTTTCCCGTAGGTAAAGAAACTTTATTGCCAGATTTTTCATACAAGTGCACCAATATTTCCAGTGTTCATGTATGGTATCTGACTAATAGACCTCTCTATATTTAAAGTTGCTTGCCTTTAGAAGGCTTTACTTATTCCTGCCTATAGTTTTAACCTGCTGTTTTAAGATTTTCATGTGTTTGCTGTCTATCTCAGACTTTAATTTATGTTTTATGTTTCAGTACAGCAGGTCAGTGATTTTCAAGAACAGAACAAGTGCTACTGCCAACGTTGGAGTTTAAAACCATCTTTTAAATAATTCTGTTGCATCTCTTCTTTGTAGAAAGGACAGATATAGGCCAATATTATATGAGCTGCACAGCATGCCTCTAACATCTGTGTTCACAGTTGTATAATATTTTTTTTTCATCATTCCTTTGAAATTAGTGTAGGAGATCCATTGCAAACAGTAAATAAGTAGGTTAACCTTACCTCCTTGCCTGCCTAGGTTAACTGAGAAGTATAGATAAAACGAGGGAGTGAATGTCCCCTCACTTGCCATGGAAAGAATAAGGCAGTATTTAATTAAATTGCCCATGGTAATTATAGGTGTGTCGGATTGATTTTAGTGGTACTGAAAATTTATTCATTCTGTTGAATTCGTGGGAATGGTTTAGGTTTTAATCTGATACAGATAAATAGAAGGCTCCCTGTATCAGCTTCTAAAACTGTTTTAATTTTTCTCATATTTCTAAATGCTTTTCTTTGTTTATTTAAGTGGGCTCCTTTGTTTGGAGTCATCTCTCTCAGCTCCTGGAGACAGATGATCCATTGAAGGATCACCTTCGAGATTCTATTCCTGATGAAATCCTTAGCAGAGATTTTGATCGAGAGACATGGAAGTACTCCTCGTATTATGATGTCACGTTCCACTCGGGTATGTGGAGTTTTAGGAATTAAGGCTTTGTAGCATATAGATTATTAAAATCCTGCCTGGCTTTTCTGATCCTTTACATCTTGCTACAGGGGATTATATTTTACATGATTTAATAGGATCCAGATATGCAATTGTAGGCATGATTCTGCTCTGACCTGTGGAGGATACCCAATGTAATTCAAGCAAGCTAGACACCGTATAACTTTGCCTTTTGTGGGAGAGGAGGATAAGAACTCATGAACTTCTTAGTATATTTCTGTGAATGTCAGCTTTTGATTCCTTTCTTAGTCAGATAATAAGCTTTCAGTAAAGTCTTTGCTATACTAAAATGTTAAGTACTTTCACCTGTTGACTTAAAATTCTATTCGCTATCTTGTTAATGAGTAGAGTTGCCATTCCCAAAGAATGATTTGTGAAGTATATGACAATAGCTGATCTCCAAATGACAGACACCTGATATTTTCTGTTGCAGGTGGTGCAGGTGCAAATGCGGAAGCCTCAGTGGTCTTTTCTCCTGCATCTTTTCTACCACGATCAGTCATGACAAATTTGACTGTCCACCTGATGGGACAGGCTATAAATCTACTGGAGGCAAGTTTTTTGTTTTTTTTTTAATCCCCCTCCTCAAGGGACGCTTGGTGTATTGAAGTAAAAAGTAATATTTTCTATTTTCCTATTACAGTTCCTTTAGCAAGGTATGCTTTTCTCTGCTACAGCAAAGTTACCTCAGACTAACGACTCCTTTGTGTAATGGTCTTAGTCATAATAAACCCACCTTTGCTCTGTTGGTGCCATAAACTAGACAAGTGAGTTATATTCAGCTCGTATTGTTGATTGAAATAGAAGATAGAAGTCAGTGCTTTCTGAGGCACTGGTCTGTCTCCCGTTTAGGATAGCAAGTTTCCTATGGATAACTTATAGTGCAAAATGGCTTGGGTACATCATTCTTTCAATACAGGACAAGAGTCATGTATATGTAACTGAAGTCACTGTTTAATCCCATTAAGCATCAGTGCCTGGAATATTTAAATTACCTGCCTGCAACTTCATCGTCTTTAATTGTGCCTCTACTATGCCTCCATGAGAAAGCTGTGTTTTGCACATAGACTCTTTATTGCAGTCAAAAATGTGTATATGAAAAAAAGAATTTAATGTACTCACCAGATCTCAAGTTCAAACTCGCAAGGGAACAAAATATTTTTTTCAGTGACATGTACCCTTGATTTGTGTGTTAGTAGTACTATTTTAGTTGTATTAGTCAAACTTTTAAACACTTTCTTATTCCAGGTGCATTAAAAGGGTGTGTTATTGTTTTCCAACCAAAATACTGTTTGTAACATGCTAAAATAGTGGTAGCTTGGATTGTCCCACCATGATGTAACGAATCAGTAACCAAATATAGAATTTTTAATTATATTGAGCTTTGCATAAACAACTAAAGAATTTTCACTGGGAAGATGTAATACTGAAGTATCTAGTATTGTGTAATGCATGCAGTAAGATACTAAACATTGTAAACCACTGTGATCTCGTGTGGAAAATCTTTCTTTATACAAAAAACTGCAGATTGCAAGTGGATGTATTTTCTTAATTTCTGCCTGTAAAACTGGAGATGGATTATGCATCTCTTTGTCGGTCTCTTCAATGCTAAATGCTTTTCCCTAGATTGGTGTACGAGTAGAGAATGCTGAAGATCTCATGCAGAAGATTTTTGGGCAGAAGTCTGCTGCTTTCAGTGACTATTTTTTTTCAAACACTAATGAAAGAAAACACAAGTCAGAAAATCCAGTGGAAACAACAGGAAAAGTCAAGCAGAGGAAGCTGACTACAAAGCGGTACAGCCCTGCTGATCATCTTGTGACCAAGTCTAGCAAGCCAAAGTTGAGAAAAGCTGATCAGAATTGTCCTGGTAGAAAGTACAGTAAGATGAGTGAATTAGTCAAAAAGGTAACTGACTCTGTAGATCTTGGAAGAATTAATTACATCCCCCAGTTAAAATTAGGGCTGTGACTCCTTTGCATGAAGCATATGTAACTTATTCCATTCAGCTTGCTGAGAACTCAACAGCTGCATAAAAAAAGCAATGAAAAGCCAGATCTTCATTTTTTTATATTGTTTTATTGTCTCAAAACAATGACTCACAGCAAAGGGAATATGTTGCCTGTGTTTTGGGCTTCCTCTCATTGTTTTGAGCTCTGACTCTCTTTATACTGATGTCTTTTTGTCTACGGACTTCTGCAGCAGTGTAAACAGCTGCTTGATGGTAATTTCCTAAGTCGCACTGTTTGCAATCTGACTTCCCAGTTTGATGTCAGATGTTACACTGACCCTGTGTGAATTTCTCCACATCTGGAGAGCTGTGTTCTATATGTGTAACAGGAAGTCTGTTGGAATTGACTGCAGTTGTTGTATTATCTGGAAAACTTGGGGGACATGGTTTATTTAGTTTGTCTTAGACCATCTCTCTTCTTGGGACTTATTTTCTTAAGAGTTTTTTCTTACAATGCAAGCTCATGTTCATGTTGTGTTGCTATTGTATTGATTCACAAGGACGAAAAATGTAGAATCTTTACTCCTTAGCAATTTACGGGTGCCATGACTGCTAAATAATGTTGTATTAATTGAGATTTTATTTTTTAAAACTTCATCTGTTTGTGGGCATGTATTGCAATACTGCTTCTTTTGCCCAGCCATCTTAGGACTAGACATTACCTGTGTTCACAGTGAGAGTCAGCTTGTGTGGTGTGGAGCTGAAGTTTAGCTGGAAAGAATGAGTACTAATACAGGGTCTTGAAATATTTATGGCAGGGAACTTAATGTCTGTTTACTAATGACATAGCCAGCACTGAGGAATTGTTTATTGTGAGTTTGAAAAGAAATTAATATAAACATCGTTCTCTTCCTGATATATTTTGTTATCACATGTCAGTTCACTGAGAGAACGGTGAGAAAGGAGGCGCTGAAATGTGAGCTAAGCGTGAAGATCTTTGGAAATGAACTTAGCTTCTTGAATTGTGAAGATTTAAGAAAACAAATGAAATATTATTCCTTAAACCTAGCTGAGTTGGCTGTCAAACTTCTAAAGGTAAAAGGAACGTTTTTCCTTTTTGAAAGTAAATGCTTTGAAAACCTACTTTCTGACAGCTGTGTAAAAGATACAAAATATTACTTACTGTTTCTCTGTATTGAACTCTAAAAGACACCTGAATGTATTTGGTTGAAACAGCACTTGATACTTGAGGCAAATTCTAGTGTCTGATGATTCTTATCTCTTGCTTTTCTCATTCAGATCTGTCTGTGCTTAAACAAAAAATAATACTTTCTTTTGCTGGGGTAGGACTAGTGCTTAAATCATACCCTGGCCAGTTGCAGGCTTAGGCTGCTTTCTACTTTATTACCCAAATCTGCTCAGCTAAGAACACTTTCACATCAGACAAATGCAGTGGAAAGTTTTATCTGGAAACATTCTTGAATGCTGATTTATTATGCAAAATAAAATTCCATTTTTTATTTGTTTGTTTTTTTCCCCCATAGGGGCAAGAGGTCCAGTTTAATAAAAGGCTGAGTTTGGCCACTGAAGAGCTGCAGTTTCCAGCTATTTCAGGCGTTCCTGTTCAGCTGGCAGTCAATGCCTCAGCAGCAGTCAACATAAAAATTAAAGGGAATGCAGATTTCAAACAACAGTCAAATTTCTTTCTAAATGGATATATCAAGCCAAGGTAATAACTGCTGCAAATGTGTCACTTCAACATATTCCTGTTGACAAGTACCAATTCCCAATGTGAAAGTTTTGTGTGCAAGTCCATTGTGATTAATTAGGAGATTCCTGAAGAACACAAGCCTTATATTGCTGACTAGTTACTGTGCTGCAAGGACAGTGCTGGTTTCCTATGGGGCCTGTTTGATTTTGAGCTCTGTTACTGTGCTTTTCCAGTACCGTTTTAAGCTGAACATTCCTCCATATCTCTGAATCAAATTCTTAAACATTTGCATGCGGGCGATCTTCTGAGTACTTTACCTGTTAAATGGAATGGCATTTCTGGTTTTTCTGGGGATCAGATGTGCAGTTAGAGGTTACATATCTACAAACCAATGGATGATTTAACCCTGTGTTTCCTTACCTGTACACTCACTAAACTTCATGAAGTGCTGTATAGACAAATAAGCTTACACCATGACACTCCTACTCACTTTCCCTTTCCTGGTATTTCATGCTGAAGTCTAGGTTTAAATCTCTCACTTTGGAGATATAGTAAAACTATAATTTAATTCATGTTAAAAGTGTATGTCTGTGTACATTTAATTTTTTTTCATTTATTTCCTGAAACAAGATAGTCATCATGATGCCAACATTAGAGTATGCTGTGTTACAGCATCAAACACTATGTATTTATTGGAGAGGATGAGCAGCCTATGGTTTAAATTAAGTGCTTTAAAAAGAAAGTGCTATTTGTAGAAGAATACGTATTTGAATCTTTCAACAGTGCATTTGTCCAGCTTTCTGTCCAAATGGGAATTGTGGGATCTCTGGGAAAAGCTGGCCTAAGCTGGTTAACAGGAATGAGGACGTCTACAAGTCTAGATGGGGGAATCCAGGTAAAAAAGGGGCAAGAGCTGAAAGTTTTCTTGAACACTCCAGAAGAATCTATGGAGATAATTAATTTCAGGTAAGATTAAGCAAGGTCATCCTCCTAAAATAATAGCCATCATAACTTTCTTGAATAAGAACTTAACTGGTAGACTCAATAATAGAGCAGAAATGTATTTTGTCAGAAAACAAACTGTTTCAGCCTCACTCGTAGTCCAAATCTACCATTCAGGGGAAAAGGAAGGGGAAATTATTCTGTGGATTTTACATTGTTTTACCATAATAACTTACATTCAAAACAAAGCCTTGTGATAAAAGATGTAAATTAATATTTCATACTCTCCTGTTTTTTCCTATTGAGTGTCAGTGCTGCTTTTTGAATCTAATTCACGGCATTAAAGTGGTGGCAGCATTGCTTCTACAGACGGTATTTAGCAAAACTGGGTACAGAGCAGTATTTAACAAAACACTGGAGTAACTTGGGATATAATAATAACCAGATGTTCTGACCCTATACTCAGCACTGGTGAGACCACACCTCAAATACTGTGTTCTATAGAATCTGCAGTTCAGAAAAGAGCTAAAAGACTCTGGGCTTTGCATTTGAACCATCCATTCCCTTAGGACTCTGGGAAACCTACTGATGTAATTCTATTTCTGTCAGCTGGGATGGATGATAGACCAGAATGAAAGTCAAAATAATTACGAGTGTTTATTGCGCATTATTTGAACAGAAGGCTGACTGTAGGGTCTGTTAGTGCATTAACTCTCTTGTTCTCACCAAGCACAGAGACCATGATTCTTGTACAAGCAGATTAGTGAAGTTCTGGAAGAACTTCAAGATTGGAATGAAACTGATGTCCATATATAGCCTAAGAGGGAAAACATATCATAGAATCATAGAATAACCGGGTTGGAAGAGACCCACCAGATCATCGAGTCCAACCATTCCTATCAAACACTAACCCATGTCCCTTAGCACTCATGTGTCTAGAGGCCAGAAAGTGAGTGGAGTTGCAATAAGCTGACCATACCAAATTGCTCAGAACATAGAAATCTGATACTGACTGTGAAGAACTGCAGAAGAATCTCAAGACAGTGGCAGATTAAACATCGAAAAAGGATGAAAATGAATGCTAATTAGTAGAAATGTAGGCTGGCCTTAATAGAACTTAATCTTCCCCGTTTTCCTCATCTGGGAGAAGATGGCATATAACTGAGAATTTTGTTTGTGTATTTCTGTAACTTTAGCGTATTTGTTTTTAAGTGACTCTTTGACATTCTAGCTCTAAACTCTACTTCACAATGGTGGATGAGACAGAAGGTATAGATATTTTCCAAGACAACATAGAAACCAGATCTTGCACTAGGGAGGAAGGTGAGTCTAGCTGTTGTGTTTGTCTTAGAAAGCTTGATCGTTGTGAAATATCCATGACAGATCTTTTTATTCAGTAGAATTTTTTTTTTACTTGCTATTTCTCAAAGGTCTTCAATTAAAGATTAATTTACATGGGTTTTTTTTGTTGTTGTAACTGTATGTTCAACTGTTTTCTTCCACCAGTGGCTGAGATTATTGGCTGGCAGCTGTGTTCTGAAATGGCATATCCTGACTCAGCCAGTGGTTTGTTTTTCCCCTTTACTGGACCTTCGAGAATGGGTGTCACATTAAGTAAGCAAGACAGCGGCCTGCAGCAGTACATTCTGGAAGCTGCATATAACTATAGTCCTCAGGTATCATTATAGCATGCTTTACTTTTCTTTAGTTTTAGTTTATTATGCTAATGAAAGAATGGTATATCTCAGTACTGTAAATTCAATTTAACTGGCTTTTGAGGGCTACGTTATTATTATTTCCATTTCCATTATAGAGAGAAAATATGTTGAAAACAAATTACTGATTCTGATAGTAGGTACATACTGTTTCCATACACAAAACAGTGCACATAAATCATTGAATCATTTGGTTAAATAAGACTAATAGAGCTGGGAGCAGAGACCAGGATTTTTGACTTGATGCCCACTAATAAACAACCTGGCCTCACTTCAATGACTCGTTTCTCTTTGTGACAAAACCTCTCAAACTCCAACGCGTTAATTTACATTAAACATCTTGTATAAAAGCAGCAGTTAGGCATTTCAAATGACTGGCAGTTGTTTTAATATGTTTGTTTGGGCAAGCCTGGGGAAGGAGTGGTTTTCAGTTTCTGCAGGGGAAGGTAAGAATTAATGGCTTTTTCTAGATGTTGAACATGGGCAAAGGCTGGAAGAGGCTAACTCTCTCTTGATTTTGTTTTTCTGACTTGCTCTAATAAAAGCAAGAAAGGCATTTTCTGTGGGAGAATCTGATATCTGTATGCAGGGCAAAGCTGCAACTGTCTACTAGGATACCCACCGCAGAGTCATGAGACTTCACAGCGTATCCACTGCTGACACCAGAGTGTAAGGGCTTACGGCAGCTCTGCCAAATGCTGGTCGCTTAGGCCTGAGCTATAGAGCTTAAAAACTGGAAGTGTGGTCTGGTTTTTCATAAAATTTGGCAGGATTCATCATAATTTAAAGAGAATGTCAGTGTGCTTTGAAATCCAGGATGTTCAGACAGTGTTTCCCAAGACAAACTCTGGACAGAAAATGGAAAATACAGCCTGTGAAAAATAGAAATTTCTTGCTGAAAATCAATTAGGTAAAAAATTATTGTAGTGGTGAAGATGGCTATGACTGTGTGATGTAACTGAGTGTGATAAATCAATGTAAATGCTCTGCCAGTTGCAAACGTGATTATCCTTTCCTTCTTTCAGGAGAATGCGTGGATCCCAAATGAAGCTGTCCTTCACTTCTTCATTGGGACTCCGAAGTCAGACTTGAAAAGAGATGTTGGTATTGACCTAAATTTTAGCATCCCACAGAAGAAATTCAGAATCCGATTTATACAACCTAAGAAAAAAATCGAGATCCATGGTAGGTTTTTCAACTAAGAACCAGTTCAGCGGTTAATGTCAGTTAGGAGACCTTAATTAGAATCAACAGAGAAATACCAATATATATCAGTCAATAATATAATGCTGAAACTACATCATTGTGTCACAGCCGTTCAGGTAACAGCCATTGCCAGTGTTTTTGCATCTTGGTTAAGACTGTTTTGCAGAGTCAGAGGTTCAGTAACTTGTTCACAAACTCATGTTAGAGAGGAAAGCTGCTACTGGTATAGAGAAGTTAAGCCTTTGGAAACGAAAAGTATTGTTCTATAATCTCTTACATTTGCTGAAATGGCCATACTGGTTCTGAATTTTAGTTTGCCATGTTCTGGTAGTTATGGTATGAAAGTAATTGTAGCAATTAAGTACCTGCTATGATATTGCTGTGCATTACAAAAAAAAACCCCCAAATATTTCGCTCACAGTATATATGATAATAATGCAGACAACATATTTCAGCTTCTTTGACATGCTGGTCAGGTGATGTTTTGTTTTATGTATTACACCATACCAGATATTTAGAATTTGTCCCTCCAGATTTTCTTGTTTTGTCCTGCTTATTTTCAAATGGATTGCATAGAAGATTTACCTGCACAGTGCACACAAAGCTTATGAAATGTCCCCACAGCCCAACAAAGCCTACAGGTTTTAGCACACGCCTAGCAGAAGTGTGTAAATCACTTCCAGAACTAAGCTGGTTTGTTGGAGACAGCTTTGTTGCCTTTCCTCAATGAGTATTCTCAGCGTATCCTTTCCAAATGAGATATGTATTCTGAGAACACTTCAGTGCCTTTGCAAACCGTGTTCCTAACTGTTTTCCTTTGCTCTGATATTTGTTGTGGTTTTATTCTGTAAATATGTTGTTCACAACAATGGCACCTTTCATTTTGAGTACAGTTTCATGAAACATTCCTGAATGGTGTATTTCCAGAAATAGTGAAGTGTTTTATTTTTTCCAAGGGAGAATCGAGTTTTCTAAAAATTCACGAATTGGATACCTGGAGCTGATAGTAGATGACAAAGACATATACTACATTAAGGTATGTTTTCAGGTCATGAGGTCTCATTCTAGGGTAAATGCTAAAATAAAACACAGAAAAGAAAGGGAATGAAAACCACACTTAGTTTTGTGAGCAATCCATCAGAGAAATTACAGTTCTCTCTTCATTAGGCATTTTGAGATAGACTCAGTGCTAAATTGCTGTGTTTTAAGAACTTTTAAAGCTTTACTTCTGCAAGCAATCTACAGCAATTTCCCACATTCAGATGTACTCAAAACCTTTGGGTTGCTTCCAGTATTAAGTCAGTAGAGAGGATCACGTTGACTCCTTTGGACTATGGCTCCCTAGGTGCATGAGCAGTCACACAATTTTTCTGACCTGTATGTGTGTAAAGACCCTGAGTAAGCCCAGGCTAATTCAACATGCCATTCAACAGTGCAAACTGATTAAGTTTTGAGAAAGCAAGAGTAAAGACTGGGTTTGGTTTTTGTTTGTTTGCTTATTCTAGGGAATGACAGATTTGCAGATGCTGAGTGGAGAGCAGAGATACATGACCCAACTGGAGGTAAAGCTGATAAAGCAAAGCAGTCCTGTCATTCTGTCAGGAAACATCACTAAACAACTTGGCAAGAAGATAGCTTTTTCAGTATCCCTGAATAATTTATTGAAGGATGCTGCATTTCTTTCAGGTTAGAGGACAATAAGTATTTGCCATATAAATGTTAGTTCTGGAGCCTTTATATATCAGGGTTGCCTGATTTTGGACATGTATTTCTAAACTTTCTTTCAAATCAGTAGTACTGCTTTTTAAATTGGCTCTTGTTGATAAATTAGTCCTAACATATATTTCAAAATAATAGGTATTATAAAATAAATTGTATTTTAATTCTGTTTTTAGTCACTGTCTAAGCTGGTAACATATAAAGAATCACTTAACAAAAAACACTGAAACAATAACAGCTCTTAGAATATTTTCTGTTTTTCATTGTTGTTAGTACAAAACAGTATGAACACGTATTTGTAGCTAGGTTGTTTCTTAAGAGCTGTTCTAGAAAACTTGAAATCCTTTTTTTTTTCCTTACAAACGTACTAAGGGGAAAATATGAGAGAAAGTAAGGGCTTTACTATCTGTATAACATCAATTAATTAAAAGGTAAATTAATACAGAAGAAGCATCTTTGGCTGGTGGCATTTCACTAAATTTTAAGCAGTCTGAGAAATATGGTCTACAGGCTGTACATGTAGTTGGAGAAAGAGACTGAACATCCTGCTGTGTCTTTTTGTTTGCTACAGAAGGAGGACATCCCAGGATTCCTCAGTTAGATGGATGAGACTGAATGGGTTTGTGCTTTTTCCACTGTAGCATTGCTCCTACTAGCTAAAGTAACTGCATGTTCTACCACTGTATAATCACTTCTCTTTTTTGTAGCATTTCTGGAGAAAAAGGTTGGTGATAAGCTGAGACAATACTCATTGGAAGGAGAGACTTACCTTCCAGGACTTCTTGGAGTTCATATCGTCGGTCTTCTCCAGCAACATGAGGGCTTGTGGTCTCATGGTTTGCGGATAAAATATGGCCTCCTAGGTACAGTGAAAAAGAGGGAAAGTAAAAGCATTATTTGTTTCATTTTTCTGCAAGTTATTTGCCTGTATGATTAGGACACTCTCTTAACAAGAAAGATTTCAATTGATTTTCAAACTGTGATCTTAGGACAAGTTTCTCTTTTCACTTGGATGAACACTCTGAGTCTGCATAAAAATAATTCATTTTTTTATTATGCTTTCACAAGCATGTCCAACTTTTGATTAAATATCACTTATTCAATGGAAATTGCTCCTAATTAATTTGCATTCTCAGGTGTTTATGCAAAATGAATGGTTGCATGCATAGGCTTAAAAGTATGAGGGACTGTTTCTAGGAAACAGTTGTCTATGCTCTCCTGGCTGCCGTGTATGAACTGTGTGTTAATTTTATTGGATGAATCAGGTGAACATCAGTACAATTATATCAAGCTATCAAATACTCACAGTAGCTCGTCATGATAAGCATCATAGGTTGATTGTATATGTTTTCATAGATGTTATTTAGCAAATACAAACTCACTGTTCTTAAATGCAAGTTAATTAAATGCAAGTTTTCGTTTGGATTCACAGGATAAATCAACAAGTATGTATCTGTAAAAATAGACAAATCTCACTTTAATGTTTTTGAGAAATAGAAACCTTGAAGCCAACAGTAGATTTATACTATTAACATTTTGAAAGTTTACTTCTGATTTATTTGAATAGGTAACTTTGTGATTTAACTTGAACAGGAGAGGCAAAAAATCTTCGTCATGAATGTAGCATGCGGCAAAAGATTAAAGAGGAGACAGGTGCACATGGCATGTACAGACTTGACATTGGGCATGAATTTCAGTGTACACAGACTCCAGCCTATAATCACAAGGTAGAGACATGGACCAAAGCACTTGTGTACTTGTGTGCTGAGTACCCTTCTGTCACTCGCGTCCTGAGGGGATGAAACCAAAACACAATACCCGAGATGTTATTTTTGGATCAGTCTTTTTCTTTTCATCTTGTTTCTCTTTGCTTTATACACTGAATTTACATCTTCTGCTGGAATGCGATTTTTCTTTGGAAAAGTTCTGATTTATTTTTTCTTGCTACTTGGAAATATTCTCACAGGCAGTTAATAGCAGTTAATAAAGGAGAAAACATGGTTTGCCAGAAAAAGATGGATTTTTTTGTTCTTTAGGTTCACCTGAAACATGAAGCAAGTGCATCTTGGCTTTCCTCCCAGATGGAAGTGAGCTATGGGAAACACTACGATGAAATGAACAACAAGAAGAAATTGCTGATCAGCCAAGCATTTAAGAACAGCTCCAGTTCATCTCTAGTCAACTATTTCATGGAGGTAATCGCGGTTGTGGAATAGTAAGACCTTCACTTCAAATATTTCACAGGCAAACTGAGAAGAAATTTGGGGAAGAATTAATTTATTAGTACTTTTTTTTCTGTGTTATGTATTAATAATAAAAGTCAGAAATGCAGACCTAAGATGTTTGAGTTAGGCAAGGTCTTAACCCAGACACATAAAGATCATTGACATTTAAAATGACCGAGAGACCAGTAGACGGATTATTCAAATACTGGAAAAGTTTGGGTGTAGTGTGGACTGAGTTTTTTGCAGTGTTTGCACATATTAAACCTTCGCAGAGATTTATGAAGGTTGCTTTCATCCCACTACGTGGAAGAAGAGTGCAGATTATAACTCAGATTATTACAACATTTATATGGAAGTTCATATGCAATGCCGTAGCAGAACTGTCTCAGATCTGACCTGTGATTTTGGTTTGTTTGGAATTTTTTTTTCCAAGTTATATATTGATTTCTACTCTTGATCAGTAAAAAAATTTCCAATAATAAATTATGACTAAAAGCTTCAGTGAGGGTTTATGTCTTCTTTTGAAGCACACTCTATGGGCTACAAAAAAGGAAGAAAATAATAGTTTATTTTGGTGTACCTTGTTATCTTTTGTTGTATTTGTAGAAAGTTCTTACAGAAACTATTCCTGGAAATGTTTGTGGTCTTTCTTAGAAGCTACAGGTTTTCTCTTCTTGTCTTAGAATAGATAATAGTTTTCTGAGGTGGGTTGTTATTATTGTATTTCCATAGGGAGTACCTGTAAGCATAGAATTTAACAGTGATCCCAGCATAGACTCACCCAGAATTATGGACTTTTTTTTTTTCCTGACAAAGTAGATGGTCTAAAAATCAGTTAAAATTTTCCTTTTTGAACGTCCGGTACATGTAACGAATGAGTATTAGAAAAATCACGATCTGTAGTTGATCAGCTTGCGTGAAAATCTATAAAGTGAATGGCAAACTTGCAGAGCAGAGGCACAAGCTGTAACCTTCCTGCTGCTGTGTGCATGTATGTTAGCTTAGACAGCCCTGAATATAGCATGCTCCTTTTATTTAAATTTGCTTCACTTGTTTTTCAGTTTACCATGCAAGCCCTGGAAAAGCAGGTGAATTATAGAACCCAGCTGCAGCACTCACACAGCTCCCAGGTTTATTTGCAGAGCAGCACCAACTTTGAGGTGCAGTATAATGATCATGTGCTGTTTGTGGTTGGGCTGCAGTGGAAAGATGCATCCAGAAATGGCCTGAAGAAGTGGGAAGGTGAAGTACCACAAACCATGTCTAGTCTGTGATTAGAAAAACGGGCATTGAAAGTTGTTGCTGGGATTTTGTGAGGTAGTTTTGCATGGGTGTAACAAAATTGTAGAAGTACTAGTTGGAAGAGACAGACCCTGGAGGTTATCTAGACAAGCCTCCTGCCTTGGATCATTTTTAATGCCAAACGACTGGCTTGCTACAGTAGACTCAATGACGTTTTTCTCTTGATAAGGTTAAAGAAACTAAGGTTCGATTAATTCTAAGGTTTTAAAAATTTGGAAATTACTTTGTGAGTGTTTGTCATAAAATAATTGTGAGTTACTGAGCTGTGTCAGTGTGAGGGAATGATGTAATTTGATAAATAATCAGCAAAATATCAGCAATTTACTAATGATATTTCAGCAACTTGTCAGATAGAAATATGCTGAGCTGTCTAGAAACTAGTTTCCAAAATAATGCACAAATCTTGTTCAAAATATGTGTCTTGCAGAGCTGAATTTCTGTGTTGGCATCTGTCAGAACAGCTATATTTAAGGCCATTATTGTAATTATGTGAATAATGGCTATGGACTTATAGTTCAAGTAAAGATTTCACATTTTATTGCAGACCATGCAGTAGAACTCCTTCCTGGTGCCATTTAGGTACTGGAATTTATAAATTTCCATTTATTAGCAAACCTCCCTATGTGTTACACTATGTGGCATGTTATGCTAATGAAGGACATTCATTTCATTCTATACCATACAGACGTTTTGATGACTGGAAGAAAGTAGATTTTGATAGTAGCATTTTGGCCTTGTTCCAAAAACCCAGCATCTTACCAGCTTTGTTGTGGAGTTAGAGTCCGGGCAGCTTGAAATCTCCGTTCTCTGCGAGCTTTAACGTCTGTTCCTTCCAGGTGGATTAAATGTAGACACCCCATGGGTCTATCTGTACGCAGCTCACAAACTGCATCAGCCTCAACAATCTGCTTATTTGTTGACTATGGAACTGACAGCTAGGAAAGCTCTTTCCATTAAGAATCTCATAGCAGAACTATTCTATAAACATCAAGGCAATGAAAAGGAAGGGAAAGTTCACATTTACACACCAGCAACCACATACCTGCAGGTTAGTAACGTGGTACCTCCTGTAGCTTAGAGCTTTAATGACAGAGCTTTGTGATGGATACCAAACTGTCACCAGACTGAAATTATGCTTGCTGAGCGTGCTGTGTGAAGTAGCTTGTTTGAGAAACTTGTGCGCTGTGTGCTTGCTTATGAGAGAGCATCTTGAAATCACTACCTGTTTTCTGTGCTTGAATGATGAGCTGTTCTTTCAATCTATAGGATTCTCCTTGTCCTAACTCAGGCAGACTGATGTGCTCATTTCTCTTTCTCAGGCATCCACATTTAATCATCTTGGGACGAATGTTCTGCATAGCTATAGTGAAATGATATCTCTGTGGAATCAGCTTGTGAAGACTGAGATTCATTTGGAGAATAATGAACAAGCCAAACTTCTTTACTTTAAGATAAAGAGTACAAAACAGGAACTTAACTTCACAGCAAACTATCAGAATCTGCCCCTGGTAAGAAAGAAATACAAATGCAATTTCTTTGACTCAGCACTGTGTGGTTTTTTCAGGTCTGCCACCTTCCTGAGAGATGTTACTGCTAGTTTTGTACTTAAACACTTCTAGGGCTGCTCCTATTTCTGTCTGTTTTGACTACTTGCAAAGTAAAACTAAATTCAAAAAGAAAGCAAACAAAAATATGTATAATGTAGTTATGAGTACTTCTTATATATTCGAGAGGCCAGCTACAAACAGAAAATCAGGGGAGAGGACAAAGAGAGACTACATGGTTAGAGAGAGCTGTAGATGTGATTACTTACATATTGATGCAGATATATGGCAGATGTGGAAGGCTTTGTCCTCCAAAGAGATACTTTGAACAGTTAATTTGATCAGTTCCTTGGAGGATCCCTTAAAACAAAGAAGTATTTTTCTGGTCAGAATATTCCCTGCTTTGAAAATCCCATCAGTTTTTGTACATAAATGTACTGGAACTGGAGTTGAACCTTGCTCATGTTGCAAATACTTTACACTCAAGTGATGCTTTATAGGGCATTTGTCTTCTGCTGAAGTCAGTTTTCTACTAATGTCACTTTTAATCCTTTGTAAATGAAGATCAGGATTTAAACTGAAGCAGAAGGGCACTGATTTATGAAATGACAGTCTTGCTGCACCCTGTTAAACAATGTGGATTCCATATTGACATTCCTGAATATGAATGCAGTAAATCTGATGCAACTGTCCTTTGCTTTTCTGGTCTCATGATTTATGAGCAGCCTAAAAAGAAAAACTTTTCTGTGAAGATTGTATGGAGAGATTATAGAAGTCTGCCTATCATACTACAGTTTGAAGGTCAGATAGAAGAGCTGAAGAAGAAGTTGCTCTATCAAAAACGTGGAACCCTCCATTTCAGGTTCAGTAGTCTTATTATATTTCTATCTCAGAAGAATGTTTTGGCCTAAATTTATTGTGCATCTTAATGCTCTTGGAAAAAGTTCTGGGCTTTACGAAGTGGAAGTGTCACATACGCAAAGCCTGTGCTTCCTGACATCTGACTGTCTGAACTTACTCAAGCTCACTGACTTCATGGGATGGTTATTTGCATCCGTTTAGCTTTTGCCCTTTATTGAAATGACTGTGAATGAAGTTGTCAAAGGCAACAGGCCTTGTGTGCCATGGCAATGTGTTTGTTGACAACCCTATTGGATATATAGCCTCCTTTCATTTAAACAGCAGGATCTATGGGGTGTCCAAACTTTGAAGTGGTGAGAAGTTCCAAAATCCGGATCTGATCCTCTTTGCCATCCAGATGCCGTTTTTTTTTCTAGTCCTTAGGATTAATGTATCTGTTCCAAAGCCAAAGGTGTCCCTCTTAAAACACATAACAAATGGTCTTATTTAGATTTTGGAATGTTTCCATTTCCTGATGAGAATGAGTGTGCTGCTTCTAGATATTGGCTCTCTCTGAAATTTCTCTTTGCATTGCCCATTATCAAAACACAGCTTGACGGCCTTGGTAAAAATGTATGCTCAGTCTTGGGACATCTGGATTATCTCTGGGGACATCTCAGCTTTCTTAAAGCATAGTAGGGTTAGCAGGAGTGCACAGGCTCCCTTAGGAGGCACTGTGCATCTTGGAGATAGCAAAAAAACATGAGATACCTTTTCAGTAATGGAAAAAATAGAAAAATGTAGAATGAAGAGCTGTACCAGATATCCTAACATGTATAAAGGCAATCCAATATCTGCTTATAAAAGTTAATGCATTTTTCTGAGACATCCAACTAAGTAAATGCGCAGAAATATTTAATGAAGTCCATGAAACGTTACACTGAAGTAGTAAACTGCTCTGAGAACTATGTAGTGGCTGAACATCTGTTGTATAGGATTCTTGGCATGCAGATATTGTTTCTACAGAAAGCATAAAACATGTTTGATAGGTGAGATTTTCAGATCTGCCATAAGCTTTTGGACGCTGTCCCTATTTGAAATGCAGTCGTGGCCACGCAGGTATATAAAGTATGTTACGCATGCCAGAATTCTAGAGCATCATCCTGTTCCATGCTCTTCCAAGATTTTACTGAATCCCGGATGGAAGCTCTTTACCAGAAATTCTGGTAAATGTGTGTACTTCATTTGAAGTTGTAATTATGTACTAGTAATTTCATAGAAGTCCTGGTCCAATGTGTTTTGCTTCTGCACATGACACCCTAACGGCATCTGCAACTGAAAATTTGGGAGTTTAGATTAAACTCTGCATGATTTGGTTTTGTGGTTGTCTATTAAGATCTTTTATGCTTTGCTCATTTCTTGCTTTTTTCCAGGCATCCTTTTAAAGTGCCTATTCTGCAGAGCTTCCTTCTGCAGGAGACATTTACTGTTGACAAAAAGCAAAAGCAGTATTCCTTGGAAACAAAAGTTTTGATAAATGGGGTGGAGGAAACAGTTCAAACTCTTACACTTGGTTACAAACCTGAAAACCCCTATGTGAGTTATACCAGAATTTCCTTTAATCTGGCATACCAAAAAAGCCAGCAAATGAGGAATTTACCGTGCGTATCTTATGTTCCATGCATTTCCTCTCAAACTTTTTTTAGATATGTGCTGGCTTAACTCATCCTTATAATCAAAGATTGTTCCCGAAAGATGTTGAAATATGCATTTTAACTCAAAGTCACCAAAATGTGAGTAAATTTCCCATTAAATTCGGGTAGAAGGAGAGATTTGTTACCTATTTATTTCCGGTTTATTGTCTTTTCAGACCGAACTTGCTATAGGTCTTTAGTTCCTCACCATGTAAATGCTGCAACCAAAAAGTTCAGAGGGCAATGATGTGGCTGGTGCCTCTGTAATACAATGTTTAGTAGTATAATATTTAATAACATGTCGTGTGGTAATTTATGATAATAATACTATATTATTTAAAATATTATGCATGAATATTAATAATAATAACAAGTACTGGGAAAGAATGGATTCAGGATTCTCACCTTTGTCTAGGTGTACCTACTAATCTTACCAGTGGTTTTTTCCCCTGCTTTGCTTCTTTTTCATGTAATCACTCGCAACTCTTTCATTTTTCACCATATGTAGGAATGACAGGGTTAATACTTGATGCAATTTGCTTGTTCATGTTCTTAACACCTAGGTGAAGCAGGAACTTGAGGCTACCTTGAAGGTCAATAAGGAAAATGTTCTCAGCTTTCTAGGGAGATATCAGGACAAATCCAGCGAGGCAGATTTTAGACATCTCTTACACATGGATGTTACACATTCATTCCAGGTATTGGTAGTTCTCATTTATATTATAGCATTTTATTTTTTATATCTCAGCGGCTGTTTTACTATATTGATTTTAGAACCACAGTCAATTTTATACTTGTAAACTTCCTAGTTCGATAGAGTCCTGGCCCTGACAAAGACTCTAGGTGTCTCGGCAGGTCAATTCATAATCTGTATCACTGATGTCTTGTAAGAAACACACACTGACTTTTCATTTTCATACATTTTTAATGCCTTTATATTCCAGTGTCTTTGGGTGAAATAGGTAGAATTTTTTTACACACACATGCTTATACACGTCCTCCATTTCATGATAAAAGCTCAGACATCAAGTCACATGAGGAGACTGATAGGAATGCAGCGATTATGTTTACATTTTACTTTGTTTAATAGCTTGAGTTTCCACAAGCAATGAGCCTAAGTGGGGAGCTGTTTTCCAGGCAGGCTAAACTGGAATACTTTGACTACGATGTGAGTGTAAAAGCCATCATCAACAAGAACATGTCTTCACAGGTCAGTTCCCTGATTATTGCAGCCTTGTTGCTTGAACTTGTGGCTTTTGCAATTCGTTCACTCAGACCTGTGTTGAGTTTCTTGCTTGTTGCATGCACTAGGAGTACGTGTCAACCTGGGAGCTGTTTACTCTGAATTCATTTGCAACTACTTTCAGTTGTGGGAACACAAATATATGTGTGGTACAAAGCTGGTCAGCTCATATGGAATTCAAAGAATGCGGTGGAGAGGTGTAAATTGTTGGTGAAACAGCTAACTTTTTATGGCTAGGGTTTGTTCTGGGTAGGTGGATACATCTAGTTGGAATACGTGGCTTGTTTTTTGGCTGAAATTCAAAAATCTCTGAAAGTCAAGTTAAATTATACTTAAAATTCTAAGTAGCTCAGAATTTTTTGTTGAAAGCTCTAGCATGGTCACGGGCTTTCCTCCTCTGCTCCCCACCCTTTTATCCGAGGTCCAACTTGTCGTCTGCAGTCTTATTCCTCAAACTGATATTTCAGTATTCTGTATCATGATTCGAGATCCTTAACGTCCTGCTCTTTTTCTCTACGTGTAGGCCCAGGCGGCCCTGAAGAGTTACGGTGAGAACAATTTCAATGGTTCTCTTTATCTTCATTCCAATGGAAGGAACGTGCTGATGCTGGAGGTTGATATGAACAATGAAAAGAGGAAGACAGCCCGAGCTGTCAAATTGAGGGCTTTGCTCCATCAGACAATCCTGACAAGCCCAGAATCAATACAGTTCCAGCTCATGGGCAAAATATTTCCATCAAGGTAGAGGAATCAGAACCTTGGTTGATAGAAGAGCTGAAGAGTGTCCTGTTACGCATGTTTAAATGTAACTACTTCTATATAACTGCAGCAGAAGCTGCTGAGCCAGTATAATTTCATGCGTTATCCCTGTTATTGACATGCTTTTGCTCTTTGTGTTTCATATGTTGGTATAAGTCATGTTGATGTGTCCTAATTGCTTTCCAAGGGGTAGGGTTAACTTGAATGAACAGCTGGTACTGTGGAGTCTCCAGACTTGGAGATACTCCAGACCTGACTACAGGTCCTGAGCGCTCTGCTGTCATTGATTCTGCTTTCGGTGAAAGGGGCGTTGTTTTGACAATCATGAATTAAGCATAATAATAAGATCTTATTAGCAATTTTTATCTCTGTCTTTTTAGACTTTTGATATCTTCTGAGATGAAGTTAAATGAAAATAGACTTCACCTGGATTTCATGGGGGCCAGGGAGGAGAAAGTTGGTTTTGTTTTGTCCCTAAATGGAAGAGTCCAACACACATTTGCTGGCTTGGAGGCCATACCTCACCTTCTTTCTCTGAATGGATTACTCAAGTGCAAAAACAACATTCATGATGGTACTTCTTTACTTTCTGTTTGTCTGCTAAGTCTGCAGGTATCTGAAGAAGCTGTCTCTCCACAGTAATCCTTTCTGCCTTTTGCAGGTAACATCAGTCTGATGGTCAACAAAGCACTCTATGGACTCCATCTCAGGAACAGAAATGTGTCTGGGAATACCACTGCACACAATATCACTTTTGTTATATTTCAGAATGGCAGTCAGGCAATCCCGATGGAGGCAAAACTGAAAGGCCACCTGGAGCTGAGTAAAGAGATGAAAAGGGGGCTAGCTAGCTTCCAGGTGGACGAGAAAGCTCTTTCTGTAGATTTTTCCCATGTCATGAGTCGTGAGCACCGCAGAGTCAGTGGAATGTTCACGCATAATATCAGCTTTTTTAAAAATGCAGGTATGAAGAAAACGCTGACTTGAAGGTGTGGTGTACCGAGGTGCCAAGGTGAATTAATCTAAATGCAGACCAGTGGAAGTAGAGGAGTTGCTATTGCTCACACCAGAACAAAATGTGATCCAGTCTTAGCAACATTCTTTTTAATATTGTTAGGAAAATATTGATCTATTTAAACCCTCTTCGAACTACTTCAGAGTAAATGAGTTCTGTCTTGTATATCTGTATTCCTGCATGCTGATCAGTTCCTCTAAGCTTATTTTTATGTCTGTTTTGACTTGGGGCAGAATTGAGACATTGAAAGTCATTGAATAAATTACACTGAAGACTAAAATATGTCAACTGTTGTTTCCTAAGCAGAACCAACGGTTTTCATGAACTGAAGTTATCAATAATCTTGAATGGGTAAATTGCCTTTGTCCCTTTGGACTGAAGAAACTTGTTTTGAAACAGCTGACTGCTGGAATTGGACATAATACCCATTCATAGATATCCATTATTAAGAAAAGAAAAATCCCTGACTTCCAAAGTGCATGCCACATTTTAATTTAACCGTCCTTTTTAATTTGTTTCTCGTATGGTAGATGATGTCCTTTCTTACTATAGTATAAGAAAGTGCAGCTTTTTCTTATGAAAAATTATAGAAGGCTTCTCTTAATCTGTAATACATCTTTTTTCTGTTTTGCAATGACAAGCTGAAACTATTGTGTTGACTTTGCTTCCTTCCCTATCGATAGGATTGCCCTTGGATGGCATTCTTACTGCCATATGTGACCATGGCACAAGAAATCACACCGTTACTATAGCCCTACAGAGTGGCAGTGAAAGGATTAGCGCTGTGTTTGGAGCTCACAGACTGTCCACAGAGCCTCCTAAGTCCCACCTATCTGTGAGTTTAAAGCACAACATTTCACAGATAAAGAAATGTGGGATCCCTTTTGTTGTGGAAGCTGCTGGCTATTATGAGGTAAGAAGAGTTTTGCCTGTGATTATTTTATTTCTAGCAGAACCATCTGTCATAACTGTAGATTATTCCTGTGCAATTTATTCCAAAAGCATCTGCATTTTTGGGATGTACTAAATTACTATGTGAAAGAAAGGTATTTTCTGGCTGTTTGTCATGCTGTGTATCTGTCGCCTGAAGTCTTGGAGCTGAATTTAGACTAAATGAGATGCTACATTCAGTTCTCATTTAAGTGAAATGCTTTGCTGCATAGGAGCAGGAGTGTTGTCCAATTTTATTTTTCCCCAGAAAATGGAAAGTGGACTGGCAGATTGAATATATGTAGGCATCAGGTAAGCATTAGTGAGCCTAGATATTGTACTGCATCTGATACTGGATTCAACTAATTTTGATATCATCCTTTAAATGTCCACTAAAGAGTGGAAGAGTGTTTAGTATGGCTTTCTGTTTAGAAATCTTTGCCCTCATAAGCATTGCAGATCATGTTTCCTGGTATAGTGTTGCTTGGCCACTCTTCTGTTTATCTGCATTTCTGTTATATGGCTGTAAACAACATATGATTCTTTTGCATCTCAAAGCATCCTTCAATAAAAGAAGGGTTCAAGTATTTTGCTGGTTCTAATATATGCTGAAAGGCTCAAGTCACTGACTTACTAACATCTGTGATCTGCCTTATGCCAGTTGTTGCTGGGATGTTATTGTTTGTTTCTGTGATTTGGTTTCTTTTGTGCATAGAATTTCACCACAAAGATTGCTGCAGGGATAACAACCACAGTGGAGATGGAACAGCTCAAGATTGAAATAGAGAAAACTACTGGCAGTGCTGTGGAAATTTCTCTTTCACTTCGCCATGACGTGGGAGGACTGACTGACATCGTTCCACGTGTACTGGAGGTTAGCAGAAATACTTCTACGTGTTGTACTGAGTGTAGCTTTCAGCTGCACCTTTTCAACTGTTCAAATTGGCCTCTTGAGAGGAAGTTAGCAGGTCGGAAGGGAGAGAGATTTTTGGCAAGCAATGCCATTCAGAAAACCTAAAAAATGTTTGCTAAACAGTAAAAGGAGCAGTTTTTCAAAATGCGTTGGTTAACAAAACGTCTATGTCATTAAACTGAAGGGGTTGCTTGTCCAGGCACAATAACATTCAGTCCCAGCTTTTCCATCTCACTCGAGCAGGGTTTGCAGGTGGATCACATGGCTGTGGGTGCATGTACATTCTCTGCAGAGTGAATAATAATGGCAGCTATTCTTATGCAGCCAACTCCCTGAGAACTTTCTGCAGCCAGGGACATAGCTGATGGCATTTGGAACATTTCTGACGGGGTATTATCTGTGCCAAACATAAGAAATACCACTATGTCCTGTAGAAATCAAAAACCAGATTATCAAAAACAGTTCTGCCTAGCAAGTAACAGTTTCGTACTAATGGAAGATATTCTTCTGTCTTTATCTATGCTGATAATATTTTGGCATGATAATACAGGATTAGAGACACGATTTGTTCTCGGGTCTACTGAACTGTTCATCTTTCTGAAACTCCTCTCTAACCTTTAATCTTACAGTTATATTTTAGCATCTTTACACTTTTTATCCTGAAAGCAACCTTTTAGTATACTGCTTTGTATTTTAGGCCTTGCCTCTGTGCTTTTCTTCATGCTCTGAATGTGTTTTGTATCAACAAATATTATCAAATGCCTACAGGTTGCTTGCAGTGGAGAATCTGCTAACAAACGACATTCTGGTTTTTGCAATGGAGCAATTGCTTTTCATCATTTTGAGGTATTGACTTCCTTTGTAAACTCTCCTATCAACAATATACTTTCCTACCTAGTAAGAAGTACTAAGTGTATCCAAGTGCTGGAAGGTGTCAGAGATGTAGAAATGGATTTGAGTTAGCTGGAAGTTTTGCACACACTTTCAGATGCTTCCACTCCCTTAAAATTCACAGGTTCAAACAGATCAGATTATTTTCTATCAAAAACCATACAGGTCCATAGGGAAGGCTGCGCTCAGTTTCACCATCAAGCAGTGAATTTATTTATTCTGAATCAGAATTGCCAACAAACACACATTCAAACACACATCTTAGTGCACAGTTGTACACCAAGCACAGAGTGCAAGTAGAGGTAATGGATGTTTAGGGATCCAACAGGTGCAATTTTAAATACAAGATTCTTGTGGCCTACAGCAAAAAATCAAGTTGTGCTGCTTTGAAGCTCAATGCAAGATCTAGCACCTACCAGAAAACTAATATGATAAGGCAAGAGGTGTGCACCAGGCAAAAGGCAAGAATCGTGTTAATGTTTCTAGCTGAAGTCTCCAAACTGTTCTTCGGCCAGTTAGAACTGAACTCAGTATAAATGGTTGTGTTCTGTTACTGAGCAGCCAGCCTGATGTGAACTGGACAAGGGAGGTGCAAGCTGAAAATGTCCCGGTGTACTAGATTTTACTCTGTTTTCTGTTCTTTCTAGCTAACCATTTGTTTGTGAAAGTTCCCATGGCTCTTAACTATTCAAGAAAGATACACTTTATAATCTGACGTGTTCTCAAGAATGTGTTAAGAATGTCTCTTGTGTGTGACGTTACAGAAGATTATGTTTGTCTCTAGAAAGACAGTAAACACAGTGACTCTGATCCCATGTATGTTCTAATGCTAAAAAAGACAAATGTATTTCAATTCCTCCCTCATTTAATATGTGTACAACCTAGTCACTCGTGCTGAGGTCTGAGGGGAGTTGAACATGTTCTCACATTGCTAGAGCTCTGTTTACTTACGGTAAAACCAGAAGTGATGATGGTAGAAGCAATAGCAATTGAGTTTTCTGGCATTAGTAATTATTTTAACAGAGTTATGAAGTTGATGGGTTGGCTGTTATTTTTATTATAGAACTCTAAAATATTCTGGGCCATCTCGCCATTTGTTTATAAATGTGCAGGATGAACACAAAATGTTGTCAGGGTAGTAGGGAAATTTTTATATTTCAGTGACATGAGCATTTAAAAACAGTACATGGCCTGCCAAGAAAACAAATGTGACAGTTTTTCCTGTAATATTTCAGACTCCAGCAAGAATTTCACTGAATGGGTCAATGTTCACCAACAACTTTACCGTCATCTTCTTTGGACATGTTTTTTTTCATGACGTGTTTGCCTGCCTGCAACTCCATGCCAGCAGTAACATCCAGCCTCACTTGGAGATTGATTTCCAGCATTCTTCGCCTCTGCTTCAGTCTCTGGGAATTGACAGAGAGAACCAAGTGAGGATCTCAGCCATGAGAAGTGACAAGTATAAGGGCTTGCTTAGTATTGTCCTTGGGCTTTGCAGTGTACAAGCTGATGGAGAAGTGAGCCTGGCAAGCAATGAAACAGATACAGAATGGGCACTTACTTTTAGAAACAAGTGTGTCAGTCTGGAGGTAAGCCTAGATTGTTTTCTCTGTGGCATTATAGTCTGTGTATTTGAGGTCATAATGAGTCACAGAGAACTGTCTCCTGACACTATTAAATATGGAAAGGACGCTTTTGATCATTGAAGCTGTTCTGGCAGAGCAATGAGTTAGAGCACTTGTAGAGGAGAGTGTGTTTGAAGATGAGAATTTGGAGTAACACAATGGGACGTTACTGCTGTTGTCATAAAATACTTGCTTAATAATAGCTTTTTAATTAAAATCAATTTTCTCTTAGAATCTACTGAAAGCACGTCATTTCTGTTTGAATTCTGTTTGAATTTTGCGGGTTTTCTTTGGGGTTATTTGGGGTTATGAACTTTTTCTTCTGCATTGCTTATGAAAAGGTTGTTGTAGGATTTTTTTTTTCCTGCCTGTACCATTTTTTTTGTTTCTGTTGTTCTACAGAGAAACTTTTGATTTCTCTGTGAAACAAGCCATCCTGGATGGTCTTTTCCAAAAACCTATTGGGTCAGGAATAACTTTCACATTAACTCAAAACCACTTAGGAAGACAGTTTCTTTACCTTGTGTGCTTTAAATAGTATAATCTTTTGTGTTTCAGAGGATGGGATTGCCTCATACTGTAGCCTTTGGGGGCTCATTTCAACAGAACACCTGCAACATTGGTTTGTTAGTGAACCTCCAGTGTGACAGCAGAACAGTTGATGTGCAGATAGACGCTTCCTGTGAACACGAATATAGACTCCAAGGGATGCTCAGGCATTCGGTTCACTGGCTGAGTCAGCTTGGGCTGCCTTCTGAAAACTCTGTCCTGTTATCTGCAGCCACGGACGCCAACACTGAGGGCATTTTGCTGCTGCAGGCTGGCAAATGCAAACTTAAGGCTCGAGGAGATCTCAGCATTCAGAACAAAGCTGAATGGACGCTGGAAACAGAAACAGAATGTCGGCTTCTACAGGTAGCTCTGGAAGACTTTTTAAGAAATTTGGGATCAAATGCAGGCCATATAGGGTTTTAGCTAAAATAACAATATTTGAGCGTTCGAAATCCAGTCTAAAGACACACCTGTCTTGCAGGATTAGACAAGGAAAGTGTCTCATGTATCCTGTTTGTAGGTGTTTGCTGTAGACTGAAGTTAGTACAGTCTTTACTGCCTTCACAGACCGAGACTGCCCTCTAGGGCTCAACAGCACTTTTAGTTCGTCAAAGAATATATGCTCAGGTCTGTCTATTTTATCGAAGGAGAAATTGTGTAATTGCCTTGGTTTTTCTATCTAGCCTCGCTGACTATGTTAGAAATAACAGCTACTGGGAATTTAGGGGTTATTTGCAGATGTTCATAGTTATGGTTTGCTTCTAACTCCTCGGTTTGAACTTCTTCAACTACAAAGTAGCAATATAACAAGAAAAATGACAGGGGAGTGTGTTTCATACATAGTGAAGAGGGAATGAAAACCACTTAAAGTATTAAAAATATGGTCTGCAAGTCAGTCTATTTACAACTATTTTGAGAGAATGAGAGGAAACATTTCATTTTGGATGTTGCACTCCAAGACAAGCTTGGAGTTTTAGTATAAACCAAAAAATCCTTATAACACCCAATGCAAGAATGTCTGTTAGGCCTATTTTTTGTGGGATAGTTTGTTTGAAAATTGAGATTGGTCTGGTCTGAATGAAGCGGAGGGTGTTTCAGAAACTCTGCCACCCTGAAGAAATAGCCATTTTTCATTTTTGTAAGTCTAAAGCTTCACATGAATGTAGGAGTTGTATGTTCTGCAGGGCAGTCCTAAAACCTTCCCTCAGTCTTATTTAGGCAAAATTGCCATCTTACTGTTGGGAGGGAGAAAAATTGCAGTGCAGAGATGGTAGGTTTCGTCTGTGATACTGTTAACATGTAATCTCCTTTCCTGTATGTTAACGGGAGAATAAAAAAGCCTCAACTTTGACTTGTCTTAAAGTATATGTATAATCCTAAGGTGTTTTTTCAATCTTGATAGGATCTCAATATTCCAACTCAGTCACGGCTCACAGGATCTATTCAGAAAGACAAGTGCCAAGCAGAACTTCTCTGTGTCCTTGAAACAGAAGGTAACACTGCCCATCTTGAAGTAAGAGCAGAGTGCAAGCCAAAGATTACACTGGAAATTCAATTCAGGCATGACCTCCCTCAGATGAAGGAAATCCCAAGAGAAAATAAGCTGTCCATCACTGCACGAAACCACTTAAAATACCAGATTGGAATAGGAATGAAAGCAGGTGCTTGTGAGCTTCAAATGAACGGGGACTTTGACCCCAAAAAGAACCTTCAGTGGAAAATACTTATAGAAAACAAATGCCAAGCAATTCAGGTATTGGAAAGAAGTTTCCTTTGCTTTACTCTTTAATTCATATCTCTAAACCAGTGTCTTTACACCTACCAAAGTCAAAAGAAAATAGTCTAATAATTTCAATAGAACAAGAAAAGCATTCTCTTCTTTTCATGTGTACATGGTACTTGTGTACAGTATACAGTCATTCACTCTGTTTTTGTATAGAGGTGCTATCATAGTGTGATCTGTGGATTCAATATACAAGTCAGGGTAAATATGAATATACAAGGAAGACATTCACCTTCCCTCTTCCAAAATCAGAGCTGCCATGATGAACCTATGTGTACTGTCTGTTTTCACTGGATTTATGGGTGCTTTTGGCCACAGAAGTGATGCCAAGAGAAAATAAATTGAGTTTTCAATTAAGCAGGAAGAGTTGCCACATTGTCCTGTGTTTATGCCGACTCACTTATCAAGAATACGTCAGACATATGCAAAATAGAAATGACAAAATGTATAAAATGCAATAAAAAGCTGTCAAGAGTTTGGAAACATCCTATGGATTGTATATTTTGCTTGCATAGGATCTTGGAGCGCCAGGAGAAATTGATGGTTCAGGCTATGTTTTGATGGATAAAGTGAACCTAGATTCACAGACGTTGATCACTGTCGATGAAAGTAAATTACAAGCACTCCTGATACTAAAAGTCACTGATGTAAGTATCTTGCAGACCATTAGACTGCATATATGAAACACTGAGTGATGTACTTTAAATTGTGCTGTTAGTAACAAACAGTTAAGCTTTAGTAATAAATGCCAGAATAAAAATAAAATCTTTTAAAATCTGACACCTGTAACGCACAATAAAACAGATGTATAGGATAATAGGGTACAGGCTGTGGCACTTCTTGAAAAATTTCCTTGCTTTCCTCTTTTTGTATGTGTGTGGGTATATATACATATTTTTAGAGTACTATTTCATGTCCCCGATAGTATATGGCAGATATGCTAAGACATGCAAACCCACAAATGCTGTTCTCAGTCCAGCTGTACAACAGGTACTCCGATATAACACTCTTCATTCATCGTGAAAGTTTACAGTGATGTACAAGAAGAAAACCTAGTGATTTATAGTGATCACTGTGGTTTATGTTGCAAAATACCAGGCAGTGATTAATTGAGACAGTGCTATTTGTTTCTTCAGTAAGACAGCAGCACAAGAAAGTCTGTGAATCTCTTGCTGCCCCGTTGACAATGACAAGTCTGGCTCTTGTTGCCATCATTGCAGGAGAGCAAAGCACAGAGAGATGTCTTCTTTGTGATTGTTCACTTTCTTGCCATAGCTGGTAATGTCTGTGTATTTCTGTGCTGTAAAGAAACAGATAGCTAGGGGGAGTTCTTTGCCACCAGGGAGAAATGTTTATACCTCTTTCCCTTGGAGCTGAGATACATGGCTTTTTATCTAATCTGTTTTTTCTCTTTTACCCCGTGTAAATTCCCCAAGTTCAATGCAATCGATTTTAACTAGTATTAGGACAGACAGATTTGCTAAAATTCTGTTTTGAGCTATTCATAGCTGCAAGCGTTGTGTTCTATACATGCTTTGCTATATATACTGTGAACTATTAACAGGATAGACAGGAGTTAGATGCCCTGCTAACCCATAACATTCAAGGAGCTGCTAACCTTGGCATTCCTATGAAGATGTTAGTTGATGTGATATCAGAAAAAAACAGCGACATCTATAAAAGACTTATTCACTTCTGTGTGAACAGCAAGCAAGTAAGTGCCTCCTCTGTATTGTTAGAATATGAAATAGAGGTTAAAGTGAGCTAATTGATTTGGTAAATATTGTTTCTCTGTTTAAATAGCTCTGCGTGAGGCCCTTATAGGAACCTTGCAGGGGCTGGTTTGGTTTTAAAGGCCTTAATTAAATGAAGGCAATATCTTTCAGCCACTCCTTCTATACAATTGATTTTAGTAACAAATTTAGCATCCGTGACTCCCATTTGCAGACTGTATCAAACCTTTCTTACCAAGTGTTTTCACTTGGTGCAGCACATTCCCTACTACAGGTTAAAGTTATGACATAAAAAACTAGTAAGTTTTTCACCATAAATTTTTCATAGCATTCCTAATTTTACTCTAATGTGTAGTTAATACAACAATTACAATTAATCAGAGCAGTCTCAATATCAGAGTTATGCCACAGTTAACGTTTGTCACATTTTATTTGTACTGAGCAGATTACAGAGGAACTGAGCTTTGTCCGGAAGGTGGATGTTGTGTCTCTTAACTACAAACTGACTCATAACATAGAGGCACTGCAGACGTTGCAAATAAAAGACAGGATTGAGCTGCAGGTAAGATATCACACAGTGACAGAGGAGATGTCAATCCAGCCTGCTTCCTGTAGAAGTCAGATGGCAGCGAGTGTAGATGTGACTTTTTACATTTGTTATTTGAAATTTTTTATGTTTCTGTCAAGAAGGGTAGAACTTTACCTGTTCAGTTGTTAACCTTGGCATCTCTATCAGCTTTCCTATTATTATGCCATCTTGCATAACATCATAGCAGAGATTTCAAAGTTGTTTCAGAATATTGCTTCACTTAAAAGTCAAGATTTATACAGGAGAAAAAGCTTATTGCTATGAAATATAGCCCAGGTGGAGCAAACCACAGCCATAAGCAATCTACCTAATGTTGGGGTGCGAGTAGAAAGATTGTTCTCAACATTTTAAAATACAATCTATTCTTCAATAGAGCATCCTTCTGAATTAAGGTGCCAGTGGTGTTGTGAGCGAAAGCTGAGGTGGTACACTTGTAAGTATTTCTAGACTCAGTGCTTTATCTGCACTCTACTTGTAAAGTTGGGTCTTCCTTACCTTTAATCAATTGCCAGAGAGAGCAGCAGTGTCTTCTGTCCTTCAATAGTTACCTGAAGTATGGTGGAGTATTTATCATGAAAGTGCATTGCAGGATGTGTGAACTGTAATTTCTTGTGCAAAATTAATGGCCTGGGACATTTGACGCCTCCAGGGATGGGGCATCCACAACTTCTCTGGGCAATATATGATAAAATGTTAAATTTAAAAATAGAAGGGACATCTGTAACTATATTTTGTTACTAAATTATACGAGTTTTTTTTTTTTTTTACACATCTTTGAGATGATACTGCTTGAACTAAAGAAAGAACCCTATCTAACAGGAGCTGTACATTTTTCAAAGCTGTCTTTTCACAAGTTACCTTTGTTGTACACAGGCTGTCTTGAATCTGAAAGTGGTCAAGAGCCTGAATATTCAAGTGCATTATGGTGCTCACCTAATGGTTCTTGAAGGACAAATCCAGGAGTTCGAAACAAGTACCAACATAACTGGGAAATTCCATCAGACTTTGCCATGGCTGCTACAAGCCAGAATACCAACATCTTTACAGGTAGTTTATTTTTTTCGCTAGAATTATTATCCTTTATTACAATGTAATAGCTTATGGCATGAATGAAAACTACCATTTTGTAAGGTATGGAGACTATTTTCTGATATTTAAAAACTATGGGTGGCTAAAACCTGAACAGTGCGTATTGTTGATATTGTAACTCTACAGGAGAGTAGTTTCAGCATGTTTCATCAGGAATTGGAATATTGCTCCTCTGTTCTGTAACAGCAGTGTTATACTTAACAAAGTACTTCTATAAGTACATTTTTCAGGGAAAACTACCTTAAGTTAATTAACTACTTTAAGTTAATTATTACCAGTATGTATGGTTCAAGGTTCCTTTAAATAACGAGTCATGTATTTGTGGGATGAAAGAGAGAATTTGGCATAAATTAATGAAACTGGAACATCCAGAGAAGAGCGACAAAGCTGGTGAAGGGGCTGGAGAACAAGTCTTACAAGGAGCGACTGAGAGAGCTGGGGGTGTTTAGCCTGGAGAAGAGGAGGCTGAGAGGAGACCTCATTGCTCTCTACAACTACCTGAAGGGAGGTTGTGGAGAGGAGGGAGCTGGGCTCTTCTCCCAAGTGACAGGGGACAGGACGAGAGGGAATGGCCTCAAGCTCTGCCAGGGGAGATTCAGGCTCGACATAAGGAAAAATTCTTCACTGAAAGGGTCATTAGGCACTGGAACAGGCTGCCCAGGGAGGTGGTTGACTCGCCTTCCCTGGAGGTGTTTAAGGTGCGGGTGAATGAGGTACTGAGGGGCGTGGTTTAGAGATTGGTGGGAATGGTTGGACTCGATGATCCGGTGGGTCTCTTCCAACGTGGTGATTCTATGACTCTATGCAACTACTGTGGTTTGAAATTCATTCAGTTGAACGGACTTGATACTGGAAAATCATAGGTGGCTAATGAAAGGCTAGGATTTTTCTGTTAATGGATAGATTTTTGAAATAAGTATAGACTGGAGGGAACTTACTTCAATTTGTCTTTTGTTTGAAAATTAAATAGTAGTTAAATCTTGTTCCAAGAACTTATATCTATGTGCCATTTTTTAGATAGACATGTATTTTCAAGGGAGAAGTGCTACTCAAGAAAGATATGTGCGCATTGCTGCTGGAGAAGCATCAATTACATACATCATAAACTCCTATTTTGTTGGTCACCAAGTGGATATCTTTTGCCAAAGCGTACATAGTAGCAAGGCACTAGAGGCATTCGGCTACCCTAAGGCAATCAACTTGATTCTCAGTTTACAGAAATTGGGTACGTACTTGTCATTCTTTGCAGCCTTCGTGTTTTATAATAGCTCTTTGAGGATGTTTCAACTGTTCTTTCAACAGCTACAAAATAATATGCTGGTAGTACCTAAAAAAGGACTTTTTCTTGAAAGTAAAATTGACCCATTCTGAATTAAGCTGATCTATCCTAAAAACTTGCCTTGATGTAAATTCTTTCAGCATATCTGTCAACTGCTGGTTTACATTGTGTCAAGTACCTTCAGTGTCCACATGGAAGGATATTCATGTTGAAAGAGCCAACAACTGTGAAAGCATCAAAGAGCAGGAATTATTGAGGATACCAGGTGTTGAATCAGTACTAGTATTAGTGGCACCTTCTCCTTTCACCTATTCTGAAAAAGCAGCAGAACAACAGTTGGCTTTTAGGACAGTCGCCGGAGTGGTTAATGTATGATTGCGGTCATTATTTATATTTTGAATGTGAAATCTGGTAGGAATGTAGGGGAAAGGTCTTTAAACTGTGTTGTTTGTGCAGTGTTGGTCTGCTATAGCTGGAACTGAGGGGGTCACTAGAGGTCAAAACAGCTCAGAGCTCTTCTCTAGAAGTGGCTGCTACTTGCCAAGTGCTGCAATTGGCTTTATAAGTTAGTCAGCTATAGCTGTAAAAATACATTACTGCTGGAAGCTGACTTGTCCCTTAGTGCTTGTATGTGGGTATGCAAGATCTGTTAACTCGAACATCAAAAAAACTGCACTTCTTCAACCACAGAACAAAGCTCTTATCATCCATAAGATGACTGTTGCAATGAATATCTTAACCCAGAAACTGGATGGATCAGTTTTATGCAAGGAGCACTGAAATTCATCGAAAATGAGCCCTCAAAAAGTCACTATTTTGTTCTTGCTATTTAGAAAACAAAGCCAAGTCTATCTGTGAAATCCAGTGTGACGACAAGGATATAACTGTGACTGTTGATGTTGACACAGACTTTCAAATCTGTGGTGCATTTCAATTCATGGCAGAGGTGAAGCATTCAATATTGCTTCTCCATCATCTGGGACTTCCCTTTTTTCTCCAGGTATTAAACTGTAGATCTTTTGTTGTGCTTTGATGATGTGATCTGTGTTACACTAGCATGAATTGAGAGCATTTCCAGTGGCCTCAGTGATAAGAATCCAGGTTTATGCAAGCGTGGGTGAGAGGTGGCACATCCAAGTGATCCATCATCTTCTCTTCCAATAAGAGGATATGTAGCTAGATGAAAGGCAGAATTTGCTGAAAAATAAACATTAGATCAATATTAAACCTGCATATTAAGTATCAGTGTTTCAAGTGATTATTTAATGCCAATATTTTATTAAAAGGTATCAGATATATCCTCTGCTTCTTCCCCCTTAATCTTTTGTGAAATGTCCTTTATCCTCTAAAGATTAGAGGGGATAAAAAAAAGAACAAAGGTGCCTCAGTGTATAAGGTGTAAGTGTAATTATGGGAACTTCCGAAATTACTGTTCCTGCAGACTTAGGAAAACACAGACACAGCAAGTTTTGATATTTCAGTGTGGGAGATGGTGCTCTTCTGCCCTTGAGAGAATCTTCAGCAGTTTCAGGGTAGAGCTGTAGAGGAGCCAGCAGCTGTGGGAGGAAGAAAATACCCTGGAGATAAAGATTTGTGGAGCTGTTTCAGCAAAAAAAAAGGGAAAGGCAATTTCTTTACAGTGTATGATAAAGAGGAGCAGAGGAGACATAAACAAGAGCCAGTGGCTCTAGACTTAAACCAGGGTACATTGAATGTAATATGTGTCAACAGTGCAAATGAGTAGCTGTGGAAGAAAATGAAGACATCTTTTGATGCTTTTAGTTTAGGTCTAGGAAGCATCTAGAAGGCCTGTCTGGAAGATAAACTTCAGTCAAGATGTTGATTTTTAGTCAGTCTAGAGAGCTCTTTTCCAACCTAGTGATTCTATGATTCTCCAGTTCTGTGATTGTGCTCAGTTTAGGTGAAATGCTGGGTCAAAGCTATGGGATGCGATTTGTGTATTTCTCTTCTGCCATAGATGACAATTAAAGAAGTCTGGACTGAAGATGAAATTGAAGGAGCACTGGGACTGACCTGTGGACAAAACACAAACTTCTCCTTTTCCATCAGCAGGAAAAAAGACCAGCTAGGGTAAAAGGATCATCCTGAGCACTGTAAAAATGTCATAGGGACGCTGTGATTCTGTGGAAAAAGATACTCTTTTACTCATCAAAGCACTGGTGAAATGGATAACAAATCTTTGATCAAGTGCATAGTCACACCAAACTGTCTGTGTCCCTCAGGAAGTTTATGAAGGGCTGCAGAGGTGTTCCCCTCCTCACAGTTTGGGACTTTTTGCCTGCCCCCACAGCATCAAAGAAGCAGACAGTAAAATAATACAGAAAACTCTAAGGCCGAGCCAGACAAATACTTAAAAATCTGTTTTAACTTGACATAACTTTAAATCTTATTAAATCATTTTGGCACAATTGAACCTTGTAAAATTATGGAGTCTAGATATTCTAAGCTGGTATCGGTATTGCTGTGTCAGTTGTACTAATTTCTCCATTTTTTGTGTCTTCTAAAAACTTTCACAGCTCTTTAAAAAATGTAAAATTAGTAGAATAATTTTTCAAAAGTGTGTGACAGTGTCTAAACAGAAATATTTGGTATAGTATATAAACAAAACTATAGGCATTTGAGGGTGTTTAGCCTTGGGATAGTTAAGATATTTCTCAAGTTTCTAGCAAAAGACTTCTGCACAGAAAGGTCCTGTAAATTCTGTTAAGCTCTCTAATAATTGCAAATTCTAAGTCTGGAAACAATGGCAAAGTCAGACTCCAAAATAAATCCTGTTGAACATTTCTTCCTTTTAGTGAAGAGCTGAATATAAAAGCACTCCAGACTCATCCCTTCCTTCTACAGTACTTTCCCAGGGCAGCAGAACTATCTTCTAAGGTAACCATCTGCAAGTTATCTGTTACATACATCACTTCCAATTAGACGTGCCTAATATTTTAGGAGTCAAGCTGCATTATTTCTGGTTCTAGTATCTCTGACCTTTTTGTTGTTCTTGTGGTTGTTTGTATTTTCCGAGATGCTAACAATCCCACCCTACTGGAAAGGATTTATTCCATTCGAGACTGCTTATGTATGTCTGCATTAATTATGACTTCTGGTAGACTCCTCTCAGGAACATTTTTAATTGTTCTGGCTACTAAGAAAAGAGACTGAGCACAGAGCAGCTCTTATTGGCTGTTGCAGTGCAGAAATAAACAACAACAAGGATCGGCAAGGAAGGTGAATGAGGTTTTTTGTCAGTCAAATGCTGCACAGTTACTTCTGTTCATGTAAGAAATAATTTCTTATATATGTTATTCAGTTAATGCTATTTTGTAGCTGTGCCTTTTGTGATATGAACATAAGAGAAAATGACATAGAGCTCTCTTAGATCCTGAGGACCATAATATTACATAGTGTGTGAAGAATGTGAGCACTATAGTTATTTTCTTTTTTTTTTTCCCTCTTTTATTTTTTTCATTTAATGGGAACTTGAAAAGGTAAATTATGACATGAGTGAAGCAAAAAGCAAACTCTACCTCAGGATGGAGAAAAGTGATTTCAGTGTTGCGGCTAAGCTAACTTTCATTGGAACCAGCTATACTAATGTCATTGAAATAACACAGACAGCGTCGCAGGTTGGTATCATCAACTCAGATGGCAAAAGGCAAGCTGTGACTGGCCCTGTTTACAGAATGAGGCATTCAGGATGCTCGGTGCTGTGGAGATCAAATACAGCTCCTGCTGCTATGAGGTGTTTTCCCTTGCTTTCTCCAGCAGCACTAGCAGATATTTGACTAGAGATGAGTTGGGTGTCCAGTGATACAAGCTGTTGTATTTATTTGCGCCTGTAGATGGAGCACATAGGTAGGAAAGAAGAGAAACAATATCTATTTCATACTGATCGATTGCCGATTTTTCTTATGCAAGTACAACACATGTCTTTTTCTAAGTAAGGAAGCAAAGATGTGACAAATAGGTATTGTTTGTGCTGTGTGCTGGATTTACTCTGTAATAGTGGTGCTCTGATGATGTAAGAATTAGTGAGATGAAAAAGAGAGGAAATCAAAATATATAATAAGCAAAGGCTATATGGAGGGGATACTCAGTTGTTTGTTCCATTACATAAGAAGATGGTTTACTGTAGAAATGAAGTCAAGTAGAAATGAAAAGCACTTATACAAAAGCAGTGGGCATTCGGGTATCGTTGTACTGGGTCTTTCATAAACACATTGCTAACGCTAGATTCCATAGGACTTTACAGCACCAAAATTACACACATAGGTTTTCAACTTTTCAGAGGACTTTGGATTTAATAGGTTTCCCCTCTTTTATTTTCAGTTAAAAATTCTTCCAAAGCAGCTTGTGTTTATGACTGTTTACCAGAAAGGCAACAGAACACGTACACTGAGGCACATTGCCATGTGGGACAGCAAAGAGTTAAAGGTAACAGGCACTTACGCTGGACTCTTCCCGAAGTTGTCTGGAGGTCATGAAATTCAGGGTAGGTTTCTCAAGTCTTTTGCCAGTGTTGATTTAGCACCTCGAGGTGCTAAATCTTATGTTGAGGCTGTGGTATCAGACGATAGAGAAAATAAGTGCCCTTACTTGTCTGAGAGATGCAAGCTGTTCCTCTCCCAGTGTGAATTCATAAAGATCACTTTCCTGACTGTTCTTGATGGAAGGTGCTTTGGGCGTAGACATCAATCTTTTGATTATTGCAGGTAATTACTGCTTTGCTGGTAAACAAACCACTCATGTTTTCCCTTATATTTCTCCTCATTCACCAGTAATCAGCGCACTGTGTCTGTTGGGCAGGTGCACGTGTATGACTGAAGACTGTGTTTTCTCTGGGAACCAGCTGTTCTCCTGCTGCCTGTGGGAGAATGTGTCCTATGCCATCTTCTTTTTTCTTTATCAGAAAATGAACAGTGATGTTCTGTGGTGGGGAAAAATTACTTGCTTTTTTTCCTTTTAGTGGAACTTCTCCATCCTCTCTCCATCCCTCTCCCGTCGCATGCCAGGGTCAACTTGTATGTGAAGCATTCAGCACGCACTCACCAGGATGACATTACTGTCATTTGGAATGAGAAGGACCAGGTACAGCAGCTCACAGGAGATAAATATCAGGAGAATTGCAGAACTGCAAATGCTGTTGTTTTGTCTTGGTTTTATTTTTAGAAAACTTGAATATTAAAAATACAAAAGTGGAGCCTACAGTGCTTGAAGATGAGACCAAACTTAAGCCTCATCGAAGTTAAGCGTGGTTCATGATTTTAGTAAAATACAGAGAACAGTCTTACTTTCAGCTGTGCCATATAGGAAATTCAAGTAGCAAGAATGTCCTTATTTGAACATTAATTTGCCTCATTACTTTTTTAAAAGGACTTTATCATGCACATAATTCATCTGAGGGAAAGGTAATGGGAAATCTTACTGGGCGTATGTTTGAGGTCAGTATGTGAGAGGTGTTTTGCTTCACAAGTTCCTTTTACATCTGTTGATATGGGTCAGGTATCAGTGTCATCTTCTCTGAAGTTTGGAAGAGGTCGTACGAGCTACAGAGCCGCAGTTGCCCATCCATTTAATTACACGCTGAAGCAACTAGAGGTCCATGCCCTGTCTGAAAGAAGAGGCAGAAAGTACAACCAGCAGGTGAGATCATGAGAAAGGGCTGGGAAATGCAAAGCTGTGATACTATATTTACTGTCAGTGTACCTAATATTTCAAAGAATTGCATGAACCAGGGATTGTCCTTAAAAATGTAAAGAGCAGCAAGTGCTATTATCTTCTGTTGCCTCAGTTGTAAAAGTGCAGTTTCCCTGTGTGTTTGTCCAAGACCTTGAGCTTCCAGACCAGGTGGAGTTCACTGGAGTTTTAACATTATTCTGTTGCAGCTTTAAGTGCTTCTTTTTTTTTCCCTTCACGGGGTAGTGATTATTCTGCTAATCACCCTGCAGGCTCTTCTGCTAGTTCTAGTCTTGATTCACTGGACGAATCCTTCTCTTCTGGTTTCAGCTGCAGCTCACAGGGAATGGTGGGCAGCCTGCTGACATTCAACTAACCCTGGAGGATAAATCAAAGAACAACATCACTGCCTGGAATGGCTGTATGACACTCTCTTCAGGTCAGGTATGAGTCTTTGAGCCAAAGAAGGAATGGGTGTAACTAAATTTCTAGCTTTAAGTTTAAGAGAATTATTTTTTTCTGCATTTGATATCATATGAAGTCTTTAACTTGAAGTCAACTTTTTCCTTTCACGTCTGAGAGGAAGAAAAATAGAGCTTCGGAATAATTCTGTTTCATGTTGCCAGATACGTTTGTATTTGGGATGCAGTTTTCTCTCGGAACAGAATCGTCAACCCCTTAGGTTTCTCGGTAGAGATTGAAGCACAGGGGCATATTTTTGCCCACAAAGCATGCTCCTCTAGTATAACTTTGAATGCTTTGTTAGAAAATTGCTAACATGTATGTCTTCATTTTTTTCATTTTCCAGCTACAGGGAGTGTTAAGTGTGGAACACCTGCGTGCATGTGGGTCTCTAGAGCAAAGATCAGCATTTTTTAATGAATATCTAGATCTGAACTGGGATGACAAAAAATTCAAACACAATTTAACTTATGAGGTAAGAGAAGGCAGTTGTACCTGTTAACTCACCATTTTTATGAAACTGTTCTTAATAGATGGGAATTTATTTAGTTTTCATGTGTAATTTTGAGTGGATGTTAAGAAAGCTTCTGTAGAGTATCACTTTCTGTGAAATACCATTATTTCATATTACCTTTTACATATTTTGTGGTGTAGGAAAAAGGGTGAATGTAGCATAACTAAAAGAAAATGAGTTCATACAAACTAGAGGCCTCACTCGTGCACTAAACTTGCAAACCTGTTAATGCTGTTGGATAGGGACCAGTAACTGTGCTGATAAGCTGAAATATTGTCAAGTGGAATTGTTAGGTTAAAACCCTGAAGCTATTAGAATAAAATAGCCAGCATGGGGACAAGATGAGGTTGAAAGCTGGGATGAGTGGGTAGGAACGAGTGTTTTAAGGCTCTGTTGTCAGGTTAACTTTGTTTTCTTGATTCATTGCAGAGAAATCAATTCTTGTATCCTGATAAATTTCTGTTAGAAGCTGTTTTGGAAAATATTTTCCTGACATCATGTACCAAACAGAAGATTCTGGGTAAAATGGAAACAAACTACTCATCTTTTCTGAACTATTATATGAACTTTGAGTTCTGTGACCTCCCAAATGTAAGTGTCGCATAAACATATTGAACCTGCTTCACTTTAAATGTAATTACTGGTTCGGAGACTCAAGTTTTTTTCAGCTGCAACTTTTCACGAGAATTGCTGTACTTCTGTAACTTAATGAACCATAAATAAACGGTGTCTTTTGAGGGGCTGCAGCAGAAAATCACGTTTGCCACTATAGTATGTTCTATAGGTCACTACAGTTGTAAACATTCCCACTGCCTCCATGTACTTTCTTTCCTATTCCTCTCACAAAGGTCTTTTAATTTCATGTTTCTGATGAATATTGAAACAGGCTATGAGTGACTAGAAAGGAAACTGGAGAGGAATAAAAGTGCTTTCCTTCCTCTGTAGGTCAAAGATTACTGTTTTTTATGGCTGCCTTGCTGGTAATGATGGATTTTTGAGCCTTAGTGTAACCTTGTGGTTGTCATTTATTTTTATATTACATGCATAAACCGAAGACCCACCCATGGTCTTCCTGAGGTGCACATTGGACCTCAGAGTTACCTGCAGGTATTCACAACAGACACAAAAGTTTGAGCTTGAAGTAGACGTGGTCTCTTCCCAGCTCCCAGTGGCTAAAACACATCTCGGCCAGTTTCCTCATGTACAGTCAGAGCAGGTGACACCCTGTTAGCAACGGGGAGCAGCAGCCAAATTCTGATGCCAGTGAAAACTTTTTCCAGGGCCAAGTTGTGTTAGTGCTTGTTTATAATAAAAAAAAAAAAATTTATATGCATATCGCTTCAAAATCAGGTGCCTCTGTCTTATTTTGGATTCTTTTCTTCAAAGGCATGCATTAAAATGCCTAGCTAGAGTAGCTGAGAAGTGTAAGACCAAGACTTGTTTAAAAAATTATAATTATCTTACTGCCATTCATCTTGTTTTAGGCTGTATTCACTCAACATGTTTTGTTTTAGCACAGAAACTGAAGATATAACAAAACAAGACACCGTGAGGTGGAAGGTTTCTGCTTTCTGAAACTGCAAGTTTTGTTCAGCACTCCATTGTGTATTTTCAGGAGATTGCAGACATTGTACAATCCATTACTACTGTATGCAGAGCCCATTTCTTTGGAAGAATTAAGCTTTACCACCTGTTTTGTTCATATTTAGGTAATTGTTTTCACTGGAAAACACCAGCTCAACAAAGATGACATTATTCTGCAGTCAGAGGGCAGGTTCCACCTTGCTGATCATGGGAGAGAAGAGGGATTGGTTGGAGTGTCTGTAAAAAATTGGAGTACAGCTGATGTGAAGAATTATTCTTTGGAAATTGAAGTGAGTTTTTATTCTGTTTTAGTAGTGCTGGGCCTTGGGGTTTGGTTTTTAAAGGCCTACTGCCATTTATTATCCAAACCGATCAGGTACAGCCAGTGACTTATAAAACAGCAGGCAAGTACAGGCAACATAAAATGCTCCTGATTTCTTTAGTTCTGTTTTCAGAGGAGCGGTTTAGCAATGCACTTGCGGTGTGATCAAGAGAGAAAGGAAGCACCAACATTTAGTTATCTGCAGAGCTTGGTGACAAATACACTAAGTGTGTATTGACTGGAGTATGCAGAAGTTTCAAGAGGCTGTGTGCTATTTTAGCTCACCTCCTACAGCAATACTGCTCTGTTTGGTGAGGAATTGGTGGGGTTTTTTTGCACTATAGCAAATTAAAAAAAAAAAGAAACAAAATGTGAGACTTATACAAAGCATCATTTGCCAGAAAAACGAAGTGGCTTTAAGAAAGACACAGAACAGCTAATATGATGCTCATCCTGAAACAAATCTCTTCCTTTTTTTCTCCCCCTCTATTTTGCACTTGCTTTTAATTTTCTGTGAAATGAATAAGGCGGAGGAGCTGATGGTGGCAACAGGGTGAGACAGAAAAGTAATGTGGTCAGCACCATCCAAACTCTTCATTAGAAGGAATGTGAGTAGTCAGTGGTAATTAACTGAGGCCACCCCTTAACAGGATGACAATGATTTAATCAGTAACAGGCTAAAACAAATATGAAATTATTTTCCTCTCTCTTTAGAAGGAGGGGAGATGAAAGAAGCTGCTCTACTTGGGCTTTCTCTATTCCTTGTTTTGGAATCAGTGGCACGAATTAGCAGCCTGGCAGGGAACTGACTTTTTGAGTACGTTTCTTTCATTGCTACAATTTTGTCCACAAGCTTTGTGCTATGCAGTCATTCAGTTCTTGAACCAATCATCCTAACATTTGTGCCTCTCTTAAGAGTGTAACTCCTGTGAAGGGCACAAACATGGGGAAACGCTTCCCTCACCACGTACCCTTCTGTGGGAAGCACTGATATTTGAGTGTCGCCTCTGAACAGTCATTAATTCTGTGCTGTAGCTTTGAATAAATGTTTTTCCCTTTATGGCTGCAGTTAAAAGCCTTTGAAGATATTTGGCTAGGCCTGACAGGAACTGCTACTTCCTCATCTGTTCAGAGCCAGATCCTGGTGGAAGGGATTATTGATCAAAAAGAGAAAGTAAAAGTAGCTGCTTCTAAAGGAAAGGAGTGTTTACAGTACTACATGGGGTATTTGAAAGGTACGTACCTTCACAGATGATGCTCTTAGTCATATGATTTAGTTTTAGGTAGTCCTGCAAGGAGCATGGAGTTGGACTTGATCCTTACGGGTCCCTTCTCACTTGCAATGTTCTATGATTCTACGATTCACAGCTGTCATCAGGATGAAGAGGCAGTAAGAAAGGCTGTGTCTCTAGTGCCAAGCTAGCCCAGTTTCCTGGCTCTATGGTCTTTCAGATAATGAAAAACTGAAGTTTGAAACTTGCTACACAAAAGTCAGTTTGAGAGACATTCGTATGATTGCTAGTCGGGGAAGGGTTATAACAGATCGTTTGATTTAGGCATCTTACAGTTTTGTGCCTCATTTAAGATAATCATTACATTCCAATTTTAATGAAGGGAAAGAGAAAGGCACCTCCAGAGCCTGTGTACCCCATGCTGAAGGAGATTTCTGAAACAGGATGCATGAAATCACCCTCTGCAGGAGATTCTCTCAGCAGCAATCAGTTCTTGACTGACAACAGAGAGGAAATCAGGCTGCTGGCTCAGCTGGGCCAGGCTTTTAGATGACTGAAGTTGAAATGAAACCTGCTGCAAGTGCTTTCAGTTGTGACTCATCCACATTTCAACTACATCAGATTTGTGTGCAAACCAGGTAGATTTGGTGGCATAACTGTCATCTCAAACTCCTCTTGCTGACAGTCCCAGCCACAGTCTGAGACGTGGATTTGCCATTCCACACTTCTGCAGTGGAATTGCTCTCAGATTCATGGCATCACTTTTAGGTGCTGTGATGCATTTGAGATTAAGACCATTGGTTTGTGAGTTACTGAAGTCATAATTTTGTAGAAATGATTAAGCTCAACTCTCTCAACCCAGATTCTATGCGTCCTTTGTCAACCATTTCTGCTTGTGCTCATCAGCACTTGGGCAGGGAGAGCTTTGTGTGATGGGTGGGCGAGCAACTGGCTCTCTTTCGTATGGTCTAAGTGGTTTTGAAGCATCAGCAACAAAGAACAGAGGGAGGCTAAGGTAGAAAAAAGCCTGTGAATCACAGTGACTGAGAGAATTATTTAGATTGACATTAATTCAGTGCTTTCTTTACAATAGCAAATCTGTATCTGTGAATCATTCACAGGCCACACAGAAGAGACAAATCAAGCACTGACACTGATCTAATTTTCTCCTTTTTATTGCTTTTTGTTTTTTTATCTACAAACACCTAACACACTGAGACACTGATTAAGTACCTAAGTGATTAAAAAGCTGACTTTGAAACAATGTCTATCAGTGCTGTTCCTGATGATCAGGAATTAATGATCTCCCTCTTTTCATTCTTTAAGGAGATGTGGAAGAAGGAATGGAACTCAATGCTTGCACTGATGGACATCGGGTGGCTACCATTAATACTTATCTCAGTATCAATGGTGAAAGGCAAGAAAACTTGGGGCAAATGACTCTAACAGCTGCTAATGGAAGCTTGAGCTTTCTGGCTCATGGATGTGGGGATCCAATTCTTAAGGCTGAGGTGAGACCCTTCAGTGACAGTTAAATGAAGTAATTTTTCCAGAATATCACTTAATCTTTCAGTTTTGATGGAGCATCTTCCAGACAGGAAGGTGTGAGTTTTGGGGAGTAACCAGGTGTGAGTTTTGGGGAGTAACCAGGCAAAAAGGGGAATTATACAATTTTTAAGCTCATAGTAACATTGTTTTTCATTTTGGTATGAAAAGATTACCATGGTTAGAATTAAATGTTCATCCCTACCTAGAAAGGATAGAAAATATGGGACCCTCCCCTAGATGGTGTGTTCTCGGAGGAGGATGAGTAAATAAAGCGAGAGCAGCAGTAATGTGCCAGGGCTGCTTGGAATGTTGGTTACAAAGCTAAGATTAGAGATGCTGAATGTGCTTTTACTTCTAATTGAGTTTCACATATTCTCTGCTTGGAGAAGGTTTTTTGATTTTTCATCCGTACACCCTTCTCGTTTCTAACCACCAAATAATGCATAAGGTATTTCCCCTGAGAAAATGGGAGGCCACTCTGGATCTTTACAGGCATTTAAACTAGTATAAAACTTGAGTGATTTGGACTCATAGTGACCAATTCTAAATCATAAATTCAAGATTTTTATTCATCTCACAGTACAAACTTAATGCAATTGGGAACCTTCTGAAAGCCAAACTGATGGAGAAGATGAAGAAGTTTGATGGATATATGTGGAGATTCAGGAGATTGGTAAGTATATGTACATCATCTGTGAAAGCACCATGAAATGTTCATGCAGTGCTAATTAAGAAACATTATATTGCATGCAGTTGTTTTGTCGCACTCAGACATTTAAGTGGTTAATCCTGTGCTAACCTGCAATTCATAGGTAGATGAAAAGCATGTTTCATGGGACATTGACACTGAGGAGCTAAAAAATGCCTTGGAACGGAGTCAAAGCTTTCCTTGTGAACACTGTGTTTTGATATTTCTTCTTTTTTGGCAACCACTGTAGGTGCAGCAAGTTGATTTTCTGTCTGAAGCAGCTGCCTGGCCCTCGATAGCCTTGCAAAAGGTAGCAGGATTCCTCCACAGTGTGGGTAGAGCTGTCGCTCAGGTGTGGAAACAAAGTGGAATCGGGCAGATGCTGAGAAGCAAGCTCCCGCTTTACCTGGATAAAATTCAAGACGTTGTCCAGCAAATGCAGAATGAATTGCAAAGTAAGCAAAGCCATGCACAGCAAGGGGAATAAGGACAATGTCAGTGCAGGGCACAGCAAACTGAGTGTAAAAGATGCTGAACAGCACGCATTTTTCTGTTGTGATCTAGCAAAAAGTGCTGACCTCAGCTTTTAGTTTACAGGGTTAGGAGACTTGACGCAATAAGCTGTATGTAACCACAGTGTGCCCACCTTTCTAATGAAATCACCGAAGAGGCATTTGCGTGGACACAGGAGTCTGAACTCAATTGGAAGAGAATAGAGCCTTAATTCCTAAGCTGAAGCATTTCTGCGAACAGCTTGCTGGCAAGCATTTCCTCTCAAAGGGCTGTTTACAGCCATCCTTGAGTTTGGAATGCTTGTACTAATGGGATTTCATTTGCTCTATTTTTTCCAAGTCTATCCAGCAGCTGCTAATTCACTGGTCAGCTGGACTGTGGCCCATATTGAAAATGTGATCAGCTGTAATTAGCCGTGAGAACCCGCTACTCTCACAAGATTAAATCTTCACTTTGCGTCACTTACTCTAGACTCTTCCCACTCAAAAGAGGGATTTAGTTGATATACTGTGTTTGAAATTGTATGTGACCAAACTGTCCAGTTATTCCTTGGGCAGGTTGAGCTGTACAGCGCTGACGGTGAATTGCGAAGCGTTCAATGTATTTATTAAATAAGGTGTATGAGTGGATCAGGGTTACAGCCAAATGCCTCGTTCGCTGTCACACAGTGTCCTGTGGCCTAACTGCCGTGAAAACAAAACTGCATTTTCCTGTCTGTGAACTAGGCTGAAAACTGTGGGGGAACAGCCACTTTGTAACATAGGAGCTAAGGTTTGTTTCCTGTAATTTGTTTGCTTCAGAGCCATTGACCACTTTAAAGGACGCCTACTACGATGTCACCTTAAAGCCACTGGATGAAGTTTGGCAAGAGAAGACAGAAGAGTACATGAAGAAAATCCAAGCCTTTTTGCCCAGGATTGTAAAAGATGTTTGGCTAATGGAACCAATCCAGGTGGCATTAAAGGGTGTGAAAACAGGCTTGGATATGGTTGGTATAACTCAGTTCTCCATTTTTAATGGTCTGACAGACAACACCTACAAATTTAATCTCAGCTTTGAACCGTGGATGCACAAGACTAGTAAAATATTTTTGTTTATGGGAGCAGTGCAGTTGTCTTTCTACAGAACAAGCTTGCACACAGCTAATTTGCCCTTCTTTAAATATCTGACCTGCTTTGAAAGCAGTACTTTCCCGCCTAGAGGAGGAGTTGTTTCATGAGTTTTGGTTGGAATCACAGCAGCGGTAATCTGCCATTCACGTAGCTTTTGCTTTTCTTCCATAGAGAGGAGGGACTGTAAGTCCAGCGAGTAATGTACAAGTAGGTTTGGGTTCTTCTAGTTGAAATGAGGAGCATAAAGGATATATCATGACACCAATTCATGTTAACAAATAGATCAATCCCTTGCTAGCTTCTGAAGCATGTTAGTTCTATGAAGTACTGGTATACTTAGTAATGTTATTTTAGGAAGAATCTATTTCTGTCCATTATTTGTTGCTGTTGTGACTGTTGCTGGTCCTCTGGTTATTGATTGACCTCTAAATGACAAGATGCTGTCAGTAAAGTGACAAAAGCAAGGGAGACTGAAGTGCTGTTTCACTGACTATTGCTTTAAAACTCATTATCAAGTACTGACTCTTATAATCTCCTTTTCTGGCTTTCCAACAGACTACACAGCAGATGCTCAGGTGGGCAGAGGCCACGTTTGCTAGAGCTGTGAGCAAACTCCGGAAGCCCTTACTCAACCTTTACAGTTTTTCAGCCAGGTAATTGGTGTTTTTTGCAGGATCCCTGCTGCTGCATAGTGTTCTAAATGGATATGTCAGTCTTTGTATCAGCTTGTAAGGTTGCGGACAACCACCTGACTACTCTTTGCTTTGGGCACTTGGCATCACGCTGGAATGTTCGTTGTTAGCTACCACGACAGGCTGCACTTCAAAAGAAGCTACTTGGCAGCAAACAGAATAGCAGCAACTGTGAGAACTGGCCTTATATGGCACGGTGTGTTGTAGGTCGCGGCCGTTGCATATCTTTGTTTTGCCATTCTAACCAGACTACATTTCTTATGAATATTTCACTTCCACATTTCTAATAACAAAACAACTGCATTTCATCAGCTCAGCAGACAAGGGCACATGCTGTTTTGTTTGTATTCTCCAGGAACTGTTCAGTGGCAGTAAAACTGCCAATACTTCCTAAAGCAGACCGCTCCCTGGATCTGGCAAATATTACTAATTATCTCATTGAAGAAAAGCTAATGAGGCCTCTCCAAGACCTCTACAATACCAACATAGTTGCGGAGTATTATAGATTCAAACGGAGGATGATGGAGACTCCCTTTGAACGTAAGCCTTTTCAGAGTGCTGCTTTGTTTTGTAACTAGGTCTGTTTACACTTAGTTCTAAATCATATTTAGAATAGTAGTTTACATAGAGATGGTCATTAATAATTTTCCTATAAACTTTCTTGTAAAACAATGTTTGTATCAAAGAATCATAGAATGATAGAACGGTGTGGGTCAGAAGGGACCTTAAAGCCCATCTAGTTCCAGCCCACCTCCCACTGGACCAGATATTGCTCGAAGCCTCATCCAACCAGGTCTTGAACACCTCCAGGGATGGGGCAGCCACGACTTCTCTGCGCAACCTGTGCCAGTGCCTCCCCACCCTCACAGGAAAGAAAAGTCTTCCTAGTATCTCATCTAAATCTCCTTTCTTTCAGCTTAAAACTGTTCCCCCTCGTCCTATCCCTGTGCACCCTGATAAACAGCCCCTCCCCAGCTTTCCTGTCGGCCCCCTACGTATGTAATATACATGTGTATATCTAATATCAACACTTTGGGTAAACCTGACAGGCAATAAATGCTCCTTTACTTAATACTCATGGTTCCTACTGTTGAGACTAGAAATCAGCAGGTGGCATGCATCTGTCTTTGTCTCCCTGCTCTGGTGAGTTGACACTGTGGTTCGGCGTCAGTCATCCCTGGGTCTGGCCACGGAGGCTTTGTCCATGCTTTGAAACTGGTACCATCACTTCTGTTGGCTCTAGGGTGAAAAGCTCTGCCCTACCAAAACTTTGGGCAATACTGCCTGAAAATGTATTGCTAAATGCTAAAAGATTGCATGAACAGTCCCACCTATACCTTGTAGATAATGGCTTTTCCAGAAAGAACTGTTTTTAATGGCTTCCTCCCCATAGGCGGGCACAGCAGCAGCCACTGAAAGCAGATCTTAGTTACCAAATAGTCCAAGTGCTACATCAGAAAGGTTTCCTGAAATGTGACCCTGTTTGATGCTCTGGTTTGGCAGGGTAATACTTTTGCTCTTTTCTGCATAGGAATGTCTAACGTGTGGAAGGGCCGGAGGGGCTTACAAGTACAGCTACCAATAGCATGACTATAAATCAAGATGAGCTTTGAATACTAATTCACGTTTCTCAAAGTTTTAGGACACTCAGGTGGCTTCATAATGGAAGTCATTAGGTTGTTTTCTTTCTGGAAAAATAGAGCAACTTTTAATTAATTAAAATGTAGTAGTAGCCTGAGAAATTATTTTAAGAGTGTGACAGCCAGAGGCTGGCTGTGTTGCAGTACGCAAGCAGTAGAACAGCACTTACTGCTCTGTGGAAACCGACTGACATTTCCTCTGAAATATCATTCTCCAGACCAAGCCATGTTGATAGGAACCAAGCATCTTATGACTTTTGATGGAAAAATTTATGATTTGGCATCAAAGTGCAGTGTACTTCTTGCCAAGGATTTTGTTCACAATACTTTCACTGTAATACTAAACGAGGAAACTAGTAACTCAAGATCACTATATGTGGAGATGAACCAGACCATAATTAGCATCTACCCGAGACTGAAGGTAGGAGGAAAATCAAACATTCTTCTTTTCCAGGCCAGAAGTTATGTTGAACCAACCAACAGGGAAAAAAAAGAAAAAAAAAAAGTCTTCAAAAGGTTAATGCTCAAAACATAGCTCAGAACACCTCTCGGATGTAAATGCTGGAAAGTAACCTCTTTTTAATCAGGAAATAAGTCCCCAAACCAAAATCACTTTAAACCCAAGGGCTGCCTCTTTGCTCTCTGGGTATTTACAATAAGAGAGGCTTAGTGAACTACTCAGCTTTCCTCTTACGATGCCCAAGAGAATAGCAGTTAGAGAGGTCTGGAGGACAAACTGGGCCCATAACCTCAGCATACCTGGAATTATTCCCTAACTCTGGGCTGAGCAAAGCTGACCCCATCCCCCCTGCAAACCCAGACTAGATCGCCTGTCATTGAACTTTCATTGTAACATATTTGAAATTGCATTTTCATTTTAAAACAGATAGCCAAGATGTATAACTTTTCCCATATGGAAGAAAACTGCCAGGGACTGGATCGATCGCTTGAAAGGAATACTAGTATTTCAGTGAGAGAAACCAGTAAAATAGAAGTGTCTAACCAGGAAGGCGTTTCTGTCTCTTGCGACTTCCAGTACGATCTCTGTACTGTCACTCTGGCTGGCTGGCACCATGGTGAGTACTGATCATACAGCTTTTGTCAGCAATTAGTCTCTTTTTTGTGTGTCTCCAAAGTATCGTCAAAGTACCACAAAGCTTTTCTTTCACTTGCTTTTCCCATCTTCATTTATACACACCCTGGCAATGGCCCTAGGTTATTGGCAAGTAAAGCACAGTATGTACCATTCCAGTAACAGCAGCAAGCGTTTACCTAGCTTACTACTGTTTCAGTGCAATAAGGCAGATAGAAATAGCAGGTTTTGTAATCCAGTCAGCCCAGCCCCAAACCCTGCCTGAGAGGCACTGTCCTGTATCTGGCTTACCTTGCCAAACCTGCAAGAGCACAGAAGAGGGAGGCCTAAAAGCTTTCAGAGTTTTTGGTATATTCGGAATATTTCTCCCATGATATTCTAAACCTCAGACTCCTGAGATTAGCAGAGAAGGGCTGTGATACCTTTGGTTGGAAGAAGCAAATGAACAGCTAACAAGTGAAATAACAACGCAGCCTGAGAAAAATCCATATAGGATGCCTGGACATACTTTCCCTCTTCTGCATTACAGCTGAGCTCTGGTGTCCAGAACAATCAGAGCCCAGAGATAGCTTCTGAAATTTTCCCATGTCTCCTTGTGACAACTACTGTTTTACTCCATTTCAATTTCCTTCCAGGTATTTCAGCTGGGCTTTTTGGTACCAATGATAATGAAGCTGGAAATGAATGGATATTTCCTAATCGTTCCTTCACTGACAACGTGAAAGACTTCACACAGAGCTGGCAGGTAACCACCCGAAGGACTTGTCTCTATGCAGATTACCGAAACATGGAGGCTGCTTCCACTATTAGAAAGAACTGATGTTGGAACCAAGTGTCTTTTAATGTACTTCAGACACCTCTGTGTGGAATGCAGAGCCGGGTGGTCCTTGGTCTGGGGCAAATCCCTATGTCGATCGGTCAGGCCACGGTTTGTACCAGGCAGTTTTCCCTCTCGAAGTTTTCTTTAGAGTTGTTTGTTGTAGCTGAGTATGTTCAGCTTCTTAATTTTTTTTTGTTCGTCCTGCTTTCCATCTTATCAAGGAACAAAACTTTAGAAACTCATAAAATTGTGCTCCATCCCTGCAGCACTAAGTGCTGAGAATTTTTGGCTGGGTTAGCTGCTACTGATTGAGTTATTAACTTGCATAGAAGGACTTCTTGTATCTTAGATAAATGTTATACCTCTTTGCTTAAGGGACTTAACCTTAATTCACGTAATTTATTTTGAGCTGCAAATAACCTACATAGGAAGACATGCAGTTGTCAATAGCCATTTGTGAATAATACTGACCAAGCCCAAGGAAGAGCCTTACTGTGCTCTCAAGCCATGGTGACAGGATCCTCTAAACACCTTCAAGCCTAATTTGAAAATCTATAATAAAAAAAAAAGAAACCAGCATCTTATTACTCCTAAGATTTTGTAACTCCTCCCTTTAACGTCTCATCAGAAAAAGTCCGAGTTCCGGACACAGAAATGCCTGGAATATTCAGATTTATTTCAGTACTTTACTTAAAAAAAAAAAATAAATCTTATACTCTTCCTTGCTGTTTGAGAGATGTATCCAATGAGTTTGCAGCCTGTGTTTAGGTTAATAATGGGGCAGGACCATGACAAGACTGACTGTAGGTATGAATTTCTTAGTTACTACAAATATTAAACTTCTTATATATTCATAAAAATGCAACCATGTAATGCAAAAGTACCGAGAACTTGAACTAAAATAATAAATTAAAAGCAATACATAAGAATCTTACTGTCATAAACCAGCTGAGAATCCATGTATGTTGTTCTTTAAGTGGCTGATGGCATAATGACTGTGCTTACACTATTGATTGGTACATTTTGTTTGTAGGCCATGGCATCTTTGCAGTGCTGGATCTGCCAAGGAAAATTTATAGATGGCTCCAGCTGAACTCTGAGTCGTTTGCAGCCGTATCTCATTCAGAAAAAAAGTAACAAAACGTCTGACTTGCCAGTAATGTACTGTTGTCATACATCATAAAAGCAGTGGCCAGAGATAGAGACGTGCCAGGTCAGGAGGTCATGCAAAGTCTTAGAAACTTTTCTAAAGTTTTAGGAAGAGATAACACAGTGGAAATAACCCAGTTCAAACAGGCAGTGTGTTCAGCTCTGCTGATAAAACAGAGCTTGCCAAAACCCTTCCTGACCAGTTCTAGCACAACTATATGTGACACAAAAAGCGAACACAATCAGGTTCTATCTGGCCAGGTATCTAAGCCTGAAATAAAAGCAGCTGGTCGCTCTGCATTGCTGGAGTCACCTCGTATCAAAGTATAAACCCAGACTGGTAACTCACTACCAGGAGCCTGTGCCACACACTGACCTTTCCAACAACGTCAGTGAAGTTCTAGTGTTAGACCAACTGCTGTGCAAAATGCGGAGGCTAATGACAACCTGCAGATATCTGACTCGTGCAGGATGAGGAGGGTTATCTGAAGGAATAAACTGGCAGTTATTTTTTTCTTAGTAATTAAAATAGCTTGAGTTTATACTTGCTTGAAGAGCTTCTAAACTCAAAGATTTGCCAGGAAATTACTGATTAAAAAAACAGTAAGTTGTCGATCAGGTAGAGAGTACTAAAACCACTGTTCAGGCAAAACAAATCCAAAGAAACTTCAGCAGTATCACTAGTTCTGTTAATATTTGGTATCATCAGCTTTTGACAAGGGTGTTAAGGGACCAGTGTGGGGTTTTTTGTCCAAAATCCTTGAAATTGTAGGGACCTCCAGTTTGGGGTTTCAGATTTTTTTTAAAGCATTCTTGTTTTATTATGAATAACCTGCAAGATCTGAAGATTTTTTTTTTTTCCTCCAACAAAAAGATCTACTAAAATCACAGCTGTGGATGTATCTTCCTGGACCTCAGTAAAGCCTTTGACACAGTTTCTCAGAGCATTCTGCTATGGAAACTGTCACCTCTGGCCTGGACAGGCGCATGCTCTCCTGAGTGGAAAAGTGGCTGGCTGGCCAGGCCCAGAGAGTGGTGGGAAATGGTGTTAAATACAGCTGGAGGCCAGTTACAGGCTGTGTCCCCAGGGCTCAGTGCTGGGTCCAGCCCTGTTCAATGTCTTTATCAATGACCTGGATGAAGGCATCGAGTGCTCCCTTAGCAAGTTTGCAGACGACACTAAGCTGGGTGGAAGTGTGGATCTGCTGGAGGGTTGGGAGGCTCCAAAGGGATCTGAACAGGCTGGACTGCTGGGCTGAGACCAACGGCATGAGGTTTAACACGGCCAAATGCCGGATCCTGCACTTGGGGCACAACAACCCTGAGCAGCTACAGACTAGGAGAAGCCTGGCTGGAAAGCTGCCTGGAGAAGGACCTGGGGGTGTTGGTTGACAGCGACTCAACATGAGCCAGCAGTGGCCCAGGTGGCCAAGGAGGCCGATAGCATCTTGGCTTGGATCAGAAACGGCGTGACCAGCAGGTCCAGGGAGGTTCTTCTCCCTCTGTACTTGGCACTGGTGAGACCGCACCTCGAATCCTGTTCTGGGCCCCTCGCCACAAGAAGGATGTTGAGGCTCTGGAACGAGTCCAGAGAAGAGCAACAAAGCTGGTGAAGGGGCTGGAGAAACGTCGTACGAGGAGTGGCTGAGGGAACTGGGGGTGTTTAGCCTGGAGAAGAGGAGGCTGAGGGGAGACCTCATTGCTCTCTATAACTACCTAAAGGGAAGTTGTAGAGAGGAGGGAGCTGGGCTCTTCTCCCAAGTGACAGGGGACAGGACAAGAGGGAATGGCCTCAAGCTCCGCCAGGGGAGGTTTAGGCTGGACATTAGGAAAAAATTTTTCACAGAAACAGTCATTGGGCACTGGAACAGGCTGCCCAAGGAGGGGGTTGAGTCACCTTCCCTGGAGGTGTTTAAGGCACAGGTGGACGAGGTGCTAAGGGACATGGTTTAGTGTTTGATAGGAATGGTTGGACTCGATGATCCGGTGGGTCTCTTCCAACCTGGTTATTCTATGATTCTATGACTCTAATCTGTCATATATAATAAAAGTTAATACAACTACTTACTATGTTATTGGCCACACACCAAATCCTTTGGTGAATAAAAAAAATCAATGGAAAAAGGAGAGAATGTCTCTAATGTTTATGAGACATACATTTTTGTTTATGAAGAATGCAAGGTACTTCTCAATATTAAGCTAGACTGATGTTTAAAAAAGCAAAGCCCCTCGCCCCAATTTGATAAATTTTGCTTTCCCAGGTGAACAAGTGCAGTCTCGTACAGAAGAAAGTGAAGCCATGTCCAATTACAGCAAAGCAAAAAGTGTGTAAAGTGTTTTTTGAAGAATCACATTCAGTTCTTAGGAACTGCTTCAAAGTAGTAAGTATAACCACAGCCACCAAAGAGCTATCTGAATACCCAAATGTCATACTTCAAAAGAAGGACACGATTGTTGCTAGGATATAGAAGTTCAGTAACTTCAGAAGTCATCAGAACAACAACCTGCACAGAAAAAAAGGTGTATCGCCATAGATAGAAATTAAGGTGCTTGACATTGACAGAACAGTGGCATGACTTTGTACCACTCTTCAACATACAGGTCTAAAATTTGGAAACCCCTCAATATTGGGAAGAGAATAAAGGTTTGTGAATGGTCCTAGCAAGGGCTGGGAGACACAAATCAAACTTCCTTTCCAGTTTACCCACAGGTGTATTGCCAGACTGCTGTCTTGGGAAGAGAAGTGTGCTTGCACCCTGCCCACCCCACCCCTGAACCACCACCCTTTGTGTTCCAGGTGGACCCTGAACCATTCTACAGCATGTGTACACGGGACACCTGCGAATCACACGAGCTGAAGGCTGCCTGCAGCTTAGCAGCAGCCTTTGTTCATTTGTGCAACCGAAATTTTGTCCCTGTGGAAATTCCTCCTCAGTGGTAAGTTTGATTCCATCCTGAACGTTCTGCCTGCATCACTCCAGTGCTTGTATGTGTTCTTTGAGAGCACATGATAAAACACAGCTGATGAATCTGACTAAGGGCATGAGCAAAATGATCCTATTCCTGGAATTGTTCTTGCTTCTTGTCTCTTTCCCTTCCTGCTGTTCACTCACCATAACCCACCCAATTCCTACTCTCATGGTTTTCTTCTTCCTCCTAATTTGCTATTTTTAGAAGAAGGCTGAAGGATACTTGCAGAATATGGGGTGAAGCATCCCTAAGAGTTCTATTTCTCAGATACTACTTCTGTTCAAATCTTTTTTTTTTGTCTCAAGAATGCATTTGGATTAATACTAACAGTAATACTTATTTTAAGCACACAGAACACACTCAGTGACCTGTTTGTGTCCTTTTCAGCCTTTTAAAATGAAATCTGTCTTTTTTTAAACTTACTCTAGGACTTAAGATTATTACTACTTGTATTTTAATGCAGCTCTCATTCAGGTACTTGTCTTCTGAGAACCTGTTTAAAAACACAACGAAAGCTGAAAAGCCTGAAAAGAGCAGTAGTGCCGGCTTGAAATCTTTGGGATTGCAATCCTTCCCCATTTTTGTTGTTATTGTGCACATTAGTTATGGATACAGACACTTTTTGCTAAAAGGGCACACACTTCTGCATTGCACACTGCTGCAGAAGCTAGATTAGGACAGTTGTGGCTCTAGAAGAGACAGGAGTTGTGTTCCACTAGCTGGATCTGTATTATTTGGTAAGTGCAGAATTTCAAGGAAATAATTCTTGCGTAACAAAACCAACCTGTTTAATCACACAGACCCAAAATAACTGTTAATAATAAAATTCAGTCCCCTCTTATTTGTTTTCTCCAAAGCAACTGCACTATTAGTACTGCAGTTACATCAGCTACCATACAGTTGCCATTTCCAATGTGTTCTCTCACTGCAGTCTAACTAAGCTCTATCGCAATCTAAGTAGCTGAAAAACAAAGAGCTGCCTGTGCTGGGGAACTGCAGTAATCTCAAACACCTTACTGCTGAGAGGAGAGAGCTGCTGCATATTTAGGTGCTTTCTGTATGCTGCATATTCACTGGTTTATACTGTACATCTTTTCTCTAGTCTGTCTCTATTGGATATTCTTTGAACAATACTTATTGCTATATAAATAATGATATATAAACAATGGTAACTTTTACCAGTTGAGTAATATTGTTGACTATTCACATATTGCTGTCTTATCTTATTCATCTGCATTACAATAACTTAATATGTAACTATATTTTTACAAGACTGCAATGAAAACATGTACTGTAAGCAAATGACAGAATTGTGCAGAAGAGCCAACTATGCTTCTGGTAGGGATGAAGCACTTGAGTTTACACTCCTCGTTTTTATGCTCCATGCTTCGCTAAGGCTTGGTAATGAGAAAACAGGGTAGGGATTTTCATACATGTAATGAAATGTTATTCATTTGCATTTGTAAATTTACTACCACCTCAGAAGACTGACTTGGTGACTAGAAACGTATTTATGGCACGCTTAAAAAAAAACCCAGCACATTTACAAGTATTTGCTGAATTCTCACCCACTAAAGAAGGGAATAGCTCTCTTTGTAGAAGACAGTACTAGCCGTAAAATAGAAGCCTAGAAAAAGAACACTCACTGTAAGTTCATCAGGTGCATACACTCGTGTATGCAGTAATAAAGCCACGTGTCATTATCTGCCTGATATATTCAGTTCACCGACTGCATAAGCAGCAGATGGCCAACAAATTTCGGGGTAGTATCTTGTAGGCTGTAAAAGGGTTTAGCTCCAATAGTTATATAAAACCTTTCAACATATGAATATGAAATAGAGACAATTTTTTTTTTAAATTGGAGCCTGAATATTCACTTTAAACAGAGTTTTAGAATGGCTCAGTACCCAAAAGATTAAAGTCAGTTAGTGATGCTAGTTTACATCACACCATTTCTGAGGAAAGGGACTGGAATTACAGCGGATCACAAGCTCAGTTAACAACAATAACATGCTATTAAAGCATACTGGGTATCTACACATGAATAAATATATTTAAGACAAGAAATAATTCTTCTCTGTTCAGCTTGTTTTATGCATCCAGCTTTGGATACCACGCTTTAGTTATGTTGTGAACCAGTTGAGAAAAGTCCAGAGGTATCTCTGTGGGAAAAAAAATTGAAGAGTTGAGGAAAGATGCGAGTTAAGTCTTTAAATATGTAAACACATTGAAGAGAAGGAAGTGTAACAGACCAAATTGCAGTGGGGGAGTATTAGGTTTGGTATTGTGAAAGAGTTTGTAATGGTCATGCTAGTCATACATTGTAACCAATAGCCACTAAGGTCATGAGGACAAGAGACAATTTCAGTCAGTAATAACTACCACTGCAGTACTTGCTAGAAATACATTCTTGTCAAGTATCTGCCACTGGATAGTTGAACTAGCTATTACTTCAGTCGTAATGCTGCTCTTTTCCTCTTAAATGTGTTTACCATCAAATATGAAGAAAGAACCTTAAATCTTGATTTCAGTTTAGTGTATCTAAGATAAATCTGTGTCTAAAATGCTAGAATATTTTTCCCCCAACTTTTTGATAATGTCATATTTGATGCTATTTTTCCCTTCATAGATTTCTTGTAATTAAGCATAGTAACAGCTTGTGTTATATGTTACTTGTTACCCACCATCCTTTAGGTACTTATTAATCATTTAACTGGGTTTCATCTCTTCATTTCAGTTTGAGACAGTTTTGAATGGGAGATACCAGTCCTGAAGATGGAAGAACCCTTTCAGCACTGAAAATAGAACAGCTGCTTGAAGTTGACAAGTTAGAAGCAACAGTAAGGAGAACAGTAAAAGTGTGAATGAATTAGTGTTAGGACTATAATAAAGCATATATGGTATAAAAGGAAAGTTTTTCACCTGGAAATGCCTGAGGTCAAAAGGAATGATTTCAGCACAGTGACAAAAGAACTATCATCAACCAGAAGAAATCTGACATAAGAGTATCAGTTACTTGAAAACAGTTCTTGCATACAGTGGCAAAATTGTCTCTTCACACACCTTGAACCATAGTATGAATATATTCAAACTATAACAAAAGGTCTTTTCCAGCTCAGATTAGTATAAATGGGTTACTTTGTGAAAGCTGCATCTTGGCTTTGAACCTGTGCAGAGTTGCTGACTTCTTTTTTCTCCAGAACTGAAACTGAGCTGTTCAGAAAATTCTGGAGAAAATGACCTTTTTCCAGAGAAGTGCCCCAACACGCAAGAGGGCTAAGACAGAAGTATGATGGTTAAACAGTTGAAAGCATTTAATCATTTTCTTGTTGCTATGCTGGTTAACTTTTCCCTTACTAATGCATACCTTGTTAAATGAGAAATAGCCTTCTTGTTATCTGTTCACGAGTTTCATACTCTCCCTTTGTGTCTGTAGAACCCCCTTCTGAGAAATCAGTTTCTGTGCTGGGAAAAGGTGACTGATACTTACGCTATCCATAAACTAGTCTTGGTGTTACAGACATTGGTGTCTGAAAGCATTTCATATATTATTTTCTATATAGAAAGTCTGCTGATTAAAACAGAATGCATTACATTTTTCCACACAGCACTGGGAATGCAATTATTTCTTAGTAACACTGCAAAATCCTTCAGCTCTCTTTGCATAATATGCAAACATTGAAATAATGGTGTTCTGAACTATGAAATAACGTTAATAAGCATTTGACCTCATTTTTATGCTGGGGTCCCTTTTAACTGATTACCCATGAGAATAAAGTTGTACTGATCTACACAGAACTGGCTGTCAACAGCAACACAGCGATGGATGCAGAGAATGGATCTCCTAGAAGCTGCATACAGCATTGCACAGGGGATACTGAACACCCATAAACACTTTGAACTGCAACTACTGTGCTCGGCACGCTGCCACGTGGCTCTTGAGATGTTCCCAGGTTATGCAAACGCACGTTTTGTGTCCAGATAAACATGACAGGCATAAACTCAGCCAGGCCCTCTAAACCACACTTGAAGCCCACCAAGTTCAGCCGGAGCCCGAGTCAGTGCAGGCAGAGGCCGCTGCGCGCTGGCGTGGCACAGGGAGCCGCAGTTGCAGCCAGTGCCCTGATCAATGGGAACCTGGGTGTTCCAAGGGCTGACAGACACTCACCTGACCACATCGACAGTGAATATCATCTTAGACCAGTAACAAATGTCTGTGCACAGCACCGTTCACACAGAACAAGGCTAGAATAAAAACATACCACATGCTTTTCAATACCTTGTTCATAATTAGAGTTCAGCATTGTTTTATAGCTTTCAAGATAGTAACACCTCCGTTTTTTTGTATTAGCAGGTAAGCCTTGCTTATCTGCCAGACATATTACTAGCGTTAACAGAAAGGCAATCTGTTTTTCATGCTTGTTCATAAAATAACTACCAATAAATGTGTAGTAGTTCATCACAGATCAAGAAGTTCTTCAAATTAATTTTGTAAAACCTTTAATGAACCAAGGCAACCATCCATCCAAATGATTTTTAAGTATCACTTAAATACACGGGCTTTTTACTATACCACTTTCAGTATTTCAGAAACACAGAAACCAGAGAGGTATTAAAGTACAAGACTCTGCTTACAGTTAGAAAGAAACATTTGTCTTGCAAGTGGTTATTACTGAAAGAGAAAATACAGGTGAAGATGTTATTTCCAACCACAATCTAAATGGACTGAAACACATTTTGCCATCGTTCCACGTATCAAGTTCACACGAGTTCCGTGCAGGTCTTGCTGCCAAGAACACGTTGCTATAGGAATGACGATCTAAGCACTTGTTCCCAGAAAGAGCAACTAACCCATATAGAAACACACTGTATTCCTGATAGCATAAACATGGTGCTCAGAAAGCATCAAATGTTTTTCAAATCTGCTGGTACGAAAGAGGCTGCAAAAGAGATGCACATTGTGATTATTATCAGATATGCACAGACCCTTCCACTTAACCTTAAGCCTGACTTCTCTCTTCAGTTTACTCTAAGAGTACCTGGCCATTGCTTGAAGCCACAAATACATAGAATGGCCCAATGTTCTCCACCAAAAGAAGAAAAAGAACGTGCAATTCCAGTTATTTTAGGCAGAAGAAGAAGTATCTAGGGGATGATTCTGTGTAAATCCTCCACTTCAAGGCTCCACATATCCTTATGCACAGGGTTTTCAGAAAGATCTGTCACCTTTATTGCTTGAAGGACAGGCTCAGGACTGCAGGACCTCACCACACCCATGACCATTACATACATCCCTAAAAGAACAAGCAAGCGTGAAATTTAATTAAGTCTTATCTTTTCATATTCATTTTAATTCAGAAAGCAAAATATTTAAAAACAAGCAGTTAAAGAGTTTTAATTAAAGCTCCAAATACTTGGAAGAAAATTTAAGGAACTAAGATTGCACAGCACTAAATTTCAGAAAAAGGCTTTTTTTATTTTACAGTAGATTTTATTACATTTTTCACATACAGTGAGTCAAAACCAGCACACACTTCCTCCTTCTGTCATGCAAGCAGAAGAAGGACAATTAGAAGACTTAAGGATAGCAGTATGGCTATCTTGTACAATTCCTGTGATGCTGCAGTGCAGCACTTCGCCAGATGAATTATTAGAAGTGGTGAAGGAAAAGAAAACTAAAGACCAAAAAAAAAAGACAAAAGTAAAAATCCTATCCTTGTTCCTAGACTCACAGCTCGGCAGCACCCCAGTTTGATCAAAGGTTTCCTGTAACTGTGGAGAACTGGCCCCATCCTTACTGGCACCTACATGGCAAGACAGCACAAGTCTTTACTGACTGCCACTCTCACACCGCACTGCTGCAGCACACGCTGCTCCTTCTGTGACTGCTACAGCAGGATAGCTCTTCTATGAATGATGCTGCATGTGAGAACACGCCCTTTACAGCTGCGCAAGCTCAGTGTGCCCCCAAACACGTCACGCAGGCAAGAACCATTCCTAACACCACAGGTGCCCAGTGGGCCTGCATGAGTCTCCTGCCTCCACCCTGCAGGAGCACCCAGCATCCCAGCATACAGGGGTCCCACGCCAGCGAGACTGGGCAGTAGTGCGCTGTGCTGAGTGAAACACACTAGAAGTGCCACCACCTCCAGGAACTCGCAATACCAAAAATGCTGGCAAATATGCTAAGACTTGTTTAGCATTCTTTAATCAGGCCTGGGCAACACAGAATGGTTTGGGTTGGAAGGGACCTCAAAGCCCTTTCAACCCCCTCCCATGGGCAGGGACACCTCCCACCAGACCAGGCTGGCCAAGGTCCATCCAACCTAGCCTCGGACACCTCCAGGGATGGGGCAGCCCCAGCTTCCCTGGGCAACCTGTGTCAGTGCCTCACACTCTCATGGTGAAGAAAGTCTTCCTAACATCTAATCTAAATTTTCAGCCTTCCAATTTAAAGCCGTTTCCCATCATCCCATCACTACAGACCTTTGTAAAAAGTCCCCCCCTAGCTTTTCTGTTGACCCCCTTTAAGTACTGGAAGCTGCTATAAGGTCTCCTGGGAGCCTTCTCTTCTCCAGGCTCACCAACCCTGACTCTCCCAGCCTGTCCTCACAGCAGAGGTGCCCCAGCCCTCCGACCATCTTTGTGGCCTCTCTGGACCCGCTCCACGTTCTCGATAGGAGGGAGCGATCCCCATCAATGGTGTGAAGAGACAGAGCTGGTTACAGTGGATGTCCCACTTACACGCCTCTGGATAAATTCTTCCAGAAATCTTACACGTATCCTATGATTTTCTAAAGTTTAATTCTGAAATTAATTTTACAGCGAATGAAATCTCCTGCTAATTCGGAGCAGCTCCAGCTCCCAGACCTCGCATTTGAGACGGGGAAAGGCTGCAAACCGCGGTGACGGCAGAGGAGACACGTCTCAGCGCAGCTCACGCTGAACGCGAGGCGTTCTCCTCTCCCGGGAGCGAGCAGAGCCTGGAAAACACGGCTGGAAAGAGAACAGCGCCGTCGGAAAGCCAACAACGCTCTCACGCCGCCCGACTCTCACACCCCCGACCGCTCCTTCAGCCGTGGGCCCAACCGCGTCCCCCCGCGGTACCTGCCCCGAGCCCGCGCCGCCCCCGCGGCACCCGCTGCAGGCCCAGCACGGTGAAGGTCCCGCTGCCGTCCTGCAGGCGGGCCTCGCCGCCGCCGCGCAGCTCCAGCACGGCGCCCTGCATCCACACGGCGCGCAGGCTCAGCGGCGCGCGGCCCGACGCCGCCCGGTACAGCAGCCACGTCCCGCCCGCGCCGCGCTCCGCCCCGCGCAGCTGCGCGGCCAGAACCTTCACCGGCGGCCCCGCCGCCATCGCCCACCGAGGGGCGGCCGGGACCAGGCGCGCAGAGCTGAGGGGAAGGGCGCGAGGAGGCAGCGCGCGGCCCCCGAGGGGAAGGGCGGGAAGCGGCGCGCGGAGCCGCTGAGGGGAAGGGCGGGAGGGGGCGGCGCGCGGAGCCGCTGAGGGGAAGGGCGGGAGGGGGCGGCGCGCGGAGCCGCTGAGGGGAATGGCGGGAGGCGGCGCGCCGGAGCTGAAGGGAAGGGCACCCGCCCCGCTCCAGACGCCGACGGCGCCTCCGGTGCCGGCGCCCTGCGGGCTCACGCGTTAGCGCCCCGCCGGGACCCGCTGGAGCCGCCGCGGCCCGAGGGTGATGAGGCGCCGGCCGCCCGTCGGTGCCGCGCGGCGCGGTCCCGTGACGGGCCCCGCTCCCTCCGCCGTCACCCGGGAGCTGGGGAGGCTCGGAGCGAGGGGGCGGGGGGCACGGGCTGCCAGCGGCAGGTCTGGACTGGACATGAGGAGGAATTTCTTGACCATGGGAGTGCTGAGGCCCTCGCCCAAGTTGCCCAGGGAATCTGTGGCTGCCCCATTCCTGGAGGTGCCCAAGGCCAGGGAAACCTGCCCCTGGCAGGGGGGTTGGAACTGGATTATCTTTAAGGTTCCTTCCACCCCAAACCATTCTATGATTCCATGATAATTCTGTTCAGGATGGTTCTCGTGACGTGCAGCTACCAGCATAAAATGCAACCCAATGGTTTGGTTTGAGCAGAAATCGCTTTTTGCAGAGTCTCACCTCCTGGTCCCGCTCCTGGCCTCAGCCCAGGGATCACCAGCCCACGCCTCCTCCCACGCTGCTGGAGACAAGAGTTTTTTTCCATGGTACTGGCCTCACTGCTTAGCAAGACATGAGCGTTCAGTGCTGATGTTTAGTTGATGAAGATCCTCCAGTTTCGTGAGAAAGAAGAAAATGCACATGCAGATTTTCTTAGGATGTCTGTTTATGTGGAAAGCATAATGCACTGAAAGTATACAGAATTTTAAGCTGGGAGGCTTTAATTCTAAGGCCTGTAAGAATATATTTGCTGTCTGTTTATAATACAGAAGCCGATTCCCTTTGCTGCAATCTGAAACCCTTGAAATGCTGAGGTTTCCTTTGTGTGGGCGGGTTGACATTTCATTTAGAAAATAAGCCAAGGAATAATGGAAAAACAGGAGGATGGAACAAAGAAAAAGAAAAGGATCAGGAAAACCAAGGGGATGGATTCCTCAGTTTCAGAAGTTCTGGTACCTACAAAAGTGCAAAATGGGTAAATACTGTATAGAGAACTGACTCCCCTGCAGTCACTCTTCTTCAAAGCAGAATTTGTTCTCCAGTAAAGTAGCCAGTTACTTTATTTAAATAAGTTTTGAGTAGCAAAACATATCGAAAGACCCTTTTTCCTATTCAACTATCATGTTATGCATTATTTATTGAGCATATCTTTTTTTTTTCCAAGAGATATTTTCTGTTTAGAGAGATTCTGTAAGTAGCACTTTGATCCTTTTATAGTGTAAGGAAGCAGTTAATTTTTTGTTACCATTTACAGTAAGAATAAAAGATAATATTGGTAATAGCAATAAAAACACTGACATCTAAGCACAATACAGAATCATGTAGTCTGGCAATCAAATCACATGGCTTACAGGAATAGAAAGACATTAGATGGTTACTGTATTCGAATGCAAAATTTGAGCTAGGCTCACGAGAGAAGAACATTTGTAATTTATGCCCTTACGCCATGGTCACTTGACAGCATCAATATTTAGTTTCACATTAAAAAAAATTGTGCCAAATATTGATAAAAGTATTGTATTCCTGTTTGTTACGGTATAATATGAAGGTCTAATGCTTATTAAGCCATTAAATCTGCAGATGAAGGCAGGACCCTTACAAGAGTGTAATCTGCAGGAGAGATTGAAAGGTCCCTTTTAAAAGATTTTCTGTGAAGAAACTGTGTTATGAGAAGAAGGGCAGAAGCACTGGCACTCTGCACGAAGAAATGGATTTGTTTTCGTAAACCACAAAATCTTGGCTCTTTCAGTAAAATGCAGTTATACTGAACTATCTGCAAAAGTCTTATCAAAGAACTGGCTCAGCTCAGTGCGGAGACGCGTCCTGCAGGTGCAGGAAAAAACATCTGATGCCTCAACAGACTGTTTTCTGGAGACGATCCCACAGTGATCATCCTCTGATTTAAGGGTAGCTCAGAACACAGTTGGGAAAGGCAATGAGTTGGTGGCTGACAGGCTGCAAATTACACTGGGTTGAACTTGAGCACATTTTCTGACAGCATGCTGGATGAGGCAGAGTTTTGGTTTTTGTGGCTTAAAAAGAAGGAATCAATCTTCTGCCTGCTACTACAATATGTGCCCTTCTAAGAGATTTTCAAGGACGCTGTTCCTCACACAGACATGCACATGAGATGAGTAAAAAAAAAGTCAGACTACACATAGATAAGATAGTCTGGTGCGTAACAGGAGCCAGGTCACCCTTAGTTACTCTGGCACCGTTTTATTGGTGTGGTGTCAACAGAACCTAGAAAAGAATTCGACCTTATATAGCCATGAAAAGATTCCCAAAGAATCAGCAACTTAGAAATTTTCTGTCCAGCTCAGACATCTTGCATTTTCACTGACAGTACTAGTTAAAATGGAAGCAGTTCTCTGCTCTCCTTTCTCATTTTGGTAAAAGCATGATATTATACAATCAGGAAAATATTTCTTTTCCTTGGCCAGCAATTCTGATATTGTACAGTCTTTCATCCTACCCAAAAGAGTTTAAAAAAAGATCAGTCCATTGGTTAATGTGTAAGAGAAGGTTCTTCAGTTTTATTTCTCAGTTTCTCTTTCCTCGTACTGAGAAGTCACTAACTAGATTTAAAAAAAAAGTTTTGTCTTGGTTTAATTATTTTTTTTATGATTTGGAATCCAAGCAATTAAGATTTTTTTTTTTTATTTTTAGTATTTTCTAAATACTTGCTTTAGAAATAGGGCTACCTGGAAGCTCCAGAGATGAATGGAAGAAAAGCATGAAGCATAGAGCTGATAAATATGTGGATCATAATGGTAATACCTGAATGGCCCACCAATATCCGTAAAACAGATACTATAGAAAAACTTGCCCATGGCAGCCCAGAAGCTCACGGGACTCGTGTGTGATGGGGAAAGGCCCACGACAGCTCTCCACAGGCCCTGTTCTGCACCTGCTGGAAAGTATCATTCTGTGTTAGCATCTCTTGCAGACAGTGGCTGCCCACAGCCACAGAGTAAACTGCAAAGTGATATGATTGCATCTGTTATATACTCCTTCAATAAAAGGAAGCAGTATACAGGAGCTAAGCATGACAGAAGGAAGATAAGAAAACAATATTCTGTAAAAATGCATTACTTCCTAAGTGAGAAGAGGGATCTGAGACAAACTGTCTTCCTTTCACTGCTATTCATATGAAACTTCACTGAAGGACAACTTTTAACACAGCCAAGAACTGTCAGGTTTCACCTTTAAGAGATCCATTCTAGTTTATGCTAATTTTTATCCTGCACAAAGGACTATGTGAAACAACCACAAGAATATAAAATTTAAGTTGTTTCCCGGTGTTTGTTTCGTACTGCATAAAGATGCAGTCTGGACACGCTGACATGCTGGATGAAGTCTGGAACACCATGCAAAACCTTCAGGTTTTTTTTTTTTTAGGCTATCTCATCACCACCAAATTTAATTAATGATTTGAAATTAATGGGTCAGTGGGTTGGAATTAATGGTTTGGAAGTCAGTCAGTCATCCCTAACCTGAACTTCAGCTGCTTGTAATTCATGCTTTGGGACGGATCAGTCTGGCATACAGATGCTAATTTATGTTCAACCAGCAATTTCAAAAGATCTAGAGCCAGGCAAATATCTGCTGAAACAGGAAAACTCCAGGTGCAACCTGCTGAAGTTTTAGTTATCAGGTAGCTCTGAGTAAGTAACATTTTAGAAGTTACTTGGACAAGACAGGTACATATGAGCAACAGACATCGTAATACAATTTGTAACAACAACAAGAAGAGTCTGGCATGTCTCATAATGCTGTCCTGCAAAAACTCCATGGAATTCACTCTAAGTTAAGATGAGCTAACTTTAGTGGCAAATGATGTCAAGTAAAGCATTAGCAAAAGCACCTGCTCGTGCTTTTTTTTTTCTTGAGAACCCAATACAGATGCTACACATTGCAAGTTCCCGTATGCTTAGTGAAATCAGTAGAGGGTTATGGCAAAAGTCATCCTGCAGCTTCTGGGAGCTGCCAGCTGCACCCAGTGTGTGGCAGAGGAAAAACAACATCTGGCCCAGGCACCTCCTCAGAGAGGGTGGAAACCCTGCCTTGTACAGCCAGCCCTTACATGAGACATTATTAATTACTGTCATGCAAACTTAACCAGTTCCTGTCACTCACTGCACACCCCTACTGCTGGTAGCCTACCAGCTGTGAAAACGGTGCGATGCTCTCCAGCTTAGCTGAGTCATTTCATTTACAAAGAATACTTAGAGGAAATGCTTAGAGAGCTCCAGCTATATTCTGCAGAAGTGGGTGTCACCTGTTCATTCCTTGCTATGCTATAAGTATGCTGGTATGTAACCACATTAAATCAGCATTCTATGGAATAGGATTATGACATAATTAAAAAAAAAAAAAAAAAAGAATCGATCATAGTCTTTACCAGTATTGCTTGCTATTCTGGAAATAGTCTGTAAAGCTGGCTTCCAAATGAGCTTATTCAAGCTCCTGCAAGAACTCTTTCTAAACAGAAAATATGAATGGCATCATTCTGACTGAAGTGAAGCCAGTAGCTAGGGAGATTTCAGCTGTTCAGCCTTTCTAACTTCATTTCACTTCATAAAAGAATTGCGTGCTTAGAAGAAACTTAATAGGACTGGAGTGCCCCTGAAACCAGAGAAGGCGAATACAGACCATGCATCCTACCTTGACAGCTGCTGGCTCTGCATAAAGATATTCGGATTAGCATCATCAGCATTCAGTTCATCCAGCAGAGTGAAAGCAGAATAATTTTCCTAAAGAAAAGTAACCAGAAGAGCAGCATTTTATTTTTGAAAACTTAAAATTTGAGATGTTAAGTATTAGAAATAGACATAGAGGCCAGGAAAGCTGAGAAGTTATAGCCATTCCAGAGCATACATCGGCAGAGTTCTGCAATATTCAAGGCCTGTTCAAAGATTCATGAGATAAATATCTGGTGGTTGGTAGGGAGAGGCTTTTACTTACAGTCAAATTTTCAAGAAGGCAAGATATTTCTCAAAGTGACCATCTCTCCCTAGGAGCCTTATCTTGTTTAAATAAAAAACATCACAGCTACACCACCACCAATCAAGGTATTAATTTGAAATTAATAAAATGTTAGAGCAGGATTAAAAGGAGTTCAGAGTTTTACTGTACTGACTCAGAAATTTTATACAAATCTCATACTCAGCAGACACCTTCATCCATTCAGTAAAAAACTTTTGGAAGCTTAACATCAGTCTGCTTCAAGAGAAGAGTTTGAGGTGAACCTCCAAGGGTTCATTGAGAGCCAGAGAGAAGAAAGCCCACATCTCTGTTGCTGTGTGAGGGAGTATTTTGCTGAGTCTTCAGGAGACAGACATTTGATAGCAGGTTTGGTGGCAGCCACAGGTCATGCAGCCAAGCAGACCAGTCCAGATGGTTTCCAGTCACTGAAAATTTGTATGGGAAGTGAATACCCCTCACTATGCCCTATGCTTTAGCCATTGTTTTTTTACTCATATTCCCATAGAGTGTCTCCTAAGACACAGATGTGGTGACTGTCCTTAACTAACCATATTTTGCTCTAAGATTAGAAAACCTTCATATAAAATGGCTGCATTTATTTTCTATGAAGCTGTGACTAAAGCTTTACTCATGGGATTGCCTGGGGATGCTAGACAAGAAGGATCCTGCGCTGGACACAGGGCACTAGCAGCACTGGCATCTTGTTTGGAAACTACTCGTAGCAACTGTTCTCCCGACCCACCTGGTGCTGGCAGTAGCACTCGGATGAAGAGCAGAAATGGGTAGAATGCCGCTAGGTGCTGAGCAGGAAGGCACTGGTATTGGTACATTAGAAACCAAAAGGTAAAATCATAGCTGAAGGAACAGGTGGCCTTGTGCTTCTCTGCAACAGGGAAGCAGAGCATGAATTCAGAACAGCTGAATGACTGAAAAAGCAAAAATAATATAAAGAGGAAATCAACAGCAGTGCAACTTTTGTTTAAAGCTGTTCAGCAATAGCACTTAATGGTTTTATGTGCTTAGATGGACTGGGGCCTAAAGAAGACACATTTTTTTCTATTTCTTACATTATGATGTGCTTTTTGTAAAGCAAGGTTCAAAAATGGAAGTAGTTACAAACCCAGACTTGCAATATATTTATTGCCATACCACCTACAACTAGCAGCTCACTCCCCCAGCTACTGGCATGAATCAATGAATGCTGGCATGTATAGTAGCATTGATTCTGGATGAAAGTCACGTTAGTGTATAGGCTATACAAGGCCTGTTTCTCTCTTAATAGGGCTAAGACAAGATAAAAAATGGTATATAAATTCACAGAATTGTTCTTACATCAGGACATTCAATATATAATTGCTGAAACATGTTTTCACATTCTTAGGCAGAAGTCTAATTTACTAAAAAGTCAAAAGACACAAGATTACATGAGCCAACTGGGAGACATCTCATCAGTTCACCTTAGAAAGACCTAGACGACTCACATGGAAATGTCACATTTTAAAATACAATTTTGCATTAAAATGTCACAAATTACCTCCATCTCTTGATTTAAGTGATTTTAATCACAGGTTCTAGTTTGTAGTCTATACAGCACCTTATATTAAAAACTATATTGAAACTCTGTAAGATCCACCTCTTTCCACTATGCCCAGAATATGCACGGTCAAGTATGAATTTCATGGAAGGAAGGTCAGACTTTTACTGCTGACATTCGAAGTCTTGAACAGTCATCACTGACAACTGATCCACAAGTACCTCATGAGACCTGGTTTCTGTTAAGGTAAATATATCTACTAGTGATAAAAGATTTTCATCAGCTCATTTCAGTGAGACTCTAGACTTCATGTTATGAAATAAACAGGAAACCAGAATAAACCAGAGGAGCATACAAAGAAATAGTGAAAAGGATGCATTTCAAGGGAAAAAATATTAAAATAACTTCTTATGTATGGGTAACTTGATTTTTCTACTGAACTAACGGTTGTGATGAAGATTGCAGCAAGGCAACTATGCAAATATTTATTTATTTGAGTAAATTTAAATACTTACCAGTGAATGATACTAAATATATATATTTGACTTTCTGAAGGCAGCTAAAACTAGGTACCAAAAAATGTTTGTTTCTAAATTTAGCTCTATGTATGGTGCCCTCCAAACTAAACTACAAAACCTGGACTCAAAATTCAAATACAACCAAAAAGAAATCCTTCAGGGATTCAAAATTATTGAAGCCAAAAACTTAGGAAGCTTTCAGCTTGCCATGAAAAGCAGCAATAAATGATAAATGCAAACCTCGTATGCCTTATTTCCAAAACCTCACAAGCCCACAGAGCCAGACTTGCAGTAATGCACTCTATTGCAAAAGCCAACAGGGCTTGTTTATGCAAGACAGAAACTGTCAATACTTTAAGAGCCAACTAGGAGACACCAGTTGGGTGTAGCTGGTGTCTAAGATTCATGCAAATGTTGCATAGCATAAAGTGGCTGTGCAGAGCAGGTATGATAAGTGTGCATGGTTTTGCTTCCACCTCTGCAGCTCTGACGTTCCGAACACCAAGCACTTAAATTCAAATAATTTCACATTTTGTATAGGAGCATTTGAAGATCTGTAGCTGTGCTACAATTTGAGCCTGTGTGAATTTCAGGCAACAGACAGAAAAGGATGGCACAGGACCTTGGATTTGCAAGGCAAAGCTTGTCAGAGTACTTGGCCCTCAGTTGCCGGTTACAGCTTCATTTACGAGAAACTGCAGGGTGAAAGTGAAAGGCACAAAGGAGTTTCTTTTTCTTATCTACAGATCTCTCTTCTCTGACTATATGGTATCTAGACTCTAAAAAGACAATACTGTGATTACTAACAGACAATCCTAACAGATGTGGGTTAGGTATTTTCATTTTCATTGTCTTCATAGATTTTAAGGCAGAGGGAGAACTGAACAGTTGAACCTCCTGTTTGACAGAGAACACTCATTTATTTGCATTCCTGGCACCTCTGGCTCATTTTTGGCTGGGAGCTCAGTGGTGTGTTGGTTCACTCCAGACAAGAGCCTTCAGCATTCACTCAAGAGAGGGCAAAGGAGCTTGAAGCACAGTCAGTATTACATTCATGATGTCACTTGATGCAATCCATTTTACACACATTTCTGAAAGACCAAACACTTAAGTGATGGCAAAAATATTCTCCAGGCTCCTTTTTCACCCCCATCCAGGCTGGTTATCAGTGGTTAACCATATTAATGAAGGAATTAATACCTTAGGGCAGACATTTTTCAACTGCAACTGAGCTGGCCCCAATCCTGCCCCAGTTCCACTGCTCCACCCTGCCTGGTAGAATTAAAGATTCAGGTACATAGGTTAGAGTCAACATCTGTAATGTGGATAAAGTTCATAAAATACTTCGGCTGGCCCAGTTGAATTACATTTATGCTATATGTATATTCATATACCACTAAAACCAGCATCGAGTAATGGTCATAAGCAACTTGCAAAATCAAGGCTGGGAGGAACAGTCCTAAGAATATGCCTAGAGTTCACAGACACAGGAGTATTCATTTAAATAATTTCACAATTCATTCAAACCTGGCACTATTCAGTGAATGTCCCTTTTCCTTGTGGCTACTTTCCCTTCTGTTTCTAATAAATGCCATTCTACTCTACTGGATTCTGGCTGGACACATGATTGGCTGGAGAATTTCTAGCCAAAGGAAACAGAACCGAAAGTAATTAAACAATTTTTTTTCCTTCACCCTCTGATCAGTAAAATAGATAGATGCATTTCCTTGTAACGGCTGCACTTCCCAGCTGTGAAACAATTAAGCTTCCTCCACCAGTACTTCTGCAATCTTCGTCACACAGCTGTGGAGTGTTGCAAACTGAAAACATTTGTAACGAGTACTTGTAAAATCATAGGAGAAGAAGTACCATGAAGTTCTTAGTCCTAAACTGGGGGGAATGTTTAAGTTTCTGTTCTTGAGTTCAAAGCAGGTTGTGTGTTTTGCAATGATCTTGAACTCTAGTTTATACTATAAGCTTTCACTAAACCCCATTAAAAATTCCTGGTACAAGATTAGGAAAGGGTGTTCCGTTGCTTTGTTGTTTCATCAGTAAAGTTACAGACAGATGCTTTCAGAGCAATGCTCTTATCTTTCCTGGTAGCTGTTTCTCCCACAGGCACACACTGAAGAACAAGTTTCCGTGGTGGCTTTCATTTCACTGGCTCATTCACACTTTTATACTACCTGTAAATGTCTGAATATATGGCACTTAAGCTTAATAGCTCTAAAGTTGTATCTTTGTGTTGCAGCTCTGTTCAGAATGTAAGAAATTAACAGGCTCTGCATGAAAAGGCAAATTGTATCCTGGGTCAGCCCTGGTCCTCTGTCCCACTCAGGTAGGAGGGAGCTTCTGCTCCCTGTTCCCAGCTTTTACCAAGTGCTACAGCTCCGCTGGCCACAGTTTGGCCTCTGTGGAAGCTGGTTAGCTGTGATCAGAGAAGCACAAGATTCCTGTGAAGGTGGGATGAGATGGCTAGACTGCAGACCTAGAAAACTGAAGTTTGTCTAAGCTTGGCCAAATGCCTCAGGAGGAAGGAGTGCTACCCCAGTTGCAGAGCAGTCTCTGATTACCCGCTGCTTGGGACTGAAGTACTTCCTGCTTCCTTTTTTTTAATTCCTTTCTTCTTCCTTCAGTGTGCACAGACCCTGTAATAAACCCTTCTCATTCAGAAGAAAAGGGAACTCTTTTTGCACTGCCATTATAGAGCAACAGATGACTTAAACCTAGGAGGCAATGGAAGCTGCACTCCAGCAGACAGGACAGGTTGCATAATCACAAAATTTTGCATACAGAAAAATTAAGACTTCTCATATTTAACTCTCTGCCTCCTGAGTGACAAGGTTGGGCATAAACTCCAAACAAGGGCTTGGTTTTCTAACTTCCCCAGAATTCAGGATATATAGACTTCTTTCCAGTCTAAACTTGTTGTTAATTTTAGCATAGCTAAGACTCAATACTTGTTTAACCTTATTGCGATACATGCTGTACTTAAAGTATATTCTAGGAAACTTTAATAGGTTCGTATTTTCATCTGAAATACAATTACATTAAAAAGTATTTCTTTAACATAAAACACCAATTAAATATGTTTTTCCTTCCCTCAGCCTTGCTAGTTTTATTTTTACAGGACAATTGTCACTATTTTTTCATGAAATAATAGAGCTTTGAAATAGTTCTCATTCCCTTCAGAAACAATTTCTTTAAAGAGTTATCATTGTCTTTTCAACCTCATCAGTTTTATCCGGGCGTTTCCCAGTAAGATAATTCGTGGGAACGTGGAGGCTGCAGGCCTAAATGTGGGAAATTCAGGCTCAGATCCCTTCCTGGCACAGAGGGACTCAAGGGCATGCTTGTCAAACTCATTTTGAAACGATGACCTCACCACAAGCCTAAAGAAGGAAACATTCTCTGGTCTTACCGTGAACTTGCTTTAGTTCATAGAAAGGTATTCAAGAGCCACTGACCCACAGAAAAAAACAGGACTTGCCTTTACACCTGCAGATTGGAGCATTGATTTGAGAGAGCTGAGCCACTGAATTCTAGCTGAGCTTCAAATACCTCTTATGTAGCTTATCTAATAACCGTTTAATGTACAGTATGTAACAGCTCAGAGGAGGCACCAGAATCCAGTGTTTCCCACTCATTGGTGAGTGCTCTAGTTGCTAAGCTCCAAGTCTCTCTTGGCTAACAAATACTCCTCCTCCCCTCTCAATGAGAAGAGTCCTCTACTTATTAGTTAGGACACCTTTCAGAAAAGAGAGGACTCAAAGTTTCACTGCCCTCCTGCTGAGCAGGGACACAAATCACACTTTTCTAGATACTGAAGAGGTTCTCAGAGTATTAATCAGTTTCCCCAGTAACACTCTCCCGGCTTGCTCCATTTTTAAAGGACTGGTATTTTTCAAAGACCAATTTTTGAACCAGCTCAAGAAGGGAAAAAGCTTTAGACACACTTCTGTAAGCAACAGTTCCCTACTGGCTGCTTGCATAGCGTACTGGCTGCTTTGGATGTCCTTTTAAAGAAACTCAGCTCTCAGTGTGCACCACAGAGGACCGTAATACAGGTCACACTTCATCTCAGAAATTTCAACATTTTGTTGGGCAATGCTCAATGTTGGGGCATACTTCTTTTATGGTTTTTCACATAATTAATTAGTGTGGGGTCACCAGGCAGCCTGTTTCAGAGCAGGGCTTAAAACCACGTCCTAATTTAGTGCTCAAGCTAGTGGATTGTCTTTCCTTGCTGGGCCTGTGTCCTGATCTGTAAATATAAAGCTGGTCCCTGCAAAAGGCTTTGTCATACACAAACAGTTGGTACCATTGCCTTTTATCTAACAAACTTCCCTTGTTACGTTTTAAGGACAAGCAAAGCAGATCTTTGCAGCTTGAATTGCACTGGAAAAGCACGCGTGCTTCTTGGAATTAGGTTTTTACTATTTCCTGTATAGGCATATTATGCAAGTACACTCTAAATGCATCCAATGAGATCACTGACAAAAGATGTAAATAATACATATGAGATATAGTGGGGGCGAAGAGGGTGGAAACTACTGAAAATAACTTGGATGACAAAATAATCAGATGACAGAATGGATTTTCAACAGATTAAATGCCCTTTCAAATGGAGGGATTTGAACACACTTGCAGCAATCGTCCTAACTCTAAGGCTCAGCTCATGATAGATAATGATAGATAATAATAGACAGTAATGAACTTGTGAACTCTAAACCTGTAGTTACTTGAACAGCAATAAGCTGGGATGCTTATACTATGTCTTCAGCACGCAGGGATGAAAACATAATTTTTCCATCCAGCAGAGGGGGTTGGCAGTAAGTTTTCTAAACTCAAAACCAAATGATTTCTTTGGAAATTGAGTAATACTAAAGTTAAACTGACTTTTATAGGAACTTGCATACCATTATAGATAAACTCAGAACTTCCTACAAACTACATTCAAATATAAACAGACACAATTTAAATTGTTCTGGCTGTCTTTGTTTCCTTTGCTTCTTCGAGTGGCTTTTCCATTTCAGCAGAAAGCCCTTGCAGTTATATCTGGTAGGCACAGTGTGCAAGTGGAAAATTTTTTGCTCCTAATTGCTTTGAAAAACTGAGTCTAAGTTCCTATTAAACCCGTCCCTTTAAACTACTTCAGTACCACGTACAACAAAAAGCCAGGAAGGCATTTAGGTAAACTTCTGGTGGAAAATTTTCCAGGCCACCATAGAGCTGTGTATTGGAACCAGGCTATGTCATCCTGGTGGTCCAGCAGTTTACAGCACAGTTAGCTATTTGAGATTGTTCTGTAGTTTGAAACAGTAGGCATAAATCTGAGTGGCCACAAGAGCCACTGGCAACCTCACAATATGGATAAGACCAAAACCATGGATGAAAGCCAAGGTGGTGGTGTACAGAAGCATATTTAAAGCTAGTACTTAGGGTTAAGTTGCACACAGCGTTAGGTCAGTACAAAAGAATAGCAGGAATTTCTCCTGAAATTAGAACAGTCTTCAGATAAATTCCTCTTTTTCACGGTTAATTGGATTTGTCCCCAAAATACTATTTCCTTGCTCAGTTTACATTCATATAGAAGAAAAGTACAGGCAGGTGCATTTGAATACCAAGAAATTATATTCACTCTATTACTTCTGATGAATAGAGTTCTACTCCACACGTAAGCACTCTAATAGCACTGTTCAGAATCTGATTCTTTTATTTCTAGCGAGAACTAGCTGCCAATTTTAATGACAGATTCTGGTAAATGTAATTATATTCACCTTGGTGGCTCCAGGTTCTGGTGGAGGAAATATTGAAAATAATCATAGAATCACCAGGTTGGAAAAGACCCATTGGATCATCGAGTCCAACCATTCCTATCAAACACTAAATCATGCCCCTCAGCGCCTCGTCCACCCATCCCTTAAACCCCTCCAGGGAAGGTGACTCAACTACCTCCCTGGGCAGCCTCTGCCAGTGTTACTGAGTAACTTAAAATGAAATTCATGCCAGATGTGGCAGAAGGTGTAAATGACTCACCATGATCAATAAGGGTACAACACTTTCCCTCGCTGATGTGAGCGTGGGCTGTCGTGTTGCACGCGCAGCAGCAGTCACCTTGCAGGGATGCTGATAGGTGCAGCGCTCTGCAGCAGCATGGGCTCTGCCCACTCACTGGTCTCGCTGGTCATTCTGGTGAGCTCTTCTCCGAAGGAAGGATCTCAGCAGCTGCCCTGTGTCTATGCGGTATGAAACTCGCCACCCACATGGCCCAGTAAGTTTCCTTATGTACTAATATACTTCAAAATGTAGTACATGAGTGAGGAAGAGAGTTCTGGTCACCTGGTGAAACAAAAATACCATTTAGTGTGGATATGAGATGCCTGTTAAACCTTTTATTTGGAAGTGGATGTACTATGTATCGACATACTACATACCATCCTATTTCTGATAAAAGAAAAAGATGGGCTGTGAAGGTTACAGCAGGCCATTGGGAGGAAGGAGGATGCCTTTGAGTCCCATCATACACACCACATCTGCAATGCTTCCACTCATTTCCCTAAATTCCCCTGTTCCTTAGAACTGGTGTCCTCCTCCACATCCTTTACCCCACTTCTCCAAGTCATCACAAAACTTCTCCCTTCTCTATAGAGCCGTCTTTCTTCTCACAAAATAAAAATAACCGGCCTGCAACACCAGACTAGCCTGTCCCTGACCCCACAACCCTAGCCTGCACATCCTTCCTGGACCTTTCCTTTCTGCCTGCCTGGAATCACCCCAGAGATGCTTTCTCATAACCCTCAGGCACGCTCAGCACTGCCCCTGTCTTTTGGTCCACTGCCCAATGTCGGGTCCCCAAATGCCACCTCTCTGTTCTCCTTGGCCTGTTCAATGATCTGACCTCCTTTGTAGCACCAGCTACTTGGGTATCTCCTCTTCAGGTGCACTTTGTAAGAACTCCTGCTTTTCAGAAAGCAGGATTTCACAGAATCACAGAATAACCAGGTTGGAAGAGACCCACTGGATCGTCGAGTCCAACCATTCCCACCAATCCCTAAATCATGCCCCTAAGTACCTCATCCACCCTCACCTTAAACACCTCCAGGGACAGTGACTCAACCACCTCCCTGGGCAGACTGTTCCAATGCCTAACCACCCTCTCCGTGAAGAATTTTTTCCTAATCTCAAGCCTAAATCTCCCCTGGCAGAGCTTGAGGCCTACCAAATCCTCCACCACGCACAGCTATAAAAGCAGCAGAAGAGGACTTTGAGGGAAAGCAACCTCATCTCAGCTTTCATAAAGCAATGCACCGCATGGCTCCACTGTGTGTGGTACTGGAGAGGACTGAGGAAACGAACAGAGAGGAGAGGTGGGCAGTTATGGGAATTTGCAAGGAAAAAAAAAGAAAAAAAAAAGTCTTCTTTGATGTTAATGACTTGAGTCAAAATACAAGGAGGCTAAACTTCCCAGAAAGGAAGTTCACTAACAAGGAACCACAGATAACCTTCAGATGCTAAACTGAAAACTCTGGAGGAGAAGGTAGACTTAATTCTCAGAAAAAAACCCCTGCCTGAAGTAGACTTAATATCAGAGAGAGAAAGAAAGCAAAAGACAGAGAGAATCTTGAAACTAAAAGAGGTATTAAAGAGAAATTACAGGAAGCAATTAGAAAACATCAGGCTGGAAAGCAGAAAATAGGCAAGTGGAGTAAATTTTAAACCTGAGATACTGGGATTTGTTCACACAGAGAAAGGTCAGATGGGGACAAACTTCCAGGAGTATTATGGAAGAAGCCAATAAGGAATTAGCTGGGACTAGGACAGAGGGAGTACAATAAATTAAAAACTAAAAAAATAAGGAAAAGGACTTTGAACTGGAGGAGATGAGGCAGCCTAGACATGAAAAAGGAAACAAGCAACAGAATAAATATTGCATGGGATAAAGAGGGAAAAAGGACAGAAAAGCCCATTCTAGCTCAGCTCATGGGAACCTGCAAATCTCCCAAATCTGTTTTATTAATTGCCAATGCCAAATTTAAAGCCTTGTGGGTAAAGAATTTTTCACACGGAAAGGGAACTATCTGTAGAGGTTCACATTGGACCAGGGAAAGCATTATCTTAATGACAAAAGAGGTACCAAAACTACAAGCCCTGAGGAGTAAGATGACATCTTCCAGCTTTAAACATAAAATATCCTAGGGCAAGTGAGACTCCAGGTGCTGCTGACTGAAACACTACTAGATATTGCTACTGCTGTCGTTTTAACAACTGCACAGCTTCTTGCAGCTCAGTTCATCTTTCGAAAGATAGTAATTCTTTGGAGGAATAGTAGGTACATTAGGGAATGTATTACAAGCAAATACATAATCGTCTCCCTTCCATTCAGCACATTTACACACATAATGTCTAAAATAAAAATGCCAGTCATTTCTGAGTCTTCTTGCACATGAAATGAAAGCAATGAAAATTCAACTTTTAGGCCATCAAGCGATGCAGGTAAAAGCCCAGTTGAAGTATACATGTCCCAAGAACAGACTGCTTTGCAGGCATGAATCGTGGATAATCAGAAGTCCACTCTCGTTGGTCTATTGCAAGTTCATTATCTTAAGACAACAAAAACCAATTGGTCACATCGTCAATTTGGTTCCTCCAGGGATGAATGGAGCCCCTCTTGATACAGTGCAAAAAGAGAAGTAAAAATACCCCACTAGAAAAGGGTGTCTGCACTGAGTTCCCAGTGACTGCAATGGCTGAGTCACAGTGGGTTCTTGGACATGCAGGGGAGTTTTAGCAGGAAACCGCCTACCACTTTATTTACAGCTCCACTTCAACTATACCATTCGACTCAGCTCAGTAGATGATTTTTATCACTCTAGATGTTGTGGATGCATTTGCACAGAGACACTTTCCAAAAGGCCATATATATTTAGCGTTGGTTTTTCATGAGGTTTCTACATACGCACTACAGATAGAAGAAACACTGCCCTTTCTACCCTTCCGCCTCCAGTATAAAAGTACCTTTCCTCCATCCACTCTGATTTGTTTGAGTCATACCTGACACCTGCACACATGCTTTGCATTGCTGAACTGTACCTGTTTAGAAACTAGCATGCTGTCATTGTATACCTTAGGAGCACAGGCAGCTACAGTGGCAGAAGAACACTTGTCTTCTAGATTCTGGTGTCTCACTGTAAGTCTTACGTAAGGCAGGAGCTCAAAGCTCCAGAAAAGGTGGAGGGAAACACTGTTCTGTCAGCTTATTCCAACTCAATTAAGTGATCTTTATGCTCAGCACTTGGAGGTAGAGTCCTGTTCTCCCCCCCCCCAGCACATATGTCTGGCAATTAACATAATTAAAACAACAATAAGTTTGTATTAAAAATAATGTGGAATGCTAGTGAAGTTTCTTTTATATATTTCTTCTCTGTAATATACAGAATTATCTATAGAAAACTATTTTTAAAAAATTTTGTTTTAAAATTCCAGCGCTTAACATTTAGGCAGAGCCTTCCTTGTCTTTTCCTGCAAATTGTCCTAGTTTTGTGAAAGACTCAAGATCACACATTTCACCAGCACCCCTGCGTCACTCGGTGCACAGATGCGCAAGAGGGCAGATTTCAGGTTGCATGTGCAAATGTAAATCTGATATTGCCCAATTTTTCAGTTCTTGGCTTTGTAAACCACATAACATCAGTGTGTGTGCCAGTGTGCAAGACGGGAGGAAGGCTGTGGTGTGGGCTGTACTGACGTGCAAACTGCTAATTAGGAGAACAGAAAAGGAAACGGCGTAACGATTCTCTGGAACAGCAATGGGGTATCTGCACAGCCTCATGCTGCACCAAAAAGCCTGTTTTCAGAGGGGATGGCTGCCGAATCCCTGGCAGTGAGGTCTTGTCTCAATTCACGGAGTGCTCTGTGGTGCGGTGAACCCAACATCACCACACAGGCCCTCCAAAATCTGATTCTCCCTGCACAAGCATGCCATCATATTTCGCAAGCCCTAAAAAAAAGCAGCTTTGAGGATATAAGGGAAGAGATGTAAAGACAGGAAAATAACTTGGTTGGACCCATTCCTCCCAGTCTGCAGAGAAATTTATGCAAATTAGAACTGGTCACACGACTGCTGGGAAGTTGCCCCTGACATTCTCAGTGCCTCAAAGTTAAGGTATGAGCAAAATTAAGAGAGGGAAGTCTCTTAACGCAGTTTCTAAATAGCCAGTAAGAACATCCAGTTCAGTCCAGCAGCATTCCATTGCTTTGGAAATCTACACTGGCAGCTTTGGACACACAGGATCTCTTTTTCTTTGTTATATTGTGCAAAACTCTGCCTGTGGCTCATTTTTAAAAACAGATTCAGCTTTAGCCCTGGCTTTCAGGCACCCACTTGAAGGATGATCATAGGTAGAGCAGAGAAAGGATGTTGCATGAATCAAAAGAGATGATCTGTTTGCCAAAGCCTCGCAGGCTGCACCATTCTTGATATTTTTTGCAGCGGGTCTGTGACATGAAGACGATTCATATGAGACCCGAAACAACCCAATGAGCGCAACACCGTAAAACCCAGAGTGTTCTCCTCCCCTGTCTCAAGTCTAATGTTTCCCTTCCCCCTCAAATCACAACCTCCTACCCCTCTACCACCACCACAACCACATGTTGGCACAAAATGAACAGAAAATAACCACACTCAGATCTGCCTGCCACGCACTAATGGAAACTGGGAATTCACTGGAATTCAGGGAACTGGAGGGAGGTCACATGCATTACACCCTTGATACCACAATTTATCTGCACAGTGATATTTTAGAGTTTCATGAATGTTGTTTCCTTGAAATTAGCCTTTAAAAAAAAAATAGAGAAAAACCCACAGTCTTTCAGGGGGATCGGAAACCAATTTTAGGAAACGCTACCAACTTTGATGGTAAATGCAGCCACTAAGAGTAGATGTATTTATGTGCGCGTGGCTAAGTTTTTTCTCAAGTTTCATTCAGAAACAGAGGACAAGTGTAGAATGCTACGCAACTTACTGCTGGAATACCACATCACTATATATTGCAGACTTATCAGTGGTGAGCTGTTTTTAGTAAGGCCCATGAGCAAGCAAGACATGAGGACATCTTTTTTTCTAATGCTTGAACCAGGCAAGCTGCTTTTTACAGCCCTGACACCTGGAACCCTCCAGCATGGGGATCCCTTGGCATTGCTCTACTGGCACAGTGCACAGCCTTGCCCTGGGCTTCCTTGGTCCACAGCCCAGCAGTCAGTGACTGTGCAGGGGAACGTGCGATGCTAAGAAAGTGAGGGTAAAATATGCAAGGAATAAAAAGCCAGAAGGGAGGGAGGAAAATGGAAGGAGTTAGGTGGTATCCTTTGAGCTAATTAAAAATCTGTAACACAAGTATATCTAGAAGTGAGCATTGAATGTCTTTGGTTTTCACCTCTTCAAAAATAAGTTATTTTTAGCAGTAAAGCCAAGGTCTGGACCCCACTACTTTATTCAGGGTGACAGCCTGCTTTTCCATTTTGCTAAAAGCCTCTATCTGGAAATCTCTGCCCAGCTGCCACTAGCAGCATTTTGGATGGAGAGGTCTGATGTGAAGTCAGGTTTGCATCCTTCCATAGCCGTGGCATGTCCATCAAATTCCTATTAAAGAAAGAGCACATACTACAGAACAAAATGTTTACCTTGCTCAACAAAGAAAAAAATTCCTGAGAAACATCCTAAGATCATAGACATCGTACTATTGTTACCGTGTTTATATACTACTATAACTGGAAATCTTCTGAAGGGCTCCAGTGAAGCTCCTGCCAAGCCTTTAGAAAAGAAATCTAAACTCACAAAAGATTTCCTCCTGATCAAAGCATATACAGCACCATATAGCATGAGGAAGGGACAGAGCTCTCACTGACTAACTGGAAAATCCATACGCCCCGTTAGTATTTTAACCTTTCCTTATAAACTCAGAGAGAGAAAGTATAAACCTAATTATATGGGAAATTATTAGAGCACAGGATTTAAATTCACAGTCATCAGTTTATTGGTATTTCTTGGTATTATTGCTGCAGGTACTTCATCGCCTTTGTTTGCCTATAAAAGTTCTTGAGGGAAAAAGCCCCAACACTTGACATTTGAAGAATTATATCTGCTTTTTCTTAACAAGTTATCACCAAGATATGCTGAATTTTCAAGCTGGTGATTAGAGAAATCTGGTTATAGAACTTCAGCTTAGATATATACTAAAGTCGCCAACACCTGAAGGCTGCATAATTTTATGCTGAATGGGGCTGTAGTATTAGGAATACACACATCATTCTGTTTAGAAGTAAACCTAGAAAGTCATGGACGTAGTTTTGGTACTACTACAGAAACTGAGAGGTTACTGAGGCCATATTCCAAGTCATGCTAGGAGACAGAATCAGAACAGGACAGATGGAGTGAAGAACTAAAGAGAATTACAGATTTAAACTGATTGCATATAAGAATAGCTCCAGACACCTTACCAAAAGTTTTTTCTGTGAGTAAAGTTCTATTAGAATGACTTGTGGTTTGAGGCCATTTCATGTCACTGCTCATATGTTCAATAGGTTTTTGAAGGTTACCTTGGAAAGCTCAATTCAATTTGTGTATGTGACTAAGTCTAACGCTTCCTTTAGACTCATTATCAGACTTTTTGCCAGTATTTTGATGTTATTATGAACTGAAATGGAGCAGCAATTGAAATACAGTATAGCATTTCTTTCCAGTCTAAGATAACTGATGCAGTGTCAGAGGACAAAGCTGCCCTTAAAAAGTGAATCGCCACAGACATTAAACCTCCCAACAAGCCTAATTCAGTGAGATGTCTCCAGATCTCCAGGAGGAAATCCTCCAGGCTGGGCACTCTTCCCACTTTCATATTCTCAATTACCTAACTTACTGACCAGGGACATCAAGGCCTGCATGGTAAGCTGCACTAATTTTACATAGTGTAATATTTCTTCTTAATTAATCCAAAGTGTGTGTGTTGAGGTCTGTATCTACCTAATGTAGATCTTTCTAAAATTAGAGAATGCTTCATCAGTATCTTCAGATGATGTTTCTAATCTACCGCTTCAACAACAGATGCCAAAAATTCTACATTTAAAGGTCTTTTGTCTTGTGTCAGAAACAGTCAGCTTATTCTCCTAATACCTAGAAATTCTGCTGGAGTTTGAATACGGTGAAACTAATCTGTTCTGAACACAGCACGTTGTGTCTGAAGTTTGGAGTAAATATGGAGAGGGAGAACATCTAAAGAAAAAAAAATCCAATTATTTTTCCACAAGAGCAATTATGATGGGGATTTTTTTTCCCTTTCTACTTCCTGGCAAATGAGGAATTAACATTTGTATTCTGAAGCAGATTGTTGAGCCACTCATCAGTACCTGTCCTTTCTCCAGGGACAGGGGAGAAACAGAAATCTGGCTAATTTCTCAATGATTTGAAAACTGAGAAATTATATTCATAGTAGCTATTTCTTGGCTAGATCTTTGCAGATGCAAGTTACATAACTAGTCGAGGCAATAAGGCAATAATAAAATCTATATAGGATCTATCCATACAGTCAAATACAAGACGCACATTCACTAGTTTCTATTTGTTGTGCATAGGAGCTACTAGATACTGCAGAACCCTAATATATTCCATCATCATAAGGGCTTGGGTGGTTTATGACTTTGAGATTCAACTGCCACTGTAAAAACGATCTGTCAATTAACATAGATTACGATAAACACTGGAGGAATATGGAGACCAGCCCACAAAAAATGCTTTCTCAGGGTTTTAAGTATTAATAGTGATTTTTTTCAGATGCAGGCTTGATGACTTCTAGTACTAAAAGTCCAACAAGTCATCTGAAAATATCTCAGTGGATTGTGAAAGAAATATGATTGTTCACCTAGATCTGGATGAGAAACTGCAAGACACTGCTATGCTATCACTTTCTGATTCCTCAGCTTCCTATGCGCTATTTCTGTCTCTGTTCACTTTAAGAATAAGCCCACTTTTTTTTCCTTTTAATTTGGACTATTGCATCTCTCTACATTCAAGGAAACAGAACTGAGATTTGGGTCCATTTGCCCATATTAAGAATGAATTTTAATCAGTTTCTGTGGACTGAAAACCAAAGGTAAGTTAACAGTTGAGTCATTTGCTCCACCTCACCCCAACCATAAAAATCTCTTCATATGTGGATTATGCTCATGAATGAAATGCATCAATAACTGATTCCACAACCTTTGAATTACTTCAGCAGAAGCTCAGCATTTGCATGTGGTTTGAATAGATGGAATCATGGGAGCACCAGAAAGGGCATCAACACAGTTCAGCTTCAGAAGCAAATGCAAATTCATAATCACGTAAACCATGCCGGACAAAATCTAAACAGGCATTGAAAACAAAAGGAAGTGGTAGAAAATGCCTGTAAGAATGGGAAGCTATAAGAGCAGAGGGTAAAGATACCATTAAAATAGTAACAGAGATGTTGAAGGCCTTTTTGGATTACAAATTGATGTTTTGCTTGGTGTCCTCAACATTTCCCCCCCAAGTTTATGATCTCTCCTGTTCTCCCTCTACAGTCAGCATCCCCTTCTCATATTATATGGATATGGCCCGAGAACTCTAACTGCATGTAACCTCGACTCCACACCTCACAGCACAGTTCAGTGCCATAGCTGATTTTCCTGTGCCATGGTACCATTCTCCTTTCACGGGCTTGGGATCTGAAAAGACATGAGTACAGAAAACTGGAGAAATAGAGAAGAAGAGAAAGAACTGCCGGGGCAGCAAGGGAGGCAATTTGGAAAGGATCACTCAGGTATTGCGGTAGCCACACTAAAGTAAAATTAGCAACTGACTCTGAAATTCAAGGTCTACATTCCTCCAGTCCGCACAGAAACCTCTGTGGTCCAGTAAGCATATCTGGAAGCCCAGCTACCTTCATATGGTTCTGCTTTAAAATATCCAGTTCAGTATTTATAGCAGCAGTTCCCCTGTATGAACTGCAGCCTGCTGCCTCTGTAAGTAGCACCAACATTATGTTTAGGGATCCAAAGTTCCTCCATCAATCGCAGAGTATCCACGTACAGCCCCCCTCCCCCCAGCAACATAAATCTCCCATTCGTATGAAAAAAACCTCAGAAAGCAGGCTGCCCTTCCACAACACTTTAACCAACAATTTGAGGCTTTCCTTCTTTTTTTTTTTTTTAACTTGGCTAATTACCCAGAACGATGTCTAAGCTACTAAAATGCAGAAAACCCAAACCACACTTTTGTATGGTTAATTGTTTAGCGTTTGAATTCCTGAGACAAATATGACTCTTTATTTGACTTAGTTAATATCAACAAAAGAACTTCCACTGAACATCAGACAGGGTCCATCTAGACTGAGTGCAAGGAAACCAGCATCAACTGCCCCAGAAGAAGGAACTAACGTAATTTAAAATAAACAATTCCAGAATAGCCAGCTTAGAAAGTAACTTCCCTCATAGACTTACACAGCTAATTTATTACTTATTTGAATCACAACAGTATATATCACTTACAGAGATATATTTCGGACAATCTGGACTATTCAAAGGAACTTGCAGGAGGGAAAGGCTCAGCACTTACTCAGTTAAGCTTAATTCACTTAACTTCCAAAACCCACAGCTTTTCATCCTACCAGCACACATGCTGTTTCTCACAACTAATACAGTAATCTTTTTTATAAGAAAAACCCCACAGATTTCTGTCATCCACCCTAGCTGGATGGGATCTGACTTGTACATTACCTGCAGAACAGCATGGATCGCAGTTCACACAGAAATTGTTAATTCTGTACCAACTGGCAAGCCCTTCCCTTGTTATAGGCACGGTACTTATTAAGGCTTGGTAACAAACTGGTGATATCTCAAAATGTAATTTTGTTCTTGGCATAATGACTTGTCCATGCTGTGACAACCGTGCCATATACATGTATATTGTTCTTCAGTGGTATCTAGCATGATAATTAATATCACTATAAAGTGAGCCTTTTTTAATAGCCATGTTTCCTGCAAGTAAATGACTAAAAGGATAAGAAGATGAGCTGATCCACTTTATTATCTCTTAACGTAAAAATGATAGAATGGATAATATGGAAATGGAGACATATAAGGAAATGTCTAGGTGCAATAGTTATCTCTTTTGGGCATGTCCCATTTAGATATGTCAAACTCTGACCTTAATACCTGCAGTGGTTGATGGAGGTTCACGCTTCTCTCAGTGCTGCTGGTTTCCAGCACATCTGAAAGCAGACTCAGAAACACTGTGGTATCTAACTTACTTGCAAAATCAAAGAATTCCGATTTCAGGGGTTTCATTTAAATGAAAATTCAGATTCTGGAGAAGAAAACAAAACCCACTAAAACAGGAAGGATGGTATTGTGGTTAAGTTTCTAGTATGGGGCTCTGAAGAGCTGAATTATGTTCCATTCCTAGCCCGTCTGCGAACTATCTCTGTGACTTTAAGCAAATCACTGAACCTCTTAGTGCTTCAGTTCCCCTTTTCTAAAGATGATGTTGATGATTTGGTCAGTTTAGATAATGAGGGCTTTCATGTAAAAGCTACCATTTACAATAACAGCACAAGAGAGGCATTAACCTCAAAACACTAATAATAAAATATGTGACCCTATTTACTTGAACCGTTCTTACAAGAAAATAGCAATTTATTAGGCTTGGAAAAAAGTTTTTTTTATTACTCATTGACAAGTGTGTCCATAACAATGACACAATTGAGCTGATTTAACATTCCCACGTTAATTCCCACACTGGTCACTCACTTCCTATACCAATTTCTAAACAACATACTATTCCATGGACACATTGGCCTGCCAAGTGATCGAGCTTCATAACAGAATCAATGTCTGCTTCTGTTCTCAAAACATAGGAACAAAGCTGAAATGGGGAGTGCCTGCTGGTTTTCTAAGCCTTTCAAGATTTTTAGATTTTTTCTTTCAGAGGCTCCCCTGCAGGGAGCACGAATTCAGTGGGGTGTGGAGTGCCCCATAAGGGAATTTATACTGGGGAATACCAAACATGCTACCACAATCTCCTCCCTCCTGCTGGTTTCAAAGGGTGAGAAAAGGCTTGGAGCATAAATGAAAGAAGCTCTGCCTGCCTCACACTGCTGCTAGCAGGGCTGAGCATGGTTTTTCAAAAAACAAACTAACAGGCAAATGTCTTACGTATCCCCGCACAGATAAAGTACTCTCCTACCTTCAAAACCCTCTTCAGAACCATGTTTTCCCTTGGCTGCCTCCTGGTAGAGCGTTCCTGGCATTCAGATTCCCAGATTCCCTCTAGTCTTTGCCCTGCTTCTAGCCCTGCTCCCAGCTGCACAAATGCCTAGGGATTCCTCCAAACGTTCTGTCATTTTCCAAGCCAATGTTTACAAAACAGGAGTAAGACCTTTTATTTTTATCAGAAGCAGAGTCTGTTGTTTATCCGAGCCTTTAGAGATTTACTCACATGACCCTTCCTGCCCCAATAAACAAAGGAGAAGACGGTATGGGATAATGTCACTCAGTCATTTTTTTTCTTCCTAGACTTCGCCTTTCTCTTCTGAAATCATCGGCAAAGAAGAAAGGGAACACAAGCTGTTCCTCCACTTGAAATTGTACTTTGTGGAGGAAAACAAACCAAAAAAAGCATTCACAAGGAAGGCTTTACTTACCAAACAGGCTCTAAGGAGTGTCTCATTCCCTATGCAGTAAGCAATAGGAGCTCATTAAGCTGAGTGACTGATGCGCATCACCTGCACCGCCAGAGCCTTCCAGCCCCGCTGTCTCGGCGCCGGCTCCAGGTTTACGCACTGCCCTCTGCTGGGCAAAACATATATAAAAACATATACAAAAACATATACAAAACAGCCCTCAAATCTACTCGCTGCATGGACTGCACTACACCAAAGCAAATAGCGGCAAAACATTTTCAGTACTGCATGTTCAAATTCAAAGTAAGTTTCAGTTCCACCATCCCTCACGCTTTTGTTTTACACAGAAAAGCAGCTGAGCTTCCCTCCCCCACCTGCTTATACCAAGACTTAGCTTAAGCTCAGTTGCTCAAAAGTTTGAAACAGGATTCTGAACACAAAGTGAATCTCTGTGCCAGGTCTTAAAATTAATGATGAGCCGTTTCTCCAAATTCATGACAACTATGCTCTCTCATGGCAGCATGTAAGCAGTAAATTTTTGTGGCTAAAGCATCATCAGAGATTTCCAGGTTCACCTCTTGTCTGCTGGCAGCACATCACTGTAAGGTGTTGTATTGCTGTCAGGTTAATTCAGTCTGGGACCACAATGGATTCTGGGAAGAATATTCAGTCTCAAAGCAGGAAACACATTCCCTCAACTTCATCCCAAAGGACAACTTACAAGTCCTTGCCAGCTCCCATCCCCTTAATCATTTGACAGAACCATTTCCTTTTCATTGCCACAAAACATCATGTTGACTGCAAAGGGAAAAACATCCTCTCTCTGCTCCTGATGCAAAGAAGCACTCTGGCTGCAAAACCTGTATGTCCTACCGCGTGTCCCCAATGCATTCATGTAGTGATTCCAGATTCAAGAGGCAGTGTAATTCTTCCCAAAGTTTCTGTGGTTTTGCACATGCCTACGCAGGTACAGATAAGGGCACTTGGCTTCCATAAAAGGAATAATCAGAAGAAAGGTTTCTTGGCTTTTTAAACAGGTATCAGGTACTACTTTAAGAAACACCCTCTCTGGAAAAAGCCGGCTCTACTGGGCCCTGCTTAAGGGAGCACATAGACACTGGTTTGATGTTGAGGTTTCAAATCTCCCTCTGGGCCAGCAGAACAGCATTCCGAGCCTCCTGGCCTGGCTGTGGCAAGGATAAATACAGCTGGGGATTTGAACAGTTACTTTTAAATGTGATTACCCTGTAACAAAAAAACAAAACTCAGGGAAATTCTGTTCTGAGGACTAAAAACGCAGTGTGGTGCCCACACAGTTCTCTCAGAGGAAGGACCGCAGATGATCTCTGAATGTTTTTCTCACTTCAGGACGGTTATTGGTATAAATCTGCTCCCCATCTTAAGTTAGACACGAATTCCTCTCACACTGACCTGTCAGCTTTGAGGTGAGCAGCTGTTTTCACGTTCAAACGTCCCTCGCCGCTCGCTCACTCGCTCTCCCCGCACTGAAAACAAAGGGGAAACGGAGTAAAACTGCATCGAGCCGGGAGGAGAAACGGCTGAGGGCCAGCGGCGGGGCTGAGGCGGCACCGGGAGCCGCGCGCGAGCTCGGCTCGGCTCGGCTCGGCTCGGCTCAGCTCGGCTCGGCTCGGCTCGGCTCGGCTCGGCTCGGCTCGGGCTCGGCTCGGGCTCGGGCTCGGGCTCGGCACGGCTCGGCTCGGCTCGGCTCGGCTCGGCTCGGGCTCGGCTCGGCTCGGCTCGGCTCGGCTCGGCTCGGCTCGGGCTCGGCTCGGGCTCGGCACGGCTCGGCCGCGTGACTCATTCGGAAAGCGAAAGTGGCAGCGGCCACGTGTTTTCGGAGAAGGCAGCAGGCCGGGGCGGGGCCGGCGGCGCCGCGGCCGCCGCGTTAAATAGAAAGTCAGCGGGATGCTGGGGCGCAGAGCGCCGTCGCCGCCCGGCCCGGCCCCGCGCGGGGGATGCTCGGCCGCCCGCCCGCCGCGGGAGCACAGGCAGCGCTCGCCGGGGCCCCCGCTCGCCTCGGCCCCCGCCCCGGCCGAGGTAAGGACGGGCTGCCAGGGGAGCGCGCCGGCTTCGGGGGTTCGGACCTTCTCGTGTCGCTGCGGGGCCGTTCTCCTCCCGGTTTGGGCTACGGGCGTCGCGCCCGGTGGAGGAGAAGCGGGGGACGGCGCTGGAGCCGCGGTGTGCGCGGAGCCTCCTGCCCGCTGCCACAGCTCGGGCTCAGCGCGCCACGGAATTTAATTTTTTTTTTTTTTTTTTTTTGTTAACTTTAAATACCGAGCGATAATCCTGGCCCGGTCATTGGAACAACTGCCATGGGTTTCTCCCCACCGTGCAAAGCAAGCCCCGTGCTGCTTTCAGCCTGTTCTTTGCCAGCGTAAGGATTTTACAGCCCCTCTCGCCGTTCCGGGAGGTGAAACGACCTAAACGAAACCAAACGTCAAGTTATTAAGTTAGCGCGGACGGGAATAGAGCCGTGCACTTTCTTTGAAACCCTCGTTAGCGGGTAAGATGGCTGAGGGATTCATTTCTGAGAAGGCTTCAAGGCTTCTCGAGAAGCTGCTGCTGCAGATCTATATCTGACTATAGGGATAAATCCTAAAATCTATGCGTGCCAGTAAGGTCAGGGCAGCCAGCGGAGACGTATCGAACCACGCTGTCAGAGGTAGATGCTTCAGGCCAAACTCATTCCTGGTGCAGCGCTGCTAATTCCTTTGAAGTAACACGAGGGATGAATTTAGTCCTTCATGCTGAAAGATATATCAATAGGAAGCAATTTAGAATGGGCCACTTAAAGTGCATGTAATACAAAAAAGAGAGAGAGACCGAGGAGTAGTGCTTTAAGGGTTCATAGAGGTTGATTTGTGTAAGCCAGGGAGGCTGTGGTGTTGCTGTCCCAGGGGAAAGTTGGGGGGAATGGGAAACTGCCTTTTACAGCTGAGCCTCACGTTAACGGGAGAGGAAAGCAGTTTTAGGATTACTGTATAAATTGGCAGTGTTACAGCCTTTCCTTCCAAGTTACACTTGAGAGGCACAGCGGCACCTATTCACCTCACCCTCTTGCCCAGTTACAGACATAATCAGCTGCAGAGCTTGCGGTTCCTTCACCCAGTGCACCAAATGATGATGGTTCTGGCATCTCACTTGGGATAAGGGAAGGGGTAGAGGGAGGTGCAGAGAAATGGGTAACTCTGTTGTAAAATCCTTGTTGCTTTCCTCTCTAAAAACTTGAGAGCTGTTGGAATGCTTGCAAGATAACCTCTCATTGAGAGGGTCCGGTCATCTGACTCCGTCTTGGTCCTGATACGCTTCTGTGGAGAAACCACATTATTCTCTGTAGCCGTTAATGATCCTTGCTAAATACTTTTGGAGCTTTGGGCTTTGCCATAGTGATAGGCAGCTAATCTTGTCGGAAAGCGTGCAGTTGTTTGCCCAATATAAACTGGCAAATGAATATTTTACTATTCTGTAATGGGTGGGGGGCACGTGAATGGAAGACTTTTGGTCATTCAAGAGACTGGAGCCGCTTTTCTCTGGGGATCTCTCATTGTGTCTCTCTTTGGCATTTCAGAATAGCTGCTGGAAAGCTGCCCTGCCGTAGCCGCTGACGCTATGGAAGCCCGCATCCGCTGGTCTAGGCTGTAGGATGGTAGCGCACAGCAAGGTGTCAGCAGATAATGCAGTTGCAGCGGACCCGAGATGTCTCCTTGACCCCCCAGCGCGGGATCGTTCGCAGGCTCGAGGCTACCACGGCCCAGGCCGGCCCAGCACTCTGCAGGCCCAGAGCAACACGCACTTTCGAACCTTTCGCTCGCAAGCGGATTTTAGTAGCATCACTCGAGCAAGCAGCCTGCTGGATGCCTGTGGCTTTTACTGGGGACCTCTGACTGTCAACGCTGCCCACGAGAAGCTGAAGTCTGAGCCCGAGGGCACCTTCCTCATCAGGGACAGCACGCAAAAGAATTGCTTCTTTGCCATCAGCGTTAAGACTGCGACTGGGCCCACCAGCATCCGGATAAACTTTCAGACTGGGCGTTTCAGCCTGGATGGCAGCAAAGAGTCTTTTGACTGTCTTTTTAAGCTGCTGGAACATTACCTAAGCTCCCCGAGGAAGGTACTGGTTACCCCCCTGCGCAAAGTCCGTGTGCAGCCCCTGCAGGAGCTCTGCCGGAAAAGCATTGTGAAGACTTTTGGAAGAGACAACTTAAACCAGATCCCTCTCAATCCTGTTCTAAAGGACTATCTGAAATCCTTCCCATTTCAGATATAAGTACAGCATTACCTGTATAGGGACATGTGATACGTGCGTAAAGAAATCCAGCTTCTTGGGTTTTTAAAAATGTTTGACAGTGAGCAAACTTATTTTTGTAGCGATTTACTGTATTTTGGGATGGAACTTGAACACTTGACTACTTATGTTTACAAAAACTGTTTGCACAAACCTGGGGTTTTAAAACCCTGGCACATTTTTTCTGCAAAGCAGACTATTTTATTATTTTATAATATTTTTAATGATATTAATGTAATAAACTTTATTGTGAAAGTTTTTAAAGTAAACTAGCTTTTTTTTTTTTTAAAGGCTCTCGTACATGTCAAACTTTAACTGCTAAGTGAGTGTGTAAGTGCAGACAACAGACAGGTCTCCACGTGGTCCTACTCCTGAGCTATAGCCCATTTTAATGGTAGTCCAGCAGTTCCAGACCCCAAAAAGCTAAAATGGAAAGATGCAAGAAAGTAAAAAATACATTTGGGATCATTCTGCCCAGGAATGTAGCTTCCCTCTAAATCCATGAGAGCAGGAACAGTGTGTTGAAACTACAGCGGTACATAGTTTTTGAAAGAGTAACTTGAAACCTTAGCTGAGCTAACTGTACCAGCTCTGGCTTGCCTTATTTCTATTAAAAGCTACAATGCTCCAAGTAAGAAGAGGTTGCTTTCTGACATAACCAAACCACATGAACGTTGGCAGGGAAAACTAAAAACTGTCCAGAAATGCCATTCACACTTTAAAAGGCCATCAACACTGCCATTATGATGCACTGGGAGGAAAAGAGTTGTGTTTGGGTTATTTTGGGGTTTTTTCCCCTCTCTTTCTAAACTGATATACACAAAATGGCAAAGCTGCAGGAATCTCTAGACTTCAAAAAAAGGTGTTTCTTGTCTTAAAATCCTAGTGATCTACATGATCTAGAGACTGTAAGCCTATAAATTTGCAGCTGTAATTTCTAGTGGCTAAACTACATTCAAAGAAGGTTAAAATACATAGACTGTTTTGTAATACCATTTGTAGGAAATTGGTGAAGGCACCACTGGGTTTCTAACTATGCATAAAATGCAAAATCAATGTCCCACAGAGCTGTGAATTACTTGAGATGCCTAATTTGGCAAAATGTCACCTGCAGTACCATAAAGTGATTCTCCCTTTTCCCCAGACGTTTTCTGACATCCATGAAAAGCTGACTTAGAAAACCAGCTGAACCAAATAACTTCAAAGAAGGCACAGTCTTTCATAGAAATGTACTCTATCAGCACAGAGCTACAGTGCTTACAGCAATTGTAAGCAGTGAATGAAGTAGTCTTTAGAGTTTGGAAGATAAAAGGTCTCCCTCTACTGTAATTCACATTCCTTTTACAGCTTAAGCCACTTTTAGGAAATATGGAGTAGTATTACGTAGTGTTCTTTATGGGATAATTTGTTTAATTTACTCTAGAAAATCAGCTCTTACATCATCGACGTTTCTTGGAATAGATAGGTTTCCTCCTCAAGCATGACTAAGGATCACTCACAGTGCCTTAGACACAGTGAAAAATGGAAAAACACAGAACATACAGGCAGAATCATGTGACCCTTTACTGTGCTGCTTCCCTAGAAATGTTCTCTGGATCAGTCCTGCCTAGCAGTCCCCTATTCCCTTGTCTAGCCCTGACTGAGGTTAGCAGACAGCATTTCTCCTTAATTCTAAAGCTGGAATTACTTGCCAAATGATGCGTTTTCTCACAGCAGCAGCAACAATATAAATTGGGGAAATTGCGAATACTGTGCTGTGCTGTAGATAGGAGAGCAGAGCAAAGCTGCTGCCTGGATGTCAACAGCTTTAAGAAGTTAAATTGGGAAAGAAAAAACAAAAGGCTTTACGGTGAAGGCTGCCAAACTGGTTTGCTATCAGCAGAGATTGTTATCCCTTTCCCTGTCCTCTTTTCCCAGCCCAGTTATATCTTTTAACCCTTCAGGCCCCAAACTAATGACTCTTGCCTTGCTATATAAACGAGTGCCCCCACGGCGGCATTAGTGGTAGAATAGGCACAGGGTGGCTTAGAAGGTTCTCCATTACCCCTGATAAAAACAAAGAAAACTAGACCTAAATATATGCTAAGGGTCTTCCCACTGAGAGGCATGGAATTAAAAGTGTAAGGAGTGAGCCCAATTCATTTTCTTCCTGGCAGAAACAAACCTACTTTGTCTCTTTCCCCTTTACTGCTTTAAAGTAAGTTTAGCAGAAAGGATCCATATCCTCCCACGTGTAATGCCTAAATCCCTTCATTTTGCTTTTAACATGAAATGCAAATGTGGTATAGGTCAGGGGAAGAAAGAAAACTAAATAAGGACAAGAAGGTCAGAATTATACATATAAAAGGTCTCCTAAGGAGAGGAGAAAAAGCTGGCTTGTGTTTTTTAAACTAGGTATATTTTCACCTGCCTTATTCTCTTTCCCCTTCTTTCCTATCCTTCTTTACCCCCCACCCCACATTCAATACTGTGTCCAGGCAGATCCTCTTTCTATATGTTGCTCTAAGGCAACTAAGAAATTGGAACCACAGTATGTGTGTTCACAATGTCACTCTGACTTGCCTACTCTTCAGTGCTAATGAAAGAGCCTCTTAAATGTCTGCTTACCTGCCTGCACTGATTTAAGGACTCTAACATTAAGGGGCATAGCAGGAGTCTCCTGAAGATTTCTGTGGTAATTCCAGCTGTCAAATTTCTCAACCTCTGTTTAATAAATTACCAACAAGGTCGAATAAGTAGTTTGCTGTGTTCTGCACCTAATGCAATGGAAACACATAATCTTGCAGTGATTTTCTTTCTTTCTAAATAGTAGGCAAAATGTGATGCTTCCAGACCCACCCCCCCTCCTGCCCAGCTCTTTCCTCTGACCTTTTCACTCCTGACTGTGGCTGGAAAGTGAAGTAAACAGTCAATCTGGTGAAGGACTACAGAAGAATTTCAGCAATTCTTAGGAGCAAAGCAAAGCCATGTTTTCTAAAGAGATTGCAGTGTTTCTAGTTTGTGGGGAAGGGACGGCTTTGTCACTCACAAGGACCTCGGGGTTTCTGTCCCACAGAGCACAGCAGGGTGGGAATTGCACAGCAGAGTCCTGCTGGGACTCCAGTGCAAAGGTTCTTGTGACTCTGCAGGCAGCAAGACTGAGGCTTCCTTGCTTTCTAAAGACTGAAACACATTTGCTTTCAGAGTAGGTTAATTTACATACCATGCTGCAGCTGTAAAGCACTTGCAATGGAATAGAGCTAATTAATAGAACTGTAGATGTTCAGAAAACCTGATTAATTTAGCTGTGAAGAGTTACTGAATCTCAATAGGAGCTTCTTGAATGACAAGCACAACCTTACCCACTGTGAAGCTGTGGTCACGCTAATTCTGTTATGATTGAAGTCATTTACAAGAAGTGAGGCTTCAGCTGCAGTCAGCACTGATGCTATTTTCAACAGCCAAGAAAAAATCTGTCCCCTAGGGCAACATGCTGACGGTATCTAGCCATCAATACTCTTCACCCAGCTTATATCATACTTAATCCTCTATTGAACAGTGTATCCACCTCCTGAAACTTCTCCTTCACATCCAGCATCAGCCTTTTCCCATTCAGTCCCTTCCACCCCTCCATTCATTGTGGTGACAGCTTTGTAAGCTTTATTCATTAATTCCAGCTTCGAGACAGAGCCTGTGTAATGGTGACTTAATTGGGACTCTACATAGCTTACACTTTGCACAGAAAGCAAACAACTGTATGCAAAGTAAGTTTCCAGGATGTTTTTCCAGCTGCAAAGAAGTCCTGTTCAAGACTTTTCGTTGCCACTGACTTGCCTGTTATGCTTACGGGACTCGGACCTGTTGCTCTCTCAGACTCTTTCCTCCACAGCTGTTTCACAACAGAGCAGCCAAATTTGCCAGACCTGGGCCCAGTTTTCTCTTTGTGTTACCGTGGAATCATAGAAAGCCAAACCAGCAGGGAGTGCAAAGAAAAGCCCAACTTTTCCCACCTATCCCGCCAAGTAACCGCTGATCAAATACAGCAAAGCAGCAAAGGCCAGAGAGTCAGAATACAAGCTGCTGACTGACGGAGGAGTTAGCCACGTGCCAAAAGTATTTCCCCTCTGTCTGGACCTCATGACATGCTTTGGATGTGGTTGTTGAAGACAAGAGTGACAGATGATGCTTGTGCATAGCAAAGCAATTACCCAGTAGTCTTTGCTATGAAAAGAGCAGATAGTGTGAGGATAGAACAGCTGCCAAACAAAATAAGCAAATAGCTAACAGTGCCGCAAGCCACATTTGCTCAGCTTCCTTCATTCCGCTCTTCTTGATAATACTAGCAAGGCAAAGTAGGCTCAGCTTTCTGTTTTCATGTTAATCTCAGTTATAGATATATTGTTGTAGCTCCCAGAATAGTGATAAATCCAGTTATAACTCTTAGAGAGTTCTACCTCCTTATGTGAATCACTACTGCCTGGCCTGCTTCTGCTGTGAGCACAAAGGTTCTTCATTAACAAAGAATTTGGGTTTTTTTTTTTTTGTTCTCTGCTGCTAACTGAAATAAAGTAACTGTGAAGTTTTAGTCTTTTTTTTTTTTCTGAGTAAGATCCACCGGCCCCTGTTCTGTGCTTCTAGGTGTACATAATCCTTCTAGACATGGTTGCACACGTAAAGTTCTGAGTGAATGGTAAAATAATAGGAACTTGCTTTACAAGAATATTATATTTATAAATAGAGGCTTCTTATACACTTTCCTGTTGCCAAACACTTGACACTTCTTTCATAGAAATACTTACTAAAAGCCTTTTTATTCCCAACATAATGAATTGATTTTTAGTTATACTGTTGTTACAGGAAAAGGATATTTGGTTTACTCTTAACAGTATCCTTGTTTACACACAATTCTGTATTCTGCAGCCTGTAGTCGCCTATACTGAATACTGAGTAAGGTGGGCCAGAACACACTCAGGTTTACAAGGAGATATTCTAGGAGCAGATCCAGAACGGTGCCAGGACAGCTGAGGGGACACTCTGACACAGACACCTGTGCACTCGCAGTATTATGTGAGATCAGGATGTATGCACGGTGCTGTTAGCTTAATGCAACTCACGGATCAGATCTATCGAACGTCAGCGGGAATTTAGTTCCACAAAGCCCCTTTACTTATATTTTACAGGATCTTTGCGTACCATAAAGACCTGAAGGCTAGAAAATACCAACATATTAATCCAGTCTGGCTTTCTTTAGATGAAAAAAGGCCTCAGAAGTTTCACGAGGAATTTTCTGCAGTGCACAAGTTATTCCTGCAAAGCATACAGTTATGCCTGCTGCCTAAGTGAACCAAGTCAAACTTGATGCACAAACCTTTTTATAGCATTCTATTCACTGTTGTACGCTGGGTTTGCACACAATACCAGCAACTGATACTTGTACATCTGCTGTTGGAATTCATCAGCTCACTGTAAAAAGCAGTTAACTCCTTTCTGGAGTGGAGAGCTGAAGCAGCAGGAGATTAGAAGAAGGCTCAGAGATGACGTGAGTGTTTGTGCACAGGGACAGCGATTCCTGGGTTTCTCTGTCTTTCTGTAAAGCCTGAGAGGCCAAGCACAGTAAGCACCTGGTGGGGTGCTGCTCATGATCTTCTCAGTTAGACTGTCTGTCTTTAGAGCCAGATTGACTGTCACGATGGGAATCCAGGTCAGACTGGCAATTAAGGGACGTTGTTAAGGGATGGCTTTTTTAACAGACTGCAGTGCCATTTGTCCTTGGGGATTAAAAAAGGAATATCTCACATAATTTGTGTGTTGCAGTTGTAAAAGTCTCAAGCACTGGTGAGACTTCAAATGCTTTCAACTTTCTGCTAAGGGGACACAGCTTTGAGGACTTTAAGCATAGTACAGAACATGCTGGGAACACCTGGTATCTTCTAATATGCAAAATCGAACGAGGGGCCCACATTCCCCTCTCGCCTTGACTTGTATGAATACCACCCATGTACATACTGGTCAGAGGGATTTTCTCTGGAGTCTAAATGTGATTAGAGGAGGACAGCTTTTGTTTTAGGAGCAGAGAGTGAAAAAGAGTGTGAAATAGTAAGGCCTACTGAGGCTGTAAAACACAAAGGATACTGCAGTTAGTCACAGGAGTACTTGGCGTATGAGAAGAAAATATGAAAGAACAGAAATTCAGCCTTTGGGTGAAATGCTGCTGAAATGAGACTTAGGAATCTGAACTCCAGGCAAGGAAATTATCTCCTACCCTGTGATTCTGGAATGTTGCTTTATATAATTTATACAAAATACCTATTTGTAAACAGTTTGAGTGGACCATTACAGCTCAGATTAATGGACAGAGCCCTTTCCAAGGCATCAGGAACTCTTAATTTCCTTCTGGACTCTGCCAACAAATTATTCTGTATATCATATTACTTTACCTTGTAATCTCCCCCCAGCCTTTAACTGTATAGGTAATTTAGACTGATTTTTAACAGCACATAGCAGAATGCATATTATCTTTTTTGATCATTAGGCAACGCTGCAAGGGTTTCAGTAATATAGTACTTAGTAAAGAGAAGTTTGGCCTTTTTCTTAGTTCATTATGGCCTATTCACTTTCTAGTACTTTCACAGCTGCTCTGCTGAAATCACAACAAGTTCTACATCGTTCTGACAGTAGAATAAAAGTGTCTTGATTCAAACTCTGAGTGTATAAATGTCCCTATGCCTTCATTCCCCCACCTGTGTAGCAGGTATCATGCTCTAGTCCTGGAATATTTATTGTAATATACACATGAATTTAGGAAGAGCCTTCAGCTCTGGGAAACAGAAGTACAAAGGCCCTGGTATCAAGAAGTATCTGCTGATAATTTTCGCATACATCTAAGTATTATTTTATATCTACTTTTAAAACAAATATGCCTAATGAGGAGGGAGTTTTCCATGAGATTGTGCGATCCGTACCATGTATATTTTATTGTGCTTTGGAACTAATAAAACTTAGCTAATCTTTCTTCCTGATAAGTGTAATTTATGCACACAAAACCATACGCAGGGTCATCACCAAGGTGAATACAATGGCAATTACTGAAATAGCTTAGGACTTCCAAATTCTCATTAAAAGACACAAGTGAAGAGTATAGGCAAGGCTGTGTCTATACACCAAATAAAAAGTGAGGTCTACACAGTCCAGGGCTGCCTTACTTAGCAATCCATATTATTTTCTCCTTGTTCTCCCACATATATCTTTTCCTTTCTAATTTCAATAATGTTTTAATAAGGTGGTGATTTTAAAATGTAGCACATTTCATATCAATCCAAAATATGTTTTGGGACTGGAAGCCTAAATAGATAGGTTTTAACAGTGACATTGCTACTTGGGAAGGATAATCTGTTCTAACACTTTAAAGTTTAAAATCCCACAGTTCATCTGCCAGACCTGAACTTCTGATCTAAGTGAAAGGAAAAGCTGACTGCTGCATACAGTCTGCTATAGTTACACAGCATACAAATCATTATCTATTAATATTGTATACAAACCCAGCAAAGGCAGTTGCTAAACACAATCCATAGGTATACTCCAAGCTGGTATAAATAGGCTTTGAGTAAATTTATAAATGCACACATAATTCCACTAGCTTGAACGCTGGCCATTGGTGGAACAAAAAAACCCAATAAAATCACTGCAGGGCCAGCCTCAAGCACATGCCAGGTTTAAGTAGTGGCCAGCAGTCTTTAGGGTTTCTTACAGGGCTCTCTAGTGAAATCAATAGAAACCAAATTGAGCTCAAAACTAACCTTGAGAGAAAATGTTTTCTCTCTGAAGGAAAATTCAGTGTGAAATTTGGAAGGCTGTATCATGTCAGAGGAGATTGGAAAGCATCCTGGAAGATGGTCAAAGTTTGGAAGGAGGTAAGGCATGTAAGAGAGCCAGATAAAATATTAGCTTGGTTTTGAGAGTAGCGCACAGAGGGAATAACAGCTGCAAGGGCATACAGGTGGTTAGCACAAGTTCTCTTGCCAGCTGTAATCTCTATTACAAAAAGGAGTTCCAAATGCAGAACAATTATGCAGCTAGCTTAGAGCTTTTTACACTAACATTCAGACATGTTATGCAATAAAGCATAGCCCTAAAATTGCTCAGTTTCCACTGATAACAGTAAAGGCCTAATCCCTTACTGAGGACTTGGAGAAGCCACTTAATTAATTGCCATACACATTATGCTACTGCTCATCCAGATCTTTAAAGACTGAACTCATTGCAGTTCAATTATAACAGCCTCTAGTGCCCAAGCTGAAATTAATGCATGCTCTTTTATTCAAGTTTATTCCACATTAAGTGCACAATTTTGCAATTAAGATAACGTGCTGATTGTAGAGGAAAAAAAAGGAGGGGAGAGAGACACCTATTAAACACCTTCATAAGACAGCATCTTCTTAAATAATCATGAGCAAAGTATTTATGAAACTCCCCCAGTCTGAGTCATAAAGTCTTTAGGTAGCAGGCAGATTATGGAAGTAGCTTGGCCCTGCCAGTTATAAAACATAGAATAGTGGCTGAATTTCAAATACTCTCTATTGAGTTAGGTGGTTATTTATACATTTAGATTAGGACAGCTTTGGCCAAAGTGCAGCTCAGGAAGTTCTGTAAAATCGCACCTTGCAAAATCATTCCAGAATCTAGAGGTTTGACTTATGGAGACTACGTGCCACCGCATCAAAACAGATCAAGGGAAAGAAACTCAACTCAAAATAGAAATAACTAGAGTCTACTCACTTTTACTTTAATCTTTTGCAGGTCTTCTTTTTGCTTAGTTGCATAATGAGAAGCACAGATGGTACAGTATGTTATCCTGTCTCAAGAGACACTAGCATCCAAACACAAGAAAAACAAATTCCTTCCTTTGAATTCAAGTCTGTCCTGCTTCCCATGATTTCCTGTCCTCCAGCGCAGTTCAGTTCCTAGGAAGAGTTGCAAAATAGAGACACAGTTGCCTGTGCTAACAAAATAATTGACTGCCATGAAAAAGCTGGCATAAATACTACCTCCTTTTGGTAACTACTAAGCAGCTAAATTGCATGTGGTAATGCTGTTTGCTATTAATGTCATTTTAAAGAGGCATAATGCTTACAAGTCCAAACAATAGTCAGTGGCCTGTTCCATGCAGCATGTACAAAAAGCAGCACATTTTACTGTAAAACAACTACATCGGAGCCATCACAGTTAAAGAATGCATCTCACCTTCATAGATAAGATCCTCCAGGAAATTAAAGGCTGAGAAGGGGAAAACATCTTCATCAAACAGTACTTACTAATGTTAATGATGAGGAACAACCAGCTTTTCACTGAACTCAGGTTCTGCTTTACAAATTAGTTCTGGTTTTCTGCTCTTAGGTTCAGTCCTAAGAGGTTTGAGGAGGATGAGCTAGTCAATATTTCAAATCTGGTCCAATTTTATTAGTTTTCCTGAAAGAAATATCCACATATGATCAAGTTGGAACACAAAACTGCAAACACTTTCTGCTTCAAGAATATTCCAGTCTGTGACCTCTGCTTCAGCCACCTTAGGCTGCTGATAACCCAGAAGCACATCCCGGAAAAGCAATTAAGCATCTGGAGACTTATGTGTACATAGCAGAAGAAATAAGGACTTCGAGTAAGTAAATAAAACCCAGAAGCAGGTCTGGATTAATGGCTAAGTCACAGGATTTCTCAGGTGCAGGAAGAAATCAGAACAGCAGGTTGCAGACCTCCTCTGCTCAGCACAGAGAGATGCACTACTGCTTGTACAGCCTCCACAGACCAAAGCACCCTCCCTTCCTCCACAGAAGTCTGCGTCGTGCAGGACTTTCACCTCTGAGAGAGGCAACAAGGACTCAAACCAAATCCTCTCCCAGCACTGAATCTGTTTGGAAAGCAAGTGCTCTGGCTGCTAGACTGCTGGGGGGGAAATATATATATATATTTCTTGGCAAATCCAACTACCACCTCAGGATTCTTGTGTTAGATGGTGGAACACTGTGAAAGGGCAAGACTATCTATATACCTAAGACAACCATCTCCTAACAGAAAAAATATGAAAAGGAGCATTTTTCAAGAACTAAATAATTCCAGGAATCTCTACTGAAGTTGGAGGAGTTTTGCTGTTGATCATAGAGGCAGCAAATCAGGATTAAACTGCATGTGTCAGGCTGATACAAGAGAAATTCTTCCTTGTCAAGAGCCTTGATTTCAATAGAAAAGCTTACTCACTGTATGATGGCCCATCAAATAATGCCACCTACCTTGCACTAGTCAGATCTGACTGTAAGGTGCTTGCGTGGCTCTGACAGTAACAGAAACAGGATGTCAATAGCTGGCAGGAAGTTCAGGTGTTAGACAAGAAAGTCCGAAATGCTTCCTTGCCAGCTCTTGGGTTTGCACAGGACAAAGTCTATGACCTAATTTAGGCGAATCAGACTGCAGATCAGGATATTAGTCTTCTATTTGCCACCTCATCAATGATAAACTTGAACTTGGTTGCTCTTAAGCTTCAGCAGCTTGCCAGTGTGCAGATGTTTAGATGTTCTGTTCTGCCTTTTAGCACATGGTATGAGTAACACTGAGATTTCATTTCAGGAATTTAGTCTTTCCTTTGTTTTAGTTTGAAAACTCCAAAGGACATGGCTAAAAGCCATTGTCATATCCAGTTCAGGATTTTCACACCTGATTATTAATTCTTCTGGAGAGATTATTTGCCTGGGAATAGTATTGTTTGAACATGTTTTTGTTAGTGTTATTGAGGGTTTTCCCTTCCTTTTTTCCATTCCTCTATTTCACAGAATTGTAAACCTTTCGTTCTTTAGTTCATATATGCCTTTCCTAATGCACAAGGAACTTTAGGTTTCATTATGGTCATTTGGATGACTACTTTGCCACATGACTTAAGACCTATTCAGACTCCCATTCTGAGAATAAGGCCCCTTCTTTGAAGTTCTTGTTAGTTAGTCCACTACAGAAATACATCATACATTTATGTTGTTCAGTGTAAGCCTATTTACGCTCTGTGGCCTCAAACATTGCTACTGATAATTGTGCAATCAAACTGTCTGATCCGCTGTGGGCTGTGGATGATGGAGACATGCTCCCAAGAGTGAAACAGCTTCTTATTTCCAGCGAGCACACAGCAGCCCTTCCTCAATGCCAGAATTTGGTGGACTGGGTCTTTTGTCAATGCAGGAAAAGGATTGTCTAGAGTGATGGTAGAAGCCCCATGCCTGCGAACATTCTGAGTAAGGTTGGATGGGGTTCTGAGCAACCTGATCATGTTGAAGATGTCCCTCTTCACTGCAGGAGGGTTGGACTAGATGACTTATAAAGGTCCCTTGCAACCCAAGCCATTCTATGATCCTATGAAACCAGAGAAACTTGTGTACTGTATATATATTCTGCTGGCTTCAGAAGTCTTGTAAAATTGCTGCATTGCAACTAGGTTGCAAGTAAGCAAGGTGGAGAAAGAACAGAGTGACAAGGGTGGCCATCCCGGCTCCCTCACTCTGAAAAACTGGAAATTGTGCATGTGAAGTGGGCTATGCCCTCACCTGTAAGGAAGTGGAGGGGGAGTTCCTGCCTCCTCCTGAGGAGAATCCTATAAGGAAAGTATCCCGGCATTTCCTTATCTGTGTGTCTCCTCCTGCGGGACTTTCAAAATTGTTGTTACACAAGTTGTGAAACCAGCCCTGTCCTTTCAGAGGAGGAGGGGTATAGTATGGACTTGCTGGACTGGATGACAGCTAAGGAAAAAGGCAGGTAGGCTTCCTCCCCTGTGTCTGTAGCAGCATCTGTAAGATGTACTACAGGATGAGCTGGCTCTGAACCAGCCTCCTCTGGCTCTCAGCAGGCATCGGTCATTTTGGCTTGATAATAGTGTAAATACAGCCACTCAGCTAGTGGTTGGCAAGCTTGAATCTACCTGCCATGGACAAAACTTCTGAGAGCAGGAGTCCCAGGCACCTGTGTCGGCTGGAACACATGGTGCCAGTGACTGGGAGGAAGAAAAGGAGAGGTGGGTGTGGTGTAGATATGCTCACACAGACAGGTGATGAGCAGATGACTTCCCATATTTGGTGAGGTAACAGGGATATAGTCAGGGAAGTGAGAGATAAAGCAGACATTGCTGGAGCTGTTTGACAGTAATGATGGAAACATTTAACACTGGGTAAGTGGTGCCCATTCACTCATTTTGATGTTGCTATGTGAAATTTCCACGATTTTCCTTAAGAAGGTTATTTGACACACTTTGAAGCCCCCACTTGGTAGGGCAAATGCATTTACTCATGGAAAATGAAATAGGGCCTCATTTATCCAAGGACATGTAACGTACTTCCTTTAACCATTCATACCTGGCAGATCCTGCTCCTCTTTCTACCCGTACTGAAAATTATTTCCGTTTTTCTCCTAGAGTTACATAACACTATGATGCTTTCAGTACATTCCTGTCATGCATATATTGGATCCTCCAAATGAAAACTGATAAGGAGGTAAAAGACATTCTCTGAAAAAACAGGCTTATCCATGCTGTATATGCAGCCCTCATACTGAAGAGTTAAATGTAACCTGAAGAACTTAGTCCAACTAGCTTGACCCTTAACAGTGTGGCCAGTATAACCTTCCACTGAGTTTCTCTAAATCAAAATGTGTCCTCTCCTAGAACACTGGCCAACTCTGGTAAGTAAACCCAGTCCCAATCTATATTGTGCATTCCTGAAAGTGATTTTTTTCTCAGTAATGTTAGGTCTTTCCTGTGAGCCAGTAACCAGAAGGCTGCCAGCTGTATACTTTGTGTGATAGAAACAACATAGGCAGGATGTTTTTTGAACAACTCAAGAGTGTGGCGTCACAGACATCTGAGACAATTCAGCAATTGCCCCCAAAACTTGGCCTTTCTCTTTCTCCTTCCCTGCTCCTGGGCCGTGAGATGCCACCTCATCCTTTATGGTGGCTCTTGAAATCTTCCAGAGCTAAGGCAACTTGCTATCTTAGGGGGCAGAGGGTGGAAATCCAGTCATGTCACATTAAGAAGTTAAAATCCAAGAAATGACAAAACCAGTGCAAAACAGCAGCAGGAATATATGACTGCGATAGATTAGAGTTTTTCAGATTTGAGGATTACTGGATATTCTATTATTTGTATCAACACTTGTAAATAAGAAACACCCTTGGGTATTCTTGGATATTACAGAACAAGGAAATCTTCTAGGATCTACCAGCTCCTGTTTGCTGACCACATCTGGGAAAGCAATCATGCAGAATGTCAATAAAAGGCAAACTTCTCAATTTAGACCAGAGTCAGTGAACAGCTATAGAAGGAGCCTGCTGTTGAGTTTGGCAGGATCATACTGGAAATAAAATGTTGAACTGAAAGCATGTACCAAATAGCCAAGAGAAAACACTCAGAGCCTATTAATAAAGTGGCAGGTAGGATCCAAGCAAGCACGTGGAGTGGCTGACTTTGCTCCTTCTGTCACAAAAAGGGAACGGCCTTACTGAGATGAAAAGCCTGCTCAAGAGAGAGTTGAGTAAAAAACTCTCTCTGTTAACTCTCCAGAAAGGATAAGTTAAAAATTTAAATGTTAAATTTAGATTTCATTGGAAAAAAACCTAACCCCACACCAAACCAAACCAAAATAGCTGTAATTAAGGCTGAATATTTATGGAGTAAAATAAAAGACTGACCAAGAGAAAAAAACACACCACTGACTAATCCAAGAACATTTCAGATTTACAGTGAACTGCATTAGGAATCAATTCAGAATTAAAGCCTCAGTTTTCCTCAGACTGTTTTAGGCAAAACTCCCACTGAAGTTGCCGCAGAAAGTTAACAATGATTGCAAAACCCAATTCAAAAGAGATTTCAAAAGGATTTGAGTTTTTGCTAAAACATAAGAAATGCCTTTTGCACAGAAAGTAATTGAGGGGTTGGAGAAAAATGGCCTATTTTAATTGCCTAGTTCCATCTTGTGCACTGGGTCAGATGAATTTGTAATTTCATGGGCAGGGCCATCAGATGTCGACTTTCCAGAAACTAACTGCTCCTGAGGGGAAGGGCTGCAGATGAATAAGAGCCTGAGCATCTGATCCAAAGGCCATTGGCAAAGGCGAATAAGTTTCCAATGATCTGTGGAGATTTAGGCCTCAGGACAGGAGGAGACAATGGAGTCTTTTCTGAGTGCATGAAGAATCGAGGACTTTTGGCCAACAGCAGGCACATGCAGGGACTACTACAAGGCTTCATCTGGATGACATATACATACTGACCACTACTTGTTACAAGAAAATATGGAGTTCTTAGAAAAATGGGAAAAAGAAGGAAAGAAAGGGGGAGGAGAAAACAAGAGTATCTCTTTTTTCTTTCTTTTTTTTTACTTACTGGAATCCAAGATCATCTTCACAGAAATTGCAGTTGGTTACTACAATTTGGAAAATGATTGCTGTAATCTGCCTGTTGGTAATTCCCTGAAATGAAAAAAAGCAGGTTTTAGTCCAGTATGCTCTTACTTTCTTGCATGGAAATCCTTTCGTCTTGCTGTGAAATATTTTTCAAAAATTTAAGCTTTCTCAGTGTTTGGAACATATCTGAGGCAAGAAAGCAGCATCTGCAAGAGCAACCCCGCAGGGCAGTTGTTAGCATCTCACTGGAGGATGTTCTTCCCCAGGTAGGGGAGCAGTGGGGAGGTGTGTGTTGATGCGGGTACCCGAGTCTGCTGTGCTTCTGTTACTCCTTCTGTTTGAAGAAGACAGCATGAGTTTAATGAGGGCTAGAGGGGGAACAAAAGGAGTTGCAACCCCTTCCCCCTGTTAGCTTAGACTTAGCAAAGCAACTGCTCTGTCACAATACGGTCTTACCTCATCTCGATGCAACTACATTAGCCCTTGCAGGGCTGGGGCAGGACAAATTTTTTCATTATTCTGCAGAGTAGCAATGCAATTCTGTGACATAAAGATCCCTGCTGGAAATATAGATGTGTCTCCGTGTTTCTGCTTGTAGCAGAACCTGGTATACCTGTGCTTTCTAAATGTGCTCCAGATGTAGCACACACAGCACCAAACCGCTCAGCCCCCCTAGGAAATGCCAAAGGGATAAATGGCAGGGATTCATTTGTGCCCGTAAGTACAAAAAATGACAGCTCACTCTGCACAAGATGCAAGCGGTGACTTACAAATCTCAAACGAAACAGGATACTTATGGTCCATCAGCAAAATGTTCCCAGGCATAGTTCTGTTGAAATGACTTCTCAGCTAGAGAAAGTATTTTAACTGGATTTGCACAGCCATCGTTAAATATGCTCAAAAATATTTGAAGAGAAACAGGCAACCTGGCACATGCACATTGATGTCAGTTCCAGTGACACGCTCTCTGCACTCTCAAATTACCCTGACAATACTGTAACTGCAAAGGCTGCCAAAATATTGTTTTTAAAAGAGGTACAGGAGGTCAGCTCAACACGAGAGATGACTGTAACTTTCAGTAAAGCACCCGCTTAGTGAACTGGGCCTGGGATGTGTTGTGCTTTTGTAGTTCAAAGGGAGCGTCTCTCTGTGTGCGTTTGGCTTTTAACACCAGCCCTCCATGTGATTAAAGAAAGCCACAAGAAAGAGGTTTCTACATTATTATCTCTTCCTGGAAAACAAACCTGACTGTTTCCCCGAAGTTTGCTAGTACAGAATTATGCAGCTTTAAAGTCAGCCAGACATTTTGGCTGCCCATCCCCTTGCCTTCCTTGCAGTTGTCATTATCTCTCTTTTACTTTACCTGGACCTTACCAATCCCTCACTCCCCTTCCTCTAAGGTTTCAGTAACTCTTCAAAATGAAAATCAATAGCGTTCCTTTCACTCCAAGGTACAGCCTTTCAGATAATCATGTCATTGTGCAGCAGCTGCTTGGAGCCTGTGCAGCAGAAATAGCCCTTAGCTGAAGAGTTTCCAGTAAGATAGCTGTCTTTTTCTAACATTTCACTGTTTATTTGTAACATGGGTTTAGGTCGACACTGGGTTTTTATCAAATGATTCAAGTGACATGTCAGTGGCATGTCAGGCCTAAGAAAACTCAGAAAGTTATTTGTTTTTTTAGAGACTCTAAATAAACAAAGATCTTAGGGGTCAGTGGATTGTATTCCTGTAAAACGGCCATTGGATTAAAACAAAATAACGTCAAACCTCTCATTTGCAGAACTGCATGTGTAATTTCGGTTTCTGTTTTGCTATTAACAGGCTTGTTAATGCATTATAGTAATCCTACTTCTTTTTTTTGAGAAACTTGTTGACAGATACATGAGTGGCCTCAGGAAACTCCCTTCCTCTTCCCTCAGAAGCATCAGGTTTGCAAGGAAGAGTTGCCATTGCTAAAGTCTGGACATAATTTAAAAAAAATCTCAGTAGACAGGGCCAGAGCCTCAGCTGCTGAAGATTCGGGGCAGTCCCCCTGATGCAACTGGAGCTGTGCAGATGGGTGGCCCTGGAAACACACAGCAAGAACTCAAAGACCTGAGCACTGAAAGTGAAAGAGGTTTAGGCTGAACATTAGGAAAAAATTTTTCACGGAAGGGGTCATTGGGCACTGGCAGAGGCTGCCCAGGGAGGGAGTTGAGTCACCTTCCCTGGAGGTGTTTAAGGGACGGGTGGATGAGGTGCTGAGGGACGTGGTTTAGTGATTGATAGGAATGGTTGGACTCAATGATCTGGTGGGTCTTTTCCAACCTGGTGATTCTATGATTCTATGAATGTGCTACCTATGATAGTTCTCACGATCCAAATTATCTGAAATACCAAATAGCCTCAGAGACAAGTCTGGTTTCTGTTAGCACTGCAGAAAAGCTGATTTCTGTATAAAACTTCTAAGGAGTTCTCAGTATAAATGGCATGTGAAAAAGCCGAAAGTGGTATATTCTTAGAAATACAGTGACAGGGTTGGGAGGGTGAGGTTGTAGGCAAAGGACTGTAGCATGGCAAATTATTACATTTGGATTGCATCTGAAAATAACTCTCATTTATTTTCCAAAATGTTACATACATATTTATATTTATGCTACAAATAGGGTGATGGCTTTGCGGTGTATTGTGGCATCATAATACAAATACAACTAATTGCTCTTCTGCTCTGTCCACACAGGACATACATGGGCATAACCACACTCCTGCACTATCCATAAGAGAAGAGTCACCCTACTAATTATTTCTTTTCCCCCCACCATCAGCAAACGTGGACTATTTCCTTAAGTTTCACTTGCCTCATCTGTTGTAATCACAGAGTGAAGCACCAAGAGTAGAAACAGCAGTTGGATGCAGGAGTTTCAATCTGTCAAAGATCCAAAGCTTTCCTTTGACTCACCTGTTTTAGTAAGAATAACTGCATTTTAACACTGCCACAATACAGTTTGTGATTAAGCTGGTTTTGGTTAATCTTAAAAGATTTCTAACAGGAAATCATTGTAACTTTCCTTTTCCCTCAGAGGCTTCCGCTGTTGTATAGAGAGAACCTGGGTTTATAAGCAGAGAACTAAAAAACATAAAGAGTAAACCAGTCAAAATTTACACGTGTGCAGTTTGGCCAAGAGGCTGCCTTCCGTACTGAGAAACAAGCCAAAATCTTCAAGAGCAATCCCAGGCTAAAGAATGCTGTCAATTAAGAACCTGAACTGTAAAGAGTCCTGAAGACAACCTTGTGTACAAGGAGGGTCCTAAACCCTGGTGAAACGTGTCCTTACTGGGATATTTCAGGACTACACAAACGGATTCACAAAAACCCCCAAGGTTTTGTGAGAGGTCGGTTGCAGATTTTAGATGCAGCCCTCTCTCTGTCAGGTCTGCAGAGTTGTTAAGTAAGAGAGAAACAAATATCAATCTTGGTCTGAGAAGTGGCTTTCTTTTCCCTTTAGAGCACAGTGGTATTTCATAGGAACGGCCCAGCTGAGGATGTGTGAAAGCTTTGCTGCAGCTGCATTGTGACCTCTTTATAAGCCTTCCTTATTGCCTACAGCAGCTGTGTCAGTCAGTTTGGATTTTAAGATTTCTTCCTCCACACACCTGGTCTTCTTCCATTCCAGGGAACTTCAACCGCCTTTGTCCCAACTCCTTCCTGCTTGCAGCTCCCTCCTTTGCAAGCAGATATGCTCAGCACGTTGGCACCGCTGCTGGGAGATACCAGCTCTCAAACAGCAGCAGCTGTGGCTACCTGCACTACATTTCTTTCCTTCCCTTCCCTCCCTCCATCATTCCCTTTGGCAGCCACAAGTACCCTGGATCTCTGGTTAGCTCCTGTTACAGTGCTGCTTGGCTGCCTAGGTAATACTTGCTATTTTATTAGGCTTTCAACGTCTTCTATGGGGAGAAATGGCAAACCAGGAGCAAGTGTCCTGCAGGCTAAGTCTGACTCACAAGTGCCTTCATTATTGTAGTAATATTTCTTTAAGTGTGCAGAAACAAGGCTGTGTTCCAGATACGGTGTCCAGGAAGAGCATAGCTTTAACTTAGCTTTGCCAAGCAGATGGGAGAGATTTCAGGCAATAGGCTTGAGAACGAGAGAAAGAAACAGCAGACATCTCTTTAGCCTACACGTAGGCTGATTGTATGATCCGATATCAGAAATACTCATAAAGCCAGAGGTGTGTGTAGCAATAAGTTGCTTGGGTGGAGACTGTTCATTCAAACCAGAATTACTCTACAATTCCCACAATCCATTAGAGACAGAATAGCTTAATTGAAAACAATCTAGTAAGAAAATGATTTAGCCCAGGAGTATGTGGCTTACAAGCAGGAGCTCGAGGTCCCAAAATAGCTCCATTAAAGCTCAGTAAACTAAGTGAGCATTTTTCTTGGTGTTGATTTCTGCAAAACACAGGGCCCTAAAGCCACCTCACCGGCAGCTTTCTAGAGCTGTGATGATTATTGAGAGCATTGATTGCTACTAATATCATTTTTTCCTCAAAATCCAGGGAGATTTTGAAGCACATCCAGACACATGAAGCTTTCATTTAAGCAATAATCCCATTGCAAAGTACTGCCATGCTTAGAATTTCCCCCATTTAGGAGAGGAAGCAACATAGAAAGTAACAAAATAACCTCTGGAATTCTGCAGACTAGTCTGACTGGGGCTGAGCTGAAATGTTTTTTGATGGAAGTTTTTAAAATACAAATTCTAAGCTGAAGTCTTTAACCAGGACTTGAGAACAGCTTTCTCCAGGCTCAGCTATTTTCAGCCCACATCCAAAAGTCATACCTCATTGAATGATTCTATCCAGTGCCCCTCAAGCCTAAACATTTTGAATAAGTGCCACCTTCACCGATGTTCAAAAGTAGTTCACATTTCACTTACACCTTACTTTCTTGCTATAGTCAAATTTCTTGTTCTAATGACCATTTCCAGGTAACCTGTACCCATTTCTGGAGATCCATACATTCACTAGTCAGAGAGAGGAAACTCTGGACTTAAGCACCATAACTGATCAGTAAAGGAACAAGACTTTGTTTTATAACCACAAAAAAGTCACACTAGAGCAAACGTATCCATGGTGTGATGAAAAGTGGCAGAAGATAGTATTGTTCTTCTCAAGTTGTTCCCTGACAGGCTAATTCGATGCTATAATAGAAATTGGCAACAGCTTGAGACATGATCTGTGTCTTAGCAACAGATAACAAAGTTCAAAGGTGGATTACACACTTATATGTTGACTGAGTATAGGAAGAAGGAAATAACGTATTGATTGTAGAGGACAAAACATTTCATTCAAGCCCTGTTACCAGGAATATTCAGAAATGTATTGCTGCAATGCCTTAGCGCTGAGCCCATCAGAACTCATGTCACTTGCCCTGTTGGGAACAGAAGTTATATTTACCTCAGATTATACCACATGCACACACGTCCTGTCTCCCGTGCAAGTTTTTCCAGTCAGGTGGGTACATGAACCATCCAGCAGACATTCAGCCAAAGCAGCTTGTTGGTGAGATGTGGTGAGTATGCAAAGTGGTGTTAATTTGGTAAGCAGATAACTCATTCAGATGTGGATTGAAACTCCTCTTGACTACAGAAATCCCTTCTCTCCTGAGGAAATCCACCTGGTGTAGTAAATAGTAAATAGTAACAGGATGGATGGTCTGGAGGAGAGATTAAAGAGCAATAGAAGAGTAAGCAAAAAGAATTCAACATCACCAAAAGAAAAAAAAACTCAGTAGCACTGAAGTTAACTAGTTTTGATAAATGTGCCAGAGGAATAAACCTATCTGGTAGTTAAAACTATTGGAAAAAGCAGCAGGAAGCATGCTGGAGGGAAGGGGAAGTTCCGCTCCTATGCCACAGGCAAGCTGCATATCATTCCTATTTTCACTCTAGGTTGCACTCCGTGCCACTCACTCCTACTAACAAAACGACACAGGCCTTCGGTTTGTACCAAGCTCATCTTCAGCATAAAACAGGCAAAGTCTAGCTCTAGTAAATTACAAACTGAAATTACTCACATGGTAAATATTCCTATTCACAGCTTCCTGAGTATGGATATTTATACTTATATCTGATGTATTTGAATTTCTTAGCTCGCTTATACTTCCTTTGGAAAAAGCTATATTTATAACAGCTTTTCATAGAACGTAGTCAATGAAACTAATATACAGTACTTTTAGCTAACTTATAACTAAAATGACACTGCTTTAATACTTGAAGAGCAGGGTAAATGCACATAGATCCAGAGAAGAGATTGATAATATGAAAATATTATGGTCAAAATAGAGTTGAGAAGGAAGTAAGAAAGAAGGTGCAAAAAAAAAAAAAATAAAGTATGCAGGTAAGGAAGAGGCAGCTATTGTAAAGCTATTATCCCTACCTTACGTGGGCATTCTTACCAGATACTGTTTGATCTGAGATGAGAAGGAATTTGGTATTAATTTGAAAATAGTCAGTAAGATGTCTGATCTAGGAACACTACAAGGGCTCCCACTCCCCTGCATTTATTTTAATATAAACATTTTCTTATTTTATTATTCTAAAAGCATTCTTTATTTGTTTTAACATAAAAGAAGAATACATGCTGCAGAGTCCTAGAAGAAGGTTAACATAACAGTACATTTCTGTCACTGGGGTCCAAGCTTAAAAGGGCAGAGGCACTCAAACAGAGGCTGGATATTAGTAAGTGACTTCTAAAAGAACTTGGTGGAGAAAATGCAATTAAACGGATTCCTGGATTTCTGTAATGCTACACTGGATTGCTCCAAACTGTATCAGATCCTCCTTTAATCACAGGACTGTCAGTTTGCAAAGTGCAAGTCAGAGATTTGGTTGTGGGTTAAAAGAGAGAGACTTCAGAGCAAACTTATCATTCAGCTGGGACATTCCTTTTTCTTCAGCTTACTGCTCTCAGCCTTGTCTCCTAACAGCTTCATATCTCGTTCCTTTCCCATGCCTTTCACCTGGCCTAAAACAGCAACAAACAAAATCCAACCTGTGCATTGACAGGAAAAACTGCAAGCAAACATTTAAACCATTTTAGTCGTCTCAAAGATAAACATATATCAAAAGTCTGTCTACAATGAACATCCACTAAGTTCTTCCTGTCTTCTAAGCATTTGACTTTCAGCCTTCTGAACCTTACAAGGTGACAATTCAGGAAGATAACTCTGCAGGACTTGGAAGTTGAAGCACAAACTGTTCTACATGGTCAGCTACCACTAATGAATTTCCATACTAACTTTTGGACTAATCAAGCTTGATTTTATACTGCTGCAGTTACTTGGTTAAAACAGCTACACCAGTATATGTCCCAACCTCAAACGTAACCAGAGAAAACTCTCTAACATACACAGGCTGCCCTAGTGCCCACTCCCAGATGACACAAGGAAAACTCAGTCACTTTGCAACCTCAGATTTAGGCAGTTTTTGCTGGTTTTAGACTATGTCCTCTTCTCTCATCTATATTTTTAGTGTGTGCAGCTGCCAAAAATCTGAGGATATGGGGAACATCTTCTGCATCTCCTTTAGCTTGAATGCACCAGTAGGAAGAACACAACTAGCCAAATGAGTGAGACCTACACGCAGCTTCTCTGCGCTACAATTGCTTTTGTGGTCCTTGATGTACTGTGTTTGGTTTTGCTCAGGTGATGAGAAGGAAGTGAAAGGAGAGAAGATGTAACCAAATGGGTTTGCATTGAGAAGATGTTCTTTCTCATGCTTTTTTTTCTACACCACTACAGCATGAGGTTTTTCAAGCAATGCACTTCAAAAGTTGTAAACTTTTGGGCTGACAAGGATAAAAATTCCCAGAGATCAAACTGGCTGACAGGCTTAGGAAAGCTCTTCTACAGTACACTGCTCACTGTCAGAGCCATCATGTCTTTTATAAATGTTAACGGTCTTACAGGTGCAGGACATTTCTTGTCTGTGGTCTAACACACATGAGCTAGATTCAAACCGCTAAAACAGCACAGCACCTGCTAACTGTGGGTGCTTTGACCTCTGCAGCTCTCTTGCCTCTCAGGAAGAGGTGAAAGACTAGGGAGTTCCTGCAAGTTCCTCCACAGTGAGTGTATGTATAAAGCTGTCACCATAATGATGACTGAGCAGCATCTTTGCCTTGGGTACGTCCTCTACCAAAAGTGCATAAGAAAACAAACCACTAGACGTCCTGCTATTTCATCTATCAGTCATGGAACTGAACATACCAGACATTACAGCTTCTGTAAGCTGAGGTGCTGGTAAACCAAATCAGTCACTGAACTGGAGGATGAAGAATCATTGACTTTATATGTCAGCATGTTCCTGTGGGAAAAACCATGTACAGTAGAATCTAACCTAGCAGAGAACTACATGGCAAGAGAAAAATTTGGTGAAGCTATGCGATGAAAAAATTAAGACTATAAAGGTGGTTGGGTGAAAGTCAGCATGGGTGAAAAGAGTAGAATTGTTTCAGTTGTGCTAATCTGCAGTTCATTAATAGTTCATTGCAGTGCAAAAGCAAGCACAGCTGCTTTTGGTGACCTCAGATTTGAGATGCAATTAAAAAATGGGATAAAGCAAGGAGTGTGAGAGAAAATATCATGGGGTAACATTGATGCATCTTAACACTCAACATTCCTGAGAACAGAGGAGGCTAAGGAATTCTCAAAATCTCTAAACTGGATGGTAGAAATTGGTAGGATTGAGTAAAAATGTGAAACTTCAGTTAACTTCAGATGGCAAACAGCATTTTTTGTTCTGGAGTCTCAGACTTCATAGTTTGTATTTGTCAGCTTTTTCTCCTTGACAAAAGCTTGTTGTTATTTGGAGGATTTGTTTGTTTGTTTGTTTGTTTTTGAGAACAGACTGAGAATTTTATATCAGTAAATGTTATAAATCCATGATGAAACTGAGAAACCTGATAACATTGCCAAAGTCACTGCATCAGGCAGGCTTTCTGCTGAGAACTCTTTCAGTCCTTCACCCGTGCTTTGCACTTTGTCCAAGTTCAGGTGCCCAGCTGCAGTACTCTGGGCACTATGTGACCTGTTGATGTTCCAACTGACCTGCCCTCACCTTCCTGCAAGGAGACAAGAACAAGGGGCAAACCCTAGCCGGTTTGCTACCACCTCTCCTACCTGCCACAGCTCAGGTGGCTGTTTTCACACAGTGAACTTTACTAGTGTCCTCCACTAGCTAGAACAGGAAATTCCTGCTAAGCAAAGAGGAAAGCGCTCAACATCCTCTGTTCTCTTCCCTAAAACAGCAGCCGCCTTTTGGGAAGAGAGGAGTTAGCTGCCCCCTGGACAAAGCAAGCTGTGGCCTGTAAAGACAGGGGTCTTAAACTCCAGCTCTGATTCCTGTGGCCGCAGATGTTGGACCAGTCCTTGCCAATTAAAGAAATAATACAATTTCCTATTGCGAAACAGTCCAAAGGTTAAAAAAGAAGGCAAAAGTAACATAGGAGAACAGCATTGCACCAAGCCAAATTCTGCTGTAGCCAAAGTAAAACTTAACAAAATTATAGTCTTTAGTAAAATCACTACATTATTCTGCTTTACAGACTGGCAACTGACTTGCCTAACTCACACACTAGGTGAGCAGTAGGCTCGAAGAATGAGGTATTGATTAAATAGTCACAAACCTGATTGATCTGGACACTAAAGAAGTCTAGGTGTGTTTCATCTCAAACTAAAGCATAATCTAGCATAATATAACAAACTTTTGAACATGTGTGCCATCAAAATGCATATTTCTCTCCACTGACTAGAAAGGGAGCTTAGGATACACATGTAATTCCATTCTGTAAGTAGCTAATGGCCAGGGATGGGAGTCCCACCTCTGGTCTCCTATGTCCCAGTGTCTACTAGTCTCTCCTGCCTCAGAAGCAGGCACTTTCAGCTGGCACTGCCAGCTCTTTCAGCTGCACTTTCAGCTGCACTTTTTGAGTAGGAAAGGAAAAAGGAGGTGAAAAAAATATGGGTGTAGGAGGAGGGAGGTTCTTTCCAAGAAGAAAATAAAGAACCAATTCAATTGAAGGAAAAAGCAAAGACACAGTAGCCTGAGGCAAACTTGGCCTCTGAAAAGCAATTGACTGAGATGAAGAAGGAAAAGAGTAGGTAGCATAAAGTTTACTTCAGTTTTTCGTGTTAGAACGTATGATTTATAGGAATTTGAATTTCTTTTCAAGGGAAACTGCTATTCTGAAAAATGCTCTCTCTTCCAAGGACTTTTCCAAGTTCATGGCAAAGATGTGCCAGCATCCTGCTCCTTAGGTGGTGCCTCCGGATACTGAAGATGCCTTGTTTTCCTTGGAAAGTTATTAACACGTATAGCACAGCTGCCCTCTCTGTTCTGCTGCTGGTACACACGAATATCCCTTCAGGCTTCCCCTTCCCATCCTGACATATTACTTGGCGGATCCTCAGCAACTCATCTCTGTATTTGGGAGAGGAGGGAGGAATATTTTGTTTCTACAGGGATTAAAACTGAAGTCCGGAATGAGAAATTCAGTTCCCTTGAAGTCCTAGTTGTGCATCAGTTACAACAGCACTGGGTCTAGAAATAGGCCACAAATGAGCAGGGAGCAGCACAACTGATCACCAGCACAGCTGTGAGTGCTCTGTGAAGAAATCTTCCTGAGCGCTGCTGGAACATGATCAGCAAAACATGGCACGAGCGACTCAGGGGCCTCCTACAACTGGCCCTCTGTCAGCATAGGACATCAGTTGATAATTAGCTGAAAGCAATTTTATTATTGCCCTGTAGCATACTGCCGTAGGGGTCTGATTAGAGTCACAAGTACCTTCGCTGATCGCATGTACAGGCAGGCTTGAGCAAGACTGAGAGAGTGTGTTGTAAACCTCCTGTTCCTTGACTCCTTTTCAAGCTTGTTTGCCCTGTTGTACCCTGACAACTACTCCATGTCCCCAGCACTCCTACTTTCACCATTACTGCAAATGTATAATTTGCAATGTCAGTTATCTCTTAATTTCTAATTTTTAATTGTTACTTAATTGGAAAAGGAAATAAGTTAAAAAAACAAACAGAGAGAGCTGCACAGATAGTCCTTGAAACTGCTGGGCATGAACGCTTACAAGTTTTGTAACTCTTCCAGCTCAGGTGACTGGGATGCAAAAATATGTACTGCAAATCAACACCCTTATGCATCACACTTCCCTGGAGTGACAGCACACATACGCTCAATCCTGTCTCAGCCTCTTCCTCTCAAAAGAAGGGATTACAACTTCCAGCACAGTCATGACATGTGAATGATTTCATGAATGTTATTTATAAAAGGCTCATCAGAGTCTCTACGTCCTTAAATCACAATTTAAGGGTGGGGATGTTATTTCTTTAGAAGATAAATCACATGCACATGTTATATCTTGATGGGAGTTTTTAAAAAGAAACCGCCCTACAGCAGCTGGATCAGCTGATAAGTTATTTTCCTCTGAGTTTACAGGCTGGCCCCAGAAACGAAGCCGCTGAGCAGAACTGAGCCCATGCCAAGCCATTGTTATGCCAGGACAAACATCAAGTTCTTCTCCCTGCTTTTGATACAACACATCCCTGCACAAACATGACTGCTTTGTGAGTCCCTACCCACCCAAGAAAAAGTCCTGAAACAGCTGGAATCTCTATCACCAGGCGTTAAGCCTATTTCATTCACGTGACAGGCAATCTGTGCTCTTTTGGGAGGTGGGGAGTGTTGAAGCCCTCACTTTACCCTCCAAGAAAGATTTATTTAGCTGACTGGTAAAGCATACTTAGAAATCTAAGCAAATTCTATTGTTTTTTTTTTTTCAGCTGAAGCTATTCATGCTCACACCACTTGAATTTAAGCTGATGCTGTTTTCATTCCTGTAGATGAGGTTTGGAGCACATAAATATACTTGTTAAAAATAAGGAAGCGGCCACAGTCTTTTGAGACCGAGTGTCACAGAGGACTATGAGTGCATTGTTCATACTGTTATTTGTGGTCAGTGGGTAAAATCAACATGTTGGCCAGAATTCTTAATTTGCTGGGTTTGGATTTGGAAAAAAAGAAAAATGGAGCTGGATTTTTAGGTTGAAGTTGGAGGAGGGAGTTTTTTGTCTTTTCTGCATGTGCCACAAAGGAAACATGCCCTGCAGAGTGCAGCCAATCGGAGTGAAACCGGGACCATCTTCTGTATCCTGCTCCAGACGCTGCCCTTTGGCAGGAACTGCAATTGCCGTGTGCCTGGACGTCAAGGCTAGTGCTTCCCCTGCTCAGGAGAGGCGCCAGGAGGGGTCAAAGCTTTAAACCAGTGAGAAGAGCACAGAGTACATTGTTGGTATGGGAGATTCATAAGTGCCTAATAGTAAGATGAAGAAAAGTGACTCATAGTCTTATGCGCACACCCCTCAAAATGAAATCTTTGGCTTATTAAATGTTGAGGAAGAGAAGCCTCATTAATCCTAGCAGTCCTTGATCCATGGTGTCTGGGGGAGAGGTCGTTATCTGCTTGATAATATGGAGGAAGGAGGCTCTTTCCCCGCTCCTACCCACACCTCCCTGTTCCCCCATCTGCAAACCTGATGCTGGGTATAACGGCGTGATGCTTGTCCTTGAATAACTCCAGTAAATTAAAACAGATCAAAGCAGGCACAAACCCAACTCCTCGGCCTGGCAGACCAATATAACTCCAGCACTCATGCTTGGATGAAGTTCCCAGATAGGAGCAGCCAGACCAGGCACTGGCTTGACACACTTCTTGCAACTGATACCTGCTCCCAGAAGAGCTGAGTCAGTGCTGCCCCTCCGTCATGAGACAGGAGGGAGCCTGCAGCCCTTGCACAGCTGGTTCCTTTAGAAGCAAACAGTCTTTTGCTCTGACCTCTATTAGCAGCTAGATCTTGAGATGCAGCACAAAAATCAAATCTGTCACTTGTGCTCTGCAGCTTCTCTCAACAAGACTGACATTGCTGGCTTTTTCCTGCTGAAGAGAAGGCAGTAGGGAGGGGATTAATGCACTGGTTCTCACTACATCCTGAGTCGCTGTTACACTGCAAGCCAAACACATTCCAGGCCAGTCAGTAATTTGATGAATCATAGGACTTTTATTCCTCAAGACCCTTCGTTGTCAATCACAGTGAACTCATAGTTACAGGCCCATATCTGCCCTTTGTTCATCCCTTTTATTCAGAGCCTCTGATCCCCATTCCCAGGATTTCATCTCTACTAGCATGTTAAATCCCTCAGTTAAGCTGCCACTTATCCCTTGTTTCTGGGGGTGGAAGGCTCAAATCACAGGCCGTACTAAATTTTGATACCAACACACAAACACCATGGCTCATCCTACACATACCACAATAAACCACTAGTCATTGTGGATATATCTAAATGTCTTGGAAGAGTGCTGCGTAAATACCAATAAAATCCAAAGAAATATTTTACGTTTTGCCTGGGTTTTGTTTTCTTTTAAGCTGACTGCCCTCTGGTTATCGTCCCCTCCCCTTTTGAAATCGTGCTGCTTTGACTTTCCAGCTGCAAGGCAAGTTCTTTTTAGGTGAAGCCCTTGCACAGAAGTATGACACTGTAGAACCGTTTTTGGTGTATAAACCATTGCTGTGCTGAAAAACTTGCTTCAGAGGTTGCTTTCAAGCAAAATAATTTAGTTTGGGAGAGCACTGTGTCACTATGCTTCATGTTTTTCTGTATATCTCTACACCTTGGCTTTACTTAAATTTAGACACAGAACTTTACAGCTTTTGGAAGTAGGATGTTAAAAAAGTCCTCCTGTGAATACTTGTCCTTTCCTTCAGAAGGTTAATTCATAAACTAAGTGTTCCAGGTTACACATTTGAGCTACTATGACATAGAACATAGGAAGGAGCCTTATAAAATGCAACTGTTTGGGGTTTTTGTGCAGTGCAACTCAATACAGCATGGTATTCCCACAGCTTTGCCATGTCCTTACATCCCCGGCATGGCCATGGTGGCTGCACTGATGCTGCAGCACACCAGTAAATGATTCCACTGAAGGCATTTCTGTAATTCAGTCTCATTTCAGAGAATTGATCAGAATTTTCTATGGTTGCTTCAAGTACTTCTTAAAACCCAACGATGGTTTTAATAGAAATGTGGTCTTCTTATTAATAATTGACAAAGGCAGAAGCTCTCTGATGTGATGAGCAAGCAGCAGGGAAAGGGGAAGTGGAGGGTGAAGACACCAGGGTAAAGGAGTGTGTTGTGGCTGTGCAGGTGTCATCGTGGCAAGTGTCAAGGGGCAGCAGTGATTGTTAATGCAGAAAAGCTAAGGACAAAAAAAATCTCACTCCTGTTTTTTCACTGGGAGGAGAAAAACACTGCCTCCTGCAGGAAAGCCAGTCAAGGGATCTCTGATTCCCATAGATTACTAAACACTTTTCTTTGTTTCCTCAGTTTGAGGATACAGCCATAAAATCTCTGTTTTCTTTAAAAGCCATGACTGGTTTTGGCATCAGTTATACTAGTAGGGTAGCTGCAGTAGCCATGGGTTCAGAAACCAGCTTTTCTTCAGGACAGAAAATGGTGACAAATGCATGGTAAACTGGGAGCATAATATATTTTACTAATGCTTATAGCTTATACCTCACACAGAAATCTAAACTCTGCCCTTGCAAAAACCCTGCAGTAACAATATCACTTAACAAGTAACACAAGCATAAACATTCCTATGCCTGTTCTGCTTACCAGCAGCTGCAAGCCTAACAATCACACTTGAGCATGATCGAAGTAAAGAATCCTTTCACTCAAATTTCATCAAGTCTGAGCAAATTTCTATCTTACCTGGAATCAAGCAGTGGAACTACTGAACTTAAAAGTGCTAATTTTCATGTACAAGTAGACAGAAGAACAGCAATTTGAGCTCTGTTTTCAATTCAGTATTTCAACACTTTATTCCTGGTGAGGGAAAGTAATAGAAACTGAAACTAATTTTCAATTCACCTATAAACATAGATATACGTATTTGCTTTGCCAGCCATAACACCTTTCTATGTAGTACAGCATTAAACCATTCTAATGACAAAGACAAACAGAAAATCTGTGGGTGAATGCTGTGGCTCAGACTAGTAGATCTTTTAATTCTCACTGCAACAGACTGTTTTACAACCAGAAACTCCTGTGTTGTATGACTTCCATTAGAAGTGGACGAAGGCAGAATTCAGCAAGGCAACTGATTTAGCAAGATGAAAGCATCCAGCAGGCACTCAAGACAGATAAAAACCACTAGTGAGTCATGTTTCACACCACTTACAGTGCAATATGTAACAAGAAACACACTTACTGGTTCAAGTCTCTTGAGTTGGTAGGGCATAGCACTCCTGAATCTGTTGTATGATACTGTGTTAGGAAGATGTCTGAATTGCAGTAAAATTTCTTCTTATCTAGGGAGAAGAATTCATTTCAGTGACGTGATGAACTGTAAAGAAATAAGAAAAATGTGAGGAATTAAAAAACCTTGCCTGAGACAAAGCTACTTTAGGAAAGCCAGTGATGGTGGATGTAGTGGAAAGTCCACTATACACCTCCAGACTAGTTACAGGTTGAGTTCTCTCTTATCAGAGACAGACAGAGATACTGTTGCTGGCCAGTTCATCATGGGTTGTTTTAATTTCCCAGATAACTGCTATATAACTAATGTTTTCAGCAATGATTGATCTGGTTTGAAGCATGACGATGACAGAACCCAAATGTTTTTGTATGGTATAGTAAATGTTTCTTTCAACCATTAGTCAATGAAGTTTTGGACTTGTTTTAGTCACTATGAATCTTCTGCCACTTACTTTCAATCTGGATAATTCTGAGCATCCTGCATTCTAGAGTTGGTTCTACGCAGCCTTTTTTTTTTTTCAGCAACAGCTTCTTGTCTGTCTCATGATTCATTCATTATCTCTCTTTCTCTCTCCTTCCTTCTTTCACCCTTCCTTCCACCCTCCAGTTTTCACATGTCTTTTCCTCTCCCTGACCTTGCTTGGTGCAGCATTTTAGCTTTGGATCCTAACGGCTGTGTTACACCCCCTCTGTTCTCTATTCTGTTCTGTAGCATTCATGGCAGGCTGCCTGGTAGCATAATCTGTTCTGTAATGTACCAGGATAAACACAACATAACAGTTCTAATTCCAAGGAAAAGCACCTGTAGGTAGCCTGATCTGGGCAGTATTTAAACAGGATGGCAAAGCCTACAGAACACAATCTCAGCAGAAAAGATGTGTGTAAGTGTTGACACACATCATAATTATACCACATAGAAAGTTGTTTGTATCCTGATTGTATGCACCATGGTGCCAAACTTTCTATCAAGCTTCTCAGAGAACTGTTCTACTCCCAACAAAAGCTTAGAGAGCCAAAAAAAAATGTAATCACCTTTAGAATGAACTAATTTAAATTGTGCATGGGTACTGCCCTGGCTGAGAAGCCAGAAATATGTAAGTAGACATATCAGAAAAATATCTAGAAATGTTTGGGTAACAAGCCTGTACTAGTTTCTGGGAGAATTTAATCCAGTTGCCAATATCTTTAACACGGAAGCACCTCTGCAATAAAACCAGGTCCTTGGGAATGGAGAGATTCCTTACAGCAGGAAGACGGGAAGCAGCAGCTAGCTGGGGATGCAAAATCTTCCTGTCTCCTTGGGACACTTTCTGATAAAAGCGCTGTATGATCAGTGCTTTATTAACAAAGGCTTTTTGCAATTGTCTGAACACTCTCCTCGTTCTTTAATCAATGCCTTAATAAAGGACTAAATGCAGAAAGATCACAGAATCACAGAATAACCAGGTTGGAAGAGACCCACTGGATCGTCGAGTCCAACCATTCCCACCAATCCCTAAATGGGCCACTGACTGGTTTTGAGGCAGGTTAATAGACTAGCCACAGCACAGGAGATAGCGGCCAGAGGATCATCAAGCTACTGTGCAGCAGAGAAACAGCCTCATGAGCCTCAGGCTGCACCAACATCAGAGCAGCCTGAACACTAACGTCAGCGCAGGCTCTGCAGCGTTCAGCTGTGTGGTGATGCACTATGGTCGGCACAGATCATTTCAAACCACATAAACCTTATCTTAGCATGAACTACAGAGTCTGCACTGATTTCTTTAACAAGATACCGGAGCTCCCACCAAGTCAGGAGGAAGTAACTCCTGTTGATTTCACAGGACTTCCCTCAGATACTGTAACAGTGTTTATCACAAATAAAATCACAGCTAGATGGGAAATTTTCTGCAGACTTTAACAGAAACAGCTAGACCTCTGCTGTCACCTTAAAAGGCTCCTTCTTGATAAACGATTCAATGCAATACAGAATATCAAGTTTACAACAAGCTACAGTCTGCAACAAGTTGCCCACTGACTTTGCTTAGTAGTTTGAATCCACCAGTTTCTACTCAAGAAGTAGGTTAAGCGAATCTAACAAGGAAAGAAGGTTAAGGGGAGTAAAACTGTTTCAGATGACAGTAAAATAATTTTTTTTAAACTCTTTTGACTGATAACTTTCTACTCTATGCTTGCCTGAACAAAAGCTACCCAGCTCTTGGCACCCCATATAGGCTGTGCACATGCATGAAGAGCTATATAAGATCTTCTCTAAGAGATGTTTTTACACCTCTTAGAGTCCCTAGTCTTACACATTATTTATCTCCAAAACACCAGTCTGGAGATGCACTTCAAATTTAAATTCATTGAGATAGTATTTAGTTACTGTTTCCTCACTGGTATTTCACTGCACAGCATGGAGCTCAGACAGACTGTGGGATGCTGGATGAGTCGGGTAAGCTTTCTTTGAGAAGCTACAGGAACTCCTCTGAAAGCCTTTCCTCAGTATCTTTCTAACCTTCTTGGTCTCTTCATCATTCATTGCCATCCTACTACCCTCTCACTTTTTCACAGAATCACAGAATCACCAGGTTGGAAGAGACCCACCAGATCATCAAGTCCAACCATTCCCATCAATCTCTAAACCATGCCTCTAAGTACCTCGTCCACCCTCACCTCCAGGGAAGGCGAGTCAACCACCTCCTTGGGCAGACTGTTCCAATGCCTAACAACCCTTTCAGTGAAGAATTTTTTCCTTATCTCAAGCCTGAATCTCCCCTGGCAGAGCTTGAGGCCATTCCCTCTTGTCCTGTCCCCTGTCACTTGGGAGAAGAGCCCAGCTCCCTCCTCTCCACAATCTCCTTTCAGGTAGTTGTAGAGAGTAATAAGGTGTCCCCTCAGCCTCCTCTTCTCCAGGCTAAACAACCCCAGCTCTCTCAGTCGCTGCCTTCTGTCTTGTTGTAGAAGTTTCCCTTTAGTCAGCTTTTGCTAAAATGCTTTGTTGAAAAGAGAGATGTGGACATTCCCATATCTCACATTTATACAGGCTGAACCCACTTATGTGCTCTGCTCTCAAGTTGTGTTTCTGGCAGTTTCTCTCTCTCTCTCTCCTAAAAAGTGATTTGAGAAACTCCTTTCGCACTAGCCTCTGATTTCTCTTGGCTTACTTCCAATACCCAAAATAAACAGGGAAAAAAAAAATGAGAAAATGGGCCCCTGCCTCAAAATGAATCCTCTCTCTTCTCCCCACCTCCCATTTACATCTGGGGGTGCAATTACAGCTTCTCAGCACCTGTGTGGCCTCTAAAGGACAGCTGGAGCCCAGGGAACGCTCACACACTGTGAGGAACATTCCTCAAGGCACAGAAGTTTTCAAAGCCGGGAGCATCCTGAGAGAGACTTCAATGTACACAGAACAGTATTTTATTTTACGAAGAACAGGAACCTTTCTCCTCCCCTAGTCACAATACCTCTACTGAGCTCAGCCTCAAAAGTGAAGAGGTAAAGTCTCTCTCCCTCTCTGGACAAGGATTGCGTAGATCTGAAGGGAGTGCTCCCATCTTGGCATTGCTTTACACTGAAGAATATTTCTCTGTTACGGGCTTCATTCACTGACTTGCTATGAAGTTACAGAAAACGTGGCTTATTTTTGTTCCTTTCTTTATGATAATCAGGTGTTGGTCCTAGCTTACAATTTCCGTGTGATAGGGCTTTGTATTCCCCAAACATAATTGCATGTCTCAACATTGTCCTTGCAGCGTCATGCTGCAAGGAAAAGAACATCAAAACCCCCTGAGCTGTACCTGCTTTAACAAAGAAAGCCATTTCCTTATCACGCCAGTAAAAGACTGTCAAACTCCAGCTATTCCCTGGCCTTGTCGTATTTGCTTATCATGGACTGGGGATGTGGTTACAAAGCCTACAGTCACATTGTATTACCCAAGAGCAATTAAGAGAAGCAAATTTCACCTTCTGATGAATCAGAGACTACTGCAGTGTTTCTAAATGCTTCAGTTAAGCAAGTAATTATCTGCTCATTTCATAAAATGCAAACAATTAGCAGAAACAGAAGTGGAGAGTCCCTTTTCAGGAAACATTTCCTAGGGAATTTTGGTGATATTAACCAGAAAGGAGGAAGCAGCATCAATGATTTAATTTCTAAATCACTAAAACCTCTATTTTTACACTACTGAAGTCTCTGCTGAATATATTTTTTTTACTGTTAAGGCACATAGATTCATCCACACCAGATATCCCATCAACACCGCAAGTCTCCTTCAGTTACACCAACACCGCTAACATCTAGCTCAAATGCCAAGTAACAGTCCAAGCCATCTCCACAAAATCATTTACCTGCGGGATGTGAGGATGAGCCTAACTTTCTCCAGACACTTCTCATCCCATTCTATTATTTCCTTCTAGCTCACAGAGGCTGTGATTGTTCTCCCCTCATCCTGGTGCAAACCACAAGTGCCTCGGGAAAACACGGTATAAAAGAACCCGAGGTGCATCTTACCACTGTGTTCAAGATGCAGACACTGGAGTATGCATGGGTTTGCTACAGTCAAGATTATACGGATAGGAGGGAGGGAATGGCAGCTCATATAACTCTGGCTAGCCAGGATCACCCTCATATGGGTCCTTTGGTTGTATGGGTTATATGGTCTCCTTGTTTCCCAGTAGGAGCCTTTTTGTCTTGATTCTAGTTAGACGCAATCAGAAATCTCTTGCAATCAAAAAACCTCCTCAGCACTCGAGTCCGTGACTGCATGGAAACATCTGCAGTTGTTATAAGGCTGCCTTCACATTCAGAGCAAGATGCATGGGAGAGAGAATTGGAGAAGAGCTTTGAAGGCATTGGGCTATAAATGACCATATGGATATACTGATTTTATTTTAATTCAAATACTTATTATTACCTCATTTGTGCCTCAGAGTTCTGAATTTTAATATGGGGCAGTGGACAAGGAGTTAATGTTCAAACAAGAATTATTATTTGTCTAAGCCCAAATCTGATTACAACCTAATGATCAACTTAATGTTTAGTGCTTGATGTTAACTTTGTTTCTTTTTTTCAATTTTCCTTTCTTTCCTGGCCCACAGAAGCAATTATCTAAATTTACAATGAGCCCTTGGCTATGTCCACACTACATAACCAGTTATTTTCAGGCTGGGATTCTATCTGAAATGGAGACTAGTTTCGTTCTGCTTGTTCCCTCTTAGTATATCTATGCTAATATCTAATTGAAAATTCAAAGTAAGATTCTATGTAATAAAGAGAAGCCAGAGAAGGTGTTAAGCCAAATAACTTACATACAACTATGCCTGATTGAGTGCTAATACCCTTGCATCATATTTAAGCAGAGAAGTGAGGGAGAAAAAGTAAAATCCAGCTGACTAAGTAGTAATTAAATTTGCTACTTCATCTTTTAACATTTTAAGGTGGAAGAGGCCATTTTCACAAAGTCACTGTGACCATTTCACTCTAATTAGGAGCTCATGAATTTAAGAATCTTTAAAAATGGTCCTAATACCACATCCTAATGTGTGATGTAGTAATACTAACCAAGTCAGGCTCTTTCAGAAACATAGCATGAATGCATCTAAGAAAACAACAGGACAAGACGGGGGAAAAGTAGTTAGTGGTTTTCTTGGGGTGCCTGGTTGGCCAGAACGGATTACTGCACAACAACTTCAGTTCCTAGGCAGGGACAAGTATAACTACCTAGTGGCAGTAAGCTGAACTGCTATGTTTTCAACCATTAAATTGGCACTTATTCATATTTTGTGGTCTCTACATAGGCACACAAGATTTCTGCTGTATTATTTTTGAAAACAGAGACTTAGAATAGTGTAAAAGACATCCTAGAGCTATAAGTAAACATCACAAAACTCTCTAGCATGCTGGGTTCTTCATTTTAACAGCGGTATTGCAGCTGAAGCACAGAGTCAAGGGGGATGCAAGCTTAGACTCAAGCAGATGCACAGAATGCTGAGAAGTTGCTTCTCCCAGCACTTGGAGCTCACTGCACAAGCAAAAACCTAGAACCGCTCTTTGCACTTCAGCTGCCAGTTTGCTTGGCACTCGTCTATCTGTCATTAAGTACCACCCACAGCTCCACATAATCTCCAGTGATAAAAGGGATGGAGAGGTGTTTTCAGTGCCAGCATTGAAGTCCTTCCATGCTGGCTTATACAGGAAGATAAAACATTCTCTGTTCCTTTTACTTTAAACAGCAAACACAAGAAAGTGAGGTTTTGGGGTTTGGTTTGTTGTTGTTGTTTTTTAACTATCATCACACTTTCTTTTTCTCAAGGAAGCTCAGCACTGACTTACAGCCAACAGGGCCTTACTGGATAGCTGCCAGAAGACAATATCACTTCTAGCTATCTCTGTGTTATTTATAGGCAAAAAGCAATGGATACAAAAAGCTCAGGGGAAAAGGGAGGGACAGCATCAAGCAACATGGGACTTTATTCAATTACTGCCTGACAGAGATGTAATTGCCAAAGTCTCTTTGAATAGCTGTAAAAAAAAGTTTCTAGTACAGGGGGAAAAGAAGTCCATTATTCAAAGATCTGGCAGCCTGGAGATACGGAAGAGGCTTGAATTTCAAAAGAGAACAACAGTTGGCATCAAAACTACCTGCAACATACTCAATTCTAGAAAATGATGAGGGAGGGTTTGTTAGCTTTTTTGGGGGGTGGCAAGAGATAGCTTACTTCAGAAAGAATGTCAAAGGCAGAAGAACAGCTGGAGGAGAAACAGAGTGTAGGCAGAACTGAGGCTTCGTGGGACAGCCATGAAATGCCAGTGGAATGGCTCTTTCACTGCAAGTTAGGCAGCTGCTTGTGCACATAACAGAATTTTGCCAGAATGTATTGACTATTTCGTCTTGATTTTTGGAGAAAATGAAGTTCATATAATTGTGCTGCCGCTTCTGCCTGCTATTCCTGCCATGAAGGCTTCAATGGGTTTGTCAATTCCAATCCAGTTTGCTACAGAGCTTGAAACACTGGAGTTATCCACTGCCTCCAGCCCTTTGAAGGCTTGCAGCTCTGAGCGGAGAGGAAACTACTCTATTTTTCTCTACCTGTCTAATACCAGAGGTAACAATACAAGCAGCTGAACTTTGATTTATTTGAGATGGCCCACCTCATATTTGGGAGGCAACAGCCAGCATCATCTCAGGTCTTAAGAACCATAAGATACGATGCTCCCTGCCCTGTGAGCCAGCTGAACAAAGACGGGTGAAGATGGTGGAGAGCACTGGAGGTGTGTGTTTGGGTGGGTTTTTTTGCATACATGTTCAGTTCTGGGCCCCTCACCACAAGAAGGATGTTGTGGCTCTGGAGTGAGTCCAGAGAAGAGCAATGAAGCTGGTGAAGGGGCTGGAGAACAGGCCTTATGAGGAGCGGCTGAGAGAGCTGGGGGTGTTTAGCCTGGAGAAGAGGAGGCTGAGGGGAGATCTTATTGCTCTCTACAACTACCTGAAGGGAGGTTGTGGAGAGGGGGGAGCTGGCCTCTTCTCCCAAGTGACAGGGGACAGGACAAGAGGGAATGGCCTCAAGCTCCACCAGGGGAGATTCAGGCTCGACATAAGGAAAAAAATCTTCACTGAAAGGGTCGTTAAGCAATGGAACAGTCTGCCCAGGGAGGTGGTTGACTCGTCTTCCCTGGAGATGTTTAAGGTAAGGGTGGATGAGATACTGAGGGGCATGGTTTAAAGATTGGTGGGAATGGTTGGACTCGATGATCTGGTGGGTCTCTTCCAACCTGGTGATTCTACGATTCTATGTGAGTGCATGTGCGCACATGTGTGTCAACAGCAGGAGTAGGCCACTACATACTGAGAGAGGGAGGGAGACAGCAGTACATCTATACAGAAGTTTATGCAAGAGTTGTAGCGTAGCTCAGAAATGCAGGATAAATTCTGTAAGGTCTGTCGTTAAAGGCCCAGCTGCTATCCCATCACCCAAGAGGCAGAGAACCCTGTCTCTTTCTCAATTACTCCTGGAAAATTAACCATCTATTACTTTTACTCTATAACTTCTGTTGATAAACAACAGATTAACCACTCAGAAAGCAGCACCAACAGCACCAGCAGCAACAGGCTTATTTCAGCAGCTTCCCCACCAAGACCCAATAAGCTCCCACTCAAAGGAGGTTCAGTGAGGAACATTTGAACATGAATGTCCATTTAAAGAAGCCATGTGCTCCTAGTTTGCCATCACAGGCAATTTAGTCTCAGAATCAGCAGAAACATTAACTACACCTGGTGGAAAGCCTAGGATATGCTGGCTTTCTCTATACTGCTATATGTAAACTCCCATGCTTTTGCAACATATTAAGACAAGAATTAAAACAAACATCAGAAACAAGGCTATGGAACAATTGATGACATTTCTGATAAAGGCATTTAAGTCCAAGACAAGCAAAATTTTAACATTTTCCCTTTTGGGTGTACTCAAGGCAATTTAGACAGTTATCCAGAAAAGAATTCAATATATTGCCATTGTATATGGCCTTTGCATAAAAACCCTATAGCTCAGTTATCTTGCTCTGCAAATACAGAGGAAAACTGGCAAGGGAGATCTAAAATGGGACAACTAATATTGGATTTGCAGGTTATGGGTCCCAACACCAGTAAACAAGGCCTGCTGTAAATTTTGATTTGAACACTAAAGCTGTTGACCCATTAAACCTCTTATAGTGTCAAACCACTACCACGTCAACTCTTGAATTAAACTAGGCAACTTCTATGTTTATATAAGTCTGGCATTTTTTTCAGTTGAAGGCAGCAAATCTATTACTGGAGTCCATACACCTGGCTGTTTTGCTTTTTCTCAGCTACTAAGCAGGTAGGAGAAACCCCCTGCCCTCCCCAAAGGTCTTACTGCAGCAACTTACTGATTGTTCAGCGATCCAGAGAGAGCAACGGTCCTCTCTCCAGAGGCTGCGATGGACAGTAAGGCTGAACACCCCCCCCCCAGACCTGCCAGCGATAGAACTAAATAAGACCTTTTCCCAGCTCTTTGGCCAGTGAGGCCTAGAACCCTGGTGACATCTTAAGTGGATTGAATTTAGGTCTTGCTGAGAATTTTGTATATTATTTATGAGAATGGATTGATTTTTCTTTTCTCATGTATCCCTCCCTCTCCCATCTGTTCTTCTGGTAAAACAATTCCTACATAAATACCCATGCATCACCACCAGCAGCACTGGACAGCTTTAAAAGACTGCTTAATTTTGTAGTTACCAGGGATTCACAACAAATTTATCGCGAGAAAAAAAATGCTTTGGTTTCTAGCTATCTGTTTGCTGTCTTTCACTCACAATTCCAGGTTATACAGATATTGATTTCATCTTGTTTCAAAGCACTTCAAAACTGAAGCATGGGAACGCTTCCTCTCACAATATATTATAAATATTTGCTCTTTTCTGGCTTACACTCGATAAATCAGAAAGACTTTCACAACTTATGTTTATGTTTTTCTTTCACAGGATGAGGTTTCCATTCTCATAAGGTATTTTTTTATGACATGGCTGTTGGTTCTATCAAGGTTAAAGTGGTATAGCCACAGCCTCGGCAAGAAAAATGAATAAGTTCTGCTGGCTGTTGGATCCAGCCTACAGTACTGGCCACCACTGAAATTACCCTGCTAAATAAACCTGCAATTCTTTCTTTCCAGCTCTGCCCTCCCATCAAGCGTGCTAGTGCCAATCTTCCTCAAGCCCTAAAAATAAAATAGCACTACAAATCACAACCAGGCTTTCTCTGTATGAAGTTACTCTAACATCTAGGACTGGGCCAAACACTAGGGAGAAGAGCTTCGCGCTACCTGTAACAAACGAAGCACTAAGCGCAGTTTATGGGCACAAGGGTACGAGCCTGGCTTATAATCGTATCACCCGCAGTACTCTAATACAGTTGTACTCAGCCCATGCTGCTGCTCCTACTTTTAAAGTTTTGCAAAACATTCATACGACCTGCCAGCCATCCCCAGTGCTCACTCCAACTTATTTCTGCTGCTGTGGCAGCGTAGCCTGGGGTTGCTCTGCACCTCGGCGCGCTCCAAATGCACTGGACCCAGATTCTGTGGGCAAGAAGCAGATGGAGGCACTGTCCAGACTTCAGAGAGAAAAGCATAAATATAACTGCGCGGTCATGCCTGTTACTTCAGTGCGGAGAAGAACGTTTGAAAAATGATAATTTTTACCCTTGGAACTGAGCCCCTGGGCCACATACGCTGCATCTGCCAAGACAGTATCTTCCCTCTCTAGACTGTCCCTCATGCTCCAGAGAACAAACTGAACCAAAACAAAAAGCAGAAGAGTATACTGGGCAGGCTCTGACGTTGGATACAGTGACTCAAAAGTAAGGTCTTCTGCTTTTCTCCTACCTCTCCCCTCCTCTCCCTTCCCTCAAGCATTTAGAAATCTGTTTCATGTGATTTGAGACCTTGTTTCAAATGGGAACGCTATTGTCATGGTGCTGTTGAGGACTGCTTACAAGTACAGTTTTGATTCCTACCCAGTGCAAAATCTCCCAGATGTGGTCAGCACCTTTCACTCGATACTGGAGACTAAGAACAGCTGTAATCGTGTCCCTTTGTATGCAATTATTCGTATGACAGATAAAGACAAAAGCAGGCTACAGCCTGATGCACATACCAAGTCCTGACAAGGATAAATCATAGCTCTGAAGAGCTTCTTTTGAACTGGATACTGATGTAGTAGTCACAAAATGGATGACAATTTCATTACAGAGACAAGGCAGCAGAAAGCAGCAGCAGCAAAGACCGTAGCTGAGAGAAAGCACGTGCCTGGCACACGTGGCCTGGGACACGCTAAGAGTTTTCACAGAAGCGTAAGTGAACCTTAGCCAAGATATGGCGATCCTATGCCTGTCCCTCCCTCCCCTTCTCTCTTTTGTGCCAGCAGGGAAGTTCATGTGGCTCTATGACAAAAAGGTCTGGCAAAGTAAGAAGAAATAAATTATGTTGGAATTTTTTTCTTCTAGTTTGAGTTCAGGCAGATTAAATCCCTTACCACCACAGGAGCAATATTATAAACAGAGAGGAGAGGCAGGGCTGTACAGCAGACAGCAGGGAGAATGGGCAGCCAGGACCCACAGCAGAGCATCTGAAGCTGACATGGAATCATGCTACTGTCACTTGATTCTTTATTTGTGGAATGGTGATATTGAACCTTTTTTCAAGTAAACAAGTACACAGACAAAGTCTTTTCCTCAGTTCTTTGTACTTTTCTAGAAAAAGTATAAAATAACCAAATCTCAAACACTGACAACCCACTTGGCTCAACAGGGTAGCAGTGCCTTAATGGAACAAGCCACTGGAGTGCCCTGTCTTCAGACTCTGCGAGTTGAGTGTAGAAAAGCTTTTCATCTGAGCTGTACAGGCTAGTTCTCAATACTGAATGAACAGTGATGTGAGGAGAGAAGAATTTCTGCTATGGGAAAATGACATCTAGCCAGAGAATGTCAAGAGCTTGGAAGCCACTTCTTAGGAAACAGGCAGCAAGACACGGTAGATGCCAAAGTAAGCTTGTCAAATGCATGCTAAGAAAGTGAAAAACAAAAACACAGTTGACAGAAAATGGTCATGTTGATATCCCATGCCTGTGAGCACAAAGTGGCTGATGGTTGGCCAGAACAGACCCATCAGCCAAATGAAGATTTCCACTTTATAAACACTGAGAATGAGTGAATATCTGCATAGGTACATCTAGAGAAAGCATACTTCAAGCCTCTGACTGCCTCCCCTCCTGATAATGTGACCATGTCCTCAACATCAAACTGTTTCAAAATTATGAAAATGTGTTCACCAAGTGCACCCCTTTTCAAAACACAGAAACCTTTCTGAACAGGACAGGGACAAATGGTACAGACAAGATGGCACAGTAATGCCTGTAAAACACAAGCAAGATAGGAGGAGAAAATACTGTTCTCTGTAAGGTCTTCAGGCACAAATTATCAGACTCTGGAGTCTGGATTGCTGCAATATACTCTGTAGTAAATCCAAACACTGCATACTGCCTCCTTTGATTTGGTATTCTTCACTTTGCATTTTGTTGTCTCCATGAGCTTATCAGCTGGAAACAGACACACTCGATAGTTTCCGAGACCTCAGATTCCGTTGTTCTGTCACAACACTTACTAATTATAAATGCTTTGCCAAATCTCTGATGTTTTCATTGGCTGAAAGCACATGCTTAATAGGCTGATAAAGAACAAGTGCTGTCAGAGAATGGCATGTGATTGGTTACATGGGTCATCTGAAACTAGGCCCTCAGGAGGTGCCTGCCTAAACAAACGGCATAAATTTTCTGGGTAAGAAGGTGAATGAATTCTACTCCTAGAAGAGAATTTTGTATGTTTAACTACTCCCAGTGCTACTAAGGCTTCTCTTTCCACGGTGAAAGTTGAATATCCGATGCATGTTAGCATCCCAAGAATGTTGTGACCTGTCTTCAGCAATTAGAAGACAAGAAATCAAGCAATCTGAGTGAGCTGGACTCACAGATGAGTTTGGTTTTAGCATAAATACCTGCTTCTCCCTTTTCGAGGAACAATGGACAGATAGGAGGATACTTCCAACACTAATTAGCATATTCTGGCTGCTGTAACTAAATAAGACATTTTCCTTTTTCTCCTAATGTTCTACTTCCTATCTTGTTTGAGCTCAAGTCCAGAGTTCTTCTCCTTTTACTGCATTACTGCTCCACACCATCATCAATTTATACCCACAAACCTATAAGAAAACAAAGAGAAATTAAAGTCTGCATCTTCTCCTTCATTCCATCCTACTCCCTCCCACTCGATCACTTTGAGCGCTGGGTCACGGGTAGGTGCGGTATGAGTAGTGTCCCATCTAAGCAGGCAGAACAGAGCCAGGATGGGGAAGGGGCAAAAGACAAGCAGATCTGTACCAATGTGACAGGGCTCAACCGCTCCAATTGCTTTTTAGTTTTAGGATTAAATCCTTTCTGGGAAACCACGTCAAAGTACGGTAGATAAACAAAGGGTAGGGGTGAGAAAGCAGAAGACCAAATGGCTCAAGTAAGAACATGATCAGCAATAAAGCTTCAGAAAGCAACTCATGGATGCCAGCAGAATCAAAGGGTTGTTTTCCAAACTGTAACAGATGTTCTTCTGGCTTCAGACTTTAGTTGGTTTCCTTTGCTTTGCTCTTTCATTTTCCAAAAAAGCCTTGTGCTGGTGAAAAGGGAAAGATACCGAGCAAATGTTAGTTTATCTGGCTCCTGGATATCTCAGATATCTGATATCTAACCTCTCTCAACAGCTAAAAATGCCCTTCTCTCATCTTCTGGAGGTTACACTGATGACATCTTTAATTCAATTTATCAATTGAGTGGGTATTCATTCAGTTATCTGACAGCAGGCATTTGGAGGAAAACTTCCAGAAAGAAACAAATTCCTTGATATCGAGTAGTCTGGTTTCTCACAAAAAAAAAAAAATCATTTATTAAACATTTTTCCGTGAAGTCTTTGCTTCTACTGCACCAAATTCAGGAATTTAACACTGTGGAGATGGAGTGGAGCAAAAACAAAGCAAAAAGCCACACACCCTGTCCTGTCACCCAAACTTGTCAGAGGCTTTGAGGAAATGTGTGTGGAAACAGCAAGGGACTACAGGAGAAGCAAAGGCATGTATGTGCCTAATGTCCTGGAAATGAATAAACCCTAGAGCTGGCTTTCTAGATAAATTCAGTTCCTGACTTTTGCTGTTATTGATATGTCCCTTACACCTCTGCAGTTATTTATCATTCATTTGACTTGCAATCTCACTCATATTCTTCTGCTAGCATTGTCTTCTTAGAAATGTATTCAGTGGTTTATTTAGTTCTGCCAAGGGAGAGAAGGGGAACAGAAGCTGCCACCACCTGGAGGCCAAGTAATTAATCTCTCCAAAGTATTAGTAAGATTACAGCACTGGGTTTTACAGACATCTTTGTAGGGCTTTCTTTATGTTAGATGGACCATTATGAACCTCATGTGTTTACAATATTTAGGTTTAATTCCATAACCTGTGTCAAGTGGACAGTTTGGTATCATCACATCAGCATGTGGTGTCATATAAAGGTGAAATTAACTTCTGAAGGCTGCAAGGCAGGGGAAACAAAACCATTTAGTAGCATCAGCCCAAGTTAGCATCAGGACAACCCATCCAGGCTCAAAAGCAGCTAATATAAAAGGTCTCTATCTAGTTCACTGGGAATCTAAACATCACATTAAAAATGAATACATATATAGAATCACAGAATCACCAAGTTGGAAGAGACCCACTGGATCATCGAGTCCAACCATTCTTATCAAACACTAAACTACGTTACATGTATTATTATATGTTTTAATACATTTGCACAAGTGGCTTAATAAAAAAGCAACTTTGAACTGAAATATCTTGAACTGGCACACCTATTTCAGTGGTGGGCAAGCTGCAGCACAATCTGCAGACAGGCTTTTCACCACCTGTTGGCTCCTGTGTTTCGAGTCATTAGCTGCTGTAGGTGCAGAGAGTGGGTAAGCAGAGTAACAGTTTGTAGGAGTTGAGCCAGCTCTGAGTTCAAACTCGGGTAAAAACTCATATTTCTGTTTATCATAAACTTTGATGAAATCCCTGAAGTTAAGTTTCACTTTCCATTCTCCTGGAGTAGCTGTTGTGCCCATCACCAAAGGACAAGCTCAGTTTCTATTCCTCCGCAATAGTCTCTGCAGTTGTGTGTTTCCTCCACTTGGATGAGGAATGTTTCCAAACTGAAGGATTCTTAAACATCACCACAAACCTTCCTAGGTGCCTCAAGAAAAGCAAGGATATCAACCATCTATTCTTGTTTGCAATGAATCAGCAGATGCAAGGCCATTCCTTCACAGCAATTGTTTGGTGCAGTCGGTCAATTTTAAACATTTTTATACACATTCTGCACTTTGCTGAAACAGCCCGAAACATATATTTTGTGCCGGGAGCCAGCAAGCTTCCATGACATAAGCCCTAGGTCCAAAGGTCACTGGCAGGGAATGCATAAAACAGACTTCCCCCAATGTGCTATTTCAAAATATATAAGTTCTGGTATTTTAGTTCTGGACACACTTATTTAAGCTAATTCTATGTCTGGCGTTTCATTTGTTCTCACTGATGGACCAAGCATGACAAAAAATACTCCTACTAACAATTCCACACAAGACACTTCCATTCCTTCCTACCCATCCCCAGTATATTTTTTGGTTTTGTGCTTTTAGATTGATCTAATTTAATCAAAACTGGTTGCAACACATACAACCCCAAAAAAGTTGCATCAATATATACAAGGACATGGAAACTCGCAAGGTAAAGGCAGGAGAAAATGACTTCTTAAACTATTTTGTGCAAGGAAAAAACTATCAAAAGAACACACTCCTGAGTTTAATTTAAATTTAAACTTCTGCATGACTAATTTGACATTAAAACCCCATCTTTGGAACACAAGTAGTGAAATAGTCACCAGTTGGATGAGCTTGCAGGCATGGTTTGTTTCACTGATGGACAAAAAAGGACAATTAAATACTTTTTCTGTTCAAAGAATGGTTTGGGGCTTCTTAACTAGTTTATTTTGGCAGAACAAGGAGTCTGTAGCGGGTATTACTGTCTTGATGCTTTGAAGAACACTTTTCATATTCCCACAGAAAATCATTTGAGGGACAACAAACCCTTTGTTGTTTTTGGTTTTTTTTTTTTAATGTAACAAATGGCTATGTCCTAAACCAATAAGAGAGCTTAAAACTAGTGCTTCTAATGTGACCACTGAGACATTTCAGACTTAATCACATCTGAAGCAACTTTAACCACCCATTTCTCTCCAGTTTCACTCAAACAGTAATTGCCTGTGTAGCCGCACTGCAACACTGTAGAATTAACCACATCCTAGTGGAGCTGGAAAGAAAAAAAGGGAAACAAATCAGACTCCAGAGTATCTGTCCAAGCAGGATAGGCTCATTGAATAGTCCAGCAGGTCGCCCTTCTGCCGAGAGATTGGAACCATTCCACTGAAGTCAGCATTGTTCAGTACCAAATGCCTAAAGCAGGTAATGCTCTAGTTCTTCACTTGGCTTTCTACTTTAGCTCTTATTGACTTAAATGAGGTCAGAGATAGAAAGATAACATTCCTGAGTCTGTACGTAGTTCGTGTGCATACATGTAGTTATGATCATCCTTATTAATCATCTTCTTAAAAAAACCCAATATTTTTACTTTAAGAAGCTGTACAGATTTTACTGCAAGCTGTAAACTTATGCACTAAATGATAAACTACCCCAAGGCAAAAAAAAAAAAAAAAGTTATTATTAAAGTTATTAAAGTTAGTGCAGTAATACAAACACAAATAAATAGCCTCTATTAACAAAAATGTTGATATTAATATCCCAACATAAATCTTACACCCAGCTCTAACATTAGAGGCCAGCAATCATACCATGGAAGCTGGAATACTGCTCCGCAGTTTCAGCGTGGCTGGACCACTCCAAACATGCTCCTCTGTGACACACAACAAATCCTCAGTGAATGACAGAGATAGCAAAATACATTTTACACACTTAGGTCCTGCGAATAAAACAGATGTAAAATATTTTTTACACCCTTTGGTCCTGTAATCAACAAGGTTACACTGTTAGCCACAGAGCTAGGAACCTTGCATGAAAGTTGCTTAATATATTTTGAATGAAATACTATCTTATTAAAAAAAAATCAAAATATCCATTTCTCCATTTTCATTTTCTCCATTAAAAAAACCTTGAAATCAGAGATTTTATTCATTTGTTCCCCAAAATTTGTTTGTTTATATGTAACCAAACCATAAATCATGGTTTAAACTTACCTAAAGCCCTCTTTAGGCACAGCACTTTTCCTTGTGTGTAACACATTGCACGACATGAACTGAACAGTCTGCACAGGAAAGAAGAGACATAAATGATCATAAAGGTATGAAGACTTCTCAGTTGCTCTGCCCATGAGGCTCTGCAGAACTGTAGGTGGACTCATTAGGGATGATAGTTTTGTGTCAACATTAACATTTTTCTGGACTTTTCAGACTACAGAAGAAATTGGAAACTGCTGTTCAAACAACCCTCACTGGCAGTTGAGGCAATATTGCAGATGATACTCATCCAAACTGGCTGAAAAATCAATCTGGGTTTGTTCTATTACTTGTCTCAAAATATTTACTCATCATAACACACTATTCTAAGGAATACCATTACATGGAAAAGTTGCCTCACATACTAGAAAAGAATCCTTCTCTAGAAGACAATGTATTTTAACATCAGATATTGCATATAATCTCTTTTATCACAGAAAATACAAAGCAGTCGCTAGTAAAAGTTTTGGTTTGGGTTCAGTTCTTGAGTCATCCACAGCCTTTACCTACAATTTTGAGCAATCAGCCTGTGACATGCTTCCCTCATCAACTGTTATCACTACTCTACACTCAAGTTGCGTACCCTGCACAAGCCATCACTGCAGACTCAACTCTTTGTAATGGGGTTTGACCCAGTTCATGTCTGTGCAGCACCTTGTACAAGGCAGTTTCAGATTCAGTGTGATGAGGTACAGCTGAGCAATGGAGAATGAGAAATTCTTGAATCAGCTTCTGGTCATCCCGCTCACAATCAGTAAGGAATTAAGAAAGACTGCAGCGTTGTGTTTCATGGCTTGAGCTACATTAATAAGGTTTGTCACGGGACAGAAATTCCAACCGCCAGAATGAATGGTTCATTATCAACCAGGGAGCTAAGGAAATCCTGCCACCAGACCCAGATACATCCTAACACCAGGTAACTTCTGTGTTTGTTTTCTTCAAAATACTGAAAAACCAACAGGCTACTTTCCCTCAGATGCATTCACTTCATTCACTCAGGATAACATTTAAATTAAATTTAAATTCTAAGGAATACATAATGTGAGTCTGGGTTAAATCTCATTGCTAATAGGGCCTTACAGGACCTGGACTTGCTGGCTACTTCTGGTTCTTCATTTTGGAATATCTCAAAAAGCTTTAAAAGGCATTGTCTATTTCTTTCTGCACATCGACGTTCTGTTCCCATTCCAGTTGTTCAGTTGCTTCCTGAGAAACCTTTCTCTAAAAGACAAGGCTCCACACAAAAGAAGTATGTAGAAACCAAGCTTTCCATGGTCTTTGACAGATACTTTGTGCAACAGAATGATCAGGTGTTCAGAGTTATTCTGATGAACAGATAGAGAATATCTGGAGGGAAGTTTGTCACAGCCTCGATTCAGAAACACCAAAAGGGAACGTCTGAAAGCTACTCACCTACACCAACCCTTCTACATTATTTCAAAATACATTTCCCATCAGTTGCACCTAAGACACCTGACAGCCACTGAAGCAGATGAAGTGTTCACGTGTTCCTTTCCAGTGACTCTGCTTTTATATTGTAGTATCTTACTTTGCAATTATTATTTTTTTTTTTCAAGATAATTGTGCAACCTGAGACTTTTGCAGAGACAGCCAGGACATCACTGTGCTGGCTGTACAATGTGGATCGTGTCTGCCCCATCCCTGGAGGTGTCCAGGGCCAGGTTGGATGGGGATTGGGGTGGGAGGTGTCCCTGCCCATGGCAGGGGGACTGGAATCAGACAATCTTTAAGGTCCCTTCCAACCCAAACCATTCTATGATTCTATCATACTGCTATGGCTGAATCTAAGGCAATCTTCACAGTATCCTGCTATTCTTATACTTTTCTTTTTCTTTCTTAATTTCCATGCTTATTTTAGCCTAAATACAAACAGACCTTAAAACAGTTTCAACATTCTAAGACTGACTCATGTATTCAGTTTGACTGCTTAGAGGATAAAGAATTTTCTTACTACTATCAGCATGAAGCAGGAAAGACAGAAAAGAATCTAAAAATACTGATTCCTCCCCCTTCTTTTTTTAAATCAAAAAGAACCAGGATTCTTCTCAAACATCAAAACTCTTACTGTGAACTGATTATACTGGACAATAGTGAATCATTGCAAATTATAACCAAAACTTAAATCAAACAATTCTAGAAACTAGGAAGATTTTTTTATTTCTTAATATCTGGAAGTTGTTCAGGCGATGCAGAGTTATGGTGCAAACGAAAAAAAAAAACCAAAAGGTTTATTTGCAGTGACCTTCAGAGATACAGGTACTTACCAGCATCTACATTGTCTGGTGCAAGCATTAAGGCTGTAACGATAATGTTAATTCTTTTATGACAAGGAAGTAAAAAGATTAATGTCTAGCATTGAAGTCAAAGCGCTTTACAAACATGAACTAAGTTTCACAAGTGTGCCAATTAATTACTTGATGTAAATATATTTCAAAAGGGGGAACCAAGGAACAGAAAAGCTGATGACCTGTCCAAAGTCCTATTGGGCTATAGCAAAGGTCAAGTCTGCTGTCTGAGTGCACGCTGAGCACTCAATGTGAACTAATCTAAATGCAGCTGTAGAAGTCAGGTCTGATTTCCCATAACAGGTCTGATTTTCTTTTCAGATTCAAAGTAAAAAGAGGAAGCTTCGCTCCAAGTCTGTGGTTCAGAGAGACCTGTGGTTTTAAAGAATTTGACAAGTTTCCTCCCCTCCAGAACATCTACTATGAAAATCTGTTCAGAAACTCGCAAAGCAGCGTATAAGACCTAAGTTAACCAAAATTTAGCCAAACCAAGCAAGACTATTTCCCTCCAAAGCATGGCAGCTACGTAAGAACTACAAATTATCTAGCAGACAGTGGTTGCAAACAACACTTTCGCAGGAAAGCCTTAAAGCTGATAAACTGTGATAAGTGAATTCAAGTGAACTGCATGATGGAGAAGCAGCAAAGCAAAGCCACTCATATCTTGTTCCCAAGAACTCTGGAATCAAGTTACACCCTTTTCACATCAGCAGATGGGTTTGCATAGGATATTAATATGCACGAGGTATAGAAAGAGAACGACCTGAATGCAGCTGTGGTCATCAACACCTGAATCTGATATTCTTACTATGAAACACGTGTCATCTGTATCATTTAAATAACTGATATGCTAAATACAGGTCAAGATTATGTCTAAATTGCTATATACTGATGTTTCTTGACTCTTGGACCGTCCCGTCAAATTAGATATTATTTTCTTTCTTTGTATGACTTGTAAGTCTTCTCTCTAAAAGCTTCAAAACTTTAAAACCTGAAACAAGACCTAGTTACAATAAAAGTTAACAAAGGTTTCCAAGTTTCTTTGAGAGAAGGCAAATAGAACAGCAAAGTCTGTTACCAGTCAGATAAACAAAAGGGACTTCAGTTTGAGCTTAAGGTATGACCTACTATGAAAAATGCATGCCCACATATACTGGAGAAAATGGCTCTGTTTTGAGAAATGTTGGCAGTCCTAAACATTGAAAAGGTTAAAAGCACACAAGCAACATTATATGTCTGTCTTGTTAAAGATTCTGGAAACCACTCCATTATTTTAAGACATTCAAGCTTTTCTTTTTAAATGTAACTTTTTCAAATCTCATCTGCTAGAAACATATGTAAAAACCTCCTGAGATGGTTATACAGAAAATAAGAACCCAAAACGCTGACAAAATTTTATATCGGTTTTCTCCATTTCACCAAAATTATACTTTGAGTAGCTGAGATTTTTGGTATAAATTCTTGATATCATTCTGAAACATCTGAATGGCTCTTAACATGTATCACTAGCAACAATGAGTCAGTGGGCACAGAGCACTCGAAGAACCGTTTAGGCCTTAAGGAAAGTATCTCTACCCTGATGTCTTTAGGGTGGCTGCAGAAAGGAGATGGCCAGAGCTAAGAGAAGACAGGAACAGAAGAACTACACAGTGTGAGCTTCAGAAACTTGCTCCTTTCCATCCTTATTTTGTATGCGCTGAGCATGACGTGCTCATTTCTCAGGTTATTGTCTCTCCCATCAAAGGCTTCCCATTTTCCCTCTTGGGACCTTTTTGAGAAACAGTAATAATGGATAGAAAATGGCAGAGGTCATTCTACACTTTGCTATTTTTCAATTTCCACACAGCCTCTACAAAAAGAGGCAAATCAGCTGTTCTGCCTTTAGCCAACTCTCAATACTAAGGTGGTGCAATCCTTACCAATAGTAACTATCTCCAGTGCCTTTGTTTGAATCAGCAGGGAAGGGATACGTTCACTAACAAGAAGCAAGTAAACCTCACATTCAAAGATAACCCCTCCTTAACACACATATTTCATTTAAGTTCTGAACATCAGACAGAAATCACAAGATGTGCATGGGAAGTATTCCCAAATCACATACTATCACGTAGATTAACAGATGCATCAAACAGGATAACAAATACTGGAAGGTACAAGGTTAGATGATTACCAGCCAGCTAGATTTTTGATGGTGCTTTGCTTTCAGTTATTTTTATTTAATTTGTTCCATCTGCACACAGATAAAAATAAACTAAATTTAAAATTCAATTACTATCTTCCTTGAAAATCCTCCCCTGAATAGGACATTAAAGTTTAAAATAAACTACGCAGAAGAGCTTTGATGCTTTGTAAACTCTTCCAAGGACAAGACAGATCAAGCTGCAGACAGCTTCAGCAGTGATGAGATGCAGCAGGACCTATTAGACCACTCAGTCACTGCAGACCTGTACAGTAACCCAAAACTTTTCAAAGTTGAGTAGACAATGTTGATTACAGAAGTGTTTTAGGAGAAAAACTCCAGTTTTTCAAAATAATTTATATCATGAAGTCCTTCAAGGCTCTCCACCACTGTTCTCTGTAAACACCTGGGCAGGTTAGAGAAGGAATTGATTCTTTATCTGATCCTAAGCCTCCCCGCAGGGCTAGAAAGCCAGCTGTCTCACCAAATCTGTAACATTCAGGTGGTAGACCAGCATAATTTTGAAACTACTTTGCAGCTTTTTAATTGATATTATTCTTCATTTTCATTTGCAGCCTCCCCATACCAGACGTGCTACAACAACCGCTTGTGCAATTTCTCCTGTCCCACAACAGATGCAGAACTAAGCAAATTAACTTGCTCCACTGAGCAGCACACCCGAACAAGAGAGTCACCTGCAGTTGTGATACTGCACACTCAGGCTCCAAAAAAAGAGGAAAAATCTTAAATATAAACAGTAACAAAGGAAAAATGGCAAACTATTTTATATGGTGAATCAACAGTGAGTCACTACAGTCTTAGACTCTGACTAACAGACCAAAGAAGCAATACTGCAAAGAAAAAAGAATTCCTCTACTTAGTTCGACAAATAAAAGATCTGCTAAAAAATAATCATGTGAAACAGAGATGCTTCTCTCCAAATGAGGATTTATATGTCTTCCCACCTCCAATTTCTGGAGAATCATTAGGGTGTTCATCACTTCTAGCCACCCAAAATTGAATTTCCACCTTCAGAATATTATCTCAAAGCAAAACTATGCAAACTCAATCCATTTACTAGGGCCTGGAACTGATTTTGTAAAGCCATTTTCAGGTATTGGAGAAAACCTCACCACCTCTTGCAGACGAGTATTTTATTAGCTTCTTGTCATATTTTCTCCCTTTTGAGACTTTCTCTGTGGTTTAAACAAGCTGAGAAAGGCCTTAAGTCTTCCTCAAAATTAAATCAGAGAATGGAGTGTGTTAACAGAAAATGAAAAAACAGCTTTCTGAATGGCAGGGTTTAAAATCATAACAGAAAGTCCCTATTATGGTTTATGTGAAAAAGCTTTTAAATATCAGAGGATCAAGATTTTCCTCTTCTCAAATTAGCAGCCTACGTTTCTTTAAAGCCTTAATTAAAAAATAAAAATAAAAATGAAGCTTCCTTTCCACATCCTAAAAATATGACATAAAACCAGAGAGGACAAAGGATGCTTCTTAAAAGAAATTAGAAGACGATTAGCCCAGAGGCTAACAGAGAGTTGTCTATTATTTCCTCTTTGACCATTCCGAAGAGACTTTCCTTCCACCTTCTGATTGTAAGGCATTTTAGGAAGGACAGCCAAAGAAACTGAGGCACAGAATGCCAGCCACCAATAAACCTCCATGAACATATTCAAAACACTCAAAAAGCAAGCCAGAACTCCATAATTCACCAGTCACACCCACTACTTAAACAGCTTGTCCTAAGCACGTTATCTGCCTGCTGAGGAATCCAACTCCAAAGCTGATTGTTTGGTGCGAGTTACTGAGTAGTTTCCTGGGGATGTTGTTACTCATCTTACCCTGATGTGCGCCAAAAATAGTGGAGTTCCTCTTGCAATATCAAGTGTATAAAATCTGTTTGCAATAAAAAAGTAATACACAGTCGCATCCCTCCTACATCTAAGACAAGATGCAGAACAGAATCAAAGGAGCGCTATCAGGATATGTGGCCTTGCCAACTCTTGTGATTTAGAGTCTTTTGGTTACGGAAAAGTTCTTGGAATCCTAATATTGGAACAGTATTACCTGAGAACATCTCTTGTTGAATAAGACTATTTCTAGCCTTTCTGACAGGACAGAACAGCAAGGATCTGGAAACCTACTACAAAAACCTGAAATCTTCACACAAAAGAGCACAGCCACAAAGCACACTACAACCTCTGAGTGAACAAATGCTGCTGTGAGGTCTCTCGTCACTGATCAGGCACTGTAGAAGCATCCTTGACTTCTCTTCCCTCCACGTCCCTCAGCCTGAACTAGGCCTTCACGAGAAGCAAAATGCTGTCTTTGGTGGTACGGCATCTGTCGCTTGCAAAATTTGACAGCAGTATCTGTCTTCTGAGATGACTTCAGCTTCTTTCTGTCCCTCCTCAGTGATATGTAATTTCAAAGGCTTTATCTACTAGCCTTAACAGTATATCAAACAACGTTATAGTATTAATTAGCAGTCTATCAGGGCGTATTAGAGAAGTAAAGCACATAGAATAAGCATGAGTTTAATTACTTCAGTGACCAGTCTAATTGTTATTGCATCGTCTGCTGGCTCCTTCACTGCTTTTGTTTAAGAGAGGACAGATGCAAGCTATTTCCTCTTCAGGCCCGAGGTTGGACAGAGTTTTCTCCACTTACTCAGGGCAGAAGTGCTCTGAATAAAGAACATATTGAAATTAAAACCAGGTTCACTTAGGAAGAGACACTACTTTTGTCCTTTCTAGACCATGCCTCCCTTTGCTGACTTGGAACTGTTTTCTCTAAGACATGATGGTGGTTCTACCTCATTCCTCCTCCAGAAACTCCTTTTCCTTTTTCTGGTAGCTCTAGTTGTTGAGGAAGAGCAAGCTCTGACTCACTCTGTAGTGGTGAAACATTCTGACAAGCTGCCTCTTTGGCTCTTTTGTCCATCAACATGCAATTTCAAACAGCAGCTGGAAATAAAGAGCGAGTTAGCGTAACTGCATAACCAACTTTTCCCTAACTCCCGGTTTGGTAACTACCATCAGATCAATATCTCACTTCCCAGCCCACTAGTAAAAGAGTAAAGTCAATATATTTGAAATACCACTGCAACAATGACAGCTTTCTAAAAAGAGTTTGTGGGGATGCTGACGCTTGTACATACACTGAGGTAGCTCAGATTCCAGTTAACGTCCTAGTTTTGTGCAGACTTCTGTTTTATTTTTTGAGACTTCTATATGAAGTTGAAGCAACTCAGTGATGTTTACAGCCCATTTAAATAACTGACAAGAGCAACGTTGTTGAAGTAAAGAGCTAAATGGTTCCCAGGAATAAGTGACCCACATCAGAGAGCAGTAGAGGTAGGAAGCCTCAGAAAACACCCTTCTATTAAGGACAGTACTAAAAAAAAACCACACCAAAACCTCTCCAAATATTGTTACAATTGTTCCAAGAAGTTTTCTGGCAAGAGGCTAGAAGGAGCTATCACTCTTTGCTCTTGTGCCAACTACATTAACTCCTGCACCCAGCTTAGCTCAGGCAATTCAGTCACTCTAGCTGTTCAGAGACTTATTTAATCTATGAAAGTTTTAATTGTATCTTGTAGTTTCAGCCATTTTTCTAAGCTTCACAACATCCCAAATATGCTTCTAACAGTCCAAAAATGCGGACATGTTTACACAAAGATGTCTTCATCCAACTAACTTAAAAGTCAAATTTAATTTCTTCAGTAAAACAACACCTTGTTTTCCCATGCTGTGTCACAAAGTTCATTGGATACTAAAGCAGAGAAAAGTTATGTGTAACTAGGAAACAGAGCCAAGTATTCATTTGTCCTCATCGGTCATCCAAACAGGCCAAAAGATACCAAACTGTGGTCTAAGTGAAATATAAACCTTTATTTGGGAGCAAGGCAGAGAGGATAGAATAAGATCAGGATTTTCCATTCAATGAGCACAACATTCCCCAACTTTGTAGAATTAGTCTCTTGAGGACAGACAAAATCTTTCAACTTACATCAAAAGATCTCCTAACCTAAGCCTGAATAATGAGGCACTTGATAATCTAAAAATCTAACTTTTAAAAATTTAGAGAACTGGAATCCAAAAGCAGTAATTATTTACAGATCCAGACGCATTTGCAGATCAGCTGTTGGTAGAATCCTTGAGCTAAAAATGGACACACAGTTGAACACCATCCAACCAGACTGACTGACTGAGTTACTCCATATCAGCTCAACTGTCTGAAACCTTTTGTTTAATTTTGACAGTGGAGAGCTGCAACCCCCAGGTGCTGCAACTTTCACCACCTCTCCTATAAAAGGTATCAGCTTAAAACCCACCAGGCTTTCAGGGAATACACTCACATAAACAATGAGCCTGAACTCCCAGTTGTATGCACCGAACATCCCAAAAGATCACCAGAAAGTGCCAAGATTGCTTTTGTCTTCACACAAGCTCTAATGTGACAGCATAAAAATGCAGTCAGGGATGCAATTTCTTGCCTCCAACCAAGTGTACACAACCATGCAATCCCAGCAAACCCTTGCCTTGAAACAGAAACAAAGCGAACAGTTTAGATGCCAAAAAACAAAGACAGCAATCTCCAAATGCTTCATCTTATTCAGACAAGTTACTTAAATTACATCAATATTGACAAAGTTTCATGTTCTTATTTATGTAACTGTGATAGAATTATCTTCATTAATAGAGATGTGGATTTACCCATTAAAGGACTGTTCAAGTGGCTGCATTTATATATTCATGCAGATTAAGAGAAGAGTGGACTAACACAGCATTGCATCTTTGACAAGTTCACTTTCATCCCAGCCTGAATGAGGAGTGGGTTTAAGGTTGTGCTTTCTCATTCCATTTCTGACCATCAGTAACACATGGCAAGATGCCGAACCTGACTTGCTCTCCAAATCCAGAAGTATCTTCTACAGAAGCAGAGGAAGAGAGGTAAGACAAAAGGCTGCAAAGGTTCTGAGGCATCAGAAGGGTAAAAGGAACCACAAAACAGTTTCAAACAGAGGGGAACTTGCTGGCCACGAATTGTAAAATTGCCATCCTTACAGTATTACTGGCACACTGTAGAAATTCCAACTGCCAGGAGCAGATTTAAGATCATTTTCCCCAATACACCATGTCTTACAGTGTAAGTCACAGCATTATCTCCTACCTTTGATAACTGGCTTGCTTACTTCATGGTGCAATGTGATTTAATTTCTTCCCAAGAAAGCTTCTGGAGCAATGCCTAGTTTAATAAATAACATTTCACAAGGAATGTATATTGACTGTAATTAATTCCTATAGATGGAGAGGCTAATTAACAAGAATCCAACTAATAACTCGGTTGGATTTAATCCATACACAGAACTGGCAACATGCACCAGAGAGGCAGAGGGTGCAAGGATATATTTGGGGAAGAAATCACACATGACAGGCACTTTCAAAGTGGTTCACAGACATTTTAAATGTTGCCCAGCCACTCTTAACCCTTGGTCTCATCTACTTTCTATCACTTCTACAGGCTTCTTTTCTGCTCGCTCTCTCAAGCTATGTCTTTCCTGCATACACAATGCAAAAATACCTTGGCTGTTTCAGTTTTCGTCTTAATGATTAACATGCCTGACACTCACCAAAGCACACCATCCTTCTTGACAAAAGTAAGCTGCTGCAAATTTCACATTTCACTGTTACTGGATGTCCTTGTGCAGCAAGCCAGCAAGAGAACATGAAAAGGAAGAAAGTTTTCATAGTAACACCATTTTTATTGCCGAGTTCCATTTACAAAGAAAGGTCTATTGTTCATTCTTGTCCAGTGTACAACAGCCATGACACATGATTAATGCCAGCAAATACAGACTCAGCTATAGAAATCTCAATATCAGAAACATACACCAATATTTTCTCATTTCACTCCCTTCCCAGACACTTATTTACATTTTTCTTTAATTTAACATAAGATATTGTCACATATACCCTAAATGTCTAACATAAAACTTACATTAAATAATTAATACTTATTGCCTGCAGAAATACATTTCAGGATTCAATGCACCTTGTCTTTGGGCTTTTCCCCATCTAAATATAAGTGCATATTTAGGACTTTTTTCCCAAATGAAAGACATTTCAGACTTTATTCAAATATATTTCATAGGAGGAGATTCACGGTCATTAAATGCCTTATGTAGTGTTTAAATTGCAAGTACATTCAATATTCTAGAAAAATACATTTCCCTCTCTTTGCACTTAAAACAATCAAACTTGCAGAACAGTCTAAATCGGAGTAACAACTTTGCAACAAAAATGTCAATACACCTATTCACAAGTGGAGGTGCTTGAAATTATCCCTAAAGATTAAAATGCTTCGAGCAGGTCCCCTAGACTTGTAACACAATGCTCTACTCTGTGCTATGCACGGCAAAACAAAGCTCCTAAAAATTCTAATTAGTCTGCACATTTGCACGCTTGAACCTATTCTCAATCCTTTTCAAAATTATCTTAAAGTTCATTCTAAATATTTCTGCCACAGCTAGTCCTTAAATACTCCCAAACACAAAACCTCACACCTTCTGATCTCCTCAGATACCCAAGCAATCAGCTTGCAATTACTGTGTCTTAAATTTACTTCAGTGTGAGCACCCATAACCAAAAGTAATGGAGACAAAGATGAAAAAAATCTCATGTATTTTAAGATCAGAATCTTGAAAGAATCTTGGGAATACTATATATTTTGTCAAGCACAAGTATTCTTAGTCACTACCTCCTTCTTAAGCCCTTTTTAGCTATTCTTTTAAATAAATGCACTCCACACGTTTATTTATTCTAACAAGACACTTACAATGACTCACGTTTTTCTTTTCATATGAAGAACCAATGAATTTAAGTTAGCAAAAAACCAAACCAAATACCACCACAGTGCACGTTTATTAGACAATCAAAATTTAGCTGTACATTTATAATACATTAACAAACAAAATACACATTTTATAACATATTGCAAAAGAAACTGAGTTTGAGCAATGCGCAAATCTAAAAATTTTAGGAGATCAAAATAGGGAAAATTCTGTACAAATGTAATATAAAAATAAGTTTCCATATGAAAGAACCTTCAGTTTGAAGCTCAGTCCAGAGCTGCATCTCCCACGTCTTTATTCCTGCTCAAAAAAATAACCACAAGCACTTCCCCCATCCCACCCCTTAAAAATTTCCCACCCTAGCAAGCTGCACTGGGATCACCATCTGCTTTGCAGAAGTCAACAGGAGCAAGTAAGAGTTATACGTTTCTAATTCATGCTGCAAATGCTGGTAAAGCTCAGAGCTACAGTCGGCAAGCACAGGAGAACCACTCCAAAGACTTCAGAAGTCATAGAAGTGCAGTGTCCATATTAGTGATATTCTAGTCACAGTTAGAGATATCCTAGGTCAGTGATTGTTAAACAGTGACGTACCAAAGTCCTCTTTCAGGAAGAAAGACAGCAACAGGAAGAAATTTTTCAACATATATTTAGATGTCTAACATCAGAGTGTTTGAAAATAAGCAGGAGACTAATCAAGAAGATTAATTATCCCTGAGGCAAAATGCCTAGATCTCACTGATGCCCCCACGTGATGTCTCACGGCAAACTTTTGACTCAAATATAGGACTAAAACAGGAATGTCACTCCTAGATGACAGCTGCTTGTGTGATGCTCTTTTAAAAACAACTCCCCATTTAACTTGAGCTGATTAGTGAAGACAAGATCAGAATGTTTAGCAGGGTGGGTTTTTTCTTTTGAAGAGTACTACGTGCAGGTTAGTGAAACTATTCATTAGGCTGTTCTTTAGATATTTACCTGTAGTATCTACAGTGAAGAGTCAGCTTCATCAGTCACAGCACCACGATTCAAATGTTTACTTCTATGAAATGGTTTCATACTTACACCTGCTTGCCTGAGAGCTTACCTATGTCTTCAAGCCTACAGTTTTACACTTACATTAATTGCTACTAATTGCCCTGCAATTGAATGTCCTTTTATTGGATTCCTAGATTGCTCAAAGTCATCATCCCAGGACACTTGTTTAATTAAAAAAAAAAAGAAACAAAACCCACAGTAATTTCAGCCCTAAATATTGCTAATTTTGCTATAAACAAACTATTTTAGCCATCAGCTAAATTTTTACACAAAAGAATACTTCAAATCCACAAAGGAACACTACTTATCCCCCTGTATTCTCTCTCTACTGGGCAACGGGTTCGTATGAATCACTAGATGTTGACTTAAAGCCTGAATGCTGATCTAGACTGAAGTCTTATATTCTGGATATGGAAGAAGAGTTTTTAAATGTCACATACCTGTCCTTTAGCAACTGCGAAAGAATAAATCAATTCTGGAAGGTATTTCCAATTTTTCCTCACCAACTGACTACAAGGACAATTCCAGGTGTGTTGCAAAGCAAAGAATGTTGAGGGGCTTCTTTAACAGGTGTAAGTTTTTTTAAACTCTGCTTAATTTAAGGAAGAGAAGTCAGAATTTTAGTTTATCATGAATTTGCAGTGGACAATACAATTGAGCTCAATCTTCACATTGTATACAATTCATGACTTCACACACAGACACCAGATTTTAGTATTAATATATGTGACCATATTTCTAAGGAATTTGGTTTCATTCACACAGCTTGTAAAATGAAGTGAAGGAAGCTTAACCTCTGGTTCATTTCTATCTCAACGAATTTCTCCAAAGCAATTCATTTTTGCACACAAATTTTATACTGTGAACATTACTTCTATGGTGAAGCAGATGTTAGAAGTGGGCACTAATGTTTCCTCTCTCTCTTTCTTTACAAAATAACCAAGTGTATGTTGCCATTATCCTCTTCACAAACCAAGTCTTGTTCACTGTCTACACTGGGTGACAGAAAAGCAAAGGGGACCAGCAAGAGGCAGTGAGACCTAATACTGATGGCAACACATAGTATGTTAAACAAGCAATATCTTGGTAAAATTTGATAAAACAAGACATACAGACCATAAAATAGCAAAGTACCATTCACCATGTCTTGGCTTCTTTGGCTTCTCTTCTCAGAAAGATAATAATAGACCTGCTCTATCTTAACAGAATATGGCTGAAGATAGGAACAGCTTTTGCAAGCAAACAGTGAGTATTCAGTACCTCTCCAAAATTTTGTCATTTTGTTCTGGAACATTGCTATATTTATTTTAGAGTGATTCTACCTCCTCTCTGCTGTATTACACTGAAATAACCTTTTCAATGGCCAATTGTTCAGCTACTGCTCTCACTCACAACTTAGTGCTCAGATTTGGTTAAAAAGGGTAATGATACACTGACTCAAATCAACTTCTGTTTAGAAAAAAATTACAGTTGTGGCTGATGTGCTAATGCTTTCTTGGTTGAGCTTCCTTTTTACAGTGAAAGGGGGATAAGGGAAACAGACCTTGAGTTCTTCTGATAAGGGAGAGATAGACATGATACCCTTCAAGGAACTGTAGCTGAGTAACACCATAGTTGCAGAGATAAAAGATTGCCAATGACAGATTATTTCAGCATCTCCAGAGCTTTTATATTCTGAAGTCTCATAATGCAGCAGAGTCAAATGGTGTATGCATATACCTTAATATTAGAAGCACATAAGTAAAAAATCAATAGCTTCTGTGGCAAAGCCATTCAGAGACTTAGGTTAATCTGTACCAGTTGCAATATTTATATAACACAACACTAGTACTGCTGGTGCTGTTTAGAGCTTTCCTAATTTAGTTCCATTTTTGCAGAGAACCTTTGATAGAACTGCTAACAAGATACACACCTTACCACCCCCTGACTACCCAGGCTCTGCCAGCAGCAGATTAGGTAACAGACCTAGTCTTTTGTTTTCCTAATAACAGTACCTCTCTAAGTCACTTCCTGCGATGCTCTTAGACAACTGGTCATGAGATTTCAAGCCACTCAAAGGCAATGAAAAGCACAAAGTCAGCTTTCTTCCCCTCTGTCCCACTTCTTATGCAGTATGCTGCAGGGGTGAGACAAAGCATATCCATTAAAGAGACTCCTTGTGCATGGTCCTGATCTCGTGAGAATTGAATTTGAAATTAGATAAATAAAGATCAAGGTTTTCCTGTCTAAAACTAATTCTATTTAAGGGAATTCAGCCTGCACCATGGCATTTTGTGTAATCTAGGTCAAGAGTTAAGGTTAACAACTAACATAAAATGCTTTCAAATTAAGTAAGGTATCATTTTTTATGATGATCTTCAGAATATTGCTCCAGTGCAATGCTGCAATATACCAGAAGTTAAGGCTGCCATTAGTTCAGCTAATAAAAATATATGTGGTCCCTGTGCCCCAGTTTCTGCCAAAGACTAGGTTGTTCAGGTACACTTAAGTTACCCGCAACACTGACTTCTGTGTAAACCCACCTTAAGAGTATGACCAGAAAAAAAAGGTAGCACCTTACTCCATCAGTGCCAAAGTCTCATCCCACAACCATAACAGTGCTGAGATGACCTAACTCTCAGAATTAATTTCTGGAATGGTCAGAATATTTGTTACCTCAATCTGAGACTAAGTAGAAGCCACAGAACACTAGAAATCAACAGAACTGTACACAATAAGAAAAGAAATAAAATTGCTGGTGCTTAATGGCAGACTCCTTATGTACATGTTTTACAAAGGTTAAGTTCTTACACAAAGAAAAAGATGGGAACAGTAAGCAAAGCTATACTTGTGGATTAGTCAATCTTATTTATAACATTTAAAATCACTTTAAGAATTCCATCTGACAGCCAGGAAGAGGTACAATATAAGGCTGAGATGTAGGTAAAAATTTTTCAGATTCACCTACTTGATATGACATAAATGTTACAAACAGAATGAGGAAATCACAATACCAAGTAAATAGTAAGCTTCAATCTTTGAGAGCCAGAAAGCACTCAATGCTATATGCAGACCAATAGTTACAATCTGCTCATTTGACTATTAATTTAAATCTGCACAAATTAAAATTGATGAGAAATCTTAAATTCTATTAATGTTAAATTACATATGAAATCAGTAAACGACATTCTAAACTTTAATCAACACTTTTCCAATACTTTCTGTCAATTTGGCATCAGGTTTGAGGAAGCAAAGTAAGGTAAGCATAAACTCAGAATCAATTATATGTAGCAATGCTGTTTAACTGTGATACTATCCCAGACTGGAAAAAAACTACACAGGTTTGCAAAGGAATTATCGGTTAGATACGGTGACCTTCTTCCCACATGAAGATGACAAACATAAAAAGCTCCTTAAGAGTAGAACTGCTTCTGTCTGCTTCTAGAAGTTGTCCTTCAGTAGAAAGGAAATCATCATTCCTGCAGCAATTTAACTACAGGAAGCGAAAAAGCTATAGCAACCTCTTAAAAATATCTCACATTCTTCTGTAGCTGGTTAAGCAAAGTCAAAAGTAGTCTCAAAAATCCCTTGTGTTAATTTGAATAAGCATTTGTCATTAAATTTAAGCTTTTATCTTTAATTTTTTTAATATGTATCTTGCTTTGAATCAAACCTTGACATAAATATTACACATGGAAAACACAACGTTGAAGTCTAGAGTCCTCAGACGACAACACTGAAAGTGGCCAAGCCTGCTGGTATCATGCAGACATCCAAAAGATGAACGAGATCGGGATTTAAAAACAAACAAACAAAAAAACCCCAGCAACAAAAAAGCAAACTGAAAAACATACCATGTCTCAAACGGAAACGTTATCTCTGTACCACAAGACTTTTTTTCTGGTCAATGGTATGTCTCCAGTTTCAGAGAAGTAATGATACAATATTCTGAAGCCAGGTATCCAAAAACTTCTTCACTTTGTCGTAATACTGTAGACTTTATACAATTAACTTTGTTCCTGCAGCTGGAACTCTACAACAGAGAGAAAGGAAGTGCTCTGAAATACTTTCATGTTCTTGTTTAACAGAAATTGCTGGGAAACTACTAGTCCAGATTCAAAAGTAGTTTGGTTTTGGATTTTTTCTTCTCCAGTTTAAATATTCTGAGCATGTAATGTTTACTCCTAAAGCTGCCTACATTCTCTTTCATCAATGGGTGTCTTCTTGGGGACTCTATGTCCTCTAAGGTTTCAAGAAGTATCCGCACTCTCAAAGAAAAAACAAAGTATTTGGTTGCATTTGCTTCACTGTCTATCATAGTACATAGGTTGACTTCAGTCAGAACACTCTTCCTCTACCTCTTTTACCTTGCAAACTTCAACTTCAGATTGCAAAGAGGACTGAGGAATGCAGCTGAATGTTCGAATACTGTGTGGATCAACTGGTGGCACCAGTGTAAGTGACTCTACACTCAGTGCATCTGTATTGTCATGTGTTATTAACGATATCGTGGGCTGCTGTGCAGGAATCAGGCTGGGAGAAAGGTTTGCTGTTTCTATGTCACTGTTTTTTACAGCATTCTTGCTAGACTTTGAGACAGCTGAAAGGGTTTCATCAGTCAACATCGTCTGACCAGAAAAGATCATCTGACCAGAAATGGTCATCTGAGGCTGCTCTGGAGCTGAAGCATCATCTAATAAAAGAAAACACCAAGAGACAATCAATATTCAACTTAGTATGTACATTAAGGCTAACAGCATACTATTATTTACAAATATTTAAGAATAATTGTGTGGAAAATGTAGTTCTGTGAAGCGCTATGCTTACACATTCACTTTTTAGTAATTAGAAGTAAAAAAAATATTTTGAAGTTATAACATAACATAAAATACCAGAAGGAATCTGTTCAAATTAGGAAACAGAAAATTTTACACACTCAGTAACAGAACATGCAGCAGTATCAGAAATATTTATAGAGAGAGGAAATTCAGGGGAAGAATAAGAAAGCCTCTCCATTATTTAGTATAGACCAAGTAGCCACTCCATACCAGGAAGCTCTGTAGAAACAAAAGCCAAAAAGAACCCCTGTATAAGGAGTTTTCCCAAGAGGTGGCTTGTATCTTACTAAAATTTGGAAGTCATTCTCTCATTTCATTCTCTTGATTCACCTTTAGGCGACATCTCAAGCAGAGAAGGCAGAGCTATGGAAGAACAGGAAGCAGAGTAAGGTGCTTACTGTAACTGAAAGGTGCTCCCGGTTTTTACACAGGTTTATGTTACATGATATTTTTTGTGCTCCTAAACACGGAGCATACAAGACAGGTAAACCTGGGAATAAGGATTACATACCACAGGAAACTAATATGCTACGACACCTTCCCACACAATGAAAAAGAAAACATTAACAGCTATTTCTACTGTCCTTTCCCCCCTTAAAATCCTGGCCAACTATGAAATAGGCTGCTCGTTTGGCTCAGAGGGATAGTGAACAGACAGGACAAGGCGACACCACCTTATATGAGCAAGTATGCCCAGAAAAGTCAGGGTAATTCTCTTTTCAGAGTAGAATAACAGGTGCCATTAAAGTAATAGGTATCCAGCTTCAAGACAGACCATTTTCAGAGCTCTTATAAGAAACAGCATGTGTTCAAGTGTACAGGAATCTGCAGAAAAGTCTACAAGGCAATGTAGTGAATAAAAAAACTAAACATTAGGTTTTGTTTTTAATATACAGTGACCTTAAAGATGTTTCAGTTTAAATATGATTCCAATTAATCCTGTAAAAGAATAGAAAGCATGAACATAAGGCAAAAAAAAAAAGCGAAGAAAAGCTGACAATGGAATGGGAATCAGTAAGATATCAGTGGGATAACAGTAAAATTACTCGGTTTTTGACCTTTCTGGTAAGATAACCCCAAAGAAAGGTGTATTCTCACTTCAGAAAACAAATCCATTTTACTTTTTGCTGAATCAGTGGCTAAGATTCTCACTTTACTAGAAAGAAAGTTACAGATTGTAAGTTTCCTTTTAAATAAAAGGACATCAGTAATTCTATTTGAAAAATAAGGACAGATTCAAAGTAACTGTAGATTCTTCTTAGCTGTCAAGAAGCTTTAGTGAGAATGCAGTCACTGATAACAGAGGAAGTGATGCAAGACTTGCATGGAAAATGAACTGCTAAACATGTTGAAATAAAGCCTCATTTCTCTGAATTCCAAGCTAAATACTAACATTTAAGTATGCACAAAACAGTGAGTCTCTTTATGGTGACTTTGCTTTCTGAATTTCTCTCTTTATGGTGACTTCGCTTTCTGAATTTCTAAAACTTGAAGAACAAATGTTCTTTGCCAAGATTATTTTTTATCTTAATTATAGTGTGAATATTCACCAAAATTCAGGATCCAGACACCTGAGACATTCTGGTAAGTAAAGTATTATCAATCAATGGCATTCTGTTCAAGAATGCTATATACAGCACATTTCTATTGCAGTTCTGCTACTTCACTTGACCTCATTGCTCTCTACAACTACCTAAAAGGTAAAGCAACCTTAGATCTTTTTCAGCACTTCTAGAATGCTAACAAGATTATCATTACAGCAAAAAAATCCAAATCAAATCACTCTACTTCTGCTACACCAACTTACATTAAGGATAATTATTAGTGTAAGATGACAGAAAGAACAGGAAAAGGAGAGAATGAAAGTCATCTGCAGAGAAGCGTACTAAATTGTAGAGCAATATGCTACGAAAGAATAACAAAAATACAAGTAACAGGACATTAAGTGAAAAGACGCAAAGTAAATCTATAAAGATGAAACAAAAAAAGTATTTATATCACATCAGAAGAATAAAATACCTTCATGTCATGATAGTAAAAAAAGAAATAAAATAATTAGATACAACTTAAACCAGCTTATTTAAATAAGGTGATAGTCTGAAGCATATTTCTACCTCTTTTGCATCTACTTTTCCTCCTCAGGCAATTAAACAGTCCATAAAACTATCTGCCTGAGTGCGATGATCTTAGAAATACGAGGCTTGTGCCACCACAGTCCAAGGACAGTTTTATGTTGAATACTTGTCCATTCTACCCAGGTTATAAATAGATTTCTTGCTGCCAGCCAAGTGTAATACATGCATCACCGTCCACTCAGGAGCCTGTGCTTACTAAATTCCACTACAGCCATGGCTGCCCCTGTGCAAATGAAGACATAGCTGCTTTGAAGCTGGAGGCTTGATTTCACAATTTCCATCTTAGGCAAGAGAGCCAAGAAATATGGGAGAAACTATAGATGAGGCTTTCAGAAACAGCTGATTATTGCTTTACAGTTCTCCCCCAAGAAACAGTTGAGACAAATATTTATGATGTTTTCTTCAGTTTCCTACCTCGCTGTCATTGCTGTCAGCATGAAAACCAAATATGTTCTAGTAACTGTTAAGGGCTTTTGAAAGCTTATGGAGGAACCTGCCTGAATTGATATTGCGTGAGTTTCTGTTGCAGCTGCTGCTTGAAGACCTAAACCCAGTGTCCACCGTGACTGTCAGCCTCCGACAGACTAAACACCCGCCGACGTCCTTTCCTGCCAGACCTTACTAGAGGAAAACACAGCGATATATCATACGAAGGCTTTAACAATGAAACAAGCAAGGGAAACTGGAATGAAGACAAAGGATAAATGTTAGAGTAGCAACAAGAATAAGTGACAGGACACATCCATAACTGCTGGTATCTTGAATACAATTTGACACTGCACTAAAAGCCTCGTAAGTTTGGGAAATACTTCTGAAGGCAGAAGTATTAATTCTTTACAAATAAATGAGTTCAACTGAATTTGATTTTTTGACTTACCTATCTGGAAACGTTCATATGACAGTTCAGGCTATGTCTCACAATACCAACAGCACTTACACTGAGGAGGGACTTGTAGGCATTTATTTACTCACATGCTTTAAAAATCTTAAGAGAAGCTATTTATCATGAATTCTGGTGACACAGAATTATTCTGATTTACACTGGCCATAGATTATAAAAGGTGCACTACCATGGAGGTGGCAATACTTCAGACCATTCAGTCCTATGATTCTATGATATGAACTGGTTTTTAATAAAGCCAGTGTTTTAAACGATAGCAGCAGTTCAGATGATGATGCTTGGTGCAAAGACAGTTTCTAGAAAAGAAACTTTCTAGAAACAAAAGTACTTCCTCACCTAGTTAGAAAAATACTAGCATCACAGAACAGAAGAGATTGACCCACATTCAGATTACTGATTATAGAGGGAAGAGACAGGGACAGTTTCAGTAAGACGGCAGGCACTGCTCTTACAGGTACTCTGTGACTGATAAATCATCCTCTCCTTGGAATACATACATTTACCTCACAGACTGGAATCCAATACATTCTCTGCAGCAAGGAACAGCTCTGCACTTATTTTAGACCTTTCACCATAAATATCTGGCAGAAGTGTGAAATACAGCAGAAGTGGCGTAGAAGATCAATGCCTTCTGAAGTCCTCAATATCCGTTGCTCCAATGTAAACATTTTCTTAAGTATTGAAGCCAACTGCATTTTAAAGCTTAAGACTACTTAAGAAGTGATAAAATACAGTGTAGACGACATTACACATGCATAATTCTGGAAGACTGCTAACTTACAGTAAGAGAGTTTCTTTACCTTAATCCTTGGCATATATAAAAAATAAGCATTTCAAGTGCACAGTTCCAGCAAGTGTAGCCAAGAAGAGACTGTATTCTAAGCTCAGAGGGCTGATTAAAATCGGCCTAGCAAAAGAACATTTTTATCTTACGCATAGCAACAATTCAAATGGACATGTTAATTTTAAAAAAATAGAAGTAAATACAGAGAAAAAAAAACCCAACCAGAGAGCAGAATTTGCAGAACCTGATATTGCTTTTCTGTCTTGCTAGGAATTTTGCTTTCTTTAAGGGGTGATGACATCCCCCCCCCCCCAGTTTTAAGGAACAGAGATCTCAAAAAGGGCCAAACTTAATTCCCAGGTACTCTAAGGCTTTAAAATATCTGTGCCATTAAGCACTATGACAATTATTAGACAGGATAGCAAGAAACCAAAGAGTTTACTCATGACAACACAATTAACACAACCATTGTTCTCTTAACAATGACTTGAATGTGCACAGCAATCATGATCTTATGTAAGCTCAGTTAACCTCCCTCCTCATATTAAGATATTGCATGATTGTTCAATGCAAGTAGGAATGTTAGGTAGTAAAGTATTCTTATGAAATATCCAAGGAAGATGATTTATTTTCCTGTGATACATTTTTGAAAGCTCTTTTACTGTTTGGCCACTAATGTATATTCTATCTTGTAACACTGTTTTCTTTCCAGTAACAATTACACAATGTGTATATATTTTCTCCTCATCTATCACTTTTTTATGTAAAGGTCAGTGCGTATGTTCCAAATCATATTTCCTGAAACAACTCTGTGAAGTTTACAAGTACCATCTTAAATATATAACTGAACAGTTTAAATCTATCAACAGACAGTAGCCTAGGACACCATAATCACAAGTTTACAGCAGAATAGCTGTTTTGGTTTTGCTCTTAAGGAGGCAGTTGAGCTATTTTCCTTGTAGTCCACACACATCTCCCCTTTCATCTGAAATTCCTGAGCAACCCTGGATGTTCTTCATGGCCAACAACCTGAGTGGTTGCCAGAACAAACAGGGGAGCAGGGAAGAAGGGAGCGACAAAGAACGTGCATGTGTGCTCACATGACTGTATTTAAAATGGAATGGAGAACAAGGGGAATTCACATGTGACAGATGGTGGCAGCATTCAAGTGCTACGCCAGGACAAAAAGAAGATTTTACTAACTGCTTGTTATTCATCAGCTACTTACTCTTTGAAGAAGCCAATTCACATCATGTAAGCCTACTTTTCTGCTTCATAGCAGAGTAAGGCAGTTTAGTTTCGACTGTCCTTGACAGTTTGAGGGAAAACCACATTGTTTTACATTGAAGTGGTGAATATCCATCAGTTTCCATAACTCAGCTGAGAGGTCAGTAAGACCCAATATAACATGGAGATCAGTCATGAGACTATTGCTGATTCCAGCAGAGCAGTTCTGTTCATGGAGATGCCTACAGAACAGCGATCTGGATATACCAATCTCTTCCATGGTCATGCACCTGTTTCCAGTATAGATGGCAACTATGTATAGATACTATAACAGGGAGGACATTCATGAGAATATTCATTACAAACTTGCAGTAAACTGGTAAAATCAGTTAATGCAGAAACATTGTTCCAAGGAATGAACAACAGTAATAATCTGACACTGAAGATTAGCAAAGAGTGTCAACAAATCTCCCTGGGTTGGAAAAAACCTTTCCCACACTGCCATACCCAAGGCCCCAGCTCCAGGGATTTCAGAATCCTTTCTACTCTATAGCAAGGACCTTGACACACCATCAGCCACTCAGCCATAACTACTTAAAACATTACTTATTCATGACTGGCTGCAACTACATTAGCAGTTTGGTTCAGACCAGTAGAGCAACTCTGAAGAATTAGCACACTTACTGCTTTAGCCTGATTTTAGGAACAGTTTCTGTGCATTAATGAGATTCTCTCACAAGGAAGCCAAATTGTAAGATATGCTGCAATTATGTATCAAATACACTTCAAATATTAATAGCAACAGGTGTATGAAGGAATAATTGGTCCTTCAAGCAATCGCATGCATGGCAGGGATGCTTGGTCCTAAAGGTCAGAGTAAATATGGTTCCTAGCAAATTCCCAATGCCGCATGCAGATTAGATGCGTGCGCTCAGTACCCACTGTTCATTGTCCTATTGCACTGAATCACTTGCTCAAGCACACACAGTCACCGTCTTCTGCTCTCCAAGTAGAGTTAGTAGAACAAAAATCCAGGAGTTGAGCTCAAGTCATCCCCTTGCAGCAGGTTAGTGCAAGCTGCTGACTTGGGATTGAAGTAGCTGCTACAGATGCTCCTGTTCATTTCCACTGACTTTGCTGAAGCAGAAATACACTTATAGTGGTAGGGCACGTGCTTGTATCCTCACCACCAGACTTGCTAAGGCATCTACATGAGTCCTCTTAGATCCTAAGATCAACACTGGAAGTGACATAAAATGTGGGGGCTGTTTGAAAAGGTCTTGAGAATCAAGTTACTTCTATTATTTTGTAACCAAAATGAGGTAGAGTAGGTCACTTCTAACATGAAAATACTCCAGTATGTACCCCTCAAGATTTGCTTCCTCTTTAGTCTCCAGCTGGAGGCTTTACCTCACACCTAATTTGTGCTTCAAACAAACACCACTACAAGAATCTCTACCAACACTACACAAAAAAAGGAGGAATGAAAGCATTCTAATGCAACAAGAAGTCCCAGCATAAATGTAACCACTAAATATACTGACCATCACAAACACAGGGTAGCTACATTTGTGCAAGTTATACCATCAGCCTATTTATATGGCAGCTTCTTCTGCACCAATGAAACAGTCTCCTCAAACGTGGTGGTGTCCAGCCAGAAGAGCATTATTGCAAAAGTTTTACAATATTAACATCCTAAATAACTATTTTCAAATATTTCGCACTTGGCCCATTGTTACAAATTAACATGAGTATCAGATAAACATACAAAACCAGTTCAAAAACAGTCACTTCATATGGAGATCAACTTACCCACTATGGTGAAAGGCAATACTTCAGTTAAAAAAAAAAAAACCACCCAAATCCAACGTTTTAAATTTTATATACTAGGAGACAGGGTAGACAAGCAGGACATTATTTCATCGCTACTTAAAATCACTGCTGAAAAATGCCAAGTACTTAGTAGAGTTCCAGAAAGCTTAAGAGATCATTAAAACTTAAACCACAATTAACTTCAACTGGTTTAGCTGAATGACCAAGTGATCTAGAAAACTTTAAAAGCCCTATTTTAATCCAGTAATACAGTAACTTAAGATTTACAATAACTACATCCCCTAGTACCTAGGCTGAAAATTGTGATTTAATACCTGATGGGCTCTGTGCAGCAGAAGGGGTGGATGTTGAGCTGGCAGTCACTGAATCACAGCGTCCTGTGCTGCCACTGGAAGGCGATGAGAGTGGTGATGGATTGTGCTGATTTATGCACTGGGCTACAGCAAAGCCTGCGAAACAGAACAAAGAAGTTTATGAGTTAACAATTAGCTTGAAAGAGTTAACCTACATGAACAAATTGAGAAAGTGTAAGAGTAAATATTGCATCCAAGTGGTGCTAATTTTCATGTAGTGACTAGTGACCCAGAGGATGCAACCTTCATCTTGGAAGCCTGAAAATCCGAATGCATATTACTGAAAACATGCTACAAATGCTGATCAACAGTGAATGTAGAGGTTATGGGATTGAAAACATTTTAAAACAAAGCTTGTAAAAATAGTTAAAACATGTCAAAACATATTTTTAATATATTCATTAACAGGTCACCAATCTTAACGTGATAAGGAAAATCGTTAAGTCAGAAGTGAACAAGCCAACTCTCAGATAGAAGGCCAATACAATATTTTATGGCAGAGATAACAATTTAAGAAAATTTTAGTCAATCAGATCTAATGCTGGCATTGGATTTCATCCACCTTCTAACAAGTGAAGCTTTTTCCAGCTGGAAAACTAAAAGGTCCATGCAATGCCTGACAGCACTTCCTAAGTAACTCTTCTTCCAATTCCCAATCTAATATTCCAATGTAAAGAGTATGAGGAATTATTAGACTGATATTGCTCCCAATGGCTAATATTAACAAGAAGGTTTTTTCCAACATTTCCTCCCCAGAATCTTATCATCATCATCATCCACTAACGTATTAGGAATGGCGAAAATGGTAAGAGAGATCTATTGATTGATTTTTGCTACAGAAATAAATTCTCTCAGTAGGAAAGCAACCACATCTATTAAAATATTTAGATGTTCATTTTGCAGGAAATCATTAAGATTTCCCTGAAGATACATTGAGCATATAAATCTCAGCATACAGCTAGTAATTGAACCCAAAATTTGAGTTTTCTTGGAGAAGTGATTATTTATTTATTTTCAGTAAGACCTGTGTTCACCGGACACCTACCAAATCTGCTTGTTTCTTCGGAAACGATGCAATTCTATTTAAAGAGTGCTTCAAAGTGTTGTCATCTGATGACAATATAGGTAATATATGAGACAGAGAACAGTCCAGCCAACTAAACCACCCCTAAAATACTCCAACATTCTGGCAAAGGCTATTAACCTAAAATAGACTTTAAAGTATATTCATGGTCACGACTTCATGATGATAAAATTGATCAAGTGAAGTATTTTGCTTCTGCTCTCCTCTGACGAGGCGTGCTCAGTTAATTAGGGCAGTCATCTCACTGCATCCCCATAACCCATACTTATTTTAAAGAGTATTAACAGGGATGTTCTAAAGCCTGGTCTGTTACATTCTTGTCACCTCTCACCCGTCTTGCACAAAATCTGGTTTTAAGCTTTAACAACCCTCACCCCCTCCCCGCAGACATCAAGAAGTGCATTAAAAACAGACTTTCAACTTGGGACCAGGAAATAAAGCAAAGTGAAGCACAGTTTGACTACAATAAAGTAGCTACGTGTTCTCCAGTGAAATATGTAGAACTTTATGTATGCACTACAAAGACAAACAGCTTCCTATGAAAACCACCAGGAAACCTCTTTCATTAGTGAAGGTACAAGGAGAAGGAAGAGGCATTTGATATTTATTTTATAATCAGATATAAAATAATATGTTAACTTGTTTCTGTCATACTACAGGCTATCATAAAACTTGTTTCAAAAATGCAGCATTTGAAATATGTCACATTCTGTGCCTGGTTTCCAACACATAGTATAAAAGAAAAGCCTCAAAATATTTTTTGCACATGTTTACAGTGGAAGTCTCAATTTTCTGGAATTCAAAGTAAAAACGTGATTGTTTGAACAAAGTACCGCGTGACGCCACCCTCAATATCCACCCTTCCCCGCCCCTCTCAAGTAAATGAAGTCACTTGTTATTAATACAAGCATACATCTTACAGAAGGCTGTTTCTGAAACAGTAACACTGGCATCCTTTCAACCACACCTTTTCCACGGAAGTTGTGCCAAATAAGGAAATACAAGTGTACATGGCACAATGGGAGAGTCTTCTGAAAAACTTGATGAGCAATATAAATGCATTTATGATTTGTGTTCCCCCAGACTGAGGCATGCTGAGCTCCAACTGATTCTTAAGGCAACAGAACATCTCCTTTCCAAATAGGACATTTGAATTTTGAATCACTGAATCACAGTTAAAGAGAAATGCTAAGGATTGTGAAATGATTTGCAGTGATAACACAACTGCATCTTTTTGTATAATACAACAGAGTTAAGTACCTCCAAGTTGCAAGAGAGTCAACTTTAAAATGACTCAATCCAAAAAGAAAAAAGTTCACCATCTGGGAAACACCCAAACAATTTTGCAGAGAAGTCAATCTGTTAAACAGAAAATAATAAGACAAAAGAGTGAAGAGTTCATTGATTTAGAGTCATTCCTTTAATGCCAATTCCAGACTAATGTTCTAGGAGTAGCTGTGGCCTTTTTCTGTAAAAAAGGTAAAGAAATCAGTGCACAGTATCCCAGCTATTTTTACAACCTGTTGAGAAAATAATCGTAACAGAAAGACTAGGCACTAATCACGAGGCAATATGGAGACCTGACAGGTGTGTTGCATAAACACTGATGATGTGAAGCATGACTTCAACTCAATTTGTAAAAGGTAGCAAAGACAAGACACTTCCAGTGTACCCAGGAAAACCGCCATGGATGTTCTGCTCACAACGTACCTGGAATATACACCCAAGTATCACTTGTTTCTTTAGGAGTAAATTTTTCCTTAAGCTTCATCCTGGAGTTATGCATTCAGAAATAGAGCATGGGAAGCTTTCCTTTGCTTACACAAGTTACAGTTCAGATTTTGCAGATACAAACCACAAACCCAGAACCGCCCAGTAATGAATGCTAGTCTTACCTGGAACTTTGTCAACAGATGCAAAAACAGAGCGTTGCACGGTGGGATCACTGCTACCACGGCGTGATTGATCATAAAATCTAAATGGAAGGTGCTGTGCTGCAGCTCCAGAGCTGTGTCCAAAACCCAGAGCAACCTCAGTTGAAGGCTGAACAGGAAGATCCAGGAGAGCTATGTTTAATCACAATTGATAATTTTTGTTACTCAAAAATACATAAAAGGAAGAATATGTGAAATTAAAATCGATAGCTCGCTCAGGATCTTAAGATTAAACCAGATTGTTTAACATAACTTTCTTGCATTTACCTCTTAATTAAAGTTACAGCTGCACTAGAAAAGAAGAGATAATATTTCTGGCAACTATTTCTACCATTGTTGCCCACACTACAGTTCACACTAAGGAAGCTTCAGAACACAGTGGAGGAGTAAAAAAAGGATTACGGCAATCTCCTTGTATTAAACAAGTCATAGGAATTATTTTAAAAAATTTAAAAATATTTGAAATTTGAATCACTGAATCTCAGCTAAAGAGAAATGCTGAGTTTTGTGAAATGATTTGCAGTGGTACCTACACAGGATTCCTTCTTTTTCTTCCTTTCTTTGACGTGTCTATCATCAAATGTGAAACCATGTATTTTACTCCAATAAAACCTATTGCTTGGAAGCTAGACAGTAGTTAATTTTCTGTGGCACAGTACTTTTTATATTTTTCCTACACGTCCTTATGTTATAGAGTGGCTTGCTACGACATATAAGTCTCATTTCTCAGTATAAATTCAAAATAACCGTTCACCTGCTATTCTCTGCATTTTCATACGCCGAGCTTGGATACGGCCTTTCGCAAGACGTTGCTTTGCAATAATGCAGCGAATGTGATCAGAAAAAATAAACATAGCTTGAAGGATAGGGAAGGGCTTAGAATGAGGACTGGAGGCAGGCTTATGAATTATTATATTCAGAGCTCTACTGTCATCCTCTACTCCTGTCACCTGCATATCCTAAAAAGAAAGAGAAGGCAAGTAGCTATGAAACAGAAATTTAATCAAATATCAACATTAAAAGAAAATCCTATGAATATTCCACTAATGTTCAAAAGAAGGCAGTCTAATATACACTGGGGAAAGTCAACTAATTTTCAAGTGTGCCTCTAGTTAGCTATGTAAACTTCTTCAGAAAAGGAGAAACAGTTTAAAAGGCAGGCACTAGAAAAGAGACTAGTAATGGAAGTAACATGGAAGCGCAGTACAGAGCTTAAATATATAAGCTAATATTGCCAATACTAGTTATCCAACATACACGTAGATTTTCAACTGAGAGAAAGTAACCACCCAGAATAAAACTGCCCTTACCTGCAAAAGGCCTGCAAACTTAACTACTCCCCATCCAAGTCTGGCAACATCCGGTTCAACCAAACTCATCTGGTAAATATCCACAGCCAGGAATCTCTGAACTTGCCCCCCATCCTTTGTTATGACTGTACAAGCAATTAGATCGCTGTTATCTGAAGGAAGGAAAAAAAGTTACATAGCTAGTGAACTTAAGGATTCTGGAATTTGGTTGTTTCGTGTAACATAAAACGTTAATATATAAAATTGCAATAATCTTTACAACACGTTTAATGTTATGCATGTTTGTTTTTCAAAAAATATATTTCACATTTCCCTATCATATTTACTCATAAAATCACATAAAAAAGGCAGGAGATATTTTGACAACAGTGATTCAAATACCTTACAAGTTACCCATAAGATGTGTATTATACGCACCTTGCTTTCTCCTGCCACCTTCACTACCTTTTATATTAAAAGGTCACTTCATCCCAAGGGTGAAATCGCAAGTGTTCATTCCTATCACTAAGCAGAAGTCTCAAAAAGTCTTGTGGGAAGACCACAGATACAGTTCCACACCTCTGCAGACAAATACATCTACCTCAGTGTAAACTTAGGCTCAATTCTGACACTATTTCCATTTACAAGGGTCTGAAACGTGACTATTCTGACTGCTGGAAGCCTTTCAACTTCAAGGCTATATGAACTGTATCAAGTTTTTGCCAATATTTATTCATTAAATTAGGTGACATTTTTTCCTTTATTCATCCATTTTATTAATTTATACCGAATAAACCTTCTCCTAGCTATTACTCTAAGACCCCTCAAACAAGCCCCAAAATGCAGACCTCAAAGTTACTAACCATTCCCTAATCCTCCTGCATCCCCTCTCTGCACCTGTTGTGGTTCAGACCCATCACTCTTGAAAAGTGACTAAATCACCTTCTTCACACCAGCTGAAATCTATTGAGCACCCCATAAACTGGCACTGACATCTCCTAGCAGCCCTTTGCTAATCTCAATACATATGCTCTAACACCAAACACACCTGTGAAGTTCTCAAATACTTGGTTTTGTCCAGTATTTATACACCTTTTAGTACAACAGCAAGGAGATTAAAATGCTTGGAATTAGTACTGTACGAATTCAACTGCCCAGTTACAGAAATGTACTTAAGGATAGAACTCAAAGGGCAGAAGTTAAAGGAAAGCGTTACTGTAAAAGGTTATCAAAGAACAGAAAGGAAAATTACTCATTAATTAAGCAACAGTTACAGGAACCTTTAGTATTTATACATCTGAATGTACCCCATTTGCATGACTGTTTCTAGTTCACAGCTGCTGAAGGGTCATAAAGTACAGTTACCTTTCATGACAAAACCAGAAGAGAAAGTGTGGTTGAACACATTTCCAGTGAACTGATCTGAGAATACTTTACAGCTATGCTATAAAACAGTTACAGACCCAACCGCATTAGATGAAAGAATTTCAACGCCAGTAAACTTGAGTACTGTTGAAATTTGATCTGGGGATTAAAGTCAACAATAGACTCAATGGCTCATCGATGTGACACTGCTGTAAAGAAGTGTAGTATCATTTCTGATATTAACAACAATGCTTAATTTTTGCTCATGCAAAATAAAGTTTGTAAACAGCTTGGACACTAAATGTCCAAGATGAGGATTCAAGATTTCTCCGGATCCTCTTCAAGACAAATACAACTTTTAGGAAATACAGCCTAGGAAATAATTTGATTATATTTTTCTAAACAGATACCATCTTATTAAACACAAAGTCAGCACTTGTTCCTACCAGGCAGGTGTATTTTAAAAATAATTCAAAACACTACTTATAAATCTAACAGAGAAAAGAACACCATCACAAGTAAAATATTAAATAACTAACTATTGACACACAAGCAAAACAGTCCAGTTATGCTCTTTCAAATTACCGCAAATAAATCTAAGATGTGAGCAACATATACACTACAGGAGTGATGCCATTAAGTCCACAAAAAAATGTTGCCTCCTAATGATATTCAGGAACAAGTGGATGTTGGCACCTAAAAGCAGCATCTGCTGGAATTCCTTATAAAAGATGTGATTGCCTCTCAGATGCTTACCACGTTTCAAGCATACCGAACATAGTCAGTTTTCTCACACCACGGGTGCTAGTACTCACCACCTCACTCCTGTAGGCTAGGAAAAAAATATAGTTCTCAGAATCTCATGAAACTTTCACATTCACCTCAGTGTTTCACAACCATCTGTAAAATGCTCAAGACTAGTGTTTACTAGCACCTACAGTGATGCAGGAATACAAAATCAAATGAGAGTCTCTTCTGCAAAGATTGAGCCTAAAATGACTGGCTATTTTTGCTCAAACAGTGGTTTTTTTAAGTTAAGTGTATATGTAATATTTTCCTACATATGTGTGTGCGTATGCATGCATATATAAAAACCATTTAAATAGATGCCTTTAAAAAAAGATATTTTAGTCTCTTAAAACGCATTATAAAAATATTAGAGAAATATACGGGAAAATAAGCTGACAATTCTATTTAACTAAATCCCACAGGATTCTGCAGCAAATGAGAACTAATAAAAGCTTCGTTTTCTGCTTGTAATGAGCATCTGGATTTTAACACTGGCATAAAGTTCGGGCAGATCAGTTTTCAAAGCAATCGATCGATCAATCCAATGCACCAGTATTTGCTTTGGTATTATGAAAACTATGTCAAAAAGTTAAACATCTTACAGAAATCATCTACCTATGACAAAAAAATGAACTGCATTGTTTATTAAGCTATATATATATATAAAAATAAACTTTGGTGTCTGAGGGATAACAACACTGACAACTGAAGAAGTACTATGTTATTGCACTGTTAGTATGGTCTGATAGCAGAGGGCTCTCTCTGAAGGAAATCACACATGCCGAATCTCTCAACTGGACAGAATCTGAAATGAACTCCTGAATATGACAATCCAGACAGCAAATAAAAAAAAAAATTCTGGGGAGAAAACTTTCCTGAGCAGAACTTTCTGCACAAGCATGATGAACGACAAAAGACCTTGTTTTAGATGCAGGTCTTCATAACAGGACAGTAGCCTGAGAACAGTTAAATTTTTATCAGGAAAAGTATGTTTGTCTTGCTCTGAAATAATCTCTTCTTAAGGCAGTACCTCACTTCTTAAAGTGAGAAGGAAATGCCACTCACTCACCTCTGAAGAAAGCGTAGCAACTATACACTATAAAACCTACAAAGCATGTGTTAAATTTGGAAAATTCTGGTATTCTACTCCAGAAGTGCCGTTATTTATGAAATTAGGGGAATGGAGATCAGTCTGTTATACAGCATTACCCTTTGTGGAGTGAGCAACTGAAAAGACTATGCAGAAGATCTGGCATCAAGAATGCAACAGACTGTGAGAACACCTAGGTAGATGCTCAGCACATTTAGTTGAAATTACAGGATGTGTCTCTGGTTGTTCACCCGTGCTACATTTTGGCTTACTCTCTTTTCCTTAAATATGACAACATGTTTAGGAATGAGACAGACAAATCCCAAATATCAGTACTGTGTAAAGAAAACTAAACAAAAATCTCTTTTAGGATACTTAACTGAGCGTTGAAATGAAGTTTTTTTAAAAAAATATTCACAAGAATTAACCATTAAAAATGTGTAATCTACCCACAGTGAAATCTCTTACTAAACTACAGAATGAAGCTTTCATTCTGCCTAAGCAGTTTTTTTCAAGTAAATGCCACTTGGGCAAATGAACTGAGCTAAGTTTCATTTTCCTGAAGACAGCATACTGTTTATGTTCACTGAAGAGAGCTGTGAAGTAACTGGATAAGCACTCAAAGGACAGATATCTCCCAGGGAATACAGCCTAATAGAAAAAAAAAATGTCTACGCCCTACAATAAAACCTCTTACGAATGTCTGCAAGCAAATACATGTTTGGGAGGAGTAAAGATAAAGTGGCATCCACTAACAAGACGAGAAGCACCGAGCACAAATTGAAATACAGGAAATTCCACAAAAACATTGTGGGGTAAAAACTAACAATTCCCAACAAGTATGTTTTATTGTGAAGGTGGTCGAAAACTGAAACAGGCTGCTCAGTGATGCTGCAAAACCTCCATCCCTGGCAATGTGCAAAACCTGACTGCTTTTTCCCTCATATTCCAGTAAACAAAGTTCACTATGACGGCCTTTATAAAACTCGCGTACTTGGTAGAGAGAGACAACAAGGAGACTATTTTTACAGTTTTATCAAAGAAATAACAACTCTAAAGGTATCATCATTTACTTCTGGGTCGTGGCATTTAAAATACTGTCCGTAACAGAATCGGCAGCCTAAAACCAAGCACAGAGGCTGTTAATTTGAGCTGCCAGGGAACTTCACAGAAACAGCAAGCTGCTGAATAAGTTTAAAGAAGCCACCTACGTAAGACATCCATGAACTCACAAGCAGCCTAAGGCAGGCAGCTATCACATAACACGTAAGTGCGTCAAAACTAATTACAGCAAAAAACAATACTGAAAAGTAACAGTACATATCATTGTGGTGGCAGCATACCCAGCAATATGGAATGAATCTTCTGAGGAATACCTGACTCATTTCTAAACTTGCAGTCATATACAGTGCTCACAACCTTGCAACTACACTTAGAGGTTTAAAAAGAACACACATGCATCACAATATTAAACCACTTCTTTACAAGAAGCTTTACCCTTTCTCATCAAGCTCCCATAAACATCAGCACTGCATTCGCGGGCAGAGGGGAAGGGAAAGACCATTATTCTAAGGTGACTTTTGCAGGGTTCTTCAAAATCAAGACAGTAGCTGAAATAATTACAGGATCTTGTTAACCTCTCCCTCTTCTTGACACTAGAGGTATATGAATGAGCACAACTGCTGGAGGCATCTCAACGTTCAGAAAAATTTAAAAAGAAGCATCATAATAATATAGATAGAGAAAAATACGTTACATGGAGAAAAGTGACCTCCAAAGTGATAATTAAAGAAAGGTAAACAACAATAATTTTTGGGCCACATTTGCCATCTGCTGAGTCTCCTCCCTGTGTCACCTAAGTAGCAGTGTGTATCCCATACGCTTTATGCCAAAATGTTGATACTTCCTTTTCTCTCTTTCTCAGGTAATGAAGAGACTTGAAATGGAAACTGCCTTCAAGCTCCCCCACACACTAGAATTTCACAAGTGTACTACCTCAGACCAGTAATAAGCAATTTGGGAATTGTTACCAACCAAAATACATAAACTGATGCACAAGTAAATAGGGAACTTCACTCAAAGGCTGCAATTAATGTGGAGAATTTCCTAGTAGCATTAAAAATACTAAAACCAAAAAAACAACACTGATGACTTCAAACAAGAACCATGCAGTGTTGTGGATGGGAAGAAGTGATGGAGGAAAAAAGGTAAATATCCCATGGAAAAGGTTGGGAAAAGCCCCAAAATAACACAACAAAAAAGGGAAAAAACACAACACCAACAACATAATCATGGATATTTAGCAAGTGACTTGTTAAGACCAAACAGGAGGATCACATCCAAGTAACTGTGCTATACAGTATTATTTTAGCAATTTTCTGATAACAAAAGTTCTTCCCAAGGAAACACGTGAAACATGAGCATATTTTGTGGACACCGATACCAGTGCAACTTCTTTGGAACAGTTCTAACAGCTGATAACTTGAGTCTGCCTTTCCAGCTAACCAGGAAAGAAAAGTCTTTTAAAATCAACATATGGAACTCTGTATCGAGCACTGATTGTTCAAGACAGAGTCTGACTCAAAGGCAGGATATGAAAAAACTCATAGGAAAGAAAACTCAAAAGGAAGAGCTTTTTAGAGCCTTTTTCAGTTTATTTAGTCTTCGGAAATAGGCTAGAATTCTGTTCAAAATATGGGATCTCAGACTGAGTGATCTACTCCCTCTTCTGATGCAGGTTATTTCCACCAACAGTGGAGTAAGCGATGTGTTTTAACAGCTTCTGTAACTGTCAACTGTAGAAAAAAAATTTGTTCACTAATAAATGCTGGAGTATATGGAAACAGTCATGCTTTGAAAAATCTGTGCTGTAATTGCATATTGTGGTCTCAAAATAAAGCTAAAACCTTCTGTGTTTAAAGATCAGAAAAACGTGAATGCAGTAAGGCATAGAACTGCCACCACTATGTGGATGCTCTGTATTTAAAGTTAAATATGTAAGGACAGCACACTTAAGGAACAGATACAACTGCAAGCCTTACCGGCTTCTTAGTGCAGTTCATACTGTTCGTTATCACGAGGTTCTCCTGGACATAACCGACCGATTCCCCTTGGGAATAGCTCAGCATCCTGCTCAACAATAGGAGTTAAAGCTTCCAGACTCCACCTTCAAAATGACAGGCAAAATGGGAAAAATAGAACTCGAGGGCCAGGGAAGGATGATGAGGACCAGATCTCAGTAGCACTAAACAGCACAGGGCAGGTGTTGAGTCATCCCCTTCAGTCTCTTACTGCTCCTGAGCGGCTTAAGTGCATTTGAACAGGTGAAAACAGAACAGCAGAAAATCCTCCTGGGACTAGTCCCTCTAAAAAACTAACATACCAATACACCAGATGAAGGACTCCAAATCCTTTATGTGCTAATATTTAAACCCTGGAATGTTTATTAACAATCTCTCTAAAAAAGCCAAACTCGCACCACGAGAAGCATTCCCAATCTAGCAGAAGATAAATAATACAATCAGCCTTGGTAGTAAATTACACAGACAAGGTAACTGGATTTTTGGGGTTGGTTGGGGTTTTTTTTTTGAGTTAAAAAGTCAGCAATTTTTCCATGTTAAACTATTTGGGAAATTGAGAGACTACTTACTTAAGTCAAGAACATCATCCGTCTTTATCAGATCTTCCTCCCTTGTGAGTGGTAACTGAGTTTCTGGCTCACCTTGCAAGTGCAGTGATAGTGACCGGAGCATAAAGAAAACTCTGATTGCCTTGAGAAATTAAAAAAATAGTATTAAAATATTGCTGCATGCAGTACTACATATTTTAACAGACTCTTACAAAACTATGCTTGCTTTCATAACCCCCACGTCTGTTGTCATACAGTAAATCTACTTTCTAAATTGAGAAAGTGGAATGTAATTTCAAAGTTTCTTTAAAAAAGGATGTGGAAGAAGTTGAAACACGCTATTTATTTTCAATGAAGGAGAAACAGCAGAGCTTTTACTCCCCTAGCACTTACACAGATTGTGACCAATAGGCAAATGATGATAGGAGCTGTTTACGCAAAAACAACAATCTTGGACTTTTTCTTTTAATCATTATTTTAAGACTAACTGTATTTACAATACCTTTACACAACTACACAAACAACTTTCAGAGACTCTCATATTATTTAGTTAAAATGGTAATAACTGTTTGGCCTGAGTCTTGACAAGACGTCTAGAAGTTTGAGAGAAAACAGTGGGATTTTGGGGTTTTAATTTTCTGTGTTCATCAAAACTAACCACGTTCAATACAGCACTTTTTGAGAACTTGATCTATATTTTCAGAAGGTCCAGATCAGAGCAAAGCATTTTGAAAGCTGCATCAGTCTCAAGGAACTTTCAACAGCTGCTCTGCGAAGTTAATATTCTTGTTTTGATTTAGAAGTTATGCAAAGACCAGATAAAGTGCTGAGAAACAATAATCTTTTATCAGTCACGTTTCACAATGCATCACTTAAAATCCTCTTCCATTACAAGAACTGTATTTCAGTATAGCAAATAATTTAATAACTTCCAGTGTTCTGTTTTCTACAACAGTTTCCTACACAGTAATTCTGTGGGATATCGTAAATTAACTACTGCCTTACAGTAAAAGCGTTGGATTCAGGGAACAGCTGCACTGCTCGGGAACTCTCATACTGCAGGAAGTACGAGGAAAAACAAATCTAAACTTCTTTAAAGAAAACCACTTCAGCCCTCTATTTTTAAAATCAACAGGACTCTGGCTCCTGTCAACGAGAAATGTGAGTGCTTGGCCAGCTACCATAATGGCAACGCTTTCAGAAACTTCTGGCAGAACAGGGATGAAGACAGTGAAGTCGTGAAATGAAATACTAGTACTACAAAGCACTTCTACGTGCTTAAAGATGAATTCATGGCAGTGGGTTTGTAAGTTTCCAAGTTCTATCAAGAACAGCAACATCCTTGTGTTTTTGGTAACCCAAAAGTCAAACCCAATAGGTTTGTGTTGTACTGGCATATAGTTATAGCAATTCAGACCAAGAAACATAGCCTCACTGGAAGAACGTTGCATAGGAATTCTATGAAATTCTAAAAGTTCTAGAGCAATGCACTCAGGGGAAGGAGGACCGAGAAGAGAACATTCTCAAAGTTCTTGCTGATTAGAAATGCCTATCCAACCCAAAGATTTTACAGGAATATTCATATTGATTTTTTAATTTCCACCAACAGAAGTTAAGCCGTTCCTTATTTAGCACATGAGAAGATCATGGAGCAGTTAGTTTCCATTAACGTGCATTTCTAAGTATCATTCTGTTAAATACTGCAGAGAAAATTCTAGGAAGCTATTTTGCTTTCCAAGAACTATACTTTTCAAGATAATTCACTGTACTTTATCTAACTTGTTCTGATAAGAAAAGTAGTGTGGCTTATAGAAAGTAATGAAAACAGTTTTTAGAAGATTCCTGGAAATACGTTTCTTCTTCAAGAAGAAGAAACACTAACACAACTGCAAAGCTACGCAAAACCCAGCACTTTACTATTAGAAATATTATGCAATAATATATGTTAAAGACTCACTGGCACTGCGAGATAAAGGCCAAGAATGGATTATCCCAAAAATGTCAATAATGACATTGTTACTCAGGTCAGTATCACCTGTAAGGATTGTGTCAGCTCAGTCATAAAAATAGATACCCTGCTATTTGCTTCCTCACTCTCAAGGTCTCTATCATGAATTACTTTGGCAAGATGAATACTCCTAAGTAGAATTCTGTTTTTCGCTGTGTCTAGAAATGCAAGCAATATGAAGCCAACCCACCCTTCCATGAAGATTCTTACTATAGGAATATAGTAGAAGATAGACTGAGATACTACATCACAAACAGAAACAGGCAATATATTAACAAGTGTCATTCAAATGGTTTTTTATGTATGTCTTCAGAGTTTAAAAAAATTAAAACCCCAGTGCAAGAATATATTGAATTGATTAGACCCAAGAAATTGTAGAAATAAGTTTAACCACTGGGACAGGTAAATCGTATATATTCTACACACAGGTCTGTCTACATCGTGCTTTCATGAGACTTCAAATCAAGCAGCTTTCAAGGAAGAATGCTTGTATTTCTAGAATTGTTGAAAGCCTTTGATATCATTCTGTCACAAATGAATGTAAGAAAAATAGTCTTACTCACTCTTCGTGTTCTTTCCACATCTCCACAAGGCAATCTTTTCACAAAATCAATACCAGTCAGTGGTGTCCCCGTTGGAGGCAACAAGATTGAAGCATCCATCATCAAGTATTCTACATTCATGGGTTTCATCTATAAAAAATATTTTAACTTTGGTGATTACACTGAACAACAAGCATTTATGTAAGCACAGATTCAATGCCTCAGAGACACAAACCCATCCACATTTTGTTATTTTACTCCCCAAAATAAAGATAACAGCATATTCAGCAGTTATCAGTAAGTACTTGTTCCTGCTCCTGTATTGTGTCTGGATGTGAGGGTTTGGCCAGGGGTGACACTCACCGTCATACTCCGGTATTCATCTTCAAACATATCCAGAAAAATTTCTTCTCCCTATCAAAAGAAGTGATATGGTCATGTCATTAATTCTTACAGCTATGGAGCCACACTTGTTTGGTTTTCTTTAATTATGTGCTGGGTGTTCATTCCTAGGCACTGTCAATGGCTGTGGGGGGCTCTGTGAGGAAAGGCCAGGGGTGCCCTGTACTGGATAGAAGCTAGTTCCAGACACCCCAGCGAGGAGAATGGCTGAGCTCCTGAGGGAAAACATGTTTAAGAAACGGAGAGATTCCTCGCAGTGGAGGGGACCATGGTGGAACAGAGATCCACACTGCAGCATTGGAGCAGGCAGATATGCCATGAAGGAACTGCAGCCTGTGAAGGACCCACACTGAAGCATTTGGCATATATACCTTATAGAAGCGACGAAGGAGATGAACGCTTTCTTCCCTTGCACCCTAGAAAAGATAAAATAACTGTTTCAGGGAGTAACACGGTTTACTCAAAAGTCACATTTAAAAAAAACAAACTCAAAAACTTTTATATAAGAGACTGTCTTAACCCCATACTCATAGCTTTTGGCCCAGAATTTGGTAGAACACAGTTCTTGCGCTTATTAAAAGACAGCTTATGCAAACTTGTTAGTTTCTTGAGATGACGACGTGCAAATTTCAGAGATATAAATATAACTCCGATTGAGACGTAAGAGTTTAAATAGCAAGGAAATATCAAAGCTGCAAACAGAACATGGGATATCGACCCTTTACATTGACCACACAGAGCCACAGTGGAAAGATAAATGCGAAATTTAAGTCGCTAGAACATGCTTATTGTAATCAGAAACGAAATACATTTACAACTAGAATACAAAACTGAAAGATATGTAATGCTGTGCAATTCAAAAGAAAATAGTTACCTCAAGGCAAGCAAGATGGACATCTTTTATGATGCTGCCATTTTTAGAGAACACAAGCTGCTTCAGCAACAGGCAGCCAAGCTCTAAAGTCGCCAAACGGATTTTTCCATCTATTAAAAAAAAAAAAAAAGCATGGAGAAACTTACAAGATGAAAACAAGTTTTGTATATAGCATGCTAAAAATGCATAGCTTTCCCTTAAAAAAGTCCAAAGGATTCTGATACAGGCCAGGCGTGAGAATCTGGAGAAGTCAGAATGAAAGCATCCACTGAAATTTTAAGCCCCTAATTTCAGAAAGATGAAAAAAAAAGATACTAGTAACACAGTCAGAGCTCAGGGGAAGACATTGTACCCAAAAGACAGATGTTGCAGCTTTTGACCCCAACTCTCATCTCAGTTCAGAACTGAAAATACAATCTGCAATTAAAAAAAAAGTCATGGGAAAATTTGCTATTGCCTCTAGAGACGAAGGACTGCTATAAGCATAGGTTATAACATAGTTTAAGATTACTTTTCCATTGGAATTACTTTCACAAGTAAAGGTGACAGATATTTTTAGGACAAATTCCCACATTATGTCAAAATCACTATACATGTCAACATTTGTGTTTATTAAAAACACAGAAAGTAGGAATATAGATCTTTGTACATAGTTCTGAGTTTAAAACAACTGTTCAGTGGAAATAAAGAGTTTCTGGTTCCTCTATAACCAAGAAAAACCTGATAGTTTTCTTTCACAGACCACATCTACTTACTGTTCGAAGAGCATGCTAAGTAGACACTTTTGCCTCAAAGACAAGAGACTAGGTAGCATTTTTTTTTATTTTAGCAAGAAAACAAATACTGGAAATGTGCTACCTGGTTGTGCAGCATAATTCATTATTCTGATAAGTCCTTCTGCAAGTACGTGATTATATGAATTTCTCTCTTCAGTATGTTGAGCTGGAAGTTGAATTCTCTCTAGCTTGACTGGGTCAATTCCTTTTACGGGGGAAGAAGGAAGAAAGGTTTTAGGACCAGGAAGCATTTAGTCTCTAAAAAGGTAGGTATTTGCCTGTTACATTTCTCTTGCTAACCCTGGAGACTGGGTGAAAAATAAACATTGCAAAGATTGCTGAAACTCAGCAGCAAGAGGCTGCATCTGCTGCGTTCTTCACTGTTTACAGCAACACTGTAGATGTAAGCAAATCATCTTTGAAACAAGAGAGGATAACAGATTTTTCTTCTGGGAACTATTACGCTGAAAACAAATACAGTGAGCTGAATTACTACAGTCTCAAGTAGAAGAATTCTTAAGAAATACAACCCTAGAGTGCAGGCTTACTCATCTATATAATCATATTGAAGGACTTCAAGGGACTTTCTGAAGCAGCAACAGTTACAATTAATGATTTTGGCTATTCACGGCTTCAACTATTGAATTAGAAGGGAACATTAGGGTTTTCTACCACAGTGATACTCAGAAGTCCCTCAGGGAAAGATATTTTCTGGAAAAAGTAGACTGCTTGCAGGGGTGGGGCTGGGAAATCAGAGATGCAAGTCAGAGAGGGCTAGAGCATGGAAAGGCTGTGGTGATTATCTGTGGGGATTAGTTGCATCATTGTCTCTTTTCATGAGAGACTCAAAGCCCTGAAATTGTCTGCAAACTGTAATCTCAGAGAAGCATTCCTTAAGCCCTGTGAAAAAAAGATAAAGTCATCAAGAGGATGGAGGTGAACAGGAGGGGCTCAGCTTAGCTAGTTCCCTCAAGACTCAGCTCCACACCACTTGCCTATTAGAGGTAGCCTGAAGCTAGAACAGAACCCTTACTTTTAAGCACACCATCACTTCTGATACTCTTTCACTCAGTTAACTCTAGCAGCCAATTCATTTAAATTACTCATAGGTTATAGAAACTATCTTCATAAGCAGAAAATAACTTAAATTCAGCTCTCAATTCCAGAAACACATGATTATTCACATATATGAGATGTTTACATTATCGCTCAATAAGGACTCTATTTAAAATGCACACATAAACAGCAAAAATGCTAACTGTAATCATCCCTTACAAATGGTTACATACTCTCTTACTGTCCCAGTTATAACAAAGCACATATTTAACATAGTTTGCTAGTTTATAAAATAATCCAGGCTCCTTGGGAGGCTTGCAAAATGCATTATGGCATAGAACACTAACAACTTAAACAAGATTTCAATTAATTATGGAACAGTGGATGAGAAGACTGCTGAGGAATTAGTTTGAAAAGAATTACTGCAGGACTACCAAAGCTGGATAGGAATAGGCAATATATGACCTCCCTAGTCAGCTCTGGTTCCCAGGCCTTGTGCATTAACCATATGTTTAAAATATTCAAAGATTTAATTTTAAGATAGGGGGTCAAGTTTTACCACATTTTATACTTGGCTTACATGTAGCAATCACAGTACATGCAACGTGGTAAAGAACTGGATTCCATATACAACAAAGACTGAATATAGTGGGCTTCAACTGAAATAAAGGGATTAAAAATGAAACACAGTAATCCTATTCCAATTCCAAGAAACTTACGGAAGAAAACTGATATTCACAAAGAACAAATCATTCTTGAAAAGGTGATCCTTGGTGATTGTTTTTACTTGCAGCATACTTATTCCTGCTTCCCCCATGTAAAGAATTTCTCACCCTTTCAGGCATGCATAAACATAAGTTAGACACAGATTGTGCCTGTCTAAAACCATGTCTCTCTTCCCTAGAAAAACAAAAACTGCTTACCTTTGTTGTGTGACATTGCATATAAAAGACAGAGCACAAAGAGAGCATAGTAATCATCTTCCGCACAATCTAGTGCATTATAGACCATATCAAGAAAAGGCCTGTAGAAAGTAGGAATTTTAAAATGGTTAAGAAAAAGATCACATTGGCAGAAAAGTAAGTAGCTATCTTGTTCTAAATAAAGCTAAAAGAAGAGGCAAATTTACAGTGATGTGCATTTTCAGACATTAAACAAAACTTAACCTGTTAGGAGTACTCAGATTATAGCAATGTATTTATTGATACATTCTGACATTAATCCTGCTGTTTTAACGAGACTCATGAATCGGCTGTTCATACATTTACTGAGTTGCTTGTAGCACAATTAGCGTGTATGCAGAAGTGCTCCATGCTTCTTTTAAATGTACACATAAGTAAATTCAAGGAGCTGCTACCACTGGCTTGCATGAAGTCTATTCAGAGAACAAGTAGAAATTAAATCCATGTGGTCCAGACAGACAAAAAAACCCCACATCACAACAAGTTAGAGGACTGTCAGAGTTGCCAGAAGAGAGTTTCGACCAAATAATTCATACCTCTCTAAGTATTTTTTAGCAGTGAAATAAAAATTATATTACCTAAAGTACATCCAAATGAAACATTAAAATAAAAAAGTCATAAACCCGAATACATTTTCCTCTCTTCAGACCTAGCAGACAAGAAGCATCCACCACAAACTCGTCATTGTGATCAGCTATGGGTCAAGAAGGGCTAAGATCAGAACACAGCATTCCTCCACAGCCATTCGAGACCTGTGGCACCCTCATGGCCACACAACATACCTCAGTAAGGCGCTCAACCAAAGTCATAACAACCTATTTCACACTTCTCCTCAGCTCCACACAAGTCAACAACTCTTTTAGTAAAATAAGACTATGACAAGAATAACAAAACACACTGTTTCTCTGCTCAGTTCCTGGCCCTGCAGTCATATGGCCGTGCATTTCTGAAGCTGGACTACAAGCATCCTCTAGGGTAAACTTAATTGCGACTGAGTTATGATCCCTATTTGCCCAAGTTCAACACTGCTGCATGTACCTCAGCTAAATTTCCCACAACGTTCCTACTGTAGATCTCAAAAGAATATAACCATTAAATCAAAAACAGACTAAAGAATGCATAATATTGAAAATAAACCAAGACTGTGTAGAGACACCAAGTACGTAGAAGTTTAATTGGGACTAAAATAAAGCACGAAGCTGGTACCAAGCATATTACAATAAACATTATTAAAAACACCAGGTGTTCTGAGCTCAACACAAAGGATGATAAGGCCAGGCTGGGAAAAACCGCCTGGGAATAAGTGAATTGGAGATACGGCTGAAAACCATCAAGAGAGTGTGGAATAGACAAAAACATCCCATTTGTCTGAAGGCTGGAAAACCGAGTAACTGTATAAAGATCTGCCTGAATGGGAGAAGCCAGTACTCAGTACTGAGAGAAATAGTAGTACGACTTTCTTAATTTGACTCCAGTATGCTGTGCCGATTAAAAAGAACCTTTGCTGTGTAGCGTATCATAAAAGGAAGTTAATCTAAAACAAGCCTTTTAAAGACCAGAGCATCCTAGTTGCTTTAGTATCCAATGCAGTCATTGCCAATTTCTTTCTAAAAGTCATTTGGAACATATTTTAGTCAAAATAGCAATAACCTAGAACAATGTATTTAAAGCCAGTTCAAGTCAAGGTTCAGTTTCACTTTTACAATGAAGTTAAGTGTTATCTTTATTAATGAATGTAATCTAAGCTATATCAAAGCTATAATGGAGACAGAATGAACTTCTGGGAATAGCAGGCAGCACTTCCCAAGTTTAAAAATAAATCTGAAATACTATTAAACATGTGCATTTCCCCAAGGGACGCATTTGCAATTACTTTCTTGTCAGAGATGGCACGTTCCGGTTCTCTTTTCTTCAGCATTCCAATAACAAGAACGCAAAATTCTTTCTGAGAAAGTGTTTTATAGGTTTGTAATATATCTAAGTTTAAATGTTGAAGTCAGGGCAATTTCTGCTTCCAGGAACACTTAAAAACTGCATTTCCAATGGATGTTTTCAATAACCTTAAGATATAGTAATGGACCTTGGAAAATGTACATAGGTTTGTAGGGTTTATTAATTAACTACTATCATTCTGCAAAACTGAGACCTGAACTGAGGAATTTTCACTGTTTGTTCCCCTACAGTGTCTTCAAACTTGACAGATGTGACCATAATTGTAATTGAGAAAACTTCTGTTTTAATGTGAAGGTTTAGAGAATTCTGGAATGAAAACATTTCCATTCCAATTTTATTGTATTAATATTCTGTAATTTAACTGTACCAACTTAATGGATCACGATTGCCATAAAGGAAAGCACAAACTTAACAAAGGCTCAGGACCATTTTTAAAACTGACGAGCAGAGAGGCCATACACCATTTTCCTGTTGCCTCACTTATTTGTGATCTACAAGAACTCCTGTAATTTTAATCTGAGGCAGATTTGAAGCACTCCTTAAGAGAAGTAAGAGAGTTAACAGGAGGGCAAGGAAGCAATCCAGCAATATATACTACAGTTCCTTTCTACCTGTTCCAGTTTGTTATCTCACTCCCAGAGGCGGCTGCACTCTTTTCTTCATCTGTTGTATTCTGTTCTGTCACAGTAGAGATGGACAATTCTGACAGTTTGCATCTCTCCATGATTACCATCTCTATTTCTAAAAGAAAATATTTTTTAAAAAAACATAGTTTTAACAAATAGTTATTGCAAGCTTTTTTGTATTTTCTGTTTTGCATTAAAAGTGACTGACGACTCCATATAAACCTATTGGGTTTAAGTAGAAGTATTAGGACCAAATTTAGGTTTTGCTTAAGAATTTGGATGAAAAGATGACTACTAACGTAGTGCAGTTTAGACAGTAGATCATGTCATATTTTTTTCAAATCATGGTAGACCGTACATGATCAGTTATTTGACACCATTTAAAGAACGCTTTCTCAAACAGAATATTTACCCAAATCAAAATGAAACTATTGCTTGGAGAAGTCTGTCAAAGCATAAAAGGCCTTGTTTTCAAGCTGCTTGCATGCAATTCTGCCACATTTTTATCAATTTATGTCTAAAGTAAAGACCAGTTTCTGATGTTCATCCTTCTAATAGTTACTAACTAGTAAAATAAGCAGTTATGATATGCTATAAGACCACGCATACTGTAACCCACTTCTTCTTAAGGTTAGCATAACATCAGAAATCCTGAAAATGCACAATTAGAAAAACTAAAATTAAAAATGTTTTCTTAATTTTCTATTTAATTGAATCTTCTACCACATACTGTCCCTTTTAGCACATTCGTTGAAACATTGAAACATGCATAAAACACCACTAATCATCTTGTAGGCAAAGTGGCTACACCATATGCTTTGCCACAGAAGGAAAAGTTAAAGTTGTGAAGTCTGCTTATAAGGTGCCCCATAATCACACACACCTAAGGTGCCCCCGTGATAAGGGTCAAAGCCTACAGAAAGGTATGAAAACATTTTCATATTTTTTAATCAAACTAGAAGTACATGTTCTGACAGAATGATTTAACAAGAGAAAAAAAATACAGCCAAAGACTGAAACAAATCTAACAGACCCACATTTACTTAGTGCAACAAGAAAACAAGTCACTTAAGAGATCACAACTAGGTCTGTACAGTAAATAAAAGTATCCAAATTTTAAGTATCATTTTTATTTGCTGGCATACTCACCTTCATTTTCACTGCTTGTTCTGATGCCCTTTGAACTTGCTTCTGTACCTTTAGTTTTCTCCAGGTCATCTTGGTTATCCTCAGACCCTCTCTCCTCTTCATCTTCTTCACCAACATTTTTATAGTTGGGTCTTTTCTGCACCCTCTTCTTCCCCTTCTGTTTGTTAATTTCAAGAGACCTCTCAAGAGTTTCTGTTGGTTTTATGAAACATCTGATACTTGACTTCGCCTGTAAACATGAAGAGTTTTCACCAAGTTACAACAAGACGTTTTTTAACACTAATTGATAAAGAAGCATCAGTTTATATAAAAGAGGGTTTTTACAATGTGACTTAGCTTACCACTTAAAATTCTCAAATCCATTTTAAAATACAAGAAAGCAGACCTCAAGCTGTATCAAATGATCAGCACTACAGTTATCTCCAAAGTAATACATCCTAAAGATCTATCATTAAAAAATATGCTATCTCGAGACAAGAAGATACCTATTTCATCAGTAGAAGTTTATTAATATTTTTCCCCTTCTTTGAACTAAATAGGTGAGACAGCTTGCACACACAAAATTAAGACACTTTTTCCAGAAAGGATAAAGGTAGTAAAATCAAAAGTGTGCATTGACAGCAGTGTATTAGTGTGAAATACACTCTTTAAATGTCTTTGGCAGTAACAAGGACCCAATGCTCTGTGCTGTGAGTTTCCTTTTTATTTAATCTTAAGCTTCTCACAAGAGTATACTAGTCCTTGTATCAACTAGGAACAAGTGGTACTGACATCAGCCTTTTTGGGGCCTCTTGATGTTGACTTACCACATCCAGAAAACCAACACCACTTCATGTGTTAGACTCTATTATACTTGTGTTCTACTAAAAGATATCAGATGTTTATCCTTCAAGTCAAAACACTGATTCTGGACAAGAAGGCAAATGGTAACCAATCAATACCCATTTTTCCCCATTATTACTTTACACAGCAAAGAAATAAATTTATATGACAAATTGCTCCCAGAGAGAAAAAGTATTTCCAAGAGTTTGTGCCACCCTAACAACAGTAAACAATATGTTATTACAGAGAAGACACAAAACTCTACAAGAAGTTCTGTGACTTGCAGGAATAACAAGACATGGGTTCCTATGATTCTGCAGATGGTTTCCAAGTTTGTGATGCTTTGAGCTTCCTTCTCACTTGTTAGCCCTGCTAGCTGGATTACCAGAGTACACAATCACTCTCACACAGAGCTATAAACATTGGTCAGCCAAACTGATCTCTCCAAGAAGTGAAACGTGTGGTTTCGGGGCTTCCTCCCAGCACACGTTTATGCTGAACAAGACTGCTACAGAAAATCTGTTACCTTTTAGACCTTGCTACTTCAAGCACATCAAGCTGATGCTGTCTAAAGGGTTAAATGTTTAAGGGGAAGCAAGAGAAAAGTAGCAGGACTAGAGTTTACAAAAGTGCTTCTATTCCTTGCCTGAAGCAACTGAAGTGCAACAATGAAAAGCTCAAGAGACCTCAAAAAATTTGGAAAAATCCCTCCCTTCAGTTAATAAGGAACACCTACACATGAAAAACAAGAGATTATGAAAAGATCTGGGAAGAAGCCTTCTACAAGTTAAAGACCAAAATGTTTCCCTGAATCTGTGGACTTTTTTAAAAAAGGTTTTATAAAAATCTTGCACAAGTCACCATACACTTGGCACTTGAAACAAACCGTACAGCAGGAGGAACCTTTCAAAATACCAAAAACCCTCACTATGTGAATTTATCACACTTATGTCCCCCAGTAACCTGATATATTTTTTAGTCTGATCAAACTGCAACATAGAAAGGTTACAAAAGAACCAGAGTAACATCAAGGGCATTGTCCATTGATGGTTTCTGGTTAGAAAAGTCTAAGAAAATGAAGTCCTATTCTTCGGGAAAAAAAAAAAAATGTAGCATGCAAGTTGCATAATGCATTTTCCCCTTCCTGCATTTGCTTCTTGTATTTGCTTCTTTCAATTGCTTCCAAGAATCCTGTAGCTACTTTCTTTATGAAGAGTGCATGTATTTAATATCCTTGCACTTCTAATCTGCTTTTAGCAAAACAACAGAAGAGACTAGTAGCCAGTAATGTGCTCATAAGGACTGAATCGTGCTCTGGTCCACCTCAAGGAAGAATGCTGAGAAAAAAAAAAACCCCAATCAAGATATATATTCTGTTCTGCTAAATATAACAAGGCTACATATGTAAAATGTTCTAAAATCAGACTTAAAATTAATTTCTCTCATTTATGGCTTATTTAAGTTGATTATACAGTTTGAGACATTGCTATTTTATACTTCTATAAGGTCTTTCAACCATATTTTCTATATAGTTTATCTTGTGCAATGTGTGCTGATAAATTAAGGCAGTACCAGTAACAACTTTTACAGGAAGGAGAAAGTAGGTTAAACAAGAAACTTGAAATATAGGTAGAACTAGCCCACATCCGAATTATGAAGGAAAACAGATCTCACAGGAAGCAAGGTAAACCTTACTGCGATGACTGCTAACAAGTTTAAATCTGCTGGCTATGCATATTCAACTCTTGTCATGAATGAAGAGTATTTATTCTAATGGCACCAGGGCAAAAATAAGGAAAGAAAAGCATATCTTAGTTTGCTATACTTTAAGGTGGAGAACCTGGTCAGTGGAGGCTGGGCAGTAATTACTGCCCTGTGATATTCAGCAGATCTCCACAGGTAGGTTAAGGTCAATTCACAGGCTGTCAGCAGTTAGATCCACTGGTGATCTTTCCACAAATTGATTTCCAGTAAAAAAAAATGCCATTTGATCCCGTTGTGACAAATAACATTGTTCTTTCGCTCTAAATAACTGTGGAAACATTGCATTCTTACACAGCAACTGCAATCCTTCTCAACTTTTATAAGTGTTTTTTACTCATTTAGTCTCCTATCACGAGGACATGTGACACTGTTTCTGGTAATCTTGGACCACTTTCTCTACATGTCATTCCACTTTAATTCATCTTATTAGGAAGATGAATATAGACATGAAGCTCTATTTACTTCAGATTTTAGAAACTTCATGTTAATTAGAAACTGACAGTTACACTTCAGTTTAAACATACCAAGGCATTTCAGTTACAAAAGGTGCAGAGTAGGGGTTTAGACATAACTGGGGCGCACAAAAACATACAGAGGTATCCCCAAAACAAGCAGCTCTGGAGATTATCAGAATAATTCCTATGGGAAATTATAGCAGAAAGAAAGTAAGAAAAAGATAAATTTAGGTCTAACTTAAGAACAAACACAATTCTAAGCTCAGTCAAAAGGTAAATTCAGACATTTGCTCATCACTTTACTAAGCCCAGAACAAGCAATTCTGAAGTAGCTTCTGAAACAGTTTCCACAATTCAATAGTACTTTACAATATCTTTGCAACAGAACACACTACAATAATAGCTTTGCAAGGACCCTGATACACCTTATAGTCCAAAACCAGCCCCTGGAACAGCTAAAAATGCTCAAAAAATCAACATTCTGCTCTAGTAAGTCCTATCACAGAGCAACAAGAGACTGCCTCACCTTTACTTAAGCTATCTGTGCCTCTGTATCTAGAACAAACTTCAGCCTCACTGCATTGAATTATATTTCAGCAGAAAACACTACGCAATATATGTAGCAGTTGTTTACTCAGCAACTGAGAGCAGTTTGCTTGACAGCTCCCCTCACCGGGAGCAGGGCATGGTGCTTTTCTGCTCAAGATTACTCTCTGCTCTTTCTTCAAAAAACCAGCTGCTGCCAGTGGGCTTCAATGGTACAGGCTTTCTTCTCCAAGGTTCCATTGAAGAATTTACTAAAAACTGAAGGTTCTCCCACAGGAGCTTTTTCCTTATCCAACAGGAGTCCCACCTGTCTGTTCTCCCTGTAACAAAGCTCCATCTCTAGCAGTTTTGCTAAATGTCTGTCCTAGAAAGCCAATACCTTTCCTATTTACTACCTGTTCAGGTATGACAGAAATCCCAGTTTACATGCCATGAGGACATATCTTTAAGACCAGTAAAAAGAGGCAACCTAAACCATACTACAAATATAAGAGAAGAACAGAAGTTTAGAGGAAACCCCCAATATACCCAACATAAGCGCAAGGACACAAAAACCACACTACAGCTATTTTGCAACTCTTTACAGTGACTATGGAAGGAAAAGAAAATCTCACTCCTATAACAAGTGGTGCCTCACCCTCTCACCACAAATTTCCTAGTAAGAAAGCTGCTTCTCCACAAGTAACACACATGACATTCAGTACACATCTAGCAGAAGTTCACACATTTGCTAACACAAGCAAGAGATTGCTTTATCTTAAAGAATTTGGTCAACTCTGCAGTCTTTTCTAAAAAAGGTTAGGTTCTAAGTATCAAGAGCAACAGTACAAAATACCAGAACCTAAAAGCTACTGGCTAAGATCAGCCCACACAGCTTCCATTAGACAGTATGAAGAAATTTGGAAAGATGACTTGTATCATGGAAAGGCTGAAGTATATTCTCACTGAAACTCTTGGAGCTATAGCCACTACTGGGAAGAAACCTGTGCAATAACCCGTCTACTGCTCTTATATTAAACATGCAACCAATAACTATGCTGACCAGTCAGACATGGGACAGGACTACTGTCAGAAGCCTTGTAACCAAAGTAAGGTCATATTACCATCCCCAAATAGGTCTTTAGAAAGTAGCAAGCAAACATTTCAAACTGCGAAACACAAAAAAAATGGAGGAAAAAGATCATATAAATAAGACACTTAGAAAAACACTAACAACAGGATTGAGCAAGACCTACACTGGTATAAAATCTGAAGGTACAAGAGCAACGATGAAGTTATTGCACTCCTACCTATTTGGAGCTGGTCTATATTCTCTTATGCGCACTGATGCACGCTGTCAGAGACAATCAGGTTTACTCCTAACTACTGGGAATACTCAGACAAAAAAAAAGAAATCTTATTTCCTCCTATATTGAAAGGATTTACCGTAAGGCTGGGTATTTTTTCTAAGTCTCTTTTCTACTACAAGTTGCATAAGGAAATAATTTCACAGGAAGCTTGTGACAACTCATTTCTATTTTATTACCAAAGAGCTGATAACAATAACCGAACACTGACAACTAGATTGCAAAAGTGCCTCAGCAAAATGACAGAAGTCTTTGTAGTGCCCGATCCTCGCGAAAGGAACTAAGGTTTCTAATTTGTCCCCTACGCATTCTTTTACTACTACCTGAAATACATACGGATGCACAAAAATACGGTAATTTTGACAAGAACATAATGCTGTGAGTTGCACGTAGCATTTTTCTGCTATCCTATCCAACAACAAAAGCTGAGATCTCCTATTGCCGCTCTTCTCTCCTAAACAGCCAACCTGGCTTATCAGTTTCCAGAAACATGATTTTGTTTTCAAATGTTTTCTTTGCCTTTAAAAAAAATAATTAAAATTTAGTTGCCCACTTACTGAGTTTTTCTGAACATCTTGTTCAACTTTAGAAGAAAACACTGAGAGGTCCCCATTAAGTATGACCTCAGCCAACGAGTTCACCAATGGGGCATAATGTATAATTAGGAAAACCTATTAAAAGAAAGGTGAAAAGAAATATCAGACTTATATTACAGAACACATCCCATTTCACAACTTCAGTCATTGAACATACTTCATTGACCTTGTTAAATTGTTATCTTATATACAGTAAAATATACATATAAATACATAGACACACACAGAGTAAAGCACAATTGTTAACACTGGTAGCTCATGAAGTCTACTTCAAAACACAGGAGATCTTATCCTCCCTTACAGGTGTTCAAACTTTCCCTATATTTTTAAGCTACTTAGTTTTACTAATCCTTCATACTCTTCTCTCCTCCTAAGAAATGTTAATTCTCTCTCCTTATCAGCTTTGAGAAGCAAGTTTTGTGATATTCTAGCAAGGAATGCAAATTAAAATTGCTCCAGAAAACTGGGTTGTTTTGCAAAACAAAAGCACTTATCCAGAAGTGCTTCAGTGCTTTAACAGAGTGCTATGTTTACACTAACCAATGTTATTTGAGGCAAGGCTTACAAGGTTGGGCCAAAAGACAATTGGCATCTTAACAGAACCAGCTCAGGACCTGCCGTGATTGCCCTAAATCAAGTGTGTATCCATTCACTTCACAGCTATACATATTCTATGAATACAAGTTAAAACTATTTTCAGATAATGTAACTTAAGAAAACTATTCTCATCACAATGCACGAAAGACCACAGGAAGAAAAGATCATTTTTTTACAATAGAAAAAAAAAATCCGTTGCAAAACTCTCTTCATTTGGAAGTGAGTTCTAGAAAGAAAAGGAGGTGAGCCCTAATAACAAGGGCTCAATTACAGATTTATGGCATAGGCATAACAAATTTCAAATTGAGAGAAAGCTTGAGGTTTTGGTGGTGGTAGTTTTCGGGGTTTGGTTGGTTTGTTTAAGAAAAACAACAATAAAATCCACCATAAGCTCATTGCTCCATCTATTTTTCAAAGAGGAAAATTCAAACCTGGAATCTTCCATAGCTTAGGTAGATTCAGACTACAATATAGCATCCATCTAAATTTTACTGGAATTTTACTTTATTTTGTCCTAGCATGTTACATGGCTCTATTGCGCACCATTTGTCAAGTGGCATACGTAAATACAGAATAATCTGAGGAATAATACTAACTCAAGGAAGAAGCTATCTGGTCTGTCCATAAAAACGTTAAATGGGAACTGGTATGTTTAAAACTTCATTTGCCAAACTGTCTTTAACAGCTTTGCCAAAGTAGATAGAAGTACAGTAATTTATAAATCATAACATTAATGCAGAACATGTTCTGAAATAGGACAAAATACTTAAATACTTACTTGAGAAAGAAGATAAAGAGAAACTTGGAGACTTATTTTTGGACGCTCTCCACCCTAAAAAACAAACCGCCATGAAAAATGCAGGTCTACTTACACAAAATTAGATTATTTGCAGTGCCTAATATTTTATTTAAAACAAAACTTTTAGTATTGTATTGTTGCACATTCTGCTACTAAATGTTCAGAATGTTTATCGTTGTCTTTAACATTCACTTTTTGTGAACTATTTCAAATGAAGACTCTGAATAATCACACTCCTTACTCTACGTGCTTAAACAGTCACCCTGTACTCTACATGCTTAAATCCCACCATCGATTACTGTGTTTCATAGTCACTTTAGTAACCTAAATTCAACAAATGAGTATCTGAGAAGTATTGGTTTTCACTATGCTACTATTCTGTCAAAAAATACTTCTCACTTAATATTCTTCAAGTCTGCTCTAAAAACTAGCTACTCAGAAACAACAAAACATTAGCAACATGATAAAAACATATTCTTGACAGACGCTTCTCTACATAAAGTAAATCACATTGTACAAAAATATTAGAAGTATAACTTGAGCACAATAGAGCTAAAATTATACACCAGTAGTAATAAATATGTTTCTAAAAATAAATTAGTGATACTTTAAAAACCATCACCAAATAAATTCATCAGTCATCTCAACAGGTAAGAACAGCCCAATTCTATGGTTGCAAACGTCTCTGACCTCATAAGACACATCAGCTTGAAAACAGGAGGACAAGCAGATCTCTGTACATGCATGAATGGAAAGAGCTGAATTGGAAGTAAAAGTCAGGAAGTGTTCTTCACCCTATTTCAATGACCCTATCAATGGCAAGACAAGCCGCTGACCATTATTCAGTCTTCAGTACACATGCAACATGCTGAATTCATTAACTTGCAAGAAACTTGACCTCTCCTTATTGAAACTATGCTGAAATTCACAAAGAACCATCTATCTTAAGATGAAACACCATTACAGAAGATTGGGAAGCAAAAATAAAAAAAACCAAATCCAGAAATAAGTATTTTTTAAGAAGATTAGTGAATACAGAAACCTATACAGGTTTTAAGAACTAACTTTAAACTAATTATAAAGGTTATGCTTTAAAAATGAATTCAGTTTATACATTCAAATACAACTTATTTGCAAACAAATGTTTTATTTTTTACATGGTGTGGATTTTTACACCAAGAAATACACATTGTGCATATGCTGGGATATCAGGAAAGGAAATCATACATCTCCCAGTATCAGAGAAATTTAAACCACATTCCAAATCAGCAGCTCTTCTCGTCTTCACAGTTGTTAACATTTAACTACCAGGTCACCCAAAACTGTATTTACTTGGTGAATAAAATTTCATCTATTCCACCCCTAAATTCAGTCTCAGGGCACTTCCCCTACAGTTTATTCAAGGTGCTTCATGTAAAACAGAAACATGGATATGGACAGAATGCCTTGTACAGCATACAACTGCCAAAACATTGTCATGCACACTGAAAGCAAGTAATGCCTTTAAGACTTAACTGTTTGCAAGAATTCATTTACCTTATCTTGATTTACTAATGAATACACATAGAGGGGAAGGAAGAGACGATTCAGTAGGTGGTCTGTCAATACATCATTTAAAAATTCGCAATTAATGATCAGGATATCATTAAGGTAATGTAAATGGTCAAGATGTTCTGCTACCAGGTCACTCAGTTTGCCCCTATTTCTGTGCCTGAAAAAGAGCAGAATGCAAACTTCAGATATAATCAGCTGTCAAAGTCTGAAAAACTTAAAGAATTAAAGTGCCTCCCTTCCACAGATTGACTGCCTAAAGATGTTTTCAGTAAAGTCATCTAAGGGAGCTAGCAAATAGTATTCAGGCTTGTATGTGCTCTAGGATGCACATATCAAGTTTTGAGAATCAATGTTTTTTTTACAAAGCTTCACTTTCCACTGCCAGCTCTTTCACAAGTCAACCGTAAAAAACAGTTTAGTTTCTAATAATAAAAGAAGAAATATATGTTATATTTAACATCTTTTTACTTTAGGAAAGCAAAAAATGTCTGTCCGATCTAAGGCAGGGATGAGATGGCAAATCCAAAAATAACCCAAATCAACAAAATATTTCTATTATGTAGTTGGAGGAATTTCAAGTCTAACATTTCACATACTAAATAAAGTTCATTTTTCCAGTTTATTATTTTGTCTTAGAAAATTTTCAGAAAGCTGTTCTACTGAGATGGTACACAGAAAGGGAACACTGAAAAGAGAATGTTAGTAAGACTAAGAGGCACAAAATAACTTTTGTGTCTTGCAGATATCTACTAAATTTAGCAGAGTTAAACAAAGATGAAGAAAAAGCATGTTGCCAAACACTAATGTACTTGTGTAAGGCTATTAGCATAGACAGAGCACATAGCCCTATCAATGCAAAGAATCATTAAAACATTTGGCAAGAGTGAAAAGCATGAGCTGTCTACAAGGGAACGTATTCAGAAACTAACTTAGTGGGACTACTAGAGACAAAATAAGGTGAGTATTAACATCCAAGAAAAGCATTTTTCCATTCCACCCAGCATCTGTAAAAGCTTACTCTTCATCAGTCTGCACACAGTTATCCAGTTCTATCACGTGGCTTCCAATAAACCAAACAAGGTTCGAGAAATAAGGGACAGCAGTTTTGTCTCTAATGTAATGCAGCATAGGTTGGTTGTCCACTGAAGAGAAATTGTTAAAAAGAAAAATTAGTTTCCAATTTCTTTAATTTTTAAGAAATATGAAGTATCTTCTGAATTTTGATGATATGCTAGCTTTTCACATGAATATATACCTAACATGATCTTATGCATGAAATGGAATCTACAAAAGCATCACATCAACTCTTAATTGGCTGAATGAGCCTAATATTAATATATTTACATAGGTCTGAAGATAAACAAATCTAGCAGAATTCAGAAAAGGTTTTTTTAAGCACATTCTTTACTAAAAGAGGAAAAGAAAGCGTAAGAATAAGCAGTAATGCTGAAAGTCAAGCTAGTTAGACTTACATGACACTGCATTAAGGAACACGGGAATCATCAGTGAAGGAAGGGCAAAAGAAACAGACAACAGTTAACAGGATTAGGAACTGGGATAGTGGCATCTTCCAAAAGGGTTTTAAAAGCTAAAGCACAAAGCATCTAAACTAAAATATACAGGGTAGGTGTTAGATCAGGATATATGCAAACAGACAGTCAGAAAAGTATGAAACCTGATCATCTGAGCTCTGGTTTTTCAACTCTAACATTCCATGTTACGCTACAACATTGAATGAAAATGCTAGGCAAGTACCTTTTTTTACCATAAAAGTATTTAGTTACATAAATACATTACAAATAGTATATGAAGCCTCCACCCTGCGCTTTGTGTGCTCATATTTGGGTTTACAGCTCCTTGAAGTAGAAAACAAGTGCCAAGTACCCATTTCCCAACATGTGAAAGAGACATTGTACCTTGCAGTCAACACTATAAAGAACCTATCTGCTATACAAAGCTGATTTCTCACCATATTAAAAAAGATCTTATCTTATTCTTCTCTTATGAAGACTGTCAAAGCACTACTTCCCTTAACTCTTAAGTTCTGGAAATTCAAAACTTATTTTAATTTTAAATGGATTAAAAATTAAGAAGCCTTACATTAACATATTCCACAAAACATGCTACCTTACAGCACACTAGTTCAGAGGTAGAAGGTCTGAATGCACACTACTTCTTCTGCAGGGATCGCTGTGACATTTTCAGTCTATTACAGATCTCAGACTGAGGAAAAATTTTGTGGGAAGTGACTTTGGACATTGTGTAGTCTAAAACCACTTTCCAAGTAGTGCAAACTTCAAAAGTTCAACCAGGTTGCTAAAGGGCTGTGTTGAGTTTTTAAGATCTCTAACAATATAGATTCCTCAGTTTCTCTGGGAAACCTGTTGCGGTGCTTAACTAGTCTCACAGTGAAGTGTGGAGTTTAACACTCATGTCCTACTGGAACATCCAGCCCAGCAATTTCTGACCTCAGCCTTCTAGCCTTCACTAGGCACCTCGGGGAATGGTCTAGCTCCATTTTCTTTATACTGAAGTGACTGCAGCACCTAGAAGCTCTACAGTCATATTCTAACGGAGTTCAAATACAAAAGGAAATGACGTAGCCAGCAAGGTTAGTGCTTCATACATTAAAAAGCTCAAGTTCATAAGTAAAAAATATTTTATATTCTTAAAGCACTTTGGGTTTGGGGTTTGTTTGCTTATTAAATACAGCCACATTCTGATCTCTGCTGGAAGGGAAGCACAAGTCCCCTGTGTTTTTTAAGAGTTTAATCTGTGAGGAAACAAGTCCATACTGCAGGTCTGGGGTTCTGTTTCATAAAAACCAAAATGGGCATCTGAAGCACGTGAACATGCTAAGCTTTTCAAATGTCACAAAACTGAGAGGAAAACCCCTTAGACATAAATAACTGAAAATTAAGCTACAATAAATCAAGCATTTTTTACACATGCCTTTTTTAATAGGTAAAAAGCATACCTTTATAGACATTTAAAGTTATAGTCCTAACAGCAATCCTGACCATGCTTTCTGGGTGGTTAAAAAATTTAATAGCTTCAGTGTACAAAGCGAAGTCATTCGTGTGCTGTAACAAGAGGAAAGGAAGTATTTATGAATTAACCAAAACACGTCCAGAATACTTGTTAGGATTCTGTATGAAAAATGTTTACAATGTATTATTCTGGTATTTTTACATTCTACTTAAGTAACTGTAATGCTTTTACAAAGCACAGTCAGCTATATTTGTAGCTCTGCATCAAAATAAATGGATATAAGCATCATAGCTTTCCATGTTAACTCTGCACATATTCAGTGCGTTAAGGCCCTCTTCTGGCAAGAAGTGGAATGGAGTGAGGAAAAATCCATTTCAACTTTGGCCTTTGATTATTCAGGCCTTTTAGACATCGACTAAGCCTCTTAGAACCAAGTGGTGCAACAGAAAAGATCTTGCTTATAAAAGCACAAGTAAACAAGGCATAAACAACTTGGATTATCAGGGCAGTAGACTTCACAACTACTGACACAGTCCAATATAATACTAACATCGAGATTTTTATTTTAGTTGTTATGAGGGCAAAGACCTACTTTATAGGGGTTTTTTGCAGATAGCTCCATAAATGAATTCTCAATCACTGACATGACTATTATAAAAATAAACGCAGGACACGTTGAGACAAGAGACTAAATAGACTATGTGCCAAATAGCTATCAATTTCTAATAAAAGTCCTCTTTTACCATTGTACTGCAACTCTTTCTTCACTTACCTCATTATAAAAGAAATGTACAGTATGATTGTTCAGTTTCAGGGAAAGAGTTTTCAAAAATGATATGTAGTATGCCATGATCTCCTCATCAGAAAAGTCAAATTTGTGGACAATAATAGAATTTACATAGTTATTAGACAACAAGTAGTCTGAAAAACAAGAGACATTACACAGGTTAACAGAAGGAAATAAAAATCATTATGCTATCCAGCTGTACTTGAAATGCCAGCTAACAATAAACTAGCTGATGCTTACAGATCTCAATTTTTAGCCAAACAACTTAAGTGATGGCTTCAAGCTGTAATATAAAGAAACTGTTCCCTACAAAGGTCTTTTCTCCCAAGAACAAGTCAACTGAGATTACACTCCACCCTCCTCAACTTATGTAGGCTTTGCAGCTAATAAATAACATTTAAAACAACTCTCTTTCTCCCAAAGTCATAAACTCCAAGGCTTGTATACGACTCCCTTTTCACAATAGTTGTGGAGTACTTTAAACTATCAATTCTCTGTCCTCTTCACATGTTTCTAAAAACACTGAAGTAAACATAAGTGGCCGAGTGCCAGCCTCGTGATGTCAGAACAGTTCCAGGACAAATGAGACAACAGAGTTCCACGGCAAAATCTACAGCAGCAAGGTGAACATTTCAGAACACAACCAACTGCTGACTTAAAGAACCCCTTGAAATATGCAAAATAAGTGTTTCAGTAGTACCAAACCATTACTTCTGTACTCCTGAAAATTTACATTGACGGGTATTTGAGTCAAATTAAGACAGTATTTTCAGCAGCGTTCAATTAAAAACATGATTAGGAATTCACATGGTTCTCCTGGGAAGGGGCACTTGGACTAAATTGCTTTGTATGAAAGACAATTCAATAAAATCTTGATGACTTAATCCTGATCAGTTAAAAAGTGTGCCCTTACACAGTGATGTTTCATGACTGATGTTCTCAAAAAGGATGTTCAGAGTCTGCAGAAGCTGTACACACACGTAACGACCAGACTTCTGACGCAAGATGTTTAAGAAGAAAACAAACATATTCTTCTCCAAGAAAAAGCTGAAATAAAATATAGGTGTCATTAAGTCACTTGCTGTATTTAACAAGAATATAATTTTACTAGGATCAGGGACAATTCTAAGCAAGTTTGACAAACAGCATGTTTTACATTTATGAAGCATTATTTTGCCAAGTTTTATCTGTAAAACAGAAGAAGATCCTACAAAAAAACTTAAATTTAACAAGGGTGCTTAAACATTAACATTATACAGAAAACGGATGTCAAGAGATTGAGACTTTTTTATTTTTATTTTAGCGTAGTCATTATCAGGCAGCTTCCCTACCTTACAATCATAATTTTGAAGGGGAGAGACTCTAAAGCAAGGTTATATTTTGTTCATTTTACCCTTTTAGGCTACCACAGTCTGTAGGTCTCACTATTTTATGAGAATTAAAATAACATCTGAACAAAAAAAGAATCTAAGTATCATAACTAGAATAAGATATCTATTTGTAGTATCTTATAGAAATTAAAGTGAAAAAATCAAAGATATTTATAGATGTACTGAGTAAATCTGGGTCCTAAAATAGGTTAGATTTTGTATTTATATATAAATATATATCAAATACTTGATATATATATAATTTGAGATATATAGATATACATCAAGTATTTGAGAGTCAAACCAAAGCAGTATATGAAAGAGGTTCTGGAATTGGAACACATTTTCATCAGTAGCACTAAGTTCTCTCCTTCTTTATATGACAAGAATACGATCCTGTTTACCCATCTAATATGGGACACAGCTTTCTACCTGTATTCATGAAATACAGTCTTTGAAGAGTTAATCTTTTGAACTAGATCTCTGTACCACTTTAATCATTCTTCAAAAACAAAACCAGAGTCAAAGTTGCTTACAAGTACTTACTCAAACACTGAGCTGTCATTCTGATCCCCCCATATAAGAATCTCTGTAATAGAACGAATAGTCTCGACCAGCAGGTTGCGGTTGTGATCTGTTACTGTAGTATTTTTAGTCAGAACATGATACATGTACCTACAAGAAACAATAATTACAAGTGATGTGCTCTCATGTGCACCATGTTTCACTCTAGTCACTCTAACAATATGGACACACATGTACACATACTACCTCAAACCACTATACAGTCTGAAAATCGTAAAATTTCCTTTCAATACAGACAGAAAGAAAAGCAATTGTTAAACAGAACATGCGACAAAACCAAATCTGTAAGTACCCAGGTAAGTTAGCAATGCTTACGCATGAGTTAACACAGGCCTAGAAATTATAGAACACTTGGTGCTTCTTACAGCAGAGTAGTGAATTTCTTTGGAAGTTAAAGGCAATGGAGCAACAAACAGGAAAAAGGAGAGAGAGAAGCAGCAGGTAAGTATGCAGTAGCTGATATGGAAAAGGGCAGTTCTGAGAAGAGGCACATCCAGATCTATCTAGAAAAGTCTCTTCTCTTGACTGCTGAGATGCTTTACAGAATCACATCAATCTGATGGTTAATAATCAGGACCGTCTCAAAGACCATTTATCCTGGTAAAGCTTAACCGTCAAGTCTCTGGCCCTTCGAGCACAGAAACTCTGGTTTCTTACCCCCTCATAAATCAATCCAGAACAGAAACTGCTCAGACCAAAATCACTCTAACACAAGTTGATTCATAGCTACCTCCTACAGTCGTAACTGCCAGGTCACATGCCATAACATAACAGAAGTCACTAAATAGAAAGTCAAAGAGCATCTGCAAATCCTCTTCAAGTAATCCAGAGATCACAGGTCAAGATTCCATCTATGGAGCCTGACAGGGCGGTGGCTTACAGTGAAGATGTTACAGTGTAAGCCTAACCACCTTTGAGAATTCCCAGGGCTTTCTAAACAGACACATTGCACACAAGCTCTGCAACATCTACCCAGTATGGTACTATATGTATTATCATGACAGTGAATCAAAAGACAGGGGAAAAAACAAGTCACTGCTCTGACAATGCATCAATTAACGGAACAGTGATCAGCTGAAGATAGAAGGCAATTAAATTAGGAGAGTTCATTCCACAGTGATCTGTATAGCAAGTATTTTTCCTAAGAGAGTTAAAGAGGGTAATTAATACTACACCACTTCACATATTTTAGCCTACTTGTTTGAAATCATACATATTACCACACTTATGAACGTGGATTTCTCACTGATAAGTTACATTATGAAAACTTGGGAATAAAGTCTACTCCAACAGCATAACTCTGGGAATGTGAAACTGTGGGAAGAATTACATGCTATTACTTCATCTTGGGAGGCTGTGGAACATAGAGCATTACAGATGCAAAATCCAAGAAATATTTAGTAGTCAGGAATACATTAACCCTAAATTAATTTACTTAATATCAACCTTACTGCAGAGTTCTTTGACTTACTAACACACTGATGCACTTGGACTAAGCCCAGGCTCCACTTCCAAGCTACTCCTTTATCCATTTCCTTGAAAATTAATAAGAAAGCACGCACAAACTTGTTTCTCTTACCAGACATGCAACACAGCATACCACACTAACCCAGCATTTTTGTACTCACATGAATTCTTAAGGCATAGCTTTAAATGCGGATTACAAAGGGGTCAAGTTTGTGCTCCAAAATGCTGAACTCTCAAAGAGATTTCTGTCTCTCTCTGTGTATGTATGTATATATACACACACACACACACACACACATAAAAAGACACCGTTCAAGCAAACAAAAAACTAACAAAACTCTACCACACAGGACGCGTCAAAGAACCCAATACTATCAAAATCATCAGGAGATTTTGCCAGCAAGTTAACAAGACAAAATCCTGAACAATTTTCTGGTAAAATGCACATAGAGGTTGTGCATTAATGACTTTTCTGCTTATTACTTACAAAAATACACAAAAGCACATAAGTTTAGGAAGTCAAGGACTCAAATTTAAAGACCCAAGACTTAACCGTAATGTGCTTGCTTCCTCATGCTGCCTGTAGCTATGTAATTACATATTGCTGTCCTAGAGGAAACTCCATGTACAGCATGGACAATACTTCAGGATATGAGTCAGCTGTGAAACAAGTCTTCAACCATACATGTTTATGGATACTGCATCTGACCAAGTCATAAGTAATGTTTAACATCCAACTCCAATGGTATAAAACCTTCTGTGTAATCAGTATGCAATTAAAACTCCAAGCAAAGAAGCAACAATGGGAAACACACCTGAAGGTGACAACAGATGCATGTAAAATATGTCTCAGAGATTACAAGAATAGGAAAACAAATTGCAGCTAGAAACAAAGATACTAAGACTCTCAGAAACACGAGAGGTATCAGATCTCTTCAGAAATGGTTGAGTTTAATATATTACCACTTAAAATACTGGGATAAATCAAATAAATTGTCTTCATCCATTCCAATGCAAAGTCAAAGTTTATAGACAGATGGGGAAGAAGATACAGTTATCCTCTTAGGTCAATCTGACCATGTATCTGCTAAGGTTAGACTGTCCTCAGCTGGACAATAAGACAGACATTTTGGTACTTTAATCATAGTCACAGCTCCTAAGGCCAGGAGCCACAGAAGCATACAACAGTCAGCACCTGGAGAGAGCTGTAAGAAATCCTGTCCTACACAAACATGCCTGGCTTATGCACAAAGCTAGGCAAAGGCAAGAGAAGAATAATACAAATATTGTATAAGCGCAACCTGCTCATTACTTGTCAGGTCCCATTCAAGACCTCCTTGTAATATGACTAATTGTTGAAAACTAACAGCTATTTATTTTTCAAAGAGCTACCTATCCTCAACAATTTAATTTAGAAAATGCTTCTCCTCTTAATAATCTCCTTTTCTTTCTGAACAACCTATGGGGTTGTTCAGCCTGGAGAAGAGAAGGCTCTGAGGAGACCATATAGTGACCTTCCAGTACCTGAAAGGGCTACAAGAAAGCTGGGGAAGGACTATTTACAAAGGCTTGGAGTCATAGGACTTGGGACAATTGCTATAAACTAGAGAGGGGCAGATTCAGACTACACATAGGGAAGAATTTCTTCACAATGGGAGTGGTGAGGCCCTGGCCCAGGTTTCCCAGGGAAGGTATGGCTGCTAAATCCCTAGAAGTGTTCAAGGCCAGGTTGGATGGGCCTTGGGCAGCCTGATCTAGTGGGAGGTGTCCCTGCCCATCTCAGGGGGGTTGAAACTGGATGATCTCTAAGGTCTCCTCCAACCCAAACTATTCTATGATTCTTGTTCAGCGTAGGAAGAGAAGGTACAACAGTGGATCTCATTTTTCTAGCAACAGCAGAATCCTGAAAATGGAACGGAAAATCTAAAAATTGTTTTAATTCTGTGTCATTCTTCCAACTCTCCAGTGGCAGAACTAAACTATGCCACCTTCTGCAGTCAGCAGCAACACAAGGATATCAGACTTTGGAGACTACTGTTATAATTTCCAAGCTCAACGCCTTTACTGTTGCAGCTTCAGAGGACTCTAAGCAGGGGACATCCCCTGGCACTGCTAAACCACCCCCGTAGCTGCCGGGAAGCTCTGCTGACAGCTGTGCTCCCTACACACACCCCTCAAAAGGTCTGCATTGCTTACAGGCTGGCACCAGGCTCCTCGCTCAGCTGCTACCAGGAATAATAGTTCTCCCTCGAGAGGAATGTGGTATTTCTCGTATTCATCGCCTTGCACATGCTGCTGCATTGAACAAGCATGTGACATGATTCTCCCCTCTCTTCCTCTCTTGTGAGACCTCACCTGGAGTATTGTGCCCATTTCTGCAATCCTCAACATAAGAAGGATATGGAACTATTAGAACAGATCCAGAGGAGGGCTATGAGGATCATCAGAGGGCTGGAGCACCTCCCATATGAGGACAGGCTGAGAGAGTTGGGCTTGTTCAGCCTGGAAAAGAAAAAGCTCCAAGGGGATCTTAGAGTGACCTTCCAGTACCTGAAGGGGCTACAAGAAAGCCAGGGAGGGGCTGTTCACAAAGGCTTGAAGTGACAGGACTATGGACAACAGTTGTAAACTGGAGAGGGGCAGATTTAGACTGGACATAAGGAGGAATTTCTTCACCTTAAGAATGGTGAGGCCCTGGCCCAGGGAAGCTGTGGCTGCCCCACCTCTGGAGGTGTCCAAAGCCATGTTGGAGGTGTTAGAACTGGATGGGCTTTAAGATCCCTTCCAACCCAAACTGCTCTATGATTCTGTGATTAAAAACCGAACAGACGCGTACGGCAGCCCGGGCTGTGACCCATCACGAGCGCGTTCGGGGACGCGGAGGCACCGAGCTCGGTGAGAAACCCCGGCGCAGCGCGACCCGGGGCCGCCTCGCGCCCTTCCTCTCCCACCCCCCGGTCCCGCTCCGACTCACTTGAGGTGGTCCAGGGAGTGGATGCTGCGGGCGGCTTTCCCGTGCCCGCCGCCCACCCAGCTGCGGGAGCGGCCGAACATGCTGGCGGCGCCGGGGCCTCAGCGCTTCATGTCCGCCGCCTCAGCGCTCCATGGCCGGCTGCGCGGCGGCGGCCGCGGGGCACGCTGGGAGGCGCGGCTCCCAGCAGCCACCGCGCCGGGCGCGCGCCCCGCCCCGCGCCTCACCCAGAGGGTTAACGAGCTGTTCAGAGGGGAGGTTCAGCCCCCATTCCTGAAGGGGGGGGATGAGGGCCTGGGGATGTGGTTTAGTATTAGGAGAAACGCTTATTTGCTGGTAAAATATTAGAACGGGTAAAGTCTTCCAAGCAAAATATCCTATCTTACAAAAGCAGTGGGTATATAAACTAGTTTTAGGCACGGAACTGTGTAAGTCCTCAAAGAATGTTTATTTTTTTAGGTTATCCAACCATTTCTGGAGACTCCCTTCAGGTTCTCACCCGACCCAAGACGACTACATCTTAGAAGACAACTAAACTAAACAACTGGATGAAGGCATTGAGTCCTCCCTTAGCCAGTTTGCAGATGACACCAAGCTGGGTGGAAGTGTCGATCTGCTAGAGGGTCGGGAGGCTCCAAAGGGATCTGAACAGGCTGGACTGCTGGGCTGAGACCAACGGCATGAGGTTTAACACGGCCAAATGCCGGGTTCTGCACTTGGGGCACAACAACCCTAAGCAGAGGTACAGACTAGGAGAAACCTGGCTGGAAAGCTGCCAGGAGGAGAAGGACCTGGGGGTGCTGGTTGACAGCCGACTGAACATGAGCCAGCAGTGTGCCCAGGTGGCCAAAAAGGCCAATGGCATCTTGGCTTGTATCAGGAATGGCGTTACCAGCAGGTCCATGGAGGTTATTCTCCCCCTGTACTTGGCACTGGTGAGACCGCACCTCGAGTCCTGTGTTCAGTTCTGGGCCCCTCACCACAAGAAGGATGCTGAGGCTCTGGAGCGAGTCCAGAGAAGAGCAACAAAGCTGGTGAAGGGGCTGGAGAACAAATCTTACGAGGAGCGGCTGAGAGAGCTGGGGTTGTTCAGCCTGGAGAAGAGGAGGCTGAGGGGAGACCTTATTACTCTCTACAACTACCTGAAGGGAGGTTGTGGAGAGGAGGGAGCTGGCCTCTTCTCCCAAGTGACAGGGGACAGGACGAGAGGGAATGGCCTCAAGCTCCGCCAGGGGAGATTTAGGCTTGAGATTAGGAAGAAATTCTTCACAGAGAGGGTGGTTAGGCATTGGAACGGTCTGCCCAGGGAGGTGGTTGAGTCACCGTCCCTGGAGGTGTTTAAGGTTAGGGTAGATGAGGTGCTTAGGAGCATGATTTAGGGATTGGTGGGAATGGTTGGACTCGACGATCCAGTGGGTCTCTTCCAACCTGGTCATTCTGTGATTCTGTGATTCTGTAAACATCAATAAATTCTCGCAGCCCTAAGGTTCTCTCTTGACCTAAAACAGCCCCATCTTACAGGACAGTTAAGCATATCAATAAATTCTTGTAAGTCTAAAAGAGTATTTATCCTTTCAGGTTATTTATCCATGTCTGGAGATTGTCTGTGTATTATTTCTTGCTACCAGACAGATTTGTATGACAATATAATTAAACATACAAACCAGCTGCAGCCAAACTCATCAATTAATTCTCACAGTAGTGGACAGGTACGGTTGGACCCGACGACCTCAAAGGTCTTTTCCAACCAAGCAATTCTATGGCTCTCATGACACACGAAGTGTGGCCTTCTGGCTCAGCCCTTCCCGGCCACCATGTTCGAGTATGAGGGTGAGACACAAGGCCTGAGGGTGCCCAGCTGAAACAAGAAGTAATTACTATTACAAAAAGTGGAATATTTTTTTCCTTTAAGCTAAGGTAGAGTTACGCTTTATCTAATTAGTTGTACTTTGTTGTTGTTGTGTTTGGGGTTTTTTTAAGTTAGACAGAATGTCCCTCTGATTTTATGTTTTCTTTCCAGCTCTGTCTTCCAGACTCTGTTCACCCTTTGGAGTCGGGAACGCCTTGTGTTCAGTGTGAGCTGTGCTGAAAGGTGCCTCTTCTGCCATCACCTCTGTCTGCAGCCCTTCCCCGTCTCAAATGCAAGGCCAGGCAGAGCTGGCTCCAAAGCTGAAAATTAGCAAGAGGCTGTCATGTTCACAATATCATTATAATTAGTCCTTGGGAAGTAATAGAACATGTGTAAGTTTTCTGGGAAAATTTATCCATATGCATGTAAGTGGGATATATATTCTGTCCCCTGCACACCATTGTCTCGCTGCACACAATTCAAGGAGATAGCTCCCTCACATTGCCAAGGCCTGATCAAAGGATGCTTGCTTTCCAAAACTCCAAAACGAGCCTCAAAGAGTTGATTTGCTGGAATTTTTGGTATCACCATGCCTCCCAGAGACAGAGGGCCTGGCTCCATGGAAATTAATGGGTTCCTTCCCTCTCTTTGGCAGTTTTGTTAGATCTTGTCAGATCATGAGAGGACTGTTAAGTTTGAAGAATATTAAAAGCTAAAGTTAGCCTAAACAAAAAATAGCCTATTAACATGTGCATGTACATCCTAAATGCATTGTAATTTGAATCATAGAATCATAAATCATAGAATCTTTTAGTTGGAAAAGACATTTGAGGTCATTGAGTCTTACCATACCTATTAAGTTTCAGCTGAGGTAAAAAGTGATGTTCCTTCTTCACCATCCATAACTCCGAATGGAGTCATTCTGGTGGAGCAGAACAGGATGCTGAGATGCAGCAATGGTGATTCCACTGCCAGTACTCCTCTTCCTATCTTTTTTTTTTTTCCAGTAAGTATTGCATGTGTGGTTTTGAATTGGCTTGATAACGACCTTAATTAGAGCAGAGCAAAGAGCAGGACCATTAATGACTTGACCTGGTTTTAGACTTTTTTTTGCTTTAACCAGATAAAGAAACTAAATCTAAGTAAAAGCCAAACTTTGTCAGCCAGCGTCAAGTTCCCCCCCCCCAAGTTAAATTGTGTCTTTGATTATGGGTACAAACTAGAGAGGGGCAGATTAAGACTAGACATAAGGAAGAATTTCTTCGTTATGAGGGTGGGGAGGCCCTGGCCCAGGTTTCCCAGGGAAGCGGTGGCTGCCTCATCCCTGGAGGTGTTCAAAACCAGGCTGGATGGCTCTGGGGCAGCCTGGTCTGTGGGAGGCGTCCCTGCCCATGGCAGGGGGGTTGGAACTGGATGGGCTTTACGGTCCCTTCCAACCCAACCTGTTCTATGACTCTATATTTTCATAGAATCACTAGATTGGAAAAGACCTTAGAGATCATCAAGCCCAAGCGTACCTGTCCACTACTAAATCATGTCCCTAAACACCTTCACCTACCTGTCTTTTAAACACTTCAAGGGACGGGGACTCAGCCCCCTCCCTGGGCGCCCTGTGCCAGTGACCGATAACCCTTTCGGCGAAGAACTCTTTCCTGCTGTCCAATCTGAACCTCCCCTGGCACCGCTTGGGGCCATTCCCACTCATCCTATCAGCTGTCCCTTGGGAGAAGAGACAGGCGCTGGCAGACAGCGATGAGTTCTGGCTCCAGCCCCCTGTTCTCCAGTCTGCGCGTCCCGCGGTGCCCCCGCCGCCCCTCTCGAGGCCGCTCCCCGGCCCTCCGCAACGCGCCCGCGGCTCCTCCTGCGAACTTTGCCGGGGGGGCAGCGCCGCGGGGCCGCAGCAGCCGGGCCGGAGCCGCCGCTGGCCTCCCAGAGCCTCCCGCCCGCCTGTGGCCGCGGGGCGGGCCGGGAGCGCGGCGCTGCCCGGGAGGCGCCCGGCCGGGGTCCCGCGGCCCCGCCGCAGCCCCGCTCGCTGCATGCAAACCGCGGTGTCGGCGCGCCTGGATTCGCTGGAGTCCCGGGCCTTCCACGCGCTGCTGGTGCTGCCCTATATGTTCTACGTGGGCTTGTTCTTCGTCAACGTGCTGATCCTCTACTATGCCTTCCTGATGGAGTACATCGTCCTCAACGTCGGCATCGTCTTCCTGCCCGAGGACATGGACCAGGCTCTGGTGGAACTGGGGGTGCTCTCCGATCCCGGCTCCGTACCCTACGAGACGGACGGCGAGCTGGATGTCTTCGAGGGCTACTTGGAGTGACCGCGGGGCCGGGGCCGGGGCCGCAGCTCGGGGACCGCCGCGATGGGGCTCGTCCCCTCCCGCAGTCCCGGGGCCGGGCGCGGCGGCCGCGACACGCCGGGGGCTGGCGGGGCAGGTGAGTGCCGGGCTCGGGGCGCTGCTGCGGGCGCTGTGGGGGCCGGGGGGCCGCTGTCTGCGGGCGCTGTGGGGGCCGGGGGGCCGCTGTCTGCGGGCGCTGTGGGGGCCGGAGCGCCTGAAGGGGTCGGAGTGACGCTGCCCGCGGGCGCTACAGGGGCCGGGGTCGCTTTAGGGGTCAGGGTACCGCTGCCTGCGGGCACTGGAGGGGCTGGGGCCGTTATAGGGGCCGGGGTGCCGCTGCCTGCAGGCGCTATCGGGGCTGGGGCCAATATAGGGGTCAGGGTAATGCCACTTGCGGGCACTATTGGGGCTGGGGCCGCTATAGGGGCCAGGGTGCCGCTGCTTTCGGGCGCTATAGGGGCTGGGGTCGCTATAGGGGTCAGGGTACCGCTGTCTGCGCGTGCTATAGGGGCTGAGGTGGCTCTAGGGGCTGCAGTAACACCTCCTGCGGCCGCTATAGGGGCCGGGGTGCCGCTGCCTGCGGGCGCTATAGGGCCTGGGGCCGCTACAGGGGTCAGGGTACCGCTGCCTGCGGGCGCTATAGGGCCTGGGGCCGCTATAGGGGTCAGGGTACCGCTGCCTGCGGGCGCTATCGGGGCTGGGGCCAATATAGGGGTCAGGGTACCGCTGCCTGCGGGCGCTATAGGGCCTGGGGCCGCTATAGGGGTCGGGGTGCCGCTGCCTGCGGGCGCTATCGGGGCTGGGGCCAATATAGGGGTCAGGGTACCGCTGCCTGCGGGCGCTATAGGGCCTGGGGCCGCTATAGGGGTCGGGGTACCGCTGCCTGCGGGCGCTATAGGGCCAGGGCCGCTATAGGGGTCAGGGTACCGCTGCCTGCAGGCGCTATAGGGCCTGGGGCTGCTATAGGGGTCGGGGTACCGCTGCCTGCGGGCGCTATAGGGCCTGGGGCCGCTATAGGGGTCAGGGTACCGCTGCCTGCGGGCGCTATAGGGCCTGGGGCCGCTATAGGGGTCGGGGTACCGCTGCCTGCGGGCGCTATAGGGCCTGGGGCCGCTATAGGGGTCGGGGTACCGCTGCCTGCGGGCGCTATAAGGGCCAGGGTGGCTCTAGGGGCCAGGGCAGCGCTGCCGCCCTCGTTGCTCCCTCCCAGGCTCGCCCCAAGGAGCGGGTTTCACCGCAGCGGTGCTGCTGGGTGTTGTGTTTACAGCTGGTCAACATCTTCGCTAATCCGGCCTTGAAAGCAGCTTTGAACCGAAATGAACACCCTGAGTAACACTGATTAACATCCAGAGAACAGGGCCGAGCCAGACGTACAGCCTAATCAGATGCCCTTTAAAACCTCTGTCTTGAGTAATAACGAACTTACCCAGCTCTGCCCTGTTAATTATAGCATCGGGGTTTGCTTTGCAATTTATTGTTGTAGTTTTGAGTGCTACTAAAGCTCTGGAAATGTTGTAAGGATTCAGCATTTTAAAATGCTGCAATGCAAGTTTGAAGAAAATCACCATTTCTGGCTAGGACTTTCTGTGCCAAATGTATGTTAATGAAAACATTCACAGTTTAAATTAAAATGTTTCAGAAAATCTGCTAGTAGAATTTTTAGCAAAATATTGTCTGTAGATTCAAAAAGCAGTTCCGGATTCCTTTTAATTTCCTATCTGAAATGATGGAAATAGGAAATCCTTTTGTAAGGTTATAAACATAACCCTGATGAACATACTAGAAAAATACCATTTAACATCAAGCTATTTTAAGCAATTTAACTTAAACAAACCAATTGACCTTCTCTCTGTAGTGCTGTCCTTCATGCAGATTCAAACTGTCTCCTAAATATTTCTACTCAGATTCCATGTAAAGCAATAGTAGTGAATTTTGGTTTTAATTTAGAAGGAAAACAATGGAAATTTTTGGGGCTGGAGTAACATTGATCACATAAACACAGCTGAACAAAGCTTGGTCAAAGGTACTTGGGAGCATAACAGCTGAGGGAACAGATCCTTGTTGCTGCTGAAGAAAGCCCTCTGCATGTATTTACTGCAAATGAATGTGTCCGTGCCAGCGTTTTGTGGCCCATCTAAATCGTCTGGATTAGAATAATTTCTGCTAGAAAAGAAGGTGTGGAGCAGAACTAAACTGCCCACGAAACACTGATGGCTGCTTCTGTGGTTCTCTTCTACTGTCCTCTTTTCGGCTGGGCAAATAACACACGTGCTCTGTATTCCAGGAAATAAATTAATAAAAACTAATGGAACTTTAAGCACAGTCTTTGTGGCAAAAAGCCCTAGCCACTTCCTCCCTCAAAATACCTTTTCCCAAGCCCCAAATCTTATTACTCCAACACCACCTAATACAGGAATTAAAAATGCTTTTTAAATCACTTTTTTTGTGGACTAGGATTTGTCATGGTGAGTCACACGTAGTTTTCAGTAAGACCTAAGGAGAAATACAGATATAGTTTTCCTTAGTGGATTCTTCCTACTACATGAACACATAGTTTGATAAGAGCATGGGGTCTGAGTAATTCCGTTCAGTACAGATAAATGATCTCCTTAAATTTTTTTTTCATATTAATAGGATAAGCAGCTCTGTAACTTCTTGATATTCTAGTTATAAAATGATGTAATGGTTCACTTCCATAAGTAGAAATAAAAAAAAAAGTCTTTACAAAGCTCAGAAGTAAGTCTCAGTTTGTACCCATCTTGAGCTCATGGAGTTTTGCACAGGTACCAGCTCCAGCCTTGATCCTTTAATCTGGAAGTTTTCATGTCAGATAGTGGTTTCCACTGAGAATCAAATCACAGATCCCTAAAGTTAGATCAGTTATTAGAGAGCAAAAAAATTATACTTCTCTTGCGCTTAACCTATTTATTTAATTTTATTTACACGTGTAGCAACCAGGCCACAAATTGTACAATTATTTAGCTACCAGGCAAAGACTCAGCATGTCACCATGAAAAGGATTTTGTGTTAATATCCTGATTTACATGTTAATTCACTGTTCTGTGCTGTTCCTTCTCATCAATTCTCTAGCAGGACAGGCAGAAGAGGGCCCCAACTTGGAGATGGGTTTTCTGCTTTGGGAGAAGAAGGAAGGTACTGTAAGGGAAGATATAAATCCCTTGGGTGTCTAGCCCGAATTCTGTACGAGTGTTAATCCGTGTTCTCTGTGGGCCTCGGGAGGCTTCCCTTCACTTAGGCCCAGAAGTGCTGAGGATTCACAAAACACTGCAGGAAGGACGAGTCTCAGGTTTATCAGCTGAAGAATACATAGGCATACTCTTTGCATTAAATGTCAGAGGAGCATTTTCCATGTGAGTCACCAGTGATTACTGAGAACAACCAAAAAGCTACGATTAGCCTTAGCTGAAACCCTGCAGCGTGCTCTTTACATTTAAAAAGTGATGCCTTGCACACAGGAGGTGAGTAGCATGCATGACAGGGAAATAAAAGGAGGAAATCCCATGAGACCATTCAGCAAGATGTGGAAAGGCTAATTTAGATGTAAAAATAAAAGAGCACGTGGATCAGAAAAGCTCTGTTCTCTCTTGCAGCAAACCCCTCACTTGAATAAACTCAATAGGAGCAAAATTATGTCCAGGTTGCTGAGCATAATTGGGAGCAGAGAATGAAGGTAGACAACTAAGCAGCTCAAAGATGCTTCCCATCTTGTTCAAATGGAGAAATCAATCTGTGTAAACTGAGGAGAATTGAGTCGTCTACTGTTTTAGTGTGAGTGTGCCAGGTTCCTTATTATATTTGAAATCCCCTGGAATAAGGTGATATGAGTGTTCTCCTTATACTTTCTTAAAACTAGATGTGACTCATCACAAAATACTCTAACCAGAAAGAAAACGAGTGAAAGTAATCAATAATGAAAACTGAATAGGAAGTACTGGATTTATTTGATCTTCCAGTACAAACATTACCTTTTTTTTTTATTTTTTTCATCAAGGTGAATTGTGGTGAATGTCTTCAGTGAGCAGAATCCAGCACTCAAACGTGTGACTCAGCTCTTCTGCTGAATGCCAGCAGCTAAATCCTAAATCGAGGAAACAGCTTTACTCACTGGCTCATCAATGTGGTGCCAATGAGAAATGCAGGCTCACTGTCTGTGAGAGACAGCACGGCCCAGGAGAGAGGGAAATAAGCATGCTGGCCTCCTTCCTGTGTCTGCCACTGGTTCTTCTGTGAGCTTAACTCATGATGAATGATCCATACAGACTCATTAACCACAGACAGTCCTAAGTGATTTTCTACCAAATGCATTCATTTGTATACTGCAAAGAGGAGGCAGATCTTAGAAAAAAAGTTTTCCAAAAGCTGTTGTTAATAACATGAATTAAAATAAGGGACAGAAAATAAAAAGACATTCAATTTAGAATAGAAGTATTTCAGGCCTGAGTATTTAATGTGTTAAAAGCCTTGGCCACAAGTGATTTTAAAGAATAATAAAATAATTCTGTGTTTCTTCCCTACAAAAATCAAGCTTACTGTAGTGAACGTGCCTGAATAGATCGCAATAGCCAATTACTGGTTGTAAGCTGTCTAAGGAATTAAGAAACAAATCCAATTTAATTCTTCATGTTTGTTTCCTCTGGAGGAGGGACAAAGTGACTCTATAGTTCAGGCAGCAATTAGCAATCCTCAAACAGAAGAAGAGAACAACTTGTTTAGTGACTTTTAGTTTGTATGTTTGGCCAGTCCAACTCTTTGCATTTGTCTCCTTGTAATGATTCTAGTTTATATGGGGGACAACTGTCCTCCAGAATTAAATAGGACACACAAGTGGCTAAGTCTTTCCATTTCTTCAGAGAAATTGTCACTGTCTTCCTTTTCCCCGCTGAGTTTTAGCATGTTGGTTGCAAACTTGGGAAAAAAAAAACTCCAGCTGAATAGTTTGAATGATGCTCTCTGAGGACACAAATGTTTCTAATATATAGAATAAAAAAGGGTAAAGCATAATAACAGCCATCTATGGAAAATAATGGCATAATGGAAAATGATGACACGCACTGAATGATGTGTTGCTGGGTAAAGCCATGTACTCTTTGAAGGGTCATGAAAAAAAGACACAAGATTTGCTCAGACAGCCCAAAGAGGCCATGAGATCTGAAACACACTCCTGCAGAGTCAGGGAACAGACAGTGCCAGGAGTGTGTTTCAGTCACCATGTTTCTTTGGTCCAGCCTGAATTGTAAAGGACAGTGACATCAGAGAGAGAATTAACAAAAATATAATTACTGAATTTCTTCTTTTAATTCCAGAGTTACGCTATAACAGCCCAACTGTTAAATGCTTACAAGTATCCTTTAGGCTACTGGAAGACTGTAGGTTTGAGATGTTAAAAATATTTGCTGCCTTTTTGTTTTCCATTGCTTTTTGAAATTTTCTGTTAAAAATGAGGTTCACATGAAATTTGAAGGGCAGACTTTTAATGGGCTGAATAGAAAGGCAAGATTGCATATCCTGGTCAATTGTATCATTCACACCCCGTTTAATATCTGCCACTACAAATAACAGTCTTGGACTAGCAGCCCTACAGCAATATTTGAAACTTCCATTAGGCATCTTTATCCTTTGCTTTGGAGGCCAAATGCATTTTGCTGTGCTGCTTTAAGTCAGCTTAGACTTAAAAGTCATTCTACAGTGCAGAATATTAACAATCTCCCTGAACTATCTGCTGTACATCAAAGTTTTTAGTTCATTTTGGAAAGCTATCAGGTAAACAACAAATGAGTAACCCATTAGAGCTGCTGTTTCTCCTTTTTCTTAGTTTAAGAGACAGGATTTTGAGCATATGATTACTGTTAGCAGGGTACTGTGGCTGATAGACATTTGACAAAAATACCTCAGTGGACACTAGTGCACTTCTTGTTCCTGTCCTAGCATCCACACAGGAACGTCTGAAATGTCATGATGAGTCAGATGACAATCAGCTCTGCGTTGTGCCCTTGGCAGGGGCAGAGGATGCTCTCTGGGAGAGCATGTGGCCCTCATCAAAATCTGCAGTCCCTTCTCTTTTTACGGAATCACAGAATAACCTGGTTGGAAGATCGAGTGGAAGTCGATCCCACTGGATCATCGAGTCCAACCATTCCTATCAAACACTAAAACATGTCCCTCAGCACCTCGTCCACCCGTGCCTTGAACACCTCCAGGGAAGGTGAATCAAACACCTCCCTGGACAGCCTGTTCCAGTGCCCAATGACCCTTTCTGTGAAAAATATTTTCCTAATGTCCAGCCTAAATCTCCCCTGGCAGAGTTTGTGGCCATTCCCTCTCATCCTGTCTCCTCTCACTTGGGAGAAGAGGCCATTACCCTCCTATCTACAGCCTCCCCTCAAGTAGTTGTAGAGAGCAATGAGGTCTCCTCTCAGCCTTCTCTTCCCCAGGCTAAACACCCCCAGCCCCCTCAGCCGTTCTTCATAAGGCCTGTTCTCCAGCCCCCTCACCAGCTCTGTTCTCTTCTCTGAACTCGCTCCAGAGCCTCAACATCCTCCTTGTGGTGAGGGGCCCAGAACTGAACACAGAATTTGAGGTGCGATCTCACCAGTGCCAAGTACAGAGGGAGAAGAACCTCCCTGGACCTGCTGGTCACGCAGTTTCCCTCGTCCAGTAGCCGAGTCACTTTGTCACAGAAGGTGATCAGGTTAGTTTGGCAAGACCTGCCTTTCATGAACCCGTGTTGACTGGGCCTGATCACCCGGTTCTCTTGCAAGTGCTTCATGATCGCACTCAAGATCACCCGCTCCATGACTTTCCCTGGCACTGAGGTCAGACTGACAGGCCTGTGGTTCCCTGGATCCTCCCTGCGACCCTTTTTGGAGATGGGCACAACATCAGCCAGCCTCCAGTCCAGCGGAACTTCCCCAGTCTTCCAGTACTGGTGGAAGGTGATGGAAAGGGGTACTTTCCAGAATCCACAATGGTAGAATGAGGGATGTTAGAGGGCACATTGCTGCCCAGCTCTTCAAAAAATTGTTTTCCAAATCCACTACCTCTGCTCATGCAATGTTACAAAATCCTTCTCGAGTTCCTTGCTTTCAGTACAGCATCTGGATACCTGAAAGAGCTTTTTTTTCTGCAGTCTTGAAGATTTCTTTGTTCGCTTTCTTCTCTGGGTCACGAACAGCATTGTTGAGTAAAAATTGATCCCTGGTGTACCCTTCTACTGACTTGTTTCCTACTCAGCTTTGCTTTCAGTCTTTTAATCTGCTTTCAATCCATAGAGGACTCTTTCCTGCAGTACCACATAAACCTCTTTGCTTTTGGCTTCCTTAATGCCTTTGTTGATAACACAGTATTCCTCAGTCTGTCCATGCTCAGGCAGAACCCGTGACTATCACGTTTCATTCTTCAGTCAGACTCTGCAGATTTTGTTATGCCTTCTGCACGTGAAATGGTGCAGCCCTCCTGCCTCAGGAACCCTCGTGCCAGACAGCCTGACGTACTTTCTAGCGGCCTCTGCTCCAAGCACAGAACGAGAAGAACAAGAGAGAGGCTGTTTTGCCCTGTGGTGGAACGACAGCCTTTTCGTAGAGCTCCTTGCTTAAAGCAGATCTGATACAGCTCTGTACCACAAACTCCCTTCCCATTAAACAGGCAGCGCCTTTACTGTGTAGGGTCCCCTGCCTTCCTACACTGCACGGGAGGCCTGTAACACCTGTAAAGGGGAAGGAGGGAAGAGCTGTTCGTAGAGGTTTGCTCCACACAGTACAGATCTCCTGCTGAGCTGCAGGCAGTCAAGGAACCCATTCTTGGTCTTGTGTACTTTAGCTCTTCTGCAACACAGATCCATCCCTAGAAAATCATCTCCTGTCAGAGCTGCACCATTCTACGCTATATTAATTAGTCATCTGTAAGATCACAAGACCAAACAGGTACAGTTGCCCAACACTTTCATAATCCACAACTCTGGTTTTACTTAAAGGTAGCTTCTCAGGCCTTGTGTTTATCTCTGATGGTAGTAAATATCACCTCTTAATAGCTGTCTAATACTTTGACCCAGTCAAGGCAAATTAGATGAACTGAGATAAAGCAATATAACCACCGTTTATTCCGTTTATAACTAAGAAGTTATGCCAACATGTTACCTAAGTCCATAACTACTTACCAGTGGATCCAAAATGCTTTGAACAAAGTGAGTCTAAAGAAAACAAGAAAGTGGCCAAAATCAGAGGTTATGACAAACACAGGCAATACATAATTAACACAATTACATTAAAAAAAACCCATGTCTAATGAACAGCATCTGGTTAAGAAAATGTAGCCATTTCAAAAATGAGTTTTTACAGGTAGGTTTATTGATATCAAATTTAGCATAAAATAGGCTGCCCCACTGCATGTTGTACCTGTACTTTCTTAGGAGCACCTCTTATGAACTGATGTTACGGGCTCCTTAGATGCACCCCCCTCACGCTAATACCTGTTAAAGTTACACTGAGGACTAGTGTGCTCTGACATTGACAGAAACTGTTACACTGATTTCTCCAAAAGGTTTTTCAGGTCTTTACTTCTTGAAGAATTACTACCCATAATCACAAAAGGTTTTTCTTTTTCTTTTTTTAAAGTCAAGAGTATGGTGATGTATCTAATATACACAGTAATTTCTCTGTTCATTTTAGTTTTAGAGGGTTACCCTGTATGTGTTTTCTTTTAAACAGATTCATTAAACGCCTGAAACGGATTATGACCGGTTAATGGATCAAGTCATGGAAAGAAAATATACTCTGAAATGTAGAGATGAAAAGAAGGAGAAGGGGACAACAAGAAGAGTTGTCATCAGACCTTGTCAGTTGTGACTTTTCTGCAGGGTCATTGCCTTCTGAGTGTGCACTAACTGCAGTGATTCACGCACCGTACCGGGTTTCCATAGGTAATTCTGGGATGGACTGTATGAAAAATTAATATAAGCTATGTTCTATTATAAAAGAAAAAATCAAGATGTTACTCAGATTTGCTAAACTTTTGAATAAATACCATGTCACCCGAGTGGACACGCTCTACATCCTGCTTATGCAAGTTTTACAATCACATATTGAAAACTTTACCAGCCAGTAGTTCAAAGACAGGTCTCTCTCAGGGGAAAACATGCAGGAGTGATTGTAAGGAGGTTCTGTTCAGGGCAGTATTATGGCAAGAACTGTGCTAGTAAGATATTTTATTTAAATTGTGAGTTTTGAAATAGATCAGAGAGTGTATTTTATAAGTCAAATGGATTCATTATCTAACACAGGATACTTTGCACATTGTTTAAGCTTATGTTCCTATGTACAGATGTGAAAGCAATACAATAAAGACTTACCTTTTCCATGAAGAAGTTACAGTCATGTGTTGGAGTTCTTTTTTTCAGTCTGAATGGAAAATAATTTAAATAAGCATTCCAGGAAATTCCAGTTTTCCTACAGGCACCTGGAAGTAGTTCCAGACTGTTGAAATGGCCAGCATGTAGGAAATCCTTCTCATGAACAACTTGAAAAATCAGAGCTGAAATACCAGGAACTGTGGTGGGAAGGAACCCCCTGTTATTGAGGGCAGGTATTGTACTGGGTTTGCTTCATGCTCGTTTTTAGAAAAGTCTAATTTTCATAACCATGCAGTTGTTAAACCAAGCTGATGTATTAAGAACATTTCAGATAAAGCAGAACTGAAAACATTTGTCCTGAACTCTCTCACGTCTGTCCTCTGCAGTCTGTGTCTCTACCATCTGCTCCCAGCTCAATCTTTTAGATCCAGACAGATGGTGTCATGAGTCTCTTGACAGCCAGTACAAGGAAACAAGAGGGTGACAGTTTAGATTCCTCTTGAAACAGCAACTAAAACTTGCACATCAAAATGTTTTTTTCCTGATACTCTCAGTGTGTTGCACTCAAATGACATCAACTCCTAGTGCAGTAGAATTAACTCCCAGTCCCTAAAATTCTGTGCCCCAACTGCAATTTTCAGCTGCTCCTGCAAGAGGTGAAGCACTGTCATTGATCTAAGTAGCTTTTCTCCAAGACAGGTTCCATCCGATATAGTTTGGGTCTTTAAAACACTGACAAGTACTTTGCTCTGTACAATCCCTGGCCTGCAACTGAGCGATAAAATCACTTAAGGCACAATATTCTAGCATGTAAATATATATTTATGGAACTAAATCCACATCTAGGCACCTATATAAATAATAACCAAGTTTAAAACCTTGTTAGTCTTCTTTTCACGTCCCCATTCGGTACTAACACAGGAAAGACCGGATTTTGCTGCTGAAGGCAGCATTTTTGCTGCCTTTGTAATTAGAAATTCGTACTGGTCACAGAGGTGGCTTACTCCAATTTGGCAGGTCACACAGATGCCATTTTAAGAACATGGTTCAGTTTCATTTCCCTGCAGGAGGTTTCTGTCACACGACACAGATCAAGCAATACAAATTCCACTAAGCAATTCACTTTGGAGATTCTGAATCATACATCAAGATGTCAGATTTCTCAGAAGAGCTCAATTTCGTACATTTAAAGGATAAAAAGAGTACGCAGATTATGGGATCTGACTGCTGTCATAACCAGCTTTGGCATTTTAACAAGGCTGCTTTGACAACAAAAAGAGCAGGGGCATGAAAAGAGTAACATTTTTCTCATCCTGAAAGATTTTTAGAACACAGATTTGATAAGAATGGCTTTTTTTAGGGTATCCAGTGAATTCTGTCTCCCATACAGCAGGCACTCATTTGACAACAGCATATCAGAGGAGCTTTGTGCCTCAAGAATATCCAGACTTTAAGCCTTGATTAATTTTAGAACTTTTAACTGCAAAAGGTCTGAGAGGACGAAAAATACTTTTTGCTGTCATTAGCAGGCAGCTTCAGCACTTCTATATCTTTCTGGACTTTCATATAGATATATATTATGCATTCTGGATTTACAATCTGTCAGTAGGCATTGCAAGATCCCATCCTGTGAAGAAAAAACTATTTCTCCATTTCCAGACCACTGAACTGGCAAGTGCCAGCAGGACCAACACGGTGATATTCGTTAACCTACAATACAAAACCCTGAGCCATGTCATTATGTTTGGAAGCCAGCAATAGTTTTATAATGTTTCCAAAGAAGAATCAAAATAATTTCCAATTTAAAAGCTCTGTAAAGAGGAATACTCAGTTTTATTAACACTTTAAAAAGATATATAAAGGCAACCAAGATGCTGTATCACAATTTACAATCTGTACATTAAAAATAGACATCTTCCACTAATTCACAGAACTAGAGCAGCAGTGCACCCGATATGATTTTTTCAGTCCTGACAGGGCCCTGCAATGTTCAGCTGCCTGTGTAATATTTAACAGATTCTCAGATTCAGTCACAGTGAAGTGTAGCTGCAGAATAGATCCCTACGGGGGCATTTGTCATCCAAAGCTTAGTTAAGGGAAGCCAAGACAAGGGTTTATGGTAGATCTGCATGGCTGGAATGCTGCAGGCTGATGGGAATATCGCACACAATTCGGGTTTAACTACCTCCCATTCAAGCAGCTGAAAGAGGAGCATAGATGAGATTTTTTTTTTTTTCATGATTCTGGCTAGAGAGAAGAACCTTGCAGAGGGTGTAGAAAAATACTTCCTAGTTAACAATCATATTCTCCATAGGGTTTTTTTCCACCTTACTCTCTTCTACTATTTCCTTCACATACCTGGTTCCCTGCTCCTCTTTGATTAGCAGGAACAAACCAGACCTACCTACCTATCATCCTTCCTACCTTCTTTAATTTGCCTGCCCTCCATCCCTGCTGACAAGATTCTGCAGGTGCTGAAACTTTAGCCAAGAAGTATAATTAGCTGGAAAGAACATAAATATTGTGGGTTTGAACTGTTTATATTGGGCACTATTTTAAAAATCAAGTAACAGATTATTTGAGAGGTTAGTTGAGAGATTCTAGTTTGCATACATCCTTGGGTCAGTATTGTCAGTACTTCCTAGCAGGAGACTTCAAGGGGGTTGTTGTACTAATCATGAAGTAAAGACCTCCTTTGGCAACTCCCAGTATATCAAATATTCCTAGCTTTTCCCATCCCTTTTGGTTTTGTGTCTCCAGACTCTATCTGGACAGGGAACCAGAATGCTAACCCTGAAAATTGTCTCTGTACAAGTTCTCTCTGCATGCACAAAGCTGAAATAAAAGAAAAGAGGAGACAATTGGTTTGCTATTGCAGTCAGCAGGAACAGTATTTGGCCTACGTTTTGCTGAGAGCAGCGGCACCGAACGTAACACTTTGAAATATGTTATTGTCTGTCATTGCCTAGTTATTCATAGCTCTGTAAAAGAAGGCCATGTAAACCATACAGAGTAGTGATTTCACCGTCAAGTATAAAGTCAATGCTTGTACATTTATGCAGCCACCTGCAAGTGAGAAACAAAATTCCAGTCCAGGTATAGGAATTTAAAGTTCTTACTTGAGAGAGAAAAAAAACCTTTGAAGACTGTAACTTCCAGGATTCTTGTGCATTAAATTGAAGCTATTTGAATGCATTTGGATTTCTTCAATAATGTCAGAAAAATCCTTAATAGATTCCCACTGTTAATTTTCCCCTTCTTCTTACTTCTTTGTTTTTTTAAATCTCCAGTATTTTTGAAGGATTCTGTGACAAGAAAGTGATAAAAAGTATCTTTCTGTCTCTTCAGACAGCAGTGGTGATTACCCTCAGGACAAGAGCCACTTCTAGATTCTTGTGGAAAATCTTACAATATCAGACTGTTTTCTAAGACCAATCATTCTCATTTATGCTCCTGACTCTAATGCTTCAAAGTCAGTCCAGACAGACCAGGGAGATCCGTAACATTTTGCTTTGCAAGTCCAAAATCATCAGACTGAATTTTGTCACAGTTACCATTAACACCATGAAACAATTAGGTTTGATCTGTCACTACTTCAGATGTTGCAGGTCCAGCAGCTTGCAGTCTGCTCTAATGAACTGATGATGGAATTCTACACCATCCTGGTGATTGCTGGTCACCTTTAATGGTGGTAACAACATCCAGACGCTCTTTTAATCTTTGAAAACTTGATATTGCTTAACTCTTCATCGCTTCAGTAGGAACGCAGCGGGGTCTTTGAACAGCATTTTAAAATGACGTTTACAAAATTGGAACTCCATCATTCACTCACTTCAAGCATCACTCAGAAGCTTCAAATGTGACTTTTTTCATTTTGCAACTGTAATGAAAATCAGCCACTGATTTATAAAGCAGCAAGAAGACAGGAAAACATAGAAGGCACCTTCCCCTTGTCTGTATGTTACCTGTGAAACAATGAAAACAGAGTATTAGAAGTATGCCCATCAATTCAATCAGCATTAACATCACCAAAACCATACATTTGATGTGCTCTGAAATCAGAGAACCGTGGCTGGTAGATGCTCCATAACCTCAGTGCTAATGAAGAAAAATGTTTCCTCATATATTCAGATACTGCCCTAATGTGGTAACCAGTGCCAAAAGCATGTGCTGCAAACACGAGAGAACAGTAGTGGAGGGAGATGCAAGCAGTTGCTTATGCAGAGCTGTATTAAACACATCTTTTCCTTCATGTGAAAGTTGACCAGTGTCCACGAATCACTGACTTTCATAGAGCGGAGCTCTCTACCACTCTACATTCCTCTATGTCAAGAGGAAAACTGAGGTCATTTGGGAGCTGACCCACATGCTCAGAGATTGTATGCTCCCCTTGAATGACAGACACAGCAGGTCAGAGAAAGCTTTGCTTCTATAAGGTTTCCAGGCAGTGTTCATTCCCTTATTGTCTTCTTTCCTGAGTAGGTGTGGTTATTCAACAACACAAAGAGTTAGTTGTACTGTAGGTCACTAAGGATCACTACCATTTTTCACTGCTGCTGTATAAAGCGGGTCTGTGCAGCTAGTGTGGCACCCGAGACTTCTGCAGCCCGTAACACCGTATGCACAGCCCAGCCTACATCTTTTATTTTAAGAGCAAGAGGAAGCACATGGTAGAAAACTGGAGGCAGAAATCTTACACAAACCCCTAACTTCCTGTGACTCCTTCAGTCCAGGAGCATCAAGACAGTCAGATCCTAGGGATCATCAGCAAATTTCCTAGTAATGCAATTATTTCAAGGATCCTTGAAACTGCACAGGCAGAATCAATGAAGTAAAAGTGTCTGCCAGTGGCTAAACCACACAAACCAGAACGAGAACAAGGAATGCAGGAATCAGTGGTTTGCTCTACATACACAGGGTACAGCTTCACAGTGAGACAGGCAGCGGTTGAGGATTTGCATTTAAAGAAAAAGTGAAAGGACTTCCTAAAAAATGAACACAAAACAAATTCTAAGGAATACAGAACTCATCTAGTAACCATGAGAAATCCACAATGCTATTTAGTTTTCTGAATGGAAAAGAGAAGGTAGAAAGGCCAGCTGCCAGCCATGGATCTGGGCTGAATGAGGAGCCCTAGCAGAAGTTCATTCAGTCCGCTACTGCTTGTGCCAGGGAGATGGGGGATGCAAGGGGAGTGGGGGAAAAGAGGGCCTGATGGAACATTGATCTGCGCCACTCCAGAGCAGCATCTCTCTACTTAGTCACGTATTGATGCTGATCATGATATTGATGTTGCACTGTGCCTGTTGCCAAGGAGAAAAGAACCAACGGCTGCCACAGAAACAAACCATGTTGTCTCAGGGATCCAGGGTTTATATTACCTTTGCGAGATCATCTGAATCTACACACTGATCCTAGAGTCCAGCTGCTGAAGGTGTTCAAGAACTCCATAGGGAATGGTGGGATTCCACATCCTGGAAGGGCAAATTAAGAAATAAAAGAGATTAAGAGTTATGTTTACTTTCTCTTCTACAGAAGTATTTAAGCTATGGGACAAATGAAAATGCATTTTCACTGAGAAGAAATGAAATTTAGAAGTTCACTCCTCCATCACGTGGTCAACTCAGGTTACAGACACAGTACAGCCCTGTCCCCATAACTGTTTTTAGCTTTCTACTAAACTCACTTCCCCTGAACGTGTACTGGTAGCTTTAGTCTATCTCACCTCCAATGGTGGCTGCTCGTTGTTTATCCTACAAATACAAGTCTTGCAGCACAGAGTAGGTCAGGTGCTCCGGGAAGACTAACAAAAGGAGGCTCAATGTAAACTATGCTTAAAGCAGGACAAGTTTGTTTGCCTGGGACAATTGGGAATTACCGCAGCTGAAACCAAAGACAACATTTTTGACATTTCTGTGACTGCTTTTGTATTTTAGCAATGTCTTTTTCTGTGCATCTTATAAATCTGACAAACAGATCACAGCTTTAGAGTGAATTCTAACCTAATTTACAGAATTAAGATAGAGCAAACAGCATATCAAGAGGCTTACACCAAGTTCTTTATGTGGGGACATTTTCGTAGGCTGTCAGTCAGCTGCTGGGCTCCAACACCAGTTATTTTGTTATACTGAATACTGAGGAAAAAAAAAACAACTTTGTTAATCCAGATGACATTGTGTAGCAGTGCAATCGAGCATTTAATTCAGACTCAATGGGCTTATCTGCAGATGGGGGGGAAAGGGTAAAAAAACCACAAACCAACACCAAACGAAATAGATCCTTGATTTAAAAAAACCGTAATAAAACACTCAAAGGGTCAAACAGGAACTACATTGAGGGAGTGCATTCCTTAGTTTACGTGCCTGAGGTCCTTCTCCAACTCCCCATAACATTACTCTCCCATCTTAAAACCAATTTTTTTGAGGGTGGGTGGGTTGGGTTTTTGTTTTGTTTTGGGTTTGTTTGTTTTTAATGGTGAACTGTACCTTAGTCCTTTCTAACCACCGACTATCTGGACTCCGCATAAGCCCATTTTCCCTGTGAAATTTCACTGACAATTGTTCAAAGAAAGGGTCATTGGGCACTGGCATCTCCCTGGAGGGGTTTAAGGGATGGGTGGATGAGGTGCTAAGGGACATGGTTTAGTGTTTGATAGGAATGGTTGGACTCGATGATCCGGTGGGTCTCTTCCAACCTGGTGATTCTATGATTCTATATTCTCCTGTCTCCTCTACTCCAGGCACAGAAGTTTGGAATTTTCAGTAAGCTTTCCTGGCCCATCTGAAAAAGATTTCATACTCACTCTAGCACTCTTAAAGATGCCATTGCAGGAAGAACTTTTGCAAGATTTTCTGCTCCAATATCACAAATGCTGTTGTTGTATAAGCTGCAGAAAACCAAACCAGTATAGTCACAACTGAATAACAGATAATGTAAAAAGATTATATATTAGATGAGGGCATTTCATGTACAGTTGGTACATCTTCGTTTCCACTTTATCCTTTTCTATTTGCAGTTAATGTTTAAACTGGAGTTCCATATTTTCTGTAGCAAATAAGGCAAACGGCCACATCCCTTCCCCAGCTAGCACAGCTACAGCAAAAAAGGGCTAGATTCGTAATGAGAATGTTTCTGTCTACATTGGATAAAATAAAAAATAGTGCAAGAAAATGAGGCTCAAAGATTTTGGGCACAGCATTCAACAGATTTCCACATGAGAATATTATTCCAGAATTGCATACCACCATTTCTTGCATTTGCTGCTGAGACAATTCAGGCCTATGCCAGACAATTTAATGAACTGGGATGGACCATCAGCCCCATATATATCAGCAAACACACACCACTTTGCTGCTGGCTTAGGGCTTAGCACTGTACTTAGCAAGCTCTGCTTAAGCTTGCAGTAGATCACGGCCCTGGGTGCACATTTGTACAGGGTATTATTCATAAGTGGGTATTAGGGATTGGATTTAAAAATCAGTACGGTCCTCGTGATATTCCCAAGATATGCTTCGGTATGTCTACACTAGCTCATATATTTCTCTTCTCTCCAAACTCTTTATGCAAGAGTGAGGTCAAAAGCTTGGCTGCTACACAGTGAATGCATTTTTTTGATGCTCAGTGATTTTTATCAGAGATGGCAAGGATGCTGTACATAACAACTGAACAAGGTACAACCACTTACCTTAGTGTCTTTAACGAAGACAGGGAAGGAAGAGCTGTAGCTAGCTTCTCTGCACCCACATCTGTTATCTTATTCTGTGATAAGCTACAGGAAGTGAGATGGCTTTGTTAGTTGATCCTATTTATTCTAATTTATTACAATGTGTGGAAAATGAATCTTTGACATATTTTTGATCCAATTTGGGTAGTCTGTTTAGACCGAATTCAAGGAAGAAGACAAATAATAGCCCTTGAGGGGATATGAGTAATTGCCATAGGATTAACCTGTTTCTCTAATGAATGTACAGATGAAGCATGCCTAACACATGGACTCATTGGTCTTCCATGCCCACAGGTTAGTTGTGCCTGTAATTATTAATAGACAATCCCTAAAGGATCTAGGTTTAATCTATTTGTTTTCAAAATTTCCCAGAACTTCTAACCTTGCACTTACTTTAATGTTTCCAGTGATGTCAGGGTTGGAAATACTTCAGATAGACTCTCCACTCCTTCATCGCCTATGCCATTTTCACTCAGAGCATCAAGGCTGGATGACAACAAAGAGAGAATTAGCTTCCCTTTTAATCTAATTTTTTGCGGTTTATTCACCTTGGAGACCACTCTATATATCTTGAGAAGGTCCTTGTCTGCTGTAGCCTCAGTTAGCAAGAAGAAACACACAAGTTACAGCTTCTCTAACAAGCAGCTTTCCACTCCCCAAATTCACAGCATAAGAATTTTTTTACTAGTTGAATGGCTTGACCCATTTCCTTTGATATGCAAATGGTAGCACTTAATGCCTTGCTTCCACATACACTGAAGATTATTAAAATGGTTATGAAATTGCTGTGTTCCAGTTAGGCTGAAATGAGATTTCCTGTGCAAACAGAAATGCAGAACTGACAAGATCCAGCAGATGCTGTAAATCCCAGCTCCTTCTCCAGATAGAGAATATTAGAAATGAAGCTTGTCCTCATTCAGGTATCCAGAGGGAAAGAGTTTTAGATAGTCACAGTTTTATACACTGGACACCCTTCTAATCTGGCAGACAATGCTGGGATACACTGGAGTGATTCCAATTTTAGAGTTTTATTGTTTTCCAAAAATACCATGAAAAGGCCAGATATAACCCAGACAAACGGCCATGGGCTGAGCCAGTCAGGCCAAAGAGCCTCTCAAAACCAGTAATCGTCCCACAGAGATGAGGGCAGAGTGTTGTCTATTGTTGTTACAATTGTTTCTAGCGTAAAGAAGCTTAAAATTCAGAGACAGCCGGTTTGTCATGGATACAAGAGAACAAAAAGAAACTGCAGTTCTTTATTTCTAGTGGTGCTGCTGATAAACGAAGGGGCAAAGGCTGCGTGATAACAGCCGGGTAGAACACCACCAGCACTAGACAAGAATGGCTTTTTTGTAGGTTTTATATCAACATTCTCTGAACATTTTAGTTGTTCAGTTCGTTCATCAAAACAAGTAGTCTTGTTGGTAAAGGAAATGTTTCTTGGGTACATGATCACCCTCCTCATCAAAGGCTGCTGAGGAGCAACATTAGGGAAGTTAAATCTTTAGTATTACTCACTCTAAATGCTGAAGTGATGGAAATGCTGCAAGAATTTCCACAAGTTTTAGGAATCCCTGTAGGCCACATACTGGACCCAGCCTGGAAGAAAATAAAAACACACATGCAGCAGTTTTTTTCACACGCTCGGCAACAGCAAAAGTTATGAATTTTTAAGTTCTTCTCCTGCAGTTCTAAATGCAAGTTTGTTTACCTTCCTACAATCTGCAGCAAGGAATTCTGCTTTGAAGCAGTCAGATATGGACCCCACAAGCCTAAGGTCAGACAGAGTGGAGCTGCTTGCACAGCAGCAGCACCTGCATTTTTCTGTTACTCTTCACAAGCTCATCTCACTTGTTTCAGATTCCTGTATTTCTGTTCTTTTCCTATTTTTTCCAGTCTTTTCATTTTAACTATTATCTTGATACTGAACATGAAAAAATTATCTTCTTTTCACCCCAACTATAGGCAATTCAGACTAACTTTAGATCAACGTTTTACTGCAGCTTAAAGAATTTACTGAACTTTAATACTCCAGCTCTGAGCATTTGTCCTTCAGTCACTAATCTCTTATTTGAAGTTTCCGTGGTATCACAAGTTCAGCCAAGTTAAAAAGGTCAGAATTTTACACAAAAATATAAAATAAATGGGAAGTAGGAGAGGAAATGAGAAGAGAAAGCAGTATAAACTCAGAAGTGAGGCCAAGCCCAGTTCTGGACTAGGTAAGATGTAAAGAGCAGGAAACAGATGGAGACCTGATGAGAGTTCTCCAATGCACTAGTGCAATTTCTGCTCAAATTAATTCATGCAATGTCAGAATATTTTAAGCAATAGAATAGCCTTGGAGGCTGCTTACAGTCAGGGGGGAGAAAAAGATGTTATTACTTCTCGTTTTTAAACTCAGTGTTTCTGAATCAACTTTCCTCCTTCCAGAAAAACAGTGCTAAATATTGTGTTTGGGAGGCATTCTCTGATCTTATTGCCCTATGGCCTCAGCTCTGATAAGGCAGAAAATGACATCAGAAGAGTCAGAAAAGTTGAGCATTTCCAAGGAAAAAATATTTTCCAGGTAGCTGGATCACAATAAAAATACTTTGTATCCTGGGGCACAAGATCTACTTCTGGTGATAATGAGCTAAGTTAGAGTAAAATCAAACAAAATTGATGGAACCATGTTGATCAGTGTCACTGCGGGAACGAAAATGAAGCTTTTTGAGCATTGGCCATAACTTAATAAACCTAGTTGAGAAAAGCAAAGTAGAAATAAATGGAGTTTACTTACAGTTTTGCCATAAACTAACTACACATCTGTTCAAAGACTATAGCAAATAACCATGACTTTTCTCAGTCTTAAATGTAATTATATATCAATCGATAGACATTCGTATCACTTACGCAAATTCTAGCTTTCTGAGGTTTTTGATGGCAGGAATTCCATAGCTGCTGCAACCAGATGCATCCTGCATGCTAAATAAATCACAGTAGAATCTGAGAGTGATAAATATTTTAGGAATGAAAGCAGTGCTTTAAATTAATTTCTTAGTAAATTTTTACAGGAAATAAACCACTGCTGCATAAACTGAGGAACCAGGGACCTTCAGAATAACTTCTGCTCCAACCTTTCTTCATGCAATTAATTTCAATCTGATATTTGCCCTTCATAGTGCAGTTGTTTGCTTTTTCCAATAAAACTTAAAAATGCATTCTTCTAAATCAAGTATTTTCTGCCAAAGATTGAATTTATTTTGTATACATTTTAATCAAAAGACTTTACTTGTATTAAAATCAAAGTCACTATTTTTTATTTAAAAAATAAACCAACCAAAATACTTTGTTTATGCAAGTTTTAATTGCAACCAATCCCATAGGCGCATCAGAAGCAGGGATGAAACACAATGTTTATAGATCACATAACCCAAGCTTTTATTTCCTAAGCTAAGGGACTCAGGTCATTAGTGACCAGTGCAAAAGAAGCCTTCATTTACAGCCCAGGTGCTACAGTGGGGGAAATCAATTAGCCCAAGTTCTGTAACTGAAGGCTGTTGGAAGAGAAGCATACTTGGCGATTAAAAAGTAATCTGAAGGAAAAAATAACCAGCTGGATTTTTTTTATTCGTAGTTTTGATAAATACTCTGCGTGGTGCTGTCATTGCTCCTCCCGGTCATGACCACCACCCATCGGGGCAAGGATACGCTCTGAGACAATATAAGAACTTGCACTGCCCTAGTTACTTCTTTTGACAAGCAGAGGACTCCATTCTCCAGCACTGCCAGTGAACCCCCATTTTCTTGAGTTGCTAGTATATTAAGAAGACTATTGATCAGAAACGAGCCTACCAATTGATCATCCTCTCCTGCATCTCTACAAGGTCTGAAAGGTCACTGACATCCTTCATTGTCTTTGCCTTAAATGGGTCAAGAACAAATTTCTCCGTTGATGCTTTCAACAGTTTGTAGTCTTTATTTTGTTCTAAAGATTCCCAGAGCCTGACTGTATCGCTGAGGGAGGCCCTGTGAAGAGATAAAACAAGTGAAATCCACAGATATGGCTGCTGTGGCTGCATGCAAGTGACATCTACCTAAGTCCTATGAGTGACCAACCTGAATGACGCCACATTCTTTAGACCAACCAAGTCTTTCAGCCCTTGCACATCAATGCTGCTGTTTCGCAAGTCTAAAGAAAACTCTTTTCTTGACCTTTTTAAAACAGAGTGCAGTACATGGACATCAGGTGGTGTAAGAATTATGCCCAGAAAAGACAGGTCTGCGTTGAGTTTCAAGGTCACATGCTGAAGAAGATCATTGTTTTGTGTTTCATAAAGGCAATGTAAAAGCTCAAGTAACCTCTCTGGACAGAACTCATTTATCTGCAGCCTTCCAATATATTTCAATAACGTTTGCTGCTTCTTGGTTGATTGTTTTACATCCACGTTTGAAACGGAGCAGAAGTAGGGGTCATCCTGGAGGAACAACAATCCAGACAAAAATCGAGGCACTAAATCCATCCAGTTAAAAGGTTTTTTCTTCTTGGATGGAAAAGACAGGTACTTTGTCAGACTTTTATCCTTCATCTCTTCTGCTAACATAAGGTGAAGAGCACTGAAGAAATTCTGAATGACAAAATCAGAGAATATGCTCCCAAATTCCTCTTGTTCAGTATCTGAATGTTTGGGGAACGCAAATGGCAGGAAGAATCCATATTTCAGAGCAAACTCTCTGATTTCCTTAGAAAGAAGAAGATCACTTTTAATGGCACTTTGGTGCTTTTCTCCAAGATGCCAGGCTATACGTGCTAGTGTAGCAAGGCTCTGTCTATTTTGTGTGGCTGTAACATCCTCTCGCATAGGTATCTTTTGCTGTACAAATTTCAGGAAGACTGTAGTAAGAGTTGAAGGAAGGCTTTTGTCTCCCATTTCAAGTACTGTCTCGCAGAGAAAACAAATGAATCTACACATAATAGGGTTGTAACAATGGCTGAACAAGTATTCACGCTCTTTTACTAATTTCAGTGCATCATCACAGTAGGGTAATCCTTCGAAGTATTTGGTTATGTACAATTCTCTCTGCTGAGGGGAAAATCCTACTATTTCAATAGTTTTATCCACTTTTGACACATACTGGTACATCTTGTCTTTTGGTCTTGCTGTAAGTAATAAAGTACAGCCAGTAAGTATCTTTTTTTGGATGAGTCCTGAAAGAAGCTCCTTTATTGTGCACAAGTCTTTTTCAGGCTGGCTGGCTGAGCAACGAGGAGAATTCTCATGATCGTGCAACCCATCGAACCCATCAAAAACTAGAAGGACTTTAGCAGGATTTTGCAATATATACTCAAAGATCTCTTTGCTTCCCTCTTGAGGTTTTACAAAAAATTCAAGAAGCAGATCCTTCAAACTGTATCGCTTCTCCGGTGAGCTTATTTGTTTGTAGTCAAACCAAAATACAAATTCAAATTGAGAAAACTCTCCATTGGACCAGTCCTGGCAGATCTTCTGAACAAGAATACTTTTGCCCATTCCTGCTTTTCCCAGCACCACAATCACTTTAGTCCCTAATTCTTTACCTCCTGGGATTTGAAATATTTGGCTTCTTTTCAGGGCCGCCTTTTCCCTCCCTTGCAGACTGCAAGTTGCCTGCTCCCTTTCCATTACTTTTATGCTATTTTTTCCAGTCTTGATTTCAGTTTGGCTTTGAGCAAGTGTCCCATCAATAAAGAGCTGGTCAAGAGCTACTTCACGCTCCATGGCCACAGATTTGCACACGTCTCGGAAATAATCCATAAGTGACGTACAGAAAGTTTCTACTGGCTCTAGAGAAATAAAAAAACACACATAAACTGAAGAAATCAGTCCACAAATTACAACATTGTTTCCAGGTGCTTCAAATGCATAATTGTACTGTGGTTAAAATACATCAGTTCCCATTAAGCATGTAGGTCTGGATTTATCCCACACAACTACAAGTACTTAAATTAGGAGTGCAGGCACAATAGATGCTTCTAAACACATGAATTGAATGGTTTTGGAACCAGCTTAGTATATTGACCTCCTAAGTAGGTACTACAGCTAGATATCTAAAGGTAGATAAATGTAGCATCTTTAAACCAGGAACTATGCTCTGACACTTGAAATATCTCAAATTGCGGAATGACAATTCGTACAAGTAGCTTTTTTGTATGGAGTGAGACACAGAAAAAAATACCCCCAAAATACTGGAAGTTTTAAGTTCAAAAGATCTAAACTCACTTGGTCTTTTGAAAGGCTCTCCAGAAGGAATTATGGGAAATTGGACTTCTCTGAAGATTTGTAAACCTGAAGAAACAAAATAATACACTTCAAGACACCTAGATAATCATAAATTCTGCTTTACTAATTTCAACAATAAGACTAATGCAAAGTTTCAAGTTCATTGCAACATAAATTACATATCATCCAAAGAAAAAGGCATTTTGATTCTTTTAAAAGGGAAAAGAAAAAATCCCCACAGAAGTACAATTCAGCTGACATCAACTGTTGCAGGAAGTATGATACCAAACAAGATGGTAGGTGTTTTGACAGTTGTAGGAAGCAGAAGACCTATCATAACAAGGTGACATCCACTGTTCTTTTCAAATGTCAGTATTTTATATAAAGTCACATTCACATTTCTTAAAAGCAATAGCTTCCTTTTGTTATTCTATACCTCGTGACCGCGCATTAAGGATGACAGTCACAGAGAATTGACTGTCGGTAACAGAATTTACCCACTGCTCTTCCTGATGAAGAACAGTACCTGTCTACTTCTCTTTCTTTTGCCTGTTTGTTTCCAAACCACTGCAGATCTTTGCACATGGTCAGATGAGCAGTGTCTGCCGTGCGCAAAGACATTGGGAGTTTTTCAAAGAAAACATATTTTCTACAGAGTCATAACAATAAAGTATCGTATCTGACTGAACTTTTGGTAGAAAAAGCTTTGCTGATGCAGGATAGAATTTAACTTGACAGAGGCTGTAACAAACCCAACCTCATCAACAGGAAAGAGACCAGCTTGGTAGCTTATGTGCTAATTTTTGTGCTGTATTTGAAATTGAGGCTTGTGACATACTCCCATATGTTGTACTGCTATAAAATAGTGGGAATTATCAGTACTGTGTATTCACACAAACAGTACATACCGCATACAAATATTTCCACGACCTAGGGATATTTGTTTTGTCCCCACTTTATAATTTTGCGGGTTTGGGTGGTGTGAGCCACCAGAGGGCAACAGAACACTTGTACTAAGCTGCAGGCAGCTGCAAACGCCAGGGTGCAGAGATCAGAAAATAAAACTGCTAAAATCAAGCTCTCTGTTCTAACAGCTCTAGAAGAAAAGTGTCGAGAGAAGACTGCTGCGCAGTGACCAAGGCTCTGATTTCTTTATAAGCCTTTCTGTATATTTGGCTTCTGTATCGTTTAGTTAAGCAAGTCCTCATCATTTTGGTTTTGGGGCTATCATTGGAACGGCCTGCAGACTGGCCTCCAGCATCAAGCATTTAAGATGCCCAGTGTGCTGAGCAGCATGAGAAGTGGAAGTTGTGCTGGTCCTGGTATGGCTCTTTGTATGGTTTTAACTAGACAAGAAGACTTCTTCTAGAAACTAGACATCATACAATATATAGCTGAACCTGCAGATCCACAACCCCTTACCTGCTCTGTGTTTTGGACTAGATCAAGCAGCCATCAATCAACACAAAGGAGAAACTGCCATTAATTTTTATTTTCCTCAATAAGATTGATATAAGGAAAGCCTGGAGGGGAGAATTGGCTTCAGGTAGAAGCAAAGTATTGCATACATAAGCAAAGTATTGCATACATAAAATCTCATTTTTCTACTTACCACAAAATAACTGGAAAATCTGGGGATACCAATGCTCCCATGGAAGAAGTCAGCACTGGCAAGAAAAAATTATAGTATTCACCCTATCACGCCTATCAGTAACTGAAATGAGGGAACTTAGTACTTTGTTGATAGCATTGATTTTCCAGCACTTTCTGCCTATTTATGTGGATAAAAGGTTCTTGCTCTTACCTGGATATATTATAATATCAGATGTGCCATTTCCAATAACAAAGTTAATTATCTGCTGAGGAGGATCTGCAAAGCCTATATTCTCTTGTCTCCCTTTCATGCCAACAGGTGAAACACACTCTGGAATTAAAGGTGCTGAAGATCCTGAAATGAGCACAGAATAATTACTTTTCTGTTTTTAAAAGCTCCTGGTTTCTCAAAAATTAAGAACTTTCTAAAAGCTACTTGTCTGTTCTGGCAGCTTCTGGGTAAATATTCCCAGTGGAGAGTTTATGAACTAGAATTAATAGGATCATATGAGGTCCATAGAATCCATTAAACAAAAACTATTTAAAGGTACAATGAATGTGAAACACAACACATTACCCAGCTTTTAGTGACCACTGGTGTTTGATAGTCTAAAGAGAAATCCTTTTACCATAAGGAAAAGCGCTTAAGGCAAAGGCTGTAAATATGGAGCAAAGGAGAGAAAAAATATAAATATTATGTATCCAAATTAAGGTTGCCATTCTTTGCACTACATCTTTCCCACACAATTGCGCATCATGTAGCTCACACAAGCAGCTAGCAAGCATCCTGCCTCTGAACTTGCATTGGGAAAATTTCTTGATGATGCAGTGCTTGCAATTTAATCAGCCATAGCTCTGAGTCTCTGTAGGTGTGACAGAATTTCTTCTGCTACTTTGTGCTGCTTCAGCTAGCATCAGATGCTTCAAGACCTCTATCTTATCCACCACCTTTTTGGTTCCTTTCCAACACAGATTTAAGAGCAAAAGGTGTTGAACTATGTCTTTGTCCTTAGCACTTGCCAGTGCACCATGAGCCCCGTCTGCTGCACGAGACAATAATCAAGGCGAGGTGCCTTTGCAGCCCATCACCCAGATCAGTACTCAGTTTTTGCAGACAAAATTTCAAGTTAGATTTTCCTCTGCTATTGCAAATATAATTATTCTACAGTTCTTTACAAACCTCTGGATGAAAAAGAAACTGGAACTAAAAATTAATTCATGAAACTTTTGTGATTTCCTATTCTTAAGACAAGTAATTATTTAGATTTGCATGTAGTAAATAACTTAATTATTAAACTGCACTTCACCAATCAAATGAAAGACTCATTCTATTTCACTAAAAGAAATGCATTTTTAATTTCCATTGAATATTTTGCATCCTTTTAGCAAGCGTCACACTTAAGTGCTTGCTTGCTTGAAACAGCTGCCACACCAGTTTCCCCCACCATTTTTCATGGCCAAAGACCTGATTTATAAGAGTTTTGCCCTCATATAAATCACCCTGTATACAGGTGCACACCTATTGTACATACCAGGGATTATGAAACTTCTTTCCAGCGTATTGGTAGCAGGAACAGAAAAGGACACGTACTGGTTGGTTAGGGAGGTGGAGCTAGCTGAATGGCTGTTGAGAGGCATAGCTAAGAAACTGCCATTCCCTGCAGATGCGGCAGGGACTTCCACTTGAAAAAAAAGCAAAACAAAAGGAGAAATTATTTTATTGCTAGAAATTAAGGGAGCTAAAGGAGAGGTTTCAAGCCACTCGATTCGGATGAACTGTGTTTTGATTTTCCAAAAAGCAAGAACAATTCACAATGGCTTTCTGAATTTTAATGAGGTCTCAAGATCACAGAATGACCAGGTTGGAAGAGACCCACTGGATCGTCGAGTCCAACCATTCCCACCATTCCCTAAATCATGCTCCTAAGCACCTCATCTACCCTAACCTTAAACACCTCCAGGGACGGTGACTCAACCACCTCCCTTGGGCAGACCGTTCCAATGCCTAACCACCCTCTCCGTGAAGAATTTCTTCCTAATCTCAAGCCTAAATCTCCCCTGGTGGAGCTTGAGGCCATTCCCTCTCGTCCTGTCCCCTGTCACTTGGGAGAAGAGGCCAGCTCCCTCCTCTCCACAACCTCCCTTCAGGTAGTTGTAGAGAGTAATAAGGTCTCCCCTCAGCCTCCTCTTCTCCAGGCTAAACACCCCCAGCTCTCTCAGTCGCTCCTCACAAGGCCTGTTCTCCAGCCCCTTCACCAGCTTTGTTGCTCTTCTCTGGACTCGCTCCAGAGCCTCAGCATCCTTCTTGTGGTGAGGGGCCCAGAACTGAACACAGTACTCGAGGTGCGGTCTCACCAGTGCCGAGTACAGGGGGAGAATAACCTCCATGGACCTGCTGGTAACGCCGTTCCTGATACAAGCCAGGATGCCATTGGCCTTTTTGGCCACCTGGGCCACTGCTGGCTCATGTTCAGTCGGTTGTCAACCAACACTCTCAGGTCCTTCTCCTCCTGGCAGCTTTCCAGCCAGGCTTCTCCTAGTCTGTACCTCTGCTTAGGGTTGTTGTGCCCCAAGTGCAGGACCCGGCATTTGGCCTTGTTAAACCTCATGCCGTTGGTCTCTGCCCAGCAGTCCAGCCTGTTCAGGTCCCTTTGCAGAGCCTCCCGACCCTCCAGCAGATCGACACTTCCTCCCAGCTTGGTGTCATCTGCAAACTTGCTAAGGGAGCACTCGATGCCTTCATCCAGGTCGTTGCTAAAGACATTGAACAGGACTGGACCCAGGACTGAGCCCTGGGGAACCCCGCTTGTCACTGACCTCCAGCTGGATTTAACTCCATTTACCACCACCCTCTGGGCCCGGTCATTCAACCAGTTTTTCACTCAGGAGAGTGTGCACCCATCCAGGCCAGAGGCCGACAGTTTCCGAAGCAGAATGCTGTGAGAAACTGTATCAAAGGCTTTACTGAAGTCCAGGAAAACCACATCCACAGCCTTTCCCTCGTCCAAGAGTTTAGTCACTTGGTCATAGAAGGTGATCAGATTACTCTGGCAAGACCTTCCTTTCATGAACCCGTGTTGACTGGGCCTGATCACCCGGTTCTCTTGCAAGTGCTTCATGATCGCACTCAAGATCACCCGCTCCATGACTTTCCCCGGTACCGAGGTCAGGCTGACAGGCCTGTAGTTCCCCGGATCCTCCCTGTGCCCCTTCTTATAGATGGGCACGACATCAGCCAGCCTCCAGTCCAGTGGAACCTCCCCAGTCATCCAGGACTGCTGGAAGATGATGGAAAGGGGTTTGGCCAGCACATCCGCCAGTTCCCTCAAAACTCTTGGGTGGACTCCATCTGGCCCCATAGACTTGTGGGCATCTAGCTGGGCAAGCAAGTCTCTAACCACCTCCTCTTGGACCTTGGGAATCTCATACTTCTCTTCCAACCCTTGAGGTTGTGCACAGAGGGAACAATTTTCCTTACTGTTAAAGACTGAGGCAAAGTAGGCATTGAGCACTTCAGCCTTGTCTTCATCCCCTGTTACTGTTGTTCCCTCTGCATCTACTAGGGACTGGAGATTCTCCCTAGCCCTCCTTTTGCTGTTGACATATTTGTAGAAAGACTTTTTGTTGTCTTTCACAGTCATGGCCAATCTCATTTCTAGTTGGGCCTTAGCCCTCCTGATTTTTTCCCTGCACTTTCTCACTTTCTTCCTGTAGTCCACCCAGGATGCCTGCCCCTTCCTCCAGAGGTCGTAGGCCCTCCTCTTCCTATTGATGTCTCTTAGGACCTCCCTACTCAACCACGCTGGTTTCTTACCCCTCTGGCTACTTTTCCGGAACTTGGGGACGGCTTTCTCCTGAGCTGCTAGGAGTTCCTTCTTGAAGAGCGCCCAGCCCTCATGGACACCTTTGCCTTCAAGCAGCGCCTCCCACGGGACTTTTCCAACCAGCCTTCTGAACAGCCCAAAGTCTGCTCTCTGAAAGTAGAGGGCAACTGTCCTGCTAACCTCCTTCTTCATTTTACCCCGCACTGAGAACTCTATCATCTCATGATCGCTTTGCCCCAAGCGTCCTCCAACCTTCACATCCCCCACCAGTCCTTCTTTGTTCACCAACAGCAGGTCCAGGAGGGCACCGTCCCTTGTCGGTTCGCTCACCAGCTGTGTGAGGAAATTGTCTTCCAGACACTCCAGGAACCTCCAGGACTGCTTCCTTTCTGCTGTATTATACTCCCAGCCTATATCTGGGAAATTGAAGTCTCCCACAAAGACTAGAGGTAGCAATCTTGAGACTACTCTCAGTTGTTTGAAGAAGAGCTCATCAGCTGCTTCTTCTTGGCTGGGTGGTCTATAGCAGACTCCCATCACAATACCTGCCTGCCCATGGGCTCCTCTGATTTTCACCCACAGGCACTCAGTCCCATCCTGATCATAGTCCAGTTCGAGGGTATCAATGCCCTCTCTAACATAGAGGGCTACCCCACCTCCTCTTCTGCCCTTCCTGTCCTTCCTAAAGAGTTTATACCCCACCATGGGTACGCTCCAGTCATACGAGTCATCCCACCACGTCTCCGCAATGGCAACGACATCGTAGTCTCCCTGCCCTACCACAGCTTCCAGCTCCTCCTTCTTATTTCCCATGCTGCGTGCATTGGTGTAAATGCACTTCAGCTGGGCAGGCGTAGCTTCAGCCTTCGTAATAGGGCTCCTCTCCAACTGAGCAGTCCTTGACTTAACTAAGGCCACAGTGCCAGTTTGCTGCCTACCATCCCCAGCTGCACTCACCCCCTCTTGCTTAGTGGTGATATACTGTCAGGTGTTGCCAGCACACCACCCCTTGGCCACTGAAGTGTCACCTCCAGGCTCACTCCCATCCTGCCTGGCCTCCATCCCCTCCCCCCTCACATCTAGTTTAAAGCTCGATTTATGAGCTTAACTAGGTTTTTGGTGAGGGCTTTTGTCCCCCTAGCAGACAGGCATGTCCCATCCCTGGTAAGAAAGCCTGGGGGTGCGTGGGCCTCCTCATGATTAAAGAACTCAAAGCCCCTCTTCTCACACCAGTCCCTAAGCCATTCATTAACCCGTTTCTTATTCCTCATTTCCTGCTCCTGGTTCCTTAGTATTGGGATGGAATTGAATATTACCTGTGCCCCAGAGCCCTCGATCATTCTCCCAAGTGCCTTGAAGTCCCTTTTGATGGCTTTAGGCCTTCTACGTTCTATTTCCTCATTACCAATTTGAAAAACTAAAAGCAGATAGTAGTCGGTGTCTTTGACCAGGGAAGGGAGCTTTTTAGTAACGTCCCTCACTGATGCTCCCGGCAAGCAGCACACCCCCCTATGGAGCGGGTCCGGCCTACAGATGGGACCCTCCATACCTTTGAGAAGGGAATCCCCCAAGACAATCACCCTCCTCTTCTTTTTAACCGAGGATGTTTTTAAGGCTGTGGGAGGATGATGGGGTTTCGGAAACACTTCTAGGCTGTGGGTGCAGCCCTCTTCATCTTTAGGGCTTGGATGCACCCTCAGCACCTCATATTTGTTCCCCAGAGAGATCTGGGGGTTAATTGCCTGGGTGGGGGGAGCAGGTTTCCTTCTCCGGACAGGAACCTGCTGCCATTCCCCCTCTCTGTCTCTCCCAGCCTTGCAGCTTACCGGTGGGCGGTGCTCAGTTTCACTGGCTCCGGCAGCCTGTGAGAGGGTCCTGCTCCACTCATCTATCTCCTTCTCACATTCCCTGATGGCCCTCAGCCTAGCCACTTCTTTCCTCAGCTCTTCCACCATATGCAGCAGCTCCCCCACCCGAGCACAGCTTCCACAGGTGGAGCCTGAGCCAGAGGCGTGAGCCACTACAGGAGGGGGGCACTGACTGCACCCCAGGGCCTGGGTAGCTGCATGTGCCCACCGGGGCTCCGTCTGGGCGGCAGCTTCCATCACGCTTGGTGCGGCCTTAGTCTTTCGTCAGGTATCCACTATCTTCCTCAATCCCTTCCGACCGTGCTCCAGCCCTTCCCTGCTCGCCCTGCCCGCTCAAACTGCCTTGTTTAATGAGCCTTGTTTAATGAACCCCACCCCTCTTCACCTGTGCTCCCTAAGGGGCCTTTAAATCCCCGGCGGGAGCTTCCGGGACCGCCCCCTCCCGTCAGGCACCGCGCGGGATGTAAAACGTATTTATGACATTCTGTAGTAGATCACTTTTTTCCCCCAGTAGTTCACCCTTTTGATTTTCTTTTTCTTCATCTTTCCTGGTCTTCTTTCTGGAAACCTTCACATATGTTTAAATGTAAATGATCTTACACTTAGATGACTGATAGATAAGACATAACAAGGTCTCATATTGGTTGTACAGTTTCCCAAGCAGAGTCTGTTACCATAATGTTTGCACAAGATGAAAGAGGCTCGAGTACAATAAACTGGGCACCTTGGCTCTGTACTTAGACGCTACAGTGATGTAGGGATAACTAGGTTGTCTTTAGAGTTTCCCAAAGAACAGTCACAAACACCTGAGTTTTAAATGATGCAACTTGCCTGCAGCACTTGTTTTCTCAAGAAGAGGACAAAGCAGGGAGGGCGATTCATGTGCATTGTATGATTACATCTGCTTATTTTCTTACAAATCATGTAAGATACAGTTGCTTATTTTGAACTAGTCTACTACTTTCCTGGGCTTTGCCACACCTTTGTTCTCTGACTTGGTTTTGCTTTTTTTTTCCACTCCTGTCTAGCAGCAACAACTAAGTCTCTATTTTATGACTTTCTACAGTCTTATGTTTCATCAGGGGCTGCAAACCTGTGTGGGTCTTGTGCCACTACAGTGTACATTGTCATCTGGAATGTGTTTATGTTGTTTACCAGAAACTAATGTATGATTTTGTTAAAGGAATATTTCATTTTTGCTGTGGTATAAATATAGATTTTAAAACATGGGTTTTTTTTTTTTTTGCTGTTTCTAAATCAGCATGTGAAATTCCCACATAATTTTCTATCCAAGGATTATGATTGCTGTGGTCAGATAAGATCAGGCACTGTTACAGCTAGCCACCAAAGGCTGGGCAAATCTAAAGATTAATTTCATTTAATTCCTTTGAAAGAAACTCATCCTTGGCTTATCACTCTTTACATATTACACTCTTTACTGTAGGTAGTCTTAAAGTTCTGATGAATTGATGTATTTGCCTTTGCAGGATCATACTGTGACACTCATTTCATGACAGGTTAAAATAAATTCCTTATTTTATGATGTAGCTCATGTTCCTGACAATTAGATTTTTGTACCTGGTACTTATATTGCCTTATCTATATATCCCTTTTGTCAGCACCATCATTGGGTTGGGCAAGGTAGAGAGAGTGTTAATATCCTGAGCACTTTCTGGAAAAGGATGCTTGCAAATTTATAAAGCACCTGTTAGCTTTGTGATGACACTGTACGTAGGAATGCAGGTTCTATAGGGTGAGGTGTATTTACTGGTTTAGTTTTTAAATCGGGAAATGATGTGCTGACAAAATTCATCTCTGACCCACTTCTCCACTATCCAGCTTTCTTCTCTCAGGTGGATTTAGAAAAGTTCATCTGTGCCTCTGCTGATGCTAAGAAATGGTAGGAATGTGTGGTTTTGAAGCATAAGGATCCAGCTGTTTCCAGGCTACCATGTAGTTGGCCTAAGACACACCACAAATTAGTCAGATGTATAGAATAAGAATGTGACTCTACAGTAATTTCTACTCTGCTGGAAGTAGAAACATGAAAACCCACAACAGTGCTGCATCATCAAATCTACAAGAGCGAACTTCTGCTAGAAGGTAGAGTTACTATACCTAACGGAGGATGATACTAGAACGTGAGATAATATAAGTTCAATAATCTTTTCCTTTTCAGTCAATAACTTACCAATTTTCATGTATTTGGGTTCTGAAGCTTCAGAGCAATTCTCTGTAGAGCCTAACAAAAGGTGAAAAAGAAAGGTGATAGTAAGTGATAAAAGTTTGGCAATTATAAGTTTCTACCATGGAAACTTATTTTAACTTTTTTGAAGTAGAAGGGAGTGTTAACAGCTTTAGTTCAACTATTTCAGTGTATAAAAAGCTGAACACGAAAAGACTCATAGTATTTTACTTTGACTGTGAAGTAGAATTTTGTGCCAATAATCAAAGATTTTTGCCGTTGTTTATGCTATTAAAGAGGGAATCATTCAGCTAATGCTTATTGAACCATAGATACACTGAAAACAAAGTTAACAGTGTCACACAAAAGGGAAGAAATATAACACGCCTAATTTCATGTCACAGGAAAACAAATTCTGTGAAAGGTATGAATTGTAAAGAATGTGCCTGGGGGAGTTGTTCTCACTTCCAGCCCATACAGGATAAGCTAAGTCAGAGGAAGCACATCTGACTGCATCAGTGGGGAACTACACCAGAGATGCGTAGAGGCTGTGTTAAAACCAAAGTACTGTACTGCAGATTTAGAATTCAAACACTACAGCCTTTCAAACTCTCCCTGTTTTTCCACTTACTTCGCTTGTGACATTTCTTTATGTCAGTACATTTCTCAGTGTTTTCAGCAGTCGTTTCATCCAATATAAGGTTCCCTGGTAAAAGCATGAAAAATTGCCAAATGTCAATCTTTTTCAGAAAAAATTATAGAAAGAGTTTAAAGCAAGAGAAACACACTAACAGACAACAATGATGAAATATGCTTTAAATAAAAGATAAAAAACAAATAATGAGATAAGACACATCCATATCGATATGACTTAGAAAGCCCACAGAGGTCTGAATGCAGATTTTGTCAGCCTGTGTTACTTCCTGAACTGCAAAATAACAATCCACTGTCACAAATTTAGTGGCTAATAAAACATACATACTTCTCAGTGCTCTAATGATAAGCAAAAGATAAAACATCATAGCTGTATCACAGTGAGATCTCAGTACTAGTAAAGTTACTTATATATGAAATGGATGGATTCCTTTAAGAGAGAGTAAAACGTTCTAAACAGATTTTATGTTTTGCATTGTAAGAGCTGTGAAGTTATCTGTACCGTTCTTTCACTTAACACTAACACAGTATCTCATTTTCTCCAAACCCAATATAAATTTTGCCATTAGGTGCAAACCCACCTAAATTTTAAACACACCAGGGCAATTTAAAAAGCATTTAAAGCATTTTAAAAGTCTTGTAAACTTCTTGCAGCCAGAGTTGCCTTAGGTAAGGGCTGATCTTTGGTTAGTTATTCCAAATTATTTTTCCCAAAATGGGATATACAGACTTCCTATGAATCTTTCTGATTCTATGGGTTTCCCATCAGCCACACGCTAATGTATACATTCTGAAATAGCAAACAGCTCCCAGGTAGGAAGAAGAGGATAGCAGCTGTATAGAAACTTGGCTGGTGTTCAGATGTGGGGATAAAGTACAGTGCAGATGTCAGCCAAAACACTGTCATGGAGAAAATTAATCTTTGACACATGAATCTTACCAAAAGTGTCTTCCATCTGCTTCTCCTGCTGATCTTTGAGCACATACTCTGCTAATCCAGCTAGCAAGAAAGAAAAAAAAATAAAAAGAACACAGTAACGACTGTAAATTTCACAGTGAAACTCTTGTAGGTTTACCCTCACTAATGGAATTCTGCAGTAAAAGTGAAATTGAAGAGTTAAATTAAGTTTTGCTCGTATATTGTTGTTCAGGAAATAAAGAGCACGAGAAAGGAGAAGTTGAGACAGGAAGTATTAGGCAGAAGGAGCCATTAATAGAGAGTTTTTGCCCCAATAACTACAAGATACAGTTAATCTGTTTCCCCGCTATGCACAGGTTTAGGTAGCCTGGCTTGATGCACCATACACAAGGGACAGGTCACTTGAGTACTTACTACTGCTTTAGGCTGAAAAAAGAATTTGCAAGAATAGCTATAGCAAGTGAAAAGAAAATAGTGATTTAAAAAAAAAAAACAACAAAATTGCTTTCATACCTATTTTAGCATAAGCTTCTATGGTGTTGTTGGAGAGATACAGTTCATCTCCATTTTCACCATTTTCCATCATACACAGAAAATCCATATTACTGGGCTGATCATAGTTGCTGGCATCAATTTCAGGATCTAGAATTAAAAAGGGAGTACACATTGGCTCAATGAAAACCACAACCAAGGAGTAAAAACCCAGATAGCAGGACATGCAAAAAAGGCAGGCTTGTTACTTCAGCAGAGGGCTTTGGCTCTTCATTGTATGTGGCTAAGTAGGAGCAGAACTGACCTCTCAGTAAATGATAGTCACCAATAAATCAACACTTTCCTTTTGTTAAAATTGGAGATTTCATCTCTGTTAGTAAATAAAACAGTTCCAGAATCCATTCCATGACACTAAGACCTACATGAAAGGCCCGGACTCATTAAACCTTCTCATTGCTCAGGATTTGGTGCTACCACACACGTTCCCTGTCCAGAACAGCGCTGGGTCCACATTACTGAACTGCAGCCTGTGAAGCTGCCAAAGCCAAAACCCATGCTAACATCTTCACAGCAGATGTATCCAGCTTCCAATAACTGGCATCATGTCTTGACAGCGTTCAATTTATCCACACAATCTCAGACACTGCTAAGGCTCAAAAGTGTTAAAATCAGTGAAACATCTCTGATACAACAAGAGTCAGTCTTTGATCCTTAATTCAGATCCTGCTTTCAGTCTCTGACCAAGTGATGCCATGGGAGTAAAGAAACACTCCTGCAGGAGTCAGAAGGTGAAAGATCAAAGCTAATAAGTAATAACTTATAGCACGAACACTAAAGTAATCAGGTATTTTTTAGTGTTTTACTAACCTGCAGAGAAATTACCTTCTTCATTTCCAGATGACTTAGGATCAAAGAGCGTATATAGATGTAATGTATCGATATCACTGTGCAGCAAATCAAGAAAGCCACTTTCAGACACAAATGCCAAATCCATAATTTGTCTCCTGCTGTCTGAAATCAAATTGCAAACCAGTCAGCTATGACAAAACCATAACTTTTTCACCCAAAACTACAAGTCCTGCACTGTGGCTTTCTGTTGACAAGACACAGATCTTAACACTGTGGAACCAGTATTGTTTACCAAGTCTTTTGTTGAGTTATAAACCTGAGTTACTTAAACTCATGCTTCCAGAAACATATTTTGCATTGAAGGATAACTGCTGTACTATGAAGTCTGCCTGAAACATGAAAAAAAAGAGAAATCCAGCCAACACTGCAGCTTTGATGAAAGAAGGCAGAGCAGACCCAGTCAGACACTACCACACACTACTTTGTTATAAACCAATCTTCATTTCTCTTACCCTTCTACACGGCTGTCCTTCTGAGCAGCTTGGAAACGGACCTCTCTGTATTCTACTGCAGGAGACACACAGAATCTAGAGCTAGAACATATCTCATGAGTAGGAACAACCTAACCTCAGGTAGTTCTCCTTTTTCACGTTGTGTGGCCTCATTACAAAATTTTGATATTAGTGCCTGCCATGCTATAAATGGAAAGCAGAAGTTGATAAACCTGCATGAGAACCAAGAATGAGGTTATAAACATACCAGGTTAAATTTTCATTTTCTTGCAACATTCTGCTTTGCCCCTCCTTTTTTTGAATTAATGGAAAATCTAAACATCATCGGACCTTTCAGAAGTCAGGTTGCCTGGCTTTGTAAATAATAAGGTTGAGTCAATATAATTCTGGGGTTAGAGACAAAGAATTGGGCGGAAGAGAATGGAAGACAGACAAATGCATCACTCCGAGTTCAACGATTAGTAAACTGCCTGATCACAGAAAAGGGCAAGTCCTGTGAAAGAGGCTAAGTAGACCCACTTAATCTTCATTGAAATACTAAGCTTTAATTACATCATAGTCATAAAAGTTTTTGTTATTTTAAACTTTTCTATCAATGACATTTCCCTGTGGACAAAAATATAAGTAATACAAAATGTTTTCAAGGGTCAAGAAGTCAGGGAACAATCAAGAGGAAGCCTTGCCAGTACCAAGACAAGCTAGAGAGCTGAAAATTAGAATGCAAAAGGTGCTATAACACAGGAGCATAGGAGTGAAAGAAACATAGCCCTCTACCTTTGGAAGAGTAAATGCAGCCACACTTTCAAGAATGAAAAACTTGATTACTTGTCGGTTTTTTTTTTTTTCACCGGTTTGAGTGGCCCTCAGCTTACCCTCTTTTTTTCTTCATTACTTTGGTTTTGACACAAATCTAGGCATAGCTGTTTTTCTATTGATGACACTGCATTTGGGATGCTGTGATTTCTTTCTGTAGCTGAACCAACAAATTCTTAATAGTAGCTGTCCTTTGCTGCATTAAAATCATGGTGTTGCCATGGAAAGCACTTTGTCCACAGGGTCCAGGAAAAACCTGAGTTTTTGAAAGGTGAAATTTCTACACTGAGAGAGCCAGAGGCAAGGAGAATGACACTTCAGGGACAGCAAGTGTTTTGCTACATGTTGTAACAGAAACACACAAAATGAAACCAGACATTACCAAGCTTGTTTACAACAGCAATTCCTTTCCCAGGTCTTTCATTTTCTTTTCTCACAGCATCCCAGCAGTGCCCTATCTGAGATCAAAGATGAATAAGCTCTAGACTGCTTAGCAGTTCACTGCTGTTTCATACATTATATTAAATTAGTTTACTGATAATACATTCCTTTAAGAAACAGAAGGCTGGAGCAATTCTATGGAGACAGGCTGAGAGTTGGGGTTGTGCAGCCTGGAGAAGGCTCAGGGGAGACTTTAGAGCTGCCTTCTGGTACCTGAAGGAGGTCTACAGAAAAGCTGGAGAGGGACATTTTACAAGTACCTGTAGTGACAGGACATGGGGTAATGGATTTAAACTGAAAGAGGACAGATTTAGATTAGATGCAAGGAAGAAATTCTTCACTATGAGGATGGTGAGACATTGGCACAGTTTGCCCAGAGAAACTGTGGAAGCTCCATCTCTGGAGCTGTTAAAGATCAGGCTGGACCAGACTATAAGCTCTGCCTATGGCAGGGGGGTGGAACTGGATGATCTTTAAGGTTCCCCCCAACCTAAACCATTCTATGATTCTTTGGGGTCCCATACAGTGCTACCAAAATGGGTATTTGGCACATCGCTAACAATCCTCTGCTCCACAGGTAACAAACAGATTTTCCTTTCAGAGATGGCCTGACTATTCATAAATTGCAAGTAACAGTGCTCAAGGTATATTTAGTTTTGAAGGTTTTAATTTCCCTTTCAGATCTATGAAAGGCTTATACACCTGAAAGCCAGTTTAACTTTTCCTCTTGTATTACCTGATTTAACAAAAGACACTATTTCTGCTAACAGTCTTTGTCTTGCTAAGAGAGTGATGTATTGGTTTCCATGAGCTTTATAGCCTAAAAGGGATGAACAGAGATGATGCTGGATAAAAAGCTGCTCTATATCTGCCACATTCTCCTTTGTCTCCCTCAGAGATGATTTTAAAGAAGTTAGAAAAAATGTGAATATCAGGTAAAAGGAGCTTCTGCCTTTCAATGAACTTAGCTTTATAGTGACCAACTCAGCAGATAAAAGATATGTTACTAGCCTTTCAATGGAGACAGCTAAAATCAGGCAGACTAGTAATGTACTGTCCTGCAGGTGTCAGAGTTGTGATTTGGAAGAAGAATTTGCCTTTTCATATCCAGTATCGCCTCCGTTCTCACAACTGTGCCCAGCTCTCCCATCCCAACAGTAAGACCAAATAAAGCAGCACAGTAAGCACTTTGCCTGTAAGCATTTTTTAGCAGAAAAAGTTCATTTGTGCTCAAAAACTTTCTTCAAGACAGTGTCTCGGCCGTCCCAAATAGGAAAATGAAGTTCTAGGTTGCCTTGGTGAAAAAAATGGAAACAAACCAGTTTCTTTCAAGGATCCTGTTTCACTTTCTATAGGAACAATACTTATGCAAAAACAAGTATGTTTTTAACAAAGTCTACAACAAACTATAGCAACCTTTTAAGCAAGCAACAGGGCTAGACACAAAACAGAACTGCTAAAAATTCTCCTGCATTCAGACTTTGTCCTGCCAATATTTCAAACAATACAAATCTACACACTGACACATTGTAGTTACCAATATCTACAAAAGGTGAGATAAATTTACCATAGCAAAAGCACTGCATTCAAGAGCTGAGTTAAAACTGACCTGAGGAAACTGGACAGTTCCTGTTCTTTCACTCTGGATTCAGTACCAAAAGATGAAGAGAGCTGCTATCACTGCCCAAGGCTCATTGAAAGTGATACCAGAGAGGAAGAAATGAGCCAGACCAGTCACTGCAGAATAGTGGCTCAGGGGGAATTCCAGACAGGAAAAGTAAGAGGAACCTCCCTTCTAGCGACCCTTGTATAATAAGCAATATTACCTTTACTGGTGACTGTCACTGCTAAGAAGAGCTTGGACTTGTCACTGGTTAAGAACAGGTGGATCTATTCGGTTAGAAACTAAAATCAGATCACAGCTGGCAGTAACAAAGTCCAATGCTCCCCAGACTTCTTCCTCTCTTTTTCATTCAGGTTCAGATCTGTCCATAAGACACACTGTGAAATTGTTCATCAGTAAGAATAAAGCAAGCAGCATGCAGATACCTGTACCTCATGGGTCTGTTGAGTGTAACAAAAGTGAAAGTATTTCTTCTGCATGTTCACAGACTTTGCCAAAGCAAAATTAACTTGGTATCTTGTGTAAGTGCCTCTTGACATCGGCCCAAAAGGACAAGTAGGGTGTTCCACAAAACAGGAGCTCGTAAATCTTGTCTGGCTTACCAGTGGTGTTCAGGGTTTGCTTTTACAAGCATCTCACAGAATGTTTATTCTTTGAGTCATTACTTACCCTGCCAGCACCTTCCTGGCATAAGAAAAAACCTTTTGAAAACGCACTTCATTCATGAGCATTCCTGTCATAGTGTTATAGCTGCTTCTGTGTGGCTCTGCAAGCAAAAGACTGGTTGTCGTGTACAACACCCATAGATGCTTAGAAACAGCAGAAAGGAATTGCTGGATCAAATAAGAGTAGTGGTTCATCTAGTGGACTAGTCTGTAAAGATGGTCTTAGACATAAAGGGAGAAGCAACCTGGAAAAGAAGAGGTGGTGAGACAGCTGAGAATTGCCCATGCTGCTCAGATGACCAAAAGTGAGTTTACTGCCTCAGAATTATAAGGTATCTGCATTTTTATCTCTCCTCTTGTCCACTAAAAGTCTCAAAACTCTTGAAGCCAGCCTCATAAGTCATCAAATTCCCTTCCTAAAAACTGCAGCAGTCTCTTGCAGACAGCAATTCTGTTGCTTATAGACATCAGGAATTTAAAGTGGAGGGCATTCCAGCCATATATGATTGAAAAAGGTAAGAGCTTTCACTACATGAATTGCCATCACGTGCCATGAAAACATGCTACTCTGACTATTCATGTATTTCAGTTGGAAAAACTGACCTTATCTCTCTTTAATCTGCTCTCTTTAATCTACTTTGCATTTCTGGTTCAGCAAAAGGTGGCAAAGAACAAGTTTTCTTATGACCTTGTTATGAAAATGGGTATCTTGTGGGTTCCCTGAATGGGTGGATCTCTTTATAGCTGCTCTGGCATCGCATTCTCCTCTCTTCTCTCCCTCACCTGGTCTCCACTGATGTACTTTGCTCTACACTGCAACGCAATCTCAAAATGCAATAAACAAAAGTAAATCTTTAACAAAACAAAAAAAAGAATAAAAGGTGATTTACCAGAAATGCACTTGCTTCCTGTTGGCTCATCATCTATCACGTTTTGAGGCTTACCACCACAGAGGTTTAAACAATAGAGGGGAACTACAGTGTCCAAGTACAGGTCCCATTTTTCCACAAGTGTCAGAGATATCTTCCTTGCGAGGTCTTCTCTGTCTTTTTCATAGAGCAAGGCTTGATAGTACTCCTTGGATATTGCATCTTCTTTCAGCATGAGGTCAAGCAATGAGTGGACATCAGAAGCTGTAGAAGCTGAAAGAATCTTCCTTACTCTAGGCAGGATCTCCTGAAAAAGATTCATACCTGCATCTCAAGATGTTTGAAGGAGATTTGAGCGAAATATGAACTGATTCATTAAAATTTAAAAAAATCTACTCAGTCAGCATCAAAAAGATGAAGTGAAAAAAAAAAGTTGAGACTTTTGACTGCAATAGCAGAGGTATTTCCTCATTTGATTAAGCCTTTAAATAAAATTTCCAAGAACAAATAACTGCTTGATAAAATTAAAACCAGCACAATTCCTCCAAGCATTCATAAAATAATTTTCCAATCGGCAACATGGTCTTCCTTGGACAGAAGAGTTTTCAAGTCCTCGGGTGGAATAGCACATCTTCCATACCATGAAACACAATGTTAAAATACAGTTTGAAACCTACTACAACCTGAGTACTCAATTCAGCTCAAAAATACTAAGAAGTCTTTTTTGGTACTGCTTTCTTAAGTCATTTCTTGTTCTTCTGTTGTAGAGCTCAAGACTGGGCAATGTCAAACTAGAGCACTTCAAAGACTTCCAAATGCAATCCGTAGTGTCTTGCCTTTGTCATAAGAACATTTTCTAACAGGTAGTAAAATAAAGAATGGGTGCCTTCAGACTGGATAAATTTGCAAAGAAAAAATCCCTAAGTTTTCATAAGAGCACAGTAAAAAGAACACAGCAAATTATCTTGATCAAATCAGTAAAATATAGATCTACAAGCAGAGTATTTTTTTTCTTGTGAGTGCAAAGATTATCATTACCAGTCTTGTGTACTATGACTGCATAATACAGAATAAATCTATAAAGACAACATCAAAAAGGAGAAAAACATTAGTTACTAGGACATTAATGTGTTTAACATAAGCACCTTGGAGCCAAATATGAACATCAGTCATGTTGTAAGCAACAATGAGCTACGTAATTTATGTGCTGAGTTAACTAGATTCTATTAACATGGTTCTTATTCATAGTAGCTACACCCACTAACAACAATTTCTTAAAGACTCAAAATAAATTATCAGTTTTGCGGAGATGCAAAAATGAATGTAAACAAAACTAATTTTCTCATCTCTTCAACTTTTTAAAGGCAATATATGTTTTATGTTTCCAATCTTAAGTCACGGAAATGTGTTTTATGAGTCTTAAAACCAGATTCCTTCAGGTGCTTTCTCATGGTGATTTGTTTTCCTTTTGCCTATGTAAAACTGCTTATTGATCTGTGCAATGTTTGCAGTGGCTCATGTTAAGGCATTGTTACTGTTTGGGGAAGGCTACTTCAATATTTTAGAACAGAAGCAATGGTGGGATAAAGATGGCAGTAGCTAAATAAACATTTACCAGCTACTAACAATTAAGTTTACAGCATGTTTTTTCCTACTTTTTTTCAGCTATGTGATTGTTACAGTAGAACCTATGGCCTTGGAATAAATGGGGCAAAATTTCTTGGACTGTCTAGGGGCTTAGAGCTGGGATCTTTAAGATCCAGTTGGCTACACTGATGCCTAAACATGCCTATAAGTTGAGTATGGGAGAAGTATTGAAATATAACCTAAATATTTTTCTCTTTATTTGCTACTAGCTTTTCTTACCTTGAATATCGTCATGATTCCTTTTCACTGTTGGGCATGTTTGAAAGTGGAGCAATAATTCCACTTAGTAAGAAACAATGCACCGAGAGGAACTTGCTAAATATCTATAAAACTTTAAAGTATACTACTGCAAATTCTGGTTAAGAACCAAAATATCTTTGTAGAATAACAAGAATTTGTGGCAGCTTCTAAACATTCATGCTAATGTTCAATATCAGGAAATGCATGCAAAACACTGGAAAAATAAGCCACTCATTATCCAGTAGAATGATTTTTGACTTGCAGTGCAGGTAGGTAACAGGTTTTACTCTAACTATATAACAGCAACAGAGAAAAGCAGACTAATTTCTTTCTATTATGTAAAACCAAATCCCCTGGATCTTTTATGCGTATTATCTCACTCAGAATTTTTCCTTTCAATGTATGTTCCTTTGAAATTGCTGCCCACATTGATTTGAAACAGAAGAGATAACATTAATTTTGTTGAAGCATGAGTAAGCTCCAACTAATTCAGAGTAGCCTTGCTTCTGTGGTATTATGTGAAAGAGATTGTTTCCTTAATTTTATCAACACACAACTGCACTGAGTAAGATGCCTCCACTTGCATTTTACAGTCTTGTAGGGCCGAACACATGCAGAACGTAGCTAGTGCTCAGTGCTCCACAGTCTAAGTATGTTTCACTATGAGGGGATGCAATAATGTGTATAATGTAATAATAATGTAGAGTTCTTTTTGTGGGCAAAGAGCTCCCCTCATAGGATAGTTTCCCCCAGAAGCAGACAAGCAAGTAAGCAAACACCTTGTGATGGTATCATGGCTTCCACTTAAGCAGGCAAAAAGCAAATTTTATGCAAGTGTTTCACAACTTAAGGAACATCTACCTGCAAATGTGCCTTGGCAAAGTTCACCAAGGATAGGAGATTATAGGCTTTGCAGTCCCAATGCGATATTGTTTCTTCTGTTATATCTAGATTTGAGAGACATCAAAAATTGGACTGCCTTTGCATTAGTGTTAAGATACAAAGATTTTGGGTTTGCTGTTTTACTCTTTTCATGCATATTAAGAATTCCTAAGGAGACTTTTTACAAGATCTTCAAGCTCACCATCTGGGAGAAAGCATGGTTTCTATACAGCTCTCCCTGGCTTTTGCGGGGCTATAGGCAAACGTACCAAGCAATAACATGCTAGGAGTACTCTGCCTTTGACCTCAAAACTGATTACCTTGTAGTTAAGGTCAAAATGAGGGGAAGGGGACTATAATGGCTTAAGCTTTGAAAACTTGATGCAAATTCTTGTGCTTCTATAGTCCTAATTTGCAATTTTGAGAAAATGATTAAATAGGACTACTATTTCTGCTTTTGTTTTTGCATTTGCATTAATAAAAACCCCCTTTCCTACTGTCTTTACACTATATAAACTCTGCTGAGGTTTACAACATAGCCAGATGTCAGGTACTTAAGCTTATAACCTGGCCTGCCTTGGTACACTGTCAGCTGCTTCGCTGTCCCTAGGAAAAAAAAGTAACATGAACTACTAAGACTTTACTAAGATTATCTGGATTTCAAAATTAGCTGAAGACTTCAGGCAGCATCATATTTACTTAGAAGTGATACTTCCCCTCAATGCAGAGAAATCAAAAGCACAAGTTCTCCTTTTTAACTAACTTTCCTCTTTAAAATGTATCATAGCACAAACAACGTGTGTGAAAAAGAGAACTAAGCCAGGCTGTACATTTTTACTATTTGTTGCTTCTTATGTTACTATTGTTTGGCACTTTCTATGGCTAAGACACATCTTCTCCTTTAGACTTTGATAGGAAGACTGCTATGATGATCCTTAAAATGAGGTACAACTGCTATGAAACATCACTCTTACCCACCTAAGTTGCGTGTCAGTTAAAGAAAACTGTGATAAGAGGAAAAGAAGTTGTGCAGTTGAAAACATACGTGCACCTGTGAAGCAAAGCAGTGAAATGCTGATGCCTATATGTTACACAGGCTTGAGTCATTACCATTGGAAAGTAGGGAAATCTTTTGAGTCCATGGAAAATTGCTCAGCCAGCAGTATGTTAAAGCTATTCAGCCCGGGTAGAGGGAATCTCAAACAAAAATTCTGGTATTAAATCCAAATTTCATAGCCCAAGGTAATGCACTACTATGCGGTTGGTCATCCTGATAGACCTCCCAGAACGTAGCTTTCTCAAGTGAAGTAAGGAACAAAAAAGGTTGGGAAATTCCAACCTAGCAGGTTGCAGAGAAAGATGAGGGCCTCAAAAATTTGTGGTCATTCAGAATCTCACAGAACTTGGGTCAACTTTTAGCAGGCTGAACAAAAGACCTGTTTAGATGACTGCTTTAAAAAATCCTGACATACTAGCTTCAAAAGGTGTTCTTACAGAAATTACCTTGCTTCCTACTTTTATTAGGCTGAGATATCAAAGTTTGCTGCCAGTGTACCATAAACATTCAATGGAATTCTTCTGTTTCTCTAAAATATTATAGTTTAAAAACTCATAGCCCCCACATTTGTTCTTAGTAACATAAATAAGAGCAAGAACATAACAACATCAACTTTCCAGCCTAGTCTGTGCAGCCCAGGTTCACTGCTGTGTCAAGAGGACACAGATGTCACCAAGCTCTCTGTGGAAAACTAGGCAGATGTATGATGACAAAGACATGAAGATGCTTTCAGCAGGAAGGTATCAAATATTTTCTAAACTATCTCTGTGGTGATAGGCCCACATTTAAACTATGAATTCCAGCACTTTATTCCTCACTTGGATCCTAGTGATTCCTTACTTTCACTGGCACTACAGGCTGGAACTTCCCAGTGAAAAAAAAATCTGAAATGACTGAAAAATTAACAAAATATTGCTGGTTTAGCAACATTTTGCTAAAGCACTATTGATCTATAAGCACGTTCTTCTCTTATTACACTGTTTTTACTAGCATAAGGTATTTAATCAGGAAGCCAAAGATGGAGCATGAAGAGTTTTCACTAGCAGATGGCGGCAGCTGCAAGCGCACCATGAGCACCAGGACCTGCAGCCATATCCAGCTGCTGCCTCATCTACGGATGGAGGGAAAGAAGCTGAAAAAAGCTCTTACTCCTTCTCTTCATTTTCAAGAAGTCTGTTGACTTTACAGATGCACAGATGTCTTAGCAGTAGTTTTGGGACAGACAATACACAACAGTATTCATCTTGTAAACAGAAGGACTTGTCATTTTTCAATAGCTGAGAGCAGTTAAAAAGAAACAGAAGAAATAAAAGGACAGAAATTCACATCTTTTCTTTCCTCTGACCTCGTATAACAAGTCCTGTATACCAGTGCATTCGAGCATGTGGACAGAAAAACCATAATTTCCCTTACACTGAAATAAAATAGAGCAAGAATGGGAAACAGAATACAAATGCAAACCCAAACCAACAAAGAAAAGGACGTGTGCAAAACCACAGCTCTATGTTAAGTTTCAGAATGATGGAGGCATCTAAACTGAGCAAATATACTACACTGACAGTTGAAGAAACCATGTATTTTAGGGGCTTCCCTAGAGTATTTCTGATTTTTGTCAACTAAAACAGACACCATGCACAAAAGATTAAAACCCACATCAGCCACAGCAACTCCATCTTTAGTCACCTGAATAAAAAGGCACTTAATATAACTTTTATTCCAGTAGCTATTCTTGTAAGTGCAGTCAGCAACTGTGTATGGTGGATAGTCATACCATCTTCTTCAGGAGCTTCAGGTCCATGTTTCCACAGTCCTTCACTGTGGTCTCTGGGCTGCTCTGCTCCTGGGAAAGGGAACTTCCAAATCCTTCTGCTGAAACTGGTCCATCCTGCATGAAGGATAGAAGCCAGTCAGTGCAGCCTCTGAGAAACAAACAGGTTTAGGATCCAACCTAAAGATTAATCCAGAACACTTCTACCTCTTTGCATGACTCAGGTCTACCAAAACAGAATGGACGTAGTGAATTGTAATTCCTCAGGCATCCCTGCAAGTTCTTTGTGACTTAATACAAGGAATTTTAGGGAGCTGAAACTGTTCAGTGAACTAGAAAAAAAAGTAATAATAAATTAAGGAAAGATAAAAAGTCGTACGAGGAGTGGCTGAGGGAACTGGGGGTGTTTAGCCTGGAGAAGAGGAGGCTGAGAAAAGACCTCATTGCTCTCTGTAATTACCTGAAGGGAGGTTGTAGAGAGGAGGGTGCTGGCCTCTTCTCCCAAGTGACAGGGGACAGGACAAGAGGGAATGGCCTCAAGCTCCGCCCGGGGAGGTTTAGGCTGGACATTAGGAAAAAAATTTTCGTGGAAAGGGTCATTGGGCACTGGCACAGGCTGCCCAGGGAGGGGGTTGATTCACCTTCCCTGGAGGGGTTTAAGGGACGGGTGGACGAGGTGCTGAGGGACATGGTTTAGTGTTTGATAGGAATGGTTGGACTCGATGATCCGGTGGGTCTCTTCCAAACTGGTGATTCTATGATACTATTAAACAATAATGCTGTGGAAGTGGGTATCACAGTTATCTTCACAAAAATCTTCAGGTCAAAAGAATTTAGAATTGTAGATATAGGTTTCTCAGTTCATTACATCATGAGACTAGGAACCCTTTCTAACTTCTCTTTTTTGTGTTTTATCGGTATTATACTTTTTTTTTTTCTGAGGAATTCATTGCCCTTACCACCCTCCTGACACTGATTTAGAGTAAATAATAACAAGAAATAGAGTAAATAACAAGAAAATACAGCAAAAGCTGCTAAGCCACACTCTTCACAACAAAAGATGAAGCACACTTTACCAGTCAAAGCAGTGGTTGAAGAACTGTCCAGCAAGTGCCTCAGGGATCTGAACAAGACTACATAGATATTGCTGACAGCAAGGAGGGAAAAAAAAAGCACATGAATAAGCAGTTTACAGCTTTTATAAAAACTTCAGCTTTTATTTTTGCAGAGAAAGCAGCAGAAGCCACAGTTCTTTATATTCATCTCCCATTGTACTAAGTTTCTAAACTTTTTGATAATTCTTCAGGTCTTTAGTAGGTTTAGATTACTTTATATTGTTGAGTTTGGTGTTTTGTCTTTTTTTTTTTTTTTTAACCTTAGCAAGCCCACAGAGGACCAGCCTAAGTCAGGAAAGGTATTGGGTACTTGTGTGAGGGAAGGGACCTCAAGCACTTGTGATGAAACTGGAAGACTGCCACTAGGGGAAATGGATCCTATTCTTCCTTACTGCAGTGGATCTATTAAGTTACTTACACTAAACTTCTGACAGGTGTCCAAACATCACAAGTTCCTCAGATCTGGAGTTCTGAAAATGAGAAATAAGGGATGATTTGCAGAAGTTACAAGTATCAAGAACAGCAGTCAAGAATGGCTGATGCTTTGAACATACAGAGATATATAAAACTAAACACACTGCATACAAATGTTGGGAAGAAGCACACCCCAAGCTGTGAGACAGCTGATGACTTTGCTTTGGTCTGTCTGTGTTTTGGTTTTTTGTGTTTGTTTTTTTTTTTTTTTAAATAAATATCCCTTTACACTTAGGGCCCAGACCTCTTCAGCTTTGACGTATCTTTCAGTTACCTGTTTCTTACTGATGACAGAACCTGATCTCTACTGAGAGAGTACTGCTACACATCATCCAGCTAAGATAATGTCCTGATCTGTCAGGTGAATGCTGCAGCTTCTCCCTTGTTAATACAGAGCTGCTGATTACAACAACTCCAGTATGCACAGCCAAGAAATTCCACAGAAATTGGTTCTGGGCTAAAGCAGGAAATCATCTTTTACAAATTAATTAGACAGTGATGCTATTAGGTAGCCATCTATTTAATGTGTTCTCTAATTTGGCCTACCTCCTCAAAATCTAAACATTTTATTGAAAACCCAAGAAACCTTGTAAGTGTAGTTAATATGAGTGAGGTGAGAATTATTCTTGGAGTAACAATACTTTCCAATATTCAGAGGAACAGAATACTTAACTGTAAACACCACTGTGATGCTTAAATCAAAGCAATAACTGTTGAGTAACTCAAAATGTCCTTGTACAAAAAGACTCCAGTACCACGCCAGGGCAGCAGACTGGGCAACGATACAAAGAAAAAGAGAAATCAGCTGACTTCATATTTATCTTGTGAATACAGCAGCATATTCATGCCAGGGGAGGTTCTATTTATTGCTGAAACAGAAAATGGAAGAGATTTCTCAGTTATTCATATTAAGCCTCTATGACAGAAAGGCCAATACTTGTTCCTGGAGGAGTATTGCCTGTAAGAAATTCTTTTTTTTAGCTCTTAATTTGGTCTAAAAGCAAATCATAATCCATACAATACTTTGAACATTCACATGGGATAATTAGACATAGCTTTTTAGAGAACAGTACAAATAACATTTGTATGGTGCAGTGGTAGCCATCTGTGGGATTATCTAATAGAGTTTTTTAGGAAAAAAAGAGAATCCTTACAGTGAATCAGTGGAGACAAGCACTGCAAGAAGGGGGAAAAAACCCACAACAGTTATCTGTTTTTAAATTTAAAAAAACCCCAAAACACAGGTTCTGTTTCTTTTTTAGTTACATCATTACATCTCTAAATTAGGTATGTCATCTTGTGACAGGCTGTCATTTCTTCCATAGAGGCAAGTACTGCTTTATCTGGTAAGTAACAAAGCACACAGTTATAATCTGGCACCTTAGAACAAAAATGCCATGGCTCAGGCAAAACAGTAGCCTTACAGCATTACTAAATTCAAACCAGACTTGCTTACAGAACTGTGCTGAGGTGGAAGAAGAGTGGTTAACAGTAGCTGAAACTAATATTGTGGCACTCGAGAAGAAGCAAGACCTCCCTCTACTGCTTAATGCTTCCATCGGCGGGTTCCGGGAGCTGCTTCTGAGTCAAAAGCCAGTTCTGTTTGAGTTATTGTAGTACGTTGCTCGGAAGCCGAAGGGCATGTTGATACCGTAAGTGGAGGTCAGCTTCAGGTATGCGCATAATTATTTAATACTTGTTTCTCATGATAACTCTCAAAGAATTTTTATCTTCCTTGGGAGTGAAAGCCTCCTTAACTCTTCCAATACTGTAGGCTGTTATGAGCCACCTCATGAAGTCACAGACTGCCTACTCAATTTTCTAGTGCAAGTCTCCTGTACTTACCATCCCACTATGAGGAACTGATTTAACACAATCAAGGCCAAGTGAAGACTACCAAAATATTAACACTATTGCTCATAAAATACACCTTGCCCCTCCTACAATTACAAATCCTACCAAGAACAGCTCTACCAGTTTTTCTGATATGTTAGGTATGGTCTTATTCTAATAACAGGTCTTGCAAGAAGCTACTTTCTAATTCACATTTTTGAAACGTTCACTTTAGTAACTTCTATATTTACTCAACAGATACATTATGGCTTAGATCGGTGTTTTAGAAAAGACTTGGAAGTTCTTATTATACAGGCTTATTTATCATGAATACCTAGTCAGCTCTACAAATGACTATGATTCTATAAATCACATAATGGTTTAGGTTGGAAGGGTCTTTAAAGGTAACCCAGTTCCAACACTACAGACCTTCCTCGATCCTCCACTTCATACTTAACTGACAGGACCATCTCCTACCATCAGGAAACCCAAATCTATATCCTGCAGCTCAATTGCCTCATTTCACTTTCCTACTTCCTTAACTCTGCTGTATAATCCATCTGGAATTTCAATAAAAACAATAGGAATCTTTTAACTCTTAACAGCAGCACATCCACAGCACCCTGGCCGTCTGGCACTGCCCCCAAAGTCATATTGCACAGGGCCCAATGCTGGCCAGACAGTGGGCTGTTGGTGCCAGCTGTGATCCAAAAGCAAACATGCCCATGGCTAGCAGACTTGGAGATGCTCCCTTTTCCCTACGCTGCTTCTCCCTGTGGGGGTTATCTTCAGCAAGAGGTCTAAGCATCCTGAGCCAGTGTGTGTGGTGACCCAATGGTCCTGTCCTGGTCAGGGTGTTATAAATTGAGGCGAATAATTTGATTCAGCCTTTACGGATCAATTAATCGTTTATTGATTAAAGCAAGCAATGACAAGGAAACAGCGCTGGGTGCAGCCGGGGAGCCCACGCTCCGCCAACGGCTCACACTGATTTCTCCGCCCTTCAGTCTTTTATGTGTTTTGATCTTCGTGTTCGTGGGGTACTCTGTGTCTGCATTGCCAATTAGACAGTTCTTCTTATCTGTGTGTCCAGGCTCGCTGCAACTCTTCGGCAACTCCCTCCGAATTCCTCCATATACCCAGCTCCCTGGTTTTCTGTAGCTTAATTAGTTTTAGCAAAAGGCAATTTTGACACAACAACCCTTATCTACAAATATCTTCTGTATCCATATATGGTTATACAATCCAATTTGTGCCCACACTATCAAACACAAAACTGCCTCTGTTTTCTCTCTTGTGGCTTCTTGTTATCTACACACGCCCTCCTCCCCATTTGATTTGCTGCTTGATGGACGAAGAGTCCTATTTATCACAGTACACAAGCTTTCCTCCTTACTAATTTTCTACTTGATGAACAAAGGGTCCTATCTATCACAAGGGTGTGGTGACTGAGTGACCTTGTCCGGTTGGTGTCTGGTGACCAAGTGGCCTGTCCCAGTCAATGTGTGGTGACCAAGCAGCCCTGTCCCATTCCGTGTACAGTGACCAAGTGACCCTATCTTCTCTGGACTGGCTTGTATCAGAAACAGCGTGACCAGCAGGTCCAGGGAGGTTATTCTCCCTCTGTACTCGGCACTGGTGAGACCGCACCTCGAATCCTGTGTTCAGTTCTGGGCCCCTCACCACAAGAAGGATGTTGAGGCTCTGGAGCGAGTCCAGAGAAGAGCAACAAAGCTGGTGAAGGGGCTGGAGAACAGGCCTTATGAGGAGCGACTGGGAGAGCTGGGGGTGTTTAGCCTGGAGAAGAGGAGGCTGAGGGGAGACCTCATTGCTCTTTATAACTACCTGAGGGGAGGTTGTAGAGAGGAGGGTGCTGGGCTCTTCTCCCAAGTGACAGGGGACAGGACGAGAGGGAATGGCCTCAAACTCTGCCAGGGGAGATTTAGACTGGACATTAGGAAAAAAGATTTTCACAGAAAGGGTCATTGGGCACTGGCAGAGGCCCAGGGAGGGGGTTGATTTACCTTCCCTGGAGGTGTTTAAGGAATGGGTGGATGAGGTGCTGAGGGACAGGGTTTAGTGATTGATAGGAATGGCTGGACTCGATGATCTGGTGGGTCTCTTCCAACCTGGTTATTCTATGATTCTATGATGATTCTATGACTCGCTCCAGAGCCACAACATCCCTCTTGTGGTGAGGGGCCCAGAACTGAACACAGGACTCGAGGTGCGGTCTCACCAGTGCCGAGTACAGAGGGAGAAGAACCTCCCTGGCCCTGCTGGTCGCACCATTTCTGATCCAAGCCAAGATGCCACTGGCCTCCTCGGCCACCTGGGCCACTGCTGGCTGCCGTTCAGCCGCCGTTAACCCCCCCGCGGCCGCTCTCCCCGCCCGGACCGGGGGCTGCAGCGCGCGGGGCGGGGCTCTCGGGCTCCGCGATGAGGCCGGCGGGCAGCGGGGGGAGGCCGCCCCGGCCCCTCCGCCCCGACCCGCCGCCGCCGCAGGTGCCGGTGGACGACACTGAGGACGTGTCCCTCGACTTCGGCAGCGAGGAGGAGCTGGCGCTCCGGAAAGCGCGGATCAGGTGAGGGCGGAGCGGCCCGGGGCCTCGAACCGCGGCGGGAGGCCGGGGAGCGCCGGGGAACGGCGGGTGTCGGGCCGGGGGTGTGGGGCGGGCGGCACATGGCAAACCCCGCACCCAGCCAGGCTGCGGGGGAGGCTGGAGAGAGGGGCTCGGCACGGCCTCACGGCCAGGGAGATGGGGAGGGGAAGCTGGAGAGGGGCACAGCGCACGCCACACACCTAACCAGATCATGGAATCACCAGGCTGGGAGAGACAGAATTACAGAATCCCAGAATAACCAGGTTGGAAGAGACCCACCAGATCGTCGAGTCCAACCATTCCCACCAATCCCTAAATCATGCCCCTAAGTACCTCATCCACCCTCACCTTAAACACCTCTAGGGACGACGACTCAACCACGTCCCTGGGCAGACCGTTCCAATGCCTAACCACCCTCTCCGTGAAGAATTTTTTCCTAATCTCAAGCCTAAATCTCCCCTGGTGGAGCTTGAGGCCATTCCCTCTCGTCCTGTCCCCTGTCACTTGGGAGAAGAGGCCAGCACCCTCCTCTCCACAACCTCCCTTCAGGTAGTTGTAGAGAGTAATAAGGCCTCCCCTCAGCCTCCTCTTCTCCAGGCTAAACACCCCCAGCTCTCCCAGTCGCTCCTCATAAGGCCTGTTCTCCAGCCCCTTCACCAGCTTCGTTGCTCTTCTCTGGACTCGCTCCAGAGCCTCAACATCCTTCTTGTGGTGAGGGGCCCAGAACTGAACACAGGATTCGAGGTGCGGTCTCACCAGTGCCGAGTGCAGAGGGAGAATAACCTCCCTGGACCTGCTGATCATGCTGTTTCTGATACAAGCCAAGATGCCATTGGCCTTTTTGGCCACCTGGGCCACTGCTGGCTCATGTTCAGTCGCTGTCAACCAACACCCCCAGGTCCTTCTCCTCCTGGCAGCTTTCCAGCCAGGCTTCTCCTAGTCTGTACCTCTGCTTAGGGTTGTTGTGCCCCAAGTGCAGGACCCGGCATTTGGCCGTGTTAAACCTCATGCCGTTGGTCTCAGCCCAGCAGTCCAGCCTGTTCAGATCCCTTTGGAGCCTCCCGACCCTCCAGCAGATCGACACTTCCTCCCAGCTTGGTGTCATCTGCAAACTTGCTAAGGGAGCACTCGATGCCTTCATCCAGGTCGTTGATAAAGACATTAAACAGGAATGGACCCAGGACTGAGCCCTGGGGACACCACTTGTAACTGGCCTCCAGCTGGATTTAACTCCATTTACCACCAAATCCCACTGGATCATCGAGTCCAACCATTCCTATCAAATACTAACCCATGCCCCTCAGCACCTCGTGCCTTAAACCCCTCCAGGGAAGGTGACTCAACCCCCTCCCTGGGCAGCCTCTGCCAGTGCCCAGTGACCCTTTCCGTGAAAGAGTTTTTTCCTAATGTCCAGCCTAAACCTCCCCTGGTGGAGCTTGAGGCGGCGTACGGCGCTTTAGGTTGGAGAAGTGGAGAGAGGGGCACAGCACACACCCCACACCCAAGCCAAACAGCAGCTTGTGCCGCGCTCCCCACTTCTCCAGCCTAACATCACACAGCCCGCGTCCAGCCAAACTGCAGTTCATGAGGCTGGAGAAGTTGGGAGAGCAGCACATAAGCCCCACATCCAAACAGCAGAGAGAGAGGCACCTCATAAACCACACACCCAGCCAGACAGTGGTTTGTTAGGCCGGAGGAGTGGAGAGCGTGCTCATCTCCAGGAAAACAAGCTGTTTGTAGAGTGCTGTGGCATTGCATTGCACACCTGGCTAAAGGAAAACAGCATGTTATTTGCAACAAAGCTCAGTTTCCTATCATGTGATGTGATGTTGTGTGTGGAAAAAGCACATCTTATCCTTGTAGCTGTTACCTAAGAAACCCCAAGCTACTGATCCCTGTCATCTGTCAGGTTAAGCATCCTACTAGTACGCTACCAGAGGTGTCACCCTGCAGCTCGGTCCACACAAAGGTCCCAGGTCATAGACCTGTTGTTCCATCAGTGGCTTTTGAAAAGTCTCCAGTCAAAGACTGCCAGGAGAGAAGTTTTATGTCAAATGGAACTATACATATGCATGCACTCCTCAATAATATATATAATAAGCTTTGATTTATATTGCTTTCTTCCCTTCCACCCTGGCCCAGTTTACTCTGGTCTGTTACGAAGTTATTATTTCTTGTAGGCATAAACAAAAGATAAAAAGATAAGTAAAGCCTAACTCAAACATTATCCAAGATATGCAAACAAGCAATCACTTCACTTTACAGTACAATTACTGTATTTTACTACTGTCTGGTGAAAACATTTCTGCCCTTCCAGTGTGTTGGACTTTACAACTGCATGATGAGTCAGCCACAACACAAGATCAACATTCTCATGGTTGCTTGTGAATTACCAGCACCACACGTTTTAAATGAAGGTTTACATTTTGGTGCAGTCTTAGGGAACGTAGCCTAAAGGATTAAACTAAACTGTCTACAGATCCAGACTAGAGTTAGCTTGAAGTGGAAACCACCCTGAAACGGTAGGAGGTTCACTGCACCAGGTACTTTACTCTTAGAGATCTGTTCCTACTGGCTTGCTCTACCTAATAAAATAGAAAGGCGAAAGTATCAATAAACCATAGTATTAATTGATCCACTTCATATATACTTATTTCATTAGGAACTGCTCTTCTTCCCTCATTGTGACAATACTAAAAGATCTGTCTCAATTCTTTTGTGCCTTGCCATGCTGATTTATTTCATGAAGTGATGAGGATTCTAGGGCACAGTGGTGAACACAACTGAATTCCTTCATGCGGTACCAAACAAACTGGTGAAAGACCCTGCATTTTGTTCTCTCTTTGAGAAAGTTTTGACGTGAACAACACATTCTGGCTTTTAGCTTTAGATTGAAGCTTGGCTTGGGGAAATACTACTGCTTTATAATGCAGATATACATCCACATATGAAATAATAGTAGCTATAAATCAAAATACCATTATAGACTAGAAATAGTTTTGTACTACGTTGTTAACAAATACAGTAACATTCCTTTACATCACAGAACCATAGAATGGTCTGGGTTAGAAGGGACCTTAAAGATGATCTAGTTCCAAGCTCATGCTGTGGGCAACAGGCACTTTCCACTGGATCAGGCTGATGAATATTCTTGTCCTGTAACTTTTCAAGTGCTCTGGTTTTGGTTTGTTTGTGTTTTTTCCCTAGGCACCCACTGGCCACCTTTTTCCACCTGTTTTTCCGAGTGAGTGCTATTATTACCTACTTGTTCTGTGACTGGTTCAGCAACAGCTTTGTTGCCTGTTTTGTCACTATTCTCCTCCTTCTCTCCTTTGACTTTTGGTTAGTTAAGGTAAGATGACCCTGAATAGTAATTTCCTTTGAAAGCGTTCTGTGTGCTGTTAAATAAAACAAAAAAGGAAATATGTATACTGGAAAAAGTGACAAAAACATTGTGACCTGTTGGTGTATTTGTCACATTAAGTGGGTACAGCTCTGACAGGTGGCTGAGGGATGCCCTGCTGCCGAGTCACGAGGTTAAAGACGGACCCCCTTGCTTTCTAAGCTTCCCCTCAGATTGGAACTTAGGTGTAGCTGGATCTGTCTCCAGTCTCAGGCTTGGATTATGACTGAAGGATTGTGTGATGTGCGTATGTGTTAGCCACCAGTCAGAATTAGCGTAAACTGCAAGTAATTTATTTTAACTGACAGATCAAAGTAAGTTTGGGATTGCTGTTGATAAATTCACTCGCTGCATTAGTACTAGACTGTTATCACCAGTTAACAATGATTTTTTATATATATATATATATATGAAATCATAGAATCATAGAATAACCAGGTTGGAAGAGGCCCACCGGATCATCGAGTCCAACCATTCCTATCAAACACTAAACCATGCCCCGTAGTCAATTAATATATATTGCTGGCTCTTGGCAAGGCCACTCCTGTCCCTAGAAGTGGGGAGCTGGCGATTCATCATACCTTCAGGGCATGGAGCTCACTACGTGCTTCGGGCAGTGTTTCTGCTCTTGACTTAGGTAACACCAGGCTGTGAGGCTTCCACCTCACAAAAATAAATTTAGTCACAAAACTAAATTGAGAAATCACCACCTGATCCACCTGTCTTGCAATATAAGGTTGTTCATTGCTCAAACAGAACTACTCTCTTTTGTTTTATACAAGTGAAGCACTGATGTGTCTCCAGTATACTGAGAACTTCTGATATTTGTCCAGGTGCAGAAATACTTCCTAATTTGTTTGCTTGATTCCATGCGGCTTACCTGCTTAGAACTAACCTTCCAATTTTTCAGTGTGTTTCTGTTTGCAGTTCTCTTACTGAAGAAATTTATTTATCAGGGGCTTCTCCAACTAGCTGACTTAGAAAAGATACGTCCTGTAATTTCTTACCCAGATCAATTTTATTGTGCTAATTATCATATTAGAACAGGCCTCTAATTTTGTGGCAACTCATACATCCTTAATGACTGTTGTGCTCAAGCTGGCACAGCTTTTAGAACCAATTTAAGTGATGGATAAAATATGATTTTCAAACATGCTTGTCTTTAATGTTAGTCTGACAAGTGAATTATGCAACTGATTAATGCAAATAACTGTTTCTGTCACTAGAACGTGACAGGAAGACTCTTGGTTGGTTTGCGTTGGTGGAACCAGATTGATGAAGACGGAAAAAGCCACTGGGTGTTTGAAGCAAAAAGGGTAAATATGTTAATAAAGGTAGGCATGGGACAAAAAGAAACTGTAGGAAAGCTTGTAAAGCTAATAGTAAGTCAAATAAACACAAAAGTAGAGCACATCTGTAACAGTTACCTTATTGTCTGTAGGACTGTATATAAAGTAAGTGTTCTGTTGCAAGCACATCAGATCGTTACATCCTGGAAGTATTCAGAACAAAACTAAGTCTCACAACATTATCATCATATTAATCAGCAGAATAAATATTCATAGTACTGTACTGTCAGTATGTAACACTTCTGGCAGTTCTATTTTATTTTCTAATGAGAGCATCTTTTAATAAACACATCTTCCCATAGTTAATCCAAACAAAGAATCCTCTATAGGAAAAATGTATTGAAAGCAATGCAGAATAACTCTAGTTCAGCATTTTAAAGCTAAGATTTCATTCACGCTCATGGACTGTGGTGGGGAATAGAACTCTGATCTCAGAGTATTCTGCTACTGCTTGTGCTCCCCAAACACCATGAGCAAAAAAGCACCAAGGTGACCCTTGGAGTCAAGGCTACAAGCTTGCACACGCTCTTTCCACGGCCCCTTTCAGACAAAGGCCTGATAGAACAGCATTTTAAGTGCTGCTCCCCAGGATGTTCCTCCCAAGCAAATGCAGCTGTGCAGCCAGCCTGGGGAGCGAGCGTAGAACACTGGAATGCACCAGCAGGGCCCTCTAGCAGCACTGCAGGTGTCAGCAGTGACAGCGCCTGGCTGTACACCAGTAGGAGCACAACAGATAGGAACATTCCTCCTGTAATCTAATATAGGCAAACCTGCACGAAAGCAAAGGAGCCAGGTGGTTTTCAGAATTTATTAGTTCGGTCAAGTTGAGACAATAAGCATGAGATTTCTGGGCACTTAAAAGCAAAGGCATTCATAAAATGACCACCTGACCTCAAAATGAGTGTAAAATGAGGAAGCCTGGTTCACCTATTACAGGATCTTAAATCCAGTCTAGAAATACAAAGTCAACTCATTGTTATGGGTTAAAGAACTTCCAAAAATTCAGGCAAATAGTTAAAGTGAAAATCACAGTAATGCCAGAAAGAATGTATAATTGTATTTTTGTCACGGCTGATCCATGAGAAATACTTTGACATAGCAAGGTCCTGAAACACATGCAATTCTTTTATTTTCTAGAGTCAAGCACTCCGTGCCTCTTTTGCTAGATCTCTGGTAACTCTTTAAGATAGTGATGGGAGAATTTGCTTAGAAAAAAACCCAAGTCACTCACTAATAATACGCAGCTAATTCCCAGCGTGTTGCTGACGCAACAGAGATTCTCCCTCAAAACTGTATCTTCTGCTGTGGCTGACTGGAAGAAAAACAATTCTTAAATTCCAGCCAACACAACTACCCTCTCCTTCCTTTAGGATGGCTGCAGCCTTTTGTAATCTTGTTTATCAATTAACTAGGCCTTTCAGGTGCAGTGTTCTCAGGTGTACTGACTTTTTTCTCCTAAATAATTAGTGCTAAGGCAATGTCACTGTTAGATAATTTGTCAGTTATGGGATACAGGTGATTAAAGCCTTTCATTAACTTAGAACATCTGTCTTTTTCTGTAACTGTGAAGGCAGAGAACATCATTCTCTGGAGCTCTGCACCATCACTGGTTTAGAGGATACATGTAAAAATTAAAGGCACCTTGTAATTATTACATTTTTGTACTTCTCTCTTTATTCTGTCTTCCTTCCATGCACATATAAGTGAAATTTAGGTAAAAAAGTAATCTTGTCCATTCCTCCTCCTCTGCTGATTTGATATTGATTGTGAATTTTGTCTTTGTGATTAGCCGTTTCAATAATCTTCTTCCTAGGTGCCTACAATAGCTGCCTCAACAGAAGCTGAAGCTCGAATCTTTTGGCTCGGTCTCATTATCTGCCCAGTTATTTGGACAGTGTTCCTCTTTAGCACCTTGTTCTCCTTGAAGCTGAAATGGCTGGTAAGTCCAGAAGTATTGAAAATCCTACTGAAAGACAATGTTAGCAGAGGGAGAACCCAGATCTGTCAGCTTTACAGTGGGGTCTTTGAAACAAATCTTCCAACAGTACAAACATTCCACTGATCAGCTTCAGTTTCCTGGAGTCAAGCGCTGCACTCTGGAAGGATCAGTCATTTTATGCCTCACTTCTACTTTGTCACTGGATGTCAACTCCTTAATCTAACTTGAGAACCTTAAGTGGTTAGCAAAATTAACAGGCTTCTAAACTAGCAGAATACTTTTTCTAACTTACTTCAGTCAAAGGAAACTAATAGGAAAGGGGAAAAACCAGCACGTGTGTATATCTAAGTTGTACGTGTGTACGTGCAGGCGTATGTAATGTTCTGCACACACTGTCTGTATGTAGCAGTGTATTTGTCCCAGCTGAACTTCTGTTTGCCCGCAGGCTCTTGTGATAGCTGGGATCTCCCTTCAGACTGCTAATTTATATGGCTACATCCACTGCAAGCTAGGGGGACAAACAAGCATCAGCAGAGTAAATTCAAGATTTTTTGTCACAGCAGATGCTCCCAAGAGTAAGTACGGAGTTGCTTTGTCAGCCACAAAGCATCACGCACTATCTGCCTCACGCTGTTGGGTTTGGCTCTTCCCAGGTCTTAGCTCCTAAAATACACCCTGGCAGAGCTGTCTTGGTTCTCCAATAAGCCCCTTGGGGAATTCGCTCGGAGGGGCTGTACCCCATTTCACTCCCCTGTGTTCAGAAGTTGGCTGAAGCTTCACAACTGAGCTACTCCAAGCCCTGTCAAGTTAAACCCTGGGAGGGATGCCTCCTGAGGTGCTACAATGGCTCTGCCTAGGCAGAGCTAGCAGTGAGGCTCTTCCTTGCTCCTTGCGATTCCCACGTGCTAGGTCATGCTAACACCCACGTTTCCTGTGTTCATTCCACAGGGCAGGCAAGGAGAATTTCAGAAGATCACATAGAGGAACACGGGAAGACAGGCGCTAGATAAAAGTACTTATTTATGAAAGTTGATCTTCACATAAAGACGTTTAAGTAAAGCTCTTCAACAATTATGCCTGTGTGAAATAATTATTTTATGTCACTTGTGCTTGCATCTTTAGATTGTGGAAGGCTTAGGGCCTTCATAGACTGAATTTCACTCTAAATATAGAACTTTGCCACTGAAAGGAAAGATACTTAAATGATGTAGCTCAGTGGCAGCAGGCATCACGGTTCATTTGCGTGCAGGACAAAGGCCACTCCATGTAGACACAGAGTCCCAATGTCTATGAAGCATACTTTATATTCAGCTTTCTAAATAAAAGCTCACGTATGTCTTGAAACACCAACTTCCTATTCAGGTTATTAGTACAGTGACATCCGATGCTGGTTGTGTGTAAATAACCATGACAGCAACTCAGTTTTACAGCTTCCTTGCAAGCTTTGAAAGCACCTGTGAGCTGCAAGAATCTTAAACTGCAGAAAAAACTCTAAAGCGAGAATATTTATATTAACAATTTATTTGCAATATACAAAAAGAATACATTCCTTTTATTAAATCAAGGCATAAGTTACTCTTCTATAATTAAACATGAACTACATTTCTGTTCCAATCACAGATTAGATAATCTTTTCTTCTTGAAAATGGTGTTGATCACAGTATTCCTGAATTCCTGCAAAGACAGGGAAAAAGTAATGGAACTGTTTCATGTGCACATCACGAGTTTGTCACTGCTGCATCTCTCTGTCCACTGTTGGTAAAAATACCACAAGTTGGGCCTTTATCATAGGGAAAATGGCTCTGGGAATTTCCCAGCTGTTTCTATTTTTAAACTTCAGGCCATGGGCTCTTTAGGTAGCTTTTGTATATTTTCTTCGTACAATTACAATGAGCAGTGGAGGTGATAACTGGCCTGAGGTATCCAACTCAACTGTGGTGAGCACCACCCATGGGCCTGCTGGAGAATCTTGGGACTTTTCTGTGAAAGCAGCTATGCACACACTTCTCTTAATGACTGAAGCCAAACACTGAAACCATTTATTAAATGCAATTCCGTTACTGCTTTGAAGGTCTGGCATAACTGACGCTCAGAAATGAAAAGCACTTGCACCTGCTACTTTCATAACTGCTGTGCACGCCTACTGTTTTTATTGCTTGTGGCAGAATAACATCTGCTGTTGAGCACCTTTATGTATTACAGAAGTGGTCAGAACAGAGAAGATTAGTTTGCAGTGATTCTCAGGCTTACTGTGAATGATGCTCCTGTAAGATGATGTTGCTGGAGACTGTGGTGCTTCAGACAAGAAAGACTGGCCATTGTCACAACTTTTTGCTGGAAGGACAGGGAAAAACATGGAAAAAATGCAACAGCAAAAGATGAACTTTATTTTACCCTTTATCTCACTACCAGTTTCCAAAGAGCCATATGCATCTACTCCTTTTATGAATTCCTCCTGTCAGTAATGTAACTAGAAGTACAGCTTACAGATTCACAAAGGAATGCGACCAGCAGAAACTCTCCGTTGTTATTTTGGAAGTACTGACCTGTTCCTCGATGTCACTAAATCAAGTATTGCTATCAGCTACTGGGCAAGGAACCAAACCTATCACTATCCACAACAGAATTTCGGCAGTGCCAGTAACAGTGAAGTTAATGCACTGGGTTTAATACTTAATGTCTACAAGACATTGTTCTTCACAGTGGTTATGACTGAGTACAGTCTGCACTGCCAGGTGGTTACATCATAGAGAAAGATGTGTTGGACTTCAAACAAGGTTACACAGCCGAGAAGATGCATTATCTGATCTTAAACAAGATTAAATTTCAGGCTAAGGAAATTATCCTAGCACTTTCTTCTTTTCACACCATGCTATACTGCAGTTCCAGTAACTTCTGATTCAGAAAAGTGCTCCATCTAGAAGTGGGTATTTACCCAAGAGACAAAAAGCTTAATGCTCTAATTTCAGTGTCCAAGTCATGGTTTTAAATACAATGCAATACAGGAATGTTACCTATTTGGGGATCTAGAGGCACTTTACCCAGGAGGGAAACATTTAAGTTCTGGCACATTTTCTCTGCACCTCCAGTAGTCGGGGGAAAGATCTGAGATTCATTCTGTGACAACATGAGAATCCATGTTAATATTATCACAGTGCTGAGAACAATGCATTTTTGGAGCAATGTTTTACTACAAACAACGTCAAGATGAAAAGCACTGTAGCCCACGGAGCCTTACCCTACACTTCGGACATATAAAGCCGCTCATGTTTTCCACGACGCCTATGATTGGTAGTTTCACTTTATGGCAGAAGTTGATCTCCTTCCGAACGTCTTGAAGTGATACTTCCTACAAGTATTAGGGAACACCGCTATTTTGACTGTAATGATTTGATGCTGCAGCCATTAAGTTACACCCTTAGAGCTATTTTAAGAAGGTTCATTATTAATTTACTGCTCTCTTTGTATTCTAAAGAACGTAAACCTGTGTTATGTGCGCTAGCAACAATTCCACGAGTAACAACAGAACAGATACAACAGTTCTAGCCTATGGAATGTCGTTCTGTTTTGGAATCTAGCCAGACTCTAGTAAAGATTCAGCTGTATTTATGCTTTATCCTCTCTATCAATCTTCAGTTCTGTTAATGTAACTTTTTCACATTTTCAGTTTACAGACAGGCCCTTGGCATTCTCAATACAGCAGACAAGGACAAGAACTACCAGGCTTAAGTTTGTTATCTCCCTCCTAATTAAATTTCCAATAGCTTATCATCTCCTCTGATTTTTTGTATGTATGCCCAAGCTCGCTCAGTTCCGTTCCCTCCTCCTTCCTTCCCTGCCTGTCCAATATTGCCCTCAACCTTTCAGCCACTGGGAAAATACCAGGTGTCTTTTGCCAGTTTGACCTGCTGTGTCTTTCCAAATCAGACTTTAAAACCTATGTTTTAATTTGATGTATTTTTAGTTTCGTATCTCTAGGGGCTACTTATTCTTTTCAAAATGCTCATCATCACAAAGTTGCCTACTGGAGACAACAGGCTACTTCACTTAATGTCAAACAGCACACACCTTATCCCTTGAAAATTAAACTTCTTACTGACTGCTGAACAGTAAGTTAGTGGTAAGTTAATCAGAGATTCACACTGATGTGAACTCTAATATTGAAGAAATTAAATGCTGCATTTCCCTTTATCCACAGATCACGACAGCTTTTGATTGTGAACTGCTCAGTGATTTAGTGGCTCCCTTGGATCCCCTACTCCACTGAAACATGAACCTAACTCTTAAACCAACCAGCTGTAGGCACAAAGCAAGACAGTCCACTCCCTGAGATGCTCTACCTAATTTCTGTGATGTTAAACAGAGACCCTAAGCCAAGAATTGGCTCCAGCTGCCATGCTTCTGTCAATAGAAATTAAGTTTTCTTACCTGAGGGGTAGTAATTATAACAGCGCCATCTACATGTGCTGCACCCAGATACTGCACAATAGATAAATGTTCATCCGATGTTCCTGGAGGCGTATCTACAATCAGGTAGTCGATTTCACCCCAGTCCACATCACGAAGAAATTGTTTGATCAGCCCTAAAAGAAAGCATGAGAATGTGGAAGAGGGAAAAATATATCTGAAGTACCCTGTACTTCAGATTTAAGTGTATACTTCAGACTTTTTAGTTGTCAACTTAAGTGCAGAGAGGCTTATTTGACAAGACTTAAAAAAACCCTCACAACAATACAGCATCTGACCTTCTACCTTCATCAAATGAACTTATTTGACGAATGACAATAAATAACCATTTGCTCTTTTCCCCCCATACAGCTTACTATATTATATTTACATTATTAAACAAGCTCATGATTGCTGTTGAAAATGCTTGAAACACACCATTTTTTTTTGGTCCTCTCCAGATGACGGCATCATCAGGACTGCTAAGCAAGAACCCCACAGACATGACACCTAAGTTTTCTTCAACATACTAAAACAGAAGTAAGAGAAATTCAGTAGAGGCCGCAGAACAGTAAAGAAAGAGTAGAGAAACCAACTCTAAGCTCAGATTCTAGAAACAGCAGCTAGGGGGAGGAAGAGATTAAGAAAAATAAGACAGAGAACTTATGCTTCTATCAAAGAGCACTGAAAACTACAATTTTTGTGCATCACTCACCAGCTACATTCACAGACTGAAAAAGTCTAGTTGTAGTAAGATTTTACAGAGGGTTATGGAGACACTGGAGACAGTGTAAAGGTAAAAGCAGCTTTCCCTCTCAGCATCGAGCTGTCTTTTTAACAGTGTACGTACTAACGGTGATCTTTGGACAACAACATTGCAAAATTTTCCCTGCATTTTCTAAAAAATAAGGTTTTTCTCAGGTGTAAGATACCTTTTGTCTGTCACTGAAAAGGTGACATACTATACAACACATGATAACCAAAAATAATGAAATTTAATAACATATCTATTAACCACAGTATAGTAGCAAAGTCAATAAACAAGCAATACTTAAAATAATGAAACTATTTTAGAAATGCAGTTATTCTTAGGAATAACAAAAGAAATTGAGCACACTGACCTACACAGCCAATGTCATCGGAAAAAGAATTAGTAACAGTGGACCCTGCTTCTCCCTCATTTGTTTTTCACTTTCAGAGACAGTGCCCAACCCAAACAAACCCAACAAATGTTCAGAAACAGTCGCACCAGCTTACCACTGGAGACCATCCAGATCCACTCTGATGAACCTGAAAATGGAAGTAATACATAAAGTTATAGTAGAAATAAATACAGGCTTTACCTAAAACGTGAACCTAAGTCACAACTGGGTAAGTAAATATCCTGCTTAGAGATACAGTGCTGCTTTACTGGAGCAGCTCAATTCAAACTATGGAAGGGCCAGAGCTCCATTAGTAAGTTATAACCATTCAACCCTTGTGCAAGAAATTTACCCATGACTTTAACTATTTCTATAAAACACTGTAGGTCTGATAAGTAACACTAACATGATGCTTTTTTAAGTTTCAAGTAGTCATGAATATATGGCCAATACAAAGCAAAAACTGGTTTTCAGAACTGGTCATCCTGAAAATGAACAACTTTTTCAGATTAAATTATGTTGAACTTTGTCACCTCGCCCTCTTTATTTCTCTACCCATTGCCACATACGTTTCTCAGTCAGTAGACCTTTTGGAAGCTTTAAGTCTACAACTGTCTAAAATGTCAGAATCATAGAACAGTTTGGGCTAGAAGGAACCTTTAAGATCATCTAGTTCCAACACCCCTACGACACGCAGGGATGTGTCCCACTAGATCAAGCTGTTCAAGGCCCATCCGACCTGGCCTCGAACACCTCCAGGGACGAGGCATCCACAGTCTCCCTGGACAACCTGTTCCAGTGCCTTATGACCCTCATCGTGAAGAAATTCCTCCCTATGTCTAGTCTAAATCTGCCCCTCTCCAGTTAATGGTCACTGCCTGTCATCCTAACACTACCAGCCATTGTAAAAAGTCCCTCTCCAGCTTTCTTGTAGCCTCTTCAGGTACTGGAAGGTCAATGTTAATGAAAAATTGAGCAGAAATCCTTTAAATGACACATGTCAGCTTTCATTTACCTGTTCTCCTTCTAGACCCATCATTTTAGGGATTGACGGCCCACAGATGTCTATGTCCAGCAGAGCAACCTGGGAAACAAACCAACCAACTTGCCCCACTGGAAACCAGCGGGCACCATGCCGTTCTGAAGCATAATTCCCACAAGGAAGACACACCAGTGCGGGGAATACAGGGAATGAGTGGGAGCCCTGAGGGGCAAGGGGAGCGCAGCCCCTAAAGGGAAGGGGAGCGCAGCCCCTAAAGGGAAGGGGAGCGCAGCCCCTAAAGGGAAGGGGAGCGTGCTCAGTGCAGCCATGACCCCGGGTTGTGCTCCAGGCAGGGCTGAGGGCCTGGGGGACTTGGGGCCTGGGGGACTGGAGGCCTCCCATCCCAACATCTTACCTGCTTGGTCTCATCCGCCGCCAGCCCGTGGGCCAGGAGGGCACTGAAGGTGCTCTTCCCCACGCCGCCCTTCCCGGAGAGCACCAGGACCGTGTGCTTCACCGACCGCAGTCGCTCCCGCAGCTCCGCCGCCTCAGCTGCGGGAGACACGGCCGCCTCAGGCCCCGCCATAAGGCCTTGTCTCCCCAGGCCACGCCCCCTCAGATTACACCCCTCCGCCAGACCTTGTCTCAAGCCCCGCCCCATCTGAGGCCCCGCCCCTCCACCAGCCCCTGTCTCCTCAAGCCCCGCCCCGTCTGAGCCCCCGCCCCTCCGCCAGGCCCTGTCTCCTCAAGCCCCGCCCCATATGAGGCCCCGCCCCTCCGCCAGGCCCTGTCTCAAGCTCCGCCCCATCTGAGGCCCCGCCCCTCCGCCAGGCCCTCTCAAGCCCCGCCCCTCCACCAGGCCCTCTCAAGCCCCGCCCCATCTGAGGCCCCGCCCCAACACATACATCTGTACGCGGGCCACGCCCCCCGCTGCTTAGGCCCCGCCTCATGCCCCGCCCCTCACCCGGGTCGGTGGCGGCGGCGCCGGCTGCGCAGAGCTGCTGGTTGGGGCATCCCTGGCAGGCGGCGGCCCTGCCCGCGCGGGCGCTGCTGGTCCCTGGGCACTCTGCAAAGGACACACCGTAGAGCTGCAGCGCGACCGCCGCTAGCGGCCCGCCCGCCGCCCCTCCCCGCCCCGCAGCGCCGCGCCCCTCACCCTCCGGCCGCGCCGCGCCCGCCGCCTCCGCCATGGCCGCGCGCCGCGTCACGGCCGCTGCGCCACAGGGGGCGGGGCCGCGCGTGCGCGGGGGGCGCGAGGGGGCGGCCGGCAGGGGGCGCGAGACCGGGACGTGGGCCGGGCTCGGCCTTAATCCAGAGCGAGCCCAGCCCAGGGTTTAACCCAGAGCGCACCCAGCTCTGCCCCAGCGCTTGGTGTTAATACAGATCGACGCCGCCTGCATGCGTCACCTCAGTGTTAATCCAGATCAAACCAGCCACATCCTGCAGCTCGGGTTTAATCCAGATCAAATCTGTCTCTGTTTTAGAGTTTAGGCTTAATCCACATTGCACCTGACTGTACTGGAGCTCAGCGTTAATCCAGATTAAACTCAGCTCCATCCTAGAGCTCAACATTAATCCAGATTGAGCCCATCTCCATCCCAGACCTTGGTGTTAAAGCAGATCAAACCCATCTCCATCCCCGTGCCTGACTGAGGCTGGCTCTGTCACAAAGCTCAGCATTAATCCAGATTAAACCTGGCTCCATCACGGAGCTCAGGGGTAATCCAGATTTAGCCCGGTCCCATCCTAGAGATCGGGGTTAATCCAGACCAAACCTGGTTCCGTCCCAGAGCTCAGTGCTAACCTAGATCAAGCCCATCTCCATCCTGGAGCTCGGCATTAATCCAGAGTGAGCCCATCTCCATCCCTGAGCTTGGTTCTGAATAATTGTCCATCTAGAAAAAAACCCAGCCACATTTAGTTACAGCATTTGAGGGAGTTTGGCCTCTGTTTTTGAGTCATTAATGAATAGGCTATTGCCCATTTTCCATTTCAAGTACATTTGCTTCAGGTGAATGCTCATCACCACATCATACTTGTACAATTTGTAATTATTTTCAATGGGAAACCTATGAAAAAAATGTTATCTTGAAGTGGATCCAAATGCTTAAGCAAATACAAATGTCTGGGGTGGGAGGAACTGGCCTGTAAGATGTGTCTGAGAAATTTATCCTGTACCTTCCCCATGAAAAATTTGGGCCAGGAGATCATTTCCTATTCCCGAGGTTACAGAGAGTGTTCTCCACAAAATAAAAGCACCAGAAAGGAAATATTTTCCTTGGTGCCCCCTCCTCCTCTGAGAGAGCCAGAGCTCTTGTGGAGGGCAAAAATAGGCTTCATATAGTGTCAGGCAGTGGACTCTGCCAGCTCTCTTGCAATCTCTCACACTCAGGAATAACTTTACCCACCTGGGCAGCTACTGAGAATTAGCTCCGTTGGTTATGGCAAGAGGAAGGTTTTTCGGTGGGAGAACATTTGCAGTATCAATCTTACCCTGTTTATACACCCAGCCTCATGTCTGTCCACTGTGTGTGGCTCTGCTGCCTGTATCTCACCTCCCTACAATTAGCATGTACATTTGTATATATTTTAAACACCATGAGAAGCAAAAATTAACTTACAATTACCAGTTTTTTAAAATTACCTCTACCACCTCTACCTGTTTTATCTGGGCTGTAATACCATGCTAGCTTTCTGAGACCTGTAATGTAATGCATATATTTACACACTTTTTTTATTTCCCCAAGCTGAAAACAAGATTAACAAGCTTTTTTACAGTTAGGTATCTGGAAAAGAAGAAATTTTAATTAAGCTAAGTGAATTTGTCCCCCAAATCAGGAGAGGTGGGAAAACCCAACTCTGGTCTGCCCTTTCCTTTCTCACTTCCAGCTTTTCTGGCGTGAAGGTTGTCACTGAGAAACTCCTCACATTTGCTCCGAGGCTTTTCTTCATGTCATACAACTACTAGTTGTTCTTCACCCTTGTGGCTGTCTGTCATCTTAACGACAAACATTATTAAATGCAGTGAGTTAAATGCAATTCTTTGAGGAATACTTGCCAAAGGCTAAAAGGGATGAATGGTACAGCAGCTCCCTCTAGCTAAATTACAGCACCAAGCATTTTCAAACTACTAAACGCCAACAAGCTACAAAATTGAGCATTGTAGGAAGCAAATGAATGCAATTGGCTATGTGGCATAAAGGCATTTAAGGGGGTTCAGTTTAAGTTAAGTCTTTCCTCTTCACAGCACGCCCTGGAATAGGATCTTTCTGACAAAAATTAACATGTTTTATAGGTGAGGAACATGTTACTCAAGTAACGTGTTGGACACCATCAACTTTTACCATGGAGTGGAAAATGCGAGTGGGATGTAAGTATAGGTAGCTACTGTAGCCTCTCTTTCCATGCTCCTGCTGTAAGTAAGAGCCAGATTCACAGAATCACAGAATAACCAGGTTGGAAGAGACCCACTGGATCGTCGAGTCCAACCATTCCCACCAATCCCTAAATCATGCCCCTAAGTACCTCATCCACCCTCACCTTAAACACCTCCAGGGACGGTGACTCAACCACCTCCCTGGGCAGACTGTTCCAATGCCTAACCACCCTCTCTGTGAAGAATTTTTTCCTAATCTCAAGCCTAAATCTCCCCTGGCGGAGCTTGAAGTCATTCCCTCTCGTCCTGTCCCCTGTCACTTGGGAGAAGAGGCCAGCACCTTCCTCTCCACAACCTCCCTTCAGGTAGTTTTAGAGAGTAATAAGGTCTCACAAGGATTAACAGTAAGGATTAGATCACAAGTCCCAGCCTTATCTTTGAGAAGGGACATAGAAAGAAGTGTCTTCTTATTCCCTCTCCCTGTCTTTCCTTGATGAGAAACCTTCCATCATCCTCCATTATTCCTTGTCTCCTAAGAGCTGCCATTGTTGGGGGCCGGGCAGAAGCTGGCCGTGTGCTGCACCCACAACACTGATGTGCAGCACACTGTGTTTCTCAGCAAGGATGATTGTTTACAATCGTGTTGCAGCTGATTCCTTGCCCTCAGATTCCTGTGAGCAGATGTCTCCATCTGGGTTTGGTTTCTACTGTTCTGTGGCCTCCCTGAAAATCAAAATCACAGCCAGACAAATAAAAATTCAGCTAAGGTGTGCAGTTAAATACAATGTGGTAAACAGCATGAGAGTGTACACCAAGGACTATGTATCTATTGTCTGGAAAAATAGCTTGGGTTATTTGTAAATTAGGCCATCAAGCTCTACGGAGAGATGTATTGAACAGGATGAACATAATGATTTGGCACAGCTTTAGCATTATAGACTGTATTAAAATGTCCCAATTGTATAGAGTTTTAAAACTGTTCATTAGTAGTGGCTTCATCAAAGCCTGCATCCACTCCAAAAGCAATAGTGGAAGAAAGGCAGCTTGCAATAGAGGGCAGCCTTTTTGTGCTAATAACTTATTATTTCCCTTACCACTCTTTAACACCAGTATTTGAGCGGTGAATGTACTCCACAATCTCAAATGATAATGACTCAGTCTTGTTGGAAGAAGGAAAAAAAAAATCAGTGTTATTTGTTTACTTATATTCTGCTTTTTTCATTAGAAGCTCTCCTCACGCACTACTGAAATGAGGGCATATCTGAAGGAAACTTGGCAGGCACGCTGCTGACTCTGGTAACACCACCTACTTCTAGGATTAGCAATGAATAAAATAATTCTTGTCAGCTCTAGTAAAAAGCAGATTCATGTGGATAAGTTTTACAGCCCTCTTGCTTTCTCACCAACCATTATCCAAAGAAATGCCATTTTTCATTAACATTTTCCTGCAACCATTTGGCAGACTGAGACATACCTGCAGCACTCAGGAAAAGAGCAGGTGTTTTCTGCCTCAACAGAGCCAGCCAGATAAATTAGAGTCTGAAAAAGCAATGTTAAAGAATAGATTAAGTACTAAGTATTTCAGATACGCAAGATGGAAACCTACTTGGAAATGTAATATTCTGATGAGAATATGAACATAATCACCAGATTGTAGATAGAAAAAAAATCCAAACCAATACCCTTCAGAAAGGATACTGAGATTTTCTGGATCAGCATCTGTAAGCAATTTCAGCTCAGTTTTAGTACACTGATTTATGCACTTTACTGTGGTATCATGTTGGTTACCTAAAACTGCTTAAATAAATGTGCAGCACTAAGAAATTTTGAATTATTTAGGAAGACTAGTACTTCAGTTTGGAGAGAAAGGAATACCCTATGAAAAACTGAAAAAAAGGGCCCCTGAGAAAACAAGCACTGGTACAATTATTATTTTTCCATCTCTTAATATTTATTCTCAGTGTTCAATTAAAATCTAAAGTAAATGTGAAACTCAATAAATAGAGGCCTTTCCTTGCAGAGTTTAACATACAGGCACAATTCTTAGAAGCAAGTTTTGTACAGAGAATGAAGTCTGAATATAGGCAGAAGTTTGGCTCAGTGTTTCACTTTGGTGAGTAAAATACCTGTACCTTGTCATCAAATACACTAGATATTTCTGAGTGAGGGGAGAAGTGCCCTAGCAGGCTAAGCGATGCATTAAGGAAGGTGGAGAACTCCAGAGACAGTAGCTTATGCTGCACTGGTTTTCAAGCCACAGGCTCAGGCTGCAAGTTGAGGCTGCAGAGGCTGGACTGGAGATCAAGCCTGAGGAGAGGAGGAATCCTTTCATTAGTACCAACTTAGCCATTAATAATCGTACTGCTGAAGAAGCTGATGCAAAGAACAACCTTGAAGCACAATTGGCCAAGGTAAGATTCACTGAAGTTGGCAGCTGCATATTATCTTATTTGAACCTCAAAGGCATAGAAATCTTCTCCTGTGTTTACATCCTGCCTGCATAAGCACCTCCTTAAAAGATGTATTACGCATCCTCGAATGGTGCATTTGAGTCGCACAGCCCACGAAGAGCTCACTCAGAGGCAGGCAGACTGACAAAATGACAAGATTTTACAGAAACCATGTGATATCTGTCCATAATCTCACACTGATCATGTTTATTTGCAACTTACATGTTTAAAGTGGGGAAAGATATCATACATGGTATTTTTTTCTGGTTTACATTCATGATATTCCCTGGCCATTTCCTGATATGTCTGTCACCCAAGTTACAAGTTTTCCTCTCCCTTTTGATAAATACATTTCCACATATTTGACCTGAGTTCTGGCCTGGATGTTGTCAGTAACAGCCTGATATTTTGGTGTGGGTCAGACAGTGGACTTTTCAAACATTTGTTCTGCCTTTGATTTCATATTATACAAAGCAGAAATAGCATAGAAGGGGACAAACCTGTATTCATCTCTATCTGTATTACCTTTTCAGAACATTTTGACTGAAAAAAGTGAAATACTGGAAGTATATTAATTGAATTTTGAAATATATATTCTGAAGTTAACAAAAGGTGCTGCCTTTGTATTGACTGATTAAATCTTGTAACGCCAGCAAGAATCACTGTGTTACTTTTATATGACTTCAGTCAGAGTTCAGTAAGTTCTTACACTCCACTACAACTCTTTCTTTTACAGAGGAGCCTCAAGTTCACTTATTTGTTTCAATGCACATTGGACACAATTGAGTTCTGCCATTCTGTTTGCCATAAGTAGCTTATGATGTTTTTAGTTTATTTTTAGGGACTCTTAGGAAAATGCAAACTAACCAGCTAAATATGTGTTAAGTCACAGCACATAAATTCATGTTTTATTCTTCCGCACCCCTCTGCTGCTTATAAGGCGTGAAAGCTGTTGAATATATTTTTTCAACGTGTTTTAGATTGTATGTGATCTAGCCAACTACAACACTTTATCCCTGAATTGGCCGTCCATCTGAGTATCTCATTTAATTTATGAACGTTTGCTTCACAATTTCCATTGACCTTTTCTAAAGCTTTTAAATGTCCCTTTTATAAAAGAACTTATAGCATAAGGTAGCACGGGATGCACATATGGAATCACAAAGTGCATTGTGAGATATCAACATATGAGCAGGAATTTTGTGATGCAGTCCAGCTGGTATATGACAAATCTGTTGACAACAGGTACATAGTGGAGAAAAAAAATATGTTTCTATACCTTTACGCCAGTAAATAGCAATAGAAAGCTACCTGGAGGAACTTGAACAATCCTATTTGTATAAAGAATAACTAGTTTGAATGGTGCACATGGATAAAAAAGTATCAAATAAGATTAGGCAAGATTACACTCCAAGGGCTAACGCTACCCTTACTGCTGATTTACTAGTTCACACATATGTAGCAGAGATACCTTACTCAACATAACCTCCATAGTAATGTTACATCAGAGTAACAACATGCAGGAGGAGAAGAAAACTACATAGGCTGGTGATCCAGGCTGCCAGTGTTCTCAAAAGAAAGGAAAATACGATAAGTTTGTTGAGCAAAACCATTACTGGTTAATATGTGGGTGAAGTCAGATTGTAGAAGTTCAGTTAATTCTCTTGCTTATGAACATACCTCAAAAGGACAAGAAGGAAAAGGCAAGTGATGGCAGAAGTGATTAAGGAGTGTGTGCTCATTTAACAGTTACCTATAGCTAGATGTAATAGAGTATACTTTCTTATATCTCCAGGTTTGCAGTGTAGTCTGCAAAAAATTATTGCTAGGATATGCATTAAAAAGACAACTAGTTGCTGCCTTTTAAATTCTACTACACTTTTGTTCTTCCATTGGGATATGATTATAGTAAAATGCAGATAATACAGTTCCTGTTGCCTTAACATCTAAGAGCAATTAGACAATGGGTGCCACAATTTTGGTTTTTGTGTTTAAGGAAGTCAGGCAATCTTTCAAAGGCTGTTTTTGTAATGACTTCTCAAGCAATGAATGCATCTCTCAGACATCCTTCTCTCTCCAAAATTATTTTCCTAGCTAAGCAGGCTAACTCCATAAAATGAGAGGAAAATGAGCATAGAAAAGATTTGCTATCTTGGAACCAGGAAAAGCCATTAATTTAATGAGGTCTGGAGACCATTTTGGAATAAAAAAATGCTTTCCTGATTTGTGAACAACAAAATCTCCTCCAGACAAAAACGACCCACAGGGAACCTCCTGCAACTACTTGTTTTCAAAATCAGTATCTTGAAAAAGGAGAGAAGGTTCCTGGGTTGATATCCTAGTTCAATCATAGTTTATAACAGTTACGTTTTGAAGGCTCTGTATGAACATCTTCAGCAGTCCTTCTCCTGCTAAGTACCACCAATTTCATATTTCTCATATAACTAAAGAAAAATAGTGATCCATTACTATTTTGTTTAGTTTTATTCTAGGCTATTGTCTTCCTTGATGTCTAGACAGATCTGTTCTATACATCAAAAGATATACAGAATGTATTTATGTGATGAAGGTATCCAGTTTTTACTTCTATCAAGCATTATGCCAGGAGCTTTGCCAAGATTGTCTCCGTCAATGACATAATGTCTCCATTTCGGGTTCCAAACTGTGCAAGTCTCACAGTAATAACTGCACAGCAGTCCATCTGCTTTTATAAACATTTTGTCTGCTTCCAATACTGCTGGTGGACTTGTCCTTCAGTTTCTGTCATGTTCCTGTACCATTTACCTTGACTTACTGAAGTACAGAAGACTTTTTGCGTAAGCATGCAAAGCCAAATGAAGAATCAGTGGCCAAGCAAAAGACAAACAAATCTAGATGGAAAACATAAGCAATTGCTTTGCAGAGCAAAGCACCAGAAACTCAAAATCAAGATCACTGTTCTCTCTGGAAGCTCTAATCTCTCTACAGGCACTGGCTTACGAAGAGGAATTTCTACAGGATAGACTAGTGACCTGCAGGCAGTGCAGATTCAGTGTTTGGGGATGCAAATAGACTCTTGAAGAATAATCGCAATGTATGACTTCGGTAAGGCTCAGAGCTCCTCTAGGACTAGATTTTTAGGTTGATGAACAGAAAATACAGAGGGGACAATTCAGTGTAGAAGAGGGCGGTATGTCACCTTCAGCAGGCCTCAAGAAACAATTTATGCCAGAAGACCTTATAGTAAATATATTTTACATCTAGTACATAAGTACACACATCTTCAGGAAAAGAAGAAAAACTTTTAATCATAGTGTCACCTTCTTGTTAATATGTTTGCATCTCTTTTCCATAAAGTTAATATTAACATAAATAGTTACCTTGGCTTCAGTCTCCTGGACATAACCAACAGGGCAGAATGTTTATGTACATTACCTCTGGGAATCAGTCAGACCAGACAGCAAGTGACATGTTTACATAGCTGAGAATTTATACCAGACCTAAAGAGTAGATTTTCTCTGCCAGCTCCAGCACCTGTTCTGGGCTCAGAAGAGTTTCTGTGGGTGCCCAGCACCACCCTTCCTGCAAGCCTCGCTATTCCACTGCCTGGGAGTGCAGGGATCAGAAAGATGCTAGAAAAACAGGTGGGCGCAGGTTTAGTAAAATCACAAAAAAATAACCACCTAATCCAATGAATGAGTCGCCATGATTCTGAGTATTTCCACTCAGTTCAATAAAAATGTGTGCTTTTAGAAGCAGCTCCTTTTAAAATTATTTTTTTACACCTGGGATGTGAAAAGGCAGTATATGACATCAATATATGATGGAAATTGACTCTCATTTTCCTTTTTGCCAGGTATATTTTACTCTATGCATACTGTAGGCTACTACTACTGCCTACAGTATTTTGTTTTAGTAAGTTACTCCATTTATTTGTTTATAAATTTAAGAAAAAAACTTTCCTGTCTTAGCAACTACCGAGTATATTTATATGGTTGCTAGAAGAACTAAATGCATTTTATATTTACACAACTTTCTTCTAATCTACTTAATTTACAATTAGCATAAAGTACAGAACAACAGCCAGGGCAACCTTAGTTGCAGCAAAAGTGCCCACTAACCCCTGGAATAATTTTCAAACTTTTTATCTGAGAAGTTTTGGAAGGAGACGTCCTATGGCTCTTGAACAGGACACAGCCTGTTCCTCTGAACAGGAACATAAATAAATAGTAAAATACGATGGGAGGTGCCCATGCACGCAGGACGGGTGCAGCAGTGTTGAGCTATGAAGCAGGGTGCCTGTAGTTTCCCCATGGCACTTGCTCCACAAAGGCTTTCACCTCAGCCCCCAGTATATCCTCACATAACCTCTTTTAATATATTTTTGTTGACCCACACTTTTCTCTTTTTATGCCTTACAATCTCAGTTATTTACAGTTTTTCCACGCCTGTTCATGGTGGCTGGGTCTACAGTTAATCTTATCACTTAATATTGAAGCCTGTTTGAGAGTAAAGAATAATTATGAGTGACTCAGAAGCAGTTTGGAAGGTGAACGCTGGTTGGTGCAGGCAGCTCAAATTTTCCTGGTAAAACCTGTTTGAAGAAAGAAATAATTATTTAAGCTAGGAATAGAGTTACTATAATCAAGTGACAGCCACTGCCCATCTGGATGCATTCAGGTTGTCATCAATCCAAGTGTCTTTATTTGCAAAATAACAGAAAACTCACACTGAGGGACACACAGCTGCGAAGTAAAGGCCGCCTGGATTGAATGGATGGGAGACTTTGCTGGCATTCATATAGAGAGGATAACTTATTTCTGTAACAAGACTTATGTACGACAAACTGAGGTGGATGCTACGACTGCTGCTGCCTCCTCTGCAATTCATCTGCACTTAGGCAATTCATACAACCTTGTGAAGGAAACAAGGTTTAGCTCAAGGCAGGAGGGCTCATATATATTTATAAAACTGTTCCTTATTCTCAGAAAAGGCTGTCCTGCAGGAAACAGAGATGGACATACGTAGAAGCTTTTCTAGAAAAGCAGCATTTACAGGCTCCTTAGGATTATGAGACAAATGCATTGCAGTGACTTTAAAGCTAGGGCACATCTAGTTTACCATGTCTGGGCTGAAATTTCATTAGTGATGAGAAAGAATCTCATTCCAGACAGGAATCAGTATTATAAAGCAGCCTCAAGAGCCATAGTGGTTTCTCTCTGGCACTCTCTCTTTCTAGAGGTGTCTGCGCTATTAAAGTTATGCATAACCTTCTCTTAGATGAGGTAACTTGAGACAAAACAGAGTATTCACAAGGCTCAAACCACTTATTATACTGTGATTTTGACTAGGTTTATCAAAAAAATGTTAATAATGTAGTATTTAATTTTTTTTTCCTAAATGATGATGTACTCCAAAATTGCTGGCCCTGCAGCATCTGAAAGCATAATACCATGTAAAATGAAGGAGAAATACAACAGAACTCTGATGCTTATCCTTGTTCTTCAATAGTCAAAAGTGTAGAAAGGAGGTATGCAGAGTTAAGCATTTCCTTGTGTATAGTTATTGCTTCCTCTGTTATTTTGAAAATATTTTAGACAATCTAGTTCAAGTTAAATGATCACATGTTCTTCTCCCCCTTTCATTTTAATAAAGCTGTTTTAAAATAAGCATCTTGTACATTTTTAGAACCAGTGGAAAAGTTAAATGGAAACTGATTGCAAATAAATATGAAATTGAATAGATAATTTTCAGAGATTAAACTAAAAAATGCTTACTGGAAATCAGCAGATTTTTGTAAGATTGTAAGTTGTTATACTGAACAAATGAAAGTCGCAGTGTCCCTGGGTCCCGTGTTTCAAACTGTGCTGAACAAACTAATCTGTGCAAGGACACAGATTAAATGTTCAGATGTGTATTTAAAGTCCTCTTTGTTTTAAAATTATAGTATTTATATTCTGACAATTTCCTATTTTCTGTGAAAACATATGTCTAAGATAGTTCTAAAGAAAATGTTGAAGATTTTATGGGCATCCCTAGGCACATGTAGAACTTTCAGTACGGCTTTCAGATCTCTTGCCTGATTTATGCCAGCTCTATTCTCAATGGTATGAGGCTTTACAAATAAAAGCTTGCAATATCCCCAACTCTGGACCAATCTCTCAATTGTTCAATGCATCAAGCTGAAGATACTTACTTTGGGCAAAACCTGAACCACAGCTTCTCTCAACTATGAAACTCGGTCCCTCCATATGAGTGTGTACAACAAATGCAGAGGTTACTGCTCAGAATGATTCTAACTCTGCTTCAGCACAGTTAAACTATCTGAATGCATCACCTGTTGATGTCACATTCTGCTAGGCATGATTTTTTTTTTAAATGTGCTTTTCTTCTATTCTTAAAAGATTCTTGGTCTATTTCCCACCCCTATCTGATTAAAAACAATCCAAAACTTGAATAGTTGTAAGACAGCCACCTACAGTTAAACTTCAAAAGAAACAAACAAACCCTAAAAACAAGAAGAGCAAGGAATTTGATAATCTCTATCACACATTTGTTTTTAAATGACAGTAAAACCTGTCAGGTCCAAATTAATTTTAGATTTGAGATCTAGGTTATAATTGTAATCCAAAGATTGCAAGATATCATTTGAAATAATGTGGCACATAGCCTAAAATTAATTATGGAATCAATCACAATTACACTATTCATTCAATAAAGTATGGTAACCTCAACAAGATAACTTTTACAGGATAATTTGGGTGAAATACAGAAATGCAGATAAAGAAAAGTTTAAAAAAAATGGTTGAGAGGCAAAATGTTAAAGATATTTATACAATGAGAAGGCACAAGAATGTTCCTCCCACCAGATTACAGGGCTGCTGCTTTTTGCATTTGATTACTAAACACTGAGCAAACCTCAGATAGCTGCCAGACCATAGCATTTAAAAAATGCTTATGTTGTCCATAAGACTACCCTGTTTACATGATGAAATACATGTGACTTTGATGGCTCCTTCCCTTGGACTTAATGTATCCAGCCTATAAAAATCATGGCAAAGTGAGAGAACAATAGGAGTGCAGTTTTCTACTCTCAAGAATGCTGTAGCACAAAACTTGACTCATGTCCTGGAAGAGAAAGTTTCCGGATGGGCAGCTGCCTGAGCCAATCCCTCACCATGCTGTCTTAGGAACAAACTGCTCGGCATTTCTTGTTTTTGCTTCCTACCCTTGGAGGTCATCCAGAAATGACATAGCCTGGTGCAACACTATCTGGTGATCCTCCCCACCAATCCATTCATGGATAGCAGATTATCTAAATCTTCTTAGCCAATGTGCAGCCAGAATGAGTAATCGAAAATTTTTTGTACAAAGCTTCTGTGATGCGTTGGAGGTGGTTCCCCTGAGGACATTTTTCTTTGCATGTCTTAAATGACAGTGCTTTTAAAAAAATAGTAAGAAAAATTTGAGAATACACAACACACCTAAACCACATCCACTCACATTCAGCCAAACAGGTCTTAAAGAGGGATGTATTGCTTCATGTTTGAATTCTGAGTTCACAAGCAAGTTTAAACCGTAGTTTTCTTTAGAAAATGAATGAGAGATTTGCTTAGTAGCACTACTCAGTTGTCTTAGTTGAGAGTAATGTACTTGCAGACTTCTCTCAGCTTTACGAGCAAGACGTCAAAGCAACTAGTTGAAGTTGTGTGGCATGGGAGGGTAGTTACTGCACATTGTGCCAACACAAAATCACAGAATCACTAGGTTGGAAAAGACCCACCGGATCATTGAGTCCAACCATTCCTATCAAACACTAAACCATGCCCCTCAGCACCTCGTCCACCCATCTTTTAAACACCTCCAGGAAGGTGACTCAACCACCTCCCTGGGCAGCCTGTTCCAGTGCCCAATGACCCTTTCCATGAAAAATTTTTTTCTGATGTCCAGCCTGAACCTCCCCTGGCAGAGCTTGAGGCCATTCCCTCTCGTCCTGTCCCCTCTCACTTGGGAGAAGAGCCCAGCTCCCTCCTCTTACAACCTCCTTTCAGGTAGTTGTAGAGAGCAATGAGGTCTCCCTTCAGCCTCCTCTTCTCCAGGCTAAACACCCCCAGCTCTCTCAGCCGCTCCTCATAAGGCCTGTTCTCCAGCCCCTTCACCAGCTTTGTTGCCCTTCTCTGGACTCGCTCCAGAGCCTCAACATCCTCCTTGTGGTGAGGGACCCAGAACTGAACACAGTACTCGAGGTGCGGTCTCACCAGTGCCGAGTACAGAGGGAGAAGAACCTCCCTGGACCTGCTGGTCACGCTGTTTCTGATCCAAGCCAAGATGCCATTGGCCTTCTTGGCCACCTGGGCCACTGCTGGCTCATGTTCAGTCGCTGTCAACCGACACCCCCAGGTCCTTCTCCTCCTGGCAGCTTTCCAGCCAGGCTTCTCCTAGTCTGTAGCTGCACAGGGTTGTTGTGCCCCAAGGGCAAGACCTGGCATTTGGCCTTGTTAAACCTCCTGCCGTTGGTCTCAGCCCAGCAGTCCAGCCTGTTCAGGTCCCTTTGGAGCCTCCCGACCCTCCAGCAGATCCACACTTCCACCCAGCTTAGTGTCGTCTGCAAACTTGCTAAGGGAGCACTCGATGCCTTCATCCAGGTCATTGGTAAAGACATTAAACAGGGCTGGACCCAGCACTGAGCCCTGGGGAACCCCACTTGTCACTGGCCTCCAGCTGGATTTAACACCATTTCCCAGCACTCTCGGGGCCCGGCCATCCAGCCATTTTTTCACCCAGGAGAGTGTGCGCCTGTCCAGGCCAGAGGTGACAGTTTCCATAGCAGAATGCTCTGAGAAACTGTGTCAAAGGCTTTACTGAAGTCCAGTAAGATACATCCACAGCCTTTCCCTCATCCCGTAGTCAAGTTGCTTTGTCATAGAAGGTGATCAGGTTAGTTTGGCATTATAAAATGTTTATAAGTATGACATAAAAATGAGTTTTCCGTGGCTTAGAGAGAAAAGCTCTCTTTTCATGACTAATGAACTACTGGAATTCTGAATAAAGGGAAGCACTTTCTATTTAGAATTCAGAGCTTGCTCCTTTCGAAACTTAACATTGTGTGAATTTGTGAGCTATGCAAGCTCTAAAAGCTCTGAGTCATTTCTAGATACAAGGCTACTATTGTCCTAAGTCAGTTACATACCATTATTTATGGAGGAAGTGCACACATGACTTAGATTTCTAAAAAGAGAGGACACCACAGTCTCCTGTTTTGGTGTCACTAAGGGAACACCTTGTTATGTGTTTGTCTTGTGCACAGTGGGCAACGAGGCCCAGCCAGGTGCTGTCTGCCAGCACAGCACAATGAGTGCTGCAAAGGGATGGAAGCAAACCTCAAGTCTGATGATTACCGGTACTCATGCACTTGAAATATTACTACTGAATTTGAAATGCATGGGTTTGTGGTCTGGCTGTAGTTGCACTGCAGCCCCATATCAATGAATCAGAAGAGGCTTTGAGAAATGTGTGGGTTCAGAAAACCACTCTTCTATAATTCTCTCTGCTAGCTGGGCTTAAACAAAATGGCCTTTCTGAGAGAAGAAGACAGTTTATACATGGGAAATCTGCTCAGTGTTGTCTGTACTAGAATCAGCTTATTCCTCCTGCATCTTAAAAAAAAATCTGATATGTAATTTATTTTTTGATGCAAGCAAAACGGAAGAGTAAAAGGCACCCAACCATCACAGAAGCGTTGCCACATAGTAGTGGCCATGGTCTGCTATTGGTAATCCTTACATAACAAAGATTTGCCGCAGAGGAGTGGCACTGCTACCTGAAATACTGAAGACTACTGAATTCCTTCCCTGGCTCTCTTAAATTTGTGCAATGCTTCCAGAGTCTGCTGCAGTATGTTTCTGTGCACATGCTGCATCCCCTCCGATGGCTTCCTACTTTCCTTCCAGAATAAACACAAGACACCTCTACTGCTTTCAAAGAAAAAGGGCAGGAAAAAAAAATTCTCACAGAAAATATTAATTTCATCCTCTCCTCTGTCCTGATTAGAGCAATTAGCGCTACCTAAGTGTAAGAGAGCTTGAAACCTAACTCCGTTCATTGAATAAATTGAATTGCTTTGATTCATAATATCACAGTACAGAAAGTATCAGCACAGTGACTACATTACATGCTTACCATAACATGAACACATTTATAAACTGCAGCATTGCTCTGGGGAAGTGGTTTCACAGTCATGGTTCATTTCTAACCAAGTGCCCTGGGCTGCTCTAATTGCACAGTTTCATTGATAGATTTATTTCACAAAGGTGACTCACCATTTACTGCTGTCCAAGAGAGAAAGCGTTACTACCAGCAAAGCTCAATGTCTCAGCCACAAAGGTCTTACGCAGAATCTGAACTGAGAGTGCAAGTCCTCTGTTCTATCATAAGCAAAACCAAATAACCCACTCAATCCTTCCTGAAACCAAGGCATAACTTTGCCTGTTTCTTACTGGACTGAGATAGGCTCTGCTTTGTTTCATTTGTTTTATTTTGTATTACGCTTTTTAACAAATAGAAACAAATCTGCTTATGATACCCCACTGCAGGCACCAGAACTGTGTCACGGTGAATTTGGCTCACTTGCATGCAGAAAGGCGTAGCATGGGAACCACCACTGCACTGACAGAAGCTACAACATAAACACAGGAAAGGAGGATCCTGCTAAGCAGCGGGTGACCTCTGAAAGCACCATGTATTCTTTGCCTCTCAGCCTTGGTACACTCCCAAAGGTTGATGTTTCTGGTTAGCAATAAAGGTGAACAGTAGGAGAAAAGGATAGGACTGACGGGCATGTGAAAATCTCCCTGATGCACATGCACATTTTTGGGTGCAGATGCTCTCAGGCTAGCGCTGGGTCCAAGGCTGATTCTCATAAAGAGCTCAGTACAACGCAGAGACCTGGCTTCAAATCAGTATGTTCACGTTCATAAGCTGCTACTTCAGGGTGCAAGATGATTCATTTACTGAAAAATTACATTGGTGTAAGGGCTGAACTGGGTTTGACTTTGCTAGCCAGGAGATCTTTCACATTGCTCTACTATACAATATCAACAAGCCCTTAAAAATTTGGACTGGGGTGCAGGTTCCTGGTATCCTTAACTCAGAGTTTTATCTATGAATAACCTTTCAGCAGCAGGAACCAATTCAATTTTCAAACGGCACAGATCATTAGTAAACCTGATATAACTTACTGTGTAAGCCAAATCTAAACAGTAGCATGATTTAAGTCATATTATGCCATTTTTAGTGATTGCTGAAATTCAAGTTGCATTGATTTTAGCAGACCAGATGAGAAGCCACATTAGTTCAATTTGTTCTCTTCCACTTTAAAGCCATCTCCAGGAAATACTTGAACAGGTTCACCACATTGGCTGTAACAAATCCTGATAAATGAAAGCAACATAATAATAAAATTGTTGGGAATTGTTACCTGAATATAAAATTATCCTTCCTTATTTCTTTAAGACTGAGCAAAAATTTTCTTCTGCAATTTTTCTCATCTTTCGTACAAGTTAAAGCATATAAGAAGGACTTACAGGATTCTCAGGGATAATATGATTATTTGATAACATGCACTGCAACTAAAAACTAGGCTACACTAACTCCATAGGCCTCTCCTCTTTGGTGATGCTTCACTCCATAGCATCTCCGCTTATTGAAAATAAGCCTTCAAAGGGAGCTAGTCTTCCCTCTACAGCTGCCAGTCTTCAAAACTTGGAGAATTCAGTGTCAGTATGAAAACAGGACTTGTGTTCTTGCAGCAAATGTCCCCAGAATACCTGGAGTATGAAATAATTTCACAGGGGAGATACTTCATTGCTTTGGAATTTTTACAAGGCAAAAGGAAATAAGAATTGAATACAGGTTTAAATGAAAATGACAGTTACTGGAATTTTACCTTTGCATGTTGTTCATAAAACAAGCAAGCAGTTGATTTTTTTTTGTATTTAGGAGAACATCTATAATGAAGCAAAATAGAAGTCCCTGTAGAGCTATAAACACTCTCTCTATGGAACTGGCTTTATCACAGAAACGTAGTAGAAATTTCCCCCATCACAATAATACAGTACTTCTCTTCTGCTTGGAATAGATTGATATTCCAATTTGTCTACAAATTTCCTAATTTTAGAGTAGGAAAGAGATCGTGTGTTTCTTAGTGGAAGTTGTTGTGTTGCATGTTTTCCAGGAACAACTTCATTAAATGCTTTCACGCGATGTATAAATGTACAGCCCTCTCCTCCTGGCTCTCCAATGAGATTTGATTACCATATGTCCTTTTAAAGAAATAGCAAGATCAAGCCAACATATTATACAAATCTGTCCAATTGATGTGAGTTTATAGCAATCTCCTCCCTCAAATTAAGAAAAATTACATGCCAGAATGGAAGCAGTTCCAATAGGAATGTTTAAAATGGGGCTGAGTTCTGATTGTCTATGCACAAGGCTTGCAAAAACATTCTGCTTTGTTCAGATACTTCAGGAAATCCTCCAGACAGAAGATACAACTATGTGACTGGAGAGATCCATAAAGGCAAAGGACTACGCACTGAAAGTGGCTCAGACCTGCCTGGAGGGAAGAACTGGATGACCCAATGTAGAACTTTGCCGTGATGCACCTCAGTTTCAGTAAGTAAAGGCCAGACTGCTCAGTCCCTTCCTTCATCAGTCCCTCAAGAATAGGAAATTTAGTGAGGCTGTGAATCAGCTTGATGGTACTAGAATTGCATTCCATTTATATTGATAGAAATTGTGATACAAATTCTGGGAGAAGGAAATAATATCCAAGTAGCTATGTTGAAATAATGAGCCAAAACCATCTAATGTTCAAAGTGTATAGTTACTGTTAAGAGTTTTTCACATCTCAAATAAAATGTATTTTCTTAGGAACAAAATCCTATCTGAGGAAGCAAAACCATTTGATAATTTTTAATGATTTGTTGTTTTAAAATAATTTTAGTGTATTTTTCTCGGGTGGTTTAAAGCAAGAAAGAATTCAGCCCAACAGCTCAACTGTAATAGGGAAAGAAAATCTGAAATGAACCACTTCTTTGTAACTTGTAAATGTTATCTGAATTTGCTGTTTATTTAAAAGGAAATGCTGATGTTGGCTCTTGTTCTCTGTGTGTGCTGCCAGATTTGTAGTTGAAGGGATTAGACAGAAACAAATTAATAAAGTCTGGTTTTTCTGCGCTGAAACAACCGGGACTATCCCAAAACAAGTTAAAGTGGATTCTGGAAAACTCAGTCTTTCTTTTAGCCTACAGTGCACCGAGCAATTAATAGAACATTAGACAAAACAGAAAGTTTAGAGTATTAAAGAGAGTTTACCAGCTCAGTGATGATACAAGATTTGCCACACCTCCATTAAGAAGTCACTGGAAGAAATGTGCCTAGTATCAGCTCACAGAAAATCTTGATTTCAGAGCTTCACATTCAATGGTTATTCTGACAAGTGATTCTTGTTCTGATTAATGAGCTTCTGCACAAAATCTAGACCATTTAGCACATCCTGCTGCACAAGCTGAAGCTATCATGAGCTGCACCAACGCTCTCCAGTAACGTTCATCCCAAATGTGTTCTACAGAACCACGTGCAAGTGCTCAACTCAGCCATGTTAGCCCTAAAGAGGCTACAGAAATGAGAGGCTGCAAGTGAAGAACAGAGCAATTAGAAAGAGAGATCAAAGCACAGTGGCTTAGTCTGCTGCTGAAGGTCTACACGAGCAGGAAATCATTACTCCTTATTGGTGCTGTACAAGCTAGTTTGGCAAATAGTTGTCTTATTGATTCAGCGCAAGACAGCTCTTCAAATCCTGCCTGAAAGCACGACCTGTCCACTGCCAACAAAGGAATGCGGTGAGGGACTGCTAAACCTGTGTGGTCAACCTGTCCCCTTCTCTTTTTTTCAGGCTAGCTACTTAAGTTTACACCAAAGATGAAGTTTTACAGACCTAAAAGTGATACCTGCAAGCCTGTGATACTCTGAAGATACTGATCCTCAACAATTCCAGTGCTGGAATATGAGATTTCTGTGAAGGTAAATTGCCTCTTCATTGCTAAGAAGCGTATAGAGATATGCAAGGTCTTCTTCAGCACCCCATGGCTCACTGGATACACTTGAATAGTAAAATTTGATATCTTAGCACATGATATAAAAGTTGCAAAGGCTGCAAATATTTCCTGAAGGAAATCATTATTATTCTGTTTTCTCAAATAATGAAGTCCTATAGAAATAAGCCAATGAAAATTGATATTGTGCCTCTCTCTCCTTTGAACAACTGTGTATTCTCAGCTGTAGCTGCTCCTAATTCAAATAGCACAGTAGACTTATTCTAACAGAATTGGACCACCTCATGCTAAGACAACCACACAAATATTGCAAGACATATGTGAGTTACTGGCTAGAGAAAATGTTAGACTGAAACTCCATACTTCCCAACAGAATTAGTACAATGCAGGATGTAGCTGTTTGGGATAGGATGCCACCTGTGTTTCAGTCTTTGTCTGGAACAGTTCAGTTGAAATGCTGGATTTGGTGTTTGGAATCAGAGGAGGTTCACAGAAGCTGAAAGGCAATTTTAGTGCAACCTCTTCAGGTACACATGTAGCCTGTATTCACTGAGATGGAATCTTTCTATCTCTACCTTTATTCTTTCTTTTTAACTTGATTTTTCATACAATTAAGTAAGAAGAAAATATGTCTATTGATGAACTCTTGTAACAGATGCAATATTTACTTAAATCTGAAAAGTCTTGCCTATTTAGAAATGTGTACTATTTATCACTAGATCTCAAAGAACTTTGAGCAAAGACAGTGCTAATGCTTCATTGTGACTAATGAGAAAGTTGAGACAAAGTAGGAATGGAACCAGCATGCAGAAACATGATTTGCTTCAAGTGCACTGAAATTGGTCTTCAATCTGTAGGTCAAGATGGCACAGCTTTCTAGTTCTCAATGGAGCACTGCTCTGGTGGACAGGAGAAGATGGAATGGACTTGAAGTTCTAATGTTTCTGGATGATATTTGAAAAACATTAACAGTGCAGTAATCCTAGTAAAGGATTTAAGGAAGAACTAGTTTTAACTAATAGTAAAGCAGTCTGACTGTTTTGGACAGCATGGAGTAATAAAGTTATTTATTATTTACTGTTATTTGTGTTTCTTCCTGGATTTACCCACACTCATTTACAAAGTAGCTTGCAAACTACAATTCTAGTAACTGAGCTGTTTCCTGCTACCTCAGGGTCCTCTCTGCAGGGCAGCTCTAGGAACACACGAAATGCGTTTTATGCTGGATCAAAGCCAAATCCCAAACAATGCTAGATTTGAAAGTCTCCTGAACAAACTGGCTCGGTTCCTTATCCTTTGTTTTGTGGGGGTGGTGGCTTAATCTAGCTACCAAGGAAAGCAGCATTGCTGAGGCACGCGGGGCTGAGTAGTGCCCATGCTTCCTTGCAAGTTAACCTCAGTTTTGACTGAGCTTGATTGCGGCTGAGCCATCTTACACTCAGTTTCTCTCCTTCAGTTAAAAACTTAATATCTTCTGGCTACTATGTTATGTACCATATCACCTACCATTCATGTAATGATACGTTTCCAAAATTTTAAGTCATGGGAAACCATTTTGGAACACAGAATCGACATCCAGGCCTCCATCTGACACTCACACACAGAATAACCGGGTTGGAAGAGACCCACTGGATCGTCGAGTCCAACCATTCCCACCAATCCCTAAATCATGCCCCTAAGTACCTCATCCACCCTCACCTTAAACACCTCCAGGGACGGTGACTCAACCACCTCCCTGGGCAGACTGTTCCAATGCCTAACCACCCTCTCCGTGAAGAATTTTTTCCTTATCTCGAGCCTAAACCTCCCCTGGTGCTCATTCTCCATAGCTGGTGCTGCCTTCCTGGCCAGCTTCTGGAAGGACACCTTGCCCTCCTCCCATATCATGTGTGCGGCTCTATCTGATACTCATTGAGTGCAATCTCATGTTGATTACACTACATCTTGATTTTTTAAACAAGGAGAACGCCATGGCCGTGTTGCATGGAGAGGCAGGCTGCTCCATCCAGCAAGCAAATGATGAATGATGGCTTCTGAGGAGCAATATCTCTGAATACAGGGAAAGCTCCGGCAATAATATGGTTTTGTATTGCAATATATGACTGCAGAGCAGTGGAAGGGGTCCTGGTGATGCGCAGCTGGGGGTAGGAAGGTCTCTGTTAATGAAGACTTTGCTGGTATTCTGGTTTGAATTAAGTCATACCTTGCTGTTCCTTACTCAGAAACGCTTCACAACAAACTTTTATCACAGAACCCTCCTTGGGACCTGACTTTAGGTGGGAGGAGTAAGGAATCTCACTGTTTTGTTTCCCAGCAGGGAAGACTGTTACCACTGGTAACATTTTCCTCCCTCTCTATGCCTTTGTATGGAGGCAAGGGAGATTTTATCACTTGCTTCTGTTACTATCAAACCATAGGCTAAAGCACTTGATTTGCATTTCAAATGCTATTTTTACAATGTATGAAGAATAATATTTGTGTTAAGCTGTTAAATATTGACAATAGTCCCACCCTATTTATCAAATACTGACAGCTGACCAAGCAAAGGAGTAAAAATTATTTGGAAATCTGGATCTTCTTGAAGCTTTTAAATGTATTTCTAGAAGTTGGAGGCTTTCCCAGTTCACACAACTACTCTAATAGCTAGAAATAGTTTCTCCCTTCCTTAAGCCAAGAACTCGATTAATAAATATATAGCAGATGGGAGGCACTGCTAAGACAGCTGAATTCTTTCAAGGTTTCTCGATCGAAGAAGGAAAAGGAAAAAAATGAATCTTTATCTGAAAACTATCAACTTCAGTGAAAAATCAGCCTGAATCAAAGCCCTGAATTTGAAAATCTGGGGGCTTTGGGATTGAGATGGTGGAGCTGAACAATAATTCTGAACATCAAATTCCAGCTTCTTCCTGACTGTGCCTTTGTTCAACAAAGTACTCTCCAAGACCTTGGCTCTGCTTTTGGGTGGAGTACTCACTTGGTACATTGTCAGTGCAAACAACACTGAACTTGTTTGAACACAGTGTGAACTCCTACTAAGTTAGTACTTTTCTTTGAGAGCATCATTTTGCATGAGAACAGCATTTCCCTGAGATTCAGCTGCTACCAACAATAATACATTTTTACTGAGTACTGCAAAAATAACACTGTACAAAAATCCTCTTCTTCCTTAACTATAACTAACCAGGAGATACTGCATATATTATTTTAGTGGAAAAAAAATAACCTCAGTGAAGGAAGCACTGTTGTCTGTCTTTTGTGGTATCCATACGTGCAGCACATTTCAGTTTGCTGACAGCGTACATGATCTTTTCAGAAGTAAACCGTTTTCTTTACACAATTGAAAAGGAAGTGACTTCCATGGACTTAGGCTTTAAACCTATTTAAATCCAAAGAGGCTAGAAATAAGTCACCATTTGCTTTTTAGAAGTCAAGGTAGATGAACAATACAGAAAACCTGAACTGTAGTCTTGTTCTGTCACTGATTTACAGCATAAATGGATTTACACTCAGCCTCCATAATAGATTTAATCCCAGCTGTGATGGGAATGTGTCAAAGGAAACACATTTCTAACAATCATAAAGATACTAAACCAGATAAACCCAAGAATCTCTTGAAAAAGAACCCCAATCCAAGAACAGAATATAAACATTATTTCAGTTATTTTTCCCACAGGTCTGTCTTCTTATGAACTAGATCGTTAATTATTGCACTCACATGCAGCCGCAAACATCCAGAAGCCAAGTATTTCCATGTATAAAACCAGAAATTTAACATGCAGTTGTACAATACTTGAAAGATAAGATCTGTTTTATAGCAGATAGAGTAATGCAGAAAAGACCAAAACCTGTCTCTGCCTGTTTTGAAAAATGAAACTATTTTAGTTCCAGACAAACTATTTCCTAACATTATCTAAACTATAGCTCATAAAAGTTTATGGACTCAGCCAGCAAATAGAGTAAGAAAACAATGGAACTAAGTATCTTCACTAACAATAACCCCAGTTTAGTGCCACAAGATCAGTGAGTATAATGAATGTATGCTATTTTACCCAAATCTACTAATACCTTATGCCTCCTTTTTTTATTTATTTAAAACCACAGCAATGAAGCAGAATTTGTCATGTGCAGATTAAATGCCTCGCCACACAATTTGCAGATGATGTCTCCAGTCAATATGCAAGATGGTGCTCATATGACAAGTCTTTTCAGTATAGCTACTCACAAAGCCTTGGCATGTACTTTCATCACAGGATATTAAGGTACGGATATCAGGAGACAAGGAATATTAACTATGGAGACAAAAGTGTGCCAGGCTTGGTAATTTGCATTTAAATACCATTACAGCTCAGTAATACAGTTGCATAATTTCACTGTTTCAGAACTTTACCCTATTTTCATTTTATGAAGGGGGATAGCATTGGTGGCAGCTCTCAACACCTGCTTCCCTTCCTCCCCTTCCTAGTGGTACGTTTTGGCATTTCCATTTTTACCAGAAGTACATGAACGCATCTCCAGTTCTATATTTACTCACAGCACATGCAGGCCCACTGATGTAATAAGGAATCCCGAATCAAATGAAGCAGCTTGGTAAGTAACTACTGTCTCAGGTAAGGTTATGTGCTGACTTAGACCTCTGCAACATTCAATCTGAAGAGAGTTTTTAACCCACAGGCAGCTATGATACGTGCTTGTCACTACACACAATGGTTCTGGCTTGTTTTCTTCCAGTATTTGCAAGGGAAAGCAATGGGGCAACACATTCTATAGAAGAGGTTTATGACAACAGGAGAACTGTAACATAGTCAAAGTAGATATACCAGTGTCAAATGAAAGCAAAAGCAGATGGCTCTGGACCTGGATTCCAACAGCAAAACAACTAGCATGAAATGGTGAGTTTATTTCTGCATTTCTTCCCCCCAAATTCTTTTAGGAAGGAAACCCATCCCAAGTCGATTACAGGCTTCTTTTTTTTTTTTTAAACAGGGGATTAAATTCTTGCAGAAAAGGCACAACCAATTCCAACAATGAAAAAACAAATAACCAAGACCAAATAAATAAATAAATAAATAAAGCTTTACTGTGCAATAAAGAACTTAATTTTAGAGAGGATGTAAACTGGCAAATCTATGTTGCAACACATTGCTTTGAAGTATTAAAGAATAGGAGAAATTTCAGTATCGCTGAATTAGGGTCCCACATCATGTAAGAACATGTCTGCACTCCTCAAATCATAAAATAACCACTGGCTCCTTATTAAGTGCATTACCAGTTCAGATCTGTTCTCTAGCCTCAGGCCTGCTGAAAACCACAGTATAAGCCAAACCTACTATTAAAACTTAGTCAGGAGAATACAATACAGGTCAGACTGGTTTAAGCACTATTTGCTGAAGGAAAGACCCTCCTAACTATTTGGACTTTATAGCTCTAGTTATTTGTCTGCTGGTAGCCAAAAATGTTTATCCAGTCTTCCTATGATGTCCTTTGATCTTTTATTTATTTATTTTTTAAAACACAGATAACATTCCTGTATCCATATTAGACAAATAAGTAGAGGAGATAACACAGTGGCTTGAAGTTTTGTTTGGATTTTCTGTCAGTATTTATAAACACCAAGGGAGTCCTTCACTGGCTGCCAATGCAAAGGAATCCAGGCTTATATAAAATACCCATTCTCATCTGATGTATTTAATATAGAGCAGACCTATGCTATACAAATGAGACTCCCAATCAGTTGTTTGTGGGGCCATCACCGAAGCCTCCAATATTTAACAGAATTTTTAAGGTTGAAAAAAAATGGAAGGGAAATATGTCTAAATAAAGAAGGCAGAGGTTGTCTTATGGTGGGAAGCTTCTTAATGTTGTGAAATGAACATTCATAAGAAAATGCAGCAAAGGAAAATCAAGCTTTAAACAAAGAAAAGATGCTGATGAAAATAATCTCCAGGTCAGAGGGCAACAAACAAAGTGTGGTCAGGATGGTGGTGGGACAATGAGTGTCAGTGGTCCCTACTCTCAGAGCCTAAAAGCCCCATCACAGTTATTTCACAACCAAGCGTAGCCGGCACAGCAGAAGCAGGGAGCTATGGTGACATCGTAGGGTACCGAGCAGCAGACTCACCCACTGAATTGCTTTTCAGGGTCACAGTCATGAACTATCCCGCACGCTACCGACTGCCTAGATCACAGGCATCCTGCAACAACCCCTGCAAAATGGCCCGCACGTCCTGGTTTGGTCCTTTGCTTTAGCATGCAAGAAGGATAAACATTAATTGAATGGGCATCTTATATAATAGGGCTTGGGCTAAACATGCAGGTACTTCATATGATAGAGTGTAGTTATGGCACTGGAGGAAGAAGAACGACATTGTTTTCAAAGCTCAGCTAAAGAAACAAAACCAGTCATGTTATTACAAATATGCAACAAAGAGAGGGGTGTATTCATCCCCCATATCACATCTGTGCCCTGCAGGCAATGTTCTGAGAGAAGTCTGTGAAACTTGTACTTGCAGCGATCTCAGACAGCTCCACCTTTGACTGTCTCAGCTCTGGCTCTCCAGTGCCTGACGTGGTGCCAGAAATGCGTACGTGACCCCCTGATGTTCCTGCGAAGTACTAGCTGTGTTTAACTAGCAAGCATTTACAAACACGCCATACAAGAAAACAAGGTAAATAGGAAAATGGAGTCAAGAGTTCTATTTGCATCCGTTGTGTTCATTTGCGTACACTGCAGAGAAGCACAGTGATCTAAACACCCCGACACTCCCAAATCTCTCGGGGAAGGACTGTGCTGCTGTGGCTCAGTCACAAGGGAGCTCTAATCCAGTCCCATGTCCAGGCAGTTTGTGATACTTCTGCACTGCAGATGCTGCTCTAACTTCAGCACATGGACTGAGCAGTTAATCAAGGATTTTGTACATGTTTTACACCCAAAACTGAGCTCCATGCTGCTATGGTTGCTGCATTACCTCCATCAGTTTCAGTATTGCTGGATGCTTATAATGCAGTTTCTGTCCTGTCGGCTGCTCTCTCCCACAGCATCAGCACTTTCTAGACCTTCAGCATCCTATCCCGTAACTGACACTAGCAGTCCTGCTGTTTTCCACTGGCCCGAGGTTCATTGTTCCAGGGTCCTTTCCTAAGCCCAGTCTTTCGAGGAACAGCAAGGGCCAGCAGTAGAGCTCAGACAAATATCCCATATTAAGACAGCCGGAGAGGCAGCAGCCGTAAGGCTGGTCTGTTTGATGGCTGATCAGTGCTCACTGGCCAAATCCAGCAGGTGGAATTCAACCTGTGCTACCCACAAGCATTATTTATGTCTTACACCCATTTCACTAGATTGCAGGAGATGTTTGCTAACTGGCTAAAAAAAATATTTGCATACACAAATACTTCTCTTGGCAGGTACTTTTTGCTGTTTCTGGAGCTTGCTCATCTTATGAGCAATCTCTACATACTGTTAAGCTGAGATACAGGTCCCTTGTTTTCAGTAGCTTGTCAACATAAACACCATGTAGCACTACACAGGCATCACGCAGAGTATTTCAGGGACTTGCAGTGGCTCACAGCTCCCCTGTTGGTTATCACAAAGTTTTTACAATTTAGCTATGCCAAGGTCTGCTATAACTACTGTTGTAGATTTATGCAAAGGTCCAAGAAGTGGCTGGTGAAGAGTCACCAGAAAAAAAAACTCATTTACAAGAATACAGCAAATTTTGCTTCACTACTGCCGATGGCTCCAAGCAGGAACAGTGGTATTACTGGTGTCTGGGGACGTGCACTCATGAACTTTTGCATAATGCAACAGATCTGCACACACTTCAACAAGAAATCTCTTCATCCTCCTGTAACAGAGTATGCATTTGAGTAGACTGTGATAGCACTTAAAAGGACAGCTTTTGTCACTAGGTAACCAGCTATCTTGGTTAGCTCCTTCGGATACCATGACAACTTCTTTAGCATTGGCAGGTGAACTATTCTAACCATGGTGGATGCTCATTGTGGATGTTGTTTACCTCTTAATTGTCAGCACCAGCAATACAGCTGAAACCAACACCCACCTCTCAGGGAATGGATTTTCAATGCAATCAAATTAGTGATGACTTCTGTATGTCCCACCTCTGGCCCTTTGAAAGAAGGAACTGGAAACGGCTTTCTCTGCAGTGTCAGGGCTTTGGGGAGGGGGGCATGGAGATACCCGTGCACACTATCTCGTTAGTGTTTCACAGAGCTGTGCTCAAGCAGAGAGCAGCCACTGGGGAAGCTCAATTATGCATGTAGCCCGTGCAGAACTGGGGTTGTGCTCTTGTTCACTCTGCTGAAGCCGCTGTAGCTTGTTCTAACCTGCTTCTAGCAAGCTCTAGTCTTTGCCACTGCTGCTTCCCATCCATGCACCCTACCCTGCCCCCACTCAATGCAAGATACAACACACAGGAGCTTCTCTTCTCACTTTTACTCCTTTCTGCTTGCTGAGACTCAGTGTCCTTGCTTCACCTTTCTCATCCATAGGAGGGCATAGCCCTTGCCAGGCCCCTCCCTTCTGCCATCTGGTAGACAAAAGAAATGGCACCACTATTCCTTCATTTCAGGTAGGAAAACATGTTTCAAAAAGACTCAGGGCAAAAGCTGTTCAAAACCAGTGTCATAAGGTCGGTCTGCATAGTGCAACCTCCTTGATGACCTCAAAGCCATATGTGCTCCGATGAAGAGGGCAATTTGTAAAGAGTGATTAGTTTTCCAGATGAAATTTATCACTAGAAAGTGCCACCCCAAGCTACCCGGGTTTAGGGGTGCTACAGAAATTAAGTGACATACAGCTCAGGTTCAAAAAAGACAGCGTTTTATGACTAACTACTAATACATACCGTGTACCATCCATTAAAAAATATTTCTCCCTCTCCTAGAATCTTAAAGTCCAGCTTGCTTTTTAAGTCTACTGGAAAAAAGGAAGCGTTCATCTGTATGAGTTACTTAGTACAGAATTAGTTTTGTGCATTGGATTGAGCATGAATGGATTGACTTGACCAATAAAAACATCAGTTCATATATTCCTGCTCACATTTGTTAGTCTGAGCAGAAAGAGTAAGGGTTTACAGCGAGATGGAGGAATGCCTTTTACAAATGTCCTCTGAATACTTCAGTAAACATTTTTGGCATAGCTGAGGTTTCTGGTGTCCTGAACACTGACGAGAGAACAAGTGTCTAAGCAAACAACTCTATACAAAGGAAAAGCTCGGGAACAATATGGCCTAGCACAGAATTAAAGTGTCCAGGGAGACTGATGAGTGGGTTTGTCTTGTTCATTACCTTGCAAGTGTTGTAAAAGGCTTTGCTGCTATCAGGTCATCCAAGGGTGGGTAGAAAAGTCTTAGCTCTTCCTCATCTGCAGTTTGTGCAGGAAAGTCAACAGACTTGCCAAGAAGACAACCTCAAGTAATATATTATTTTTTGTATTCCATCTTAAACCCCTTATGCTAAAGAACTGCTACCTGGTTCCCTCTGGGGGCAGTTAAATTATAGCCGTGCATTGGAGAGCTCCATGAGCTCTAAGCACAAACATTAAAGCATTGTGATTTATTACCAGTAGATAGATCCAGCACATTAATGTTCATTTAGCTTTCATATTCCAAGAGCAGCAGCAGAACTATTCTCAGCATGACAACATTGACAACTGAGTTTATGCAGCCAGATTTACCTACTTAAGCCCATCACTTTATATAATACTTATACCTGTCATAGTCTTGTAGAGTCCCCTGGTACATGTTGTTAAGCCCAGTGACAAGGATATTTAATACCTTGAGCAAAGCAGAGGCAGGGCTCTGACTGGGAAATATTCAAGGCATAGATGAGGGGAAGAGTGAACAACTGATGAGACAGTGACAGACTTGTTTTTCTGAGCTGGGCTTTAGAACAATCTTCCAAAAAAAAAAAACAGCTACAGAAAGAAGAGCAACTGAAGAGGACAAAATAATACAGATTTACCACAGGCAGAAAGCACCCAGCAACTTAATCTCTTCCCATGTGAGGACAATCTTTATGATTTGTGTACTATAGTTTATCATTAGTCCAAATGCTGAAATAGTTTGCCATACAGAGAAAATGTAAGTGACATTTTTCTTCAGAAATAAACATAGTCTGGGATTTATATTGGGTAGAGAGGTTCACAATGCCTGACTCTCCAGGCATTTTTAATTGTTCTGAATATTTCTCATAAACCATATCTTTATCAAATCAAAGTCATCATAGTTAAATTTCTCATTCATTATTTGTTGCAAAACTAGGAGAAAATAATATCTTCTACAAGTGTTCTGCATTCTTCTCTTGTTTAGAAATGTCAGGGTGTAAACAGAAAACAAAGTAGTATCTTGTTTCCATTTTTGCTTCCCAGAATGCACTGAACAAGTGGTGTCTTATATACTGGACACAGGAGGAAAAAAGTGATGCAAGTAATCAATTTAATTATTTTCAGACTTCTTGCATATAGAAATTTCTCAACATTAGCAAAGCTAATATCCATTTATTTTAAAAATAAAATCCTTCTGAGAATATAAAGAAGCTTTGAGGAATTTCCTCCATCTCTCGAGGATTAAAGATGCCCAATGTTTCTATACAATACTACTCAAACTAATCTTACCCCTAAAAAGCTTTATACTAGCCAAGATTTTTTTTTCCTGTTCCTTAAAAACAAACACAAACTTGTTTTGAAAGAAATATGAAAGGAATCAAAGGAGTTGTGTTGAGCCAAATGTCCTCCTTTCTCCACCCTCACTGTACTCATCTGGAAAGCATCTGGCAAAAAACTCAACTGATAGTTCAGAAAAGCCTTTTATCTGTCCTCAGAGGCTTCAGAAGGAAAGGGGATAGCATACAATTCCATGGACTAATTGTATGCTCCCTTTATATGATTGCTACTTTGAAATCATCTAAGTACAGCATAATACCTACCATGTCCACAAAAAACCACCTTCCCTGGTAAGGCTGCGTGAAACCCATGTCACTAAAACTTGCAGGATAGAGCACCAGCTACCTTGATTCAATGTCATCCTCTCAACAGCAGCACAGCAAGGAGACACCAACGTACTGAGTCCACTTAAGTCCAGCTGAGCTTATTGCTCATTATTTGCTTATGCTGAATTAACTACACCCATTGCCTCAAGTTCTTTTTACTTACTGCCTTGTTCTTTGCTTTACACCATATTTCCCAGGTCTTTGAGATATACAAGTGGCTGGACTGCTGTTAAACCTAGAGGAAAGGAAACAAATTGGTCCGAACTATTTCTGTATGTATTTACACACACTCCCCAGCTCCCACATACCTATTACTAATGATCAAACTAGTGAACGGTGGTTAGCTCCCTTTAAAACGTTTCCACATTCCACTGTAAAGCAGGGCTTTATATCAGAGGCAGAGAAAGAGTTGAACTCCCTTAAACGATATGGAACATTCACTAAAAAATATGATCTTTACCTTGACAAAGCCACTAGGCAGATTACTTCTAAAAATACTGTCACTCAGACAGTGCATGAGTACAAACTGAGACGTTCTATAGGCTTCTATAGGCTTCCTTAGGGAAGCTGAACTATAGGAGGTAGTCAACGTACAGTCGTTTTTCTCCTCTTGAGTTATCAGGAGTAGACCGGCAGTTGCTTATTTACCTACAAAGACTTTTGAGTGGGAAATAAAAGACAGCAGCCAAGTTTCTGGGAGTCAGACTGACCTGCCTCCCTTCTGCCTCTTGGCAAGGCCAGCACGTGCGCGCGCGCGCGTGTGCACACTTTTTCAAGGAAGCAGCATAGAAAGGAGTAAGTCCACACCTCCATCTTCACACAGTCTAAAGCAGGGAGATCAAAGGCATAATATCACTTCAGAAGTGTGAAATAAAGTATTTTTCTTTCTATTAAAACTACATACATGCTACCTAAGACATTAAACTGGCAGTTTGGAAGGCACATTCAAGTACACCCAAGTCTTCCCAGATGTGATTCATCCTGTATGATATTAAACCACATCCCTGTTCTCCCAGTTTCTCCTGTCTTCGGTCAAATGTGAAGTTTATGTAGCTGGAAAACTATTTATGATATGGTAGCACTTGCAATGTCCCCTTAGTCCATTAGAGGTTCATTACAGTTCTTGCCTTAAAGACACTAAGTCAAAGCAGAGTTTTCTGCTGTTACTGTCAGTGAGAAAGAGGCGTGAATTCAGAGATGGACTCAAAATTTTAGCTGTTGAATTCAGCATTTACATTTCAACCCTTTAGTGTACCACTGGCATGGCTATCAGCACAGACCACAATCCCTAGTCCAACAAATTCCTATAATATCTTCTAAATTGCAATGTAGATACTTCAAGTTTTTGATAAAGCCTCAGTCATTACGTCCTATGGGAATAATTTTCTTTGAGTAATTATATTAATATCAGTCAGTCCCATTTTATAATCCAGTTGCCATAGTAAACTACATATGGCAAGGGGATTGGAACCGAATGGTCATTAAGGTCCCTTCCAACCCAAACCTTTCTAGAATTCTAATACCACAAAGTACAATTCTTCCCTAATACAGAGCAAAACAAGTTCTGGGTTCTCAGATGAACACCTTCTGTTTCAGTTTTTGGCTTTTTTGAAAAGGTTGTTTTCATGCTTTTTAATTTTGATGATATTGTAATACTGGCACACCAAAATCACAGATCAGTACATTGCACTGTAACAAAGAGCTGGTTAACAATACATAGTCCATATAAACACAGATGAAGAGCAGTCTATAAATCCTAGAGCCGTACTGTAAGTAATGTAAGATCAGGTAACATACCCTCAACTGTAATTACAAAATATACATCCGTCTCCTGGTACTTAAATTTATAGTGCATAAAACAGATTGAGAAGAGGAAATGATGAGCTGCACTGCTTTTCATGCATATTTATGTAAATTCCATAATTACACTAAGTAATCAAAACAGCACCATGTAAATTTGAACATGCATCATTGAAGAAATGCAAATATTTATCTAACAGTTTAAGTGGGAAACGTTTAGGATAGTTCTTTTTTAGGAAAACATTAATTTTCAAATATCTGATTATTGTAAAGTTGGAAGTTGGTTGTTTATTAGAATTCAAGCATTCAGCAGAACTTTGAGGACCTAATTCCTTCCTGAGCTTACAGGTACCCTCAAAAATCAAATTCCCCTTGGAATGAAAACTTAACCCTAAACCAGCATAAAATGCCTGATTACTATCCTGTATGTAATAAAATCCTAATTTTATGGTTTTAATTTTCTTAGTGTTTGGTTTCCTGCACCCATAAATACAAGTCCTCTAATGCTGTTTCCCATATAAAGTGTCCACAGTATTGTTTTCCCACTCCTTCATCAAATATGCAGGAGGCATATGCAAGATTTAAAAAAAAAGAAATAAAATAAAAAAATCAGCCTCTTTTTTACAAATCACTAAAGCATATTATATGAACCATTGCATTTTATCCTTTGGCAGATGTATAGTCTCAAAAGGTATTTTAAAACTGTTAAAGATGTTAAAACAGGTTTGCAAATTACTCAGACTTTGAGGAGAGCTCTTGGGAATGCTTTCTTGGCTGTTTTGCAATCCAGAACTGAGAAGAGATGGGAGAAGAAGAATCAGTATTTTTGTTTAGGTAGTTTTATGTTTTCAGCAGTATCAAACTAGATGTCACAGGCCATCACTGATACCCAAGACTTCACGTGATTTCACAGAATCACAGAATAACCAGGTTGGAAGAGACCCACCAGATCGTCGAGTCCAACCATTCCCACCAATCCCTAAATCATGCTCCTAAGTACCTCATCCACCCTCACCTTAAACACCTCCAAGGACGGCGACTCAACCACCTCCCTGGGCAGACCATTCCAATGCCTAACCACCCTCTCCGTGAAGAATTTTTTTCTAATCTCAAGCCTAAATCTCCCCTGGCGGAGCTTGAGGCCATTCCCTCTCGTCCTGTCCCCTGTCACTTGGGAGAAGAGGCCAGCTCCCTGCTCTCCACAACCTCCCTTCAGGTAGTTGTAGAGAGTAATAAGGTCTCCCCTCAGCCTCCTCTTCTCCAGGCTGAACACCCCCAGCTCTCTCAGCCGCTCCTCGTAAGATTTGTTCTCCAGCCCCTTCACCAGCTTCGTTGCTCTTCTCTGGACTCGCTCCAGAGCCTCAACATCCTTCTTGTGGTGAGGGGCCCAGAACTGAACACAGGATTCGAGGTGCGGTCTCACCAGTGCCAAGTTCCATAGCTCAGCTGTACGTCATCAAGAGGAAAGAGTGTCATGTTACTAAAAAAAATTATAAAGAAATGCCCTAAATATTATGAGCCACTGAATTTCTGGGGTGGCACTTTCAGCTGGAAAGCAAAATAAAAGCTCTTATTTGTCCACTTTTCTACTGATGTGCAGTGAGGGGTAAAATTTGTTTTGAAGAATCTATTTTAGAATACAGCACAGCTCTGTGGAAGATGCCGCACTAACGATATTCTGCAATGTTTGGCAGGTCTCACTGTCTTGCCACATGGTCCTCCCAGCTGCAATTCCATTTCAGCTATTGCAACCAGTGAGCTCTCTTTAATAGACTATCAGAGCCTGAGGACACGGGTGTTAGTAGCTACCATCAATTAAAACCAAAAGCAATTACAAATAAAAGTCAAGTTTCCTTTTCCTGAATGGATGACTACTCTTTTCCAAGAGACAGCAGTTACTGAGACTGAGCGAGTTACAATTCTGATAACATGCGATCACTTATGAATTTCTAATTGACTAGCACACACCAGGAGAAGCGTCACTGTCTCCCCAGTGACCTGGTCTACATGCAGAAGGTTTTAAGAGGTTTTCTGCTTTCTTTGTTTAATTTCCTTCTACTTGCTTCATATTTTATCTCCCCATCTACACATTCAATTATTATTAGAGCCTAACTTCAAATTGACAACCACTATGATGCTAGATTACTCTTACAAGACAGAAAAATATCTAGCACGACACAGAGAAATTCCAAGAGCCATTTGTTATCTGTTGGCTAGGGGAAAGAGACAACCTCCAGAAACATTTTAAAGAAGTTATCTGTCAGTACAATAAAAACAAGATTTATAGGATTTAGGCTGAGCTAACATACAATGGAATATTACACCTGCTAATACTCACTCCTTCTTTATTAGTGTTTCCTACATTTTAATGATTATTGTAGCATCTCAATTCTCTCATGAAATATTATATACATGTGTTTCATTGAAAATTTTTAAGTTGTTATTGTTTCAGCCACTTCAATTCTGTCTCAGACTGAGAGGACAGAAGATATTCCACTACATATACACCAGTCAAATCATGTCATCCCACTTGATTTCTATGGCACTCTTCCAGAAATTCTAATTTTGAACCACAAAGCTGATCTGATTAAAGCTGATGCTTTAATTATCATTAAAAAGAAGAGTATAAAGAAAATGTGAACACACTGTGTTGAAAAAATACACTCCTCCTATGCTTTCAGCTATACGTGTGTGCACACCTCTCTCCTCCTTAATTCTGTGGTCAGGGTGTCCTCCCAAATGCAGTGGCACTGTCATGAATTAATGCAGACACGCACAAAGAATGAGCATGGGCCTAATGCAAGCTTCATTTAATGCAAAATGATGAATGTCAGAGTTAGAGAGTGACAGAAGGTGGCTCTGTGCTTACAGTTGTTTCACACTGCCACGAGCAGAAGGGAAAAGAAACTTATCTGCTCAGGTAGTGAAAAGGCCAGTCACAAGGCAAAATCTGCTAAGAAAAGAGCAGGTGCATTTAAGTTAATTATATCCTGCCTTCAACAACATAAAAGGAGAGCTACGTGACATTTCTAAGGTCTTGAATCTCCTGAAATAACATGCTGAGATTGTACACTGACCATTTAGCATCCGTATACGTGTGCTAACCCCAGAAAGCTCCCACTCTGCCTTTCCCTCTGCAGCACTCTGGCTAAGATTCCATCTATAAAGCATATTAAATCTTCTGAGAAAAGATATTTCATATTATTAATCTAGAAGACAACAAACAAGCACCAACAGCATTAGTCAGTATAGAACACTGATCACAGCCCCATGAGACAAAACATTTCCAGTCTTTTCCAGAAAAAGGAAAAACTAAACCTAGACTTTTCTGGTTGACACTTTTTTTTTTGTCTTTTTAAGTTTGCATTCCTCTGAAGAAATGCAAGCCCTAACATCCATTCTACTTAGGACTGCTATATGTGCATTCCTCTGCAGGAGTTACATATCTAACTGATTGCTATTTGTGTTAGTTTTATTAGAGATCGTGGAGTCTTATATCTTGCAGCAGTTAATATGGCTCAGCATTTCATAAAGAACCAAAACCTCCTGGTTCACACTGACCAAATTCTCTTTATTTCAGAATGTTTTTGTAGGTCCTAAGCCTGCTTAGACTCTGCTGATCGTAACTCACAAAGCTGAAAGTATTAAAGTCTAAGGTTACAGAAGAAAAAAAGAAACTACTCATAATTCTCAGTCGGACAGGATCTTGAGGTTAAACTCAAAGTTATTACTATTACACCATATATACTCTTACCATTTTGTGAAACACTATTCCCTATCAACATCTAGTTATTTTAGGAACAACATTCACAACTAAAATGCGTTAAATCAAGTATTGTTCTTTTCACACCTTTCACTAATAGGATCTTGTTCCACATCCCCAAAAAGAAGAAACTCCTGAAATATTACTCATTTCAGAAAGAAGAGGGCTCTTCCTGTTACTTGCTATCCATGTATCATCTTAATTGGTTATTAATTTTTTTACAAAAAATGATGCTTCATTCATGAGATGGAGAGTAGTAAGAGGAGAAATATTCTACTTCCACTGAGAAAACTAGTACTGAAAATAAGAAAGGAAGCCTCAAATACACAGAACATTGAAAACTTACAAACAGGAAAAAAAAGACACAGTATTTATTGCCCTTAAATTAATTCTCTGTGTGGGGATGCCCTCAGACTAAACTGGAACAGCATCCAGCCTTGCCAGCCTTAGGACAACATCTCACTGGGGAGCAAGCAACAGTGAGAACCTGGCAGCTTTCCACATCTCCCCAGGCCTGGGCTTGTGATGTCCTCTGCTTCCCCTCCCACTCTGCCCATGGGGACGGGTGAAATGCAGAGTCCTGGCTGGTTAATGGATGTGCTTCAGCAGGGAGTTTGCACTCCCAGGACAGCAGCCAGGTCAAGCAAGGCAGTCGCTGAACAGAGCACCATCAGCATTTGCTCGTAGCATCCTCTCCCAGATGTCTGTGCTGACTTTCTGCCAAGTGGAGGGGAATATCTGTGACCCTTGGATTTCATCATCCTGGAGAAACATCAGCGACTGAATCTAGATATATTTTAAATGGAATTGCTAACATGCACATCCCCAAAATTATGTGCCCCATTTGCCAAAGTAGTAGTTCAGACGATTCCCCTTGACAAAAGCTGCTTATAAGCCGACCCTTGCTAGATATGCAGTACTTAAAAGTCCTGCACACTTGCTAACAGCATGATGAGACAGCGAGTCAGTACATACCACCTGAAGGTTTCAGGTGAAGCAATCTCCATCAGCATATTATCAATACAGTCCTATGCAAATCCTAATAGCACATCACTTAACCATGGTCTGTCAAGCAAACCAACCTCTTAGATCTTTTTTTTTAATACTGGAAGAATCTTAAACCAAAATTAGCCTGTAGACAGGACTGTCAGTGATACAATGACGCATACACACATTAGACAACCAAATAAAGCCTCTCTGGCAGCCTGCGCTGACAGGGTATGGTGAATGGCCTACTTCTTTTATTGACAAATCCTCTAACCTAATGCTTTTGCAATCTTAACCTCTCCCTTTGGATCCCCTAAATTACTGACTGCTGCTTCCTGGACATCAGGATTTGTGCTGGTAGACAAAGTGCCTGGGCAATTGGTTCTAAGAGAAAAGGACAAACACGTAAGCACTGAGTCAGGATCTCCACAGACATCTGAAGAGGAACCTAGGAGAGCAGGGCCCAAATCCAGGCTGCCTGCTGTTATCTTTCTGATCATAATGAAGCTCTACCCACATAAAAGAAAAGCCCTTAACAAATCACAAGTGCAATCCTTACAAGAAAACTGAGGAAATTACAGACAGACAGGTCACCCAGAGCACCCAGTGAAAAAGAACAGATTTAAGATATGTTTGTTTTTATTTCCAGAGCAACACTACTGTCTTTGTAAACTCAGAAGAGCATCACAAGCTAGGACAATATTCCCACTGAACACTGAAATCAGGATTCAGCTGCCTATGCATGATATTTCTAGTGTCATTTACACTCTGCAGTGTCAAACTGTGCCTCTTACTACCATGCTGGAAGGGCGTTGGTCTCAAGTCCTGCATCACAACCTTCATCCACCCTGTGTATAGGTCTCAGGCACCTAAGGGCATTTCAAGCAAAACCACAACACATCAACCCAAACACATAATCCCTTTCCTCACATTATCCCTCTACCCAAAGATGAGCACCCTCTTCTCCAAAATCTACATAGGCTCTGGCAAATCAAGGAAGAAAGTGGTGGTGAAATTAGTTCATGATTGAGCTAATCAAAGTGTTCCAAAATAAAGCATAACTATTTATAGGCATAAGAATTTACCTTAATTTACATTTTCAGCAGCAATACACACAAAATGGTACAGCTAAGAATATTACAACATATCTAGTGACACTACAGGATACGCTAAGTGTGTGTTCCTTTCCTATTATAAATATGCCCACAGAAGCACAACACAGAAAAAAAAGAAAATTACTGTTTGTTTTTTTTCCTACATTGAAATCCTGAAAAACAGGCTGTCAAAATAGCAATCTGTAGCCCATGGGCTTTTCTTTTACACCAAGAAGTTTGTCACATTTAACATCAGGTTAGCTTGCAAAGAACAAAAGGAAGTCTCATCCAGAAAGGTAGAAATAGATTCCTATATCTGTTGATATATTTGGTTCAGTTATCTCTGCTTATAGAGGGGTTGAGCCTCAGAAAAAGAAAAATTAAGATTTGGTGCATCTAAACCACATGTCAGACGTTGATGTACTTCCTCTGTGTTTTGAAACTTTGTGCAGTCTTATCTACATGGGCTCCCTCCGCAGGGATATTCCTCCCACAGCCCCAGTATATAACAGAGGCATTCAGCAGGTATGCAAACCTCTGTTTAATTTTGAAAACATATGTTCAGTCTAATGAGAAAAAAATGAAACTGGATGCCCAGACTGATACGATAAGCACCACTGAACGTGCAACTGCAGGCAAACAGCAAGCATGTTGTTTGCTTATTCCCCACAACAGGTTTTATGCACTGAGATATGCCTTGAAATTAGAGGGTAAGCAAAACGTTTAATAAGAGAGAAGGGAAGAGAAGGAAGATGAAAACAACCTGCTTTAACCATTCTCTTTGCCACTCTCCAGACTACTACTCCTGTTTAATCTTGCCTTGAGGTATCATTAATAGACATTACATAGAGGTGCACAGTATAGGGATGCAAGCACTTGTTCACTTACATACAGTTCTGATGGAAGAACAGAGTTATTTCCTGAGTTGGTTCACTCGGTGATGGGATCATGAAGTACCTTCGACTCCTCCAGACCTTCCAACAAGGTTTTGTTTTGTCAATTCTCCTTTATTTAGTCTTAAATGGGTAAGATTCACCTGTCTACAGTGTTTTAGAAGATCAGGCAAAGATATTGCATCATCTCTTGAGAAGTCTTTGGAAATTAGAAATGGAAGAACTAATGCCCTTATGCACACCCTTGGCAGTCCTGGGGTTTACACAATGCAGCAGAAATTGGACTATTTGAAATACATGAAGTAGTAGTCAGAGGAATCTTATTCTGCTTTGTATTTGTCAGAGAATGCTTACTGGATGGTATTTCTCTTTCATACTTAGCTCTTGGTTATATTAGCTATCAAAACAGCCTTTACAGCTTGGTGGGAAAATAACCCTAAACTGACTTCCTGAACCTTTTCTGGATTTCAAGTTTTCTATTACACTATAATAAATACAGCTATTTTGGGAAAAAGACAAGATGCACAACAGAATGAGGCTATCATTAATGCTAGACAAATCCAAAAAGGCAAATAAGTTTAGTCTAGCAAAGAAGAATGTTACATTCTTTATTACAAAATGGAAATAAAAAGTTATCAAAACCAAAACAATAAGACGGAACATACTTGAAACAGCTCAATTCTCCCAGCTGTCTCAAGACGTTTCTGAGTCATGTCCCTGGAGCACATATGAGAGAAGATGTAATGTAGTTGTACTGAATCCCAAGTTTTGACTTCCAGAAATAACCTCATATTATTCTAGAACTAGAGATTTAGCTCTGCTAGGATCACTCAGAGCTGAAGCTACAACTGACTTCACTTCAAGCAACATCAATTTCTTCCCCCTCATTTTTGTTCCCAGTTTGGATGACATTAGCATTTTCTCTGCCTGGATGATTTTCTGACTGTACAGTCTGTCTTTGTACACTTTTTTTAGCTTAAGTAATCTTCAAGAGGAATAACATTCTTCAAGGCTCACAGAACGTTTTAAAGTCAAATCTTATAAGCAAAACTGCTATAACTACTCTTTAAGTGAACACATTTAGTACATCATTATATCTTCAGAGAGGTCACTATACAACATTAATCATACAGATACATTTGTTTGTGAATGTGTGTCCCCTCTCTAACATTTAAGGGAAGGAGCCTTCAATTAAGGTGCATTCCACTTTCCCCTGTCAAAGAATGGTTGATGTTGGAAGGGACCACTGGAGATCACATCATCCAACCTAACTGCTCAAGCAGGGCCACATTTTCTCCTCTGGAGGGAGAAAAGAAATATCTCCATCTTTGGAGTTTTCATGATTGCTATGGCTAATCTGATTTAATGACAGCAATAGCCCTGCTTCACCTAAGAGGCTGGGCCACACGTACTTTCCATCTATATCTCTGATCCCATAAATACAGGTTTGCTTCATTCAACTGATAATTTTTCCTCTTTTTGTGGTCTCAGAAAGTACCCCCATCTGGCAAGTCAAACATCACTTCAGTCAGCATGCCTTACTCCATCCAATTTCTTTCACATGTTGCAGTTCTACTGGACTGCCTGCTACAACTACATGCTAGGAGACAGAGAGGAATGAGATTCTTCATTCCCTCACTGGATGTGGAACAGGACCGATGAAAGAAACTTCCCAGGAGTCCATGGAGAGCAATCATGTAAAGAAAGAGGTGGATTGCGATTCTGATAAAGAAACGAACATTCGTTACTGCTCAGTGAAAACTATTGCACTTAATGTATGCTGCCCATCTTCCCCCATGCCCTGGAGACCTAAGTGAGCCTACACACATTGTTCTCTGATGCTTTTGATGACAACTAATTAATCTTAATGAGAGGAAGTGCTGAGTTTAGGGGTTTTATCTCACTGCAATCCGTTTTCACTGGCAACTGGTTGACTTTTCCTTTGCAACATGCAGGTTATGAATGTCTCATTTATTTTGACAATGCAGTCACAAAGATAGATACATCTATGTTCAAAGCATTACTTTTTAAAAACTGCAATTCAGAGTCCCATCTAGGTACAAAGCCAGCAGTGATTTATTTAAGGGTTTATTGTGTTCTCAGTTTCTAGTTCAGTTGCTTTTGGAGCTTTTCTCTGGCCTCTGCCCTCAGCTTCTACTTGGACACTCTTGCACATCCTCCATTTGCTGTTCTCTGAAGACTTTAGTATTGAAACTACTGCCTTATTTTATTCTTGCTCAACAACAGCAACAGAGAGCCAGTGGCAAAGGAATCCAGTGGCAGAGAAACAGATCACTAACTAGTTCATTAAAGCACATATCATCTGGAAGACGTTACTGTATATGAAGTATGCTGCCTTGATTCCATTAATTGAATAATAAAATTTTATTTGAACTATAAAATCTGAAAGATAAGTAATGATACACAAATAAAAAAGTAATTTACTATGCTGATTAAAGCAAAACCACCCATTCATTTCAGCTCCTGAATTTAATGCCATGTTCAAAAATGCATTTTTAATTTGAGCAGTTAAAGCTGAAAATAAGATACAGAAGCAGTTCGCCCAAGTTAGAATGCATTTCTTATAAGAAAAGTGAGCATGGTGGAGTGACAGATATTGTATATTCTAACATGTTGTCACAGGCCCTGGACTGCACATTTGCAAAGACAGTGTAGTACCTGGGTAATTACTGTGAGCAACTGGATTTGTTTTAAACTATTAGTTCCATCACAGCTTCTTTCTGTTGAAGAATATAGCATTACTTGCATTTAAATTTCTTCTTCAAATCAGATGCAACATTTCACTGGTAGCAACTGTGGCACTTCTGGTGACATTTCCCTTGGTGATTATTAGGAGGTTCCATCTTCCTGCTTATGCAGGAAAATGGGGTATTTCTAAACATGAGACGGTTGGTAAAAGACAGACTTCTTTCATTCAGCTCTAAAGCAGGCAGGACTTGTCAGAAACTCTCCTGATGGGTATGTTGGGTAACAAGACTGCTGGATAGGGACACAGATAGAGTAGGCTTCCTGTTCCCATTTCAGAATGTCTTTTGTTTCATTAGTTGGCACACTTTCAATTGCATGTGTCTTTAAGTAAATTCTTCCTGAGGTTTGCAAGGCAACAGGGACAGTTTCTGACTTTTCACAAAGTCCAGCCAAACTCTTCTAGCTTAAATCAGAAAGTCAGGCAACGAGTTGATTGCAAAACAATCTTGAGCGCACCATCTCTGTTCTGCAAATTATCCCCTGTGAACCACCATTACTAAGTCCTAGACTCTTTCCTTGGCATTCAAGGTCCTTCCACACCCACACAGAAGCACAACACAGCCTTTTAGCTTGAGCCTTTAGCACTCAGCCTCATCGTACAGAACTGTAAATATGCAGACGTGGAATAAGTTTGTAAAGATGCAGTTGTACTGCAGTTCTAACATTTTCTCTTTCCAAGCACATGCAACTCTCTCATTTCAAGTATAGTGCTTAATAATGAACTGCAAAAATATGACTTAGTATTGTAACACTAGCCATCTGCTTCTTTTGATTAGCTATAGATTTAATTCTACTAAGACGTAAGCAAAGTAAATTAAGCCCTGCTTGCTTCCCTGCTTACACCCCTCAAAAAAAAAAAAGGAAAAGAAAAATCGATATGCTGAGTCACAATCTAATTTGATTTTCAAGGCTGCTATGCAATGGAGACTAGCTACTTCTAATTAATTTATCTTTTATTTCCATTCATCTTCTAGATCATTTGAACACTGAACACTGGTTTCATGTTAACTTATTAAAATATGTTCAGCATTGCCATAAAACATAGATATGGATTAAGATCCAGCAGTATCAGTGCTGCTGGAACTTGAACGCATTCAGGTTGAACAATAAGCTACCAGTACTTTCATACATAGCGCTCTGCCACTACTGCCTCTTGAAAAGTGGTGATGAAATCTGAGAAGTACTCAGGCCCTAGTTTCAAAAACAACATCAGTTGTTTCTCAACACAACCCATACATCAGCATAATGAATGTAAACTGCTCACTGGCTGGTCAACTTACAACAATAAACAGAAACAAGAATCCAAGTTCAAAACCTCAGAGTTACTCTGCTATTTCTTCCTTAAGTACACATGAAGACAGAAGCATTTTAGTATTGTATTACAAACGTGTTCTCGAAAGCCATGCATTTTAAACTACAGAGCCTCAAGAGAATTGTGTTAGAGGAACTTTACTAACTAAAAGATTTAAAACAGAAGAGTTGAGAAACCCCCTAAACTTACCAAGTTACATTGTCCAGAAGTATTGCAAGGTGAAAGAATAACACCCTCTTAAGTTATTTTTCTGTGCTAGTCCATTGCAGATTTATCTAACATTCAGAAGATCTTCCTACTGCTTCTTCACAAGTTACTCAAAAAAGCATACGAGAGCATTCGCTACCCTGAGAAAGTATTGTGCTAGATTAGTCACCTTTACTAGATTAATTTTCATCACTGACAAACATGTGTGCCCTATTTGTGATCTAGGGAAATCTCATTTATAACATACATTTCTATACAGGTTTGTTTGTTTTTTTAAACGCAGATAAATTCACCCATAGGAAGATATATTACATGTTATAAACAGGATTCCACCTCCCATATATCATGCCAGTGTTTTAAATGATATAAGATAAAACCCCAAAAGGTATGAAAATCTTTGACTTAATCAATGCTTAAGTATACTTCTGTCACTGCAGTGGCTCATGTTTCCTGTAAATGCTAATTAAATTAACTTTGTGGTGTTCTGGCACTGTGGCAGAAAGTTTGAATCCAAATTTTTTTTTTTTTTCAGAAAAATTAAAATTAACTTCCCACAAAAATGCTCCCTGTCTCCTGTAAGGGGAGAGGCAAAGGAGTGACTGAATAAAGATGTAAGAACTGCCACAACTTCAGCCTGACCGTGGATGGCCTCAGCTCCAAAACATTTACCCTCCTCTAACAGTGTAAATAAACTGCCACATATTTGTGTGGGATGGTGCACTTTCCCCATTCTTTTCCATTTCTTCTCTCCTTTTACTCTACATCTTATGAACATTTTTACAAATTTGCACCTACTCAGAAAAAAATTCTACTGACAGGAGGCTGTGCCTAAAGTCAAAATACCATGATAAACAGTGGCAGTTACTTTCCATCCCTGCCGTGCTATTCAGTGACCAGACTCAAGTATGCAAGGTAGCACCTACTTCACAGAGGGATCGTTCATCACCATTTCTTAAAGATTAAGGCTACACTGAACTCTGCTTTATTCACAGATGTTTCTCATTGGTATCATGGGACATAATCCTGCATGTGCATTTCTGTTCCTTGGATTTCTCCCTCTTTTTTCCCCCCTCACAGTAATATTGGCTTAGCTTCCCCTGCTCTGGACTGTTGGCTGTAAAGGGAACTGGGATAGGCTGCTTTTAACAAGGAGTAGATTTCATTTCAAACCCTTCTACACGGAATACAAAACCTTGAATGTTTTCCAGAAATGTGAAGTGTGTTGACTTCTTTACTCAGAATAACAAACACAGCTATGCTTGTCTCATGAAAAAGGGGGAAGATGCAATTCTTACTCATTCGTGACACAGCAGTCAAAATACTTTCACCCTGTCTACTCTGTCAATACTATAACTGGATTTCTCGGTGTGGGAGAGATGGGTTCGGGGGGTGGGGGAAGGGGTTTGTTTGATTTTTTTTTTTTATTTAGGGAGTTCGTTAGACTAACAGCCAAGATTTAAAATAGTTCCCATTACACAGGTAACTAATAATCAAGGTGCTCCTCAGCCTCTGCCACTGAACTGTGCAGTTCCTTCAGCAGGGCATTACACTGCTGTATTACACTGTGCCACTTTGCATCAGCAGCAGACAGCCTGGGAAAATACTGCTTTCCTGGCATCATAATTCTTTAATTTAAAGAAAGTGTTCAAACTCTAAAGCCTCTAGGGATGTTAACTTAAGCTAAAAATCTAAATGTTAAATTATACCCAACTGCAATGCATAGCACCATCTCAAAGCAAGATGCTGTGACTAAAGATATGGTTAACACCACAAAAAGATAAAAAATCTCAAAGCACAGCCATCCCCACGTTAGGCAGCTAAAAGCTGACTCTGGTGTCACAGAAAACACCTAATGCCAACTCAGAGGGAGGAATTACTGAGCTTCACCTCATTCTGCTCTCTTGTTTTTATGTCTAGGAAATACTGATGCCCAAGCCAACACACAGCTAAGTCTGTCCATGGTCCTAGTATCAATGCCAGGGCTAGGGTCACTCTGGAAAATTTAGCAGTCAAATTGTTCAAGTCACAACTCAGCTGGAGCAACAGGAGATCAGCCAAGGACATTGAATGTGGCAGCTCTCTCTGAAATCAGCATGAGGTCTTATTATAACCGTTTTTTATCAAAGCATCAGCCCAGAGGAAAAAACAAGTGTAGCCAAAGGAAAGATGTGTATTCTAGGTACTGGCACTGTCTCCTTTTGTTTACTCCCATTTCTGCTGGAGATAGGCAGACAATATTTGTCTTCTGCTGTACCTGTTAGTCTAGTTTTCCAGTAGCATTTGTGTTGCTTATTAGTGTGAGAACAAAATTTGGTCTTCAGCCTAAAATATTTTCTAGCCTTATTTTATATGGAACCTTAACTGCTTTACAAAGTTCAAGGGACTATGCTTTTTATTAATCATCTAGAAAAGCTTTGAGACATTATATTATGATAGAATAAAATATGGCATAGATTGAACAACGTTGTTACCTGCTCTATCATCACCAAAATGTGTTTGAGTTCACAGCGTCTTTAAGACAAAGAAAACTACTGTTAGTAGTATTAAATTTTTTTTTTAATAGGAAGAAATTTTCTTCCAGAAAATCCACCTTCCCAGTTTCACTCAGGAAATTACAAGGATTACAAATAGGGAATTATTTTGAGACCGTGTATTACAGTTGCTTTCCTGTTCAGTGTGATCTACTGGGTTTTTTTCACTGCTTCCTTTTATAGTTGAACTAGAACAAGAAATTCATCAATATGTTTAATTCTTTAAGCTGAACATATCAGCCAATGAATGAGATTTTTCAAAAGGCAAAATATTGGTTCAGACAAGAGCAGAACAAAGTTGTTTCATTTTCCTCAAAGCATATAAACATGTATAACATTTTTATATAAATTTGTAAAAATATAACATCAATAAACAAGTGTAAACTCAAAGGACCCTTTACTTAACATAGCTGTTAATGTCCAAAAAGCAAAGGGTTGAAATTCATACAAAGGACATGAGGGGAAGCTTCTTAGGAGTGACCAGATTTCTTATCTGCGTGTGGAATGCTCAAGTACGCTTGTTGAGCAGACAGAGACAATTCATTTTCCTGCAGCTTTGCCCCACTTACAGTCAGAATTTAACTGTTCACTCTTTTGGTAAGGATGGCCTCTTTTAAAAAGCTGCCAATCACACTGCATGTGGCAAAGTTCCAGCTCCACACAGGTTCCCTGTTTAAAGCCTGTCACTGCCTCAAAGATTGAGCTCCACCCTATTTAGCTCTACCACAGCAAATGCCACCTTCATCTCTACACATTATCTGAACTTTCCCTTTACAAACCTTCAAAATAATTGAACCATACAACTGTTGACAATATTACATAAGTATTTTTGCTTTCACTTACAACAGCAAAACAAAAAAGGAAAAAAGCTGCAAAGCCCAACCCACCAGCAGGGATTAAATGGGCAAGGAATGCCCTTCTGGAAGGTAGCAAATGAAAAAGTTCTCCAGCTTTCAGGAATACCTGTCAACGTGGCAACTTTTCAAATCAAAAGAGTCTTGCTAGGTTCCCATGGAGGGTTTTTAATATTCCATAATATTTTACTTATGCTCCACTGGGTAAAATCTTCACTGTAGCCATCAGCATGACGCCACCTTGCAGTCACTTGCACGATGCCCTGGCACTGGTGATGCAAGGATGGTGAGAAACGGTAAGGTACCAGTCATGATTCTGGACTTCCTAACTTGTGTTTGCTGTTCAGTTTTGATTCCCCCTGGGCCAAAACACATACTTCTTACTGTATATGTCAGTCTGGCATTCACAAATCTACCCTGGATTTAAAAGAACCATGTAGGTACATTTACCATTTGATGTGGTTGCCTCGAGAATAAAAGCAAAGCTGTGAGGTGGGGTTGCAAGGCTCTGAGGTGGATTTTCAAAGCAATTGCCTTCCAAAGCTATTTGGCTTTGCTGACAGTAGCAGAAGGCTCCCCTGAAGGGGTGTGTGGATGGACCTAATGCAGACTGCGGCACCAAAACAAACCAGGTCGGCCAGTACAGTATTGGGAAGACATTGCCATTAGGATCTTCACCTCTGCTGCACTTTCAAAACTCTTCATTGCAAAACCGAGGGGATGAGGGGGAGGGAACAGCCTGTGATGCAATGCCAACATTTTAACAAGGAGTCCCGTGAAATGTTCCTCTATTAGTTGGTCATAAAACACATACATCACAGAAGCATATTAACAGAGAAGAATTGAAGGAACTAGATTGCCTTCTTTTCTGTATAAGCCATTAAAACCCACTAGATTAGCAAGTAAAACCAACACAAAATGATTCACATTTATCAACAGCAAGGATCTCCCTTCTTCCTGTATCTTTCAGATTCTACCTGAAGACCTTAGTCTTCAAAGCCATCAGTTGTTTATGAGTGCTAGAAAACACTCCAAAATACTCCAGATAAACAATTCTTAAGTGAAGAACAGTTTCATCAGCTAAGTCAGAAGGCCAGGCAGCACAGATTCTGTGTAAACATGAAGCCAGCAATCGTGCCTTTTGCTTTCTATCCTCGTGCCATTTCTAACTTTGGCTGACAGTGCTTCCTCTGGGAATCCAGAAAAAATATGCAATTCCCAGCAGCTCCAGCTGCAGCGATGAACTTCCTCTTGGTTAGAGGTACACAGAGCTAAATCTGTTTTCTTAAAACTGGTGAAGATGCAGATAAACTTCTCTAGATTTCATTAGTCAATCTCTAGAAATATTACAATGAAAATAAAAATCCAATCCATGGCTTTGTTTATTTCTCACAATAACAAGATTCAGATTTGTGTTGGCTATTCTTAGCTTGTTAGGAGCCTAAACTTAACAGCAATAAACAGCTGTTGGGCTAAGAGTTATAAATTACAACAATTTGCTAAGAACCACAGCAAGCTGAAACTTATTTCTTTTCAGAATTGTCACACAGGATAAACTGTTTGCTGCTTGAAGTTTGTAAGCTAGTCCTTATTTCTACTCTGCCACTTCCCAAATCAAGTTTTATGTAGAATGGCAGGCAAATTCTATCAATTTTGGTCATAATAAATGCTATTTATTCCATTTTATTTCAGAACGACAGAACATTACTCTACAATATTTTACAAAATTTTATCGATCCTCAAGAAATATCCACAATACCAAGCTGATACTTCTTGAGCAAGAGTAGTATCCAATCACTGCTCCATCCTACCTGTCCATTTCATCCTCAAAGCTAAACATGACAAAAATGAAATAACTTTTTGTTTATGGATTTCTTTAAAATATTTTGTCATTAATTCTACAAAGAAGAGTGAAACAAACCATCAGGTAATAGCTTGTTTCATGTAAGATATTCTGGTACGGATTTCAAGAAAATCCCCTTTATCACTTTATACAACAAAGAGATAATGTTTATTTTTCCAAATCATTACAGAGTCAACACACAACAGAAATAAAATTCCTTTAACCCTGAAAACCAAGGACTGTCAGACTACACTAGGTGGCACTGCTACACATGGCTTAAGTTTTTTTTACTCTGGGTTCAAATTAAGCTTAATTTTTGAACAAATATCAATATTAAGGTTGAGGGAAGTGTTTTGATGGAGCTTAGGCAAGCAGCAAGGAAATGCTCATTTTGCCCTCCTGTAACTACAGGCAATTTTTGCTATGATGTTATTACCTAGAAACCAGCCAGTAGGAGTCTTGATGACAACACTGTTCCCTCCTGCAGGAATTGCATTCCTGCTGTTTGAGCTAGTCCTTGAACAGTCATACATGCAATCTAAACCAAAAATTGCCTTTATAGAACACAGATGGGAGCCCAGTCACTGACTTTAGCAAAATGGAGAATCTGACTTGAAGGATCTGGACACTCCCAAGGATTTGAAATGGCAGAAGGATGATAGCACCTTAGAAGGCCTCTGGGTTAAAGAGAGACACATTAAAAAAGTTGCCTTTCTATGATATTGCCTAAATAATGAATTAACTTAGATGTCGTCTTTAACATTATTCAAAGGATATGGCTATATTAATGGAGTTTTACAGTTTGTATTTAGACACACATTACCCCTCTGTTCACTATTTTCACCTTTTCTTTACTGTTACTATTTAACAGGACACTTAATTGCTATCAACAAATAGCACAAAGTAGCTTATAAAATGGATAGCTGCAAGTATCCAAATGTAGTTCATATTAATTTATAGCCACAATCAAACTTCATTAAGCCATATATTTGGAGATCACTGTATGAAAAGATAAGATAGGGTTTGCCACAGAATCAATAGTCATCCCTAAACACTGATTTGTGGAATTGGTGTTATCTTGAAATCAAATTTGATTCAAATTTTATGATCGGAATAGGAAGCAACAAACTCAAAGCAGACATTGCTTTTAATATTCCTTACCTTTGGTTCCATTTCAAGTGTGTGACTTACATTTATCCAAGAAAGTGGGAAAAAAAAAATCAGTGTCTTCTGGAAAACTGCAAAATGGAAATGTTGAAATGCATAAACCATTTCACTGGCAAGTTAAACTATTCCAACAAACTGCATCTTTCTTGGAAGACCAGAAAGTATCAGGCAGTTCTAAACTACTGAACATATTCTACTACGTATCTTCAATTAAGAGAAAAACAGTACTAGCTATTACCTTTATGGACTTGAAAACAAGAATTGTTAGAAAAAGTTTGCATATTCAGGCCTCTGGTCTTGTAATGAAGTCCAAAAGCAGAGAATTAAACTGATAGCATCCTACTGAATGCCCTAAGACTGAGGTGGTGGTGGGACTCATGCTCATTTCAGAAAGGAAAATGGTTTTGCATCCTGTGATGCCACGATTTGTGTTCCCTGTACTCCATGCGGATGACACAGGTGTCACTAACCTTTTTCTTGTTGTTGTTTATGAAGGACAGGAGAGCAAGCAAGCACGTATATGTTGATTCAACCTAGAAAGGTAAACAGCCTCAGAGACAGGCTGCTCCGAGGTAAGGATAAAACATGAATTGGACTGATGGGTTCAGAACAGGAGCTTCACCCTCAGCCTGCCTCTATTCAACCACCAGGTGACTGCCTGGCATGTGCTAGGAACAGCAGTGCAGAAACTTGAACCAGGCGAGTTGCCCAAGTAGACTACATAGTCTCAGTTCTGCCCTAAAGGATGTTTAACACCGATAAGCAATGATACGACATCTGTAGGAGAGAATAAAAACCTGATACAAGTTACCATGCAAGGCTGCCCTCAAAACTGTGAGTGGAGACTTAAGGACAGTCAAATTCAGCGGACAGAGGACACACACAGCAGAAGATATCTCATTCAACTGAGAAGAAGCCTTCCCTGTCAAAAATCCTAAGAAAATTATTTGCTCCCACAAAATAATTTGACTTTTAACAAATCAGTATTTTCCCTTATGTATTTTATGTAAAGCAGTCATTTTAGGCAAAGCCATTAGGAAAATTCCCTAGAAGATCTCATATTAGTATTCCACTGCAAGTTCAAGATCTGAAAAACAATAATTGCATTCTGCAAGATTTCAAAGGAAACAGGCCCCTGCAGTTCTTCACGTTACATAAAGTCATTTATAGTAGTGTTTTATATGTCTTTACCTATTGGATGAACCTATAAGGTTGGAGTCGTCATGTTTCTGAAAAGCCAGACAATATTGCTTTTCCCTCTTTTCCCTTAAACGAAAACTTTGATTCTCACTTAATCCTGCTTTTCCCTGAGAGAAGAGAGACTGTAGGGGAGATGGGACACAAACAACCAAAGATTTTAATTTGTTTTTCTTTTTTATCATGTTTGCTGTCCTCAAGCCCATTAAACCAACAAATTATGGCAACCTCTTTATGCCAAAACTGAATTTGTTTATGAAATAAGAGTTTGCATTCCAATATCTCCTGACACATGCAAATACTCCATTCAACAGTAAAGCTACTGCAGCACTTTAGTACAGGGTTTAGTGCAGCAGAACTACTTTTCAGCTGGCTCTACTACTGGTCATGCGCCTATGAAACGAGGCCTTCAAGGCAGACTGTCGCTATGAGAGTCTTTATTTGAAAAAAAATAACAACACACAACTATTTATTCTGAATAGGCACAAAACTGAGAATACAGGAACTTTACAAAGTAGCAATTCTGCTTTAGGAAGGGTGGAGAGTGTTATTTTCTACAGTTCTTAAGGAGCCTATAAACTATACACTTAGCCATCAGGAAAAAAACCAAACAACAAAAAAAGCGAAATTCCAAAGGGGCAAATTCAGATTTTTTTCATTATGGGTTTATTTATTCAATATTAACTGATACACCTTCACTGTAGTGGCTGGGGCTGTTTTCACCACAGGTGGTCTTCTTTGAGCACAATGAGCTCAACGTTCCCTACCACAAGCTGGTAAACGCAGATTTCCCAGCAAAGACAAACAACTCGGCATAAGGCAGTTCAGCTCCCATGCAGCCACACCTTGCACCTGGCAGAGCTGCAGGCACTATCAAAGCAGGCAAAAAACCCACACCAGAAAGCCTGTTTCTCACCTGTCAGGCTGGTTTTAGGTGCATGTGAGGGAGGAGGGTGAGGGAATAACTCTCCAGCACTGGCTTTTCAACAAGTTCAATCAGCCCCCAATGTTTTCAACATTTGATTGATCCCCAAGTGACTCAACATTTTAAGAACAGTTTCATTATGCTGTGCCTTAATTTATGGCTTATTTTTGTGACTTCTCTGTTTGGATAAAGCTACATGAAATTTGGAGCACTTCATTTGCCACAAACGTAAGCCAAAGGAAGAACATAACACCAGCTAGTCACACAGAAAATTTGAAAAGACAGGCTTAATGTGAAAGCTGGTGCTGCTATGATTTAGAGCACAGGCACACACACACACACACAAAAAGCCTGAATACTGTAACATCCAAAGGTCAGAATAAAAATGACAGGTTGCTGTAGTTCCAGATTAGAAGCCAGAAGAAATGAGAAGATACAAATCCACACAGCCCCCTGGTTCCTCACGACACACCCACTAGATCTGGTTCCAATTCCACCCTCTTGAGGAATTCAGTGAGCACTGCCAATCAGCCATAGCAATCTATAAACTATCATGAATATTTTGGAACAACTGCAAACAGGTTTATTGACAGCTGATTATTTTAAACTTTTGTTTTGATGCACAGAAAAGCTTTAATCGCATTTGCCAGACACTGAAAGATTAAGGCAGATGGGAAGGTCTTTTGCCACAAGAAGAAGCTTTTATGTTCTACAAATGTGACTGTCAAAACTTGCAGAGCATTTAAAAAGCTCAAATATAATCTTATTAAAACAAAAAAAAATTAAATAAACCCAAACAAACAAACAAAAAACCCAAGCAAACCAACCAACCCAGAGTTTACAATCTCAAAAGTGAATGTAATTTTAGGATCCCAAGGTGAGCACTCTGAAGTCAAACTGTCCAAGTTAACACAGGATCAAGTAATCTTCTGTACCCTTGCAGCAGCTATTACAATTAAGTTTAGTATATTAATTAGATACCATATTAGGATCACAAAATGAAGTATCAAAAACCTTGCCCTCTGTCTCCCAAGAGAAACACTGCAGAACTAAGGTTATTAGAGGAATGGTTACTTAGGAAGACTTAGCATGATTTATATACACAAAGGGATGAAACACAGTGCAGTACTGGCGGACAATATACAACAGATTCCATATGTGCAACATTGAAGCTGTTGGAAAAAGTGAATCATCTTGTACAGAGCATGAAGAGCAGTTTATGGCATTTAAAATGGACATGAATCTGTATTCAGAGTTCTACAACAACCCTCACTCACAGCTGGACTACTATTTATGGCAGAAAAATGTTCATTAAGATACAGATATTTTTTAAATAAGTATTGTATTTTCACCTTACAGGTGTCACTGAAGTAATTTTTGTTCTCAGGTGGAAGTAATTATTTGCAAATGCACCTTGCTAACATACAGCAGCATGCTGTGGGCTGAAGAAGTTAAACAGACACTGTACAGGACTTGTGGTTTGCAAGAAAGAGATAAGAACTCTTGCTGTGCATGTTTTGATTAAATTAGTGCCTGAAGCATGTAGTATGTGCAGCTAAATGCAAAGATGAAGCTGATTTTTAAAATGCTGATAGTAGTCCTAAGCTAGTATAAGCTCGTTGTTTATAGTAAAGTCTCACCAGAGAAAATGAACAGTGTTGTGTACCTCAGTGGACTCTCTGTCTCCTGTTCTTCCATATCTACCTCAGGGCTGCAGGTTCCTTTCCAGCCCTTGTTTCCCCTGAGGCTCCTGCCAGGGCCATCTCAGCACATGGTTGAGCAAGAAAAGCCAGGAGATGCTGGGTCTGTCCGCAGCGCCAGTCTCAGGGCATTCACCTGGGCTGTCTCAGCACCTGTGATCAGCACTTTGCTCCCAGGCTGTAATCAGTGGGACAAGCAGTCAGCAACTAATTTATGCAAACCTGAGAGGAAGGTAGACAAACGTTACAGGTTAAACAGAAGAGGAACTGAATATATATTCTTGCAACTGAATGAGGATGGCTATGTATTATTGTTGGGAATCTCTGGATAAATTGAAGACAATAAGCCACTATGGTGGCAGAAGGTTTGTGCCTAATTAATAGAGGAATGATGAGAAGAGATACAGAAACATTTTTTTCAATTATAATTTAAGAGACCATAAAACACGCTCCCAATGAAAGGAGAAGGAACTGCTTGATATGGTCTATTAAGAGGACTTCAGTAACAAAACAGACTCCAAGTTCTCAGACTCCATATCTTTTTGAAGTTTAGTACTGTCTCCCTACATGTTGACTAGAATGAACACTGCTCTTCTCATGTAAGGGAAACAGCCTGTCTCAACGAGAAAGGAGAAGAAAGGAAGAATATATGAAGAAACTTAACACAGCTCTAGAATCTTTCATATTTGTGCCATTCTGGGGCTCAAATAGAAAGCTGCTCCCACTGGCTTAAGTCAAAACTGTTCACAGTGAAAGCAGATACCAGCTACATTTAATTCAAAAAAGATAATTAAAAAAAATAAAATAATCAGCACAGCTTCTTTCTTGAATGGGCAGCATTAGCCTCCTCCTAAACCACACCAGCAGAGCTTGAATAGAAGTTGGTCATGTGGCAAACAAGACAGGACACGTGGGTGAAAAGGGAGAGGAACTGATCCCCTCTAGGATGGCGATTGTGACCATGGCCTCACAGGCAGAACAGGTCCAGCAGCACTGGACACATCTGCCCAACAACAGATGCAAACAATGCTGACCGGGGACCCACTGGGAGCAACTGACACACAAAACCCTAGTCTCCATTCAGTTCAAACTGTGTTCAAACCAGACAAAGCTGGTTAAAACAGAAGAGAGGAATGCACCTAGAAACAGAAGTTTGCAAACTAAAAGCCAATGCAGTGTTTTCTTAAGATGTGGTAAAAACACTCCCCAGAAGCTCCTGAAACCGAACTGAATGAGGAAACATAAGACGAATAACATCAATGGATGAGACTAATGGGAAAACTCAGATGAGAGGACATAGGATAAATGACTCATCCCAACAGACTTCACTTATTCTTTCAGGAACAATTCAGAAATCCCATACAGCTTTTGAACTTAAGCAATTTAAATGCTGATGACAGAACGTTGCTACATCCCACCAAACCCACAACCATGTGCACCTACAAGGCATTGTTAGGTCCATATTTTCACAACAGCTAAAGTCTGGTTTGATCTACTAACTAGAATAGCTTCCTTGTACATAAAAGGCTGCTAAGGACAAGACCTTTACCTTCCACATATTCTGCAAAGCAGTACTGTACTGAGACTAGAACAGTCCTACAAACTTGTGGGAGATTAAGCAAACAAGCTAATTTGTCCTGTTTGTGAGGAGGGAAAAAACCCAGAGGTATTGAGCAAATATGGAAAGCGCTTCTACCTTTCAAATAATTAGATGGAAAAGAAAGTAAAAAATATTCCCACCCTTCCTTTCAGCTAGAGAATCAACCAATCAGCAACCCAGTCATGGAAAAAGCAGATTTTCAGTGACCACTGCCTTACAGGATTTACAGATGGACAGGAAATATGGATGGACCTTTAACTCACAAAGAAAGGGAAATGCGCCATGATACTCCTGAAGTGGAGACTGGCAAATGCAAATTTGGCAAATGTGAATTTCAGGTTACATTCAATCACTGCTTATACCTCAATACTACTTCAAAGTATGCTTATAAACTAGAAAGAGAAAGCACGAGGGGAAAATGGATAATAAGATTTGAAGAAAATCCAAAGATCTGTGGTGGACACGGAGATTGTCTATGAATGACAGAAAACCACGGATCAAAGGATGATCCAATACTCATTACCCAAACTGTGTCTGTTCAAAGCACTCAAAGGTTTTTGACAAAAGTTAGGACACTATAGTCGCATTGCGAAGATGCAGATTCACAAACATCAGCCAGTAGATGGGAGGAATAAAGTGGTCATTACTGTACGGAGTTTCCAGGCAAAACGTTTTTTTTGTTTATTTTTTTTTGTTTTAGGGAAGAAAGTAGAAGGAAGAGAAAGATTAAATAAAAGCATTAGATTTAAAAAGTAAAAGATCTGTTTCGATTGTTTGTCTCTCAGCCAGATATACATTTATCTGCATGAAAATCTGCTGCTAGTGAAGAGAAGAGAGAAGCTCGACCCTTTTCAAGGTTGTTGCTTGTTTTGAAACTGAAAGACTCCACACAGTCATTTGACTCCAGATTTTGTTACCTAGTAAAAATTCTTAGAAAAAATGTAAAGGTAGGTAACAGGAATCATGGCACAGGAAACATCTTGAATGAGGACACTTGAAAAGAATGAGTCTCTTTAGTTCATTGAAAAGATTAATAAGATAGTATAGTATAAAAGTAAACAAAGTAGTGAATATCATACTGAATGTACTTCAGAAACATTTCTCACATGGTAAGTACTGAGTATTCACTTTAGAAAAGGTGACAAATTCAGAGCTGGAAAAAGTAGCACCTTCCAGCAATGTGTAGCTGACTCACTGTCACGAAACATCACTGACGTTTACTGCTTCACTGGACTCAGAAATGGGTGAGATGATTCTATTAACAGCAATATCTACAGTTCTAAAATAAGTTATTTCAAAATAGAGCTTTGAAAGTGATATAACATCTTCAGCTTTGGAATAGGGAGAACTTTGACCTTTTGAAGGATGAATGAACTGTAGTAGCAGTAACTGTAGTATAATCGTCACCATTCTCTGTTTTTTGAGTTTCTAATCATTGCTGCAAGTGCCATTTTACTAAGCTTTTTACCTTCAGGGCAGATTCAAGAGATGCACTTTGGTTACTCTGTGGGCTAAACACACAAAGTAATTTACACAATTCCCGTTGAAATAAATTGCAAAACCTCATGTGAACTCCTGTTATTCCTTTCCTTCTGAAATATTGTGGATTTTGTCTGCCATTGAAACTTTATGAATGCACACCTAGAAAATAGTTCTGTACAAGAACAAAAACGAGACGCAGATTCTTTCTGCCCTCAGTGCCCCTCCTTGTATCTTAGTAGCGATTAACTGCTCAGTTTAAGGGAAAGAGGGAGAACTGCAAGGCTAGATATTACATGTGAATATGCTTTTCCACACATAAGACTAAAACCAGCATCCCACACGACATTTTAAGCACAGAGAAAAGAACATGAGACAGTTTAGATGGAATTCTTAGCAGGAAAAGCTGTTGTGGTTTTCCGAAAACAGGTCAGCCTGGGCACTCCAGCCACAGCTCATTCAATCTGAGATGCCCACATGCTGCCAGCAAGACGTCTGTTTCCTTAAAACTGCCAAGAATGCAAAGCAATGCTGACAAGTCTAGACTGATCATAGGATAAATGCAAGAAGAAAAGAAGCGGATCCAGCTATGTGGTGGATGACATTTGCCTGGCAAGGGAACAGTTACAAGTGTTCACGTTCTGGAATGAGGCGGGAGGAAGAAAGAAACCATTTTCCCATAAGTGCACTCAGAGCAAGAGAATTCACCTCCCATCAGTGGAGAAATTCAGCTTAGCTAAGTTTGCTCTCATCTTTGTTAGATAAATATGTCTCCCTCTTTCTTAACACAAGTATGTACAGATCAGGTTGAAAATCCAAGTCCCGAGCACAGCTACTGCACAAGTCATGTAAATCAGTCCCACTGAAACCTTTCTGCTTCTACTCAAAACATGAAACTATGTCCTTAACTGTTGCTCTCCCCATCTTTTGTAGGGATATACCTGATGCCTCTTGGTTATCTAAACTTATTTACACAGATCCCATACTCTGCCTCACCTCACTTATTGAACATCCTAATGGTACCCTCTCTTATATATTAAAAAAAAACCTACAACATTAATAATTTCTACTTAAAATGTATAATGCTACTCCTGCCTTCAGCAAAGTCCTTCTCCTTGATCTAAATCCTACCACTGTCCAGTTTGCTCCCCATGATGCACTCAAACTGCCTAATTGATTCTTTACCTCTAAGGAAGGGCAGTTGTCAGTCCTGGAGAACTGGCCAGCCTGGTGGAGCACGCTTGGATTTCCTTTTGACTTGCATGTATATATTTCCTTCCTGTGGAAACAGTGAGTGGGTCAGAGGGGAAAGGGAGGAGGGCTGTATATACCCAGACATGCAATCCCAGTACAGATAGACTTAACTGTCTCATTACTACCTTCCTTCTCAGCTTCAAATGTTCTTTTACTCATTAACAGTTACCTCTTGCTCACTCATTTTATATCAACCTGATTTTTACAGTCTGCTGCAATGCATTTACTTTCCCAAGTTTACTTTAAATTAGAACACACACAGAGGTCCTAGCTATTCCTGTGCAGTTTCACCTGCTTTGTGGAATTACTATTAATTCCACATATTAATTAATATTTTGGGATTTTTGAATGAAGACTTGTATGATAACATCTCAGTATTGGCAAGTACCTATATTCAAAAACCATTAACCAGATCACAATATATTTTGTGACTGGTCTAAAAAATGACAGGTTTTGAAAAAGGAATTTGGGGCTTCCTTTAGATGACAGATTTATTTTCTTCCCTTTTTTTTTAATATGAGGGTAAAAGGTTATCTCGTATTCCTGTGTCTGTCTTTGAGAAAACACTAAGTGATCTGAGACTCCCAATAATGTTGCAAGAGTTACAACACAGTGCACTTTCCTGATATCCTTCTCGGTGTTTACGCAGAGTTAGCATGTAAAATTCACAAGAATTGTTAATTCTTCCAACTTAAGTTTTTTATTAAAATTGTCTGTAATTCACTAAAAACTTAGCTCTAGTTAATGATGGGGCTCATGCTGTGCCCACCTAGTATAATACCTGCAATCACTATGAAAACAATTCCCACTTTAAGCATACTCAGGTCCAAATCGTGCCTGTGGCGACATCCACTTAAGTCAGTGAGATTTAAAAATGCATATCTGCAGGCAAAGTATGGTTCATTGCCATGTCTGTGTCTCATGCAGCACCTCAGTGCTTCCATGGAGAGTTAAATGCCTATTCCCTTGACTTCAGTAAATGGTAGAGGCTGAGTTTTCCCCCTTTTCTGTACTGCTTTTCCTGTGAGATCAGAGCCTAGAGCTGTTTATTTACATGTGTGTTTTGCAGAATAGATTAATACAGAAAGATAGTGTCCTCACTGGTGGAGTAAGTCTCCTTGTGTGTTCAGACATTAATAAGAAATAAAGCTAAGTAGCTTGTTTTACTTCACAGATCAGATGAAAATGTGATATATTAATTCCTTACACACTAAATATTTGATGTTACTTGGAATATGCTGTGAGTGAGCAGTTCTTTTGGGGGAACAAATAGGCATATTTTCTACTTAACTCTTAATGATTTCTAAGTGATTAGATTTGTGCTTTTTTGGATGACAACGTCAGTAACCAAAGTGACAAAATATATTCTTCCCCTAAGCAGTACAAGTGGCTACTTTTCAAAACTGTGTTTTCTTGTAGGGCACTTTGACCTTGTTTGGGATTTGGTTCGTACAACGAAATCTTAGTCCTGCCATTTTAACCACACGCTCCTGCAGATTTCAAACAATGGTAAGCTTTCTGTGGCCAAGCCCTTTATTACCCCTCTTTAATAACAAGATCTAGTCTTCTGTATTCATACCTCTAGCAGAGTAACTTGTCCAAAGTTGGTTTATTATTTATTTGATTTATAAAGCTATATATTTAGACAGTTGTGTTGCTATTGTTATTGTTTAGGCAGAATGGTAAGCAACATCCCAACTCATTTCTAAGTATTAAGTCCTTGTCACAGTGCACTGCACTTCCACAACTTAATTTTTGTTGTGGCTTGCCTTTAGTCCTTGCCAATTTATTTCCTTTCCTTTTCCAAACAAAGCTAGGGTTGTCAAATCGTAACATTAAAGAATTTTAATAGCTAGATCCAGTTACATAGCTAATTTTTAACTTACCATTGTCCATAAGAATTTGTGACTAAACAGAAGACCTCTGCCAATGGGCTAAAGAGATGTGACCCACTATCCAACAGCATCAAAATATCCAACTGACTTAAAGGCTCCTGGATTCAATGTTTTTGCTACCATCATCCATAACTATTTTCTGGAATACTGCTTTTAATAGGTTCTCATAATGAGATCACTGCACTGGCAAACAGCTTGGTATGGTCCAGTAATAACATTTCTAGAGGCAGCACTACAGTTTGTCTTGGCTAGTTTTTGTCAGATATTTTTATTGGTTTTCTTAAAGTAATTACAACATTAATACAAAAAGTACATTTTTCAAGAGAACACACAAGAGTGGGAAAGACACAAGAGTAGGGAAGAAAGGAAGGGTAAGGTCTTCTTTTTCATTTAATATAATCTCCGCAGCTTTGCAGGCTCTGCAGATCAGCACGGCAATAAAAAATTCAAATCGAAATATCTCATATATGTTTGTTGTATGAAAAATTGAACACATCTCCCTGATATGTTGTGCTGTTTATGCCCAAGTCTCTCATTTGTTTTAGCAAGGCCTTACTGCAGCTCACTAAAGGCATTCATTTTCAGGAATAGCTTTCGACTTGTGCATTTTTTGGCTTAGAAGCTAGTATTGGGACAAGAGGCAGTGGAGAAGAACACTGACTGAAATAAAAGTGAGGAATGAGAAAAAGGAAATACTTTCAGATCCCTCAATATTTTGTAAGTTTGTCAGAACTCCTTCCAGCCTCCTTGTTTTAGGCCCAGCAAGCCTAAACATGGACTTGAGTTCTCAAGGAGTTAAGGACTGTTGGGAAGCTCCTGCTCTTACTTAATCTCATCATGCTGTTTGAGAGGGAAGAAAAAATGTTCCCAAGGATGGAGCAGTGAGAGGTATATGAGTAAGGCTGTTTACCAAGGACACGCTATGGTTTGTAAAGATCTGAGACCCTTTTTATGAGTACACAAGGGCTCTCGGGGATGAAAGCAAAGAAGCCTCTGACACCTGCAGAAGGAAAGGAGGAGGGGAACAAAGCTGTGAGAACCTTGATATGTATGACTAATTAAATGATGTTCTACACTGAGCATGTATTTTGTATGGACTTTCAAAGAACCATAAGAGGAAAAGTCCATTTCACTCTCTACTTTCTCATTGCTTTCTCCATTCCTACTCTCAGAGCTGTCCAATGCTGGAACCTTCTACAGCACACTTCCTAAGGTCCACAGTGAGGAAGAAATATTCATCTGGACTTTGAGCATTAGCAGAGTGTGATTTTGCTCCAAAAGACATAATATATATTTATGGTAAATGGAATGGTATTCCTGTCTCTCTGTCCCTAAAATTACATGCGTCACATGATAAGGTATGGATGCTTCCAAAGCAAGCAGTTTAGGAATCTAAGCTCCAGATTTCCATTTACTGTTATGTTTCACATTATCCTTGAACTCTTCGGGCCCCATTTTATAGAATTTCCTGTAATTTTTTTTTTTAACTCTAAATAAACAAAATATGAATCTCAATATAGCATTTCTGCAAAGCTTTTTCGCTTGTCCGACCTTACATTAAGGAAAGTTACCTAAAGCTGCATGCTAGTTTTCCCCATGCTACAGTACCTAGTAGGTATTGATGGAAGAAACATATAAAGTTTCTTCCATCGGTGTTCTTTTAAGAATGCTTTGAAGTCTATTCTACTCCTTCCTAAGTGTTTGGCAACTACTGTTCATGTGAAAAACTAATATGGAAAAAACATGGCTCCAACAGGAGGATATTCATGTTCAAACAGTGAGGTGCTTTTTGGGTTTTTTTGGGGTTTTTTCTTGGTTTTTTTTTGGCAGCCAGAGGAAGCAATGACTGGGGTAATTCAGCATCCATCCTAGTGGAAGACAAAAACTAAGAGAAATCTAACAACATACAATCTACTCTTTAGATAACTGCTTTCAAAAAATATAATGGGCAGATTGCAGACTGAGTTTGTTAGGTCAGCATATACAAACTCCTTATGTAAACTCCTTATATAAAACCATATGTTATTATTTACAGGTATAATGAACAAGCCACCAGGACTAATAGTCATAACCATCCTATATTCCAACACAAGAAACAGAGTAAACGGGAAGTAAAATAAAACTAACCAGGAGTGAAAGAAACAACTTTTGAAAGGAAACAAGCAAAATCAAGGCTCCAACTTCTATTCTTGCTTACAGAATACATATATCCATATGTCTCTTCCTAGCAGATTAACAACTGATTATTCAATAATAAAAATGTCAGCACGACCATCCAAGCTTACATTTGAACTCACTGTCACTGGTCAACCCTCTTACCATTGAGCACTAGGTCACCAGTATTACTTACATCTATGTGGCTGAACATTGGCAGTAAATGTAACTTCTGTTTGGCAAGCAGGAAAAGGGTCTGGTAGTGTTGAATACTGTGAAACAATAATCTGGAGGGCTTTTACACAGATTGTTGGAGAAAAATATAGTGTCAGTTCTGTTACTGTGCGAAATGTCCTTGATTGGTACATTGGTTTTCATTGCAACAAGCTAACAGATTGGTTTTACAAGGATGTCTACAGAGGATGTTGCCTTATGCTCCTCTTACTGGGAGTTTTGGCATAGTATTTCCAGTTTGAGAGAGGTCAGATTACAGAATGTCTAGGCAGAGATATTTTTAACAGAAGCTGCTTAAGATTTGGACAAGTAATTACTCTTACCCTACTGATCAGTAGCTCTTCAAGTCTAAAGGCTCCTCTTTCTTGGAGTCACTGGCAATCACGATCCTTTTTTGCAGGTTCCCCCCTATTCCTGTTCAGATAAATCCAAAGATCTTGTTGGCCTGGGTTTTCACTTACAACCTCTTATTGTACAGTAGAAAGCATGTCGTGATCCCTTGTAGCTATGTAAATATCAAATTTGATTGCTAATTTTGAAAGGTACATGATAAGGTATAAACTGAAGCTATGTAATCACTAAATGTAAATAAAAAAAAAAACCAAAATCAAACCCCAATCAAACTTATTATTCCACTCCATGAGACCAACATCTATACCATTGTCCTGTTTTACATATCTGCAAATAATCTGTAAGCTGTTTCACATAAAACTTTCAACATTCAATGTACACTCATATTTGAGCCTGTATTTCTGTTACACAATCTCTGGCTCACGATGGCTACTGAGCTTACACTTTCAGACTTTGCTCTGGAAGCTCCTCATGTGTAAAAGGTCAAATTGTGACCATTCTGTAACAGCTGGTAGTGGGAAGTGGGAGAGGTACAACTGTTCATTTATGTGTTCCATCTGGTTTCAAACATACAGTCTAGGATATGGCAAGAAAAACAAGAACTGGCACAGAATGGTTGGGTTGTTTGCCCACTACGAACTCTGTTGTCAGTAACTCTGCTTTCAAAAGGCTTATCTCTCAATATAAGCTTACTGAGGCAGAAGGAGTCACTTGGATATGCTACCTTTTCCTTCACACCTCACACCATCATTTTTCATGCAAATGAGGGAAGGAAAAGGCAGGGAAAAGGTCAGCACCACTTTCTGATACTTAGCACTGCTTTAAGGAAAAAGTTCACCCAAAGCACATCAGTCCAACACAAGCCTGAAAAGCAGAACTTGGATAATTTGTTTCCACGAAAAGCCTGAAGTCATCTGGCAGTGTGTTGATCTTGCTTTAAAAATATTTATTCTTTGCTTCTAGCTAAGACAAAATATGAATGGCAACTACATAGCAATTAAAAAGACAAATAAGAGAAATTGAGGGAGAAGAAAGTAGATTATTTTCAACAGTAAATATTTTCTTTTAGGAACAATATTATACAGTTACTAGCAAGGCGTGCCTTAAATACAGTATATGATTAAGTGGAACAATCCATTTTCCTCTTTCTAGTCACTTAAGTTGTAAGCAACAGCATCTTATGTTTAAAAATCTAGTGTTCTGTTTCATACCACAATTCCACTTGCAGAGTTAGATCTGTACGAGGGGAATGTTTTACGCAACTTCAGCTCTAATGCTTCAGTCCAGTGGAATTGGGGCTGCTTATGCTTACAGTGGTTGGTTCAGCCTGAGGTACCACTTTCTTCCCTGAAATCCTTGGAAGTCAACAAGCAGGGCTGCCTCCTCCGATGACACTCCCAAGCTTCTCACTTCTGCTCTTTCAGTCCCAAAGCTATGAGCATCACCCCTGTGAGCCACTTTGAATTCCTATCCTGGTCTAATCACAAGACAAAAAAAAAACCCCGAAACAGGTAATGTACAAATGAAGCAGCCACCAGCTGCTCTTCCTACCCAGAAACTCGGAATATATATAAGCATACAGAAACCTGAAGTATTAGTGAATGATGAGGACTGTTTAAGGCACTGGATATTCTTGTGTATGCTTCCGAAGTGATTTATGAACACGAGAGTTTTTTTGACATTTGGTATTAGTTACAGAGCTAAAGCAAGTAGCAAATACAGTGAAAATCACAGAATCACAGAATCACTAGGTTGTAAAAGACCCCCAGGATCATTGAGTCCAGCCATTCCTGTCAACCACTAAACCGTGCCTCTCAGCACCTCGTCCACGCATCTTTTAAATCCCTCCAGGGACGGTGACTCAACCCCCTCCCTGGGCAGCCTGTTCCAGTGTCCAATAACCCTTTCTGTGAAAATTTTTTTTCTGATATCCAGCCTGAACCTCCTCTGGCAGAACTTGAGGCCATTACCCCTTGTCCTGTCACCTGTCACTTGGGGGGGCCGGGGGGAGGGGGATTACCATGCCAACAAATGCCATTTACTCCGTTTGAATTTCTTGTAGTGTTTGGTGGAGTTGGTGGCACTCAGTCTGCCAAAGCAATTCTTTCAGTCTTTGTGCAATTTCAGCTTCTAGCAACATGTGAGATTCCTAACAGTGGTATGTGGCCGCCACTGCTGCACTTCAGAAGGGCCGAAGGTGTAATGAAGTGAGGTCATGCTACCAACTTTGGAGTAGTAACCAGCCCAGTGTTTTACTCAACAGAGTAGTTACTATTTGTGCAAGGACTTTAGTAACAGGGATGGTGTTGCTGGAATTCACTACAGCGTGAACGGAATTAGCCAAAGTTCTTACAGAACAGGTACTTTCTGAGACTGGGAAACCACCACCTGTACACATGAGATTGGTCTGAATCCAAAGAGTCACGGTCTAGTTGAGTTTTAGGTAACATCCAAAACAAACCTTAACAGCGTAACTGAAACAGAAGGCAAGGCACAAAAAACCCCAGACATAAAACAGACAGGTTTACAGACACAGTGGAATAGTCAGATTTTCTCCCCAACTTTATACAGTGGAAACTCGCAATCCTGAACAGCAGGCGAGGGCTTTTGTCCCTCTGAACAAGCACATACTGTACCCACACCAAAACCTGCCAGGCAGCTAAGAAGATGAATTACCATCTTCATTCTGCTTGTGAGTAAATAGCTAAATGATGGTCACTCTTTCTGGCTGGTGATGGTCATTATTCCAACCATTTTGTCACGTATTTTGTGAAAACTAAGCTGCAAAGGGACACAGCTTATTCCTGCCTTGCTGGTGGTGATGGTGCTTGGCGACCCTCTCCAGGAGCTTTGCGAGGTGTGGGAACACCAGGCTCACCTGAGCTGCCCGGTGACAGCTTTGTAAACGCACGAGTTTTCCTCAGCTCTGTGTGCACAATATTTTCTCCTTGTTGAAAACATCAGAGAAGGCCAAGGAGGAGGAGGCTCTGCCCCAACAGGGCACTCGCCCAAGGTGGCTCCGGGGTCAGCAGCAGGGTCAGCAGAGGGAAAGCACCAGGTCGAGGGCCCTGCGGGATGGAGAACCGGGACCCCTTTCGCACTGATAGCTCCTGGGCCTCCCCCACAGGGAAAGACCCTTCCCTTGCCTGAGGCGGGCAGCCGGCTGCCATCGCCACCCCTCGGGGCTCTGCGGGGCCTGTGGGATGCGGGATGAGCCCTCTGGGCTCTGCGGGGCTGGTGGGATGCGGGAGGAGACCCCTCAGGGCTCTGTGGGGCGGGAAGGACGTGGGACAAGCCCTCTGGGCTCTGCAGGGTGGGCTGGATGCGTGAGGAGCCCCGGGGGCTCTGCGGGGCGGGTGAGATGCGAGAGGAGCCCTCGGGGCTCTGTGGGGAGGGTGGGATGCGGGAGGAGCCCTGGGGGCTCTGCGGGGAGGGTGGGATGCGGGAGGAGCCCCGGGGGCTCTGCGGGGCGGGTGGGATGCAGGAGGAGCCCCGGGGGCTCTGTGGGGAGGGTGGGATGCGGGAGGAGCCCTCGGGGCTCTGCGGGGCGGGTGGGATGCGGGAGGAGCCCTCGGAGCTCTGCGGGGCGGGTGGGATGCGGGAGGAGCCCTCGGGGCTCTGCGGGGCGGGTGAGATGCGAGAGGAGCCCTCGAGGCTCTGCGGGGCGGGTGGGATGCGGGAGGAGCCCTCGGGGCTCTGCGGGGCGGGCTGGATACGGGAGGAGCCCCGGGGGCTCTGCGGGGCGAGTGGGATGCGGGAGGATTCCCGGAGGCTCTGCGGGGCGGGTAGGACCCGAGACAATTCCCTCCCCGGGGCCCTTCGGGGCGGCCAGGATGCGGGACGCGGGACAGGCAGGATGCGGGCCGAGTCCTCGGGGCTCTGCGGGGCCGGTGGGCTGTGGAACGAGCCCTCGGGTCTCTGCGGGGCGAGCGAGATGCGGGCCGAGCCCCCGGAGCTCTGCGGGACGGGATGCGGGATGCGGGATGCGGGGTGCGGGATGCGGGAGGAGCCCCCGCACGCCGCCGTGGCTGCCCGGAGCTGCCCGTGCCCGTCGCAGCGGCCCGCACGGCCCCGGCTGGAGGGCGGCTCCGCCCGGGGGAGCGAGCCGAGCCCCGCAGCCTCTCCCGCGGCCCCGGCCGGGCGGGGAGGGCCGGGCTGCGAACGGGCGGGGAAAACTTCCTCCCGTGCTCCCTCCCCGCACGCACAGACACACACCCACACACCCACACACCCAGAAACACACGCACACGCGCACCTCTGGCTCCGCAGGCGGCCGCGGGCGCCTTTGCGCGTTGTTTTCTTTCCCCGCCGGGGTCGCTGCCGCCGCCGCCCCCGCAGGACGGACGCACCGGAGGGTCCCGCGCGGAGCCCCGCGCCGTGAGTAGCGCTGCCGGGGCGGGGAGAGGCGAAAAAGAGGGGGGAAACTAAACCGAGGGGGTTGTTTGCTTCGAAACGAGCCTCCCCTGGTCTCTCGGCGTCGCTGTAGCGGGCGGGGAGGGCTCCGCTTGGCAGCGGGACGGGAAAACGGGGCGAGCGGCGAGCGGCTCGGGCTGAAGCGGCAGAAAATCCCCTCTCTCCGGGGGAAAATTAACTTTTTAACGCTCCCCGCAGCGGGGTTTGCGCCCCCCGGGCTGGTTTCGGCAGCCCCCGGCCGGCGCCGAGCTGCGATCCAGCGCACATCCCGATCTGCGAGGTTTTTGCCAGCGTTAAACTTTATTATTTTATTTTTTTTTCCCCCCTCTGAGTCGATCCACGCTTTCAGTAAGCCAGCCTGCCCCTCTCAGTGGTGTTTTTCTTACCCCTCCCCTCGCACTCTGGAGCTCGTGTGCTGGATTTCAGGGCTTGTCACGCTGAGTATTGAATTGGGGAGGCCAGCTCCTTGTTTGGACATCTTTAGGAAGAAAAGGGCACCGCTCTCCTTCCCTCAACAGGCGTGCTCAGGGCTTTCCTGCTCGTGGAATGCTGCCACCAAGAAACCTGTAGTTCGGCCTCTCCATTAAATTCTTGGCAGAAATAGTTTTTTTCACATCGTGTAGGAAGGTCTTCTCCCTTCTTCCCCCCACCCCAAATCTGTAAATGATCAGTAATTATTGCAGTTGAGCCTCTCGGAAATATCTTCTGGCTGAATACAGTGCTGGGGAGAAACCTACCGAACGCAGACTAGAATTTCTTAGAGTTTTCTTCGGGAACTTTGAAAGTAAGCAGCTATGGTTGGCTAATCTTCAAAAAAGAAAAAGTAGCACTTTCTCTTCACTTACTTTCAGTCTCTGTACATCTAGTGCTGGTATATTAACTATGTAAAATAAGCCTTCTTGCCTGCCTGAGCAGATGTTTTTTCTGTCAACTGAAACACTCTGCAGTGACTCTTCCATCCAGACCTGCTCTCTGGTCTGGATTTTGAAGTTTTTTTGTCCGGGCAGGGAAGGGTAGTTGAGGAAAAGAGTTGTGGGGCTGGACTGCCAGGACTGAGATTACACGTGGCTGTAGAGGTGGATAGGCAGGAATCCGCACAAATGGTGGGGGAGCACTGGGCATGAGTTTTAGTGAAGGGAGAAATGCAAATTGAAGGTTACTGGAGAATCCAGCTACTTTTTAGTATGGGATTGTGTGACAAATTAAATGCTATGTTAAGGAATGCATCTGGGGTATAGGTACTTAGCAGCTGGTAAAAATCGAAGTGGGAGTGGAAACAAATGCGTATGGAAAACAGTTCACCAGGAGCTGATGTGAGTTCATTCAGTGGAAGATGTAAGGACTTGGCCTTTCCTTCAAAGACATTGAAAGAACAAACTGTCACTGTCTTCTGCATCTCTTTGTGAACTTCTAGAATAGAGTTGGAGAATAGACTGTTGGGATACGTTGGAGTAGATTCATGCTGAATAAAGACGTGTACAGATTTTACCATGTGAGCTGCATGGCTGACATGGATGTTACCAGCTGTCTGCCCAGCCAGGAAACCAGGAATTACTCTGCTGATAGCCACCAGCTATGTGAAATGCAGCAATGCCCTAAAAATTCTTAGAAGGTGATCAGTTTCTTCTTAGTATGGTCTTTTGGGAAGAAAACCAGTCTGTTAATATAATTTAAAATAAAAACAATATACTGTCAGTCGACGAGACACTACTGGTGTTGTAGTCTTTATTTCTGGTCTCTGGAAAGACTTCTGTCATAACCACCCAAACATTGTTGATTATGCTATGGATGTACCAGTGAAGAAAAACAGTGTGTTCTATTGGCTTACACAGATTTAAAACCTTGCTATTAAGGGAAGTTGTTCAACAGACTGAGCAGGTCAGGAATGAAGGTCTGCTGCAACGTCATTCTCTTAGACAAGGGTTCTGTCTCAATTCTTAGATGTCAACATTGCTTAAAAGAAATTAACATCTCTACCTTCATCTTATACCTGTTTTCAGTTAATACACTCTTCCCCCTTCTTTTTATTAGCATCTCGCATTTCACAGTTTCCTAGTATCTTTCTTTTACTTTTGTTTTCATGTCTTTTTTTCTGTTGTCTTGTTTGTCTCAAGGTTGTTTCCCATCTTGGGTGTGACATGCCTACAATGAGTAGAAGAATGTTATACTGATGAGTCCCATATGGATATTTAGAGAAGCAAGCCCTTCCTCCACTATTGCTAAGTATATTAGTTGTAGTCTTATCTCCTTTCATAATGCTGTTTCCCTGTCCATTTAAAAATAAGACAGATGGCAGCACAAGGAGACTCTTCCCTTTTCCCCTCAGTGGTTTGTGTTTGTTTTGGTTTTCAACTTACACTCCATGTTCTGTTTGTGTTTTGAGCATCATGTAAGACATGACACCACCACATAAATCAGTACAAGAATGTGTTTAATTAAAGAGATAAGTAGGTCTCTGGGGGCAAGATCTTTTATACTGCTAGCCAGCAGAAAATGTACTTTCCAGTTCTTACTGCCCTGTTCCTGTTGGAAGAAGACCCAGCAGAGTGAAGCACTGTGTTATACAGGAACTTATAAGAAAGAGATTTACTCTGAAGTGTACTAAACACTTTATATAAAATCCATGTGATACTTCAGCACAGCCAAATTTGAAAGCAGAAAGGAATGCACAGCTTTAATAGAAATCAGTTTGGTCTCAGAGGGAAAGCAGGGGAAACATAAGCACAGCACTAAGGAATTCCATTCATGGAATTCAGTGTTTGTTAGGGTTGGTTTGGTTTTCAGGTGCTTGAAGCAAATCAGGGATCTTTGCTCTCTTTATTGAAAGCTTTACTGTTTTATAGAGAAGATGGTTTTGTGAAATATGTCTCAGTATGCCAGGTGATGCTCATGACTTCATCAGGAAGATAAGCATCTTCATTTTTAGAAAACAGATCTTGCTGTGTGGGATTCAAGAGAAAGCCTGATGGTCTGAATTCATCCATCAAAGGAATTATTATTTCTTCACTGAATGAGGAAAATGTAATTACGCCTTTTTATTTTGCCTATGAAGTTTCATGAGCAGGCTTAATGATGGTATGTGCATGCCAGGTGAAGCCTCATAATTTGGGTGTGACCTTAAAATATAACCCTCTGGCTGTGTAGAGATGTTCACAGGAGTCTGTAGGTGGGGCAGAAAGTGGACTGACTCAAACACCCCTTAGAGATGGCTATAGGATATGTATTTATGGTTTAGTTCACTGATTCTTAAACACTATGCTTTATTTGGAATTGCAGAGGCTGCAGACAGCCAAGGTGGGCAGTATGAACACTCAGGTGTTCAATTCAGTGTTATGTTTCCTGAAATACATCAAAATTATGGCTTTCTACCAGGAAGAAGGTAACCTTTTGAAGTCCCCAAATGCCCGTGTTGAGATGCCTGTGTGGCTGGTGGTCTCTGCAATCAGCCTGCAGACTCAACTGGTTTGTAAGGCCAATGGTTCTCAATCCACAGAAGGAACAAACCAGCTGCTTAATTCAAACACAGAAACAAACCACAGTCTAGGGACTGCAGGAAGGATTTAATGTAGAGCTGAAGAGAGCAGGCCGAGCCTGTCCATTTTTTTCACGTGCCAGCATCTTGATAGGGCTTTTACCTGGCACTGTGGCTAATATGAATAGATGTGGCTCTGCAGCGTTGAGGTGGAGCTGTAGGGTAGAACAAAGTTGACGCTGGTGGTAGCAGGAGGTGACCGGGCCCTGTTTCCATAGAGAAACCAGAGCGAAGAGCAGCAGTGCAGCTGGGGCACTCAACTGTGCAGTGACACTAGTGCTAGAAATCCTTCTATCCAACTGGTAAAGTTCCTGTGGCAACCTTCAAGTTTTACTTTAATTGCATCAATTACAAATAAGAATGAAAAAAAATTGCATTCTGAAGGTAGGCTGAGTATTAAATCCAATCATATGGTACGGGTTTTGCCGTGAAACAAAAGAGTAGTTGTGGAAAAGCTTGCTCTTTTTATTTTATAGCCAGCTGTTGTGCTGTCAGAGATGTATTTTCACGCTCTTGATAGATGACGTGTAAACTCTAAAATGAATAAACCCAGAATTTCTCAATACAGAGCTAGTCAAAGCCATATCAAAACACGCAGTTTGAAAATTTTACAACAGTGAATGTAACACATTTAATTGCTAGCAATTTTTCAGGAGCATCTGTTAAAGTTAAAACAATATCAGCTTTCATTTCTACTGAATTAAACGCGTTGCTTTCAGTCTGGAAAGACAGACCTTTTCTGCCTTTGTTTGTTGGTTAATTAGGTGGAACAACATAAATCACTTGAGCCGTTCTGTTGTATCTGGAATGATCTGTGGATGAGCAGCAGTCTGTAGTCAGTAAAGCTCGGGGTCTGAGATTTGCTCTTATAACTATATTAGGGTCTCGAGTCAGTGCTGCAGGTGTGCTTCATTTTGCTGTTCATTGGATCAGACCAAGGACACATTTAACCTGTCAGGCTGATGACAAGGTCTGGTATTATACTTGGTCTCTCCCTTCCTCCCCTGACGAGGTATTGAACAACCTTAACAGCAACGAGTGGCCACACAGTGATCGAGCAGGGGTGAGGCCAGGCCACGCCTCAGTTCAGTTATTTGCTTCAGAAGCAGGTTCCCAGGAGGCTTCTCATAGCTTGAATAGCTTATTGGAACACCCCGATGTCATTGTCCCAGCTTCATGAAATGGCTGTTAGATTCTCTGAGCCAGAGGCAGGGCTGTGCCTCTGGGCCGCAGTCAGCTCTGCGGTTCCTGACCGCTGCTCCTGAGCGTTGGGAAGCAGTGGTGGCCCTTAAGCTGCCTTCAGAAAAAGGACGCAGGCTTTCCTCATTCTATGTAACTTTACCACTTGAAGAATGATTCCTTAAAGCCAGGTGTGTGTCGTCAATCCCCTAATCCGTGCCGGTATTACCGCACTGGACTGTTCTGCAGTCAGCTTTGCTCCTAGCATTACCTGAAGTCTTTGAAGGACAGGAGAGAATTCTGCAGAGTACCAAGGGCATGGGTATCGTGCAAAAGCATGCTGCAAAACACGTGAAGACTTCAAATGAGCTGTTGGGGTGACTTGCAGAGGAGTGAAGAACTGGAGGGACCTCTCGGGTCTCCGGGTCTACTCCTCTGCTAGCACTATCACTGGATCATATAATCTCTTTTTTTGTGGAGGCAAGTCTTTTATTCCTCTGCTGTGGTGATTGTAAGGTTGTTCCAGAATCTGACAGCTGTCGGAGTTATAATTTCCATCCTAAATGCACTCACACCTGATTTACAGCCATTTGTTTTCATCTTTAGGTTAAACAGTTCTTCCTTCCATGGGTTTGCCTTGACCTGCAAGCAAGTGTATCCCCAGTCTGTCCTCATTTTTGAAAATGAACAAGTCAGAACGAGAAGTTCTTGTCTTGTTCAGCTTATGAAAACAAGCTTTTAGCATTCTCAGACCAGCTTGATTGTTAAGAAGGTTTTAATGTGTACCACGACTTTGTTTACACTGGAATGGTATCTGCTACACAATTTAAAGCAAACTGGCTGAACAGTGAGGATGCATTGAACACCTGAAATGATGTGTGGGGTTTTTTTCAGTTTTTAGGTGTATGTTTAAACTCTGCTCGTAGACACTTGGAGTTACAAACGTTTTGTAACATGTTTTGTAGATGCCACTGTGAAAGAATATGTGCATGTTTTCTAAGAAACCAGAGGTTATAGTTGACAAGCAGTTCCTTCTTTCAAATTACTGCTGAATCTTCTCAAACAGATGTGTCCTTTGAGAACTTATCTCTTGAAAAGATTGTTTCCATGGGGTGTCTTTCATTGAAGAGCAGTTTTTATTAGCATTTTTCCAAAGGCATGTGACTGCGTAAACTCTTAAGTGGATGAGCAGAGGGTGGAGGGGGCACAGACAATGGCTATGGTGGGAATTAGAGTTGAATTGTAACCATTTCAGGCATTATTTACTAATGAGGCAGGCTACCTTACACCACTGTGGATTGTATTGGAATTTATAAGCAGCCATAGAAGGGGTTAGATGTGAGATTACAATTATGTAGCGTAAAAGTGCAGTTACAAGAAAAAGTGCTTTAGGGAAAAAGGAGGATATAAAAAAGATTTACTTCTGAGGAAGGTGCTGGTTTGTGCTGCTGGAAGAGGACAAATATTGTCTTTTTGCTGAACACACAAAATTTTATAAAGAGCTGTTTTGAAAAGATGAAGGCTTAAAGACTACTATTCAAATATGCCTGTAGTCAAGGGTCTGTCTTGTACCTGCTGAACTGTTTTCTCAGGGTATAGAGGCTGTTACACTTCTTTTCCAGGTTTTGCTGGCATATTTGAATACATCTATCTTGTATCTTTTAAGCTTGAGGGTGTTTTTTAGGATTTTCAGGTAAGACATCACAAGGCTCTTTTTCCCTGTAAGTGCCACTTCCCCACCCAGTGACAGGGCATTGTATTTGTGTTTTCCCATAGCTCCTGTCCACAAAGGCTTCATGGCAGAGTGACTTGCCCCTGCAGTGCACACAGTAGGGCTGTAGTGAAAGGAGCTGTAGAGCAAGTCTAAACGCAGTCCAAACTTGTTTGCAAATAAATGGCCAACAGTTTTGGAGAAGCAGCATCAGTGCTGGCATCCCTAGGTCAAAACTTCATTAAAAGCATTCCTAAGAAATGAAGAACATTAGCTTCTTTGGGTCTCAGAATGCAAAGCTAACACTTTGCATTTTCATTGCGTTTTTTTCTTCCTTTGCTTTGGGAATGTATGGGGTGGCAGGGTTCTAATTTTCCAGACTTTGGAGTTCTGTCTTGATAGAATAGATGTAATGAGGAGGACAGGGTGAAAAGGAATGGAGGAATATTAAGGAAGATTTGCCAGGCCTAACTGTAAGCACAATCTGTTCTGCTTTTGGTAACCAGGTAGGTTTTGGAGGAGGAGCTAAGATTCAGTGTTTATGACATAGATTAAGAAACAGCTGAAAAGGTGCTTCAGTATCACCTGAGGCATAGATGATACGTAGGCCAAGAACATGAGCTTATCCACTATACATTCACTGTTTGTCGGGGAGCCTCATACAGTACCAACAGGATGGACAAACACCCAACCACCACAGTAACAAAAGGCTTTATTAAGTTACAGATGCACATTTATATAGATCTTGGTGCACACAAAAAGCAGACCTCAGGGCTTTAGTTGCAAGGCAAGATATTCTGAAAGAAGCTAGATAAAAATGAAGTCATACGGTAACTTGCCAGTTTGTCTCCGAGCCCGTGTGCCCTTATCAAATACATAAAGCAAAATGCTTTAGTTGTGTTAGAGTTTGCTAGGTCTTAACACAACCTGCTGCAAGGGCACCAACAAATCTAGATCTGGCAGAATGCTTATAGTTTCACTTTCTGCAGTTGAATTACAAAAGCATAAGTGTTGTAATTCCACTAGAGCTCTAGAAAATACTGTGAATGATTTTTTTTTGTATTGGTTTGGGGTTTTTTGCCTGCGTACAAAGGAACAGGGAATTGTGTTCAGGGAACATTGTTTCATTTCCTTTTGATTTCCTTGTTTTATGATGAAGGACTTTGAAAAGCCGCTGGAAGTGTAAGTGAGAAGCTCTCTTCTTTCCACATAAAATAGGTAGCACAAAGAGCTGTGGTCTTGATTGTGTTCCCGGTTAACTGATTGTTCCTCAACAAAAAGAGCTCATGGTTTCTGTGCCATCTAGGGGCTGACAGGACACTTAGCCCTCGTTTCAGAGTCCAGTGTCAAGCAAGGGCCTGAAATTTTGTTTCTTGAAGACCACACATTGTTCTTCAGGCTTAGCTTTATACCGGGAAAAACCTGTGTCGGAGCCTGTCTACTGTGTAGGCTGCGACTTTCACTTTGCGTTTCTTTCCTGAGTTCCTGTTCAATATTGTAGAGATCTGGTCAGAACAAACCAGCGCTTCTTAGAGGTTCACCAGCTGGTTGAAGAGCTCACTGATTGAAAGAGGACGTACTGTTTCTGTATTGGCTGTTAGCTCTATAGTACCCAACCAGGAAAACAGGTTGGAGTTGGAATATACATATGAAAGTGAAGACTAGGTCAGCTAGGGTCCAGTTCTACAATGTATTCGATACCCTGAAAACAGTGAATTTGTGAGCAGAAGTACAGACACTTCCACATCTGTTGGTAGACCTGTATTTTAATTGCTGAATTATACTTGGAAACAAGACTTTAATAAAAGGGAAAACACAGTTTCTATGTAGTATACCTGTGAGCTCTAGCAGTAGCAGCTCACTCATGCACCAGAGAACTATCAAGGCATTTTCTAGGCATTACTGGCAGCAAAACCTTTGCGTGCAGTTTAGAAATCTACACAAAAATGTTAGTGTCAAGGTTAGCACTTCTGTCCTATGAACTGCCTAAAGGCTGATTCCTTAAAGTAAGGCTTCCAATCCATCATCTAAAATGGAACTGAAATGCTTTAGTTTTCTTTACTTTTCAAATATGCATTGATGACAAAGGAAAAGTAAGAAATTAAGGAAGGCACAAGGAGCACCCTCCATCTGAGGACAGTCTGAGAGAGCTGGGCTTGTTGAGTCTGGAGAAGAGAAGGCTCTGAGGAGATCTTATAGTGACCTTCCAGTACCTGAAAGGGGCCTACAAGAAAGCTGGAGAGGGACTGTTCATAAAGGCTTGTGGTGATAGGACGAGGGGGAATGGGTATAAACTGGAGAGGGGCAGATTTAGGCTTGATAAAAGGAAGAATTTCTTCACCATGAGTGGTGAGGCACTGGCCCAGGTTGCCCAGGGAAGCCGTGGCTGCCCCGTCCCTGGAGGCTTTCAAGGCCAGGTTGGATGGGGCTTGGGCAGCCTGATCCCGTGGGAGCATCCCTGCCCATGACAGGGGGGTTGGAACTAGATGGTCTTTAAGGTCCTTTCCAACCCAAACTATTCTATGATTCTGTGATGTGCTTATGCTTTCTTGACTTCTCCTTGAATGACAGAAGGGTTCTTCTGTAGCTGCAATGGGAAGGCATCCAAGTGCATCACAGTTTGGGTATGCGCGCAGTGACACAGAGGAGTTCACAGAATGACTGAGGACAGTGACGAAGGGCACCGCGCTGGGTACTTGTGTCGGGCTAGCCTTGCAGCTTGGGCACGTGGCCAAGTTAAGCCTGCAACCACAGTGAAAGGCAGGTGATACAGTGGAAATTACTCAAATGATAGATTAATGTACATATACTGTGAATAGGGTCAGAGCAATAGTCAGCATGGAAAACATTGAAAGAACAAAGTGCAGAAACAAAGTACAAGAGTTTGGACATTACCTGCCTCATTTTAAGGAATATCTCTCAGTAAATTATATCACAGAATCACAGAATAACCAGGTTGGAAGAGACCCACCGGATCGTCGAGTCCAATCATTCCCACCAATCCCTAAATCATGCCCCTAAGTACCTCATCCACCCTCACCTTAAACAATGTTGTAATGCTGGTGTTCCCAACTGAAATTAACTCAGAAGGAATATGAAATTGGAGTACGTTGTTTCAACTGGTATAATTATTCCCTTGGTGTTAAATTTCCTGATTTTCTTGTCCTTATTTTGTCTGATATTTAGTCATGAGAGAATTGTCGAAATCCTCAAAGCTTTTGTTAGTTTGGGAAAAACCCTGCTGTCTGAACTTACTTCAGTTTTGCTTTCAGTTCTGAGAATCACACAAGAAAAGCAGAATCCTTTGCATTTGGTGAAATAAAAAAAAAAGATATGAAAGAAAGAAACACATTAACATTATTGTTCTGCTCCTTATGAACCAGGGAAGTTTAGAGACAATGGTACAGGCAAAGCATGAGCCAACTCCTGAGTTCTCTATCATATGACAGACACCATGAGATGTGGCATAAGAACACTGAGCTAAACTAAGCATCATAAGATGGCAGACTGATCATGCTACTAGTATACTGGCTTTTTCTTCTGACTTCACAATTGCATCAAGTGGCAGACAAATTGATTAAGTGCTTTGATTGAATTTTACACCAGTGACCTCAGGAAAGTTCAGCTGAATCAAATCCTTATTGATGGCCCCAAGACCTGCTATTCTAGTTGCAGTGAAAAATCTCAGTGCAGAAAGCTACAGGTCCAGTAACTTGTTTCGCAGGATCCTCTTTGCCTTCTTTTGGGTGTGTCTTCAGCACACCAACCGTGGGTGACAAATGGTAGTCTCGCCTCCTGCCTTGGTTTGTTCAGAACAGGAGCTCTTCTGCGGTGTTTTCACTGTGTTTCTAGAACTATAGACCCAGATTGTCTGTGCTGAGATTTTCTTCATACCTGGTCTCAGATGAAGATGGTACAAAAATTGGAATCTTAGGAAGTGAGGGCAGCAGACAGTGGTGTAGGTAAGCTTTAGCGTTCTCAATGCAAATAAGCACAGGATAAACATACCATACTATGTACACGTTTCTCTGTTTACAAAAATCAGGTATGCCCAAACATGAGAAGTAACCTGGCAGCAGAATTTAACCACATGGGAAGAAACAAAAGCATGGGATGCAGAGACAACATCTGGACTGGAGTGTAGTTATTAATCTTCTGATAACAACTCTCTAAGATAGAGTTTTCCTTTTTGCTTGCTAGCTGTACTAAACAGTAGAAAACATTCAGATGGGCATGTTTCTTTGTACTGTTGGACATTAAAGATAAAATTTATCTTAAAGATAAACTGAGACTTTTTTGAGAGGGGGAGATGGGTGGGTAGTTTGACATTGGGAGACAACCCAGTTTTGTAATGTGATTATTTATGGCAGTATAGCAGTGTAGGGAACTTTTTTTTTACTGTGCAGCCTGTGATTGTCGTGCTGTTTTATCTTGTAAAAAGGTACTTGCCTTTGCATGTCTAGAAGATTATAGCACAGGCCCTCCTTAGCCCCCTGTGGTAGAGCACATCACGCTCTCAAAATGGAAGTACTAATTACTGTTTCCAATAGTTTGTATTACAGAAAAGATTAAAGATAAGTGTGATTGCTGCATTTATCCTCCCTGTGCAAAATAAGGTAGCACTGGAGTATTACCCAGCACCAGTTCTTACGCACTAACTGAAGAAATCTTTGTTGTTAATCTTTGTTGTAACGGGCCTTCTGTTTTCAATGTGTTTTGTGTAAATGTCCTGCAACTTAACAGCATTTGCGGGAAACCCTGTTAGCACAGCAAACTGGGACATGTTCAGCAGGATTCACGTGACTTACTCTTCCTGGATTCAGTGACAGTCTGCACTTCCAGCTCAGCTGTTCCTGTACTTTTCTGCCCTACAACGTATTTTGTAAAGCGATATTAAATGGTGAGGCTTGCAATTAAAGAATTCATGTTGTCATCCAATGTCACTCTTAGTATAAACCCCAAATCTGTTTTTAATGTCTAAATCAAATCTTATATTCTCTTTTGTCAGAGCTTTTTTAGAGATTAGTACTGGGAGGTTCCTGAAATAGCTCCAGATTGACAGGAGAGCAGAGCTGGAGGGGGCTTCTGGAGGTCTTTTAGTCCAGATGCCCACATCAAGCAGGGTGTTAATTCAGGATGCTCTGGGCCTTGCTTCAGTCAAGTTATGAAGAGATCTGAGAATGGAGATCCCACAGCCTACTGAGCCCTGTTCCAATGATTAATCATGCTCATTGACTATAATTAACACCTTTTTCACAACTGGTATATTCCTTGTTGTAGCTTGTGACTGTTGCCTCTAGTCTTTTCATCATGAACTTCTGAGAAGAGTGGCTCCACTACGTCTAGTAAAAGACACCTGAAGTGTGTTCAAAAAGCTTTTCTTGTGTGTGTGTGTGTGTGTGTGTGTGTGTGTGTGTAAAAGCCATTAAAAGAATTCAGACTACTCTGGGGAATGATGAACAATATCTGCTGCATCAGCCCAATCTTCATTCATGCCTATACTTAAAAATCATAAACTTGAGAATTGAAAGCATAGTGCATATTACTTCAAATGACAGAAAGTAAAAAATGACTCTGCCCAGGAAGCTTTTTTTTGATCAATACAAATATTGTTACCTATAATCAAGAGACTAAAACAGAAGAGTTGAGCAATGGTTCATTCATTCAGCAAGACTCCTGTAAGAACAAGAAACCTTTTCATAGCAGCATATATTAGCACTACTAATAGGGCACTGCCTTCAAAGCTGCAAAACAACAATGGGAAAAAATACAACAGAATCTCCTATCATGTCACACACAGATGTGAAAGTTTTACATGAAATGTCTGATCATTTCTATGAGTCTTCTTAATATAGTTGTTTGCATACTCCTTTTCAGTGCAATAGTACAAAGTACCAGAATCCCAAATTTGTGTGATTTAAAAATGTATTTTCTATTCTTATTATCAGCCCCTTTTAAGCAATATTTTCTTGTGGCTGCATAAATTAAATGTAAGAGATTATAGGAGTTTAATCTAACCCAAATTGCTGGTTGTTCTGTTGAGCAGAATTAGTTCAGCCAGGTTAAACAGCAGTGCTAGCTTATTTGTTCTTGCAGGTACCCTCCGTTTTGAAAGAGTGAGGCAAAAGCCACTGCCAGGTGGCATGCTGTTGGTTTGGCAATCTTTGGCAGGGGGTTCAGCTGCTGCTAAAAGAACCAGAAACAATGGTCAGCCTGAAGAGAGCCCTGGAGAAACAGTTCATAGTGAATAAGAAACAAAAAGGATGTGACTGATATGTTTGGTTAGTGATAAATTATTTAAGAATCATGAATGATAATGCAAACAGTGTTCTCAGAAATTGTCCCTGTGAAACATAGCTGTGTCCTTCTCTTGCTGATAGAGAGAGGAAAGGAGCTTTCTAGGAGAGGTACCCAGTCAGGCCATCCTCAGACAATCAAGGGAAGGAGGAGCTTCTTGCTGAGGGAGTGGAAGAATCTTGAGTATCCAAAATAAGCTTTTAAGTTCCAGTGTTGTCTGGTTGCTAATAGTCTCCACTGAGAGATAAGTCCAGAGTTTCTGCCTTGAGAGGGATGCAGACTGTCTCGGAGCTTCTGTGTTGCTGCTGGTTGCATCTTAGAAGAAGGCAGCTGCCCTTTGTTTCCTGCGCACGGGTCACATAGAGCTTAGCTGGAAGACCCTCCTCCTGTCAGTACTCCTTGTGCAGGCTGTGATGAACCAGAAGCTTTCCTTCTCGGTCTCCATGGGAAGAGAAAGTTGGGAGAAGTGATTGAAGATGACAGGTCTTTCTGTGTGCTTTGGGGACCCCTGCTGAGGTGCGATAGAGCGGGTTAACAAGTTGTTGTTGTCTTTTCCTAGTATTAATTACTTGGAATTGGTCTGTCTCCTTCCTTTCTCCCAACATATTTAATTCCCGTGTTTGTGTATAGTTGTTGTAGCACTGTGTGCACAGAAGTCGTAGAGGCTCATGAAAGGAACCATTGCCAGCAAGTCATGAAGAAGCATCTAAAAACGGCTGTTCTGAAGGTTCTTCAGAACAGAAACATCAGACTGTTCTTACTATCCTTTATTTTTTTGTAAAGGCAAAACAAAAAGCTCCTTCATTCAATTTTGTCTTTATTTGGGTAAAGCATAAAATGTGTTCTCCTCGTCACCCATACATGTTTATCCATCCTGTTTGTAACACTTCTGTTTATAGCTGAAAGCAGCGAAACAAAAACATTCACTTGATTGAAGATTAAATGGATCTTTCTGTACTGGCAAGTCTTAATTTTGCAAGGTTGGTTTTAATTAGGTTGATGTTTTCTGTCTCTGTTACTTTATGATGCTTCATGTAATAAGATGAAATTGTATTGTTATTCTTAAAATAATACCAAGTACAATTTGACTCTCTCTCCTTATATGGCAGATGACTGTTGCATTATTGGCTGCTTAGATACCATCTGTGCAGCAAATGAAACTCAGGAAAAAACCTAACCACAAGACGAGAGTGCTGTATGAAGGCTGGTACATTTTACAGTGAAAATATTTTGATGTGGCATTATACAAACCCACAAAATATCTTCTTTTCTTTCTTCCTTCCTTTCATTCAAGAAAGGCTTGATAGAGAGCCTTGAATGACATTTCTAGAAGCAGGGGATCTTGAGTCATCAGCAGAATTGGCTCTTTGGAGGAAATTGCCACTTCTGTTCTTTGTTGTGGCTGTGAAGACAAGGTTTAACAGTGAGAAAATGGGAAGAAATAAAAACTCGAGTAGGCGCTTTCATTATTTCAGAATTTAACTTAGCTTTCCCATACAGTCATTCCAATTAGATACAGATATAAGATATCCGATCAATTTTCATTTTCTCAAAAGCAGCTTAATAGTGTTTAGCTTTGTGCTTGCTGTAATGTTACACTGCAGTGAAACACTGTGTGACAGCGTACGTGTAAAGGATGAGCCTGGAGCTTCTAGTCTCTGTTCAGCGTGTTTATATGCTGTCTATTCTCTTTTTGTTAAAGTTTTGCAGAGTGGTTGTATTTCAGCCAGCTGAGAATGCCAGTGGAGCTGCTTTAAAAATGCTGTCAAAGTAGTCCTTTTATTTGGTTAAATGCTCCCTGTGGTTTGTGATTCTAGTAAATGACAGCAGGGGAGAGAGGGTTGGGCATGAAAAATATCAGGGAAATTAAAAAAAAAAAATCATAACTGCCATTTCATCTGGATATTTGCTGTGTTAATGGGATCATTGGACATGAAGAGAATACGTCCAAAGCAAAGAAGTAAAGCACGCATAACGTACTGATGAGTGATAACATGCAGATAATGCTATAGAATGGAGCACATTAAATGCAAAGAAATGTATCTGCAAGACTGCAGATTCCTTATAGAGTATAGTATGTGGTAATTGGTGAGCATTTTTACACAACAAGAAGAAAAAGATAATATATATGCCAAACACTTGGACCTTTCTGTGTATTAGTAATGTTAGTTTTCCCTACCTTGATTGTTATATGCCCACAGATTTCTTGGGGATTCCAGTTCAAATAAAGTTTGTGGTTCCTTTGTACACAAGATTTATTTTTTTTTTTCATGTGAGTTGTGAAATGTTAGTAACTGCGCTAGAAAAGGTATGAAGATAATAGGTAGACTAGAGGGAGTATGAGGTGACTGAATGTAATGGAACTAACTGGATTACATGACTAATAGGTTTTTTCTGCCCTACCAGTCAGAGCATTACACTGGAGGAAATGGTAGCCCTAAGTCATTCATCAATGGATAAAACTTGTAACCATACAAACAAAAGGACAACCTGTATGAAACCTAAGGAACAACAAGGCTGTTACTAAATCTAGGAGGTAGTTATTGACACACTTGATGTTGTTCTACAGGCATCCTTTTGAAATCTGTGCTTTGACAGAATGGTTGAAATAAGACCTTACCATATCTGGTGGAAATTCTAGCGTCACGTACAAAAGAGGCTGTAATTTGAAAAGTATTTTCTGAAAGTCAACATGAAGGAGTGTTTTTATGTATTTACTGGAAGAGCACACAGAAAGAAACTTCTCTGTGTGTTTACTCACTGTAGCCATCCTACAGGCAGGTTGCAAAATGCATCTTTTGGCTTCATTTCAAGTTGTGATTCATTTTAACACCAGTGATGCAAGTTAAGTATCACGTACAACAAACAAAGAGTTGTTATGCTGATGTAGAGTCTGATTAAGTGAAATCTTTTATCTCTGGAGAAAAAAAAACATGCTGTGGACTCAAACTGCATGCGATGTTCCTGACTGACAGCACTTTGCACTGAAATACACTCATGCTGACCTTGACTACTCAGAGCCACATTGAAATAGCATAATAATGAATTGGTCAGTTAACAGCTTTTAAAAACTATTCATATATGCGCTTACTTTTAACAGATTTATCTCAGACTAAAGCCTCTGCAGATCAAGGATGTTGATTCTTCTGGCTTTCATTATTGTGTTTCACATAACCTCAGCGGCACTGCTGTTCATCTCAACTATTGACAATGTAAGTGTCATTGCTTCTCTTTTTCTCTCAAACGCAGAGATGTATGTTTGGTTCATAAAAATGAAGTTATTCTTCTCTAGTTGTCTTCAGCTTGATATTGAAAGCATGTAACTCTGTTAGGCGCATGAGTCTGCTTATGCATTTTTGTAACAAATAAACCTTGACTAGATGTTGCTGGTATCCATGGATAAGACTATAGAGGTACATGCTGTACATTTGTATAGCATTATGTTATAAGGCCATGTTAGGGAGCTGATCTTCTCTGCGGAAGATCCTTGGCCAGGGAGTACTGTTAAAAATAGTGCTGTGCTTGCAAGGTGGAGCAACAGCACTTGGTTCAGCTAGATAGAAGGGGAAGGGTGGCAGGGGGTCAGGAGGGAATCTGTTATCCTTTTGTGTTAAGTACGTGAAGTCAAATAGCTCATGATTGTTGCATGGGGAGAATTTCAGTCAAAGTATGATTTGCTTTAGAAGTGGTTGTCCCAGATGCCCAATTAAGTAATGAAAGAGACACCATGAGTTTATCTGTTTGCATTCAGTTAGGTGGTTTCAGCACAAGATTTTAGAATAGTTTATATTGCATCCTTTTCAAATTTCCTTTTTATGACCAGAAAGAATTTACCTTCCATCTAGCACTTTACTGGATTTTGTTCTTTCCAAAACAGCCTACTATCTTGATTGGTATTCTTAAACTGTGCTCTGGAGCCTTTCTCCAAGAGGTTTGGTGTATGTCCAGGCTTTTAGGATTAAAAAAATTGTCTGCTGAAAACACTTCATTATACTCAGAGGAGCTGGTTTGAATCCCATAGTCTCTTCCAAGACTATGCTCCAAGTGAAATGATGTGTTACCCACAACTTTTTGTTGCAAAAATTTTACAAACTCAGATGTTCTCCTTCAGTCAACCAGTTGATATGTTCCATTGAAGTAGGTCATTAATTGAGCACTAAATCAGTTTGTGTTACTCTGCTCCTTTGAATAGTTAGAAAGCTAGGACAGTAGATGCAGCAACATACAAATAAGATTATTATAGAATTAAAACCCCATGCACTCTGCTTTATGCTGTTAGCTACTTTTAAACAACTATGAACTTAAACCGTGTAACCACCTTCTATTTGGTTTTATCACCTTTAGAGGTTTTTTTCTAGTGATGAAAATAACTCTGAAAGGATTATATAGTGGTCAGAGCTGAAAAATAATATATTGAAGTTGGACTGCAAAATTCAAATGAATGGCATCCTGAGCAAGTAATGCTTTTTCTTAAAACACAGTTACTATCACATATGCCTGCTGTCATAATATATTATAGTTTTTATTGCAGTGTTGTTTACAAAGCTGCACAGTAGGCTGTGAGGTTTCTGGAATGTCTGTTTAAGCAGCAGATGCTACCAGGAGTCATATTTAAAAGTCATATTTTTCCAACCCTAGTCAAAACAAAGGCCTGGGTAGCTATCGGAACGGGAATGGGTTTCCTGAGGAAATGCCAGTTGCGTGGTGCGCTCACAGCATTTCCCAGGCTACCGTAAAAATCTGTTTGGTCATTGTAGTACTATTTTGCATTAAATGTTAAAACATCAAAACTGAAATACCACAGGAGAATCTTGATTCGTTGCTAGCCACTTCCAGTCAGATGCCATAGTGTACATCCTGCATTTGCTACGTGTCAAAATTAAGCTGAGATTAATTCAATTCAGTGTCAGGAACCAGAAAATTTATAAAGAGCATCAGGCTCATAGATGTATACTCTGTTATTTCCTGCAAATTAAAAAGTGCTGTGCCTTTAGAGGGTTGTGCATCCTAAACAGGGTCATGATGAACAAGGCAGATCTTGTCTAGGTATCTTAAGGACTGAGCGGCCACTGACTCTCCAAAATTTCTGCCTGAACAGTGGAAAATCCTTTGGGGTTTGGGCTGTTTAAGGTTGCCATCTATTCCCTTTCTGATTTGACACAGGTCTAAAATGAAAAAGGCATGTGAATAATGATATGCTCTTTATTTGAAAGTGCCATTAGATCTCAAATGTAGTTTGAATGGTTAACTATCAAAACCGCACAGAAATTTGTTCCAGCTCATGTATGTGATCAGGAGGCACCTGGACAGCTAGGGAGTTTTGTGGTTTGTTTGTTTGGGTTTTTTTGCCTGCAAGAGCTCTTTACATTTATTTTACAGGCCTGGTGGGTAGGAGATAATTTTTATACAGATGTCTGGAGGGTGTGTTTCACGAATAATAGCACCTGTAAGGCTATCACTGATCAGTTCAGAGGTGAGTGTCTCTCCATGTGTTTGTCTCAGTTCCTTTAGCAGGAAATCTGCTGAAATCACCACAAACTTTGCAGAGGCAAGGATGTATTTGTTCAAAAAACTGCATGCTCTAACTATTCAAGTTGTCTAAAAACTTTCGGACTAGCTTTTCATTTTAGAAAACCAAACTGTTCCAAGAGTTTCTGTAAGAGGAAAACAGAGGGAACTGTCAGGTGCACTTGAAAGCCCAGTGCGAGTGATTAAGCACGAACAATGGATGCTAATGAGTTCTTAAAATATTAGATGAGGTAAAATCAGTGAAGTCCTCTGAAAGGGTGGCTGAAGTGATAGAATTTGTCTCAGACTTGAACTTTAACTTCCAAAGATGAACCTAAAAGTACTGTCTGTGTATGGCCATGGGGGAAGAAGTGGAAGAACGTCAGACCATTAGCTGAAGTTTTAGCAAAGGACTTCACATACAGCACAGCCCAACATCCTGCTTTACAAAAATAAAACAATTTTCAAATGTTAAGTTCACTTTATTCCTGTACTTTCAATCTGCATTCAATCTAATATTAAAGAGGTGGATCATTTGAAGAGATGTGTATCCAAAAAGTAGTTTTGTTTTCCAAGTGTTAAGTTGGTTTAAAGTGTGTCTGTGCTGCACTGAGAGATGATCCATTATGCACGGCCACGTCTAAGCTAACACGAATGTCACAGATTTGCATTTGATGTCTCTGTTACTATGCATTCATTGAAATTAGGCACCTGAAGCAGCTAGATGATGAGTAGCTCAGGTCTGTCTGCTGTTCACAGAGCTGCTAACTGCAGTGTAGCTGTGCTAGAGGAAGGCTGCTGTAAGGAGGTTATTGATGTGTAACTTCGATCGTCTTTATTATTGCAGCAGTTACACGTAGTTACAGATGTATTAGTTACTTTATGCCCTAGTTATAGCAAAGTAATTCACAGGATGAAAAACCATAATCAAAGGAATCTTTTGTGCCAAGTGTGAATATCCTGTCTGGTTATATCTTATTGGATAGAGCTGTCTCCAGGTCTGTGCTTGTGAGCGATATGGGGCACCTGCTAGTTTCACTGTGCTTTTAGTGCATAGATGATAGCAGAGGATGTGGTATGGGAGGAACAGTCTCTTGAGTATTTTTATTCCATTTTATTAAAAGTTTTTAAAATTCCTTAAGCCACTGGCTGTATTAATATCAAGGAATCGGAGAAGAACCACCCTAGGCAATGCTTGCCTGACTGGTTGTAACTGTAACTGCTGAACTCCTGCTTACAGAACATTGTAAGAGTGGTCAAACAGTTGTATTTTTAATCAAAGCTTGTTTTGCTTTTGCAGAGTATCAGTCAATTCAGGCTGTTCAGGCCACCATGATCCTATCTACAATTTTCTGTTGTGTGGCATTTCTGGTTTTCATTCTTCAACTCTTCCGTCTAAAGCAAGGAGAAAGATTTGTGTTAACCTCTATTATCCAGCTCCTGTCATGTGAGTGATTTTTCAACACTTGTGACTTTAATGATGTTTGCATGAAAGTAGGAAAGGGAAGGGGAGAAAGGTTTCAAAAAGAATGAGCTGCATGAGAAATTGGTAGGGCTCTTGAGGTCATAACTTATCAGTCAGATTTGCTTGAACAGTGAACTGCTACATTCTGTACTATTTAGGCAGTTAAAACATGGATGACATTGCTCTTCAGAATAGAGTCATTTAAATTTTGAAGGGAAAGAATCGGAGATTGTGAACTCCTTGAACAAATTAAATAACTCTGTTACAGGCAGGTACTTCCTTAATTTTTGTTAGTCTTTAAAACTATCCAGATGTTTGGAATCATTTTGTGATAAATACACAACAGCACTTCAGATTTAATTCATGCCAAAGAAACTGGAGGCATGTCCTGAAATGCTCCCAGCTGAGTTTGAGGATGGAAAATGAGTGTCTGCAAAAAAAATAGACATTGCTGGAGGCAGCCAAGAGAAGAGAGACAGGGGATAGTTATTATGCATATTGATAATATTTTAAGATGCTAAACTTTTTGCTATTTTCTTCCTCCTCCAGGTCTGTGTGTTATGATTGCAGCTTCCATTTATACAGATAGGCATGAAGAACTGCACAAGAGCCATGAATACAGCATTCAAGTTTCTGAAGGCCGATACGGCTATTCCTTTGTCTTAGCCTGGATTGCATTTGCCTTTACTCTGATCAGCGGTATTATGTACCTAATATTAAGGAAACGTAAATAATTGTCAGCAGCTAGTTATTTCTGTCACTACAGTACAAAACCAAATTCCAGTAACCATTTTGTATATAATCATTTACACGGTTTTGTAGTAAAAGTATTGTTTCTCTAAAAATGTACTGTGTTCTTGGTATGAAACAGATTAATAAAAATAAAGGCAGGTTTAATGGAATGCCTGGCACTGACAGGTCAGGAGCCTGAGCAGGACAGAGCCAAGTTGTTTCTCTTACATAGTTCATCATCATAAATGTTTTTCCCCTTACTAGACATTAACAGTTTGTTCCTGGCCTCTAGTAGATAGCAAATAAAGCCCATGCAAATTAATTTGTAAGCAATATGCTAACTATATTCCTGGACCAGATGTATCCCTTTGGGATGGGATAAATATAGGGGAATTAAAAATAAGAAACAGATCACAGTGAAAAAGTGAACAATTATAAAAGCCCAGAGCTGCACTCAGTGCGTCTGTTCTGGCAGAGGACGGGTGTTCTGCTATTTATAATGTGCAGTAAGTGTCATCAAGCTTTTGTTAAAACCACTTGCTTTGCAAAGTAAACAACTCCTTTTTGTAGTCCAGCAAATGATTCTCGGTTCTCTTTCACATTTAATTTAAGCATACAGAGTATTTGGTGGCAGAATTTACCAGCAAATTCATGGCACAACTTGGGACCGTCTGAACAGTAGGAAAGACCTCACTCAAGCCCTGCATCTGTTAATTTTTGTGCTGTGTATTATCCTTCTGGATGGAAGAAGAAGGGGGGGAAAAAAGCATTATCTTTCCTACAGCTACAAATTTCTAAGCAAATTAATGATCAAGCAATGCCAAATTTAGGTTTCTACAGCAAAATGCGACATGTTCATTACACTGGGCTTTTATTATATAGTGATTTCAAAGCTAATATATCATTCACAAAAGCATTCCTGGGGTCTGCCCATTAGGAAATTGGCCTTTAAAAATTAATTCTAAATTCCTTTGTGGATTTTACTTGAACTAAACATTCTGACTAAATAAATCAGAATGCAATTACTATGCTTATAAATTCTAGGATAGTTTTTGAAGATAAAATGACTTGGTGATTTTTATTTTTTAATAATGTAAGATAAATCTGTACTGTAATACCAGGCTTAACTGCTAAGCAGTGTAATACTGGCTTCGGGTGATGGTGATTTGGGAGATCCTTGTGGAGAATGAAGTGCCTTTTTCTGGCTAGGTGCAGCTCTGATGCTTAAATATAGATTTGACTTTCTAAGAGCACTAACCATGTGTTTATTTTAGTGTATTCACTACAGCCAGCCCAATACACAGGCAATAAAAAAGTAAGTAGGTTTTGAATGAGGTTTTATACTTAATGTAGAATAAATTTGTTATTACAAATTAGTGTAGTTCTACTGAAGTTGATACTTACTGCATTATACATCAACTGATAGTCTGACCCATTCCTTCAGATAATTCATCCTTGATCTCTGACAAAGTAAAAGATCAGGTGCATAACTGTACAGGAACTGCCTCCAACTTAACTAATAGATTGTATAGTTTTATCTCCATTCCTTCAATGCCCTAAAATGCTTTGGCATTTACTACTTGTCTTTTGGGAGCAAAGAAAGTCCAGCAAGGCTTAAGAAATTAGATCAGTAAGCAGGACAGCACTTTAACACTAATAACAGTAAAAACCCCAAATCAGTTGGAGCAAAATGTATTCTCACCAGTCCAGCACTTTGCTAGTGTTTTGTCAGGTTTTTTTCTCCTAGTGGGAGTGCTCTGAATTTCAAGAATTTTTACCCTACTTTAAAAAAAAGTGTTACTACAGTTTGATGAATACATTTCAGATTCAAAACTTGAATTTTGCTTGTGAACAATGTATCTTAAATAAGCAGCTGCAGATTTAAAGTTGAAAGTGAATAGACTCTTAGCTAGGCATTTTTTCCAGTTTTATTCAAACACAAAATAGTAAGAGAAATTCTTAAGGAAATATGGTTCAAAAATATTTTATATTTAGAAGACACTTTAAAATTGTAAGTTAAGCTGTTATGCCACTGACTTGAAGAGATGTTTCTTGCCTTGATAATAATTGGGTCATTTATAGAGCAAATATTTAAAGTAAAGATGTATATATACGTGAACACACAGCTAAATTCCACAGTAAAAACTCCATCCCTTTAATTAAAGGTGAAAAGCCCCCACGCCACGATGTACAAACTGCAGCATATGCATGATGCTGCATAAAACAGAACAGATGGGAATGGTCTGCATATCAAGAAAACAAATGCCAAAACAGTTTGAACTAGTGTTTTAATAGGACAAACATATTCTAGAATATTCTTTCTACCTGATATGCCTTTAAAATATACCATTTTCTATGCTCTATATTTTCTGAAACTGTACACAACAATAAAGTTAAAACAAATTCTTGTACTGTAGTTGCAACCTCAATACATTTAGCAACCTGACGTTGTCTTTAAGCTTGGGATAAATTTACACAATGTTGGATGAGAAACAGTTGAGTACTTGCATAAAGAGGTAAAATTAAATTCTTCCTGCCTGTACTAGAACCGCAAGCTAATTATTTTTGTCCTTTGTTGAAGATCTTCCAGAGTAAGCAGACAAAATATTAGTGTATTGAATATTTAAGCAGATGGTGTCAAAAGAATAGCTGAGTAATGCATTTCAGCATTCTGAGAAGCATCTTTGAATTCTTCAGCAAGCTCTGGACAAAAAGGGATCCTTGGCAGTGGAGGAAGATGTGGGAGTTGCTTGACAGTCTAGGCACCAAGACAAAACCAGTTGTGATTTAAACAAAGAGCAATAATGACAAATAAGACAGTAACACAACTTTTTATTCATACTAACTTAGTGTCATGTAAATCTATAAACTTCTGAATTGTAACTGTGTAATTTCTAAACTAACCCAAGTGTCACAGATGACATGATGTTCACGCATTAATATTCAGCATGTTGCTGATGTTCATTTTCTATCTGTCCAGTAAGATTTCCCCAAAGTAAAAAGTACTGTTAATGCATTAGCAATAACAACTTCGAACAGCAACACGTGCTATCAACAGGAGTGCTGAAGTGGTTACTATTATTTCTAGAGAGATATTTACTTCCTTTGGATCATTACTACACTAACTGATTTTCTAGATGTGGGGGTTTTGTTCTTTTTTTCTCATTCCACCACCCCTTAATACATTTAGCAAAAAAGCCACAAACTGCATGTACTTAGTTTTGGATCAGGTGTACAGTGCACAGATGAATAAAATTGCAGGTGCCTTCATGAAATTCAACTATTATAATAAGTTTCAAGAGGTATGAAACAATCCAGATGATATCCAAACTACATCAAGCAGAGTGGATTTTTGTCTATTTTACTGCTGCTTCCCGGAGAAGAGAGTTTATGTTCTATTTAAAAAAAAAAAAGAAAAAGTGAAAACTACATTTGTAAAAAAGGCAGCTGTAAAAAAAGTGTTGCTGTCAGAAAAGTTTAAAAAACTTAATTTAAACCAGATACACACATATTGCTAGAAAGGAAAGGGTAGGAATGTAACACTTGTACAGCTTCACAGACAACCTTCCTTACAAGCAAGAAGTAAAGAGGTGCCATATTCTCTTTCTCTTGAGAGGTTTTATTTTAATATTACTTTAGGCATTTCAATTTATTTTTTAGTAAAATACTTTAAGCACAGGTAAGGTTTTTCTGTTGAAAATATCTGTATTGAACTAAAACTGTTTTGGAACCTAAAAGTTCATAGTGTAAAAGTTTAAATCCTGTTAGCAAATAATGTTTTCACACATTTTAGGCATGACAAATTTGGAGGAGGAGGGTGGGAAAGGAAGGAAAAAGACAAAGTAGAGAAAAAAGAAGATAAGGGGGAGGAAGACTGAAAGAAAGTTTTGGAGTTAGGGCTTTCTGTGTTTGTTTCTAATGTCGGGATGTCCTGGCATTTACTTACTTACTTGCTTCTAAAAAAAATGTTTTGCTGTTCCAATACCTTTACAATAGAGCCTCCTCGTGGCGAAAGAGAAGCCTGCTCCTTGAAAGGCCAGCTGTTCAAACACTGGGTCCTTTCCCATTTGAAAAGGTCTTTAAAAAGTCTAACTTTACATAAAACTCTAAACCATCCTGCTCAGAATGCTCACTTTATTAAAATATTATTTATATGACAGAGTCAAGCGTGGTAAAAAAAAATAATGTTTCTACCATTTTAAAATACCTATTAAATTTCAATAGTTTACATTAAAAAAATTAAATTAACCCTCTCCTCTTTCTATGCTATTCACTGAAAAGAGTGTTGTAATAATAAAACAGTGTGTTGGATGTATAGAAGTTTTCATCAGTGCACATCATACTAGACTTTTAATTGTTTTAATTTAAGCATTTTAAAACTTAAGTCTATGGATAGGCATCTTGATAATGTTAAAATGTATCAATTAAAAACCCACAAAAATCTAGCACATCTGTATGCATTTCAGAATCACAATTAGATTTTAATAACATTTTTAAAAAAAGCCATGAGTAGGTGTTAACATTCTAGATGTAGTTTGTATATTCTGCAGTAAATTCATTGGCACGCGTGGATTCACCATTAAAATTCAATACCTGAATTATTTGCAGTTGCCAAATTTTGGTTTTCCACTGAGACGAGTATGACTTCATCAGAACTGATAAAAACAAAAAATAGATAAAACTTGTCTGGAAATACAATTATTTTTTTTAAAGCATTAAAAATAGCTACACAAATTTCTCAACCATTAAAAGTTGAAATAATTGATTAAGAAATTAATTCAAACAACAAAATATTGGCACAGTAAACTAACTTTAACAAACCACATAATTTTGTGGCACAATTATCTATGCTTTCCTGATGCCGGCCATCAGGATTTTGTGTAAGCAGAAGAAATTTTAAGTACCCAGGATGGATTAGATCTGCTGCATCTACCCAGATTCTTTGCTAGCTCTGTAAGGGAGCATCTGCAGATTTCTTTTTTTTCCCTGCACATGTTCATGGCTTCAGACTGAAGACTTGGAGTGAGCGTTTGCAGGTTGGACACAACACACATGCATGTGAATAGTGTTGTAACTATGCTGACATGAACATCAATTTAAACTACTTTAGTGAATTACTTACAAAAGAAAATGTTTAGAATTACATTTGAAATTATTTAGTATATAGTGACTTAAAATTTCATCATAAACAAAATTATTTCTCTGGAATCTACATTTCCCTCATTTTATAAGTGTCCTAATAATGGAAATAATATTTGCAATGTTAATTTTTTTGCATTTTCTACTAAGAAGCTACCTGAGAGATCTTTCTTTCCACAACCACTAAAATACCTTCACAGATTTCCACATACCCCCCCCCGCCCCCATCATTCAATAACAAACCAGCACCTTCCAGACCTTCAAGCACTTTAAGAATTATCATCTAACTTCAGATGCAATGGAGACAAGCAGTAACAGCACCTGACACCTAATGACAATTGAGTACAAATTCAACTATTAGAATTGAACTGCCAATAAAAAGGTTGAGAGAAAGAGTAGATTTTCTCATAAATGCTTAGAAACAAAATGCGATTAATGTCCTTTATAGTATGATTCTACTTTCGATACATACCTTATATATTCTGAAACATGTTCTGAAGAAGAAACAGTACAACATGATGTCAAAAGTGTATCTGAGGAACTTGTTGGTATATTTATGGCATCAGGACAGAAAGCAGAGGGTCTAGGCTGGTTTAGTATTGTATTTTGATAGCCTGCACTTGGTAGCATTCTCTGATAAAGGAGGAAACAAACACTGCATTGTTATGAAACCTACAATATAAACCCAATTATATTTACAAAAAGTGCTAAAGTAATCAAGGTGTGCTTAAACACAAGAACAAAAGAAAATCATAGTAAATCCTAGACACTTAACTTGTTTTTTTTAAAAAAACTACACCACTATGCAACTGGTGGACTACAGCTAATGACTGAGGAAGAGTAACTCAAGAGGGAAGTGCGCTGTAAGAAGTTTTAACTTTGTAATAAAAAGGTCTGACCCTTTACTAGAAAAATTCCTATGGCTTTCCAACAGGACGGCATCAAAGCAGTTGTCAGTACATGTAGTGCCTAGGCCCTGTTTTGAGTTGTTTAATAACTGAAAATAACTTTGTTGTAGTCTAAAACTGAAAACAAATTCTCAGAAGATCAAAGATCTACATAAATTTTCTGTTTTGTTCTTAATGCAAGCAGCAGCAATGTAGCTGTCGAAATAATTAGTTTTCATAGTGAACGTCCACAATCATCTATTAGTGTTCAACTAGGCATTAAGTCCTATATTAGTATATGCACTTGCATCATACCTGATGAGAAGCCATTTTTGAGAACATTTCCTCCTGAAATGCTACAACAGCATGAACATGTCTCTCAAGTTTTGATAATTTCTTCTGCAACAGAAAAGAAATACATTGTAGGTTAAGAAACAGTGTTTACCTGAAATAAGGAACTTACATATTATTATCCTATGAAGAGCAGACAGTGAAACAATTGCAATGAACAAAATCTGAAACTAGCACAATTATTAACTTAGCTTTATGTCACACAAGATGAAAAGACTGCATACTTTTGGATCTTTCTAAGGTAGCGTAACAGTCATATGAGATATTCAGATAGTTATGCAAAGAAACTTACTAGGAGTGTTTTAGCTATTTCTTCATGGTCTTTTTCATGTTGTACTTGTTCAAGTCTTCTATTTAAGCTTTCTAGTTTTTGATTAAAGAAGTCATTATTTAAAATATCCATCCGCTCATCAATCATATGTTTGATCTATAATAAAGAAAACATGTTTCAAATCTAAATATCTAAACACATGGAAATGACTATACAAACAGAGTGCTAAATTTAAAACTTGGCTAAGTTTTAGGGAAGTAGGGTAATTTTCTTTTTATTGTTTAAATGGCATTTCTGTCAGGTACAAACCATAGAATTTTGTACCTTGGCAATCTCCATTGGACTTAACTCACTTTGCATACAGGGAGTGTCAAAATAGACCTACCTTCTGAAATTTAAAGATGTAAAATTAGCAAACATTAAATTGTAAAATAATTTTTATTATTGTTGATTTTACATATCAAGACAGGCCTCCTGTATGTCAACTACAAGGAAAATTGCCTATATAGGAAGGACTGAGATTGTATCTTAATGTCAGGAAAAGAAAGATTTTGTAACCAAGTAATGGATTTCTTAGGAAAAAGTAGTTTGTAGAATCATAGGATGGTTTGGGGTGGAAGGGACCTTAAATATCATTCAGTTCCAGCTCCCCTGCCATGAGCAGGGACACATTCCGCTACATAAGGTTGCTCAAAGCCTCATCCAGTCTGGCCTTGAACACCTCCACTGATGTATTACTAGGTAGATATTGTCGTATTTGGCAATCAAAATATTTCAAAGTTTGGAGAAGCAGAGAATGCATTCAAAATAACTTCAGTATTTTCTCCCCACGCCCCTATTTGTATTCTCCCTGTAAAGACAGTTAGCAACATTGCTACTCTAAATCATCAGTCCTTGCCAGAATAGATCTCTCGTTATGAACAAAGTGATCTTGCCTGTTTTAAGATACATATAAAAAAACCCTATTCAAACATTCAAATTATTTCATGTTACCTGTCTTAAAAGGCTTTCTTCCTTTCTTGACATTGTACAAACACACTTTTTCTTGATTTGTTCAGAAATCTTAATATGTTTACATTGAGTATTTTCTTTCCCTACTGAGCTTGCCCTCTTTCTTGCAGTGTTCCCTAAGGAAAACAAAAAAGGCACAATCAGCTTTTACAACTTCTATCTATATTACAATATAAATAACTACATTACAACAGAAATAACTACAGCTGAGGGCACTGGAGGGAGGACTTGTATCCTTCAAATTACTGGTGTTCCTCCCGAAGTGTGCTGCAGCAGTTTCATCTTGACATAGTGTTGGGACATAGTATTTTGTGCAAAAAGAAACAGAAACCAAAAACTCAGGCAAAAGCATGGAGTAAGGGAAGAGGGGGCGGAAACAAGTTGCTGCTATTAGTTTTCTTACTACTAGATTTTATTAGAGATAGTTATTGAGAGTTCTTTTACCCTGTTCCTCTTTTTTTCCTGGTGACGACAACATGCTCTCTATCTGGAGACAAGCAAATAAAAGATAAAATGTTTTTTTCTGCTGAAATAACATTGACATATGCCTGAAGGCTTTTCCAACCCCATCCTGGGCCAATGCCTCTCATCTTCTGTTTATCTAAAAACTTTTTAACATATCATAGAAAGCTCCTTCCTGGGATTAGGGATTCTTTAAGCACTGTCAGCTGAGAAGCTGCCCTCAGAGGCATGTCAGAACCATCATCATTTTAGAAACACTCTTCTTGTGACCAGCAAATGAAACATCTCTCCTCCCACCCTTCTTTTTATTAAAATAAAAAAATAACACAGAGGAAATAATTTTCTAGGGGGCTTAATAGGTTAATAGTCAAGGAAGAATCTTGCATCTGCAACTTAAAGGTTGCACTTAACTTGCCGAAAAAGAACAGTATTCCTGACTATTTGACCATACTGCTTTATAAATTTAACAAGTATTATATGACTGTACAAGAGGTGCTTTGCACCATGACTAACCAAAACAGGGTATTCCTGTTTCACTCCACTCACCATCATTCAAGCAGTAGTACCAGATGCAGTTCTTGAAGTAACCGATATGGCTGGAACTAACTCCCCAGCCCAAACTATGTAAAAGCCAACGAGCTGAACGTGGCTAGGCTAGTAAGAACACTGGTCTTCAAGAAACTTTGAATTTCTGCTCGTTTAGGAATGTAACTGAGCTACCATTGCAATGCCAGAGATGAAAAACTTCATAATCCTTTTCTAAATAGAACATTAAGAAACCACGTACTGTTACACAGTCAATCAAAACAAGGTAATTAGCATTGCATGTAACAAATGCCTTTTAAATCATTGAGAAAACAATTGAATTAGCTACCTATAATTTAATTCTATTTAAACAGTAACTTTCAAAGCAGAGTAACTATGAAATTCAGTGACTATTCACCCCTAGCAAGTTTCCCCTTAAAAGAAGCAGGTTTTTTTATCCATGAAATATGAACTACTCAACACAGTAAAAAGCACTAAAAGGTACTTCCTGAGCATTTCAAAGATTCAAGGTAAAAATCTACTCTGATTTAATAAAACTAAAATGTACAACAAAATATCATTTATTCATTTCAACTCAAAATCCATGTGAGTTTTCAGGAAGCACGCTTATTGCAGTTCTTATTGAAAGCTGTACTGCACTTCCAAAGCTGTGAAGCGTGATTTTTCTTAAGACAATGTAAAGTTAAAAAAAGAAGTAATTAAGAATATCTTTATTCTCTGGGCCAAGAGTGGTTTGAAATCACTTTACCCTTTCCACTCTGAAAAGACCAAGAAAACCTTGGCTGTCCCACCTCTAACAGCCAGACTTGTACAACTGCCTTTTACACCAATATTTTTTCATTATTACTTAATCTATGTTATTTCCAGAAAGAAATTTTTAACTTTTTTTTTATGAAAATCACACACAACACTTACATACTAGTATGTTATTCTGTTCACTTCCATACAGAAATAGCTATGCTTCCTCATGATTACGTGACCACATCCACTCTGGGAGTTTCTTACAAGTCAGTTACAACAACTTTTCATACAATCATAGGATCATAGACTAGTTTGGGTTGGAAGAAGCTGTCTAGTTCCAACATCCCTGCGATGGGCAGGGACACCTTCCACTAGATCAGGCTGCTCAAAACCACATCCACCCACGAATAGGGCAGCCATGGCTTCCCTGAGCAACCTGTTCCCCTGCCTCACCACTCTCATAGTGAAGAAATTCTTCCTAATGTCTAGTCTAAATCTACCCCTCTCCAGTCTATACCCTTTATATGGCCTCAAGCTCCGCCAGGGGAGATTTAGGCTTGAGATTAGGAAGAAATTCTTCACGGAGAGGGTCGTTAGGCATTGGAACGGTCTGCCAAGGGAGGTGGTTGAGTCACCGTCCCTGGAGGTGTTTAAGGTTAGGGTAGATGAGGTGCTTAGGAGCATGATTTAGGGATTGGTGGGAATGGTTGGACTCGACGATCCAGTGGGTCTCTTCCAACCTGGTCATTCTGTGATCTGTGATTTCCCCCTCATCCTATCACCACAAGCCTTTATGAATAGTCCCTCTCCAGCTAGCTCCCTTCAGGTACCGGAAGGTTGCTATAAGGTCTCCTCAGAGGCTTCTCTTCTCCAGGTTGAACAACCCCAACTCTCTCATCCTGTCCTCGTATGGAAGGTGCTCCAGCCCTCTGATCATCTTGGTATTCCTCCTCTGCTCGCTACCTCTCACTGCCCGCCGTGTGCTGCCCCAGCGCCTCGGCAGGAGCCTGCAGCTGCCCAAACCCCTTGTGGCCTGGGTGTGGGTGGCCAGATCTGGAGATATTTCTCCTCGTCTCCTGCGCCCAGGGGACAAACAGGAGGCAGGACTAGGGCAGGAGAACAGGCTAAGGACAGCACCAGGCTCTGGGTTGTACTTCATTAATTAGTGTTGAGAAAAATCAGTGACTACTTGGGAAAAAGAAGCCCATAAAATGGAGTCTTCCAGCTTTAGCTAGAAGTTTTTAACTTGTATGAAGGTGATGACTAAAATTTATGTGTACGTTGCAGCATTCAGTTCCTGTACACAGCAGCTGTGCAGACGGCTCTCTTTTAATTAGAGTACTTAGCACATCTTCTGGATAAAGAACCAGGCACTGAAGAAGGAGGAATTTAATGAAAGTAACAAAAAATTAAAATATAAATGGGAATAGTTTAGCAGAGGTTAAAAAGAAAAAAAATAAAAAAGAAACCAAAAGTTTAATGGAGGTTAAAAAAAGAAAAATAAAATAAATTGAAATAGTTTGATGGAGGTTAAGAAGAAAAATAAAAGAAATAAAAATAGCTTGATGGAGGTTAAAAAGGAAAAATAAAAGAGAGTATAAGAATGCAATTCTTGCAAGGTTTTCGTGCTCATTTAATGTAGCTCTTTAGACAACCTGAGGGGGAAATCTCGGCAGGTTTGTGTCCTCAGGGAGCTCTTGTCAAGCACTGAGAATCAGGTAACTGGTCACTAAACTTGGCACAGCTGAGAGCTGACCTCAAAAGCAGGACACCGGCCGAACCCGGGCTTTGAGAGCAGCCAGGACGCGCCACTGAGGGTACTGCCAGAAAACGGCGGGGTTTCCTTAACCCATGGCAGGTAGAAAAGGTACGAAAAACTCTCCGTATTTGAGAGGCAGCGGGGATGAGCGGCTGAGGGGGACAGGGAAGCGCGCGCTCCCCTCAGCAGCCGCGCTCGCGCCCCCCGGCCGCGTAGCAACCGCCCCGCCCGGCGGGAGGGGCCGAGCCCGCGCTCGCCTGCGGCCGCGGCCGCGCCAGAGGCGTCAGGGCTTGGCTGCGGAGTCCCATTGCCGGCGTAGCGCTGTGTCCGAGGGGATGGTTGATTCCAAGCTGGCTTAATCGTAGAGTCACGGAATCACGGGATGGGTCGGGTTAGAAGGGACGGTAAAGCCCATCCAGTTCCAGCTCCCCTGCCATGGGCAGGGACACCTCCCCCGAGACCAGGCTGCTCAAGGCCCATCCAGCCTGGCCTTGAACACCTCCAGGGATGGGGCAGCCCCAGCTTCCCTGGGCAACGTGAGCCAGGGCCTCGCCACTGTCATCTTGAATAAATTCCTCTTCATCACAGAATCACAGAATAACCAGGTTGGAAGAGACCCACTGGATCGTCGAGTCCAACCATTCCCACCAGTCCCTAAGTCATGCTCCTAAATACCTCATCCACCCTAACCTTAAACACCTCCAGGGACGGCGACTCAACCACCTCCCTGGGCAGACTGTTCCAATGCCTAACCACCCTCTCTCTGAAGAATTTCTTCCTAATCTCAAGCCTAAATCTCCCCTGGCGGAGCTTGAGGCCATTCCCTCTCGTCCTGTCCCCTGTCACTTGGGAGAAGAGGCCAGCTCTCTCCTCTCCACAACCTCCCTCCAGGTAATTGTAGAGAGTAATAAGGTCTCCCCTCAGCCTCCTCTTCTCCAGGCTAAACAGCCCCAGCTCTCCCAGTCGCTCCTCATAAGATTTGTTCTCCAGCCCCTTCACCAGCTTTGTTGTTCTTCTCTGGACTCGCTCCAGAGCCACAACATCCTTCTTGTGGTGAGGGGCCCAGAACTGAACACAGTACTCGAGGTGCGGTCTCACCAGTGCCGAGTACAGGGGGAGAATAACCTCCCTGGCCCTGCTGGTCACGCCGTTTCTGATACAAGCCAAGATGCCATTGGCCTTATGGGCTACCATGGCACACTGCTGGCTCATGTTCAGTCGGCTGTCAACCAACACCCCCAGGTCATGAGTAGTCTAAGTCTGCCCCTCTCCAGTTTATAGACATTGCCCCAGTCCTGTGATTGCTTCAGCCTTGCCCTTGATATTCAGAGTAATTTCATGGTAGTTTTGATTTATCATCTGCTCTTTTCAAAGAATCATAGAATCACCAGGTTGGAAGAGACCCACCGGATCATCGAGTCCAACCATTCCTGTCAAACACTAAATCATGTCCCTCAGCACCTCGTCCACATGTCCCTTAAACCCCTCCAGGAAAGGGGACTCAACCCCCTCCCTGGGCAGCCTCTGCCACTGCCCAGTGACCCTTCTGTGAAAAACTTTTTCCTAACGTCCAGCCTAAACCTCCCCTGGTGGAGCTTGAGGCCATTTTAAGTGGCTGTACGCACCAGCTCTCAAGGTTTGGACTTCAAGTAGTATTCTGTACGTTTAGCGTGGTGAGAAAGAGTCCAGAGTCATACAAAGACACAATGAATTACAAGGCTTAGAATCTTTGCAACAAAGGACCTTGGGGTCACGGTGGGGAAATTGAACGAGTCAGCAGTGTGCCCTTGCAGCAAAGAAGGTTAATCACATATTGGACTACGTTAGCAAGAACGTAGACAGCGGATCAAGGGAAGCAATTTTTGTCTTCTGTTTGCCGCTTCTGTATCTGGCGCACTATGACCTGTTTGGTCTTGCCAGTGCCAGAGGGAGATTGACATAATGGACTCCTACAAAGGGCTACGAAGATGAATGAGGGACTGGAGTACATGAGGTACAAGGAGAGGCTGAAGAAAATGGGTTTGTCTGACACAGCCCTGAGCAGCCTGACCCATGTGGACCCACTTTGAGTGGAGGTTCCCGCCTGAAGAGGGAAACCAAGTAACTTCATGCCTCTCTGACTCTGTGCTTCTGCCTCTTCACAGGTTGCAAGCTGGACCATTTTAAAAGAGGTGCAGTGGAGGGAATTTTGCAGAGGATTTGTTCATGGACTTGGAAGATACTTGGAAGTTCCCATGGGTACAGGGTAATAGGATTTGCTGGCTGGCTTCAGTAAAGAGAAAGTCCTTGAAGTTTTCACAGACTGTAACTCCTTGCTGTCTGCTTGAGCGCATGCAAAATTTGTTCATCCTGATAGTGCTGGTTCCAAAGATAAGAAGAAGAACAGCTAAGTGTAGATGAGTTCCTGCTAGAATCAAGCTCTTCTGATGTTAGTGTATTGTCACTTTTAATTTAAATAGTTTTGTGTTGACAGTATTGCGGAGAAATTGGGAGAGCCAAGCTCAGGAGGTCTGGCTTATTTTCCTTAGAACTCCATGAGAGGCAGGACTTTGAGAAACTTACTCTTATAGGGCAAGCTTCACCATTGTGGTGTTTTGTAAGGAGGAGGAGGGACAGGGGTTAAGTTTCAAAAGAGGATGCTGTCACTTTTGAACATTAGGAGTTTACTGTTTAAAATTTCTTTTTCTAAAATGATGTCATTCATTTCCAGTAGCAACATTAATTTTATTAACATGAATCTTAATTTATGTATATAAAGCTATTAACGACCTGTTATTTAGAAACTATGCAAGACTGAGGACATTTATCTTCCATCCATATCTATGCATTTTGGTAGCTCACAAGCAGCTTGTGAAGCCTTTTTTGAAGGAAGAGGATTTGAGAGTCTCAAATACAGTCTGCTCTGAGTTGTGTTGATGAATATAGGTGGAGTGAAAGGCTATTGGGACACTTCAAAGTATAGTATTTTGCATTCAGAGTAGTTTTGATGTTTTATCCTTAGGTGAAAAGTAGCAGCACACAGGAATGATGGATAACCTTTGTTAAATTACAGTCTTTTGCCTTGCTGGGTTTAGTGACAAACTTGCAGTTACAAATACAGAGGAGTTTGGGGTTTATTTTTTCTGGAAAGGTCTCTAACATGCATGATTTTCATTAATCAAAATGATTTATTGTGTTTCCAGTTTCTCTAGTTGCTCCTTCATTGTTCAGACTACAATCTTAGATGGCAATTCTCATTTTCAAGGGAAGTGTATTTAGAGCGTAAAATGCCATGTATTTTTTTTTCTCAGTGACTGTTAAACATAACCCTCACATACAGAGAAACCCATGTGATTTTACCTTGGCTATTCCTCTGTAAAAAATAACTGAAAAAATATTACTACAAAATAGTGCATTGTTTCTGCTCTACTAGGTATAGTAGAGGTCTAGAAATTCCACAGACAAATAGATTATCAGTAGGCTGGGTAAGCAAATGATTAAAGAACTATATATATCTTGGATGGCCTGACATCTCCAGGTAATAAAAGAAAATATTTTCAGCTTAAAATATGTTTAGTACCCACTCCACAATTTCTTTATGTTCCTGTAATCCTTTCCTTCTTCATCAAGTTGTTTGAATTTAAACACTAGTTTTTAACTTTCAGGCTAAACATAAAATAAATAAAATTATTAAATAGGCTCGTTCTGTATTGTTACATCAATATTGTTACATATGGTCTTGAGCCTTATCAGGTTCATACACTAAAGCGTGTTTTGTGGACCAAGGCCATCTAGGGATATTCAATTTTTTTCAGCCTCTAGCTTTTGCTAGAGGCAGATCTGTTTACAGAAGAATTGCTCAGAAGCTTTATTGTTATGTGATTAACAATAGCTGGAACCTACAAATAAAAATAAACAGTTGTATCAGTGAAACCTAAACCAAGTCAGCCCGATAATTCTTAATGTGATTGACTGCTTTTTACTCAGAAGGGAAGCTGAGAGGTTGGCATTTTTAGCAAACAGGAAACGATCACTGGAATAGATGAGATAAGGGTGTTTTAACTCTGCCTAAGATGAGAATGTCTTTAGAGAGGATTTGTAGGAGCAGAAGAGTAACTGCTTGCTAAGCTGATGAGCCAGTATTTGGACTTGTTCAATTCAGGTGTATGATAGACTGACCAGGGAATCAAAGTCTCTGAGAAACAGACTGGGCTTTGAACACTTGCCAGTTTTCAATATTACTACTAGCCTTGCAAAGTAAACTTTGTCTTGCCAAAATTTGTTTTGCAAGGGACAGTCTGTGCCATTTTTTTTCCTGGATTAAACTGCAATACTCTTTTATTTGCTATTTTGATTTACAAATTTAAGTAGAACAGGGAAGAATATTCAAGTTGCTAATTTCAGAAATTGTTGAGGTTTTTTTAAGTATAGAAGCTTATATACTAGCAAGCTCATACCCTATATTACATCTGTGTTGTGCCCAATGCATGATAAACTTGTGTAATTCACTGTATTACATTGAATACCTTAATTGAGTGACTGTTTCAAAGATTTTTTAAAAAAATCAAATATAAGATTTATAAGCACATATCAGTCAAAGTTGTGTTGGCTTCTCATCTTATTCTGTTATGCAGTCATCTCCTCTTCTGTGTCCTCTGAAGGGAGGTAAAAGCATTTGTGTGTCCTCAGAGTACCTGGTTCAGTTCAGGCTTTGGCTTTATTTGCTTTAGCAATTAAGTTCAGAGCAGTAGTACAGTTTTGAAGGGAATCCCCTGATTATTTCAATTTATTTTGCGTCGGTTCTGTTCTTAAAGCAGTCTTTGCATGTATAAATTAGATTTCTTTCAAAGGAAAATAGAGGCTCTGGTCCAAATAACATTTGAAGTCTGATGAGACAGACCAGGAGGTTCTGAATCTGCCCACAGAAGCTCTGCAGAGGTCATAGAGTATTTGGAGCTCTCACTGGAGACTCTTTATTACTCTCTAGCATGACTGTATCCCTGCATCTAGGCAGCATTTGGTGGGGCAGCTCTCGGAAGAATCAAAAAAAAGTCTGGCCCAGCACTCAGTGCCCACTCCACAGTGCCAGCAGTTGGCTGGAAGAACGAGGCGTGACAGCAGGCTCGGACCACTGCCATCTTCTTTTCTCCCAGTGCATTGAAGCATTATGTTTGCCCTGTAGCCTACAGTCACTTCAATAGAAATGAAACAGGTGAAGATCAGTGGGATAGTGTTATATTTTCTCAAGTTCACTTATGCTTCTTTGGTTTTAGTATTTTAGCATGATGCTCCATCTTCTGGAGAAGAGGTGACATTTAATAAGCTTAGAACTTGTCCTATCGGCTTGTCCTATTTACCTAAAAATTATGAGTCCTATTGAACATGATTTTAGGGGGTTTCTTTGTAGAAGCTTGTTTACCAGTAATCCACATTGTCTTGCCTCCTTTCCTACTATATGTGGCTATTTGATCCTCATTAGCCAAACAAATTTATTTCTGTTTGTTTGCTTGTTTTTTTTTAAATCTTTAAAAACAGCGATAGTTTTTTTTTCCTTTATATATTCTCCCTAGCCAAGTGTTTTAGTGATTGTAAGGTTTTAAGAATGTGCCAGAGAGTTTTGAATTTGCATTAGTAAGAAATCATGTTTGTCAGCTTCAAATCAGTTCAACCAGTCACAAAATATGCACAAGGACGAATGATGTAAATAAAAAATACCATAACTAAAACCAAAGGCTATCAGTTGGTGAATCAGTGTTACTAGTCTCCAGCTTCAGAGACCAAATACCTAAGTTTTTACCACTTTCATAGTGAAAATTTAATCTCTGACCGTATTTCAAACCTAGATCCTGAAGTTAGGGTTTGAAGTAATTTTTATGAAGTTAAGATGCTACTCAGAGGCTCCAACACCAGCAATTCTTTCCAGAACTATGACACATTTATAATGGTCAATTAGTTGTACATGAATTTGATGGTAAGAATATTTTCAATGAAATTAAATGCAATTTCTGAATGTTGCTATAATTCACCTATGCTGAAAAAAAATCCTGAGGCAAAGGAAATTAATCTTACAATAGTAGTCACAGATAGTTCTTAACATTTTCCAAATGAGTATTAAAGATATGAAGTAGTACTCAAGGTTGTATTCAGTTACTCTTCATTCAGAACGGCACTTGCAGCTTGCCTACCGAACAGGTGTGAATGAGACACAAATCAGGTTGACCACATCCAGGTATGGCTTGTAATCTTTAGTGTTTTACTATGACATGTCTGTAGGAAAAGTCTATATGGCTGCCACCACTTATATGTCAGAGTTAAATGTGCTTAAATATGACTAATAATTGTGAATCTACCCAAACTGTAGAAATATGCTTTCCAGATAACAAGCTGGCTGACATAAGACAAATAGATGGAGATTTATTAGGGAACATAGTCGTCTTCTAAAGTTAGGAAACATTTGAAGTATTACTAAAAAGAAAATATCCAGCTATTCTCCTTAAGTGTAGCAAATGGCACTAACTACAGAAGTCCAGTTCAGTGTAGTGTGAATATTTGATAAGAAAATGCATTTGATTTTTCCTCCTTGCCTCTTGTGGGGAGGAAGATGGAGAAAGAAAACAAACTTCAAATGTTAAGTAGAAAATTAGAACTTGAATTGTACCGTAGCCCTGCAAAGATCTTTACATAATGTTTTTGCCGATCAAGTATAGCAGTTAGAATTAGTGCTGTTGTTTTTTAACAAGCAGTAAATGTTGGGTTTACAAAAGGCAGGTCTTGCCAAACTAACCTGATCGCCTTCTATGACAAAGTGACTCGGCTGCTGGACAAGGGAAAGGCTGTGGATGTATCTTCCTGGACCTCAGTAAAGCCTTTGACAAAGTTTCTCAGAGCATTCTGCTATGGAAACTGTCACCTCTGGCCTGGACAGGCGCATGCTCTCCTGAGTGGAAAACTGGTTGGATGGCCAGGCCCAGAGGGTGGTGGGAAATGGTGTTAAATCCAGCTGGAGGCCAGTGACAAGTGGTGTCCCCAGGGCTCAGTCCTGGGTCCAGCCCTGTTCAATGTCTTTATCAACGACCTGGATGAAGGCATCGAGTGCACCTTTAGCAAGTTTGCAGACGACACTAAGCTGGGTGGAAGTGTGGATCTGCTGGAGGGTCAGGAGGCTCCAAAGGGATCTGAACAGGCTGGACCTGTGGGCAGAGTCCAGTGGCATGAGGTTTAACAAGGCCAAATGCTGAGTCCTGCACTTGGGGCACAACAACCTGTGCAGCTACAGACTAGGAGAAGTCTGTCTAGAAAGCTGCCAGGAGGAGAAGGACCTGGGGGTGTTGGTTGACAGCCGACTGAACATGAGCCAGCAGTGGCCCAGGTGGCCGAGAAGGCCAATGGCATCTTGGCTTGGATCAGAAATGGCGTTACCAGCAGGGCCAGGGAGGTTATTCTCCCTCTGTACTCAGCACTGGTGAGACTGCACCTCGAATCCTGTGTTCAGTTCTGGGCCCCTCACCACAAGGAGGATGTTGAGGCTCTGCAGCGAGTCCAGAGAAGAGCAACGAAGCTGGTGAAGGGGCTGGAGAACAGGCCTTATGAGGAATGGCTGAGAGGGCTGGGGGTGTTTAGCCTGGAGAAGAGGAGGCTGAGGGGAGACCTCATTGGTCTCTACAACTACCTGAAGGGAGGTTGTGGAGAGGAGGGAGCTGGCCTCTTCTCCCAAGTGAGAGGGGACAGGATGAGAGGGAATGGCCATAAGCTCTGCCAGGGGAGATTTAGGCTGGACATTAGGAAAGAATTTTTTACAGAAAGGCTCATTGGGCACTGGAACAGGCTGCCCAGGGAAGTGGTTGATTCACCTTCCCTGGAGATGTTTAAGGCACAGGTGGACGAGGTGCTAAGGGGCATGGTTTAGTGTTTGATAGGAATAGTTGGACTTGATGATCCGGTGGGTCTTTTCCAACCTGGTTATTCTATGATTCTATGATTCATACAGCAAACTAAGAGATGGAAAATGAAAGGGATACAAGTCAACAGGTGGTGGCAGGATGCTGATAAATAATTTAACTGTTATCTACCAACTCTTAACTTGTTTGCCTAAATTCTTAATATAGCTCTGGAATAGCACAAGCAGATCTAAGAAAAAACTATACTGATTAGCCAGATTAAAAAGTGAAAAGTCTTACATAATTAAATGTCCTATGTAAATTTGTAGCATTTGGATAAAACTTATTGAATTAGGAAGTTAGCGTTCATATTAAGTAATCTTCTTGTAATTGTGCCAAGTAGCATAATTTTGCTTCATTGCTTTATTTTTGTGTTCATTGATTACCTTCCCTAACTTGCTTTAACAGCATTGCCAGGCCAAATGACTTATGATTTCCTATAAAGTTGCATTTACTGCCTTTCATAAAAACAAAATGAGACGCTTCCCTCCAATTTCCATGTGGAAATAATCCGGAGCTTCCCATTTGTTTCAAGAATGATTTAAAACTGAGTATAAGTAGTTAATGGAGCTCTCCAGCATATGCTTTAGATATTCTGTGGTGCATATTTGGTTTGGCATATTAAGTCTTTAATGACTTCATATTTGTTATACTCCCTGTCATGAATGTAAAATGTGCCATTACCACTCTAAAATATGTACTTCTTGCATTATATTCACTTCAAGAAGTATCAGTTCTCATGTGTAAATTTGGATGTACTTGATTAAATGTAGTATTGGGTACTTAACAGTTACCTTTATATTCAGGGGAAGAAAATCCCCAAACTTTCTTCATACAAATTAAAAATTTGAAAAAGTTACAAATCAAGTATACACAAGGGAGGAAACAAGTTCAGCAAAATTTAATAGAAATTTTAAGTATTCATCCTAGTTTACACTTAAATGAGCATGCGATAGCTCACAGAAAATTCATGTCATCCCTAAAGGCTAGTATTTTCCTGCGAAGTCAGGAACATCATCATGACATCTACAATTAGATTAATTTGGCACATTTTCCTGAACAAAAGGTTCCTGCATTAAAATGTACTGTGGACATATATTCTTCTGAACTCATGAGAAACAAAGAAAAATACCTTTTCTGACCTATTCCAGTAAAAGCACTTTTGTTTGTTTTCAACGTCAGGAGTCAAAATACTGCAGTATTGAATATATGGACTTAACTATGCCTTAAAATCAGCACAAGCCTGGGATCTCAGTATAAAAATAACTGAGAGTTCATTGTGCTGAGATTTTTTGTTGACCACGTGCCCTCCCTTGAACTAATGAATTTCACTGTGCTAAGACCGAATGACTGCTGAAAATACTAATGAAAAAATGATGTAAGTATCTCATCATGCTATTATGTCAAAAAAAAAGTTTTAATCTCTCTGTATTATTCTGACTCCTCTGCATTCTCTTTGGGAACTTCTAGCCTGTAATATGAAGAGCTATTTTTCCTCATCTGTGTAAGTGCCTTTACATTGCTCTTCTTACATCTTCCCAAATGGAAGCCTTGAGAGCTGTTGTTATATCAGTAGTGGATGCTGGCATGCTTCAAGGTATATTTGTCTCTGTAGATCTGTCATTCTTTGAGGGACCAGCTTCCAAGCTTTTCCATATGTTTTGTTCTTTTGTTTTGTCTTCTTTCAACATCTGTTAGTGTTGTGATAGAAGCAAACGAGAGTGGCTTTGTGTTCATTTTGCGAGTATCAGTAAACTGTGATAAAGACACATGCTACTCAGGTGCATAAATTTCAAAATAACTATACCTTTTCCATCTACATGAGAGTATAATCAATGAAAGTCTGTTAAACTATGAAGTTTGGGATCTTCTGGCCACCTTCAAGTGGAGGCTAGGTATGCTATCTTTATGCAGTAGAAGTAAGAAATAACCACCTGGATGTGGCAGATTTACTAAGGAGAGGACTTGACAATGTTCCTCAAAACCACTTGCTCAGTGTCTTTCTTAAAGATGTTGCTTCATGAGGATCTTGGCAGACTGTGGAGACTAGCTTTTGGCGTCCTAACAAGCTTTCAAGTTGTTTTTGGCTTACATGATCACAGTGAGAATTTGAGTCTCATGGTCTCTGTCTTAGCATTTTATGGCTGCCTTCCTTGGGGTAACCAAGCAGTATCTGATGTACCGCAGGTTGAAGAACTTCTCCTGACGCTCTCATAATTTTCTTGAGTTTTCGTATGTTTGATTTATTGCTGTAGCTGTTTCCTCTGCGTCATCTAATCTTTCAGTCATTATCTTGCTTTCTCTGGGAATAATATCTGGTAGCCACTTAAAACATGGGGCTTCTGGCTTGAGAGATAGAAGTAGATGACAAGCTTTTCTTTAAAATAAAGGCCTGAACTGCTAGACTCGTGTCTCAACTAGAAATCACAGTATAGCTTGTTCTTAATACTATAAGTTAGGTAATGTTAAACATCAAGCCTGAGGGTAGCCTAAGTGCATATTGAGATCATCTGTGCATTTTTTTTGTGTATGCATAAAGCCTGACAGAATCTGATTCATTCAAGTCTTTATTTTCTAACCACTTTAAGCTATTAAATAAGTTGTTATATGTTATGCAACAGCTTGAAATAATACAAGTCAACACTGCTGCAGTTCTGCCTTTGCCCTTCCCTCCATATGGCACAGCCTCAGTCTCCTCAGTATCTTCACAGGGCACCTGTATAATCTATGCAGAGTTCGTTCAGGGAGCTGACTAACAGGATGCACATTGTGCTGTTTTATTCCAAGTCAGCTTTGTTGGGTCATTGTAGAGCCAGCACCCATGTGATGGACAGACTGATAATTTAGGCTGTGGTAATGCTGACTTACATTGCATAGCTGTTTTGGAAACGCATGAATGGCTAAGCTGACCTAATAGCTTGCTGCTGGGAGGAAGGAAGGAGTAGTAGTTCTCTTCCCTGTCCCCTAACTACACAAAAAATTGGCTATGTTCCCTCTCTGTTTTAATTGCCAGTTCTGGAATCAGTCTGGTGGTGTGATGTGCTGATAAATTTGCTAATAAGAAGAAAAATGACCTGAGATGTTAAATAATGTAGGTTTCTTTATGTTAGCAGGGTGACATAGTTTACCATACATTCAGATAAACTCCAGAGACCGTGCGAAAAAGGGAAGAAGAAAAGCAGGTAACAGGACATGCTTCTGAAGGAGACTGAACTGGTAGGTAGAGTTTAGTTAAGAAATGTGTATGCGATTGAGTATGACTGGTCTGATCTGGCGGAGTCCAGAGAAGTATGGTTGGTAAGCCAGTTCAGAGTAAGCCTTAAAGCAAATGGAAAGATCTATTAAGCAATGTGAGCAGAACTGTTGCAGTTAAAACATGCTTTTTGGCTCTGGGAAAGCAGGCAAGATGTCAAGTCTTATCCTGATATTATTTTGTACAGTGGAACAACGATCTTATTTGCTTTTTGATTTTTCTCAATCCCTTCTAAGGACAATAAACTGTAGAAGTATTTTAACTGCTTTTAAAAAATGTGTTATCTTCAAAAGCTGAGATGTATTAAAATAAAAAAAAGTGGGATGATTTTGTCTAGCTTTGTAATCAAAAGGTGATACTGCACTCAAAACTTTGGTAGAAGGACTTATGCTTCTTTTTTAAGACTGAGAAAATACCATGACTGATGAAAATTCTCATTTCCCATAACATCTACATCAAAAACCTTTGATCTATGCTAGAGAAACACTTGGTGAGCTTCATGAGAAAGACGTCCTTGAATCAGCTTTATATGATTGGCCTATTCATGCAGAGAGCCATGGAGTAAGAGCTGCTTGCTTTTGAGAGCCAATGTCCTCCTTTGGCTGCACAAGTCAAAGGCCTATGCTGTAATCATTCCTACAAGGGACTCAGTGTGTCCCAGTGATGTGATCATCTAAGCACACGTTGCTGTTGTAGACAGATTGCTAAATAAGACAAGCATTTCCATACGGTGTTTAATATAAAGCTTTCTTGGGAGATACTGTGAAACAATGAGGAAAATGGATATGCGAGCCAGATCGTATGTCTTTATCTTCAGTTTCAAGCCACTGTTTTCAGATGAGGCCACTAGAGGGTTTCGGGTATTATGTCCACTGTATATTCTGTCACCGTAAGTTTTCAAAACAAAGACATGGAAACACACTGGCTAATGGGCTGAACAGGAGTCTAAGAATAGAAGTCATGGTTTATAATCCCTGAGCTGTTTCTATGGCTCATAAAGCCTTTTCGATTGCCTTGGATAAATTAATGTTACCCAGTACAATTCATTTTAATGTTAGTGATTTCTGTACTCAGTGATTGAAATTTGATCACTCAGAAGAGAAAGAAAATACAAAGGCTGGTATGCATAACCGTCCATATTTAGAATCATAGAATCATAGAGTCACCAGGTTGGAAGAGACCCACTGGATCATTGAGTCCAATCATTCCTATCAAACACTAACCCATGCCCCTTAGCACCTCGTCCACCTGTGCCTTAAGCACCTCCAGGGAAGGTGAATCAACCACCTCCCTGGGCAGCCTGTTCCAGTGCCCAATGACCCTTTCTGTGAAAAGTTTTTTCCTAATGTCCAGCCTAAATCTCCCCTGGCGGAGTTTGTGGCCTTTCCCTCTCATCCTGTCTCCTCTCACTTGGGAGAAGAGGCCGTTACCCTCCTATCTACAACCTCCCCTCAAGTAGTTGTAGAGAGCAATGAGGTCTCCTCTCAGCCTCCTCTTCTCTAGGCCAAACAACCCCAGCTCTCTCAGCCGCTTCTCATAAGGCCTGTTCTCCAGCCCCTCTTTACTGTAAAGAGGATTCATGTTCTTAGGAAAACGCTGTTCGTAGCAAAGCTCTGGAGTCTGCCTCAGGTAGCATTTCAAACCATTCAGACTAGGATGCTATTATGAGATAGTTGCCAAATTATGTCTGTTGAATTATATAGACTGAAATAGCATCAGGGCTTTCAAAACTGCTTGAACAGTAAGTTTAAGAAAAGGTGAGATGTGAATTCACTCACTTACCGTTTAGCAAGGTCTTTAATTTCTTGAAATACAATATAATGTATCTCAGACTTGGAAGTGGGAGAAACTAACTCGTGTTAACAATTGGTGATTTTAAATAGTAAGAAAAAAAGTCCACCTACAGCTTCATTTATCATCTGAATTGGTATTCAGAACCAAGAATCAGTGGTGCAGGTTGCTCTTAGGGGTATTATTAAGCGTGTCCCTGAAAAAGACTAATTTTAAGAAGAGGCAAAACCAAAGTGTATTTCATCTGTGTGGTAAGTTCATACTCCTATTCAGAAGATACACAATTACAGAGGATGCGGTAACAAGAGAAAGATAGATCATGGCAGGAAACACTTAGGGCAGAAAGTGGTTGAGTGTAGCTGTAGGAAACAACAGCAATGGGCAGAACAATTTGTGTCGGGGAAATTGGAAGCAGAAGATCAGAAAAGGTAAGCTGATTTTTATAAATGAAGACTGAGTAAATTATAGGCAAATAAAGCACAAAGTGGGGCAAACAAACAGTATCCAGGACAAACATAAATGGAGATGAGTCAGAAGAAGCTGACACACCAGAGTGTGCTGTAGCTGCAATATCAAAGGCAAAATGAGATTCCTGTCTTTGCCTTATTTTAGAAGGCAGGCAGTCTTCAAAGAGAAACAAGTAAACCAGTAAAGAGAAAAGCGCAGGTTTTAGAATTGCTGCTTTGATTGTTGTTGTTAGGTCTTGAGGGCCCTAACCAGCCTCATCTGGGGTCTCCACCCATAGCCAGAGCCTATTTAAATTCAGCCTGCAGCCTAAGGTGTGGCTGGAGTGCTGGTTTGTAGTGTAGCTGTGGCTGTGCCCTGCCTGTCTGAGGGTGCTACGGAGCTGGACCCTGACCCACAGGCTAATGTCCTGCACCAGCCTGACCGTGTGTTGACCTGGTTGTCACTAGGTCTTATCCTGACTTCTTGGTTGACTTTAGAGCTGTGAGTCATCCTGGATTTACCTGTTGATCTGGGCTCTTGGCTGAATCTGCCCTGCTCCCTCACTTGGGTGCTGGCTTTTGCTGGCAGAGTCTTTGCCCTGTTGGCTGTGCTGCTTTGTTTGGCTCCCTGACTAAGTTTAATGCTTGATGAAATGCTGTTCTTCAATTGATTAAGATATGTTCAATGTCTTTTCTATTGCTTCTGATTACACTGTGCAAAAAACAAATGTTACTATTCCACAGAAGAGATTTTTCTTCTCAGCTTCTTCAGTTCAAATGATACATCAAACTGTCCTGTTAACTAACCTGCATTAAAGTAGAGATAAATGGTAAAGCAGTAGCAGAGGCACCAACCATGATCTTAAGTCTTTTGCTGGGTATGCAAGTACTCTGTTTAGGAGGCTAAGATAAAGTATGGGATTCCAAATACAGGAGTTAATATGTGGCGTTACACATTTGCTTTATATGTACGTATTGGTTAAGCTGCTTTCATTAATTGCTGCTCTTTCTGACACTGCAAGTGCCAGTCCTTCAGACTATCACTCCTAGACTTGAGTTTGCTTTCTAGCTCAGTAGCTGTTGTTTAGATCTAGTGATAGCTGTAGTCTGGCCTTGTCAGTTGATTCTACCCTTCCTTCTTTCTCAGAGGTGCAGCGTGTGCTTCAGCTGTATTATGAACACACTGCAGAGATGAGCAATTACTTAATTATTTCTTGGCTTTAGCTACGTGGTTACTCACAAAAGTAGATGTTTTACTCATCTCCCTGTGAGAAACGGGAAGGTGGTTATAGCACTTATATAGAACTTCAGATTTCTTGATAGAAAATGTCAGAAAGTGAACTAACACTATGAATGACTCAGTATTGTGCTGGTTTGATAGGTCCTTTAAAAAAAAAAGGCAGAAAAAGGGATCAGGTTCTTTCATTTGTGCAAATGCAACAAGTGTTTCCACTTTCCAAGTTTCTTTGCTCAATTTCTTTTTGTGTGAATAATAAACTATATATACTCAGGTTCACCAATGAGTATTAGTGTGTGTGGGGAAGGGTAGAGCAACAACAAGGGCATCAGCTGCAGCAGAAGAAAGGCCTTACCTTATGCAAGTTAGAATTGAATGGAATTGATGAATAAAATACTCCTTTAAAACTACAGATCAGAAAGTCAAAACGGAAAAAAAAAAAACCAAAAAAACAAACTACCTAGGAACTGTGCTACAAACTGGGGATTTCAGCCTTGTGTCTTAGGGATTCTTCAAGAAGCAATAATGAAGGCAATCTGGTTAATTGACTTTTGGGCTACCAGCCCGCAAGAAGAAAAGCAGAGCCAAACTAACATACCATATTTTGTTGCCAACTGGTTTTAGTATTCTTCTTGAGTTGCTGTGTAGAGCACCTGGAACTCAGACTGGCTTTCATCATATATGCTTTAGGGTATGGAAGAAACTTGTAAACTTTTGTTAGGCTTCCTCTGCCTATTCCTTTTATTCTTTGCCCTTACTGCAGTACAGTTGTTTCTTCAACACTTAGATTAATAGTGAAGAGTTTGAGTAAGTTTGCAAGCTTGCTCTCTTTTGTGCTACTGAGGAGCAGGCAGCTTTTTGTGTTATCTACCCCTCTAGATTGTCAAATAGTACTGGGTCACAGCCTTTTGTGGTAGGCGATGTTTAACATTTTAAACAATATACTAGTTTTATATTGCAGAAAATGGAAAGTCATAAGCAGAGTTACATTAAATACAATTTCCGTCACTCTAGAATAAACAGATCCTAAAGGAGATCCATGTGGAGTGAAGGATTGAAAATGTTTTCAAAAACTGAGTCTTTTGATCATTTGCAATGGAGACACAACCATATTGAGATCACTTTAAAAAAATTTACCATGTGTTTCCAATGAGATTCGGCATAAGAAAGTCTGAAAATCAAGTTCCAATTTTACTGAAATGTCACAATGTTGATAATGTAACCTAAAAACTTGAAGTGTCAGTTCATTACGTGTCTGCTGATAAATAAAAGCTACATCAGATGTGACAGTAGGGATGTAGTGAGTTGCTACTGAATAGCTGGCTGATTATAACCCCTCTAAAATACTTAAATTAACTTGTTCATGAATTATTGAAAGTATATAATAGTGAAACAGATACCTTGGTAATATTTTCCATGTTCTTTCCTCCCCTCATTTAATCATGTCACCTTTTTTACTGTGACTGTTCCTGCAAAGGAAGGGAATAATGCAATTTTGTCATTTACTTGTAGATTTCAAAAGGTGAAGTATTCTATTATCACAACAGCTGATCTAAAAGCTTGATGTCCCTGAAAAAAGGGTGTTTCTCCTCCACCCACCACCTCTTCCAAGTTCCTTCCTCTTCTTCAGTGTTGTACTGTCAGACCCCTTGATGAGACAACTCGGCAAACTGTGCTGCATAGCCAAGAAGTGAATTTCTTTTTTTTTTTTGCTGGGATAGGGAGTTGTATCAGTTCAGCAAAGAGTCTCAGGAGCAGAAACAGAAAGAACTGGGACCATTTGCTTTGGGCTGTGATAAGGTTAGTTTCATCCTCAGTCTCCAGAGTCCTTAAACGATTTGCTGTTGCAAAGAATATCTGACTGGTTTTCTTTTGTTGACTATTACTTTTCCTAAACTTACGAGTCTTAATCAAGATTGTTGTGTTACTTGGAGTCAGAATCCAAAAGCATGAAGGTTGGCATCTTCGAAGGCAGTGAACAAAACTGTATTTCTATCTTCAAAGCAGGGATTTAATAGTTTCTACTTATTGCTGAAACAAGATGTTACACTGCTGATCATCTAGTATGCAGTGTCTCCTGGTTCCTTTATATTGTGAAGTTTGGAATTCACGGTGAACAGGAAGCAAGAAGGAGCTGCCTCTCTCAGATGTAGCTTCCAACTCTCAGTGTTATCTGGATGTTGTCCTCTAATTCTGTCCCTTTCTCACAAGGCTTAGCAGCGATGTTTTGGTTTTCTTTGTCTATGCCTGCCTGTGCTTATTAATAATTCCTCAACACTGTTCTTCCTGGTCTTTTTTCATAATAACAGGTTTTTTTTCATTTATTGCTTTTCCTTTTTTACTTACTCCTGTTTGCAGAGCTTTGGTTGCAGAAGAACATTGTGTATAAGTCATCGTGATACCAAAAATTGCCTCTCCTGCTTAGTAGATGTTGCTTTTGGAGAATGTGCAGTGGTTTCCAGAGGTTGAAGTGAAACTTTGCAGTTACTCTGTTGACTACAAATTATAAAGAAGTTTAACAGACTGTTCACAACTGCATCATATGTGGCTTAGTAGGTGAAACATGTTTGGAGAGAGTGAAGATGATTTTGGCTGTACTAGTCAGGGAAAATTCCTTTATTATTACAGTTAAAATAAAAAAAAATTAATGAAGTTCAATTTGTATGGATTTGTCAGAGCTTTCTTTGCCATGACTATAAGAGACAGCACAGAGTATTCTAGTTCTTTACATAAATAATGTAATTGTCTCAAGCAAAGATTTATGAATCCTTCTGTAATATGCAACATATAAGAATGGCATGGCAGTTCTTGTATCAAAATAGTTCAGCCTGTCCTAAATTTGGATTTAATGGTTGTAGGGGAAGAGGCTGGAGCCTTCCTTCTTTTATCAATGCCTCAGGCTATGTGGCAAGTCCTGTATAGTAATATAGCACTATGTCATTCATCTTGGAGCTGTATTTGCACTTGTTTATGTTTTTCAGCAGATTAAAATGTTAAACTGTGTCTGGAGAAATTAAATGTGATTGCCTTCTCATCCTACTTTCTGATACTTACATATTCTTGTTCTAGGCAAAAAAAAGCTTTTCTATACTCAACAGTTAGAGAGATGGGATGTGTCAAAATGTTCTTAAGGCTTCGGATGACTTTTTTTTCCTTTTCTAGTCAAATAATCTCATAACATAATAGTGAATACTTTTAAGCATTTGTTCAAATATATTAATGTTGCTTACTTGCCTGCAATTGCTGCAATTTGGATATTTATGACCTACACTGCAGTAGCACCAAAACAAGAAAGTAACTCTGTACTTACTGTACTTAGAAGATTCTGAAATAAAAGCATAAATCAGTCTCTGGACTTAATGGGTTATTATAAGGACCAGGATTTCCTGAAGTATAATTGGACCCAGTACCTTGATGGTACAGTGTCCTGCCTGCAGGCAGTGAAGCTGTTAACCAGGATTGAGGCAAGCGAGCAAAAGTAAACAGAAATTTATGTAAGGTTCATTTGTGAGATAAGGAAACATCTTGGACACTGACTAGTAGAATCTCTGCTATTTAGGATATTCATTAACAGTGATATTTAAATTTTAATACAATTCAGAGCTAAAAAAACCAACCCACAACAAAGCAGATGAATATAATTTGAACTTTCTTTATATATCTTTCCTATCCTCCTCTCTTTCACCCTCTTCCTTGCCTCGCTTTGATCAAATCTTGGATGGTAAGGTAAGGTTTCTGGAAAAAGAATCACTTTCTTGCAGAACACTTGCATCTTAATCAGAGAGTAAGTAGGTTAAGGGATATCTACTATCACTGATCAGGAATCCTTAACAGCAGGATTTCCACTGTAGACTATCCAGCCATATTCTGTTCTGTGATTTCAGTATCTGGCAAAGTTTAGGATGTCTTTAGGTTTTGCAGAATCCCAGTATACTCTTGAAATCTCTGCTCAAAATACAGTAATATCTCAACTGCAGCTGAGTAGGGAGGGTAGTGAGGAGGATATCTTTGTGATGCATTTCACTGCTTCAGATGGTGACAATGGAATTAAGCAAATCTGTTCTTTAGTGTTTTATATGTTTTCAGTCCTGCTTCCCCCTTTCAGTTCATAGCTAAGCATGGATTGACTAGTAGATGTGATTCAGTTGGTCTGAAGTCAGGCTTTAATGTCAGTTGTTACTGACTGTTCAGTGATTATGCTGGAAAGAGAACTTGAAATAGTTACATAAAAATAGCCAATTTTTCAGCATCACATAGTCTTTTTTTTAAAAAAAATATCTTTTTGGCAAGGGCAGTTTCAGGGAATTTTTCTGGTGTGTATGATTGTTTTCTTAATGCCATTTAAACCAAATACTAGACACCTGCTATAGCTGCCCAGTTCTTCTACCCAAATTGTTTATCTCTGTGATTTAGGGGTAGGGAAGTGTCTTGACTCTGTCAGCAACTTCCTTCTTGCATTTGACAGTGATTACTGTTTTAGTTAAATCTGTATAGTTTTCTTGCCCGTTTTTCTCTGATGTGGCTTTGCAAGTCTTTAAAATGACACTAGAGCTTGTTTTTCTGAAGAGTTTGGAAGACTACATAGCACATAGGATGCTCCTCTGATGCATGAGATACACTAAAACTTAACTTTGGGCACACTCAGAGTACATAGGAAGCAAAGTATTAGGTAAGTAGAGGGTTTCACATCTGTAGTAGGTGAACTACTGAAACTGTGCCTTCATCCTACTTTCATGCAAACTGATAAGAGCAAACATAATTTTTGGTGTGAAAGCTGTACTTTAAAACCACCTTCATTTCAGTAATAGTTCCTGAAATTCTATTAAATTAAATATTTCACAAGATTATGCTTGTAAGTAGGTTCCTACTTTTTACCATTCTAAATTTTTGACACAGAACTGCCTTTCCTAAGTTGGTCTCCTTACATACATGGTTATCTTATTTTTGTTCCTAGTTCCATCATTGAAATATATATGCAAGAACTATGTAGTGCCCATCTATGCCTTTTTTTCAAGTCAGGGTTGAATTGCTGTGGAGCTAATGAAAGCACTGGTCTTACTGTGTATGTGTTATACTGTCCTACTGCCCATACCCTCTGCACATCTTATCTTAACCTCTGGCAATCATTTTGAAGCTACTTTGTGTGGTGTTGTTTGACCTGAAGAAATGTTTAAATATCTGAGTGGCTGGATAAATAGAAACTGAGGTATTTGAGCAGAACTTACCTGCAGAGAAAACGGATGTGCCTGTGAAAACAAACCCATTAGCTCTACTGCTGTGCAAAAAAAAAAAAAAATATCCACCAACCTGAAGATTATTTTGACTAACCTGTGTTACTAGGGTAGTGTTACTGATATTTGAATAGCATAAAGTAAACATAAAATTGTTGCTTATCATTCTTATATTTCATTTTTGTACTTGGTAGTATAAATGCTCATGTCAGCACAAACTCATATTCATACTAATCACTTAGATTTATATCTCAAGCAGCAGGAATGGCTGCTAAAAGACAGCAGTTTTCCTAGATGTTTCTGCAAAAGCCCCATATTGATTGAAGCATGGTGTTTGTAGTCATCATCTGCTTTTCAGATATTGGTAAGTAACTGGTTTTCTAAGAACTTCTTGGGAGGGTAAAAAAATAGAGATACCTAAGTGTATGTCCAAAGTAAGTACTTATCAGGCATGTGGCTAGGGAAAAAAAATAACTTTGGTTTTTTTTTAGCAAGTGTCTTCACTTCTTCACTGTGCAGCTGGTATCAGATCTTCTGTTTCACTTAGAGATAAGTAGGTGTTAAGTCAGTTTAATTTTGGTGGTAGTAAGCAGTTTGCGTACTAGCTCTTAAGTAATAAAAATAATTTTTTTAATATGTGATTTACACCACTTTTAGATACCTCATTCATATGCAGGAAAATCTTGAAATTAAAACATTTATTATCAGCAATAAAACTGTTTAGAGTTCTCTTCTTTAATTAGCGACTGCTTAATTTGAAGTTTGTGAGTGGGCTTTGAAATAGGAGCTGGCACTCAGGATTTCCCATTTTGAAATTTTCTTCTAGTGCACTCTTCCTCTGGCTGCATGAATTGCTGCACTGCACCTTGTGCAGCTTGAGAAATACTTCATATGCAAAAACAAAGTCAGAAGTTTGTTAGCCTAATTAAAGACTTAAGTCTAATCAATGAGTTATTATTAGTCTAGAATTAACTATTACAGAGAAAGAAAGACTGCTGCTAGGAAATAAGATAATGCTCATAACTGCTTCTCACAGAATTTTCAAGAATTGTTTCTGAGTAATCCTCTATGATAACAGGTTTTGGAGTCTGCCTTGTAAGTGAGAAAAACAAAAGAGCAAATTAATAGAAATATCAGCAATCAATGTATGCAGATAACGTTTACTCCTTAAAAGCATTTCATAAAGGTATAACATAGTTTGGAATAGCTGTTCTTATGCCAACAATTATTTTGGGAAAAGTTTTAAAGAGCTGCTACCATTCATGACAGGCTGAAAGAGTTGGAGTTGTTCATCCTGGAGAAGAGAAATCTCTGAGGAGACCTTATAGTGACCTTCCAGTACCTGAAGGGGCTACAAGAAAGTTGGGGAGGGACTTTTTTATGAAGACATGTAGTGAGAGGATGAGGGAGAATGGCTATAAATTGGAGAGGGGCAGATTTAGACAAGACACAAGGAGGAACTTCTTCACAATCAGGGTGGTGAGGCACTGGAACAGGTTGCACAGGGAAGCTGGAAACTGCATCTCTGGAAGTGTTCAAGGCCAGGTTGGGTGGGGCCTTGAGCAGCAGCCTGGTCTAGTGGGAAGTATCCCTGCCCATGGCAGGGGGGTTGGAACTCGATCTTTAAGGTTCCTTCCAGCTCAAACCATTCTATAATTCTATGAAAGGTCTCAGTCGTAAGACAGTTAAATTTGTTATTCACATGCACCCTAGTATCTACTCTTTTTCTAAAAGATCAGATGACCGATGGGAGATTAGACTGGATTTTTGTGGTGTAAACAGCATTGCCATGTTTCTATAGTTCTGGAAGGAAACACTGGAGTACTTCAGATGGGGTCGGGTTGCTGTAATATACTTCAGAGCATGGAGCATTACAACATTACAAATAACTCGATTTAGCAGTGAAGTTTCCTTAGCACTTTTCTCCCATTGATTTTTTTTCGGGGGGGGAGGGGGGGGATGTTCACAACATTCAGACATCAGTCTTCAGAAGATTTTTTGTACCTGTAAGTTGTTCAAAGCATTGATCATACAGCTTTTGGGCATTTTTTTCTACTGCTCTGTCCTTTGCATGTGTTCTGATTTTGCTATAAGGATATAGATGTTATTAGCAGTGGTTCATAGAATCATAGAATAACCATGTTGGAAGAGACCCACCGGATCATCGAGTCCAACCATTCCTATCAAACACTAAAGCATGTCCCTTAGCACCTTGTCCACCTGTGACTTAAACCCCTCCAGGGAAGGTGACTCAACCACCTCCCTGAAGGTTGTGGAGTTAACCACTGTAATATCAGACTTTACTGTTGCACAACTTGTGGTTTTGTTGAGGATTCTGTACACCAAATTCCTGAAGTTGCTGGATGCCACTGAGGCTTTCTAACTCTGGCTATGCTATGCACTATCAGCTGTTGAAAACTCACTAGAAGCATCTGAGAGTTTTTTCACTTATTTTTTTTTTTTTTTTAAAATCCGCTACAAAGTGCTTGGGAAATTTACCCTATCCAAGTAAAGGAAATCTAACCCCCAAAATCCATGCGGCACAATTTTCTCCCCATGTAAGAGAGGGGCTTTTGCGGTATTTATGCAACACTCCAGAGGATTTCTTGAAACTGTGGGCACAGGGACAAGAGGAGGAGGTTTGTGGAATATGTCAACTTCAACCCTTTACTAAAGACAACTGAATTTCAGAGCTATTAATGAAATATTTATTTTAATGTAACCTAAATTATGTCCCTTTTCATACTAATATAAAGCATCTGAATAACTCTGGTATACAGAAATCCATTGCTTTTACATCTTGTGTAAATCTCATCTCATGAATGCTTTAGATAAGGCACTCATTTATGACATGCTTCTTAAAGGTCTCTAGATACAGCCTTTGGAAGAAAGTCAATTTATAATTAATACTTAAATGTTGAAAATAGCTAGGCTGTAACTTGCAACAGAATGAAGCAAATGAAAAAAGTAATATAAAGTAGAATGAGGCAAATGACTAAATTTGGATTAATCGTCAAATTTGAGGGCCTAGCCATAAATACAAATTATTACTTAATTTCTTAGACTTTCCCTGGATGTATAATCAGAGTGTATCTTGAATTCAGAGCTCTTAACTAATTGAGTGCAAGCTTTGTTAATTTTTGAATATGCAGTGGTGGAAATATGTACTGTTCCCTTTATTGGAATAGGTGAAGGTCAAAACACCAAACCCAACTGCACGCAACTCCCACCCCAGGCCAAAAATAAAAAAAAAACAACTCACAGAACTAATCATGAGCCAGCTAGGTTGCGGGCTGAAAAATACATAAATTTCCATCTAAGGAAAATACAACTTGTCTTTCCTAGAAAGGTCAAGGTGTCACACATTAATTGTTACTTCCTCAGATGGAATTTATATTGAATTTGAGAAGAAGCTCTGATTTGAAATGTTGAGTTCTAAAGCCTCACATTATACACACCAGTTTCTAATATATTTTTGTCTGGATATGTATGGGGCTGAGATACATCCTCAATTTTCTCTTGTTTTATTAGTTACTGCAGAGCAGCTCAACTGTGGAAGCTGTAAAATTCATTAACCTTTTTTAGTGAGCTTTCATTATTGGTACCTCTCCACACAGGTAACCATATCCAAGTGAAAGGAGAGTTTGCTGGGGAGTATAATCCTTGAGCAATGCAATTTAATTCCCTTTGCGTTATTACTCGTCCTGCAAATAAAATAGAGAAACTGCCCATTAAACAGTGGCAGTTTACTACATGTCCCTAGCATCTTGAGGAAGTAACGAAAATTCAGCAGTGTTGTGAATCATGTACAACTTTTGCTCAGCACCATCATTCATTGTGGGTCATTGCCCATCTTCCCTTCTAAAACCTTATTTCAGCTGTGACCATAAGGGCAAGATACTGAATGTAAGTTGGGAATTATCTTTCAAATTAATATAGGAAAGCTAAAGAAACTATTAAAATGAATTCATACCGAGCTGGAAAATAAATGTTGGAAAATGCAGGGTAGAAAAACTACCTTGTACTGATGAATAAGTGTTAGGGGTTTACTATCCCTGTTTCATAACTGCTTTAGTAGTAAATAAGTGTTTTCTAATGCTGCTGGATGACTTACTGATCAGGAGTGTTTCTGTTTAGCTGAACTGATGTCTAAGCATGGCATTAATGCTCTGCGCTTCTGAAGATATGAGTGTTTAAATTTGCAATATAATAATTAATCAGTGTGGACCAAGATGATTTTTTTTTTTGGTAATAGAATGGTAACTTTTTTCTTTTCTTACAGTTGTTGAAGGTAAAATACTCGACTCTTTGCTCAAACAATTAAGCAGAAAAGTCAAGCTGATGTTTTGCAATGTAGGGCATTACCATTGATCTGACATGAAGGTTTGGCCAGAATTCCTTGCTTGTTGAAGGGCATTAGTCTGCAAATTTGCATTACTGGTCTAATGCCATTGTTGGTGGTGTGAATGAATGTGTGCTGGCTATTTTTAAACTTAGTTAGTCTTAAGGGGTTTAGTTGCATGTCATTTAATTTTGCATGGAATTGGGCTGACAGCCCAAATGATGACAGGAATGACTTTGGTTCCAAGTGTGTGACAGATCTGTTTGAGGGCAACTTCTGATGCAAAATGCTAATGTTGGGAAGTAAAGATAGAAACTGCTCTGCTGTTTAATATATTATATACCTATCGTTATTTATTTGTTTATTAATTTCATAGATATGTGCTAAAAATAAGTTTCTACTTAGGAAAATTCATGAAATACATATAACAAATAAATGCAATATGCAGGACAATAGCAGAACAAGGTAGGCAAGAACAGATTTATAGTGACTCACTTGAGTCATTAGGGAGGACCAAATTCTTCATGGCTGTAGTGGCTATGAAAAATGGGGATTTTGATTATTCCCCCTAGGTCCTCCTTTTCTGTTTGAATGGCAGGTAACTATTAGTATAGCAGGAAAGGAAGCTTTTCTCCTTTTGCATTATTTAGTTTCAGACTTTGATACTTTTTTCCTGTTCTGCATGGAGATAAATCAGCATCTTCCAAAGCTCTTGAATTGAGAACCTCTCTTCAGTGTTACGTAAACTGAGATTTTGAGATGGGTTTTGTATTCCAGGTTAGTGTCAGTAAACTGTTTTTCTGGGCCAGTTTCTGGTTCTTTCTGGGAACTCAGCAGTTGTTGTTTTTTATTAGAGCTATGGAAACACTTATTTCCTGGAAGAGCAGCCCCTTGAGAAATTTCTGATACATTCTCCATGTTATGCAGTGAGGGGGGTAGAAAGATACTAAGAATACCTCGGAGAAGAAAACAAACCACAAGGGAAATTAAATTGTGATTAACTCATAATGAAAAATAGGGGAAGGAGCGTTAGGAAGTTTGAAAGACATACATCTAAAGAAAACATAACAAAAAGATGATGTACAAGTGATGGATGAAGTATTTGAAGAAGCTGCACTGATGGTTTATGAGGCTGTAAATCTTGAGGGGCGAGTTATTTCATCCAGACCGGCAAAGAAAGGTGCAAGTGGTTGGAATAAAAGAAATAAGAGAGGGCTTTTGGCAGATAGTGCTGGCTGGTTTTCTGCTTTGTGAAAGAATATTGCCTTATGGCTAGTTTTGGACAATCCAGCAGTGGGACCTACATACCGGAAACAATTTCTTTAATGGCATCTGTGTTCAGTGGTAGAAATCTCTTCCCCTCCTTGAATTGCCTGTGCTCAGTGGATTCCAGGTGCTCTTTTACTTAATGTTCATGATAAAGACATGAGTGAGTTGATCGGAACTGAATAAATGATGAAATCCTAATGACTCCCAAGAGAATAGGTTGTTTTACCAACATGCTTGTGTCCACAACAGAAGGCCATAATCACCTTTGGCAGGTCCACCAGACATTATCCATCCTCTTAACCTAGAGGATGGCTCCTATGGGTTTTTGTTGAGAAGGAATGAATTGGCCGGAGTCACTCCAGATTTCTTGCATCATGACATTTTCTATCTTAAAAGGACTGGAAAAGCAAAACAAGTAACATGGAGTATAATAAACGTGCATACTTGAACGATAAGTAGCAGTTCAGTAGTGATTTTGGTGCAATTAGTAAAATAAAAATAATTAAAAAAAACAACAAAACCCAACATGAAACCCCCCCTCCCTTTTAATCTGGGAGATGGTGAGTAGCTATCTGTCAAGTGAATGGATGGCGTGTGCTGTTTGCCACTTTTGCTGAGGCTGCAGTGGCAGAACGTGTTGTCTTGGCAAGGGAAAAGTTTTTATTGTTTAATTCTGTTTTATCCCTTTTCATCCTTATCCTTATCCATGATGTATAAGAGGAAAGTAGAGGAGAATAGAAGCATTTCTACTGCATTGCCAAGGAGCAGGTGTCCCTGCTAGGTTATTTATAGACCATGAGGATGCATATCATAGAAATGGGCTGTGAATGGCCAGTTACCCATCTGTTTTATCTGCTGGGTATCGTAACTGATTGTGTGGAAACTACCATTTTTTAGCTGATGAAAACTGGGGTTCTGAACAAACCATTATATATGTGCCTTTGCCCCTGCTATTGTGTTAGCTCTGGAAATTAATCATACTTGATTTAGGTTTAGAAAACAAAAAAGGCTCTTCTTGTAAACCTTTTCTCATTCCTGCTGAGCAGAGAGATTTCTTCTGTCTGGCTTTGAATGCAACCTTCTAGATACAGTTATTTAGTACAGTTGGTTTACTAGCTGATTTTGCCTGCTTCCTCATTATGAGTCTAGTGGTTTCTATGTTTGCTTGTTGTTCCTTTCTGTTTCAGATGCCTAGCTGAAAGAAATATCAATACCAGCTTTCCAATACTTCCCCCTCCCCACCCCCATCAATCTAAGCATGTGTCCCAGAATTGTGGCTGTCACTGAGAATATGTAAGCTCTGAATTCTAGCCTGGAAATATCCTATTTCTTAAGATCTAGGTCAGAAGCAGATTCAAACATAATAATTATAATAATGAAACTAGTGCAAAACAAAAATAAATGCAGCTTTTCAAGTATGGAGAGAGTGGAATAATCCATTACAAACAAGACAGCCAGCACCTGATCAGCTGAGAGAACAAATTACTGCTCCTTACCAAATGAAGCTGCGCAGACCCACTCAAGAAGTTTTTTAAATCATTGTTAATTCCTTATTGCTTCATCTTTCCCTTTCAATTTGTGCAGAATATTGACATCTACAAATATTGCTGTAGCTTTCAGAGAGCAGAAATGAACTTGACAAAGAGAAACTATCTGACCACCTTCATTCTGTCTCTCTCCTCTGCTCTCGTAAGACCTCACCTGGAGTTCTGCAGTCATTTCTGGAATCCTCAGCGCAGGAAGGAACTGGATCCATTAAAGTGAGTCCAGATGAGGGCTATGAAGATGATCAGAGTGCTGGAGCACCTCCCCTAGAGGACAGGCTGAGAGACTTGGGGTTATTCAGCCTGGAGAAGTCTGCAGGGAGGCCTTCTAGCAGCCTTCTAGCACTTAGAAGGGGGCCTACAGGAAAGTTGATAAGGGGCTTTATCGGGGGTCCACGGATAGGATGATGGGTAACAGTTTTAAGCTGAAAGAGGGGAGATTTACATTAGACATTGGGAAGACAGTTTTTGCTGTGAGAGTGGTGAGGCACTGGCACAGATTGCCTAGAGAAGTCATGGTTGCCCCATTCCTGGAAGTGTTCAAGGCTAGGATGGATGGAGCTTTGATCAAGTGGAAGGTGTCCTTGCCTAGAGCAGGGGAGTTGGAACTGGATGATCTTTAAGGTCCATTCTGATACAAACCATTCTATGATTCTGTTTAGCCTGGAGAAGAGGAGGCTGAGAAGAGACCTCATTGCTCTCTGTAAATACCTGAAAGGAGGTTGTAGAGAGGAGGGTAATGGCCTCTTCTCCCAAGTGACAGGGGACAGGACAAGAGGGGATGGCCTCAAGCTCCACCAGGGGAGGTTTAGACTGGACATTAGGAAAAAGTTTTTCACAGAAAGGGTCATTGGGCACTGGAACAGCTGCCCAGGGAGGTGGTTGGGTCACCTTCCCTGGAGGTGTTTAAGGCACGGGTGGACGAGGTGCTAAGGGGCATGGTTTAGTGTTTGATAGGAATGGTTGGACTCAATGATTCGGTGGGTCTCTTCCAACCTGGTTGTTCTATGAATCTTTTTTGTTTATCCTTTCTGATACCAGAGGCAGTGTTTATAGAGAGTATTATGTGTAAGTATACCCCAAAATGCCTTGATGAAGACAGACATTTAATAGCGCTTAAAAAGATCGCCCTATCAAGGAGTAAGGCTACAAGGTAGATACTTGTGATGTGCTTCCAGTGGTTAACAGAAATTAATACTCTGATCTGCCCAATACACTTCACAAGGAAGGCAAAAGAACCTTCAATGGAGGCACTGGGATCCTACAGGATCAGCAGTTCTTTGGAGAAGTCAGGACAGATAAAGGGGCACAGAAGGTGAAAAGCTTCTACTTGTAAGTAGAACTGGGCCATATTTTTTTTTCTTTCAGGTGTTTTTGTCAAAATCTTATAAAGTGAAAACACCTGAATCTGAAGCTTATATAGTGGAATGAAAGTACAAACTTAGTTGTGACTTGGGAATGGCAGCTAAAGCCTGAATTATCTGATCTGAGCTCTGTGTGTTTAGAGGAGGAAAGGAGGATACAAAGAGTGGTATCTGCTTTGCTGTCCTTTGTTTTTTACCCTCCAGACATTTCCAGGCAGAGTATGGCAGTGATGTAGCTGTAAACTCTTAAAGGGAAAGAAGCTACCGTTCCACTTACAGCTTGGCATGCTTTTAAATAGATGACTGTGGTCACAGTATATGCCCACAGCCTTCACAAAATAATTAAAAGAGCACCAGGAGAAATAAAGCAATCCCAGTGCTGTATTTGACAAATCAACAAACCTCAGAACTCCAGGCAGTGAACTGAAATGGTGGTCTGTACTCAGAAAGGTTTTGAAACTTTAACCAGGGTCAGGAAGAAGGGAAGCATCATTGTAATCTGTTTTGCTTGTGTGCATGCTTCAGAGTACTTGAAGGCACTTAATGTGCCTGCATGCTGTGACTGCATTCTTATGTTCTATACATTTTCCCATGCCCTAAGCAGATTAGTCAGGTGAAGACTTAAGTAAGGGTATTTCTTCAATGCTATCTATGATCTGGCTAATTTATGTTTGTTTTTACTATTTGTTGTGATCATCTCTGAAGAGTTAAATGTGCTGTTCTTAGCTCTATCTGTTTCTTTGCCTTCTTGTTTCACCTTTGATGCAGTGCAGTGCTGGATCTGCAATGCATTGTCAGTTTACATCACATTACACCAGGAACAATTTTTAAATCAGCACGAGGTTATATGATTTGTTTTCTTTTCCTGTTGTTAGATGCCTACTAAATAATCAGGGCTGCATGCTATTAACTCGAGAGTAGTTACAGATCATACCTTAACAAAATAATTTGATCTGGACAGTGTGTGGATAGCTTCTCAAACAGTTTTTGTGTAAACAATATAAATATAGCTGTGTATTGGAAATCTTCAACCCAGTTTTGAATGTAGTTTCCATGCAGAAACAAACTAAAATAACTTGTGCTGAACATTAACTTTGGGCTGTTTCATACAGGATAGGTTTTATTTTGTACAGCAGTGCAGCTGACAAGAATCAACTATTTTTACTTGGAGTTCTGTCCAACTGATACTCTGCAAATATTAGTACAAACTGGGGAAGTTCTTCTACATAGTGGCTAGAATTTTGTTCTGAGACTAAATAAGCCCCAGTCATATGTTTGGTATCATTCTGGACTTGTTTTTTTGCTCAGCTGGGCAGAACAAAAGACATTTTTCCTTAGCTTGTGCAACAGCAGTTGTAATGACGTGTCCAACCAAGAAGCTTTATGAACAAGAGTCTTCTAGATCCAAGTGAGATGACTGCAATACAGTTGCAGGCCTGAATTTTAAACCTAGTCTGAGACAATTTAATTGATTTGAGCACAATTTAAGCTTTCAGTACATCATTTCCCTGCTGCCTACAAAAGCGTAAGAAACTTGAAGACCAGCATTCACACCGCATAAGAACAGGAGTTCTCACTGGGTGGAATTAGTACCAGTGACTCTAAAAGCAGCCTGTACAGTACACAGTTTTAACCAGCTTAGTCATTCTTCTGCTGCAGTTGGAAGGCATGCTAACTGCTGAAATAGCTGTTTTCATGTTCTAAGTTTACCTTTCCTATAGAACAACTTACAGCATGCACTTACTTGCTTATGCAAGACTGCTGTACTCTGGTGACATGCAGCATTTGTTAGGTAATTGCCATTCAAGACAATGCATGGAGTTGCTTTTTATCCCCTTGAGTACTTCTAATGTCCTTTGACTTTTAGGCCATCTTTCCATCCATTTTAGGGAGTGGATTATATCCTACTGTTCCCTTTCCTTTTCTCAGAGGGAGGTCGAACGCTGGGATGCTATTCAGCTTGATAAGAGTAGTCATAGTGGAATTCTGGAGTATAGCCAGAGCTTTAACTATTCAGAAGCCCTTGTGAATGAAGTAAATTATCCTGAGCATTTGACACTTCAAGAGAAGTGTTTTATACAGTGATGTATTTGATACTAAAAATACACATGATTTCATCTACTTAGATTAACAGTCACCTGCTCCAAAGGTGATACATATACAATCTGTTTCAGTCTGCATGTGCTGCTTGAAGATGAGATGCGGTGGCCTCTGAGCGTTCTCTGTAGTTGCTAGAATGCATGTTTGTGCGACATTTGTTAGGTTTTTTATTTAGCCACAGCAGGGCATAGTTTTTGATATGGCTGTATGGGTTGAATCTGCATCTTAGGATAAGTGAACAACTGTCAAGTCAGACCTTAATTTAAATAGTAAATCAGGTTGCTATGGCCCATAGCCCTCTTCTACAGGAACATACAAAAAAATCTGAATATGAAAAATAAAGGAAACTCATTCTACAGCAATCCCCTTGGTGCAGTGTCTCAGTAAAATGCCTACTGGGTTTATGGAGGATTAATCACTTGCCCTTTAGAGAAGAAATTGATCACTTTTTAGTCTTTCTTTTAGAAACAGAGTACTTAATATGATAATATTTATAAGTTCATTTGGACTTTTGGATTAATGCTTCCTCCTAGCATAAGCTAGTATCTTTTATGGATCTATATATAAAATCAAAGGTTCTGAATCTGTGCCGATATGTCAGAGCAATTGTATGTTTATTCTTCATACTGATAAAGTTAGTTTATTTGGAAAACAGTCTGAATGAGAAAGTGCTATTCAGTTACCCTATAAACCGAGCGTCATTCCTGCCCATGTTTTTCTCTCTCAGCATTTTAAGTGCCTTAATTGATCATCTCGGGATGAGGTTTAACTTAGCAGTTAATTGAACTTCAGGGAGCAAAATACGCTTTTGTTTACGAAAGTGTAATTACGCCTGTGAAGGTGTTGGACCTGCCACTGCTCCACTGCACTGAGTTAACAATTTGCTGACAAAACATATGATTAAATCTAGGTAAGAAGCAGATTATCTCATAACTTATAAGGAAGATATATAAGAGTTTAACATGTTGAAAGTACCAAACCCTCATGGACCTGTTATGACCAGAAAATTTGTCTAAGTTATTCAGCAATCTTCCCTGACATGTGATGGATTTACAATGCATACATTTTACTGTGTTCATGAAAAGATGTATTTTGAAATAGTAAATGTATAGCAGTTATTTAGGTGATCTTTTAAGGAACCAGAGTCTGTCATTAGAAGAATAGCTGAGTGATTCTTTTTCTTCAGAATATGTGGCACTAATATTCCTGGGAGTCTGTCTTTTTGGGGTCAAAATTGTACATTGTTCTCAAAGAGGGTGGGGAAAAAAAGTTCTTTTGGTTACTTTCTCATTAAATTCTATGGCAATCATTGGTGTTCCATCATACACATTGCTCTGTGTTTTGATTATCAAACTGGTGCCAATACTATCTTCAACTTTCTGCGTGCCTGTGTAATTGATGATCGTGAAGTTTTAATGACATGGAATCTAGAGGAACTGGCTATGCCAAACATCAAAACTCTCAGGATTGTCAGTGTTGGGGAATTATACCAACGGTGACCTTGTTTCCAATGCCATAAGGTTAGCAAGGGCAAAGGAAATTGCGTGAGTACAACACCTCCCTATCAACTTCATAATTCACTCCTTGAATAAACAGCCAGTCTAGGAATTAGCCTTATTAAAAAGATTACTTTGTTCAACTGGTGTAAAAACAAAGGCTGGAAAATCTGCAAAAAATAAACACGGAGTCCATTTCTTATTTTGTTTTTGAACCTTGAAGTATTTCTCTAGGAAGAACAACTCTTACACCTGCATTCAAGGATGAATGTTGATAACCAGTGAAGATGGAAAGTCAGTTGTTAAAATATGCAGTGTTTGAAGTTTTTCAGACTTGCATCAATGAGGATTTTGAGCATTGAAGTAAATTTGGAAGGGGACAATCGTGAGATCAGTAAAGTCAAGCAGTTACTACTTTAATACTTGCAGAGGAATGAATGTAAACCCAATATGCTTTGAAATTTCTTACAGAGCATAGCTGTTTTATATTAAACATCTTGGGGTACTGCAGAAACGCATGGTGTTTGTCCTTCAAATACTCATAGTCTGTGGATTTTGATGTGGGAATATAAACAAGTATACAAAGATAAACCCAATGTAGGTAATTACAGATGGGGTAGCTCATGAATCCTTGCCCAGTGTCCTGTACCTTGGAAGAGCATGTTGTTCTCCACTTACAAAAAAGGCCTAAGGAGAAGTCTTATCTTTTTGGTTATGTTCTCCCAGTATGTTAGCTTTCTGGATAACATCAAGAAAGCAAAAATTCTGTCTGTTTTTTGAAGCTGAAAGATAAGATCTGGCAGGCTTAAACTAGAAAACTATTCTTGTTCCTGCATATATCTCAGTTATTTTGGAGCCTGTTATAGAAAGGACTGGTGGGAACAGAAATAGTTGTGTGAAAGCATGTAGCACTCAACTGTCTGCCAACCAAGATTCCAGTTAATTGGCTTATAAAAATTAAGCAATTGTGTATGAATTCCAGAAAGAGGGTCTGGGACCAATTTTTTCAATAATGAAATACCTTCAGATGCTTAAATTTGTCTAGATAATTTTGCATATGTAATTGTTGCCTAAAAAAATGCCAACTCTGCTTGTATTTTAATGTCTCTGAATGTGTGCACAGTGTGCAGATGGTCAGGTAAAACAAAATTGAAGGTATTTACAGTTCAAAATATATACTTGAGTCTACCTTATGAGTTTAAAAATAAATTTAATACTTGTGTTGATGCATCTATGCTATTGCTTAGCAGATGGTATTTCAAAGAGTAGCTGAGCTCAGTTTAATGTCAATGTAAGCAAAGATTTCATTCATATCCATTTAAGTTGCTATGAGGTCATAATTATGATGTTGTTGCAGTAAATCATAGAAGTCTCCTTATTTGGAAACAGTAATATTTTGTTTTGCTTCAAGTTTCTGTATTCCTTAATGGTTATGATAAAATTTATTAGAAAGAATGCATCTATGTTTATTAAATATAAAATGCATTTGGGTATCTATGTTCAAATATGAAAACAGCAAAACTACACTAATCTTTCCAAATGATTTATGTCATTGAATGTGAACAGAACTGTCTTGAACACTGAACTAGCTTGGAAACATCAGGTCATAGCAATATCACAAGCAAAGTCTGCGGTCAGCAGTATCTTCCCTGGTTTTACTGAGGCTCCCAAGAATAGGATTCACATAAATCTCAACCTCTGAACTAGACTTCCTTTTTCAAAGCAATGTAGAACTGTATTGTGTGACACATGGAGAACTGGGAGCTTCCCATCTCCACTCCAGTGTTTAAAGCAGTAGTGTGACCTCTGAGGTTCAGAATTACCTCGCTTTGCAGAATTCATACAGGAATGAGTTTTCTTCTTTTGTTCCCTTAGTGCAGGAGAGGAGGGAAGAACAGGATTGTCAACAGTAACTTCCCTGGGCAAAGGCCTATTTAAAGCTGAAACTTATGACAATATAGAAACTATCACTAAAAATCCATGTCTCCTCGTAAGGGTTAATTCTATATGATTTACCTTGTAGGTAGGTAAGACAGCAGACAATTTCTGTATTTCTAGCAACCTGTGAACTCTTTGAATCCTTCCTCCTTCCACCCAACTCGACCTCCTCTGCCATAAGAAGCTGAAGCCAGTTTTTACAGGCTTAAGAGCTACTGTCAGTCAGACAAAAGTTTAGAGGTAGATGGAAGCACATTTGCTTTCCTTGAGATTCCAAGGCTACAGGAATAATTGATTTGGATATATATTCTAGGACCATATCTTAGAAATATGGTTATATGGGAATGCTAAGCTTGCACTTGAGGTAGGAGACAAATGTGTTTTAATGTTATTTTCTTTAAAGCCCCTTTGACTTATTTGTTTTTCCCATCAGAGAGATTAAGACATGCAAGGTTTGAAAATACAATGGAATGAAACTAATTAGATCTACCAATAATGACAATTGGCATAGAACACTGCAGCCCTGAATTCTCCTTGGGCAAGGAAAAGCAAGAAACTTCATTTCTATAAGGAGCAAGGAATACAATTTCTTAAACTGGAGCAAGTGCAGACTAAATGCAAAACCTAGAACCACCATGACAATTCCACTTTAAAGAAAACTAATATTAAAATGGCTCAGTAGCATTACTGTATATGAACATGTATGGCAGAAAGGGGTAACAGAAGGCTCTGACTCATCATGTGGAACTGTAATTGAAGTCCAAGGGGGATTTTTCTAGCTTGGATCTATTCCTACTGGCTCAGATGTCTCATAAGTCTTTAGCACCTTGTTTTAATAGAGCTAGTGACTACAGTCAAAAAATGGGTTGGATACAAGGAGCAAAATACTACTCATCTTAAAAATATCTTTCAGCTACAGCGGAGGTAACTTTGTGTTGATAAGAAGCTTCCATCAACCTTTACTAAACTTGATTTTCTGCATTTAGAAAAGCCTCAACTCTCTAAGCAAAAATTTGCTTAGTGAAGCACTGAGAAGCAGATGCAGTGTGGGCATCTTGGTACTTCCCACTCAGTACAGCTTTCTTTTAGCAAACAAGTACCACCAATGAACAATGTATGAGAGGTTGCTGCTGTCTCTTATTAGGTATAGGTAGTATTTTCTTTGTGTCAAACCAAATTTTAAGGGAAATAAACTTTCACAGAACAGTCTAAAGTTATTTTACATGTAAGGCTAGCAATGGTAAGACTTGTAGCTTATCTGTCTTCAAGATTCATAAGGTATTTTTCTGACTGATAGTTTCAAACCTTTCAAGTTTATCCAGCCCCTTGAATACCTAATAGATATGTACTTATTCAAGGGACTAGACTTTAGAACTAGATCAGAAAGATTGTAAAATCTGGACAAACAAAAATTTGGTAAAGCTTTTGCAAATACATATCAGCTACATACATTGAGGCTTTTAGGCATATAAAAATCTGTATAAATGTAGACTGTTGCAAATGTGGGGACACAATGTTCCCTGTGAGACAAGAATAAACCAACTCCTGTTGTCAAACACTTCAAGAATCTGAGCATCTTTTAGGTAGATTAATACAAGCTACTAACTACTTGGCTAGAAAGCCCATCATGCTCTCCAGAAATAGATAAAGAAGAGACAGATTTACAAGGCTCCAGGGGTGAGTGAAGAGGAGGCTTAAAATAGTGTTTTAAAAAATTCAGAATTATAAAGACTTGCTACTTTCACTGAATTCAGTGAGGGTTAGGAGATTGTATTTTGGCCCTAAGTAAATAGTGGCAATTTTTGACTGCTCCTCTGCTGCTCTAGGTATTTACAAACCAGCTGTACTGGCTGTGCAGTGGTCAGGCGTTTTCTTGGGTGTTCCTAGAAGGTTTTATTAGAAATATTGTGATATTTCATAATTTCTGTTTGGGAGAGAGCACGAAGGGAAGAAGAGAAGCAGTCTTAAACTAGGTATTTACACCTGATTCAATTCCCTAAGCCCAGACCTTGTGTAGGCAGTTGGATATGTAATGCGATTGTTACTGACAGTCTTCACAGGACCACATTGCTGTTAACACACTTTCGTTTGTTAATACATCAGCTTTAATTAAAAAGTACGGAGTTAATGATGAAATTCTGGCTTGACCCTCAGAGTTAGATTTGACTAATTTGGTGATTTCCCAGAGAAGGAGAATTGCTCTTGGGAACCGCATAGTGGAGATGGGAAATTGATTATAAAAGAGGCAGAGACAATCCTGGTGAATCTCAAATAGTTCTGGTAAAGTGGAATTGAGGTGAGAAGGAGGAACTCTGGCTGACCTGTCCCTGGAGCGTACTTTCCCTGCTGGGGGTTGTTTGCAGAGAAGCTGAAGTGCTGTAGCAGCCTCAAGCTCCATTCAGTGATGTTGCCTCCTTTTTTTCAGTCGCAGCCAGATCAGTCCTTTGCAAAACTGAGAGAGTAGCTTAAGGCCATCATTTCATGCATGGGTTGGTAAATTGTGCAAGAAAGGACACTGCCAAATGAGGAGCTGAGCCAGTTTTCAATGAGAGCGCCATCTGTGGCCAAATGCTTAGTAAGTTTGAAAACAATTGAGTTCTTCCCCATACTTACATTGAGTTCATTTATGATGTATGTAGCTTTATGGCCCCCCAGCAGTAAGCCAATGTTACTATACCCTTTTTTGCTATGCATTAAGCTTCTGTTGAATTGCTTAATTTCAGACTTGATCTTGTGTGGCACTGAAAAACGACTCTACACCAATGCCTGGTTTGATTCTTGCTGGAAAGTTTTCTTCTGATGAAAATCAGATATTTGTGGCCAATAAGATGCATTTAAACACACTGTTACTGGTTACAGCAATATTCCCTAAATGTAAGAAGATATTATTGCTTGAACTAGAAGCGTGTTTAAAGTTGGAAAGAATTCTAAGTAAGCCTCTCTCCCTTAACCTAGCGAGTTACCTGTACTCTCTCATTACCATTTTGTTTCATTAAACATATGAAGTCTTGTGTAATGGTGTTTCCCTGTAGCAAGGATTACTGAATAGATCTGCAGTTTGTTTTAGAGATATCTTGAATCACGACTTGAACTTTGGCCACGAAGACTACCTCTATTGAAAACAGTGGCAATAATTTGATATCTAACGTGTTGAAGTACTTTTCTTGGCTAAATTTGGTGTCATTGCATGAGAACATTCTTTTTAAGAAGGGTGATTGCATTTGTCTCAATACTGTTCTTCCTAAGAGCAAGAGCTTGGAGATGTTTTTCTGAATCTAGGGATTAAATCTGGCTTTTAATTTCTTTCTCTAACACGTGAGGTAAGCATTTTTACGGCTGGTCAAGTAAAGCAAATAGAAAGAAAGTGTCACTAAGAATCAGCAACACAGACAGAAATGGTCTTGTGCCAGATCCTTAGACCCCATTGCCTCTCTTGCCTCCTTTGGAAACGTTTCTTGTACCTGAATATTTGGCTGTTTGTTTCTGTTGACAAGTGTACTCTGCAACAGGTAACTTTCAGAAAAGGAAATCTTTTAGTAATTCAACATTGCTTTGGAAGGAATGGAGTGAGAAGAAAGTTTCTGGCCTTTAAATAGAGGTTTATATAGCAGGCAGGAGGTAAGGAAACCCCAGCTGGAAAATATCCTCAGAAGTGCAGATTTCCAAACTTCTAATGATGTTGTAGCTTCTTCTAGATAAGCACACAGCTGTTTGTGTGGAGAAAGAAATCACTTATGTATCAATCCATCTGCCTTTCAGAATAAATGTTCTCCACCAAAATACTAAATTTGTAACCTAATCTCCCAAGTGCAGGGCTTTAAGTGTTTGTTACGCTGCTTTTGAAGTAAGTGTTCCTTTTATACACACAAATTACCGGGATAAGTTAAAGATACTTAAATGCGAATTTTGTTTACTTGTTTCAGCTGAGTGAAGTTGATTTCTTACCATGTTTGCAGCTTTTCTGTTTCATCTTATATTAAACTCTGCAAGCATACCTAGAAACGGACTATGGATGTCTATGAAAATAGCAGTCTAATTTTATAGCATTTACTCAACTCTGTAGGCAGTAATCAGCTTGAATTCTGTGAGGCTTTTGGGAAGACTCCATATGTACAATCAAGATTGGTCACAATGAGTTTGGGCAAACTTTTATTAATGTTTTATTTTAATTCTAGTTTGTAAATAAATTTGCACTAAGTTTTAATGACATTTCATAAACTTTTATAAGAGTAGTTGAGGAAAAATATTTGCAATAATGCTAAAGTATGTGTCTACATTTGGATTAATGAGAATCACATAGCTGTGTTGAAGTTGGAAAACATGGCTGCTACTTGTATTGGTCTTTTAAACCATTAAATTCAGTCAGTGTGTTGTACACTGCATAATATGTCAAGTATTTTCCAAAGACACCATGTCACTTATAATATTTTAAGTAGATGCTAATGTTAAAACTTTTTTTTCCTGTTGTGAACTTCACTTGCATTTGAGGAACTTGAATCCCTGGGTTTGCTGCTGTTTCAGTAAATCTACTGCGTACACTGAAGTAACCCTTACACAAGCATGGAGATGCAACCTCATCTCCACTAACTGCGACAAACATTGCTGTAATATTTACAGGAGCAAAGTGTGCATCAAGGGTGAAATGCAAAAGATGCATTAAAAAATCAAACTTGAAAAAAAGGACACATCTGAAGCTGCTTAATTGCTTGGCATAGAAAGACTAATGCAATATCTGAGGAAGTAATCTCTAAATAAGTTAAGAGATGAGATCTTTCAAAGGAGAAAAAAAGGCATAGACCTGTTGGGGAATTTTATGAAGCAACTGTCAAGAGCAGTAAAGCTGATGCATTGTTAAATGTCTTTGGGAGCCACTTTTCAGTATTCTGTGTCTTAATGCGGTGAGAAGCAAACTTCATTGAGCAGACACCTGGCTCTAATTTGAACCTTAAGGTTTCCTCTGGCACACATGCTTCATCAAGTTGATCTGTCAATACCCAAATTGGCCTTACTCTTAAGTATTTGGTGTAGAAATACATAAGACTAAGAGATGGAGGATAAAAAAAGGACATCGCCTATGTTGTAATTAGCTGGTGCGTTCATCCCTGCAAACCCCATTGTGGCAGCTGGAGCAGGATAGTGAAATAAGGAAAGCAGGAGAGCGGTGGAATGAAGGAGAAGGTGTGGTTGTGTGTGGTCTGGGCAAGAAAAAAAGAGGTGGTTGGAGAAGTGGGTCTGACATCAGGGCTGTGCTGGATGAGCGGGAGAGAGAGTAATGGGCACAATGCTTTGCGGGGAGACCTCACTGCTCTCTACATCTACCTGAAAGGAGGTTGTGGAGAGGAGGGAGTTGGCCTCTTCTCCCAAGTGACAGGGGACAGGACAAGAGGGAATGGCCTCAAGCTCCACCAGGGGAGGTTTAGGCTGGACAGCAGGAAAAAAATGTCATGTAAAGGGTCACTGGGCACTGGCAGAGGCTGCCCAGGGAGGGGGTTGATTCACCTTCCCTGGAGGGGTTTAAGGGACGCGTGGACGAGGTGCTAAGGGACATGGGTTGTGTTTGACAGGAATGGTTGGACTCGATGATCCAGTGGGTCTCTTCCAACCTGGTGATTCTGTGATTCTATGAAACGTGGGACGCAGCACTGGGGATGCCCAGATGGAGCCAACTTCCACACAGAAATTTTGCGATATTTGGCTGCGGTCTAGAGCTTTTAGAGCTGCTTTTAAGGGCAGAATATGCTGCTCCACATTCATTCCCCTGAGCCCGTGGCAGGGATTTCTGGTTGACAGCCCCTGCATCAAGGGAAAGGAGAACACTTCGGGGGTTCCCGGGCCACCAACCTTTCCCTCGGGCTGTTAACGTGGGCAGAGCCGCTCCGCTTCCCCGAACCTGACGTTTTCCCTGTTCCCCCAGCTCCGACACCCCCTCCCCCGATTGCCTGGCTCTGACTCATTCGCCGCCGCTCGTGGAAGCGGAACGGGAGGCGGGTTGGGGGGCGGGGGGGGGAGCCTCCAAAGTGTAGCCGCGATCGGTGCCGGGTGGACGGGGCCCCGGCAAGGGCAGCGGGGCGGGTCCCGCGCCCGGGGAGCTGCCGAGGGGCTCGGAGCAGCCAGGGGGCTCCCGGCTGCCCTCCCGGGGAGCTGCGGCGGCGATATCGCAGTTGCCCTTTAAACAACAACAAAAATAAGAGAGAAGGGGGAGGAGGGGGTGGGAAGGAAAAAAAAAAAAAAAAAAAAAGATGAAGACGCTGAAATGCCTCCAGCCAAAAGTAAAGAGCAAATCTCAGTTGCAATGGCTCGGCTAAAACTTGATCATGCGGGATTTCAAGCGGTAAAGACCTGCCGGGCTCCTATTTGCTGCGGTGAGAACAAGTTGCAGGATGAAATCCAGGCGTTAAGGGACCTATTTTCCACTTCGCCGTTTGCAGAGGAATCTACTGAAATGACTTGGAGGATCTCGAAGCTGGAACTATGTGGGGGGAGAATGCAGTGAGTACGGCCGCTCCGGGCGAGCAGAGGAGTTGGGGCTGGGAGGCAGCGGGCTCGGGCTTGGTTGGCTCCTAGTTCCCAGGCAGCACCAGCGGGGAATGCCGCGTCCTACATTTAGCTGGGGTTGCTTCAAGTATCTTCATACATATTTACTGGCAATGCAGAATCAAAGTGCTCCCAGCTTTTCTTGGAGGGATCCGCTAGCGCGTGTCTCCCCGGGCTTGTTTATGCTCAATTGAGAATGAATCTGTTCTCACGAGCTAAAGAAAGGGCTTCATCCCGCACCGATTTAGCCGTTTTCCAGATTATGCCCGTTTTGAACCCGTCAAGGAAACTCCTGCCCTTGGTCCTGGGAATTAGTTTGCTGCTGGCTGCTCTCTGCAGGGTGGCTGCTGCTGCCGGGAGCAGAGGGGCGGTTGCCGCCCGGGGTGTTCCTGCTCCGGGTACCTTGGGGACGTTTCCCGGGGGGCTGCGGCTCACGGGCAGAGCTTGCCTTTATCTCTAACTGAAGGGGACGGAAAAACTTCTGAGCGGAGTCACTTATTTCAGCTGGCATCGCACGTGAGACTGAAATATAGACATGCCTTTTTTTTTTTTTTTTATTTAATCCTCCACATCTGCGACCTGACTAACGGCTTTTCCTCCCCCTCTGTCTCTTCCCCCGTTGTCCCGTCCCGTCTCCAGCGCCCCTTTCCCCGTCTCCCTCTCCTTCTAGCCGCCCTCCCGGGATGCCACGTTGCTCGCAGGCTGCGGCGGGGATCACGCGTGCGGCTAGCGGCTCGGAGGCCGCCCCTGAGCCCGGGCACCGAGGGGCAAGAGATGCCCGCGGCCGCGGCGTGCGCTGCGCCAGCTCCACCGGCTCCTCCGGCTCCTCCGGCTCCCGCTGCCGCCGCCGCTCCGTGTCCTGAGCCGCTGGGTACGTGCGGGGCCGCCAGGGGGCGCCGCGGCGCCGCGCCGGGTGAGGAGCTCGGGGATTGGGGGGGGGGGGGTGGCTGGAATGATCCTTCCTTGGGTTCTAAAGGCAGCCGGAGCGCTGATGCGCGCTTCGATGGGCTCGCAGCTCATCTCCTCGCCTGCCCCGAAAGGAGGTGACGATACAGCAAGCCCTTGTGTGTTTCGCCTTGGCTCCGAGCGTGTTTTCGGCCGCGTTCTCTTTGACGATGGAGATAGGGCTGGCGGGATGAAAGGGGAGATCTGAGAAATGCCCCCCCCCCCGGTGCCTTCTGCGAGGCGCTTTGCAGCGAGCGGGGGCTCAGGGAGGCGCGGGGACCCCCTTCTGGCAGCTGCGGGGCTGGAAACTCCCCGGGGGCAGAGGGAGGTCCTGCCGAGTCAGACCTGCGCTCCCTCCTTCCCGGAGCGCAGATCCCTCCTGTGGCTCATCTCTCACCCGCCCTACTCTGACTGTATCCAGCCCCCGACAGTGCGGGGATGCTCCTCTGGATGCTCCTCTAGATGCTCCTCTGGATGCTCCTTTATGGAACACCCTCCCCTCCAGCAACGGGGACAACTCAGTGTCCGAGAGCAGCAGGTTCTGTGATGCTCGAGAGGAGGCAGAAGAATTTAAGACGGGATATTGCACTCCTGAACCTGTTCCAGAAATGCAGTAAACTGCTTGAGCAGCAGCTGGCTAGGAGAGATCTTCAGAAATAAAGCAGCGTGGTTGTGGGATGCTGTGAGATGTGTGGAGGCTGTGGGCTGGGGTCTCCAGCAGATCTCTGGCTTCTCTCATTTTGAGCTGGAGCATCTCTTCCTCTTGGGACTATAACTAAATTTTAAATAGACATTCAGGACAAAGGAAAATAGACTTATGTTTTTTAACCTGTTTTAGGATGGCAGGATTAAACAGAAACATGATAATATCTTTTTTAAGTGATGTCAGTCATTTTAACTTTGTGGGTGATCCACGAAGGATTTTAGTGAGTCTTTTCTTTGTACTTAAGCTACTTTTTTTTGCCCTGCTTGTGGAGACCAGTTGTGATCCTGTCATTGGCAAGCCAACTTTTTGTGGGGATATAAGAGGCTTGAATTGAAACTAAGGCGAAGAATGCATTATAAAAAGCTGCTAAAGCTTGCACTGTGTTCAGAAACTTTCTGTTGAAAGCCTTCACTGGAGATATACAGTATATAGTTTTTCCCCTCAATTTTTCTCATGCGATGTGATCACTTTTACAGGGAGTAAAGCTGGCAAAGATGAAGAAAATTGGCTGTGCTCTCCTGGTACTCCAAGCTCTTCTGACGCCTTTGGATCTTGCTCATGGAGCGGAGAAAAGTTATCCCGTCCTGAACATTGCAGTGATTCTGGGAAGAACCAAGGATATCACAGAGAGAGATATCAGAGCTCTCTGGACCAGGGAAATGTCAGCAGACTTGACTGTTGATGTCAATGTAGTGACCCTCCTTGTTAACCAGACTGACCCTAAGAGCATCATAACACATGTTTGCGACTTGATGTCGGGCACCAAGATCCACGGAGTGGTTTTTGGAGATGATACTGATCAGGAGGCAGTTGCTCAGATTTTGGATTTTATTTCATCTCAGACTTCTATTCCCATTCTTGGAATTCATGGCGGAGCCTCCATGATAATGGCAGATAAGGTAGGAAAACGTATTTAAAAGCTTTTACTAGTTTAATATACTTTACAGTGGTGGTCTGTATCATGGGTGACCACTGCAAGTAGTTCAAAACAGATGGTTCCCATTGTCTCTCAGAACTTTAAAAAGGAAAAAGTAAGTAGAGCAGTGTCCTTGCTGGTAACTCATCAAATATTCTGTAGTATTTCAGAAACCTGAAACTAAGCTTTCCATCCATTGTAAAAGCAGTTCTATGGAAATTTTACTATCTGACACATAGTGATTGCTGGTCAGTTAAGAAATTTTACTAGCAAATATGATACCTCGGCTGTAAAAACAACCATAAAATAGTAGGTCCATAAAATGATTTTAAAGGCAAGATTTAAAATTATAAGCAGATATTCTGTGGTGCTTATAAGAAATAGCAACCAATAGACCTGAATATATTTGAGGACAAGAGTAGTAATAGGACAATCATTTAAGCTGGATTTTGTAATCCACTACAGTCTGTAAATTAAATAGTCTTGCAAACTTGAATCAAGTCTTGTATTCACTATATTTATTAAATGAGTTCATGAAAATCTACAGTGGGGTTTTCTGAACTGTGGAGATAATGACAAATAGTTTTGTGGAAAACATCTGTTTATGTAATCTACTGTGAGACTGTGGAATGACAAAAGTGACTCATGAATCCAGCTCATCTTCCTTGACATTGTAACAGTTCTTAAATACTCCCTTCTAGCAGAGCAGTATTGCTGTTGAGAAGTGATCGCTGCTGTCTGAAACAGGTGCTCAGACTGTTCAGGACTCAGTTCTCCGGCACAGACTGATGCTTGGCCTGTAAGTCTGTGAGGGGTTCCCACCTGGGTGTAAAAGAGGGTAGCCAAAGAGGGAGCTCGAGTGTCTTTTATAGATTTTCCAGCCCACAAGGCTTTTCAGTATTAATTGTAACTTATTTCCTGGTATTTATACACTTGAGGATTTCTTAGATAGTAAAGAGCCCTCTGAATCCATCTAAAAATGAAGTGGCCCAGTATGTTATTTCATAACTTGAGGGGGAAAAAGAAGCATGACAGGTGCACTGATTAATTACGATTGAGAAATCAGCCTTGAACTTTTGAAACTTTTGCCTCTGGGGAAGTCTGGGATAAGAGAACTGTCTCCCTTGATATTTAGAATGGCCTTCCTTTAAAACTTCTCTTGTGTAAGAGGAGGACAATAGGTGCTAAATTATAGCAGAGATTCTGTAACAATGGTTTGACAGCTTGATTTATATGGAAAGATTTTTACGGTTAGTGCTACCAAATGTAATTGCAGTGACTAAGTTAAAGGCAGCTATTTCACAGGCTTTTAAACTACTGTACAGATTTATCCATCTCTATAAACCTGGCTTTATATATATTTAGGAATTTTTTAATATGTATTTTGCTCAACTTTCTATAGCAGGATAAGAACATTTGAAGATTCCAGCCAGTGCTAAGTGATGAAGCACTGGTAGAAACCCTTATAGAATCAACTTCATGCTTGGTAGAATATACAGGATGTTACTGATACAGATCTATTTTTTACTTTTATGTAGGAGCCTCTAGAAAATGAAATAGATTATTTTTCTTGTCTCAGTAAGTTAATAGTATCTTCACTGTTTGCTAATGTTGTCATTATTATATCACTGTCTTTGATTTTAGGGATTATCACAGTTTGCTAATAAAACATTTTTGTCCTGAAACTTGATTTCAAAGATTTCCACTTGGGAAATCAAAATTGTTCTTCTGTATGTTAAGACAACCCAACAGAGCTGTCTTCAGTAGCTTGACTTGGCTGAAGAAACTGTTCATTAAAATTCCCTTAATTTTCAACTTGAATTTTTCAGTGTGCATTGTCTTGCCACTGGGTTTGAAATGTTGCAGTACTGAGGCTTGCATGTGTCACTCAATTAACCACTCATTTAGGAATGAAATCTTGGGAGTTGAAGGTGAAATTCACAGTGCTGTCATAAAGGCAGAGGAGATGAAGTCTGGGGGAGAAGGACTGCAAATGTAAAATCTGTTTTCCAAGTCAGCATCAGGATTTTAGCTGAAACACATGGTTGTTGGCTAAATGGTAAAGTTGATCAGTGTTTAAAGTCTTCGGGTTTATATCATACATTGAGATGGGTGGATATGTAAAGAAGATGCTTGGTCCTGCTCCTGCTTGTGGATGTAGTTCTCTAGCACTCTGGGGCTATTTAATTTATGTTCTCATTGCGTAGGACTGTATTTTAGATGACTCTGGCTTCAAATGTGCATGTGCGCGTGTGGTATCTGCCTGTCTGTAGTCTTCCAAGCGTGGCTGACACAAAGCGGGCACAACATTCAGTGAATTCTGTGCCGGGTGGGTGTTACATAGAATCATAGAATCATCAGGTTGGAAAAGACCCACCAGATCATCAAGTCCTTATAACATGATGCTTAACTGTCCTTGATATGAACTAAACTCAGTGTACAAAAATGAAGTAATCAATAATGCCCCATACCGCTAAAAACTTCACTGGCATGATTCAGAAGATCTTACCACGTTCTCTACAGCTATTAAATACTACGTTGATGAGAATCTTGCATGAAGAGCCATCTCTTTTAAGGAGTTGTTCTAGGTTTCTTAACATGGTATATGCCCATATTTGGAGTATGCAGTGATTATTGCAGGACATGCAGCTTTTGAAGTACTGAGTCTCTGCGTGAACATCTGCTGTTAACGGTGCATAGTTTAGGCTGCCGCCTCCGTTGGCCCAGCTGGCTGTATGCTGCTTCAGTTTGGTTTAAGTTTGCCTGCACCAGCTGAGGAGATATGTTGCCTGATACAGACTAAAAAAAATTGACAGGCATGTGAAGCCAACACCTGGCATCTGCTGTCAAAACCCCACCAGTGAACCAATGTGGCACTGAAGGATGTGTGGTACCTACCTGATCCCAGCTGTGTGGCACAGGTACCCTTTGGATAGTGCCACGCGCTCTGCCTTCAGCTGATTTGATCACCTGCTGTTGGCAGGATCTCTCCCGCCAATGAGCTGCTCCTTGGCTTTGCTCCCCAATTCTGCCACAGATTCAAAACATTTTCAGGTGTGGAAGAGTCTACCGAAACAAGATGAGGATTGTTTTTGAGGTATCTGTGCCAACCTACTGTGTGTCACCATCACTTGGAGGGTGCTGAAAACAGATTGGCTGTTTATTCATCTTTTTTCTGTTGACATTTGAGGGATCTCGAACCAAACATTACTTAGGAACTGTTTCCTGACTTGAGCACTTGGTTTTAAACTTAGGTACATTTGTTTCACTACATGCTATTGTTATAATGATTTTATTTGTAACACTTTTCTAAAACAGAAAACATCATGGTTAGTTCTGCGATGATAATATAAGATTCGTTCCCTTAACAAGTGGGGGAAAACCCCCTTATGTTTTATATTGTGAATACATCCAAGGATAGCAAGTGCCTTTGAACTATACTGTTTTTGCATATTGCAAAATTAAGTCTTCTTAACCTCATTAGAAATCTTTTGGAAAGACATAACTTGAAGCATTTCATTGTCATGGAAGTACTGACAGCTGTAGTGCATAGCCAACAACATTGAAGGTGAGAGTAGTTTCCCAGAAGGTCTCTTGCATAGCGATGCTTCTTAAAACAGGTCTGGAAATGCTTTGCAAAATAAATCCTTTTCCACCCCCTCCCCCCAAAAGTAGTATATATAGTTAAATTATTCTTCATTATTCTTTCTGCTGATAATATTTGCAATGAATGCTTTCAGTTGTTTAGTACAGAATCCCTTTTGCATCTACCATCACCACTTGCTTTCCTTTGTCACCCCTACTGTCCTCTAAAATAGTAAATACAGAATCAGAGAATGATTGAGGTTAGAAGTGATCCCTGGAGGTTGTCTTGCCCAGCCCTAGCTCAGTGATGAGCTAACATCAAAGTTGGATAAGATTGTCCAGGCAAGTACTGAATATCTCCATGGATGGAGAGACTATAGTCTCTCTGGGCAATCTGTCCAGTACTTAACCTTTCTCACCGTGCTGATATTTTTGTTATATCTCATTAGAATTTCTCTCTGTACTGTCACCGCAGGCTCTTGTTCTTTTGCTGTGAGTCTGAGTTCGACTGTTTCTGTAGTTGTAGGCTGCAATTATACCTGTGTTCAGTTCTGGGCCCCTCACCACAAGGAGGATGTTGAGGCTCTGGAGCGAGTCCAGAGAAGAGCAACAAAGCTGGTGAAGGGGCTGGAGAACAAATCTTATGAGGAGCGGCTGAGAGAGCTGGGGGTGTTCAGCCTGGAGAAGAGGAGGCTGAGGGGAGACCTCATTGCTCTCTACAACTACCTGAAGGGAGGTTGTGGAGAGGAGGGAGCTGGGCTCTTCTCCCGAGTGGCAGGGGACAGGACGAGAGGGAATGGCCTCAAGCTCCACCAGGGGAGGTTTAGGCTGAACATTAGGAAAAAAATTTTCATGGAAAAGGTCATTGAGCACTGGAACAGGCTGCCCAGGGAGGTGGTTGATTCACCTTCCCTGGAGGGGTTTAAGGGATGGGTGGATGAGGTGCTAAGGGACACGGTTTAGTGTTTGATAGGAATGGTTGGACTCGATGATCCGGTGGGTCTCTTCCAACCTGGTTATTCTATGATTCTGTTGTTGCCTTTCCCTTTTCTGGGGAAGAGAGTTCCCTCAGCCTTTCCTTGCACCTCCTGCACTCCAGCCACTTGGACTCCCTCAGGTATATTGATATCTCGTGTGAGCAACCCAAAACTGGACAGAGGACTGCAGATGTGGCCTCGTACCAGAGAGGGGAACAATCCCTCCTGGCGAGCAGCTGGCTGTGCTCTTGCTGATGCAGCCTGGTTAGGATTTGCCACCAGAAGGGTGCACTGCTGACTCATTTCAACTCCTCCTCCAGGTCCTCTGTCCTGTAGTGCTGCTGGGATGTTTATTAAGACATCCAATTGCGAATAAGCACTGAGTGAAACTGTATTTTTAAATCTTTTTCATTCTTTAAGTGGCTATTTTTCAGGTACGTTACTGAAATACTTGCAGATGTTTGCCTTGCCTGTTATTTTCAGTTCATTGTAGACATAGCTGGAAGTTCTCATTTTTTTTCCTCATTCCTGAGACATGAAAACCATACTTCACTCGTGCAAACCAGCCCTCTAAGCCCAGCCGTACAGCTAGGATCAGAGTGCATCCAGAATCCTGGCTCTGGGGCTGAGATTGTACTCCCTTACATGTATATGACTGCATGCTGCTTTTAAGGTTTTTCTACACATCTTACAACTTCTTTGCGTGTATCCTTGTAGCGCGGTGATTGTATAAAAAAAATAAATTCAAAAGTCCCACCTCACATTTGTATTAAGCATAGGCATACTTTAATTTTCATGCTTTAAAAGATGTCATGATGAATAGAGAGTGTTTGAGTTTGTTTTTTATTGTGGAAACTTTTCTGGAGAACATAATTCATGGAGTTTTCTCATCAATTTGCATTTCTTCCATGTGTATTATTTAGGCTTCTGTCCAGCTCTTCTAGTTGGGTCATAAAAGCAGTCTTGTATTTTTACACAAATTCTTAAAAAATCGTAAATTTATTTTTTGTAACTTTTCATTCCTGCCCTTACTGATAACTGGTATTGGCATGTGTGTGATACTTTAACCCTGAGCATGATATTAAGTTTGGCGTTGGTTGGTACTGCAACAGACTGCAAGATTAAAATGTAGTTTAATAAATGCCTTAGTGCAAAAATATCAGTATTCATGTAAGTGGTGTTTCAAGTCTGGTTGTACTATTCTGTTGCATCCACTACCTCCAACTTCTGCCTCTTAAAGACGCCGCTGAATTTGAGTTTCCTTCTTTCTACCTGTACTAATGATGCTATGAGAGGTGTTACTTTCTGATTCTCTAATTTTTATTTTCAACTGCAACAAAATGTAGCATTGACTTCCTCTTGCATATCTGGTTGTACTTGGTCATATCCATGGAAGTCAACCTGTATGTATTTTTCAAAAATAAAGTTGTCTTGCGCATCTATAAAGGTTTTTACAGCTAGGCTTGTAATCAGTTGTAGCCTTTATGCAGACATGCCATAATCACTTTTACTACATGGTTAAAAAAGTGCTTGAAATCTGGCTTACAGAGGTGGAAGAAGTGGGTGGATACAATATCTTGTGCTTTTCAGCAGGAGCCAGCGCTCTGGGTGTGTGAGGTGGTTATGAGACACCATGCTGGTTTATGTTACTGCTCTTTTACTTTCTCCCAGCAATGGCTCTACAGCTTTGACAGCGAGAGCTGCAGTATTCACTGCTTTGAGCTGGCCCTTAGAACTCAGGGGAGTGTTATAGTAATGATGTGAGCCTTGCTTTCTTGCAAGTTTCCCAAGTAATTTAGAAAAGGAAAAAGTTTCCCTTGTAATTTAGCAAAGGAAAGCATGGAGCTGTTTTCTGGAATACCATGAGAGTAGACTTGAATTGGTACTCTCATGGAGTTGAAGGGAGAAATATTTGGTTTAATTTTCCTAAGTAGAAGGGAGATAGTCTTGAAGAGATTGGGAGTTTCCGTAACTAATAATCAGATTGTAGGAATGGGAATCTAGAGTTTAGTAGGAGAGAGGAATGTTGGATCTAGTCATTTGCAGTAAGAACATATTTTCATCTCAAAGTACCATTTTCTTTACTTTTAATCTGTCCTTACACTTTTTCAAAATAAATACATTATGTAACTATTTGTTTTGAGCAGCAACATTTTAAAACTCCTAGTAAGTCACTGTTGTAGCTCTTCCATGCGATCTCTCTGAACTATTGCCTGCCTATATGTAATTATAACAGCAGACTCCTGAGCTGTATAAGTAGGACACTAGACCTTCAGCATAATTTTCTGCTTGCGGACATTCTTGGTGGCATCTTTGGTATTTCTTTCCTCAGGATATTCTCAAATACAAAATCCAAAACTATTCCCTTTAAGCTACAAAATAATGATAACTATAAGGCATGTAAGGCACTTCTGGCAATCAATATATCCAGAGAACATACCTGAAAATATTCATCCTAACAAAATTATGCAGTGAACAGAACAGAGCAGCCTTGGTATCACATCAAACATGTTTTTCATGTTTCATCTATCAATTATTTTTGAGGGGATGCTTAAGTTATTTGAATAGACGGTTTAATAGTATGTTTTATTTGAACTAACAATTTCACTTATATGTTTTCTTTGTAATTTTTTTGGACCTGCTTGGGAGGTCTCTGGGGTAGACCTGCCTGTATCAGTGAGGGTACAAAAAGCTCTGTATAGATAAACTGAGAAACTTTGCAGTCCACAACTGGTTTTATTTGTTAGGAATTTATGGGCCAGTTTTGCATGTACTCTTTTCTCCCCCTTCCTCTTCCTTCTCTGCCTTCCCTCTTTCCTGGAGCTAAGTTGTGTGGATTTTACCGAGGGAGCCCAGCCTGGATTGTCTCCAAGCCATCTGTCACTATATATATATATTTCTTAAATCCTTGAGATATTTTCTTCTTTATTTCACTGAAATAAATAAATAAACAAACCTGCAGCAGTATCATTGGCTGTTTATAGTAGATTTAGACTTAATGTCCTTAGGACAAAAAAACCTGTGCTTGCAATTGAGGTGCATAAGCTAGGTGCACAACTGTAAACATAGACATAAGTTTGATTCTCTCAGTCCAGAGCTCTGGTTGTACTGCGTGTTCACTCTCCAGCCAAGGGCACCTCTGATTTCTTGGGATGGAGACCTAGCTGGGGTCTCCTAGCCCCACAGTGGATTATGCTTGAGTTTCCCCATTGCTATTGTATAAGTGCATAGCAGCTGGCAAACGTTTATTTTTGAGTATTTGCACTCAAAAGAAGCTGTGCTAGAAGGCCCAAGGTGACGTATCTTCCTCTGTCCTGAGACTTGTTATATTGGGGCAGGGACAAGCTGAGACTTGCAGGCTTTGTTGTGAAGCCGTAACTGGAAAAAGATTGGCTAGAAAGGGGAATATTCCAAGAGAAATGAAAATACGTAGAAGAAATGTAATGTAAAAGCTGAACCACAAACTGGAAAACTAGCTTGTTTCCTGAAATGTGATATTCTGAGTTGCAGATTGAGGTTACTGGGTGTCCAGTAGCTCTAAGTTTGTTGTGTACAGCTGATGTCTCACCTTTGCCAATAACAATTACCCCTATTCTTTCCACACACTTAAGTGATCAAGAACCCTGAGTATTTGGAAGGAGGTAGGTGTACAAGTTCCCTTTTATTTAAGGAAGAACAAAATTCCTTTGGTGAATGTTCTGTGCCTTCTGGGACTTGGGCACAAGGATCCATTGCTGCCCATTGGGGTGGGCTGAGGAGTACACAGGGTTCCCTGATTAGCCTTTGTGACTGTTCTAAACTTCTTGAAAAAGCAAAAGTTTCCAATCCAAATTTGTGAATAATTTTGTTTAAATATTTACTCTTTAAGCTTCACATGCAAAGTAAAGAAATCATTCATAAGTGTATCTATCTAGGCAGTTTGTGTAATCCATTCTATTCCCCTCATCTCCTCAATAACCACAGAGGCTGAACTAAAACTGATCTAGGAAATCTGGGATCGTAAACTGGTCCTAAACTTTTAGAGCAGGCAACTGTGAAACATTTTTATTTGGCTGTGCATTTATAGAACAGAGAATGCTTAGCAAGATTAGCCTGTTTTTGGACAAAGGCAAATTCAAAGCAGAAGGCAAATCCCTTTTAGCTGTAATAGCCAAAGAAGCACTTTGGAGGGTTGTGGATGAGATCTGATTAAAACACTGATATTCTGCATACAGTTCCAACATGACCTCTGTTGCTTTGAAAAGTCATCTTTTGTTTCATATTCAAGCCTGATTAGGCCTGAGAGAACTAGGTCTGTTTTTCTGCATTACACGCAGGTTCTTCCTGCTTTCTTCCAGACTCTCTTGCTGAAGGTGGAGAGGAAGGGGTTAGAGAATACAGGTTTGTCATCTTCATGCTTATAATGTTTTTCTTCAAGTACATTGATTTACTTACTTCACAGGATAGAGCCTATAATTCACAGTGGGTTTGTGTGTTGAATTTGCTAATGGTCGTGTAATTTCCCAGCAGGATCACTTCCCCCATCTTTGACTTGCCTGGATAAGGTGGTTTTTTTTCAGATCAAGAGCATACATTTTCAACTTTAAAATTATGCATCTCTTAGCCTAGGTTTTGAGTAAGCTCTCTAGGAGAGGTGCTTCATTACCAGATGACTCTTCAGTTTGTGTTTTAGGCTTTCTATCTCCATCATTGGTTTAGGAAAGTAATTTCCTTTTAGATTTCTGCTGAAGATAGGCTGGACTCTTTCCTTGTCACAAGTTCCCTGCTGCAGCATGACTGAGAACACTGCTGGTCTTGCTCCATAGACTGCGCTCAGTGTACTATTTATAGCCTGCATTTTGTGCACCTTGGAGCAAAATATTTCAATAAACATTTTTCATTCAAGGAATTACTGGGTGGGAGGATGCTTATTTTCTTTATCTTCCTTTTCTTGATGATGTGTGGGTGGGTTTTTTTTTTTTTTTGTGTGTCCTAACTTTTGGATTAAGACTTCCGCTGGTAATTTTGTTGATATAAAGTTTTGGCTATTTGTGCTGTCCATCTTGCCTCTCCATGTGACTAGAATTAACAACAGGACTGCTTTGTTTTCACTGCATTGATTTTGTGTCTAGTAGAAACATGCTGCCTATGTAGAAGCACTATGAAAGAGGAAAGAGCAGGGATTTTATAGCCACCTTCCAGCTCAACACAATTTACAAAACAATTGGAAATGACAATTATAATTTGATAAACAGAAAATAAAATTAAGATAATGTGTTCTAAGTGCGTGACATTTCTGTAATGAGTTGCTTTTAGGAGATACAGAAACATGTAATTACCAGACAAATTACATGTGTTTTTTTTTTTTGTGTGTGTGTGAAGCTAAGTAAGAGTTCTGGGTGAATAGTATTGGCAGGGGCATCAGAGCTATACAAAGTACCTATCATAGAATCATAGAATAATCAGGTTGGAAGAGACATAGTTTTTTCAATTAGTTCTCCCTTAGATCTGCTTGTGCTATTCCAGAGCTATATTAAGAATTTAGGCAAACAAGTTAAGAGTTGGTAGATAACAGTTAAATTATTTATCAGCATCCTGCCACCACATCTTGACTTGTATCCCTTTCATTTTCCATCTCTCAGTTTGCTGTATGAATCATAGAATAACCATAGGTTGGAAGAGACCCACCGGATCATCGAGTCCAACCATTCCTATCAAACACTAAACCATGCCCCTTAGCACCTCGTCCACCTGTGACTTAAAAACCTCCAGGGAAGGTGGCTCAACCACCTCCCTAATTGGGATGAGATAAAGCTTGTGGATTCATCATAAGAAAACAGATGCAAAAACTCTGGGAAGTGTCTATATTCTATAATCATGAAGTATCATTTAGGGTGGTCTCATTTCTTTTCAATAATCACGTTATCTTTGTAGTAAATAATCCAACCATGTCCTTCGTTTTGTTTTTATCGTTTTTGCGTGCAAAACATTAAGCTCTTTGACTTAATGATGTAATAGCAAACTGGTTCAGAAGTTGTAAAGAAACATTTGCTTCCTTTGCTTGCTCTTAGACTGAGTTTTTCTTATCAAGTCTGTTCTGTATGCAAATCTCTTTCCAGCCAACAGCTGATTCTAAACACCCTGTTCTGTTGCCTTCACCTGCATCCCATCTATTGGCTATTCTACTTCATATCTGGCTGTCACCCCAGTGTTTGAGGTAGGGTGCTTTGGTGTGTTTTTTCTCATCTATCACCTTAGGTCGCTTATAGCAGAAGTACAGTAAGCTAGGAGAGAATATACCTCTCAACTTAAAATTATATATTCTCTGATGTTAGGAATAGCGGGATTCTTTCAGTGTAGAACCAGCACAGATGATAGTTGTGCTAAAATAAGATTAATTGGGACAAATAATTCTCTGGAGTCCTAAGAAGAAAATAAAAATTGTTATGACTTTAAGCTCACCCTGTTTATCCTTAATAAGCAGAAAATAGAGAAAAGATGGGAAAGCAAACCAAGTGAACTAGGGTAGTGGTGGTGGACACCTGAGGTGGTGATAAATGTGCAATAGAAATTGCTGGTGGAAGTGATCTAGTTGTGAAGAAAGAAGTATGAGAAAACCAAGTGTTCAAAACTCTGAACAGTTTCCATCTCCATCTCTCTTCAGGATTCCTGCCCTTGTCCAAAATCCCAGTTCCCCTGTCCTAAGCGAATCCTTCTGCATTCATTGACCAGCCTTGCATACTTATATAGGGGTACATTTTCTTTTCTGGGTGTGATGTAGGGAGTCTGGGCTCTAGTGATGTGTCTGGAAATTGAAGTATTGGAGTCTGCATGTTTCTCTTTTTAATGTAATTTAAAACTTCCTCACTGCTTTTATATTTTTCTTTCTGGGACAGAGTCAGTCTAAGTACATGACCCTCCCTTAATTTTGCTATGCAATTGGCTGGCTACTGTGTCCAGCACTGATGTCCTATGTAAACAAAAAATGGAAAGATTTTTAAAGAATTCTCTAATTTGTAGTAAAATATGTACTTTTATCTATGTGTGTATGTTCACTTTGTTTAGCTGCTTTGCAGGGTTCCTCACTACCTTGAATTTTAGGATCTGGCAATTGGAAACATATTTATCACTCCCTTTCATAGTTGATTTTCAATTCAATTAATCTGAATTTCAGATCTCCCATTAGGGGCTTCAGAGTACTTGGGAACAGGACAGATGGACAGTTAAAACAGATGAAAATAATTGCTTTCCCCAGTGTTAGGTGGCTTGCTGATTCTGCAGTCTCCCCTGTATATGAATGTGTTTTGCTGTTGCTTTAAAATACCGTTGAGACTTGGGTTTACTGGCATTTAAAACTGAAATTGTAGTTATGGGCACAGAACAAAGTTATGGATCATGAATTACATAAATGCTGATGTCGTCCAAATGACTGGTTGTATCAGGAGGTTGAAAATGAGCAGTGTCTTCAGAGAACAGAGCGTCGGAAAGTGTCAGACAAGGGTAGTTCTGGCTCTTTGCAGGTTAAGCTCACTTGTGGAAGGAAATGTACAAGTTTACATTATTCCCCCCACCTCAGGATGGCTAAAGTTGAGGAAGGGTCTTTATAGCTCGTTCCAGATCTACTCAACCTGTCAATTTTAACTATTTTAAAGTCACTCGCTGTCCTTTTCTAACATGTTCCAGGATACAGGCTTCTGGCTACAGTTTCTTTTACTTTCTGTTGCTGTTCTTTACTATCAATCTCCATTTTATAGCATAAGAATTACTGGAATATTTCCAATGATCTGTGAATAAATTAAATGACACTAAATAGCTGACCTAGAACAGGTAAAAAAAAAAAAAACTTCACATTTAAAATATCCTTGACGGTTGCTCAGTAGCTTCTCGTTAGACACAAATATTTTCACCTTCCCAATTTCTTGTAAAAACACATCACATGGTGTCTGAATCAAAATTTAAATGAACATATGGGAAGCTTGTATGGGAGCCGGGTGTTACCTGCAGCATGCGTGCCTTTAACGGTCATTGAAAGCCTTACCGATCTCTTTTTTTTCCCTTTCTGCTTAAGTGTGTTTGTCTTGTACTGTGAAAGAGAGATATCACAAATCTCAAGTCAACAATCATCTCGTATAAGGAGAGATCTTAAAATTGCAAGTTACTTCATCAATAATAAAATGTAATGATCCAGCTCAGTAGTCCTTATTCCAATATGAGTCCTATTGATTTGTTAAGGTGCAGTGGATACAACCTGAAAGCAGTTGAAAACTTAAGCCAAAATAAGAATGAACTTTGCTTGCTTCCAACCCTCTACTGCTTTTTTAATTTTTTTTTTTTAACTGTCTGATAAATACATTATAGGCATGCAAAATCTTAGTTTTAAATAGCCTCTGTGGAAGACAATTCTCTAGGTCAGGAAAGACATTTCTAAATGCTGAGTAGAAGTATGCTTCCAAGAAAAGGTAACAGCCAGGATTACAGCATCCAGGTCATGTATGAGTCCCACATTGAAAGCAAATATCCTGCTTGTGGGATCTTGGCTGCACTGTGATTGATTTCATTGTGAAGTAAAGCACTAGGAGCAAGTGCAAAGCAAGCAAATACTTTAAATATTTAGTCATTTAATGCCTACTTAAATGCTCTTCCTGAAGATTTGAATGCTGTGATGTAAAGAGAAGATGGAAGGGGTTTTGCCTTTCTAATAAGGTGCTTAGGATGTGCTTTATATAACGGCATAAGGATGCAGAAATAGCCTCTTAATAGCTGAGGTGGAAAGTCCAAGCAAGACATTAGAGTTAAAGTATATTCTGCTGAGGAGGGCAATCTCTAGTTAAAGGAGTGATGCGGTACTTTAAGGACTGTCACGGTATTTGGGGTGCTCTCTTTCAAATGACTCGCTGGACTGCTGGTGAATTATCATATTGACATGCTACCTAGTTTTACTTAAGTTAAACCTGATCTTTTATTTTAACTTCATCTCGATAATTAGATTTTTGTCTTAATGGGTCATTTTACCTGCTGGAAATTTGTACTATTATAATTTGTACATAACCTATAACCAACCTGAGGTGGTTGACTCATCTTCCCTGGAGGTGTTTAAGGTGCTGGTGGATGAGGTGCTGAGGGGCATGGTTTAGAGATTGGTGGGAATGGTTGGACTCGATGATCCGGTGGGTCTCTTCCAACCTGGTGATTCTATGATTCTATGATTTTAAGGTTTCATTTGCATGTTTTGACCCAGTTAAAAACTGCTATTAAAACAGCTTTTCTGATTCAGCTCAGATGGTGGTATATTTTCCTCCTTAACAACCATTCCAGTGTTGTATTAAAAAAAATCAAACCATTCTCCCTCCCTTAGCTTTTTAAATCAAGTATGTACAGTAAGTCTGACTCCCTATTGAGCTGGTTTAATCATTTGTTTTTCCATCTGCAGAGAGCCAGTTCCCAAAGTAACTTCAAAGGGCCTTGCCGGAGAAAAAGCTTCCAGCTTTGGAGCAACAAAGATTACAGAAATATGCTTATGCAATAGCTTGAAACCTCTGGCTCGCTTGGCATGGAAGCTACAGCTGAATATTTGCCTCTGTTATTCTGTTACCGTAGACCTTAAATGTATATAACTGGAAGTTTTACTGCCACTTTGCTTCTGACAGTCGCAGCACAGTGAAGTGTCGCACAAGTACTCGGTCGTGGCACTGGGGGCTCAAGGGGAGCACTGGTCTTGAGTGTCTTGAGGCCACCTCATGTGTGACTTCACGAAGAAAACAATCATAAACTTCAAGCCTGACATGAATGGCCTATAAACGAGTCTGGAGACTTGCAGCAGGAAATACAGACCATTTGTTATATTTTGGATTTAATCCAGCCTGATTTGTGCAGGCTTTAATCAAATGATGACAAAGTTTCCAGTGAAATGGCTCTTGGGAGAGTAGTATCTTCCCTTCTTCATTTTTAAAATTTTCTTTGTTGACATGTGTAATCTCTCAGCTTGCTAAAAATAAAAGCAATCCCCTGCCCAATACAGATAAATAGATACGAAATAAATATTTTATATGTAATGGGTATGTCATGTTTCTGAGTACAGTAACAAATAGAAAGTAGTTAAAATTACCACTGGGGTGTTTGTGAGAATCTGCTTCATAAAATTACAATAGAAGTTGTTTTTTTCTGTCATCTTCCTAACTGGAGGCTGTTCTTATTCATGGCATTTCAGTCCAGCAGTTTTAGTTATCATTTTGGAGAAATGCTGATTTTATTTTTTTTCTTTTGTTTTCAGACAATAATTCTATCTGAAAATCATGTGTGGGATTTGTCCCAAATTAATTTCCTTTGGAGAGAAGGGATGAGAGTTTGGTCTCAGTACAATAACTCCTCTGGATTATAGTATCTGTCAGTAGAAATGCACCACTTTGATTTTAACTGAAGCTATTTCAGATCTTAATTTTTTGCTTAATCGAATCCTTACCACAAGAAAATCTAATTCTGGCATACTATTTCAATTGCACAGACTTTCATTTCTGACTAAGGATTGGAAGGATTAACCCAGATTTTAGCAGTTCTCTCCATGACCGGGTCGATAGGATTAAAATCTGTGCTGCTCATTGTGGCTGTTTATTCCAGTTTTTGAATATTAGTTATGTCTGTTCACCATGACTGGAAATTTTCTCTTCTCCTGTTTCATTAGGGAAAGAGAGAACTTGTTAACAGCCATGGGGCTATGTGGTTGGAACGTTACAGTCGTCGTAACAGTGAAAGCCTTGTGAGTTCTGTGGTCTGATCTCACCATAATCTGTATATGATATTGCCTGCAGGTCAGACAAGCTATGCCGTGGTTTGCATTACATAAACTCATGGGCAGTCTGGGATGTAGTTGCAGCTGGACACCCAAACTGTGACAGTCTTTTAATGGCTGTGCTGGATTTCTGTTTCCATTCTGTGGACTGAAGGCAGAAGTGGGACAAGCATGAAAGAAATCTGGCAGTTTGGCAATGTGTACGTAATTAGGTAAAATCAGATCCTCGTTATGTTTTCTTCCAGTTGTTGGATGTCTTTGTTTTTCTTTGGAAAACCAAGCTACTAGTACCCTGTTTGCATGAACATGTTCCACAGGATGCTTTTAATATTGGTTTGTGCTATGTAGGCATGTAGAAGCCAACCATAAACTCTTTATTTTTCATGTTCTTGCAGATTACCAGGTTTAACAGGGTCCTTACTTTGATCCAACTTCTTCTACCTATTACCAGCTACTGTGCTAATTTCTTCTGAGGATCTTAATTCTATGACCTCTAGATACCAGAAAGAAAGATTTGAAACCTCTTAATGCTCAAATAAGTGTTTTCAGGTTCAAGTCTGTGGTAGTATTTCTGACTCTGCAAATAATCAGGAGTTCCAGACCAACCAACTGTCTTTGGCAGTGAGAATTGATCTTCCTGAATATGCGGACTCTCATGCAAATGTTTGGTTTGTAGAGCAAAGTCCATTAGTTCTTGTGCTCCGGAGAAAGGGTTTCTAGTGAATGCCGTGACACTCAGGGCATATTTCATGTGCTAATATGTGTGTAGAGGATATAGAGAATTAATGGTAGTGTTACTATCCTAAGTAACCAGGTCGAGGAAGTAGAAATTGCTGTGCAAGTACGATTTTATTTTAGTGAGAGAGAAAAGCTGATGAAATGGTGTCTGTGAAGAGATGTAGAACCACTGTTTCTTCATATCTGGGGAAGGATATACTAAACGAAAACAAAAAAACAAACAAAACTAGGTAGGTGTACAGATAAGCATTTTGTGGGCACTTTGGGACTAGGACCCTGAAATGATAGTCCTTTGTCTGGCTATGCCTTGTTGGTGTTACTTCACTCATGAGATTGTTTCTTTCCAGGTGGAAACCTGAGCATGACAGGTAGGACAGATTGCTGTAGGATGTTCTCCTAAGGGTGATGTGTGTGTAGCTTCCACCACCCTTAAGGGAGCAAAGCCCTGGACCTGGAGCCAGCAGTAATGCAGGTGGTGTCACTTCTGTCTGTGGCTGACTTAAGCTGTGAGTAAGAATTTCAAAGACTTGATGGGTCAAGAGAATGAAAGCTAGACCTCTTGGCAAATATGCTTCAGAAAGTTTAAGCTGTGCTTTGGAAGAGGAGAAGAAAAAGGTCAGGGCAGCATCCTTGGTTTGTAGTGTTTTGTTGTATGATGACCGTTGCTTTCTTGCAGGGGAAGTGAGGTAAAAAGAAGGATGTATCTCACTCTGAAAAAGAAAATAGATGTGTGCTCTCTTTGTTCCTATTCATGTCATAAAATAAAGCAGTATGAAGTGCTGAAAAAAAGCTAGTGTAGTTTTGTGACTTCCTCATCCAGGCACAAGTTCCTGGACTTCTTTTTGAAGTCCATGGCTTAATCTGTGAGTTAGCAAACCCAATATCACTTAGTCTTTCTGTTTTCACAGAATCACTAGGTTGGAAAGATCCCTAGGATCATTGAGTCCCACCATTCCTATCAATCACTAAACCATGTCCCTCAGCACCTCATCCACCTGTCTTTTAAACCCCTCCAGAGAAAATGACTCAACCCCCTCCCTGGACAGCCTGTTCCAGTGCCCAATGACCCTTTCCGTGAAAATTTTTTTCCTGATGTCAAGCCTGAACCTCCTTTGTTGATTTACCTAACAGAAGAGAGCACGTGCAGAGTCATGAAACAAAGTTGTGTTACTATCCCAGCCAAAAACTCCTGGAACTACCTCCTTGTGCACCAACAAAGCCAGTTCCTTTGAGCACCCAAGGCTTCATACCCTTACTCTCCAGGACAGCTGATTTCTTTCTGCTTGAGCTGTTTTTGTTCTAGTTCTGCCTCCTCACAGTAGCATCTGCTTCATGAACTTGAGCCCACATGTGATTTTCCTTACATATGTAGTTCTGACAGCGTGGTACTAATTATTTGTGCAATGTTACAGTTCCCCTGATTTTTATAAATGTACTGTTTGGAATGCCTTCACAGTTTTGGAGGTTATTTTTTTCTCCCCTAGTTTCCTTCATCTATTGAGGTTTAGGCTTTGATTTTGAAATAAACATCATCTGCTTTCAGCTTCTTGTTTTTCCTATCAGTTGTGCCTAGTTTCCTTTCTTCCTCTCTTATGCTGTCACTGTCGCTGTGTTCTAGACCTACTGCTGCTGCAGATACACGGAAAGCTTTGGAAAGGTATTTTGATTTTAAGTTGTCTTTTACATTCCTTCACTCCTTCGCTGCATCTGATCTAGTCTGACTGGCACACACAAGCCCTCAGGGCCTCAGCAGAGTTGCCTGTGGTCTGTCTCTGCGAAAAGTGAGAGTTGGCCTCCTGCCTCAGTTTTGTTGGAATTGCCTTGGAAGGGCAGCTGTGCTTTGTGTCCTGTTTTGTACGGAAAAAAATGTAGTATTCACCACATGCTTTTTCCAAAGTGAAGATCAACATGCCGGAAAGAGAGCAAACCTTAACAATTCAGCAGATTAACAGTCTTATCTCTCTTGTTTGATGGCACTTTTGGAAAAAAGCCCATGAATTCATAGTTTCTAATTTTAGTCAAAGTAAAGCACGCACTCAAAATCAGATCCTGATTTTCAAACTTGCCTGTTCCCAGAGTAAGCATTTAAATTTAAAAGTACATAAATGCCTGAATAGACATGAAGGAAAATTGGTAATCCTTAGTGCAAGGTCTTAAGTGCAATACAGATACTCTCGTGTGTAAATAATAGTTGCTCACATATGAAAAACTGATACAGGAGTTGTCTTCTGTGATGTCTTATTCTATTGATGTATTTATTTTCTGGGTTTTTTTTCTAAGAGGTGATTAACTAGTCCTGATAAGTAATAAATTTGCTCAGAAAGTGGTTCTGCTAATGAAAAGTTATTTCTGTGAAGGTGGAGGAGTTGGAAGTGCTGCACGCATGACTTCTGGAGAAGGGTATATGGGTCAGGATCCTCTGCTCTCACGTAGGTGGCAAGAGCTTTGAAGTTCAGGCTGGCACTTTGTCCAAGGGACGGTAAATCTGCTATCTAAATGTTCATCTGTGGTTTGGAAATATCAGCAATTTTTACTTCATTGTTATTTCAGACCTGGACTGTTGACTGTACTGCAGTCTTAGCTTATTCCCAGTAGTCTCTGATCGTGGACAACTTTAGGGTATGTTTGTAATATGTTAGGGTTGAAGCACCTTCGCAGACAGATTTGAAAAAAGTGACTAGTCAAAGCATTATGACAAAACCGAGCAGAGGATCTTATTACTTATGCAGTCAGAAGAGTAGTTTCTGCCAATTGTATAATCTTAGTCTTTATTTCTTTTTTTTTTTTTTTTCAGATGTGGGGGGAATCACTAATTCACCACCCTTTCTCGCTCTGGCACGTACTGTTCTAACTCTTCTCATTTTCTTCAAGTTAGCCCAGTTAGCGCAGTCTCTTATTGAACCCACTGGGTATATGAAAATCTGCATCTTCCTCTGGCATTTAGAATCCCTGCATGGTGATTACAATCCTGCTGATGTGTTTCTCTTTGGGAACTGCCCTGGTGAAGTTTTGAGTGATGAACCAAGAACTGCCTGCTGCTGCTGCAAAAAGAGCATCAGGTAAATAAGCTGGAAATCCCAACTGAGAACAAGTGTCCTAATAGGATACCGGGTCTGGATATTAATTTTGCATGACCAGGTATTCCCAGTAGACACATAATCCACTAGCTGTTCAAGTAACCTGATTTTCATGTTTGAATAATCGGTGTGGCAACAAGTACCTACGAAATAGTGTATGGGTAATGATATGCTCCCCTCCTGTAGTGTCTGATTGGGCTTTCATTGTGGACCACATAGCTTTTGATTACTGGAGAAGACAAACAGAACAACAAACTAAACTACTGTTTATTTCTCCTTCGCTTAATTTGGCATTTATATGGTTGTATGTGCACTGAGAAGAAATCTAGAGAACATATTTTTCCACTGAGACACACTTTATTAGGGTAGATGAATAGAGCTAGAGATATATGCTGAAATGTATTGAAATATACTGCTATCGATGCTCTAAGCCATTAAGCAATTGTTAAGATGCTCTTCTGTGAAAATACGGTTGATGTGAGGCTGCATTAATCCACTGAGAGTTAAATAGTAGATATGCATGTCATCCAGTAAAAGTGTAATAGTACCTCGAGTCTTGAATGACCCTTTTCCATTTAAAGTATTATTCCTTTTATATTTGTAAGCGTATTTATCTCTGTGCTGCTGGCATATGAAAGTCCAGAATTAAATCCAGTTCCGGATCTTCAATTATTGTTTTTCTTGCATAATACCAGTAATTTACTGAACTGTTTAGGGCAAGTTCATAAATTCATGTGTGATACTAGCTAGAATGAATCAGAAAATTTCACGTTAGTACTATATGAACTCCAACACAGTACCACAACAATAAAGTGTTGCATTATATCGCTGCGTCTCTTTATATTCTTTACTTTTTGAGAAGGGTAAGCACAGCACAGGAGACGCACTGGGCAAAGCACAGAATGGGGAAGGATCACTATACTTTGAAATCTGAAGGAAAGCAAACAGCCTTAAAAGAAGGCTTAACAAACTAAGTTGGCTGATGCAGTAGTGGATGAGTGTAAACTGAAAAGCAAGCAGAGCTGTTTGTGCAGTGTTTGTCTCTCTCAAGGAGAGACAATTCCTGTCCCAACTGTGAATGTAGCGTGTCTATAGAAAATGGAAAAACTGAGAATTTTTGCAATGTGACAGTGTGCAAAATAAGTCTTGCAAGTAATATGCTATTGAATTCAATGTGTTAAGTGCAGAAATAGGTACCTTGTTGCCACTTTTTGTCTGTGTTGTACCTTTCCATTAAATGTGCTAGTTGTTGTTAAAGATAATTAATATTAGTTCACCATATCAAATCAAAGTTAAAATTGTAACATTGGTGAAACTATGTGGAAATATTTGATTATGTGGGAAACAAACGGGTATGAGAGTTACTGTTACAGTGGGAGAAAACCACTGGCATTGTCATATGCATAAATGCATTTTCTGCTTATCATATGAATAGGTGTTATAATTACCAAGAGAGGTGTTTTATGTAGTTCATGATATGAAATCAATTTTTTAAGGTAGCTGCATAATGTATGAAAATGCATTACAGCATAAGCAGTAGTTCCCCTTTTAAAGGTTTCTTTTTTCCTCTGTGTCATATCAGAATAAAGTGAAAATGAACAGTCCCTACATAGAAGAGCAATCAACAACGACTTATCAGAGAAGCTCTAAACAGGGATCTCACTGATTCCTCCTGTTTGCGTGCTTGTTGCCAGTTATTCAGGGCTTCACAAAAGGTTCTTCTTGTCTGTAATACCCTTGAAGTGATAGTTATAATTAGCTGTCCCTCTCTTGGAATATGGAATCATTTTTTCATAAAAGAAAGAGGAACAGTGCTCTGTGAAGATAACTGATAGCTTGCCTCCTTCAAATTGTTCATAATGTCAGGATCCTCATCTTGGCATGCACTACTGAGCTATTTGCGGGAAACTGCAAGGAAAAGCTATAATTCCCCCCTGGCACATCAGGGGTGTAATGGAGGTGTCTGGCAGCACTTCAGAAAAACAATTAGGCTTACTGAAAAGGATTCCCTCTTGGCATGACTGTCACTCAAAGTATAAATAGAGAGTGAGATCCTACTACCCGGCCTTGGTAGCTCCTGGACATCAATTTTCAAGCCCTTGCCAGCTCGCACAGGGGATGTGTAACTGCTACCCAGCATTTTCAGATTTATAGCTTAGTATTGACAAGCAAGTATTGACACACTTGAAGGTTAGACAACACGTACAGTCTCTGAGATGGGGCAAACACTCAGATATTCACTTGTTCACTATTTATAACAAGGTACTTGTTAAGGTCAGGAGCTGAGACATGGCTAAATCTTTGGAAGGACTTCCAGGATGATTATTAAAAATAACTACTAGAGTGTGGTTGGAAGCAGTAAATTTTATTTGCCTTCAGCTTTGCATATGCATGGTAGCATGTTGATTCATATGCTTTGTATAAGCTGGAAAAAGTAGAAGCCCTTGACATTTGTCATTTGCATGTCCACAGCTCACTGTGGACAAGCATTAAAATCACACTTAAACAGGTACTTGAATCCTTCCTTGAATAGTCATGACTAGGGACAAAATAAAAACTGGCCAGTGGTTATTCTGTTTCAAAAGTTTTATTATAAAGTGTTCTGTACACATAGTGGAATTTGCTTTCATTAGCTTTCATTTCTGGCAATTCAAACTGGTGACTTGTCAAAAGTGCACATTACAGCGACATTAATGGTGACAGTTCCTGCAGAGTGATTGCCATCTCGTAACAGAGAACACAGCCAGGGCTGGTCTACAGGGAATGTGCCTTTCGGGCGCAGCTGTGCACAAGCTACTGCTTTATACTTGGGATGGGCGTCTTGAAGTCTAGTGATCAATCAATCATTGCTTGATTATTTGAAATATGTCACAAAAAATGATGATTATTAAATTACTAATTAGGCTTGTAAAATATAGTATGTGAGACCATCTTCCTCATATTTTATGCATGAGAGAGAGCTTTTCAGATAGGATGTATAGAACAAGGCATGAAAACGTGGGATGTCTTTTTCTCCTTTTCATGTTAGAGTGACTTTCCTTAAAATACTTCTTTTGCATTTCTTGTTGCAGCATTATAAGTCTTCATTTCCTCTGCAGTACAGGGAGCCTCAGGGCTCTGCACTTCACTAGATTCCCCTGCCAAGGCACTTCAAAGTGGTGAAAATTCAGATATTATTTCCTTGCAGTTAGATTCCACCTTTATCTCCAACTCCAGTATTTTTGTTTGTCCTCAGTCATGGTTGTGCCCTACACAGCATAAGACTGCTCCTGAGGAGCTTATTTGGGTGAGGAATCCCACTTCATTATTTCCTCCTCGTCTCCTGCAACTGACAGTCACAAGACAGTCAGTTTTGCCCTCTTGCTGCCTTCTCCCAGGAATCTGCAGTGACATCTATCTGGGGTGTAGATCTGCAGCAACATCTCCAAAATTCAAGGTGATCTTCATGACTATGTAAATAATGGATTAAAGCTTCAGGATCCCAGATCTAGGATATGGCACGCTGTTTCATTCCAGGCAGATTCCCATAGATTGGGGAATATTTAACTGATGGCTTGAAGACAGATTTTTGTAAAACAGCTCTTACATCCTTTAGATCACTGATAGGGATTACTGAATGAGATAGCTTTAAGCATGTTACTTGCTGGTGAGTAGAGGGAAGATAGGCAAGCATCAGGAAAGTAAAACTTCTGGTTGTAGCCTTTTCTGGTTACTATTTCTTAGGAATTTCCACTTTTTTAAAAAGAAAATAATATTCCAGAAACCCATTTTGGAGCTGACGTCTGTGGTATATGGAATAACTTCTCTGAGCTGTCTGTTAAGATCCGTAAATGAATCTTGCTTTTCTTCCCATATGCAGTTACCCTCTGATACACCAGATTGATTCTGTGGCTGGTATAGTGTTATAATTTTAATGTGAATTAAGAGCTCAGGCAAAAATAGAGCTTATTTTTTTTTTAGTCCGTGCTATAAATTTTTGTAGCTATATTGAGTGGCAATAAGCCCTTTTTCTCCATTATTATCCATTTCCAAAGTTTGGTTAAGTGCTGGTATAAAGTAAGCACATTATCCTGTGCAGTCAAGGCTGGCTGAACAGAAGGTTTTCATAAAGCAAACTAATTCCTTGAGAGAAATGTTTGAGGTTTAAGGCATTGTATCAAGGTTTATTAAGGTTTGCATTCAGGTTTGTGTTTCTAATGCTTTAGTTGAGAGGAAGTATTTTTGATTTAATAAGCATTGTTTGTCACAGTTAACTTAGATCATGTAAACAACTGAAATGGAAATTGAGGCTGTGGAAAAATGAACCTTAAGAACATGGATCAATTTTAGGTTTGTTTTAAAATGGAGGATTTAAAATTAATTTGACTTTATACTTAATGTCATTACTTAATGCCTTACCTCATGTAAACTATTCTGGTATGACTAAATCCCATTTATTTGATGTTTTTCCTAACTTTGTGTTTCTTTATGCCATAATTATTTATGTTCATTCATAACTGCACCACTGAGGGAATAACAAGTGGAACTGGAGCCTGCAACAGTCAATAGGAAGATGACTTAAACTGTGGGAGAAACATAATAGTTGGGTAAATTTGCTAAAATGATCAGTAGCGATTGGAAGTTACAAGTTAGAAATCATAGAATCATAGAATCACCAGGTTGGAAGAGACCCACCGGATCACCGAGTCCAACCATTCCCACCAATCTCTAAATCATGCCACTAAGTACCTCATCCACCCGCACCTTAAACACCTCCAGGGAAGATGAGTCAACCACCTCCCTGGGCAGACTGTTCCATTGCCCAATGACCCTTTCAGTGAAGAATTTTCTCATTATGTCGAGCCCGAACCTCCCCTGGCGGAGCTTGAGGCCATTCCCTCTCGTTCTGTCCCCTCTCACTTGGGAGAAGAGCCCAGCACCCTCCTCTCCACAACCTCCTTTCAGGTAGTTGTAGAGAGCAATGAGGTCTCCCCTCAGCCTCCTCTTCTCCAGGCTAAACACCCCCAGCTCTCTCAGCCGCTCCTCATAAGGCCTGTTCTCCAGCCCCTTCACCAGCTTTGTTGCTCTTCTCTGGACTCGCTCCAGAGCCTCAACATCCTTCTTGTGGTGAGGGGCCCAGAACTGAACACAGGATTCGAGGTGCGGTCTCACCAGTGCCGAGTACAGGGGGAGAATAACCTCCCTGGACCTGCTGGTCATGCTATTTCTGATCCAAGCCAAGATGCCATTGGCCTTCTTGGCCACCTGGGCCACTGCTGGCTCATGTTCAGTCGCTGTCAACCAACACCCCCAGGTGGCATTCCAGCCAGGCTTCTCCCAGTCTGTAGTTCTGCTTAGGGTTGTTGTGCCCCAAGTGCAGGGCCCGGGAACTGCGTTTCCTAATGATCCCTCTGAGATCAGCAGTTTTGATAAAGCGATCTTCCAAATATTCAGGAGGATATTATTATATCATTTTACATCTGCTTGATGTATTTAAGGATGGCTTCATCACTATGATTCTGGCCGTGAAACTCCTTATAAAAATTGAAATCTGGGACTTGGGTTCAATATTTTGCAGAAGATGAAATTTTTCGTGCAGTGGTTCCCTTTGCACTGTCTTTTGTGCATCCATTTGTATACTGAAGGTGAACAAAAGGAATCTCCTATTATATTAGACTGAGAACCTATTTTACATGTCTTAACAGTTAATTCTTTCACAAATTGCTTGAGAGCTCACAGGTGTCTGAACATCATGTCGTGGGAATGTTAGGTCTCGGTTCCTGCTTCTAAAGATGATAACTTAGCAGCCATCATATCTGCTGTAGCTTCATTTGTTGCTTGTTTGAGGCTTTCAGCTGCAAACTTCAGGGACTGTCAAAACTGCTTGTCTCATGGAAAAAATAAAGTACTATCCAGTAGTAACATCTGAATCAGTCTATCTATATGAACTTGTTCCTACTGCAGCAGTAGCTGCTCCATGCACTTTGAAGGCACCGTGTGCTGTTTGTTTTACAGCCCATCTGCTCTCCAGGAGTAGGACCTGAACTGGTACTGGGAACAGACACCAGACTTCAGCGTTGAGTGGACTAGTTCCACTACTGGAGTCTTAATGCTAATGTGGTGGGATGGGAACTCTGCCCCTGACAGTGGAGGTCAAAGGGAAACTGCTTGGTGTGTGTACCAACTCTTGAGGGTCCCCTGGAGTTTTCTATGTTGTGTGATTAATAACTTCACTAGATGCATACCTACAGATATAAAAATTCTTGTGTGGAAGCATGCAGAATAACCTTGGGAAGAACTGTAGTAGTTTCTCATTTGTCTGTTGTGAGGAATGCAGTAAGAGAAAAAGGAGTTCTAACTGTGATGACAATTATGACTGCTTTTTTTTTTTTTTTTTGTAACTTGTGGCCAGTAAAGTGCCTCTGCATTATATAGGACAAGCTACGGCTTGTGAAATGACAGTGCACTCCCTTGTAGCATTGGTTGTTCTAGGTCAGCATTGACGTGCATTGGATTTCTGCCTCTATGGGTGCCAGTCTTCCGCATCATTATTGTTTGGGTTTATTTTTAGTTCTTCTTTTGTAGTTGAGTAAACTTAGAACTTGTGGAGATGCTATAGATTTTGAATGCCCAGGAGACAGAATTTCAGCAGTTGCAATCTGGTGCCTCACTAAAGATGTAAATTTTCTTTGGCAGAATGTCGTGACTATCAAAAGTTTCTGCTCAGAATTTGTTGCTGATGAATGTCCTTTTGTCCTAAGGACAAAATCCTGCAGACTATCACATGCTGTCTGGTGTGGAGTCCCTGTGAACATCCCACTGACAGAGTCACTGGATGATGCTTGAAGGTACAGGCGTTTGTTGAGAAGGGGTTAATTGACTGAGTATGTATCCCTGCTTGTTCAGTTACTGGGGTGCTTGTCAGTTGTGGTCATGGATCGATAAACTAGAAAAGGTCAGCTGTGTCCATCCCAGTGTAAATCACCAGTTCCATCAATCTGAGTTGGTTTCTCTTTCCATACGCTTACTCAACCTGGGATGTGTGTGATTCTCCAGTATTATTTCAACGTTTCCTACTGCACGTGCTTGGCTCGACAGTCCCTTCTTAAATGTTCTCAAGCAGCCACGCAAGGGGCATAATGTTTTACTTCATGTATGTGGGAAACAAGACAATCTGAAGGTAGTCGTGGGGATTTTGAATTGGGTTTATTCTGCAGGCTGTTTTGGTGTGGACTGACAACCTGCCTGGGGATAGCCCCACATCCTTGTTTTTCCTCTGCCCTGGGTAACAATGAGCTCAGCTATGGAGTCATTGTGAGCTGCAGTGAACCTGCAGTGGGGCTGGAACTGGTATAGAGGAGAAAGCCTCATTGAAAGGCTTTTGAGAAGGTTACAGGGAGCTGGACAATGAAGAGGAGTTAGGAAATGCCTGATGTTAGTTGAGACTGAGACTTTTTGGGGCAGGGGAGAGACAGAGATGGTTAGCGATCTTGTGATCTATGGTCTGTGTAGTGGAGTTATAGGTATGATGAAGGGAATGAGGTGCTAAGGAGAAGAATGAAATTATTGGGGAAAAAAAAACCAAAATAGGAAGGCCCGGTCTAAAAGGTCGTGAACTCTTGCACTACAGAACAAATGCTTTTCTTCTGTCCTCCTACTGCTTTCTTCATTCAGGTCCAGTATAGCTCATGCCTGGAGTCTCTCTTTCCCCAGCTCTATCAGTAGCTCCTTTTCTCGGTGCTCCTTTCCCCATGAGAAAACAGAGAGCAGCTTGATGCTGCGGGAGGAGAGCGTCTGTGAATAACTTCTGGTCATGTTCCATTCTGAAAAATCAATACAGCTGGGAGATTTCAGTCTAAGGCAGTATGCTTGTTTTCATCTACAGCTCACATGAAACCTAAAATTTATGTGCATATTTCCCAGAGAAGCTCCCATCTGTTACCTTAGAGTGAGTTTTCATATGTATAAATAAACTTAATTTGCAGTTGAGAGAACACAAACCATTACCTATGGGTTCTGTAGGTATCTCAAGGGTTGTCTTCTACAGTAATTAGAAGAAATGAAGACTGTCCAGTAATGAGTATTAATATTAAAGGGTAACTCCTGTGATCAAGGATCAGCTTATATTGAGCATTTCCCACTAGAGCAATGCTTTCATTTTTATAGAAAAGTCTGAGTTGAATTCAGCCTGTTAAAATGGCTGAAAAAAAATAATTGGAAAGCAAAACTTTTTTTAATTACCTTTTTATACTTTAATACTATATGTAACTACCCAAAGTTTCCAGCAGAGGAAAAACTGCAGCTTTATAGACAGCTATATAAAAAATAGGTACCTTGTTTAGAGTGTAAATTACAGTTGGTATTTCCTAAGTACCTCACTGGAAACTTTATTGCTGTCACATTTTTTGACCAGAAGGCAAACAGAGAAAGTATGAATCAATTCAAATGAGCTGTTTATGAAATGGATCACTGGAGAGGTTTTATTTTGCAGCTTAAATGAAGAATGATACTTCACAAACATATTCGTAACTGTTGCAGTTGCTGAGAGATTGGAGCCACTGCAAGCATCTTTCTTGTCTAGGACCTTAGTTCTTAAACTTTCTATCTGGCCACATAAATGTATAGATGCCTATTCCACGACTACAGTTGTGCTTTCCATGTGAAATTTAGATTGCAGGCGAAGCTTTAAAGGTCTTACTGACTTTGCAATTTCTCATGAAATTTTCAAGTTTTATGAACTCCTAACCAGTATTACCTGTGCAGGAGAAGTTGCCTTCCTTCAGTTATCCTCCTCTTACAAAGCTTTACTACAGTTTCCTACAAGATTCTCATGCTATTCTTCTGCTAATTATCAGTGACTTGGCCAATAACCTGGGGCCCGTGATGGTTGCCTGGCATGCAGGAACATGAATTGGGAACTAATTCTACTTGCATTTCAGAAATGGACATCTCTTCCAGGCTGGGGGAGATGTGGGTGGACTTCTAGAGATCTCTCTAATACTGTTCTGCTTTGTGTGAGTAGATACTCATTGACGAGAGAGTTGGAGTCTGCCAGGAATTTCACCTGAGTTGAATAAACAGCAAATGAAAGGCTTCAATAAATCCTTTTCTGTTAAAGTGTTTCACTGGGCGATTTCTACAATCATAGTTTTTCCCGTCACTGAAGGGTTATGCGGCGATAGTTGTCAAAGCCTTTTCTGTTCCATTTGGATGGCTCAAAAAATTCTTGTGTATGAAAAAAAACCTTGGTCTTTGTTACTTTTTGACGACAGTAGGTAATATTTTCTCAAGTAATGTCGTGGTAAAGACACCCTGTTTTTCTTACTACTCTGACTTCAGTAGTGCTTGACAAACTTGTTACTGGATCAGCTATAATCAGGTAATATCCCAAATGCTATACTGCAAACACCCACACCCATCTGAACTGGAAACTAGTTCATTTTGAAAACTTACTGTATTGAGAAACAATGGCCCATTTTGCATGAGAGAACAAGTAATGAAAATTAATGTGCAGTGAATTTGTCAGAAAGTATTAATAGGGAAAGAGTGTGTGTGCTGGGAAGCAATTAAACCTGAGGTGATCAAGGAAGTTCGTTGTACTGTGAGTGAGACTACCTGCCAAAAATGCTTATGCAAATAAAATGTACATTGTAGAGAATAGCTGTGACCTTGAGTGATATTTTAAAAGGATGTTTAATGATAAAACTCATTGTTTAATGATAAAACTCATTTGTGCAGGTTCCTACTGAGTAAAGACAGTTGGCTTTGCAAGCTTTGAGAACTAACAGAGAAGCAAAGCAACCAGGTTGAAAAGGTCCCTTACCAATAACATCACTAAACATGAAGGGTTCTGTTGCGTAATTAGTGATCTAGATTAAAGTTGCTGATGTTCAAATAAATGGTGAGAAAATCCCAACAGTTCTCTTACTGGTTCTTCTCACACTTCTACAATGTATTTTACACTTTCTGGAAGAGATGAGTTTGAGCTTTCTCATAGTGTTTTCTTTACTCTATAAAGAAGTGTGAAGCAGCCTTCTGTAGAGAAGTAGGCCAGAGTCACTAGAGGTTCTTTGACACGTTCTCACAATGTTCTAAATTTTCATGACTTTACAACAAGAACTCCCATCTGATGCCTATTTTAATAAATCCAAGCTATGCATTTTGATTTTAAGCAATGGTAGCTTGTAGATTAAATACACGAGCAACTTCATAAATACAGAAAAGCATTAAACACCTGTCAAAATTGCCACCTGGCCCTGCCTGGTTTCTTAACGTAGATAGGAAAAAACATAATGAAGACTGCTAGCCTTGAGGCTGCTACAACTGGTATTGAATCCATAGCTGTACTGATTATTTGTTCCCTAAGTCTCTACAGTTTTTTGTAGGGTTCTGCAGTATAAAGTGGCGCTAATCAATGATGAAATTGTCATGGAGTAAAAGCTCTATCCATTATCTCAAAGGGTGTTTTATATTCATTTTAAATCCAAACTTTTTGAGACGTATAGGTGGATAGGAAATAGCTGTAAATACCTGTAGTATATAATTTTTTTCTTCTGAACTGCTGTTTAGAAATAGACAGCAAAGTAAGCCACATAATTTTTTACCAGAACCCAAATTCCCCATGTTTTGGTTTTCAGTGCAAAATGTCAGCATGATTCTTCAAAGAGTGCTGGACTGCTGTACTTGTGCAATGACTATGGAAAAGGTATCGCTGACAAAGAAAAGCTCTTATCTTATTAAAGGAACTTACAAAAGTCTATATGGGAAATTATTTTAGATCTTGCCTGTAAACAGGAACTCGATTTTTCCTATAAAGTCGTGTTTGTTCCTGCCCTCTGCTCTTGAATTTTGAATGACACATGAGTGAACCATCATAAATCCTCTACGAAGAAGGGAAAAATTCAGGCTTCTCAGAAGCCTTTCTTTTCCTTCTGTCTTGCAATGTGTGCTTAGAATCTCTTCTGGTCTTTTTCCCTAGACTGGTGGTGTACTTGCCAATTCACATATCTACATAGTGAAGGAAAGATCTTCAAAAACAAATATCCTTCAGTACTATGAAATGAGGATCTAATATACAGTATTTGCAGTTCCTGTAGTTATTTTCCTTGTGCTTAACTTAATTATTGAAGTTCCCCAAAGAGATATTGAAGAGTAGTCAGTCATTTGGTGGACTTAAGTCAGTCTTCATGCAGTATCCATGTAGAAAATGTAGCTGCTTAATCTAGACATTTAAAATAGTGATGTAAACACCCTTCTCTCCTGAGCCATTTCACTAGGAAATGTGCGTATAATTTCTATTTTGTCTTATGAGTTTAACTTTTAATTCTATAACTTCATTTAAATGCAAACCATTTCCTTTCAAATTTGAGTCTTTAAATGACGTTTTTCCAGCTCAAATATCATGGTAAAATGTATTCCCCTAGAGGCCTGGTACAGTGTGAAAATGTGCGAATAATGGATGCATGTGCATTGTACATCCTCCTACCAGATGGTACTGCTCGAATTTATAGTGTTGCATAATTGCTTTAGAAGGGGCTGAACAGATTTTGTTAATTTTAAGATTTCTTTTGTAAATGTTAAAGGATTTTTTCCTGCAATGACTGTTCCATCTCCAGTTTTGCCACAGTGCTGATCTAGGCCATAGAAACCTGACTTAAAAGTCAGCTTTGCATCTGTGACCAGCTGATGGGCAGACAGCTTTTGATCATTGAAGACCTTGTTTAGCTGCTGATTTTGGCATATCAATAAAATAAGACTCTGGCTATAGAGCTGTGACTCACATGAGATGATGCAGTAGTATAAGAAGTGGTTGATTATTATAACAAAGCTTGGTAAGCTCCTTCAGATTACTGCTTCTAGGACACACTCAGTATAAAGTTCAGTATTTATCTGCTTGTAGTGCATAAATTTCCTTGTGTGTCAGAAATTACTGTGGAAACTGAATGACAGTACTGGCTTTGATGCGATCTTAATGAAACATATACTCCTTCAAATGTGTTTAACAAATTCAGAAAAATTCTTATGTTTCTTAACATTATGTTAAATGAAAGAAAAGCAGTAAAGCTGTCTGAGAAAAGATGTTTGCAAAAATATGCTGGTTGAGTCATCTTGTACAAGCAAATGTCTTCACTGCTTAGAATGAAGGCCATTTATAAAATATGAATTTTTAGAGATGGGAATTATCGGGCTTCTGCCAAACTCGACCTTGGACAGAATGCTATATATGACTAACAGTCTCTTTGCAAATATATCTATGCATGAGTTCAGCTAAAGAACTGCTTACTTTGGAGGAGGAAGGAAGCAAACCTGGAGGGCATTAGGTGCAAACAAAAGATTTGTCTGTTCTCATCTTTTCTCTCCGGCTCTGTATGCTGATTTGTAGTGGAGTAGAACAGAATAAGACCTTATTTCATTACCTGTTTCAGCTTATAGCTGAATCTTGGTTTTGACAAGAACTTTCCTAAACACACTGAAATATTGTCATTGGATGAAAGTAAGTTCTCTGCCTTCTCTTACCTGAGTTTCAGTTTGTGTGAAATTAAGTTTTTCGTCCTTGTGTTTATTATGTCTTCCCCTCACTGAGCTTGTAATCCATTTTGGTTTTGCTTTTTTTTGTTAAATTCTAGTGTCGCCGCGACCACTTCTGTAAGACAGAGTCAGAACTGAGATGATCTATTTAAAATTCAAGTAGAAAATTCTAATATTTCAGTATTAGATAGCGTCCATCTGGTTTGAAATCCAAATATAACAGCAGAGTGCTAGATGAGCTGTCCTGCAACTCTGCTGCTGAATGTTCAGAAAAGCTGACAGCGTCTTTTAAGTTTTCCTCTTCAGATGAGGAAGGAATGTTTTGGTTGGTTTGGAAAACCTTTGCACTATGACCATGCACTCGTAGTCAACTATGAGCTTGTTTACAAGTGGCCTGTGACTTACAGTGAAAAAAACCTGTTTGCTGCAAAGTTAGCTGTTTACATTTCAACCTTACGAGTTTTTATCGGGAAATTTCCTCTCCTGTTCAAAAATTCCAGTTATGAGATGGAAGATAAACTGCATCACAAAATCCCTCTCAAACTATGCGACTAGTATATTAAAGATTGCTTGATGTGCACAATATTTATTTTAGAAGGATGATATTTGATAGCCTCTTACGTTCATGGTTAGACACCTTTATTTTTGAACCTAAATTTATTCAGGGTTACCTCATATACACTGTGACTGTATAAGCAGTGTTCTTAAACTGAGACAGTTCTTACACTTATCTAGTGCTCCTCTCTCGTCCATCACATAGTTGTCAAAAGTCTCTCTGTCAGTGTTCACTTTGCTAGGCTAAACCACACTGTGTGATGGTGCTTGATTTACCCTGTTAGTCCTATAACCCTTCCCTATACTTGTGCACTTTCAGGTGTCTTTCCTGAATGTGGGTAACCAGAATTGCGCTGAATAGTATTTCAGAGGATTATTCACTCATTGCTTTGTCAACCAGCACTAATATTTCACTAATATTGTGTAGCTGTGCTGCACACACTGACCGATGCATTCCGAGATGAACTTCTCTTTCTCAGGACCATGTTATATCATGACCAGTGATTAATATAATTCATACGAAGCTTTATATTTTGGGGATACAATAGCACACTGTTTCAGTGATATGAAGGGTGAGGTATCTTAATATTGTTTACTTTGTCCACAGAAAGAAATATACAATATTTATTTCTGCAATAAATATTATTTACTGAGAGGAGTTTTTTTACCACTTAAAGTGTGATTTTTCCAAGGTTAGATAGTGTTGAGTGTACAGCCTTCCTCTGAACTCAACATAGTCTACATTTCTAGGAAAATGCTCAAGGTAAGAGGCTATGATTTCTTTTATTTCCAGGGAGCAAAATGGGAGCCTGGTGCTGCTTCACTGTCCCTCTTTTTTCCTTGTTTACAACACAGTTCTCATACTTAATTGCAAGCCAAAACATAATGATTTCTCTACATTTAAAGTGATATCCAGAAGACTCGGTGTTCAATGTAAAGCCAGTCTGGTTTTCCCAGTTAAAATACTGTAACTTGATGGTACGGTCGTGGATCTAGCTGAATGCCTAGAATAAGGTGGTGATTTAAACCACGTGTTCCTTTTAAAAGCAGTGAAAGTTTTTATCTGTTTCTCATTATAATTTCCGAGAAATTTCTGGGATGTATCTTTTTTCCATACGATCTATGTGATTATACAGAAGGGATTTGTCAGGGCTATAAAACTAGTGGTATTGTTTTTGTGCTCTCTATGCTAGATGAGAGGTAAAGTCATATTAACAAAACTAGATAAAATGTATCAAAAAGAACAGACTATTTTGTTAGAGAAAGAGCAAACTAAAGTGCTTTCAAAGTCATTTAAACTTCAGCGGTTTTAGTGTGTCTCATGCCTATCAACAGTGTGCACTGAAGCAAAATGTAATTGATTAAAAGAGAATCTTGTTGACCATTTTGGTTCTAAAATATTGACACAAAGATAACTACCACCAAAAGGGACAAAATTTGAATTTCATTAGAAGTGTAGTGGTGACAGCACTAATTACAATCACTACCTTGCTGCAACTGATTTTTGACTTTTTAATATAACAATTTCCTCTTCTGCAATATTTCCTACAGATAGCTTGAGATTTAAACAAACAAACAAACAAAACCAAACTCTAAAACAATGTAAAGATTCTAAGGAAGAAATAATATAAAATGGCTATAACTGCTTAAATAACTTAGCATTCAGATTCTGGTGGAAGCAAGATCTGTGAAGTTAAACACTCATTAACACCAAATTAACCTTTACATTAATAAGCATCTCTTTTTGTCAAACTCTGTCACTGGGAGTCAAAATGCTGCTAACGACTGCTTATTGAAAGTGTGAGTATCTATCTTAGAACAGGTCTGCAAGTACCGCGAGCAGCTTTCCTTGGTGCATTCTGCCAGCTGCAGAACAACTGAAATTTTACCTGTCATCCAATTTGTCTGAATTTTGGTAATTGCACAGCTTGCTGAACTTTGTTCAGAATCTGTAATTAGCTATTGCTAGCAAAAAAAAAAAAAGTTTTTATTCTAATCTACTTAACATTTGTAGTGGACTAAATTTGGACTTTCTAGGAGTCAGTATGTCTGTCTGTATTTTACCCTCATTTATAACTGCATGGAAGACTAATCTTTACTTTGTACTTCATGGCCCATTGAGGTTCCATAAGGTTAAATGTAGCCTACTTTGTATAACTGTTTTATAGAACTAAAATAATACATTTGTTTTACTAATGGTTAACTTTTAGAAGTTTCAGACGTGCTTGCTCCCGTACTTGCAGGATATGGATTTCAGGCTAAAAGATTCACACTTAATTACATTGAGTTCAATAAATCTAGCAATCAAACCATGTAAAGTTTAATTGATGTGTTGGCAATGTAGCCAGACTGTCTAGAATATGAAGTGATTTAGGGAGAATGGCAGGACCTTTTGGGGGAAAACTGTGCTATAACTTTTAAGCTTTTAGATGTAAGATTTATATTTTCACTTTTCTTTTTTCCTTTTTTAGTAGAGGAATAAAATCATGGTGTTTTGTCAGTGTGATAAGAGGTAGTGGATTTAGAGGACACATTTTGCAGCTGCGTAAGAAGAGCAGGTTATGTGCATTAGCTTTAGTAGTAACGACATCACACTGGATTTATAGATGGCCCTGGAGATTTGTGATAATGTATGCCAAAATTTCCTATCTGTAAAAGAGATATTGAGAAGGATAACTGTTCTAATGGATTTTCTCTTGTGACAGTGCATGATATTGCTAATTTTGCATCTTCTATAGATATTGCATGGTAGATGGTTCTCTGTATAACAGAGCCTTCACTGAGTTTTATTCTTTAGAATATTACAAAATCCCCTTGCTAGTTCCAAGGACAGTAGTCTAACCTACCAGCAATAAAAACTGACATCATTAGGAAAATCATGTCCTCAGAGTGTGACAGTTTCCTGGAGAAGTAATTCAGCAATTTAGTAATGTGTTGTGCACTGTTTTGATGAGCTCTTATTCACAAGTCGAAGAATGTCTTGACGTAGTACAAGAAAGGGCCTGGCACCATTTGTTCTTTCCTCCAGACAGTACTGGTGACAATATAGGTTACATCTGTTCCTATGGACATCTGATGCTGACTAGTGATGACTTCTTGAAGTCTGGCATATGTGTCAAAGCAAAGTGGTGAAGTACTGAACAAGGCCAAACCATTTAAGGACTTGGGTGTAACCTGGAACGAGTCTGAAATATTTTGCTTCTTGGCCTGTGATCGATCTGTTGTGCGGGTCTGCTCCTCAGTCAGCCTTACCCAAGAGTGAGAGGCAGCCAAGAATAAAAGTGAAAAATGGCTCTCTGTAAAAGGCTGTCGGCAAAGCTGTTTGATGCAGAAGCATCTAGAACGGCTAGGATGGAGAGGGCACTGTGGGATGGGAGGCAGGGGGCTCTGAGGAGCTTCTCCCCTTCTCTGCTGGGGGCTAATGGGTGTCTGTTGACTGTGAAATGGCTACTGAGTGCTGGACACTCTGTGTTCCCCAGCCTGATGTGGGACCTTTTTATAAGGAAACTGGAATGAAGGCGGAATGAAGGCAGAATGAAGTGTACTGTAGTGTTAGTGTATAAAAATACACGCACGCACACACACACATATAAAAAAGCATGACTTTGACATTACATCAAGAAGTGTGACCGTTTCCTTCAAACCTCCATACTACAACTCTGGCAGCTTTATGGAGGGAATATCAAGTCAATGTGAAGAAGAAAAGTCAAGAGCAGTGAGTTTCCAGCTCAGTGGAGCATATTTCACCTCTTCCCCAAGGGGAAATGTAGAACATTTCCTTATAATTCAGGTGTGTAAATGAGAAGCACTCTGGGTGCGTTACATCAGTTTTCTCTTGTGGCTGCAGCTTATAGAATATTTTTTTCAGTGCCAGTATTTATTCTGTGTCCACTCTTTATAATGAAAACAATTTGGTTGTTTTGATTAATTTGGCTCTGATTTAGATGTCAAATAAGAAAATTGGGTTATACCATGCTCATTTGCGTAGCTTCACATATTACAGGAGCATGGCTGTCAGCATATAAAAGGTATTTTTGGAAAAGGATATCCTACATATGAATGTACCAGCTTTTACTTCGGACCTTTGCACTGTGTAGTTAAATTCATGAAGATACCCTATTTACTAGATAACAAAATACTGTTGTTACTTAAACTTATAAAGAATCCTGTAAGGTATATAAAACGTGAGTTTTGATTCAAGCTGAAATGACAGCACCGTCCTACCCTTTTATTCATTAGATATATTGAGGAAATAGCCTCTGGCGTATACACCTCTGAACAAATGTATTTTACCATATTATTGACAGAATAACAGCCCTATATAAATCGGCGCTTTCTGCAGTTCAGCTGTTAGCCTCATTTGCCCTAATAAGTTGCCCATGGGCTGAGATTGCAGTACAGAGGGCTGATGATTCCTCCTTGTGTGCTCTTAACATGGCTTTAATCAGCTATATTTTCATGATTTCAATACTGTTGCACCATTAACCATGGGCATGCACAGAGGGATTTGAAGGATAAGCAAAACTGGACTGCATCTAGACAGCTTTTGAGTATCTCCAAGGATGAAGACTTCGCAATCTCCCTGGGCAACCTGTGCCAGTGCTTGGTTGCCCTCAGAGTGAAAAAGTTTCCTGATGTTCAGAGGAAGCCGCCTATGTTTCATTTCGTTCCCATTGCCTGTGGTCCCGTCACTGAGCACTGCTGAGAGGAGCCTGGCTCTGTTGTCTTTGCACCCTCCCATCAGGTGTTTAGATGCATTAATAGGAGACAGTTAGAAACATTAACAGGAGGTGATTGGAATCAAAAGTGGAAGGACAGAGAAAGCTGGATGTTGCTGTCATACCACTTGCAGCTAATTCGGAATCGATGTGGGGAAATTTTCAGCATTTTGAGTGATATAAACCCTGCCTGCCTTGAGGTCTTTGACTTTATCTGAGTATTTGGTATTTGAAACATAAAGATGACAATACCTCCCTTAGCTTTGAACATGAGAACTGAATGTATTTTTATTTTTTTCACTGTTCTGTTTATATTGAGATTATAATATGGGAATGATAAAGTGTTACAGCTGTCCTAGTTTTCTTGTCTGAGCATTTTCAAGGATGATGTGCTTTCAGTGAGAGACAGCAAAACAAAGTGAGGATTGAAATACAGCAAGTGCTGCAAATCTATTTACATAAAAGAAAAATCATGCAACTGAATGCAATAGTAACCAAGGAATGAATCCCCATGCCTGGAACAGGGCATCTGCACTTACTACTGTTGCCTGAACCAAGTCTTTCCTCCCTTTATCTCTGAAGCAAAAGTTTTCTTTGAAAATGGTTTATGTAGAGTAGGAATGTAAATACAGTGGACTGCAGGTGACTTTATGCAATTCTTACTTGAGTACTGGGGTTATTTGCTTTTTTATTTATTTACTTTTGAGATTTTTGTTGTACACATTTTCCATTTCGATTTGAGACAACCTTAAATGGGCTGGAAAACTTTTTTTAAACTCAGTATCCAAGCAAAGTCAGATGTGACCAGTTTATACAATAATATAGCCTGAGTCTTATTTGCATTTCCTGTGCAAAAAGTGGAAAATCCACACAGTCTGGATATACCCAATGTTTTTAATAATTTGGAATGTGTGTAGAGCTAAGTGTGTAAATAATCCAAATCCCAAACAGATTGCTAAATTTTTTGAAACGCATAGTATAATGGGAGTTCAGTGACTGAAGTGTGCGTGAGCGTACTTGATTACTGAAGCACGAAGAAAATCTAATAATCTACTGGAGTCTAATTAAGTGTTATGAAGTTTTATTATCTGATAGTCTTAATACAATTTCCATTAAATCAATAGCGGAGGATTTATATTATCTTAATTTCTCTGCCTTATCATATAAATGCTTTTTCTTCTTTTCATTGGGGAATATACTGCTTGAAGTCACCTTTTTATGAACAGCCAGGATTGTTTTTCCTGACAGAAGAATGTGTTTTTGGAGCACTGACAATGATCCGAACATATTCAGCGAAGGTGGTATATGAAGCACACCGAGACCTGGAAAGCAGTTAATCAAATTTTAGTTTCCACTTAGACTTTTTATTAACCACAGCAGTATAAACGTGTTTCTTCAGTGTATTCCTCATAATTTTATTTCTTTAGCAATTTCAGTAATTTTACATTCTTTAAGTCTTGCTATTTTGTCTGACACTTGTGCCGCTGAGTTTTGAAACAGCAGACAGTTTTATAGGTGAAATCTTAGCAGTGCCCACAGATTTTCTTGATTTGTGCCATGCCCATAAAAGTGGTTCAAAGTGATAATGGCTTTCTCTTACCTTTGGTACATTTTTTTGTAGCTGGTTGAAAAAAAATAGATGTTTAAGCAAGAGTTTCTCTCTGACTGTCATTAATATTCAGATAATTCATTTTTTTGACACATTCGGTTATAATTTTCTGATGGGTTACCATTCAAAATGGCTCGGAGCTTATGACAAACTGAGTTTGGTGTCTTGTTTTCTGTTGCTTGCTGAATTACCCTAAGTTTTATGCTTTAATCTCATTGCTGTCACTGACATTTGGCTACATTGCTCCGTAGCTATTGTTTACCTTCTACTGTTCTACTACTGCCTTTTAATGATCTGCAGGACGCCCTGGTTCATGCAAAGGCAAGGCTCGAGTCTATATTGTGGACCCTGGGTCTAATGTTAAATGGCTACAGAAATATTCCCCTGTTCAAAACCTCAAAGTTGTTTGATCTTTACTTAGTGCTGAGAAAGCAAGTGGTTCGATGAATGTTTGAATGAACATTTGAATTGCAGGCCTTGAACAAAAGTCGCATCCACTTGCTTAAGAAGGGCCACCACCTAGCCCAAGAGCTATGCTGAGACTTTCGTGACTAGAAATATGCCAGAAGTTCTTTGGTCTGATGTAAAGCTTGAAAGAAAGCTCCATTCTTAAAAATTCACTTTCTAGTCCTCAAAACACAATTTTATAGCACTGGCAAAACATATTTGAATAATCATTTTGGATGTAGCGTAGGATTTGCTTTTGTCAGCAACTCCAGAAATACTGGTGGATGTAAAACTAAAGCTGGCAGGAGCCAGATATCTAGATGGTCTTTCAGAACATTGTCTAACACAAGAACTTAATAATCAGCTGTTAAAAAGCATCTCCCAGTTCCAGAATTCAAAGTTTGTAGTTCATTTTTGAGATTTTTAAGTCTATTTCTCATGCTGGTCTTCCTGTGATTCTGCAGTGTTCTCAATTAACTTCAGAGTGCGCCACCTGCCAAACACTAATCTCTCTGCAACAAAGGTAGCAACATCTGACAGTATTGAGAACTTGAAGAAAATTCTGAATGTACAGATATAATCATTTCTCTGTTACAGAAAGGACAACTGTCACACACACAAGCACATGCTTATGTGCACGTTTAGCCAGCTGTGCAGAAATGTAGTCTCAGTTTATGAATATGCTATTGCCCAAACCACTTTACAATGCAGTTTTGCTTAATTTTCAGCCCTTCTCTTGGAATTAAAACATTTAACCTCTAAAGCTGCTTTTGTATGGAGTGATCTTGGTAGAAATTTACCTAATTGTTCACAAGTGGTAGTCATTGTTTTCCGATGTCTGATGAAGATATGGGAAAGCCTGTGACTTATTCTGAAGAAGGTGCAGTTTTCTTACTATCCTTTTCTTCTGCTAGTTTATCATTCTTTGAAATTTTCTCCAAGAGCTTTGTCCTTCCCAAAAGGAGTTCTAGTAAATATTCTAGGAAATATTTCCCTCTTCCAAATGTACTCATTGAAACTTAATTTTAAGTGTTCATGTTTTTAATAGTACCTGGTCAAGCCATGCAAATTTTACATATCAAATACGAATGTAGTACCTGTTGTGTGCCTAGAGCACCTGCCACAGACTGATGTGTACTGAGTGTACCGAGGGACAGGTTGAAGAAAACTTCATACATTTCATAATATATTCTAGAGAAATTTCTGATCCTTCCATAGAAAGATACTGCTGCAGTGTTTTCTGACAAGGGAGGAGTCTGGCTTGAGGTTTTTGTAGCTCCATGGAAATTCAATAATACTTCAAGTAATGATAAATGAAATATGACACATGAAATGGAATAAATTCCAATTTGTATCTGAGTTGGAGAACCTGTGGGCTGTAGCCTGTGGGCTGTTTACAGCATACAGGAAACATGGTGAGATAGGGGTGGGAAACAGTCAGTGATCCTTTCTGGTTGGATGCAAATGTGCTTTCTGTTGCAGAATGCAGTTTTTCAGATCCATTGGTGGCTCTTATCTTTGTCTATAAACATTAGGTGATAGGATGTATGCTGTGTAGTAATCCATGTAAAAACTTTTAGGGCAGAAGGGCATTTGCACAACCCTTGACTGCTGATTGAAGAAAAGAAACCTCAGCTGTGAAAGATTTCTGTTTGCCTCTGTCGTATGAGACAGCCTTATGACCCATGTGCTGAAGGGCTGTGAGGTTGTGGGCACTGGAAGAGGTCTGTGGGAATTGTTCAATGTAACAGGCTGTTGTAGCAGGATGTGCTGCACCATTCCTATCTGAAAAATAAATGAAAACTCTATGGAGTGAAAAGGAGAGATCAGGACTTTCTTTTCTTCTTTCAAGTCACATAAGGCAGCAGGCAGCCATCACTGCATATAGATAAGCCTTCTTTGGAAGACCTTTGCTGCTTTCTGGTTTGGCTTTTCTTTTGTATTGGCACTGCTCCTTCCACCTTTATCCCTCCTCGCTTTAAGCGTCTAGTACAGATTTCGAAGTAGTCGTGAATCAAAGTCTTAGCATTTGACTAGCAGAGAAATAAAGATGTTTAAGACTGAAGAGGTTTGCAGATCTTTAACCTGGTTCAGGAATTCAGTGATACAATTTGCATATTTAAGCCTGAACAGTAGGAACAGACATGTCCTCATATTATTCTGAACCTGTTGCCTGCCCGGGCAATAAGGGTTGATGATTAAACCTCACCCCCTGTGCTAACTTGTGGCGCTCTGCCATCGTGTTAATATACAGTGCACGCTCTCACTGATGAAATATGAAAACATTTTGATGGTACTTAGGAACAGGACACAGCAATAAAATTTGCTTTCTGCTGTGGTTTACTGCTGTCTCTTGAGCAGCATATGTTAGTGCTTTGCTTGTTTGCTTCACCACTGCCTGTGCTGTTGGGCAAACAGGTTGTCACAGGTAAATCTGCGGATGGTTTTCTTAGCCTTGATCCAATTTATCTAATTTGTGCGTTCCCTGCGACTTCTTGCTTCTCCCCTAACTGTGAGGTATAGCAATATTAGAGCCACATGAAAGCACTGTGCAGCTTATTTTCAACTAAATTACCCTGAATGTTTAACTATAGCTATTAGTAAAACTCCCTGTCTTTCAGCATTCTCCAAATCCTGCCCTTCTCAGGCAGTGCAGGTAAGCAGCCCACAGGGGTTGGAAGCTGGATACATCAGTCATCGAAGAAATCTCTTAAGTGTGACCAGGGCAGAGTTTATTGCATGCAGGAAAATGATATCTTGGCTGGGTAAAAGATCTGCTTAACAACACTGTTGCTTGGAATTCACAACTGGAGAAAAAAGAGCTTTGTTTTACAGTTTTTTATAGTTGTCTGTTAGCAGCGTACTGGTTTGTTTCAGTAGTGGGGAGAATTCATAAACACCCTTAGAGAGTGTTCAGGATGTTACAGAAAAATATCTTTCCCCAAGATCGCCTCATTCCAGGGGTATAGTTGCTTCTCTGCTTCATGGTCTGGAATCTAAAGGTTAATTTTTGTTTGTTTTTTTTTGTTGTTGGTTTTTTGTTTGTATGTTGTTCTTAAATACAAGTTTAATTTAATTACATTTAACTACAAAAAGCAGCATACTTAAATAATTAAATAAACAAAACACTAGACCATTCTGTGCCCCAGGAACAATCTGTCTAGCCTTGTGGAGAAAGCTGAGAACACCAAAAAATGCAGCCCGCTCTGGTGTTATTTTCCACATTGCCTTCATGATGGCTTTGCTTAACTGGTTTACTGCTCTTAACTCTTTTGAATCAAATCTGTTAGCTGTGAGTGTTGTGGTGCACTTATGAAGTGGACACTGCAGCATAATTCTTGGGTAATTCAAAGTTTTGCAAGGGTTGCAGAGATTATTGGTTGGAGAAGTGGTGACTTTCCCATATTTGTACCTCTACCCTCCCACCTACTTCAAGAGGATTTCAAGCAGACTTTTGTACTTGAAGCAGTTTTGTTGCAGTCTCCTGGCTTTCCTTGTATGCCTCTGTGTGAGATGATAGGGAGTGGGCAATTATCTTCTGAGGGATATTTATATAGATACTTGCTCTGTTGCTGCATGTATGCTGGCATATATTAGTTCTTTCTTTTTATAGACTGGTGATCTGAAATAGAAGTGACTGGCAAAGAGAAATGTCTCAATGGACTTTGGCATCTTAGAAGAATACAAAATATTCCATGATAGATATTTACCTACCTAACCAACAAAACTTCTACGTGATTCCTATCTTAGGTTTAAATGGAATTGTTATTTATTCCCACTAGTCTTCTCTCTCCTGATTTTACTTTTCTTATTATGTTTGCTTATAAGTGTTTTCAAGACAACCATTGCATAGCACAGTTTCTTTAGTATATCCAGTATTTCAAGAGGTGTTTATGCGGTTTACCAAGCAGTGTATCATCCTATGCACTTGGTCTGGTATTTTTTATGAATCTCACCTTTTGAGATCAAGCCCTTAATAGCAAATGTGTTGGTCTGTGAAAATGGGGAAAGAGATGGTCAGTGTAGCTATGCTGGAATACGCTATGAAATACAAGCATGTAGCTTTTCTAGAGGGCTTTTCATTTCAAGAACTAGATTTTTTTAAAAATATATCTTTCTGGTTTGTAGGATAGTGAAACTAAGATTATGTGAATGTGGAACAAGTCCACTTGCTCTTTTTAGACATCTTCAGCCTGTTCAAAAGTGCAGGCCTGAACCTAAGATTTATGTTTAGTTAACAGCTTTCATGTGTGCTTGGTTACTAATCTTCTCAGCATGTGGTCTATCCATAGATGTGGTTTCTGTTCCTTGTGTCGTTTACATAATTTGATATAAGTGGAAGCTTTCACTGTACTCAAATCCAGGATAAGAATGCTTTATTACAACTGCAGCTAGGTATTACTGTAAGCCTGATATGTGAAAAATAAATAATTGAATTTATAATATCGTTTGGAAATATTCTTGTTGAGTTTCTCATGGACCTATTGCTACAACAATAACTTTCTTGATCTCCTTCTCCTCTTTGCCCCTTTTCCATGGTTTGTCATAGTTTTTCTTTCACTTTTATCTGAAGAGAAAGAAGTCACAAACTTCAGTAGTTTCCTCCTGACCTTTCCAGCTCAACTCTTGAGATTTTCCATATTTTGATGTGCTTATTCAACCACATCTCTAAACAGCCTTATGCCTTAGAAGAAATATATTGTCTAATTACATCTATGTGCCATAGGCAATTGAGGATATTTATTTCGGTGGATAATTGGTGAACATATTTTTACAAGCATCCCTTATCTCTTGTGTTACCCTTCACTGCAACAAGAAAAAGAAGAAATCTAAATGTCATCAGTAAGTGAATAAGTCATTAAAACAATAAAATCCCTTATGTTTCTGAAATAGATAACTCAGTTAAGCGTCTGCCTTTATAGCGAAGTGTGCCTTGCTCAACTGTTTGTATTGCATATACAAGCAGTATACATTTTTTTTTGCCTCAAAATCTATGAACAAGGTCTCTCCAAACCATCTTTTTTCCCCTATAATGTTGGTCTCCAAAGTATTTGAATTCAACACAAAATTGAAATATGTAGTCAAGTGATGCTGATATACTAGAATATAAGGGTTATATAAAACATTTTAAAATGTTAAAAGGAGGACCATTTTTGAGCTGGTGTTAGCTAAATTAGTTCCATGAATAGCAGGAGAGAAATGACATACTCTGAACAAACTTTCACAGCATCTAGAATGCCAAATAAAATTTATCAATAACTACATCAGTGTCTACGAGGTGCAGTGTAAATCTTATTGGCTGCAGCAAGTTCCCTTGTCAATTCTGCAGCTGGAGAGGCAGAATTAGTATGAAAATCCTAGAATTACTTAAGAGATCTGATTCTAGTAAAATTAGATATGATAAATAAAAATCTGTTTTCATGCAGAGTATGTAATTCCTTCTTTTGCATAGGAAATACTGTATTTCTGCATTTCTCAAAAGTACTGCTGAGCCTTGCGTGAGTGATCACAGCCATGGACAATGAGTTCATTCCTGGGTCTTTTTCTTTTTTTAAAACATTTGCTGCCAAGAACAGTCTTCACCTGGACTTTCATTGCCATTGTGGAGTGGCTTGAGGTTTCCATCACAGTTCATAGTCACAGGGGAAAGAATATCTTCCTGTAGTTCAGATGGAGGTGGAGTATTGTTTATTTTGTAGATCTGAGAAGGGTTTCCACACTCAGATATAGGGCAAGAAATGGCCTAAATACAAATCCAGAAAGTAGACTTCTGTTTTTCATCTGCTGTGTATGTGCGCATAATACAAACCCGTGGAGTGTTGTGTTGGTCAGGCTGTGCCGGTTTTAGAATAGAATAAGCTATTTCAGTTAGAAGGGACCTACAACTATCATCTAGTCCAACCGCCTGACCAATTCAGGGCTGACCAAGTTAAAGTGTATTACTGGCATTGTCCAAATGCCTCTTAAACGCTCACAGGCGTGGGGCATTTGCCACATTTCTAAGCAGCCTGTTACAGTGTTTGACCGCCTTCTTGGTAAAGAAATGCTTCCTAATGTCCAGTCTAAATCTTCTCTGGCATAGCTTTGAACAATTCCCCTGTCACTAGATACCAGTAGGAAGAGATCTAGCACCTCCCTCTCCACTTCTCCTCCTCAGGAAGCTGTAGAGAAAAATGAAGTCACTCTTTAGTCTCCTTTTCTCCAAACTAGAGTAGCCCGAAGTCCATAGCTGCTCTTCATGGTTTCCAACCCTTTCACTAGCTTTGTACCTCTCCTTTGGATGTGTTCAAGGGCCTTTACGTCCTTAAATTGTAGGGCCAAGAACTGCCTACAGTATTCAAGGTGAAGCAGCAGCAACACTGAATAGAGTGGGATAATCACCTCTTTTGATTATCCCATTGTGCTGTTTGATACACCCTAGGATGTGATCTGCCCTCTTGACTGACTCATGCTGACCAGTACCCCTATTCTGCAGGTTGCTTTGATTTTGACTTCAGTGAAACCATACGGTTAACATTTGATTCATTTGCAGTGAACTGGCTTTTCTCATTTCTCCGGGCACAGCCACTCACCCTGTATGTTAGTTGCAGCTTTGTTTGCCTGTGGACTGTTTCCCCTGTTTCTTGACCTCGAATGAGAATTCTGCTTCTGTTGTCACCATGAATAGCTTTGAGGGGCTACACACAACCTTTTCTTCAGCTACTTGACCACAGGCAGCTGCTTCTTCAGTGTAAACCTTAGTGATCTCACTGGGTCTCTGTCTTTTTGAATTCTGTTTACAGCTGATTGTTTTGGTCTGTATTAAAGTTGTCCGTACCTAAATAGTACCAGGACGGAAATATTCAATATTTGCAGTGTGCTCATCTTATATAAATAGATGAGAATTGCACAGAGGGTTGTATAAAGTGTTGCACAAATAATACAAGAGTTAGAGCAAGAATAAATCCTCTGGATAGACCTGCAAATACTTCACTAAAATACTTGTAATTAATCTGCTGTTCAGACACATAGAATCTCCTATAAGGGTAAGAATCAATATTCTTGGTCCAAAGTCACCATAGTTATTATTTTACATCTTAATACTAAGAGTTGAGCTGTGTGTATTCTGAAAGACTTAAATAGAGCTGAGCAGATGGAGTCTTAAAAAATAGAAATTTAATAACAACATGAGTTAGTTTTTAATGTTACTCCCTACTGTGTCAAGTCCTTTGGCTTTGTTAAATACATATCAGACATTGCAAAAAAAAAAAAAAAAGTTTAAATACAGCACTATCCCAGGGTCATTGGTAGTCTGGCCAGAATTTACTTTGACAAAATAAAGCTAAATGGTTTGAGTCAATAAAGAATTTAAGTAGCTGATCATTTATAGTGTTGCTTTCCTCTTGGAAAGAGTTTTTTGTCTGAAATGTAGGTTTCCGTGTAGGGCTGCAACAAAGATTTCCTGTGCAGGGTAGTGATATGGCATAGCACTAGTGAAAATGATGCTGTTTTTTTCAGTGTAATTTGCTGGTGTGATCTCTGTTAAAAGACCAAAACTAGTCATGCTGTGTTTGATTCGCTGCAGATGCAGTGAGTTGCAACCATGTGATTTCTTACTTTACATAAAAATGGGTTTTTATTATATATATGACCATTTGTGTTGTGACTCCAGAGCTTTAAATTAACGTGTTCAGAGAAGACATCAAGGTTTGTGCTCAATTTTGTCACCTGACTGGCGTGAGAGACATCTTTCTTTTGATGTATGGGTCTATGTGTCTAGGGGAAAGTGAAGGGGATGAGATCAAGGAGCGCAGGGAGGGAACCGGGCAAAGCATCCATTGACTCAAAAACCAGGTTGTGCCCGGTTGGAACTTTCTCCCGATGTGAACATGAGCAAGGCATTTAACTGTAGTATCTAACTACAGTTGTAGGAGTCCAAGTTATTCCCAGCTCCTGCACCAGATCATTATTTGCTGCATCTGTTGTTTAGCAATCATTTTGAGCAAAGGCGACTGAGAGAACCTGGCTTCTTTAACTGCTTGCTTCAATATTGTGGATCATGACCTGTACCACCTACCACTCCGGACCAGCTGGTTCAGGAGAGTTGCTTCTACCAGGCTGTGCTCTTCTATTGGTTTTAGATTTTTGATTGCAGATTCTGAATTTAAAATCCCCAGAACCCACAGCAAAATTGTAAAACAAACTTGTATGTTTGTAACAGGAACAAATTAATGATCTAACATTTAACATTAGAAAAATTTCTGCTTTGGTAGGACTCTAAAAAAATACACATAAGTAGGCCTACTAGACACACAAATTTTCAATGTCTTTTTTTAATCTATACATCATATTTTGCTAGAAGTGGATCATCTGGGATGTTTGCCCAGGCCACCTGGAAATCCTTGGTATATCTACGGAATTGTGCAGATGACCTATTCCTATATAGTAAATTAATCATATATTGATGGTAGATTTCGTGTCCAAATGTGTATAACAATGTACAAGTCTGGGTAAGTCTAGAAAATAATATGGTCTTTGTTGAAAAAATACTGTATAAAGGTCAGTGGCTCTTATCCCTTTTTGATGGACTGGGAGATGACAGTGTCTCTTATTTCAAAGCTAGGCTTGTACAGGAGTTATTTGTTCTGCTTGCTTTCAGTTCATTCTCACATATTCTGAGATACATTAAAGATGCGTTCAAACAACGGTACAGATAAAAGTACAGAAGAGCTATTATACAAACTAAATGTGCTACATAACGGTATGGCATATTAATGCTATAAAAAGAAAGATACTATCACATCTTTTATTTTCAGTGAATTCACACAAAGGTAAAAACATCGGAAGTTTCTTGAAAGTCAACATGAAAAATGAAGGTGGATTTTTATTAAGCAGGCAAATATTGGGGTGAATACCCGTAGTTATTAATTAGAAAACACTTCTAATAACCTTGAAAGTTGTCTTTTCTAGTATGTAGGGGTTTTTTTCTCCTTATGACAGAAAGATAGAGAACGTGGTTATCTCAGAAAAATGAAATTATTAGACAGGCATGATCAGAGAAGAGGGAGCACCCAAGGGACAACTTCACAAGCTTTTGCTCAGTCAACCCTGCATTGAAGTGCAACCTTGTGGAAGTAAAGACACCCGAGAGGCAGAGGCAAGGCTCATTCTAAACTTGAAAGTCTCCAAGTCTTTTCTAGGTGCAGCTTCATGCTAAAATATTTAAGTATTACCTGAGATGCAAACTGTGATTTCTTGCTGAACTTGCTAAAGCATATAAATTCTGCATGAAATCAAATGCATTTTTATCATACGACAAAGATGAAAATATATGCAAGTAAGATAATTAGATTTCATTGCTCTGGCAAATGAGAGCAGGCAAGGACTGGTCTCTAATCTTAACTTATGCTATCTCTAATAGCATACAGGGATCACTTACAAAGGTAAAATATTAATGAGTTGCTTATAGAAGTCATCATGTATTTGATTTGCCTGTTTCCTTTATCTCTTAAAATGAATTCTCACTAATATTTAAGGGATTGCAGACTAGATCAAATAGTATTTTTTGTTAATATTTCACACAAAAGCCCTCAAAGTATTTTTTATCAGAAAATCTATTAATACTGCATCTATTTAAATAAATAAAAGGCTAGTGCATTGATATCATCTAACATGAGAGAAGATTTGTTGAAATGTGGCTGAGTACTGGTGAGAGTATTTTTATGTTCTTTGAGCAAGTGGGCAACGTGAACGTGACAATGACTTGGAGAAGTGATGGTTCAGTGATTGCTTGTGGGCTCAGGGTGTGATGCGAGTGTTAGTTGGATAGATACTAAGGATGCAAGGGCTGTTCACTCACTGCAGTGAAAGAAACAGGCCTGCTTCTTTCCGTGTGGGTAGTGATCCTAAAGGGAGTCTTTGCTTAGGCACCTGTATGTGTGGAGACCTCGAAGGAGTTTACAAAAAAAGTGAGGATTCAGCCTTACTGAATAGATGGGCAGTGATCCCACGGTCAGAAGGAGAACTGAGACATTTCCACCTCCAAAGAAAAGTTTCAGTGAGTATCAGCAGTGAGAGAGAAATAGTTGTCATAATGCAGTGATGTTGTTACAGACATTTGGTTATGACTGAGCAATTATAGAAGTTTTGCACTGGCTGTCAGACTGAATTCAGCAGTCAGCCTCAAATGGCAGTAAGTAGCCCACTTCTCGCTCAAACAAACAGTCATGGTGTTACCCAGGGAGCTAGAGAGGCTGTTGTGCACCTGGCATCCTACGCGTGCGGAGGGAATGGAGGAATGCCTCGTGGTGCTGGATTCTCACCTCATTGTGCATTGGTGCATTAGCCATTTCTGTGCAGACTTTATCTCCGCAGGCAGACAGTGATTAAGCAGTGCCAGAGAATTCACTTGTTAGCTGGTGCTGACACTTAGTTTTCTAAAAAAAGTTAAGGATTTAAAGTTTTTTTCAAAAAGAATTGCATGCAGGTTTTGCTACCTGCTTCAGATGCAGCAGGCTGTTTGATGTTACATATATTCCATGTCGGTTTGGGATTTTAGAAAGATTTAATAATACATTTTAATTCCATTTTAAAATATCATCTGTTCCTGAATCCTGTGTTGACTAGTGCATGCAAAATGGCATTGGAAATAAAACTAGTGCTCAATAAGTGGATCAGAAGCCACATTTAGTCCAGAGATAGATATCCATAACTGTTGGGTGGTTCTTCTGTTCCAAACGTTCAGCACAAAGCTGGTTTTGCAGCTTCCTTCCCAATTATAGTCTGGCATACAGATGGAGCAAGAAGATTTATCTTTGTGTTGTAATGCTGTTAGTAACTGTTTCAATTCCTGTGCTTAAAGCTTTTAAAGGTTAAGAAAGATTGCACATGCATTTGTGCGGGGGAGTTGGTGTTTGCTCTGAGGGATGAACTGCCAAAGGGTATCCTTTGCAGTAAAACTGAACAAATGGATGTGATAAGGGCTGGCATACTTTTACCAGTGGTTTGTATAGTTAGATTTATCATTTTGTTGTTTCATTGTAGCTGGAGAATATAAGAAAAGGGAAAAGAAAAGTTGCTTCTCATGGGGCTGAATATAAAACAGCGCCTGTATGGCTTTCATTAGACATTCTCGTTTTTAATATTTGTGCAGTGAGGCGAGTATGTGGAACACACGGAAAAGTTGAATGAAGGCCAATCAAAGAAGGTGGAGTAAATTTTTACCTAGAGGTTTCTTCTAGCAATGTCTGTTTCATGCATAACTGTGTGTGGTTACAGAATTAGCAGCAAACTTGACAACTTGCCATGACCTTTTTAAAACATCTGCCTCCTTCATCCATGTGATGTCTGCACATCTGTTGAGAAGCTTTGACAGCTTTTCTTCTTACATCACATTTTTAGGCAGGTACTTGCTGTCTACAAGAACCTGCTGGTGAAAACCTTCTAATTAAAGCATGTCCTCTGTGCTGGTAATGTCAGAGCTGGCCTAGCCAGTTTTGCTTTCAACAGATTTTGTATTTTCAGGCTTAAGATAGGCTGCCTAAATCTTTGGCTTCTAGATAACTGTCGTCTTAAAAATAAAACTAAGTATTTGAAATTCATATGAAGCTAGAATAGAAACAACTTTTCTTGAAACTATGGATTGTACAAAACTTTTTATAGAAAACTAAAGCAACTGTATGTTTGCTTATTTGAGCTTTCTGATGTGGTTTCTGCATGGTGCCTGATACATCCTCAAGCAAGAATATTTTCTCTGCTTTGCTGTTGCTCACGTTCTTACATCTTTCTGTTGCACGGTATATCATGAATGCAGAGGGCAGTGACCTAGAAATGGAGGGTGAAAGGGCCTTTAGTATCTTGGATTTCTTCCTTCAAGTTTTCTGTAAGATGGACAGGTTGTTATAATCTGTTCCTCCACTTGCTCTGCAGAGTATCTTCCATGCAGCCTCAGGTCTCTGGTACTACAGCCAAATGGTAGAAACTGGCACTTGGCAGACATTGCAGGATTTATTTTTGCTAGAAACTTTGGGAAGATATTGATGTCCATTAGCTCAGCATGTGTGACGACAGCATTAGATTTTTTGTGCGTGTGTACTTCAGGTCTCTAATCTACAGTAAGATCTCATGGGTGTACCAAAGTGACTGGGACATTGCAACCCAGTGGCTGAATTTTGTGAATCAGTGAGTGTGAGCTTTGAAAGTAGACAGCTGTTAATGCTGCTTTTTTGGTTTTTCTTGACAAGTTCTACTTTTGAATGCCATTTACTTTAAATGCTGGCCACTGTGAGAAGGTGTATATGTGTGCCTGTAAAACTCACGGTGGACATCAGACACTTATATTGTGTAGTCTAGATGCTTTGCTAATATTTCATAAACTTTTTGTCCTTTGTGTGGAAAATCAGGGGCGTTTCCACATATGGAGTGATTCTTATAGGTATGCTTACAAGTGGCGATCATTTTTAGCTATCAGATCATCATCTGTTTAAGATGCTGGTCAGCAGGAGAATATGAACTTGCTGGAATTAATCAGTGGGAGTGACGAGCAGGTGCGGTACTCAGAATTCAGCTGAAGTTTTTGGTGGATGCTATATAATCGTATGAACAAGCATCATGTTAGATCTTGAATATGAATATCCCTCATGGTGGAAGTGGTTGGTTGTGGGAAGGAGGTGGTTGGTCTGGGAAGGGCCGTGAACAGGGTGAAGACTTGGAAAAGGTAGGGCTATTCTCCTAAAGGGAAACCCTGGATGTGAGGAGCCATGGGTGGGAGAGGACACCCAGTTGTGCCACAGATAGAGCGGAAGCCGTGGAATCAGCTGTGGCAGCATCAAACCCTTGTAGTTGTGCTCTCCCAGCAGCCTTCAGAAATGCTCTGTGGCAAAGGTTTTGTTTTCTTTGCTGGTTTTAGACCTGGCCTGGCACTTTGTGCAGCTTGAATAGCCAAATACGCTTCATCAGGGATCTCACACACAGAAGAAAATGAGTCTTTTTTTTTTTTTTTTTCTGCAGTCAGTTACCATGTCTGTAATGGACTGGCGAGGTGTTGGAGCAGGGCCAGCCCTCTCTGCCAGAAAAAAACAACATTCCTGGGCCTGTGGAGCCAACCTGGCACTGTATGCTTAGTTAAAGGTTTAGCACTGGAAATGCATGAACAATTATGACTTCATTTCCTAACCAGAGTGCATTTTGTGGTTATGGAAGAGAACGCACCAAATGGGATTTAGTGTATTTGGGGCTGAAACATGGTTTTATACAGTGAAACCTCCTGTTTACAGAGGAGCTGACTAAAGACAAGACAGAGCAAAGCTTTCACCATAATTGTACCTTGTCAGTGAGATTTATCTATATTAAAAAAGCTACCTGAGATTGTAGTACACATAATTCAAAATGCCTTTTAAAATTATATAGATTATTGTCTCTTTTGTAAGGCAACACAAAATGTTGCTGTAGAGATCGTTCTGTCTACTTTCATTTGTATTTATATATTATTTTTTGTTATTTTTTCACTTAGCTTTTTTATGTAGAGATTTGCTTGTACCTTATGAAAGTTGGCAGTTGTGACAATGAACCAGTTGTAGTGGTAGATGAAATAGAAAATGTTATACTTTGAGATAGAATGCATTTATCAGAATGAATTATTTATTTTACTTATATATTTATTAATTTATCTTTTTACGGAGAATAAAAAGAAAGGTGAAATTCTCCCTGGTTACACTGAAGGGTTTTTGTTTTTTTTTTGTGTAGTTCAGCTATTTATGTGCAAATCTTTCATTTTTCTTCCTTGATTTTGATATTCCCTGTGAACTGCTGAGGTGAGTGGTGCATTAGTACTGCAGGTGACGTTTGCCATAGTAGCATGAGCAGATGTGACTGTCTCTGAAATTGGGAATGTGAGGTCGACTCTATCCCTTTTTTAACCTCAGGGAAAAAATATGTAGAATATAACTCTGGGACTGCTGTGAGTAGGAACTGAGATGGTGAGCAGTTTTTTTTCCAAGCAGTTTATTATCAGGCAATGCAAAATTATAATGTCTTAATTTTTTAACAAAATCTTTTTATATGGAGGATTGCTCTGTAGATGGCAGCATTGATGAGGCCTTACTTGCTTTCACTCTCAAATAAAAAGCAGCAAGAGCTGTTAACTGAAGGCATTTTCTTAGTAGTTTTGTGTACAAATATGAAGTACCACTTGGCATTTTGCTTACATAATAAATTGGTTGCTTCATAGTCCAGTGACTTAAGGTTCATATCAAAGTTTTAGCTAGTATAGGTAGAAGATTTTTTTTTGATAATTTTGAACTTCTGCCTTCAGTGGGACGCTTTTATCAAACTGCATGTGAGACTGGAAGCAGACATTATTGGTCCTCTTATTTGGTTAGATATATCTATGAAAGTTTTTCTTGCTTGAAGTCCTTATGTAGGTCTACATATTGTATGATCACAAGCATCATTATTGTTCTGTGTACACCTGCTGAATTCTTTTATACCTTGTGTTTTCAGGCATTCACACTTCCCATTTGTTGGTGAGCAATACTGAAAGTCATTCTAAAAGCCTAGATCTTCAAGATGCAGTTCCCATACACTGATCTTTCTTGCTAAGGACCAGATAGGCTTCAGTAGTAAAAGAGAGAGTGCTCATTTAATAATGTAACATACAAAATCAGGAACCGCAGGTCACGTACACTGACATTGTAGGTCCTTGCAGTAATTCCATTTTCCTTACTCCCTGTTTGTCTGCACTGAACCTTTACTTCTATCTGTGCTGGGAAGCCACGGGATTTTGTTAAGGCACAAGGAAAGCGCGGTTTTAAAGAAAGTGACAACTGTTACTTAAAATGTGTTAACTACTTTAATAGATATTAACTTAAAAGATGTATGATACTTTGAGTTGCGTGACACTCTGAGCTGTTTTCTTAATATCGGTTGTAGGATCCTTTTAATTCATCTTGAAATATAACCTCAGGACTTTACTTGGCTTTGTTGTGGGGACATCCAGCATTTAGTGGTGGCAATGATGAACAGCAGACTAAAGTGATCTGGACTTCAGACCGCTTCTTAACATGCCTGCATGATGCTCAGTATGTTGCTTTTGCCCCTTGAAAAACAAAGATACTTCTCACTTTACAGAGTGTTGAGAATTAATTTATTTGTATTGGTAAATTACTTTGAAACTTTAGTCAGAAGACTGTCAGAAACCTGCAAAATATTATTTGCTGTTGAAAAATAAGCTTTACTACTCTAGTCACTGATGAAAATGCTAAGTGTGAGACTCCGAGAGAATGAAGTAGCAATGTTCTCGGCTTGCTAGCATATTAACATGCTAAACAGTCTGCTTATCCTCTCATTTACAAGTGAGGCAGCCCAGATATTAGCTTCAAATAAGCCTAAACTTGTTTTTATGACTTTTCAATCAATAAGACAAAATATAGATATGAAGGAAAATCAATAAAGTAGGAACTGCACTGTCACAGCACCACAGAATGATGTACCACGGTGATGTACAGAGATGAAAAATGAAAGGCCTCTTCTTTCAGATATGTAGAAATCACTACTACAAAAGGTGTTAATGAAGTTGTATTAATAATAAAAGAGGGCTTAGGATTTCAACCTAGTACTGCTTTGATGCCTACATGGACTTTCTGACAGTAATTTTGAGGAAAGATTTGAATTGTAGTGTTTTTGTTTGGTTTTTTTTCCAAGTTACATCTAACAATTTGATACATCATAATATCTTCCAGTTCAAATCAGGTATTGTATGGATACTTCATTTGCTGTTCTATTTCTTTCAACTCAATGAAGTCATATTATAGACTCCACGTAGTTTCTGCCTAGTTTCTGCATTATGCAAACTACTAAAAAGCCCCATGAATTAGGGAAGAACCTTTTATGTACAGCTGAAGTGACACAAATGCACAATCTAAAAATAAATGAACTTCAGTTGCCTATTGTCATGTTGACTTCTTAATTTTTACATGCAGAAATCTGAAATATTTTATTATTTATGATCTCTATTTTTTGCTAGTCTGTTGTGTTAATTTTATTTTGCATAAGCCTTCCTTGCTTGGGGAGCAAAGTTTTTTTTAAGTGATTGCATGTACATTGGTGCAGAACCTATGCACTCCTGGCCTTTTCCTCTGAGACTTTGTGCTACCCTGAGTAAGTTCTGGAGCACAAGTTCAGTGCTGAATTTGTCAGCTTATATGTGAACTAGCATCACACACTTGTGCATACCGAAATCCTCTTGGTATACTGTACAGCTACAGAAGAAGCATTAACAGGCCATATTTTTTTCATCTAGCCCTGTGTATTGTCCTGCAGTTGGCCTCACAAGGCCCTTTCCTAGAATTCTGCGATAATAGTGCTACTGGGGTCATTCAGTTTTGGACCTTGTCTCCTAGCACGATGTGGTCAGCCTGAGGGACCAGCTGCATGGAATTGCATTAAGACCTTCTTTTTTTTTCCAGTGGAAAGTTCTGCTTTATCTGTTCATTAGAAAAAGTATTTTAGTTTCTGTTTGTTTGTTTGTTTGTTTGGTGGAGTTTTAATTTTTGTCCAATGCGCCGGTGATTGCCTTTTTTTTAATGTCAGTTTTAATCGTGTGGCTGCAGTATTTTAAGTAAGGCCATAGGAGAGAAGTGACAGGGAAGAGAATCTCAGCATGAGAGGGCTGGCTCTGTTAAAGAACGTGATGCTCCCTCTACGTACCTTGTATGATTTTAAGGCAAGAGAAGAACTCTTTCATATTAGCAGAGTACGTTATTTAAATCAAGTAGTATGGGATTTCCAAAAATGACAACAGGTTTGTCTGCAACTACCTGAAAATAAATTGTAGCTAGGCACGCGTTGGCGTCTTCTCCCAAGTGACAGGGGATGGGATGAGAGGAAATGGGCTCAAGTTGCACCAGGGGAGGTTCAGATTAGACATCAGGAAAAAATTAATCACTGAAAGGTTTATCAGACCCTGGCACAGCTGCCCAGGAAGGTGGCTGAGTCACCGTCCCTGGTGGCATTTAAAAGATGGTTTAGTGGTGGACAGGTGTGCCTGGAACTGATGATCTCAAAAGTCTTTCCCAACCAAGTCATTCTGTGATTATATGATTAGTACTAAGTTATTTAAGCACTAACAGCTTTTTGCTGTTGTTTTTCAGTGCTGTGTCAGTATCATGCATGAAAACCAAAAGCTTTTTGCTGCCGTGGTGCTTGCTCTCTCCTCGAGGCAGGTACAAGGGTTGTGAATCACCCCTTTTCTGTGGGGCAGTCTGGCTTTCACAGTTTCACAGTTTGCCTCTCCTGAAATGAACTTGCATTATTTCTTCTTTCATAGTTCCTTTCTAATCTTACCACTCTACCATGTTTTACATCATATGCTTCGTTGTTACTATAGATATTTTACCATCACGGTGATTTAATGGAATGCAGCAGAGGCCATTACTCTAAGTGACAGAGCATTAGAATGTAGATCTAGATTTTTAGCTCAGTACTCATCTTGAACTACAGCTTAAAATAGCTATCAAATAAGGAATGAGGCAGTTAACGTAGATGTTTGAGGCCTCTGAGATGGAGATGGGGGGGAAGAAGGAAATTGGGGCTCTGTAATGGTGTGTCGCTCAGTATGACACATTTCTTTGGGGAAAGTGTGACAGTGGGGGCTGCTGATGCCCCAGTAGAGGGCCAGGCTGTCACAGGGCATGTGAATAACAGGACAGAAGCAAACGTTTTGTCCATTTGTCTGTTGGTGTCTCTGAAATAAATTGGAAAATCATGGACTTTCACACTTGGTGGGAAAATAGGTATAAGAGAAAAGCCAAATTTTCATCTGTGACTCATCTCACTCTTCTGTCACAGCACAGAAGACGACACTTATGCCAGAAAGAACTAGACGCTGCAATTTCTCAGACTACACAGCCTCTCTCAATATAAAATGATGCATGAAAATATTATACCTTGGTAATACACTTTACTTAAACGTGAAATGTGTCCTTGGAGCTCTTTTTTTGTAGTGCTGTACTCTTTCTGTGCAAGAAATCTAGTCAAATAGCTTAGGCTTCCATTAGTGCTTCTGGACCTTCTCTTCTGGAACAATTTTTGTAATGTTTTAAGCACAACTGTGGGATGTGAGGGGTCGGGGTGCGTGTCACCTTTAATATCACAGCACAGTGAGTTGAAGGATTTTGTATGTTTTATATGAACTTCTCAGACTTTCATGTGTCCTTTAGAACAAATCATCTAAAGATTGCACCTGATAGCAAGGAAGGGGTAATTTAATATGATTTAATAAGTTGAACATGGGAATCATTTTGAGTTGTTAGTTTTCATAATTCCTTCCAATTTAGCTGGACAGCAGTGATGAGTGAAGGATGCCCAATAAGAGACTGCTGAAGTTTGTTGGGTTGTCTTTAATTAGTTAGAACTAATCAGGTTCTCACTACTTGTAGTACTGCAAAGAAGTAGGTCAGGGTTCTCATTACCTGATGAATGTAAGCATTAATTACATCGTCATGGAAAGAATTAAACTTTTTATGCGGATTGCTCCATAAGAAATAGATAGTTGAGTTGATATGTGTCCTAGATTGCAGATTACACGAGCTTGGAAAGAACAGAGGATCATCAAGTACTAAAGGAGCTGAGGTTCTGATCTTGGTCGTGTTCTGGATCCCCCCGGGGTAACATGGAGATTATTTAGCCAGCCCATGCAGTTCTGTGTGCTTGCAACAGTATGTTTGAATGAAGTAAAATTAATGAATTAGCAACACAATGGCTGATTATCTCTTGCTGGTGACTCCAGACTACTTCCCAGTGAACGGTTACTATATAGTTTTCTTCTGGGACTTGAGAGGTAGATAACTGTACACTTCTTGATGTCAGTATTAGCCTTTCACATCAGTGAGTCCTGAAATGACTTCTACTACAAAGCTCAGACTGCTGAATCGCTTCCAATTAGAGCTGATATGATGTTAATTAACTTGATGCTGCTTGGTAAGCTGTTTAGTACTTTTGTCTCACCTATAGTATGTGCTAGGGAGCTGTGACTTTTCCCTTCTAGTGAGGCAGTGAGTTTCTGGAAGTAGTAAAACTGCTTTGAGATTTAGTCTGATTACTGAGGACTGACTTCAGACAGGCAGAATTTCTCCTCATTGGGTATTTTGCTTGTGATTCATAGCAACATGGTCCATTGTTAATAATGTAAGTGAAAATTCTCTGTGAAATTGTCACAAAACGTTAATATGTTTACCTACACATTCAATCTGTTATAGAAAAAAATGAATATAGAATTGTGTGTGCAAAGCAGCTGAAATAATGCGGTTTTCATTCCACATTTCCTGTGCTTTTAGCTATGTGATTTCCATATAGCTTTAATTGTTCTAAGTGCATTATTTTGCATATATTCATTCTTTTATAGAGGTGGATATCTTGGAGCTGACACTAGCACTTACATGTTACCTGCAGAAAAAACGTAAAGTGCCTTAAATATTAATAGCACAAGAGAAGCTTAAACACTTAAACTGGTTGACATCTTTACGTGATGCAGGGTTTTAAGGCAAATAAATTACTAAGTGCTTGGATGGCTGTTCTGTCATCTTTAAACTGCTACTGTTTGGCCTGATAAGAATCAAAAGATTACTCCAAACAGAGCATCAACTGCTTCACATATGATCACTTAGAATGAGTCTGAGAAAATAACGTGTATATCATATCATATGAACCTACTGTCTGAAACTAGACTGATATATGAACATACATTCCCTAACTGAAGAAGAGAAACTAACTTGAATTCCAGCAGTCTGTTAAAAAAATTAAAGTTCTCCCACATCCTCATGAATAAAATAGTAAATATCTATTTTTATATTTTCTGTGCATAATGGCCAATAGCTATTATGTGCCTTCAATATGCAAGATGTCATTTTAGGCTCCTATGCAGTTATTATTAACAAGGCAGTGTCAATGGATGACCTGCTGAGTTCATCTTCCTGGTAAAGCGTTTGTCAGTACTGTCTTCTCAACCTCTGAAATTAAGCTGGGGTTTTGTGCAGAATTTTAGAGAAACTTACACACAGAACAGAATTCTCATATGCCATGTCAGCCCTGGAATGGCATTTTTATATGTATTTTTAGAAAACTGTGCATATCTGAGGAAACGTGGTTTAAATATTGGAAAGCATTTTCTGGTCATCAGCTAAATCAGTACTACTGTGTTTTGAATAGGTAGATGAATAAAAATCAAGGAGTAGCTGTTCACTTGTTAGTTCATGTCAGTTTATGTTTACATGTAATTTGAAAGGGTTTTTTAGTGTGTTACTGTAGAAGGCTCAGTAACTAAGCACAGAAGCAGTGTCCTCAGCTCAGCTCAGAGTACAGTAGTTTGTTTAATTAGCTCAAAAATGTCCTTGCCTAGAGGGAGCTATGTAAGATCCAATAAAAATATGGGCTAGATTAATAGAGCTCATGAATTTTGAATGAAAAGACATTGGTCCTAGGGTGCTTGCTTTTTCTTAAAAAGCTTTATGAAGTAACCCAGGTATGGTTTTGTAGCACCGACAAAGTCATTTGGCCTGTTTATCCTCAGAAGGTGTTTTGGTTTGGCTTGGCCTGTCTCAGTTTAGGCTGTCACAGAATTGCCTGGTGAAAATAAGAACTGACGTTCCATTTGACCCTACTGATAATAGTGACTAATAAAACAAAGATCTCACATTGCCTCCTCTTGTGAAAAGAAATAATAATAATGTAAAACCCCACTTGTAAAGTCTTAGAGAGATATGTCCTACTATCTAGCAGTGTAAGATTTTAGTTTTCACAAACTTTGATGCTGTCGATCAAAGCCTTTAAAACTGCAGGAATTCCAAAGGAAAAAAAGCTGTAATCATTGCCTGTTGTGGTGCCACTGTTTGTTTTGTACCTTTTACCCCGTGCTTCGGGAAATTCCTTAACAGGATGTCAATTTGTTTTGCAAGAGATCAGTTGTCCAAAATTTCATGAAGTCTGTTTGGTTTTAAGAAGGCTCCAGCTGACCATGGTGTGGTCAAAGCTTCCCCCCTGAGCTCCTGTCCTGGTACCTGCTGCTCTGGCTGCTGCCACGATTGCTGGTTGTCCTTGGTACTAAGTAATCCCTTGCATCCGAAACATTTCTAGGTGGTGATCTCAGTAGGAAAGAATCAGATAATTTGACTTGTAGAAGTAATTTTATGTAGAATCTTTTAATTTGTGGTTATTAGTGTGGTGGGATGGGCAACTGGAGCAGAGAAAGATCTGCTGGGTACCAGCCAGCGCTGCAGTCATGAAAGTGATTTTCTTTTTTAGTTAATACCTTTCCTTTTTAGTCATCTTTTTTTCTTAGCGTATTCATGTATTTGTTTGAAATTCTGCATCTAAATTGTATTTCTCCTGGGGAGCAGGGTTATGAGCAGAAAAATCATGCGCTTAGGATAACGAAACCCTGAGTTATTACAAACAATCTAAATATTGCGAAGTGGATGCTTTCTTAAGGAGTATATGGAAGTATAGTGTATGGAAAATGAACAGTGCTGGGCTCCTAGTATTGTTGTGAGCATGAAGTTTTGTATGGTTTTATATTAGTCATTCATTTAAATCCTCTATGTCTCAGATTAATGCTGACTTTTCCTTCTTGACTCTTACAAGTCATCTTTATTTCATTTGGGGTTTTATATGCAATGCTGAAATCTCTTAAGTTCACTTTTTTCCTTCCTTTATTTCATTCTTTGCTGAAAAATGCCATAAAGCCATTTTATTAAAACAATCAAATGGCATCACTTGTGTTTCTGTAAAAACATTGGATATTTGAGAGTGTGTAGATAAAATATAGGTGCTATAAACTTTGTGGCGACAGGAAGATGTGCTGTGAGACTGTTGAGGATGGGCTATCAAATCCTGAGCTTTATTAAAAGGCCAGTGAGACAGGGGAGTGCTGGCTTCTGCTGTTGTTGAATTTGATGGCAACTGCTGTAAAGAGCCATCCAGCATCGAGGCAGAACGGTCACAAAGCGTGGCTCTTGGGGATCTCCCGTTTTCAAGCAATCTTTGTTGTTGACTGGACAATTCTCTAACCAGCATGGCAGTTTTTACTAGTGGAATAGAAAGTGAGATTTGTATAATATCAAGTCCCATCAGACTTCTGCTCAGACGAAGTTGGGGAATGCTCCAGCATAACAGGTGTTGCACAGATTTTATCAGGGTGTCTGTATAAATAAGCTGGCACTTGCTGGTAGGGAGAGACAAGCAATAAATAAGGGTAGTGAATGCCCAGAAATATTCTTATCAAATTTAAATGAAATGAGCAGTATTTGCTAACTGAAGATGCTGAGTTGCAAGGAAGAAAATCTGTTTTCACCCAGGTGTGGTTCTGTACGTTTCCTGATGTTGTGTATCAAATATTTGAGTGGAGCTGTCACCTGGTGTGTCCTGTATAGACCTCGCTCACATCATACTGTGAATTCACTTGTCTCTTCATCACCTGCAACCATGAGAAGACTGGTGGCTGATAAAGGCATGTCTTAGTGCAAAAACGGCGCAGCAGAAAAGAGGAAAATGAGTTGAATGTAAAAAGCCTATTCTGCTAATTTGCCTAAGAAATCGTGTATGGTCTTCATCTGTATCGGTAGCCAGAGGAGGTGTTTTTTCAGAGCGTTGGAATGTTTTTTTTTTTTTTTCAAGAACTTGTTTATTGTTTACAAGTTGACTAAAAGGGATTCATCTTTTATTCACTTTAGGCTTGAATGAGTATGTCTCTCAGCCCCATTGCTCTCCTACATATAAGGAGTTTCAAAATCAATGTCTGATTGTTGTATACTGGATACTTGCCACAACATGATCTTTTCAGTGTCTCTGAGACTTTTTAATTACAGTAAAACTTTTAAATATCTTTTATTAGAGTATGCAGCCAACTTTTTTGGTGAAGAAGTTGCTGTCAGTCTTTCTGGAGACAATTAAGTGTGTAATTAGCAGAACTTGGCTTACAGGCTGCCTTGAAAGAACTGTTCAGTCCTCTGCGCTAAAATGACTCATTAATATCAGAGGGCTGGGCATATTTTCTTTATCAGGGAAAAATAAAGAAGTGCTGCTTTCTTTCAGGGAATTTCAATTTTGTGTAGCAGTAGCTGAGGATGGAAACCCCAAAGACCACAATAATGGCTTTACTTTCTTGATGCACTCTACAATACAAGAACAGCAAGAATTCTCAGGTCAGGTCTGCCCCTACTTGATAGGATCTTCCAGGCAGGGACTTTAGTGTGTTATTCTTCCTGCCTTCAGTAGCTAATTTGGATTTACCCATATGATTGCTGCAGCAAGTACAGTATAAGAAGGTACAGCATACTTGTAAAGGAATTGTTTTCAAGAGATGCTTATTCTCTTAGTGGCTAATTATAACTTGTATCTATTTTGCAGAAAATAGGTAAGAAGTTAAAACTCGAAGCTTTCACACTATAAAGCTGCAGTCACTACAACCAGGAAATTTATCAATATAGAATCAAAAGCAATTTGTGTAAATAATGTATTTTATGCTTGAGGGTACAGAATAATTAAAGGCAGGCATTAAGTTTGATAACTGAAAACTATTTTCACTGTCTGAATCTATCAAAGGTCCCATTACATCTAACTAGCACCTGAAGAAAAGCAGAGCAATGAGAGTTTCATGCCGTTCGACAATCCCAAAATCCTGTGCCTTATTCTCCTACGTACAGGATTATTTTTATGTGGTGAAATAGTTTATGTAAGAGGCAGGACCCTAGTCATGACGATGTTGTTAGTTTATATGAAGTACATCTAAGTTTTTTAGATGTCAAAATTCTTAGTTTTTCTTTTGACCAGCGTACTGGGCACAGTTAGTTGCTTCTGGATAAAGGAGATCAATTGGTGGACTTTGCTTCCAAAAGATTCGCCTGTATTTCACTTCTATATTGCAAGTTTCGGCAATTAAACATAAATAGAAATAAGAATAAAAGTACAGCACTTCATGTGCTAGGCTAAGGTGAAAGTAATTTGTACTGAACCACCGGCTTGAGGTGATGTCTCTGTGGAAATTTGTTGGTGTGGTTTTTCTTAAGGGCAGGATGGGTCTACGGGCTGTGTTTCTTTGTTCCCCTCCAGAATGCTTTTTCTCTCTTCTAGTCAGCAGTTTGTGTCTTGATAATGAGCAGTTTTTAAGCCGTAGCTGATTAACGGCACATTTAACATTGTACATATACACTTTTGAGGAAATGGACTATGCCAGCAATGTGCTTTGGTGCTGGGAAAACCCACAGCAGCTAAATGATTCCCTGAGGGGCTCCTGCACTCTGTGAACTGTGGCATGTTGACAGCTAGAAGATAGATACTTTTCTGTAGCTTCTATCCACAGAAACCTGTATTTGAGATGATTATATGTTGTGGTTAGCCCTGCATTTTGAGTAATTGCACAGAAAATTGATAAAGATGCATCTTCTATTTAAATCAATCTCAGTATAATCAAAAGAATCAAGTTATGAGTACAGTTGTACTATTTTAGGGGCATTCTTCTACCGGAAACCTGGGACATGAAGACCTAATGAGAAATGACAGAAGTAGCTGGCAATTTTTGCCTTGATTTTGAAAAATAATCAGGTGAACTTAGACATGTACTGATGGTGAAATACTGACCAACAGCTATTCACAAGCTACAGAACGGTTACTAAAAAAGCTTGTAAAAATCAATAGCTCCACATGTCCGATAGACAAAAAAAATTGACAAGAAGTTCTCTGTAGTGTTAAAGCTGAGGGATATATATATGTACACTAAATATATGAGCACTAAATATGTACCAGAGAGAACAAAAAGAATCACCTAGGGATTTCTTGTCTCAACCTTACATCAAGGCAAAATAGTGGGACAGATATGTCACTTGATTAATAGGAAATTAGAAGAGAAACATAATTAATGTCAATTAAAGTGAAAAGTAAGCTACTTGTAATTTGCAATGAGATTAAAAGTAATAGAATTGATTAAATTTATTTCTGCAAGACTTATAATTTGATTACGCTAGATGACCTTTTGAGAAAAGTTAGACAGTTTCCAGCAGTCATGCATCCAGTTGACTAAGGACACTGGTATCCTACAGATGTCCATGAAAAAATATTACCCCAAATGGCAATTGTGTTTAGTAAATGTACTTTTAGCAGCCCTGGGACTAGCTGGACGCACAGTAACTTAATTATGGGCATATGTTCAGAACGGTGACTCCTCGATTCTTAAGACAGTTCACATTTGCAGATTATCCACTAGAAACTTGACTGTTATGGGTTAAAGGGCACATACAAACTTACTGTTGGAGGAGTTCTGAGTAGTAATAGTAAAGCTGTTCCTGGCTAAAGGTAACTGCTGTGAGAACTGACTGTGCAATTCTGGTGCTAGTTATGAGGAAATCTGAGAGTAAAATGCAACCAGGCAACGCATTTGTCTCCTCAAGAACTATGAGGAAACCTAAAAAATTGGAAACATTGCTTCAGCAGGAAATTAAAAATAAATTATTTTATTTGTCAAGATAAAGTGAAGTGGTGTCTTGACCACAGGAAGCAATTGAATGGAAAACAGAGCCTTCTCTTCACCTGAGTAACAAAGTTTTAGGATGAAAGGTGTTTGAGCTTATATTTACAGAAGACAGACAAATTGCTAATTCAGAGTGATTAATTACTAGAGGATTTTATAGGTGTGATAAACAGACTGAGATGACTCTTTCACTCAAAATGTTAGAATCTGCCTTCCTCTCTTTCCAAGGTATGTGATGTAGTTCCAGCAGGAATGAATTCAAGGAAGGACTGTGTCTGCCAGAGAAAGAATGCTAGGTACCAGTGGCCTTTTCTGGGCTTCAGACAAGACGTGTTTTACAAAAAAAAAAAAAATAGCATATTTTTTTGTTCAGTCTTAGGCTAGAAGGAACCCTGCTTAGTATCAGTGTTATGCAACAGATTTTTAGTCAAATCACTTATGTACAGTGTTGTCAATTTTTTGGTATTAAGCCTACAGCAGTGCTTTTCCATTTGACTGTAATGATATGATAGCACTTGGATTCTTTTTTACTTTTGGTAGCACATCTTCTTTTCTTTTAAGCTAATATTTGGAATCTTCTTAATTGTTGTCAGCTTACTATCATGAAACGATAACGACACAGAAAATGGAAGATACTGGAGAACATTTGGGTTGCTTCTTTGTATTTGTCAGGTTTTGCAATTTTTTTCAAATGACTTCATCTTGGATTTATTTGTATATTTGCTGTATGCGGAGGCTTTGGCTTCTGGTAAGTTGTTTTTGATAGCAGTGCAACATGAAGCATCCCTGTTTCCTCACCTTCCCCCAGACATCTGTTGTGCCAGCACAATGTTTGTACGGCTGTGCCGTGAACCAGATCAAGGAACTGATCTAGCTTTTAAAACAACCTTGTAGAGACTGTATGATATTTGGCCTCTTTCCAAAATGTCAGTGAATTTCAAAAGGCAATGACTGTGGGGAAAAGTACCCTTGTAGGTATTTCCTGTGCGTGGCACGAACTTGTTTCATGATCAAAATGAAAAGCACAAGTTCTTCTCTTTCACAGGCATTTCAGAGCTCTACCTTAACTTGGTGGGAGAACAGGTTAATATTGGATGAGGATGCGACTGTCCGCGAGTTCATTCAGTTCTTTTACAAGAAGAGGCTAAGAGATTTTGAGATGAGAATGCTGAGGGTAACCCTATCTTTTTGAGAAATCTTCTTGGAACCTTTTTATGGTCATAAAAATAGATGTTCACAAAACCTTACAATGCCAAAACCCACTGAGGTCACAGGGTAGTGCCAGTTCCTAAATGATTTGCACATCTTTGAGTGTATCAGTGGATTTTGATCATCCCTCCCAACCCCTCAACCAGTTTAAGCTTCATAGCCGAAGATATTACAGACAAAATAATTGTTGGAAGTTCTTGATTTGAGTAACTTTGTATGGGATATGGCACAGTCATGAAGGAATTTAATTTATTTTTTATGTATGTAGCTATTTGGGAATTGATCAAAGACACAGCGTATACTCTTGTAAATACAGCTCTTTATTTATCAGAATATGCTGGATGCTTTCCCTTACTTTCTCATCGATTTGATTAAGTTTTTGCTCCATTTTCCACCCCAATAGATTTTTTTTTATAAGAAACATTAAAGACCTTAGGTGTCCTCCCATGCACCTAAAATCTCATTTGACAGACTGAAAACACTTTAATATCTGGCTTTTGGGGTCAATTTGAAAGAATGGTACATTGCTAATGGTAATTTTCTCTTTACCACGCCTGGTAGGAATTCAGCAATTCTGAGGGAACTGATGTCTGAATACTACGTTTGGTTTTTCGTAATAGGCTGATAGTTACCATCACAAGTCAAATTTACTGTGTGTTTGATCCAGTCCACATTTTACTTGGTTTAAAAATACTGTTTTCCTACCGCTTCTGTCTCTAGCACTGACTCTCCTCAGTGCCAGTAAAGCTTTGCTCCCTTGTAGCTCTGTACTAGAGACAGTCTCCTTCTGTTCTCCAAAATTACCTGCTTAGGCTTTCATTATAAAATCAGTGAGGCGATGCTCGCGTCCTGGTGTCCAAAACTGCTCTGCTTCTCACTGAAAAAACTGTAAAAGCAGCAATTGCACATCTCTCTTTTCAAACGCTGATTTTCAGTTGACACCAGTCCAAGGAACAGCTTGTGGCCAGCCCCTCGGCTGCCCACGTTCACTGGACTCGAACAGTTTAATCTTCTGAGCTCTAAGGGGTAAGGCAGAGTTTAAGGAGCTGTCACTCACGTGAAGCTCTTGTGGGTAAAATCTTGTGAGAGATCCCAAATGCGTCAGTTTGTTTGCTGCTTTGGTCTGTGTATTTCTGTGCCTCTTGTGCCTGTATGGATATTCTAAGTAATAATTTTTGAACATGATTGGTATTGATACAATGTATTCAGCATTTATGGGCTAGCTTTGTGGATCTAAGACCCAGTTTTTGATCTATTTTGTGTTTTCAGCTATTTTTTTTTCTTCTGTTTTGCGTTATGCCACCTATCTCAGGTACAGTTGTATTTTTCCTTTCAGTGGTTTTTGGATGAGTGTTAAGCCATTTACACCATCTCTTGATGGATGGAATATTGTGGGCTCAATACCACTGAATAATTAGGAAGTACCTACCTACAGGAAACCTAATTTGTTGCTGACTTGGGGAGTTCTGCAACCATTTTTATTAGAATTACTAGACTTTAAGTAGTTCTGAGCACACCTCAAAACTAACTAGGACCGAAGCTGGAGGAATGAAAAGCTCTGGAAGCTATGGAGGCACATAGCTGTAAAAACTGCATAAGGAAATACAGCATTTCTCAGCCAAATATAATAGCTTTAGTTTACAGGGACTGATCTTCTTGGGGGCTTCGCTCTATGCTGGCATTGCAGATGATTGCTGTATCGCTGTGAAATGAGACAGGAGCACCAACCCTCTCAGAGTTGTGGGGGCTCATGTGTCACCTCAGTGACAGGGACTTTCTGCGGAGTGCTTGCATGCTGCTATAATTGTAAATTTCCATGTCCTGAAGAGGATTCCACAAATTTAAGCTGACAAACTAGCTCAACTCATAGAAGTTATGGATGATGCACCACTTCTTGTTGATAGACACCCGCTTTGCTAAAATAATTTGAAGTTCTGGTGTTATGTAATGACTACTTAGAAAGTTTTTCTGAGGCTGATTAAGGATTGACTTCTGCTGTGATTTTTCACTGCAATTAGCTACCCCTCTTCAATGATGTAAATGTAAAACTGCCGCAGGTGTCAAAATCGGGCATTATTGCAATATTTGGAAACAGAATCCCATGATGGCTCATGATGTTTTTATATAAGTCTCTACATTTAACAACATTCTGTTAATCATGATGATTCCTTAGTCACTGGCGAGGTTAACATGTAGACTGAACAATCAAAATAAAATTCAGCTTCAAAAGTCCCTCTAGAGGCCGTGAGTCCTATCACCTTCTCAATAAAAGGAATGCAACTTTGGAGATTTGCAGCCTTATGTGGCTTTACTGTTTTATCAGGTTCTTTTGATCTTCTCCATCTAGATAGTTGCCAAGGCTGTACTTCCCTTTAAAGATCTGACATTATTCCTTCTTGCTTGAACTAGAACGTCAGAGGCTAAATTGTTCACTGAAGGTTTAGCAGAAAAATCAGGATAAATTCTTCTGCTCTAACCATCCAGCTCTTAAAGAGACAGACATTGGGCAAATGAGATTGATTTTGTGAAACTTGTAATATCAGCTTTTTATTCCACTGCAAAGAGGTCTATTTATGCTCTGTTTATGCACTATTTATCTTACTGAGGATAATTCAATTTAGCATCTTGAAATATAGAAGAAGAGTAGAGGGGAAATTTATACCTTGTGCAGTCAGCAAACATTTGTACCCTGCGTGATAGTAAATCAGATGCGTCATGCTGTTTCTCCTTTCCTGGCAAGTTATGAAGAAGCAGGTCAAGAAGTGCTGGCAACCAGCATAGCCTTTTAGTTCTAGGTAGCTGGTAGCATACTGCCTGGACTCTTCAGCTTTTGCCAGGGAAAAGAAATAAGATTTAGTACTGTATTTGATTTAAATTCTCCCATTTCTGCTGAGGCAGCAGAATCTCCTCTGTTTTACAGGCTGCAGCCTGGTAACAGCTGGAGCTGTGAGGATGTAGAAGTTTGAGGTTTATAACATTTGGTCCTTCCTTAAGTATCATGAAATATTAGCCTGCCTGTGTGCCTTCTTGTGAAAACACAGATTATCTAGATTAATGTAACCACGTAACCTCAGAACTTATTAAATCTCAGCATTAAGAAGTTAAGCAGAGATGAGGTGACTGCAAAGTTTGTTCAGGTAATATTCTTCTGCCGTGCTGCGCTTAAGCACTCCTGCATCTGACTGTTTTCAGACATATTTTATCTCCTGCTTAGGGCAGAAGTCCTTAAGTGGCAGGTTCAAAGTCATTTTCCCTCAACCATCAGCTACTTTAATGGTGACAAGAGGGAGAGAGAAAATATACCTCTGTTGCTGTGTTAGAAAATGCATTAGTTTTGTGTGTTATGGGCTCTGTTTTCAAAATCTACTTAGCAAAAAGAATCAGAAAATCCAAGAAACAAGACACATGGATGATCCACTCTTTGGTATCTCTTTCATCTCTAAGGCTCCAGGGAAGTGGAACTAGATAATAAAAGCTTCAAGTTGTTTATATTCCTTCCAGAGGAATTGTTTTGGCTGCCTGGAAAGGCTGTAATTTAAAGGTCTGCTTTGTAGTCCTGGCAATATAGTCAGTAAAGTCCATTTTCTCTATCTTCCAATGAGCCTTTGCACAGGCTCAGAAATGTGTTTATCCTGTGACTTGTATCACCTCTAAATCAGAAGATAACCTTTCCATTTTAAAATTTAGCTTTTAATTAATGTTTGGAGCATTTCCTTTCTTTGGGAAGCACTTTTCTTGCAAGAGAAATTACTGTGTTTTATTGGGAATGACTTTTAGTAAGATTCTCAGGGAGAAATTAGTCTGTCATGTTTAAAAGCCCCCTTTCCTTTGCCTCGTCTTACAAAACGGTGTCTTCCATTCTAAAACCATTCTAGCTTACCAATGATTGGGCATTGAAGTGTACTTAAATTTGTCCCGTTAGTGGCAATAACACAGAGGTCATAGGGCAGTAACAGCAGTGGATCTTGCTGAGGAAGAGCAATGCCTATATGCAAAAAATCAAACTTGAGTAACCATTAAGGAGAGTGAAAAAAAACTTCTAAGTGTTGTAGTTACTGAGTTAGCCATTTCTCAACTTACACGGGGAATTCTTGCTTCGGTTTGTTCCAGGTCTTCCCTAGGGTTTAGTCAGCGCAGAGGGTGGGACTATAAATAAGAGTGTTAAGGACTGATTGATGGGATGGACTGCGGGAGAGATTTCTCAGTGTGTGGCTAGGATACAGGTTTGACAGTGCGAGCTGAGGAGACTAAGCAACTGTTTTAGAATGCATGAGCTGCTATAAAGGTTCAGGAGCTTGTGGTTCCTGTTTGTTGACAAAATTTCAAAGTGTTTAGATGGGTGTGGAGTTGTGGTTTGCTTACTGTATTTAGTGACAGCAGATATTTAAGGTAAGCTTAAAAACATAGTGTACTTGGTGTCCCACCTCTCTTTGCCTCTTTTTCCCTTCTAAAAAATTCCTGAGCTTTTTATACACATCAGTGAAAAGTTTTCCATGCCGTTTTTATGGTAGTCTTAAAAGTTGCTTGGTGCCTACTAGTTCTTGTTTGTGAGCAGTTTGCATACAACCGTCCTGGGCTTTAAAGTGCTTATAACAGTTTCAGAAGAGGGTCTCGTCCAGGCAAGAATCCCGAATTTCATACTGAGAGGCTTCTGTGCTGGTTAGAAAGCCTCTTCCATGAGTATTCACTTTAGGATAACCTCTTCTGACCAAGATAGTTCTTGCAAATATAAGGATACATTTTCAGTATTTCAGACAATTATTACAATGAAATGAAAAGAATCAGCAAGACTCTGCATTATATGGGGAAAGCTGGATTTCTCTTCTCAATCTTCAGTCTGGCAGCACAAGGGAATGATAAGGATTTGGCCAATACAGCCATGACTAAATTTTTTATTCGGTAGGAGCTTTGCCAACTGCTGGGAAGAGACTTCGCCCTGCCTCTGGCTTAGAGCCAACCTTCTGCTGAAACATTTCTCCCCCTGAATGGCTTTTATTCCCAGAAGAGCAAGAAATGACAATTTGCCACTCATTTTAATAGTAAAGGATTTTAAGATTAATTCAGGCTTGACATCAAAACACAATACTATCAGTTTCCTTGGTGGAGGTGGAAGGTCTTGGTACATCAGTTGTCCATTCTTATTTACATCCATTCCTCACTGCAAGAAGTCTGACTTTCACCCAAGCTGGCAATGATGAACTAAGATGATCTGATTTTCTGTGGTCTTTGAAGATACCTGCACAACACATGAATGTTGCTTGCTCTCTGTGCACACTGATTAATTGTCAGCTTATGATTGCTGTAATTCTGAAGCTTGCACTTCCTTATCTTCTAGCCCCGCTCTGTCATATTTAAAATTGGTTTGAATGTTCCTTGGAGTAGTACAAAACCACTTAGAATTGAATGGAAAATGTCAAGCATCTAGCATAAATCCCATTCCAAAATTTCCAGATAAAAGGCAATAGATGGTATCAGTTGGGTCTTATGGATGTCTCAATCTGCGAAGCTGCGCTTATCAGAGGGTGAGAGTAAAGAATGGGGCTGGAGGGTCTGAAGCAAAGTCTGTGGAGAGAGAGTGGTTATGCTTATATCCATCCCTCTTCTGAAGTTTCTAGGGACCTTATAAGGCTTAGCAGTTGCCATTTGGCAACTTTCAGAAATGCTGTCTCCACTATAAAAGCAGCCAGCTGTGGGATTCAGCTAAGATCTGTAGCTTTTGTATGCTTAATTCCCTGGATGCTGCAATGTAATCCATGGGGTATTCAACCTTTTGCAGTTAGCGTTTTGTTGACTGCTGAAATTATACATGTAGATGATGCTAGGTAACTACTGTTACTCTTAGAGGAATACTGACAATTATTAAAAAGAGAATACTTTTTGAAAATACCCGATGTTTTAGGAATATACTAAGGCATGGATCCCAAAGGAATTTGGGCTCTGATCTCCCTTTGAATTTACCAAACTGGGCAGCTCCCTAAATATCTTCAAGAATTTGAGCCTTGAGCTCATAGGACCTTTTCCTCCTGCAGTGCATGTAGCCTTGGGAGCAGCATTTAGGTTTCAGAGGAACTTCACTCCTGTAGAGTGTATTAAACTGAGTAACATTTTAGTCTTGTAAGACACTCTTTTCTTTTTCCTAAAGGAGAAAGAATTTAAAGCCTTTAGTAGTGCAAAGCACAGAGTTAGAAGTATCAAAGGAAGAAGATAAGGATATATGGTTTCTTTGACAGTTTTGTCTCCCTGCTGTGCCAAGTGACAGCCAACATCTTATTTTAGAGGAAAGCTTTCCATGCTGAAAAATGGTGGCACAAATTCTATTATTTGGCCTGATCCAAACCATGGCTGATCCTGGTGATGCTTCATGCTGATGGCAATTTGAGGTATTGAGGATCCAAAGGTAATAGGATTCATTCAAGAGCCAATGTGACTTTTCCCTTAACACTGTAAGTAGATAATGCTTTGAATGATTTATTTGCAAGTTTATTATTTTGAATGGTATCATGTGGGAAAAAAAGCGAATATGATCTATTTACTGTTAACTTGATTCTGATGGACAGTTTGGCTCTAACATTGCTCTCTAAAATTACAAAGCAGTTTTAATGGCTGCATTTATTCATGGAAAAGTTAGATTTAGTTTTAGAAGAGCAAAGCAAAAAGCACTCCTAATGAAATTAAATCACTGGTCTCATCTGGCCGTGTATCTGCAAAACTGCTAAATTCAGCATTTAGTCATGGGAGAGTAAATTATTCTAATTTTATTTATCGATTGGAGCAATCCTAGGTTAAACTAATATCATATTAAATGCTTGCACTATTCAGCATTGATGTAGCATTTTGCAAAAGCACAGATAAATATGTACGTGTCTTCTGAGACTGAGAAATCGATTTTTGGACTGTTATACAGACCGTGCCAAATTAATTTATGCAGTCATAAAAAATGTTTGCAGAGATGCTATTCTTAAGAACTATCACTGAAGGTTTTAGAGTTATAAAAGGATACTTACTACCTGTTTTCAAACCCAGTCCTCTTTCATTAGAAATTTTTTCACACAGAATGTATGTATACCGGGGAGTATCATATATGTAAATACAGAATGTATGCTTTGAAGTAGACAGTTTTTGCTACTGGGCTATTAGACAAGTCCAGAGTTGAGTGTCATGATTGGAACCCTGAGAAAAATGGAGAGAACGCTATGGAATGGCTGTTTTCCCACCTATGAAAATGTAGCAAATCAATAACTCTCCAACTGAGTTTGAATGAAGATGCATGTGTGCATGTACTCATAGTGAAAGTTCAGTGCAACCTAATTGTTTCTTTATGCCTGTTTGCACATATTTTTTCAAGCGGAGGTAAAGAATCTTGTATGTCAAGTGAAGGGAGCAGTTTGTTGGTTACAGTTTTGAAGAGAGAGGTACGTTCTTAAAATCATGTTTTCTTTGTAGAAGGTACATCGCTAAGTGGCAACATTTGCTTTTTTACTTGGATAACCATATACAAATATATAGAATTATTGTGGTTGGAAAAGACTTTTAAGATCAGGTGCAACTCTTAACACTGCAAACTCCACCATTAAACCATGTCTGAGGGTGGTTAGGCATTGGAAGGGTCTGCCCAGGGAGGTGGTTGAGTCACCGTCCCTGGAGGTGTTTAAGGTTAGGGTGGATGAGGTGCTTAGGAGCATGATTTAGGGATTGGTGGGAATGGTTGGACTCGACGATCCAGTGGGTCTCTTCCAACCTGGTCATTCTGTGATTCTGTGATCAACACGTCTTTTAAATACTTCCAAGGATGGTGACCCCAGCGCTTCCCTAAGCAGCCTGCTCCAGTGCTTGACAACCCTTTCATTGAAGAATTTTTTCCTAATATCCAATCTAAATCTCTCCTGGCCTGTCCTATCAATACCTGGGAAATGAGACCAACTCTCCCTCCAAAAAAACTGGGAAAATAACCAAGCAAATACAAAACCAACCAGGAAGCCCTGAAAACTTACATTATTTTTGTCCTTACGTCTTTTGTACTACAATGGAAAGCAGGAGGGAACTAAAGAGGGCAATGACAGAAGAGTAGGGTGCTAGTAAGAGAACAGAATTTCAAGCTTTTCTTAGCAAAAGATCCCTTCCATTCTGCCAGCAGACATAGTGACTTCTGGTCACTTCCTAAGCGTTGGCTGTATGTGTTTCTTTTAGCTTCACGTGTCAGTTTGAACTGTAGTTACACTCAATTATTGGGCGGACAAATCTAAGGTGTAATAATACACTAGTGCTATAGTTAAAAACTCAGGGCAGGGCAAAGGTAGTAAATCACACTAAATGGTTCTATTAAAAGTAGTGATTCTGTAATAAATAATACAATATTATTAGTGGTTTTTATTCAGCACTATAGTAAATTTTAAAAAGTCATTTTTCTCAGCATATGATTCAGATCTGCCAACATGTTTATTTTTATAAATTGAAAATAATAAGAATTGGTGGTGAACTGAAAGCAGAAGAGAAGATCTAGATAATCTCTTAGCTCGTTTGTTTACATTTTCAATGAAATAAACTGATGAAATTTGGGCTGCAGTTCTCTGAATTGTCTTCACTTGAAGTATCCTTAGGCTGATGCTGTGCAGAGCACTGAAGTAGCGAGCACGACCATTCCTTACGTCATGAGCTTCCCCCCAAAAAACTTCAATGGTTTTAAAGTTAAAGCAAGCATTTATTGTAATAAGTAGAGATTTTTCTAAAAAAATGTATCAAGTAGTAAAAATTTGAAATGGCTTTCAAAGAGAGGGCAGAAATAGGAAAAGTTTCTATGTTATTTTCCCAGGAATCGCTTTTCTAAGATATGATTACTCTGCTTTGCTTTCCTTCAACAGGATAATTACAGTCAGACATGTTGGGATAAACTCCTCTGTGTTTAGGAATTATTCAAACACTTTAATGCTGTGTTTATGGAAAGCCTGTAAATTAGCTGTGAGCACTCCAGAAATCATTGCGGCTCAGCACACGTGAGGTTCAACACCCACAAACAGGGTTTTTTTGCTGCAAATGATATTTCTGTTTGTCTCAAATGAGGATCCACATGCTGTGGGTCCCTTGGGAGCTATGTTTCTCTTCCACTTCTAATTAAAACAACTCATTTAAAAGAGGAGGAATTTAATTTTCTCAGAAGCGATTTCTCTCATAGCCTTTTAATGGCAGAAGAAAATGCCTTCCACAAAACGGCAAGGTTCCTCACTCAAGACAGCATCATGTCGGGAGGTTTTAAAGGGGTCCCTCACTGATCTGGAAGTTCAGGATTCACCTTTTTTAAAGTCTTATGGAAGAAGTTTGCACCCTTTTTGTTACAGAGAGACAGATACTTGCTTTCCTTTAGAGAAAAGGGAATGCTTTCTATTCCTGTGTTTCAACCACCTAAGCACTTGGGAAATGCAAGACTTTAAATTTAAATTTGGAATGTCAGGTTTTTCTAATCTGAGATTTATCATGTATGGGAATGGGAAACAGTGCATGCCTGATCTGCACAGATGAAGAAAATTTTTGTAAAATCTGAAAAAAAAAACCCCAGAAAGGATTGTCTGTAGTTGTATTCAGAAAATGAAGCATAATATGGCATTTTCTGGTCAAGTACTTGTTTAGGTTATGTGTGGAAGTTGTCATGAACAGTTCTGGGATAAACCTGTCATTTGACTTCAGTAGTTCCTGTTGTTGCCCTCATCTTCTTCTGATGACACTGTCTGGTCTTCTGGATTACTTTATCCTGAGACAAGTTTGAATAGTAGAATCCCTCTGAGATGATTAGTGATGATGAATGTGTCACACTGATCATAAGAAAACAAACTGTATTTTGGAGAAACATACTTCTAACGTAACTCTACTGGGATCCCTCAAGGATCTAGAAATTAAAAAAGTAATTTAGGTTAAAATGAGGAAAAAGCTTGCATAATTTGTAACAGATAGTACAACGGGTATTTGCTTTCCGTTTATTGTTAGAAATGTAGGTTTTGCAGCCATAGATGCTAACCAGCTGTAAGACTGTTAAGAGATTTCAGATCAGGCCTTCACTGTTGTAGGATTTTGTTTTTGGAAAACTGCTAGAAATAGTGTTCTGGAAACTTGTGAAGTCTTTAATTTCTTACCAGTGCTAAAGAAAAGAACATCCATACAATCTTATGCATGTGTATTTGTATGCTTGATCTACGTGATGCGTTATGAAATTCGCTACTCTCTTCTGTAGTATTTCATCAGTCTGCCCGTGTGCAAGTGTAGTAAAGCTAAGTTAAGTTTCTGTCAGTACATAGAGTGTTACTGACATGAGAGACAGGGATGAAAGCACTGTGGAAGAATTGTAGCCTGAAGAAAGTTTCAGCCAATCCGCCTTCATTAACTTTAAATGGCCTTGGCAAGTCTGAGGTGTAATCTGGAAAGAAATTTGGAAGGCAGCAGGATTGTGGAAAGGGAATTGGGATATGAAGAGGATTTGTGGCCTGCGTTGGAAAGGGAATACATACAGAGCTCAAAACATGACCTGGGTTCTGAAAGAAAAACAAGCAAACAACTGGATGCTTTGTTGCTGCTTACCTTCATTGCAAGTCTTTAAAGCATCCATTTAAATTAGTATTGCTATTCTGATGCTTAATTTGGCTGATGGGTAAATTATAGGTAATGCTCTTCTGGCAGTAAGTGAACTAGAAATCTCCGTTCTTGCCCTTTAACGAAGAATAACTGGAATAGTTTTGGCATTATAAAACTTACTTGATTAAAATAATATCTAATACTTAAGCTTTAGATGACTAAAGTAGTGAATGTCTTTGCTTCTGCAGTGGTTTCATACTTTGTTCAAGTAACTCATCAACTGTTAAGGCCCCCTTAGGATACTGGAGTCCGTATGACAGGAGGAGTGTGTCGTTGCTGTGCATATGTAAGTTTATGTAAACATACAAGTATTTTGGGGTATGTAGAGGGATTCTATTCTGTGTATATGATATGTGTTATTTTTAATATTTTTATATGCAGTAGTTGCTGTATTGTGTAGCAACTGGAGTCCACAAATTTGTTCTGAAGTGGATTTTTATTTCATGGCTTCTAGATGTTGGAAGTAGTGCACCTAGATAGGTGTAATGCCATGACTTGGAAAAGACTGGAAGTATCCCATAGGATATTGAACAGCTTTATGATCATTTAGAAGGTGGAACTTGGTCGAGGAACAGATTATTCCAGAAGTTCTTGTAGCTATAGTCTTTACTTTTAATCCTATAGCTCTAGTCAGCTGGTGTCACTTACTACTAACTCTCAAGTTAATTGGATACCGGTGAGCATTCTGTTAATAAGGAGGGAAGTATGCTGATCGTGCCTAATGAAGTGTTATTGCCTTACATCAGAACCATCACCAGTGCTTATGTGGAAGGTGTGTGCATTTTGTGATCTGTTTGGATGGAAATTACATTTGTTCTTTTAGCTTATTCTTTTTGTGTAGTTTACCCAGCATGTTCAGTTGGTTGCATTGATTAAGTGGTAGCATCACAAATATTTGTTCTTAAATGTCAAGTTCATCTTTCTGCAAAAACACTTAAAATGCTTCCCTCAAAAGGTGGTATTTCTGCTGATATGCACGGCCAAAATTAAAAATACCAAGGGACAGTCAGAGACCTGTGTCATCCTCTAGTCTAATAGCATTACTTGGACTATCTGCTTTAAAGTGTTAGTGTATGGTTAATATTTCCAAGTAGCCTTGATGTAACAGCTGAGAGATAGATAATATAAATCCTGAATATGAGTTTAAATAGGTGGACATGTGGTTTTGAGATAGTCTGCCTGATCCAATTTTTCAAATTGGAATGTGTTATTTTTGCTTTGCTTTTCAGTTAGCAATTTATATCATTACAAATGTCAGTGAGATTCTAATCACTAGTGGTTTTTTTTAAAGTCAATACAATCTCTGAAGTAAACCTAAACTTTAGAGGCATAATTAGTTTAATAAATTTCAATAATAGCAGACTAAGTCTATGATCAGATAGTAATTGTAGAAATAAGTTATTTCACTCCAGTCTGCATCCCTTGCCCAGCCCCTGCAGCGTTCAGTATCATACCTCTCCTTTGAGGTTACTTCTCTGGCAGCACTGAAAAACACTGCATAACCTTCATCATCTTCAGCGCTGAGCTGGCCATTTTTAAAATGAATGAGATGCAAGTGCCTGTTTAAGATGACCTAACTAATTTTTTTTTCATATCTTTCTTCCATCTGCATCATGAGCTGCCAATGGGAGGTAACAAATTAGAAGTCAATAAAAAGTGGGAGATGGGACACAGGTTAAATAATTTTAAACACAGCTGGCTTTAATATTGGTTATCATTCATAGGCCTGAGTTTCTAAGCAAAGTCTGTCAAGCTATCTGTTCTCATGATTTATCACTTTTCTGTAGATCTTGGAGTAACAAACTTGTGCAACGGCAAAACATGTTAATGAGACGATTATGGGGTGATGTGCTTTCCCAGACTTTGATTAGAAGCTAAAATACTTGTTCAGAAGTGATTGAATCTCATACCTTGCTAAAAAAGTAACAATAGTTTGAATAATACCAGGACTAATATAATTTGTAGAAAGTTCCATTCAACAGAGATGTCCTACAGTTAGCTATAAATTTGTAATGATGTGACTGCTATGCCTTCCTACAGCAGCTATTTAATAGTCATGGCTTATTTGTAATGATTTAACTTTGTCATCTATTTGTTCCCACCCATAGCTTCCCACTCCCCTCAACTTTTTTATACTACTGAGGTACATAGAAATTGGTCAAAACATCCTTTCAAACAGTGTGCATTAAGCTCTTGGGTAGTATGGGATCACATACTGGTCTTTCTGTAGAGACAGGGCTCTGAAAACAGGTGATGAACATAAGAAGCTGACTTCTCGAATTTGTGTGGTGAAGGGAATAAATGAAACTGGTTTATGAGTATATAGCCAGCTGAATCACATTCACTAACTAAACTTATGTTTCTCTTAGTCATCAAATACCCTGAGCCTGTCTGGAGATCCTGAAGAGTCTAAGTACATGGGCCTCAGCTTTCTGAATTGGGCAGGAATTCTTACTGAGCTTTGCAGTGAATAAAAGTGCTCCTGATTTCACATAAACACATTCTTCAGCTGCTGTTTAGTGGGGGTGGGAAGAGGTCTGTGTTAAAGATGATAAGAAACTATGATTCATGGCAGGGAGTGCCAGAACTGCCTAGTGAGAGCTGTGCAGTGAAGCCTTCCTCTGTTCTTCTCCTTTTCGCCTGTATTCTAGGAGGTTTGGGTGGAGTACATTGCAAAGAATCTGGTTGTGGCTTTTTCTTTTCCTTTTTGGTAGTACATCATGTCACAGTAAGCTGTGGCAAGCTTGTGGATCAACCCTGAAATGCTTGTTAAAACAAGCTGTTTAATCATAGTGGAATATTACATTTGCTGTTGAATAGTAAGTATCAGATAGAAATGGCTGGGATGCTGCTTTCCAGTCTCAGTATTTTTCAGACTGGATTTTGAGCACTGGAAGGTCGATGGGTAATTTTGAAAGGACCTGCAAATGAAGAGCAATCCTGTAGCCTGTAAACTTACAATTGCTATTTGAGGGTATGCACTAGGGGACACAAATAGAGACAAATCAAGACGTGCTAGTTTAAGGCAAAGCGTGATCCCTCGAGCCTATTACAGTGAAATCTAAACTGCAATTGCAACTTTCTTAACAAGCTTTGTTACATAAGGTTCCTGAAATGTAATGAGTACTCCTCTTTAATGTATGGAACTGAAAGCACTTAACAACTTGTAAGAACAGGTGTTTTGTTTGTTAGCCATTCTACACAAAAGGATTCTTTTTCAAAGAAGCCTGAAGGATTGGCATGTAAATCCCTTTGATGCACAGTTCTGTTAATGAAAATGACTAGGTACCCTCACTTCATATTTACAGACAATCTATTTCTGTTCCTAGATTACTTTAACGCTTTCCTGAGGACATGTGTAATAGCATAAATAAACTGGGCATGGCCAAACTCTCATATCTCTGCAGATGCTCCTTTCCGAGTGAGCCTACCCTCCTTAGGAGGCTGTTGAGCTTCCTGTACTCCCATTGAATTTAGGTGTGAGGGTACTTAGAATTTAGTTGCAGTATGGATACAGGAAGAAATCTATTAAGTGTTGTATTCTATACTGAGATTTGTTAACAATCTGGTGTTTCCTACCTATGCCAGAAAAACTCTGAAGTTTATTCTTTTATATCTGTAGGAATCTATAGAGGTCATTGATTTGTGCGGTGATGTACTGATCTAAGAAATAGCTATGTGCGTAGTGCAACTAATAAGCATTCCTGGCTTTATAAACAACAACCTTAAAATATGTTTTTGCACTTATTTATATTCAGTACAAGGGTTGTTGTGTCTCTTTCTTCAAAGTATAAAGATATTGTGCTGGTTAAGGAAAATAGCTTCAGCCCTCTTCACACTGTACGGAACATTGTACAAACATGTCTTTTTTATAGCTGGAATGAGATACTCAATTTGCTAGAGCAGTGCAGTATTTACTATACCTAGTATGACTGTCAAATTTGTAATAACTTCTAGAAAGAATTACTATGCCTTGTAAGGACCTACACTTAACGTTTTGAACATTTCCTTTCTTCAAGTTATGTTTTCCCTCTGATATTTACTGTAAATCAGAACGATGCTTAAAGATATTTTGCCTGTCCTTAACTAAGGAATAGTAGCTTGAACTGAGCTATTTCAGGGAAGAAATGGCTTTACTGCCCATACGAAAATCTCAGTAATTTGAATATATGTTGGTAAAGGTTTTCTACCCAGAATATTATTTGCTTATGGGAGTAATGCTTGACAAATCTCTGGATATGTGATATTCTTGCAGCTAAATAAGCAGCTGCATCCTTGAACAGAATGCCAAAAAGAAAATACAGGAGGAGTGGAACTGTGTGGGTAGAGTCGGAAAAATTAGGTGCCACAGAGTTTTTTTTTGTTTGTATGTCTCTGTTATATTACCATCCATCACAGAATGCAACATAAGTGCTCATGTCCTTATCTGGTTAGCACACTGATATTGCAGAATTATCGTATCTGCCTGCAGCTGAATTCTACTTTCTCCCTCGTTCCACATTCTTCCCATGTTTCTTCTATAATGGTATGGATGCAGTAGCTCTGAATACTGGAGACTTTGCAACTACTTTAACGCAAATGTTTTATGTTGTGTGATTTTAGCTATGATTATTCAAAGGCTCTGCAATGAATACCAGCGAAAAATCATGGTTTTGGTGTACTTTGAGCTATGTCATTTTAAGTAGGATTCATTCTAAGATATGCTGTTAGCCCCCCCCCTCCTCTGTTTGAACTAGGGTGAAAAGCAAGTACTGATATAGATAATGCATATCAGAAATTCTGTAACTGAATTTGCTTATGACCTGCTGCTGTTAAATGTGCTATGGAAAAGAATATTCATTGCTAGACTGATGGGCTGATCACTCACTTTGAGAAAGAATGTAATTTCTGTTAGCATAACAGAAGAGTTGCTGTAGCTTTTCCCAGAGGCCAAAGATGATGCCTAAAGAGGAGAGCATAAAGAATAAGCACAAATGGTGTTTCCTTTAAATCCCTCTCTTTTTTCAGATCTGCTCATTGTCTGTAACAGCAGAGGAGCAGCATACTGAGTACTTTGAAACACTTCCTTCTAGAAGAATTTAAAAGCAGCATGCATGCTTTGGATAAGTTATGATGTTTTTGTGACTTTGCCTTCCAAAGGCAGGTGAGTTGGGTTTGCACCTCTTCTTGTTTAGAACCCAAACCACCTGGAGAACCAAAATACATGAAGATCAACGATCTTGACTGTCTCATCTTATCATCATCTTCCTCTGCTACTATAATGTATTCCACAAATCTCTGTTGCCATGGAAAGCTGCTCTGAATGGCTCCTTGAACTCTTTTTAGCCTGCCTCTTAAAAGATTTCTTTCCCATCTGTCTGTCTGTTTGCCCTCTCTCTCTAGCCTCTTGCTGTTGGATTTCTCTTGTCAAGCCAATGCTGCCGAAGCCGACTAGTTACACAGAGGTGGCCAGTTCAAGAGTCCTGGCTCATAAAGGCAAAGCACACAGTTACAAGCAATTGAATTTGTTTTGTCTTTTTCTTTATTTGTTTAATATTTTAACCTCGCCATTTGGTGAAAGGGGGTGGAGGGGGAGGTTGTTTGTTGCCTTCATTTCTACTTGTTAAGTGTAGATGTGTGGAAATGACTTAGTTAATGGTTTTCTGGCTTCTCATCCCAAAACAAGTGAGGAGTATTTTAGCATTCAATTGAGACCAAATGTTTTTGGAGGAGATGATGTGTCAAGGCATTTTTATTGATATTTAATTATGTGTATCATTCTACATAGTGTATAGCATTTATGCACACGTGCAGTACATACTAAAAGTAATCAGCATATTTGGCTCAATTCAGCTGCCATTAAGTGAGGAATTGTTACTGATTCTGGATTTAATGCTGCATCCTTGGCTGCAGCATACTTGAATGTTATTGTGGGTAACATTTTGATTCTGTTTACACAATTAGCAAATTTGGATCTTAATGGTAAAAGCTGTATGAAAATCCTTTCACAGATTTTGTTGACGTATGAGTTGTAAGCAGTTTGTTATGCAGGATTTTCTTGTGTAATATATGTACTGGATAAGGTAGAAAATTTGGACATAGAGTCACACCCCCAGCCACTCAAATTCTTGTTCTGAAACACTTTTTGTGAAGGGTGGGGATAGAGGATACATACCTAAATTACTCTGTGATGTCGTCGTATAGCTAAGTGTGTAAGATACTAAAGAGCTGGAATGGAAGTTTGTCCCAGGGGTGAATTATTGTAAAGCATTGATTCTTGAAAATTTCCATGAGCTGTTCAAACAATTAATAGTTTTTGATTCCACAACAACAGTAATGGAAGCATGTCAAATTTTGCTTAGTGAAAATATTAACATTAAACTGAAAAGATGTTACCAAATCTAGGAATTTTAATTTAGGAGGTACCCAAAAAACGATGTCAAGTAAAGTGAATTCTAGGAGATTTTGTGGATGACTCATGTTTAAACTTATGGCTGGGGTAGAGCAAAATCAATTTAGATGATTGATTCTGAAAAAAATTAACTAGACTGGTGCTGTAAAAAGCTGTTAATCAGACAAAATGTGGGCAGTGCAGATTTTAAATACTAATACATAACCCTTTGGGGCACTAAAGTCTGTAAGACTAAACTATTAGAATGAAATTTCATTGGCTGGAAAATAAAAAGAAGAGATTAGAAAGCTTCACTTTTTATTGAAAGAGGAAGATAAACCGATATTTTTTCATTTGTTTCTCTTTTTGGACTTCCTTGGAAATTCTGGAATTTCCAGAATTTCTCTATGTGAGAGATCTGTGTGCCTGTACCGAAACCTGGCTATGGGGGACTCATTTTGAAACTGGACAGCTAAATCCTGTATACAAGGTTGTTTTCAGTAAGCATTTCCACTAAGAATAGGATTGTTTTAAAGATTTATAATTAGAACTAGCTGTCTGCTCCAAGAAATAGTATAACTCACTGTAAACTAAAATGCCTTGAAGTACCCTAAATTGCCCATGAATCAACAGAAGCTGATGCTTCTCTCATGGCCTTATGGGAGCACAGTTGGTTCACAGTAAATGAACTAGCTGATTTGATAGGTAATTCTTTATAGTATCAGACTGAAACTTGAGGAAGGTAAGAAATACCAGATAGCCCAGCATGTTGCTTTGCTAGTAAAACAACTTTTCATCAAATGACCACACGAAAATCCCTGCTGGTTCGCGTGAATCTTTTCATGATTTTATCAAGTTCAGTCACAGCCTTGTTGATGTCATGTTAGCCTGGGGAAGCATTTTTCACTTGCCTGTCCAGGTAGAATTGGTGTCTCAGACTGAGACACCACAATTTCTAGTGTGTGAACAGTCTGTGAATGGAAAGACAGATACTAGATGTGTTGAAAATGCAGACAGTACGCTCCAGCCCAGGGAATGGTTCATGAGCTCTATGCTAAACTAGTCATCTTCCATAATTAAGTTATGTTGTTTCACTATGATGGCACATTGAGTTACTTGAATTCATTAGACATGACACTGTATTATTAGAAGAATGTGAGGGATCAAAACCCATGAACTCTGTGATGATCTGTAGAAAGCCTGTTCCTTTGTGTTTATTTGCTCTTCTGGTATAGAAAATATAGTGAGAAAGTTCAACTCTTGTAGCAGGCCCAGATAAGCCAAGTAGGCAGCATAAATTAGATGGATATATTAAAGCAAAAAAGCCCCCAACCCCAAACCAACAAAAAAGTCTATTTGTTATCTAGCAAAATTCTTAAGATAAAACCACGAACTGAAAATACAGAAGCCTCTGCAAAATGAATCCCTGCAGGCTCCCTCTGGAAATGGGAAAGAACATGCTTGATTAAACTGGTGCTAACCTTTCAAAACCATGTTTCTCTGATATTTATTCCCTGAAATAATAAAAGGGGACATGTCAGATGTTGGAAAGCCATAATGTACTCCCTTGCTTGCTACTGCCCTTTTCTAACTTGAGCAGTCTTCTCCCAGAGCAAACTTTTTATTTTAAATGTAAGGCCTTGGTTTGTCCTTTTTCTTGACCTTTATGCATTTTGTGGCTTTGCATTTGCAAAAGTTAAATTTCAGATGAGGAGAATTTCCATCCTTTTTCTAGCTCTCCTAGAAAGCTTTAGTCTTCTCGGTGACAAACGGTGAAACGCATTCATAGATCTGTGTGTGCATTTTTGGAGAACTTCAAATCTGTCACGCAGGGACTGCAGGAACACACGTGCCCTCATCTGCAGAGCCCCTGCCGTGCTGCTCGCTCCCTCCTGCCTTGCTGGGTAAGGACAGGTGGATGAGTCAGGCTCCAGGTGGAGTGGAAGGAGCAAGTCAGTGTCTGCCAGGACTGGGCACGGGCTTTGTTGCACCTTTATTGACTTGGTATAGTGGCACCTGGGGGGGACCCATGTGGGGCCATGGTTGTTGGTGGAGGATTCCTGGGTCCCTGGCAGCTCCACAACCTACAGGAGAGGGCAGAAGCACAGCTGCCCAAGAAGAGGTTGGTATCATCAGAGAAACCCGTGTGCGGGGGTCATGCATGCTTTTGCCATGCGTGACTCCAGAAAGGTAACAGGTCCTTGGGAAGCAAGTCTTTTCTGCTGTTAGTAATAATTAGTAAATTATTTCCACCCTCACACATTGCTCTGCTTTGCCTGAGAGTACATAATTTTATATAATTTCCCCTAAATTGCTCCCATGGTGATAATGGGGGAGTTTTCTCCCTGGGTGCCTCAGTGAGATGTTTGTGTTGGGAATTGCATGTTCTATACTGTTAATGAATAGAGGCAGCAATTTAATAACTTAAGAGTTTAGAAATGGGTATCTTGGGAGGAAAGGTTTTCCTTTCAGCTTCTCCACTTCAGTGTTTGCATTTAGTGAAAGTTTTGCACAGGTCTGTATAGTGCCACAGCCTGTATGGCTGATACCTAGATCTTCAGGAGAGAGAAACACGATTCACATCATGTTTACCAGGGGATCAATGCATCATTTCAAGTAATCTAAGAAAAATGGCACCAAGTTAACATGCTGCAAGACACATTATTTGCCTACCTTTGAGCTTGGTACAATTAATTTCCTTCTTTATATTTCTGATGTGATGCTAAATTGTTCACCTTAGATTCGTAACTAATCTCTGGCTTTCATTTTTTCCAGTCTTCATAAAAATGCCAAATGACTACAATAATTCGTCAAATGGGAAACAGCTTGCACTGTATATGTAGACCTAGCACCACATGTCTCAAATCTGTTATAAAAATGGAATATCTAAGTTAGTGCTGTGAAATAGGAGAAAAATAATTTTTGCTGCATCTCTGTGGAGGATACAGAGTGAGTAAGAATGAAGCAATTATGATAACTTGAAAGTAATGCTTATAGTCCTATCAATACTAATTTTGTTCCTAGCTGAATAAAATCATCCTCTGGATTGCTTTTTAAACCATATTTCATATTGTTTTTTGCTTCCTGTCATAATATTGCCTTACCAGGGAAACAGCCGTCCTCGACAATTCTACCAAGTGGAAAATCAATTTGACCTTATGCTGACCCCTATTTTGCTCTGGTTTAGCATTTCATTTTCATGTAACAAAAGGTATATATTTTAGACAACAAATGTTTCTTTCTTTAACTAACCAACTATTGTGGCTTTTTCCCTGGTAGGCATAAACTACTGTCAGGGCTTACCTCAGCTGTTACAGCAGCTGTGAATATGCCCTGCTGATCTCATGGAAAAGCTGGAACTGGGAAAATAAGATGTCATGAAAATAGCTGAGGATGGTTTCAAGAGAAATATTCCCTTAATTTGTTGGAATTGTGAAGTGAAATGTGCAATTCTGACAACAGAGACAGGTTTATGGATTCAGTACACTAATTAGAAAGCAGCTTGTTCTAATATATAAATCTATGAAATGACAGCACCGGAGAGAGCTGCTCTGTTTTGTGCCTAAGCAAGGGGATGCTGAAATGCCCTTCTTCTGCAATGACAGAAGTTTATATTGTATAAAAAATTCAAGAATAATGATAAGCGAGAAGCATTCAATTGCTTCCTCTTGGTGTGACACATACAGTTCATTTTACTACAAACTGTATGTTCCTCTGAAAGACAAATAAACAAGAAGTTTTCATTTGTTCTTTTCCTTCTCTGTTCATCGCTGTTGTTTGTTTACATTGCTGTGGTAGAATCCAGCTAGGAAGCTAGAACAGAAAAATTGAGTGAAGCATTACTTATCAGTTTCCACAGCTACTTCTCTAAATTTTTGCCAATATCAGTGTAATATCTTGAAATTTTCATGCTTTGTGAATTATCTATGGAATTCGTTTGTATGAAAGTTTCTTTTATTGGATAAGTAGTACAGGCTCTTTGCACCCTCCACCAGTAACCTCAATAGATGAGGCCAATGAGGAAAGAAAATATACATTTAAAACATCTCCGATACTACATGTGTATTCCTATTTCAGGAAGGGCTTAGTTATCTGAACTGATGTCAAGATATGAGTTAAATGAAAATAACCAAATAATTTTTGTTTACTACAAACATAATTTTAGTTTGTTCTTGAACATTGAAAAGAATAACTTAAATTCTATATGTGTAACAAAATACTAAGTCTGTATAAAGCAGAGGAATACTAATGCTTTTCAGGAAGAATGTGAAGCTTTAGAAACCTCAAAATACAGTTTTGTAGATGTTTAAGGATAAAATAGTTGAATCCCTTATAGTTTTATTTACTTGCTCTTTTTTCACTAAACTGTTTACCCCCTAAACTTAATGGATAATATGTCCTTGAATAGTCTCCGTTTAGGCATTTAAATATCTGCTGAAGTTCCTAAGGCTGCAGTTTGCTTGTAATCTTCCATCTGTTTCAAATTCATTGTAAGCACTTACAGTCAGATCTTCAGCTCTATTAAAACCTTTGCATGAAGTCAGTGGAACGAGGTGGAATTTCTTCAGATGAGAATCTTGCTTTTGTGACATCTGTATCCCTACTTTTCCTAAATTCAAACTTGTTTTCACCATATAATCACTATTTTTTTCACCATTCTGATCACAAATTGGTATTAATTGCCTTATTTTGACTGAAGTTCACATTTGCAGTTATGTGAAATGGAAGTGGTTTATTTTTGAACTTTTTTATGTTGTCAGACCCCTGTGATGGTGACACAGGCCATTGTGCATACACAGGGGAGAGGACAAGGACTGCTCCGAGTTAAAAATCTGTATTTACTAGTTAGTAAGGTGTCACACTTGGAAATGTCCATGTGAATTTTTTTCTTCCCTGAAAGACTTCATCTTCAGTTGTCTTATAGAAGTTCCTTGTGCTGCAGTAAAGATTTAGTATTGTGTGTGGTTTAAAAGAATTATACTATATTAGTGGCCATTAAGCAAATATAGAAATGGGTTGGAGTGAAAGGATGTGATGGAACTAATTTATTTAATTTATTGTAAATTTTACTTATTTTTACTGTAATTTGGCATAATCACAAATAAAAACCAGCGTAAGATAGGAGCAGGAGAATATAACTGAAGTGATTGACTTTGCATTGCAGTATTTTTTTATTTTCAGTTTGGAAGCTAACTTGAGTTCATAGTGCTATCTCTTGATATCAGTAAATGAGTAACTAAACCATTAAATGCTGCTTCTGAGGAGATTTTTTTGTGTGCTGAGTTTATTCACCTGCAAGTGTCCTCAGATGAAAAACTTGTTTGTTTACTTTTAAATATGTGGCGCAGGTCACCAAGAAGAATTCAGCAATCAAATCTTCCTAATTAAATTCTTCTCCAAATATGTTTCATAACATCTGTAATTAATCCCAGACCCCAGGACATCTGGCACTGGCATTCAGAACGCCATCTTTAGATACCAAAGAAGCCATAGGAAATTCATTAATTACCAACAGTAGTGTGTGTTTTGTACCTTTGGTGTCAGTCTTCATGGTGCATATAAGTTGCCACTGCTGGTCAGGAATAACTAGTGAAACAAAATGAAAATGAAGAATTACATACCTTCCTGTGTATAGTTTCAATACTCCAATCATTGTGATGCATGTAAATCTAGAATATAAAATTAAAAAATAAATCTGGATCTTACAGCAACTTTTTAAAAGAGACCAATGAAAATGTTCATAAACTTAGTGCCAACGAAATATGCTATTGTGCTGCCTGTTTTGGTAAGTGGTGTTAAAATAAGAGACACCTGCCCTTATCCTGTATAAAATATTACAAATACTGTAAAAACCTAACACAGATATTGGAAACATGTCTCCTAGCAAACTGACAGCACAGCTGTCGGGCAATGCAGCTAACAGTTACAGACTACGAGGCCATTGCTTGCATTTAGTTCCATTTAAGGCCTTTAATGAAGACACCATCAGTTTGCTGGTTATCTCTGGAGTCCCATCCTGTTCTACATTGGGCATCAATGGGCCATATGCTCTGAATGAATCCTGATCAGTAGGAGTGAGCCCGTGAACAGTAGCGAACTCAGTACTTGGGGAGTTTGCCAGCTTCCACCAAGTCCAATGATCCTGTGGAAATGAAGTGTGCTTCAGGCATTAAGTCTGGAAGTACAGAGCTTCTTCATATATATATACATGTTACGTTGTGTGTATGTATGTCTGTTGTACCTAAAAAATGATATGAATTTGTTGGGTTGCATTCCTAATAAGCCTGGTGGATCTCAAGCTACCAGCAGTAAGTGCTGATCTGAATTGTTGTCTTCAAGTGATCAAGCACTCAGAAATTTCCTACATAAATATCTATTTGTTGCTTTTTGGCAAATATTTTAATTACCTGTGGTACTTACAATCAGTGTTTCTTATTAATGATATCAATGTGGTAAGGCACGGTAAGTTATTTCAGCGCAATGAAAGTTTTGGTAACCGTGGTGGACTGAAGAGAGCAGAAGGATTAGAGATTCTATTCCCTTCAGATTTGTATAGAAGTACTAATTTTTCACTGTTTGGTGTTCTAGGATGTGATGTCCACGTTCTTCCAGTTTGGGGCTTCCATCCAGCAAGAGGCCATCATCATGCTGAAGATCATGCAGGATTATGACTGGCATGTGTTTTCTTTGGTGACCACCACCTTCCCTGGATATCGAGACTTCATCAATGTCATTAAGACCACAGTGGAAAATAGTTTTGTGGGCTGGGACATGCAGAATGTCATCGTACTTGATACTGCCTTTGGAGATGCCAAGACCCAAATTCAGCTGAAGAAAATTCATTCATCCGTCATCCTGCTATATTGTTCCAAGGATGAAGCTGTCTACATACTGGATGAGGCTCGTTCCCTGGGCCTTACTGGCTATGATTACTTTTGGATAGTTCCCAGCCTAGTTAGTGGTAACACAGAAATCACTCCCAAGGAGTTTCCTTCAGGACTTATTTCAGCATCTTATGACGAATGGGACTACAGTTTAGAAGCTCGGGTACGGGATGGCCTTGGGATTATTGCCACTGCCGCATCAGCCATGCTGGAAAAATACTCCTTCATTCCTGAAGCAAAAACAAGCTGCTATGGACAACTGGAGAAAAATGACCGGCCGTCTCAAACCTTGCACAAGTAAGGCTTATAAGTTTGGGTTTTTTCCCCTATGTAACCTTGATAATTTTCCATTCTATTGCTATTACATGTTTCTTAAAGCAGAATATTGTTTTTTAGTAATCCATCATGTGCTTTTTAAGCAATGTTTTTCAGGTATTTCCAGGGAAGATGCAATAGGACTTGCTGCACATGGAAACTGTGCATGTGGAAATGATATTATGTGCTGTGGAGAATAAGTAGCTGCTCTGGATCCGATGTGTAAGATGAAGGAAATGGTCTTGGAGAGTATGAAGCTAAGTTAATATTGTGCCATTGTGTACCTAAACTATGAAGTAAAGTTGTTGAAATGCTCTAGAGGCTGTGCCTGAGTCATTTGCAGCAGCAGGAACCTCATAATGTTTTAGAAGACAAGAGATGTGCAGTGTTAAAAAGGTAACCTTGGAAATTATAGAAGTATTAGATGAGTTAGGCAGCTTTGTTGCTTATGAGGATTTTATTTTTGTCACCTGTACTAGAATAACTGTAAAAAGTAATCTGCGTTAAACTAAGTCACCATGGATGTTTTCTCAAAACTGTTAGATGGGAACTACTAAGGTTTAAATCAGCATTCTTTGGGGACTTTTTCCCTTTTCCCCCCACCTTTTAATTATCCCTTTTAGACGTGGTACTCTTGATAACTTCTACACAAAACATTGCATAATACATGCCATGCTGTAATATATTTCTTCATCCAGTTTGTGAGAGGCAGTGAAGACAACTTCACATGGTTTTTAATAGGTCTTTACAATATCTTATATGGATGTTGTTAAGCAGTGTTTATGAAATTTGTTCTAACTGATTACTGGAGATGAAGTGCTTCCTGCAGAAAAGCAGGATGGAATTGTTACAAGAAGTCAGTGCTGATTTCTTATATGAGATTGTGGAACGTTTTTAATCCTCTGAGAAGTTTGTGCCTACTCGGATTAGGGCTTGATTGCCATACAGTGTCCTGGAACAGTTGTTGTTTTCCATTAAAATGGCATCTTTGTGCACTGCATTCTTCAGAAGTTCTGTTAAAAGCCAAATACTGCCAAGTAAATGGATTTTAACATTTCATACATGTATTTCATAAGTAGTTCAGGCAAAGTTCAGAAACTTATGCAGTTCTCCCTAGAGAGGACTTGCCTTTAGTCTGACACTTCCACTTTTCTCTGGTCTCTCCTATTTCTAAGACTCTGCCTCCAAAATGATACGAATTTACCAGAGACATGGCAGAAATCTTTTCCTGATGCTCCAGTTGCCTCTGGGAAGTGACAGGAGGCAACACGGATGGTTCTCAGGTCCTACATGGCTCTGGGAAAGCCGTCTGATGGTCACTCGTGTCAGAGAAGACAGAAGCAGTGCTGGGATGGCTGTCCTGCCTGTACCCAGGAGGTGATCCTCCTCAAGTTCTTAATGCAAGGGCTGACAATGCCAGATAAAAGCAAAAGCGAATGGCATCCCATTAACCAAATTCTGTGCCTTAACAGTGGGATCTCTACAAGCAAAGAAATTCACTGTTCATATTTGAACATCAGTTTCTATGAAGTTAAATTGCGTTCTGTCATCAGAGGAGTTTAAAATACAGTGGTTCAGTTAAAACCTTGAACCTGTTTCAGAAAGATGTCCTACTCCATTGTTTGGTGATACACAAGCGTACGCTTGAATTAGGTATTCAGCATAAGTTATCTTTCTTCAAACAATCATTTTTTTTTTTTCACGTTAAATATGTACAACTACAAGAATAGAGACTGTGACTATTAGAGCAGTGTGATTAGACTTTAGCAGGAGATTCTGCAGAGTGCAGTGCGTGATGCACATAGGAATTATTAATAGGAGAAGGTGTAATATGCTGCACTGTTGTTAATAAAGTCAACTCATAATGCAAAACATTGCACTATGAAGTGAGAATGTTTTTCATATTGAAGATTCTCTGAGCTTCTCTAACACCAAGAACAAGAAACAGGCTGTTTTTAATTTAGAAATGTCAAAATTACACTAAAACGAATAAACTTTAAATAGTCCTTCTTATGTAATAACTCCCCAAGACTATTCTTGTCACGTATAATCTGCAAGGAAAGCAAGTTTATACAAGCATTCAGCAGCGCTAAGTAGTCTCTGGAATCTGAACAGTCTCTCCAGGCCAAGGTGAATTGTGTAAATTCATTGTACTTTCATATCCTTGTCAGTAAATTGTAGGTTTCTTCCTTACATGACAAATCAATGCCTAAATTGCAGTTTTATTCTGAAATGTAATCTTCACAGTTTCAGGTCATAGATATTGCAGCTTTGTATTTTAAACTACAAGATAAATGGGGTCCAGTCCTGTTCAACATCTTTATCAATGACCTGGATGAAGCCCTTAAGTGCACCCTTAGCAAGTTTAAGGACGACACCAAGCTGGGTGGAAGTGTGGATCTGCTGGAGGGTCGGGAGGCTCCAAAGGGATCTGAACAGGCTGGACTGCTGGGCAGAGTCCAGTGGCATGAGGTTTAACAAGGCCAAATGCCGGGTCCTGCACTTGGGGCACAACAACCTGTGCAGCTACAGACTAGGAGAAGCCTGGCTGGAAAGCTGCCTGGAGGAGAAGGACCTGGGGGTGCTGGTTGACAACCGACTGAACATGAGCCAGCAGTGGCCCAGGTGGCCAAGAAGGCCAATGGCATCTTGGCTTGTGTCAGAAACGGCGTGACCAGCAGGTCCAGGGAGGTTCTTCTCCCTCTGTACTCGGCACTGGTGAGACCGCACCTCGAATCCTGTGTTCAGTTCTGGGCCCCTCACCACAAGAAGGATGTTGAGGCTCTGGAGAGAGTCCAGAGAAGAGCAACGAAGCTGGTGAAGGGGCTGGAGAACAAATCTTATGAGGAGCGACTGGGAGAGCTGGGGGTGTTTAGCCTGGAGAAGAGGAGGCTGAAGGGAGACCTCATTGCTCTCTACAACTACCTGAAGGGAGGTTGTGGAGAGGAGGGAGCTGGGCTCTTCTCCCAAGTGAGAGGGGACAGGACGAGAGGGAATGGCCTCAAGCTCTGCCAGGGGAGATTTAAGCTGAATGTTGCGAAAAAATTTTCACAGAAAGGGTCACTGGGCACTGGAACAGGCTGCCAAGGGAGGGGGTTGAGTCACCATCCCTGAATGTATTTGAAAGACAGATAGACAAGGTGCTCAGGGACATGGTTTAGTGGCAGATAGGAACGGTTGGACTTGATGATGCAGGAGTCTTTTCCAGCCTGGTGATTCTATGAATGCATACAATGCTGCATTAAGGAGCTAACTTGGGCAAAGGAGTTTTGAGCATCCTCACAATGAAAAAGGCTGAAGTAACTGTAAATACCTTATGAACCCACGATCTGCTGTGCTGTGCCTCTTTGTGCTGGGAATCGGTGCTGGAGAGGTAGGGTGCATGAAAGGACACTGCTTGCAAGCTCAGGAGCAGAGACCCTAGTGGAAAGTGAGGAAGAGGCTCTGTGAGGTAATGCTGTGCAAAACCAAGCTCAAGAATGGAGTAAAAAAAAAAAAAAGATTTTTAGACTCCATCTATTATAATGACAGTCTAATTCAGCTTTAAATCCCAGCACAGTATTCTAAGGCTATGCTATAATAGCTAATTTGCTAGTAAATGGTGTTTGGTAATGCTTTATGTGCGACTGCCCGCATCTAGATAGTGATTTTTATCTCCACTTATGAAGAAATTCTATGTAAAGAAAGCCATGAAGTGAAAGCTCCTCCTTCCTCTTTTTCAAATCCTTTTAGTATTAAATTGGTTTGAAGCTGTATATGCTTTGAAGCACACAATTTGTCCTTCCTCTGTCACTGCGATTTTAAGATGCTTTTATTGGCTTTATAAACACAGAAAACATCAGATTTGCTTTAGTTTTTGGAATAATTTGATCAACATTCACTTCTGATTCACATAGGAAAACTAGTTTTCCCTTATGAATAAAGGATTTAAAATAGAATACTAGGATTGTTTTCAGTGTATTAAAGAAACCCCATACATTTCTATGTATTTACTGATTCAGATAATCTTTTTCCACCTGTGTAAGACCTAGATTCTCCCAAGATAGAAGAAACACCGTTGTGTGAAATACTGGCGGTAGCACAGCAGGATAGATAGATTTAGCAGCTCATTAATGCAATATCTGTTGAACAAATGCTTGCTCTCTCTTAAAAAATGAAACCATGTAAGCAAACAAACAGCAAAACAAAATATCCCTGCCAGTCGTCATGGAAAATGCTGCTGCTTTGTCTGGAAGAGCACTCCTATTGCATATAAAGTCATAACCCTGGAAGATACAATTTAGAACAACATTTCCAACCACTGATCTGTGCAGAGGTGACAAAGCTGTTACTCTGCTGTCATTATCCTGTTAAGCAAAACTGTATGTCTCTCCATAGGTATTCAGTCGTTTACCATGCGGTGTTTACATTTAGTTACACTCAGTTTCCAAATACAACCAAACAATATGCAGGATTTAAAGACTCTTCTTACTTTTGGTAGTGGAGGTGTAGGGCTAGATTTATTCATTTTAACTGTCAAAAGACTTGGGAAAATAAGTATTTCCTCATTTATTGTATGATTGAAGATGTATCATTGTTTAACTACTTCTGCATGAAGCAAAATGCTTTTCCACTGATGGTATATTTGCTGTGCAGAAGAAAAAGTATTGTTTACACTTATCTAAGACTTGCCAGGATATTTTATTTTGTGATCCCACTGTTGTTTTACTGGGGCCACTGCATGCTCACAGGGATACATTGCACTCAATGATGATTTGAGAAACTAACCCAAATTTCAGTAGTTGCATACGTTGCTTGTGTTGTGGAAGGAAACAGCTAATTTGAGTGTATTTTATAGTAAATTTAGTGTTTCAGTTTTGCTGACTTTAAGGCTTGAAGAAATTTCAATCTTTGCATGCTGCTAGGTTTCCTTATTCTCCTCCTTCACTACTGTGAATGCTGTTCTATGGAAACAAATCCAAAAGAGGATGATGAGCCTAAATGGCTGAAGGCATGAAGAAAGCTGCAAGCCTTTGTGGAGCACTGAGGCCACAGGAGTGCAGGCAGCAGGGAATTTTCAGACAGGACCCTATATTTTGGCATCTCCAAATGAGGACTAAGCTGCCAGTCCTGTATTTAATGTTAATGACTAATTTTAGATGTTCTGGATTATGAGAAATTATTATTGGCGATATCAAAAAATAAAAGAGAAAAGATACTCGAGACAGAAGATAAGTCGGTCAGTGGCAGAATCTTACTTTGCTTTGTTAATTTGTGTGAGGCTGCTCTCTGATCAGGAGAGCTAATAGAGTATTGTAGCAATTGTATTGGTATACATGGGCCCACAAAGTTTTATTTACTTCTGATGAGCAGATGTTAAGCAGGTACAACTGGATATTTGCACTTCTTTTAATTCTTCTGCTGTAATTGCCCTATTCTATATTATGAGGGCATTTTCCATTTAGTTGCATTAAACAGCAGGAACTGAATTGATGAAACAGTCGTCGTCTTCCTCTGAAAGCAGAACTAAACTTCACTGGCAACAAAAGAGGGGTTGTGGAGGAAAACACTCCACCCAAAAGATTCCAACATGGTGCTGGTTTACTGATCAAGTGACTCAAGAAATTATAGAGAATTAACATCAGAATTTTCTCCCAGGTTCAAATGGTTCAGGAAGCAGAAGGTGCCAAACAGTTACCAGATTAGAGACTTTTAGAAAATTTTCCGCTTTATGTGATGATTTTTAAAATTTTAGAGCAACAGAACAAGCATGGCCTCTGTTCTGGAGAGCCAAACTTCAGGGCTGACAGCAGGCCTTGAAATTCAAAATATAAGTGAAGTTTCCTGGAGATGGAGCTGCTGCAGACGCCGTCGCCTTGCAGGAAGCCAGGCTGGTTTGCAGGGAAGAGTTTGGGATCCTTCTGAGCTGGTGCAGCAAAACGTAACCATATTAGTGCTTTTTATGAAATGCTATTGCTAATAATAACATTAAGTCACGAAACCTGCTGGGTCTTTCACAAGTGGTGCGAGTGTGTATCACCCTCCCAGGCATCTGAGCCCTTTCTAATTGTGCCCCCTCACTGCCCCCTTTCAGGAGGGCTCCCCGGGCTCCCCGCGAGTTTTGTCATGTCTGGCAGAATTGGGGCAAAATGACTTTTCCAGGCCTAGTGGCAACTAATGCTTTAAGGAGCAGCTGGCAGGAGGTCCCCGCAGTTGGCAATGCCATTCCTGTTTCACAGCCGCTGAGCATATTGTTCCCAAGATTTTACTCATCCATGCTGGCTCAAGGCCTAAGAAGATACAGCTCCAAAGCAGGGCAATGTGGAGTTATATTCAGAAGAGCGAGGGCTGGGGGGAAATGGAGGAGGAGGCAGAAGGAGGAAGACAAGGCTCTTTGCATCACGGTGCAGGATTTGAGTTTAGAAATTAAAATCCTTCATAGCCCAAGATAAAAAAACTGTCTCTAAAAAGGCTTCACTGTTTGAAAAATGCATTACTACCTTGTTTAACAGTGATCTGTTTCAGACCTATTTCTATTTCTGTATGTACTTCATACCACAAATTCTATATTTTACATTCAGCGTTTCTTGATTTAATTGTATATATGTTTTTGGGAAAACTGTGATAAATAATTTGTCTTGGGGTTTGTACTGATAAGTATCTTTCAGATTTCATAATAGTATCATGGTAAGGGAGTTCAGCAGTTCAGAGCCTCAAGAAGATAAAGAAGAAAATCCAAAATTTGCATTCGGTCCTGCTTTTTAAGGTACGATGCTGGGCAAACGCCAAGCCCAGACAGGCTGGCTGTCTAGATTATTAAAATGGTTTGGAGGAAGGAGAAATATCATCAGATGACATGTTGGTTGTGAGGCATTTCACCTGCTTTAAATCTCAGTTTGGAAATTCCTTCTTTGGGAGAGGAGTTGGAGAGTTTCTTTTATGAAATCTCTGTTGCCCTAAGTCTCTGCTGTTTCTCACCATTGCCTGTCGTTGTCACGCATTTGAAACACTGCCCCATGGTGAAGAAGGCAATAAATAAAAGCTGATAGTCCCCAATGGTGGCCTCTGAGGAATTTATCGAGTTTGATTATCTAATCTGGGCTGCAGGATGAGGGCAGGAAATGTGGGTTTGAACTTGTGGCAGCAAGGAGTCCCATGGGTTTTCTGTTCCTTGGAGTTAACTGGCCATGTGCTTTATTTACAAGTCTCGTAATGAACTTCTCTTTTTGGAGGTAGCTTAGGAGGGATATGTTTTCATTAATGCCTCTGCCTTACCCATTATATTTTTCCTAGCCAGTGATCTGTTTGGGAGCTGGATATAAGGTGGATTTCACTCTAATAACAAACCAGCTGGCTCTGTTCCTGAGCCCAATGAGTCCTGAATTTCTCCTGTTAAAAAACTGAATCTGTATAAAATTATCTTTATGAGATAAAAAGAAAGGAGCAAATATGAGAGCAGCCAGAAGAAAGGGCACCTGAGACAGTCTGCGCTTCCCTGTCTTCAGCCTTGCTTGTAAAGCCATGGGACGTTTGCTGAGGGTGTTTTCTTGACAGTTTGGTTTCTAAAGGTGTGATTCCCACATGATGTGGATGCTGTCCGTTCTGCAGCCCTGCTGGCTGGCTTGTGCTCTGTTGCCCTTCTTGGGCAACCTCGGTACCCTTTGTGTTTTGCCAGGCTGGAGCTTGGAGTGGTTTCTCCTGCCATCACACTCAGGCCCATCACAGTGAAGGTTTCAAAGGTAACCCTGAGAATTCAACACGTGTGCTTGTGTCTGCACACAACTGAGCAATTTATTTATGTGTAGATGCTGTAATGTTATGAAAATAGGAAGAAGGCGGCTTAAACCTTTGCAAGGGAGAACCCAAAAGATCTCTTCTGTAGGAAAAGCAGCTGTTGTTACTAATTGTGCCACTTATTTTCATCCTAGCGCAGACAGTTTCACATTCGTGTTTCCGTGGAGAGATGGAAAGAAAGTAAATAGAGAAACATGGAGACAACACCAAAACAAACAGTCTAGGGGGTAGAAAAGGAAATATTTTTACTGTATTAGTTTTGGTGAAAGAGTTTTTTATCGTATGTCTGATGATAATCTCAACTACATTGTATGCATGTATTTTAAGGGATTGATTACTTAAAAGTTTAAACTTATTGTATTGCTCCAAGAACTTGAAGGGTCTGTGTATATACGTGTACAGAATTGCTACCTTTCAAACTCCAGGTATTTTCTAGATGCCCTGAATTTTGGATATTTGTATAAATATATCCTTAACTATGACATCTTTTTAATGCAGTCATTCTTGCATATGTCTAGAAGAGTATTTCAGTTTTATCTTTTATTTATCATACTGAACATGAGCCAGCAGTGGCCCAGGTGGCCAAGAAGGCCAATGGCATCTTGGCTTGGATCAGAAACAGCGTGACCAGCAGGTCCAGGGAGGTTCTTCTCCCTCTGTACTCGGCACTGGTGAGACCGCACCTCGAATCCTGTGTTCAGTTCTGGGCCCCTCACCACAAGGAGGATGTTGAGGCTCTGGAGCGAGTCCAGAGAAGAGCAACAAAGCTGGTGAAGTATTGCTGCAGGGTTTTCTGGGACACAGGTGGGCATTAGAGTGCTTATCCTGGGGACATGTGTATTTGGGAGAATGGTCCCTGCCTGGTATCCCAGAGACAGAGCATGTGGAGGGTACAGCTGGATGGGGACTGCTCTGTTACACTTGCATTACGTCACTGTTCGTTTTCTCACAGCCCTCAAAGAAGTTTATGAAGCTGGGGCTAGGACTTATCTTTTTTGGAGACAAAGCATTCTTCATAATGTTTGTAGGGTTATGGTTTTTTTCTTAAATTTACCTGCCAAAGAACCCATGAAACCTTCTTGCTTTTGCTGTCAAACGATTCTATCTATTGAGGGAACACTTGTGTTTTGCATAGACACATATATAAATTTATGGTAAACAACCAAAGAAATCCCATACCTTGCATGTTTGCTGTTATATAACACAGAAATAGAAAATCTCAAAGATTCTGCTCCGGGAGTGGTTGCAGCTTTACTGGGGTCTCAAGTATTCTCAAGAAGTATAGGAAATCATTGCTAAACACCTTGTGGGTGAAGAAGGTCCCTTGCTTCTATAAGAAGACTGGCCAGAAAGGTGCTTTTGTTTCAGCAATGTTGTACCATACCAAATAGTCTTCTAAAACCTTACGTCTGATCCTCTTGGCAAAGTGTTCTCCCATTTCTTAGTGGAAATTACAGTCAATTGAAATGTGATATAATATTTACAGAGTTAAAAAACCCAGCTTATTCAAATTTGTTCTGTCTTTCTCAATAGAGTCAGAATTTTAACTTGGATGAATATTGCATGGTTTTGGCAGTAATATGAAGCTTTATCTGAGTTACTTATTGGTATTTCTGTGTCTAAAAAAATTAAGTTAGAAACACTGAGAGTGGTTTGTAACTTTGGTGCTTCAAAGTCTTGCTGGAAATACAACAGGAACAGTGTTCTGCTGTGGTGTTTCAGCAATTCTCTTTAAAATTTCATTGTGGAAAGTGACAAGAAAAGAAGAATTATATAAATGTTTAGAAACTTTTGAAATATATAGTACAGGCTTGATTTATTGCATGATAAAAATCTGTTTTGAATTCAGTGTGAGAATAGCTTAACTCCTATCCCCAAAATTCCTTTTTTCATACACGTATTGCTTGTGGAATCTTAAAAACTTCAGTTTGCAGAAGTTAATTAAGTCTTCACTGTCATAATATCATCACAAGGACTCCTGATATCATGTTTTTGCAAAGCTTATAGCATTAATAAGGTAGGAAAGCAGAGTAACTGCTAATCCAAGGTGTGTGCTGAGTTGCCCCTTTAAAATAACAAGCCTGAATAATCAAGGACCTTATTTAGTTAAAAGTAGTAGTATGCAATTCCAAAACTACTTCAGAAATGTATTTTGACTAATTCAGAAAGCAAAGACATCTCACAGAGGATTAATCTTGGACGTAAAACTCTATAAGAATACAGTATAATATAGATACGTGCTTTTCTTCACTTCTAACCACAAACAGAAAAGCACACAGTTCTTTTCTTATAAAGACAAGAAGTTTAGGATCTTGGCCAGTAAAAGGACAAGGACTTCTGTCCTTTGTGGAGGAAAAATGACAATTTAAAAGGGAATGTATGTTGCAACCATTGGTTTCTGAACAACACAGGCAGTTGATGAATTTTATACAGAAAAGTGTGCTTGGGAAAGTAAGAATCTCTTTGAAGTTCTTTTTTACTGCTGCAATTTGAGAAACTGGGGTAGCTCAGTGTGCGTCACTCACTGGAACCTTTGTACATGACTCAGACAATAAAATTTTAAGAGTCTTTTACAGACCAGGGCCCTTTTTTCCAACTTGTGAAATGTATTTCACTACCAAATGGCTTATAAGCTCACACAGTCTGAAAATATACACTGAGTTTGGGTTTTGTTTTTAGATTTGTGGTTCATTATTCTTTTTGGAGCACTTGAGCATCACCCCAGCTACAGCGCTGCACATTGTGATGGACCTAGACTGGCTTCCAGGCTAGGATATTTGCATGTCAATCCAAAACATGACAAGTGGTGTTTGAAGTCTGGGGTAGTGTTCCTACCAAACTACATAAAAGAAGCGTTCAGCTCGAGTATAGTCACCAATGGCTATGTAATTAAAAAAACAACTGGCCACAAAAGCCTGGTGTAGTACAGTGTGCATGTTTTTGGTGCAGAACTTGAGACAAAACATTTGGCTTTCATTTTTGTTGAAAAGAGATGATTTCTGCTTGGTCCTGTAAGACAGGTTCATTGTACGAGTGGTTATTTCATGTGTTTGAATCAGAAGGGAACCTGTGAAGGAGAGTGTGGAAGAACAAATACAAGTAGTGCATGTTTTCACTGTATGTACGTGATCTCCCTTTGTGGTGTCATTTTATTCCTTGGGTCACAGTGCATTTGATTTTCAGCACTGAGTGTATGTTATACTAGTTTCTTACTTGTATGCACAAGAAACCTCTGTCTGGTGGTTTGCCACTTGCTCTTAAGGTGGCAAACAAGCTTTTTATTCCCAAGCAAGCTCTTTCAGTGCTGGATGACAAATGTAATATAGAGGAAATTAGTTCAACTGAAAAGCAAAGTTCTGCCAAGGGGAAAATTTTCACGCCGAAAGTCTGTCACAAAATATGAATTATTATGATGGGTGAATTTACAAATTACTGTCAAGCCAGTGCTGAATGATGTTAATATGGCTGTTTAGGGCAGCGCACATTTAATTATTAAATGTTATGTTACAATGCCAGTATTTCTTCTGGGTCTATATACTTTTATTTAATGTGTTTCAGCTATTGGGATTTTCTGGCAGTTATGTCAATACAAAGCTTTTTCCTTTGGATGTGAGGCTAAAGAATTTTGCCTATGCCATATTCACCAGGAGAAAACGCTACTATTCCAAAAGAAACACAAAACAAAAAAGAAAAAAAAACCAAACCCATTCAAAACCAAACAAACTCCCCCTCCCCAAACCCCTTGTAAACCAGTGTCAGTTTGTTGTGGGTAAAACATTACAGAGCAGTGTATGAAGAACAGTAAGAATAACTTTAACACCCATCAAAATGCATCTGTCTGAGGGGTGGAATGATCTTGAGTTGAGTTCCAGAAAGAGAGCACCTCGGTGAAAGGTTGGACTGAACTTCATTCAGTGAAAACCACTAAGAATTCAGTGCACTTCAATGCAATTAACTTCAGATCATGCGTATCGGGTACAGGGCACATTATCTTCTGGAAATGTCATGGGATCAGTGAGACTATGAATTGCAGTTCTGCCTCTCATCTGCGGGATAGCCCTGCCGGGCTCACATTGATGGCCTCTGTTATTTTTCAATATGACCAAAGAACACCAGTGCCAATACCAGCCTTTTACTCTCTTCCCTTGCATGCTTTTCTTAGGTGAGGGAATTTCATATAATGCATAAAATGATAGATTTTTGCAATATCACAGTCTGAGGAGCTTGACCTGTATACTGTGGTGGTTCAGTCTCTTGGCAGAAAGTTCCCTGTATTTGTGCTTTAAATAAAAACTGCAGTTTCTCATCACTCTTTGACCCTGGAGCAGTGGAAACAATCTGTTCTCGCTGAGAAACACTGAAACTATATGGAGCAAATATAAATATGGATTTCTGTTATAAATTTGTGGAAAATTTTGAGAGAAAATTGTTTTTGAGGAAATAAAACCTAGTCTATTAGATGGTCAGAACGCTTGCCTTTCTGAATCAACAAAAGGACAGTCCTTTAGAAAATAGGGTACATGGTTCAATGATGAATGGAAAGCAGCATTTAGAAATAAAAATCTGTATATACTAATGAGGAAATGGAGGGACTAGGTAGACTGTGTTAGAATTAGTATAAAGTCAGTAAGGAATTTAAGACCTTCAGGGATAAACTGATAGCTAGAAAAGTTATAGGACTCTAGAGAGCTGAAGGATGCCTCTGACTGATGAGTGGAGTACCAACTCCTCTACCCCAGGGCAGGTAAGTTCTATTGCGGTGTCTGGCTCCCAGGCACTTCTGGCCTGTGGCTGGTGTTGGTGGAGCCACCTGCAGTGTCACTCTCCAGAGCTCTCCCCATGGCACAGTCCAGGTTAGAGCAGTGACTTGGTAGAGTTGATGTGATCATTGCCAATGACAGGATTGCTTATACAGAGCAGGATACTGTCCTTAGAACACACAGGTTAGTGTGGTAATACAGGAGAACACAGAAAGCAAGGAACCTACATTTTGAGTTTTACTCTAGTGAAGCAAGAGTAGAATGTCACATGCGAAGCTGATGTAGACGTGTTTAAAATTGTCTTGAAAAACTGGTGAGGTTGCACACAGCACCAGAAACATTGTTCGTGGAGTGTACAGGTCATGCGTTATGTGGAAGCTGCTTTAAAAAATGATATTTGCATTAAAAGTAATACGTAAAAAATATTTTACTTCTTCTTCTGCTAAGGACTGCCTTGAAATGCTCAGACTCCCAATGCAGCAAACATAGGCTTTTCACAGCATGAACAGGATTTGGGGCATGTATTTCATCAGTGGTTCTGGTGACTGAGCTGGCTCGCTTATTAACTGCTGGACAGCTCATTAATTTTTCAATGAACTCTTTTTTTGCTTGCCTTCTAGGTTTATGATGAATGTGACTTGGGAAGGTAAAGATTTGTCCTTCACAGCTGATGGTTATCAGGCGCATCCCAGGCTGGTGGTGATCGTGCTTAACAATGATCGTGAATGGGAAAAGGTGAGCGATACCTCTGGGTAAAGGACGTGAGAGGAGGTAGCAGACACTTGGTAGAAGCCTGTTAATGATAAGTAGACAGATTGGCATCATGGATGTCAGTGATGATATTCTGCTGCATCAGGTTTGTCACAACAGTTCAGAAAAGATAATTTCACCTTATTCTGAGTAGGTCTAAGAAACTTTAATAAGGCAAGCAAATATACCAGTGAAAGGTACATCACGTGGATTTCAGATTTCTGTGAAACACGTCTTGCATTTCGTTTTATAATTTGGTAAAATAAAATGGATGACTAAAAAACCTGAAACTTGGGCCTTAACTACCTAAATCTAGATGGATTTGTATATCTTGATAACTCAAGTACTTTTTATCTTCTTGGTTTTTATATTCTTTGATAGATTTTTAGAGTCAATGTGCTATTTTACTATTTTTTTTTGTAAAATATGAAATTCCTGTCAAAATGAAGGATAATTGCTATAATATGTTCTGGTAGCCAAGTGATCTCCAAAAACCTGTCTACAGACTAGAAGGAAAAGTTACTGCAAAAAGTAAATATTATTTTTTTAGGAATGTAATAAAGGGATAGAGTGCACTGACCTAGAATCTAAACATGTCTTGGGGCTTATCCTCTAGAAAACTTACTGAGACTAAGTTCTGCTACGCACTTTTAAAAAACACTCTATGTCTTAATATCAGGGCTAATCACATATGTGAGTAATAAAAGGAAAAATTTATTAACAAGCATTTTTTTTCTTTTAATTCTCACCTCAGCCTGTGATTGATTTGACTCTGAGTTTTGCAGGCTGTCTGCAGTCCCATGTTTTAAAAATAGGGGATCTTCGAGAGTGGTTGCTGTATGAGAGTGTAAGAAATAACACAGCTCGATCATCCACCCAGTTTTATTTTAAATTCATAAAGCATGATCCTGCATTATCTAAATTGCTGTTGAAATCTATGAACTCTTTTTCTCACTGTTTTAGTATCCCATAAAATCAACTTACAACTCCAGTTTGTAAGACTGCAGGACTCTTCATGATGTTGAATTATAATGACAAAATAAGAATTACTGAAGGACATCTCAGTAAATATGCTAGTCATGCAAAAAACACAGGGAGTAGTCCCAGATTATGCTATGTACTTCTTGATGTTCTTTTGATGCAAATTTAATTCTCTGGATAAATTTAATCCAAATTGATTTTTTATCCAAATGTGTCAATCTGAATCTTTGGAGGAATCTTTTGCACAGTAACCATTATGAAAATTTCTTGCCCTGTTTTAAATTCTTCAGCAGTCCTCATATCATGTATAATATACTGAAAAAAATGTTATACTACATAGAGAATATTAGTATGAGATGCAAAAGGCAGAGAATAGGTAGAAAGGCAGCCAGCAATGCTTACGGTATAATAGTGTCATATGTTTTGTGCCTTGAAACTTCTCTAAAGAGGCCATTCAAAGGAGAAGATGAGATAGGTTTGATGTTTTTGAAATATAAGCTAACAGCAGCAAAGCAATGCTGGATATACAAATTGACATTATTTCCAAGAAATGACTCGAGCTTGGTTTAACCATCAAGTGACTTCCCTATCACAGAACAGAAGATTTGGTGCAGGTTTTGCTGTATCTAACTGTGCATGTTGTATAGCAGCACTGCACGCTGCGCTGGCTACAAGATGCTGTAGGCTGATGCTTATGTTGCCTGTACACAGTTTTCCATTCTCTTCCTGCTCACTGTCACGTTCGAGAGGCTTCTAAGAGGAATAAAACAGAGTCATTGGAGGGAGGCTCCTGCCCCACAAAATTATGCATCTGCTTCTAGCTGCCTCTTTGCTTTGCAGCCTTTTTTGGTAGCAGGCCAGATGAGTTACCTCAGTGGAGACAGCCTGCCCCTCGCTGCAGCTTGCGTGTCTGCTTCTCTATCGTAGGACTGTGAGAAGGGGGCCAGGTTTAATTATGTCAGAAGGAAGCAGTGAAAGGCGGCCAAGAACAGGCTGTCACCACCAGAATTATTCTTCTGACCACAAGCTGATCCCTGCCTCTGTGGATGAAGACAAATAAACTGACTAATCAATTATCCTGGCAAGCTGGCTGAAGCTCTCGGCTATCTCAGGGCTCGCCACATTTACATGAGCAGAGCATTGCTGTGCACTACAGAAATAATAGGACAGTTCCTCTGACTCTGAGACACGAGGAGGACTGTGCTGCCCCTCTTGTTTGTTAGAACATCTTTTTAGTGTTGTCTCAACATTCTTTCCGGGGTGTATTTCTCATCCTGTATCTCTTAGCCAGTTTCTTTCTCCTTGTTCCTTTCTCCTTGTGCTGTTTTGCTCAATTTCAAAACTGTCAAAATTGCTCATCTGAGATCTAACATTTCCTGGTTTGAGTTTCCAGAAAGGCACATGCTTTTACTTCCAATTACAATATTGTAATGAGTATCACAGGTTTGTTTTATTGAGGCCTTATTAAATAACCTCAATCCTATAAGGAAAACATCAAGTCCTAGAATCTAATTAAATGATTTACTCATGTGAAAAACTGACAATGCAACAGCCTGCTAATCCTGGTAATGTAACTAATGTATGTAGAAATTGCGAGTAGCTACTTTATTTTTTATGTAAGAAAGAGTAATTATTGATTTATTTATTTTTTTCACTCTGGATTCTCCAGAAAATAAAAGATTTAGTATTAAAACTGATGTTTCTTTGGTTTTAGTATAATAATCTGCTTTTATTTAAATACTGCTTTCCCTTCGTCCAGAAAGTTATATAATTGGCTTGAGGTTATAGAAAGTCTGTTCAACCATAGTTGAAGAGCATACATTCTACCCCTAGGAAAATAAATTCCTTTTCCTTTACAAATGACTCAGTATCAAAACTTTGAAGTGGTAACTTCATATATAAATGGGGTTGACTAAGGTATTTCTCCCATATCAGGTTCTGAAAAAAAAGCTGGTTGGATGATAATAGTTTGAAGACTGAAAATCACTTTTGGGCATGTTCAGCAGGCATCCAGCAAGATATTTTGACAGATTCTAAAGTGACTACTCAAACTTCTGACATCAACATTCATATTCTTGCTGCTAATCTTGACAGGCAAAGGGGCTGCTGTTCTCAGGCGGGAGATTTTTAAGAAGACAAGCTCAATGTACTTGTTTCAGTGAAACCTGATAAATTTGCCAGAGTTAAGAGTGTTGCCCAAATATTACCAAAGCACTGCAGGAACACTGTGCTAGTGCTAAAAACTCCTCAGAGGTTCAGCTGTACCACCTGCGACTCCCCCATTAAGCTTATCTCAGTAAGGTGTGACCTGGATGTCTCACCTTGCCCATTAACGTCACTGAGCTGCAAACTTCCAGGGTAAAACCAATTTTTACTGGTGCTCCCAGATAAGTACCGATAAAATTACGATGAACGTCTGTATTCTGGGAGAATTTGTGAGATATAAAAGTCCTACAATTTTGTAGGCAATGAATTTTTACAAGAAGCAAGAGTAACGGTTACTACATGGCACAATTGCTAGTTAAATGCTGCTGCAAGAACCTTTACTTAAATCTAGGTTTATTCTATATGTAACAAATCATCTTTAACTTTCTATTAATGCAGGATTTAATGTAGAACTTGACTTTCCTCCTATTAACTAGCATATGCCAGATTTACAAGCTCTGTGTGAGGTTGTACACATTTGTATCTAAGTAGGAATGAGTGGGCAGAGGGTGCACAATTCCTGCTTGGAATAAATGAACCGAGCTCCATCTGGCTACTAACATTCACCATCATGTAGCCAAGAAAAGACAACGATCATATCTAAGGGTATAGCTGAAACTTCCCTGGACAAGAACAGAAAAACATAACAGTTGGTCAGATTTCTGATAGAGCTATTTGTCAGAGTATTGTGATAATAAACAGTCACTGAGCTGGTACAGGGTGGTTTCTTGGGAAATCTCAATTGATTTTGGGGCAGAGGTCGTGACATCTGAGTGGTCCTGATGCTTCATGATAGATATTCCCCAGAAGTTGTCAAGAAATGCATATATCTTAACTAGAACAGATGAAATTGCGTGATCTAATCATCCATTTGTTGGTATATCTTTTGTCAGTAGCTCTGTGGCCTAACGTGATATATTATCTTTGCCCAGAGCAGAAACAGCACGCTCTTTAACATCTGTTAGGTTGTCATTTTCTTTGTTCCATCCTTGTTGCTTAGTGTATTTAGTCTTCCTGTAAATATGTCTCTCCTGGCACTTACTGTCAAGTGAAAATTGCGTATTGTTTCTGTATCAGTGAGCTTTTACTTAGCCTAAAGGCCTTTCCTTTGACCTTCACTGTATTGAATAGTTTGAACTGCACCAATTATTACGCAGCATTTCTTAAACTCAATATTCCCAAGGAGAATGGTTCCCTCTGCTGCTGTAAAGGAATCGCAGCTACCATGGAAAGGAATGTGCTTTAATCCTGTTCTTTGCAGCCACTATTAGAGAAATTAAAGTGTTAGAAGACTTTCAGGGCAGCTCTTCCACTCTGGAGGTAGGGTGTGGCCATCTGGATAGTTCTGGGGAGCTGTAAAATCTTTATGGAGTGCAGAGGATGATGAAAAGTGTTCCCTCACTGGGAGGTGGAAGAGAAGAGGCTGTCAATTTGTTTTACTCTTCCTTTTTAACGGCACAATCAACTTATAAAATGGCTTCTATGGCTTGAATGTGAACTCTTGTGCTACACAGAGCTATTTGAGACACTTCCCAGTACCAAAACTATACCAGCCACTGAGGATTTGGTTAGTGCTAATTACTAATTCTGTATTGAATGATGAGGCTACAGGAGGTGGTAGCTTTTCTTTCTCCCCCTGTTTGTTTATGATCACTCTGGGTACTGTGTTTTCCTTGGAGCCCTGCTGGTCGCAGAGTAAGATAGAGCCGTGAGGGAAGAGCGGTCCATTTGCATCCCCCATGTGAGATTTTGCAGCAAATTTTGAAAACTTCAAAGTCTTTAAACTGATGTCTCCAAACCACCAAGGACTGTAAACTACTCCTTATTAATAAGACATGAAAGTGCTTGTGTTTTATTGTTTCATTTATATTTAGTCTGCCATTGTGAAATTCAGACCTTCCGAAACGCGAAGTGACACAAAGATTTGCAGCAGAAGGTGCGCTACAGATGCTTCTTTCTGGAGGAAGGATTTTGCTGCTGTGCTTTCTTCTGAAGCTGCCTGTCATTGCTAACCCAACAAAGTCGATTTATGCTTTCTAGTTATTGACTTAAAACTTGCCAGAGTGGCGCTTCCTTGTAAGTGGAAAAGCATGATGAAATGAAACTAATAAAGAATTCTTCTGTAAAGCAAGCTGGGTTAGATTTTGCTTTTGCTCAGCATTATTGTTTTCACAAAACTGAGGCAGTTCAAAAGGGATGTTTCCAACATGTGCGTGTGTGTTTAATGTAGAAGGAACGTCCCTGAATTTTTTTCTTTTGGTCAGACAGTTCTGGAAGTGCATTTTGTACCCATGTGGTCGTGTAACATTTTTTCTTACAAAAGGATGATGACGAGGTATTGCATGCAGTTCCCATCTGCTGGGAAGAGGGTGATAGGACTGAGTTATTTGTTTGTTTTCTGTGAAATATGCCAGTGTGACAGACTTTCTTTTTGTGCCAGCGTTGGCTTGCAGGGGAGAACATACTCTGCTGTTTTCTCTCCCTGCTCAGAATGTGGCCTTGCTCTTTTTCTCTGATTTGATGGTCTCTGTGTGGGGGTGTGATTAGGATTATGTCAGTCAATCTTATACTATTTAGAGACTGCTTTATGCTGTAGCTGGAGAGGGGTCTACATGAGGTACAGCAACGCGTAACTTTGCAAATTGTCTGTTTTTCTTAGGCTAGCTGTATTTATCTAGCTGCTATGCAGGAAAACACCAAGTATTTCTTTATCACCCTCTTCAGCTGTGTATCCTTAGGATGTTTAAGCAGGAGACTCTTTTGTGCTCTTTGGACTCTACGCATGCTATTCTTTTCTCCATTGCTCGATTTGCTATAGGCTGTAACTGAATGTAGCTAACAGGGTTTAAGATTGGAGCACAGATGAAGTTTTCAGACTTGTCTTTGAACTATTCAGTAGTTTTATCTTTCATGTTGTATAATCCAGAAGTCCAAACATTCTTCCTGTACTTTATATAATGTTCCATTAAATGGTTGCTATTCTAAAAATGTCACGTTACCTAAGTGAAAAAGAGATTTTACAGAACACATTTTACAAAAGTAGCTATATTTTTCCCATGCTCTACATGTGCCTAGAGGAGGTAAGGAAATGCTTTATCAGCACATGAAATTTTGAAATAGCAAATTTTTACGGGTGAAGATGACTTTGTGTCGCACCAAAATGGTGAGATACTTTTTGATGCATTTGGAATGTGTCCCTGGCTGCCTAAGGGAAATGCTTATCCTGACTGACACAATGTTTTGAAATGTTAAAAATGTTTCCATTCTGTTTCAGAGGAAAAAAAAAATTAAAACTAAAAATTCTAGGAATCAGTACATTACATTTCATGGTGTACTTATGGCATAGATATGGGCATCAACATGCAGACTAAACGTAAACCAGCACAGACTCAGCTGCGAATGTGATTATACAGAATAACTTGATGATTACGATATTTTTGCAATATATCTGTCATGTACAGAGTTAAATAGATTTGTTACACTGTGTATGAAACAGTTTTTAGTTTTTATCACAAAGGCTTAATCCATTTTGTTTTGGTTAAATTTCATACTAGAACTGTACATACAAATCCTGTGCCCGGTTCCCATTGATTTAGGTGTGAATTCCTAATGCTCTTGAGATACTTTAAATTTCCTAATTTAAGGGTATAAAGATTTGGCATTTCAGCCTCCTACATTAAAGTTCAGCAAAACATCTTGACTTATAAACAGGATGGAAAGGAAACCGCAAAGGGCATGTGCTTCTGTGCTTCCCTAAATAGGAATGGGTATAAATCATGTTCTTCTGGAATCTTTCTGATTCATTTTAAAATCTTTAGAAGCCAGAAGGTAGGTGACAATTTTTAAAATTATTTTTTAGGACCCGAGTCAGTCATTGTGCTGTTAATTCTTACCATTTTACTTGCAAACCAAATATTTTAGCAGTCTTGTGATTATGTTATAAATTGCGTGGCTTAAGCAACAGATTAATTATTATAATGCGTTAGATTATACATTTTGTGGATTGATCACTCATTTACATTATCTGTAAACTCTACTCAGACAAAGCATGCAATTAGATTTATGGATACAAAGTAGTTAAACACAATCTGGGGAAGAAAATGCTGGAATTTTAAAAATATTTAAATTGCATGCCCCTTTCTACTGTTCTGGAAGTGGAAAGATGTAGTTTAGTTTAGAAGGGATAATTCAGGATAGTAAATAAAGAGACAATTTTAAAGTGGGGTATGCTTTCTTAAGCTTCCCCCAACAGCTGGCATTAACTAAAGTGGAATAAAATACAGTCAGTCCTAATAAGATCTAAAGCATGCACAATTGAGCTCATGTTTACTAAGAATGTGGATTGGCTTGGCTCAGGTGTGATGGAGCCATAGGTAGAGGCTTTTACAATGGCTTTTGAAACTGTAAGAGTAGAAGAGTCTTCTCCTTTGAGAAGATAAAGAAATGATATTATGATACTTAGGTTGTCAGTCTGATGTGTATGGGGGGAGGTTTAGTTTTCTTTTTCTTTTTCATAGAATTGTTTAGGTTGGAAAAGACCTTGATCATTGAGACCAGCCTTAAACCTGATGCTGCCAAGCCACCACTAAACCATGTCCCAACGTGACACATCTACATGTCTTCTATATACCTCCAGGGTTGGTGCCTCAACCACCTCCTTGCGCAGCCTGTTCCAGTGTGGAAGAATTTTTTCCTAATATCTAATCTAAACTTCCCCTGACACAGCTTGAGGCCATTTCCTCTCATTGTATTGCTTGCCACTTGGGAGAAGAGACTGATCCCCACCTCGCTGCACCTTCCTTTCAGGCAGTTGTAGAGGATGATGAGCTCTCCCCTCAGCCTTCTCCAGACTAAACAGCTCCAGTTTCCCCAGCTGCTCCTCATAACGCTCTTGCTCCAGACCATTCACCAGCTTCTCTGGACACGCTCCAGCACCTCAATATCCTTCTTGCAGTGAGGAGTCCAAAACTGAACATAGTATTCAAGGTGCAGCCTCACCAGTGCTGAGACAGGGGTACAATCGCTTCCCTATGGCTGGCCACACTATTTCTGATAGAAGCCAGGATGCTGTTGGCCACATTGGCCACCTGAACATGCTGCTGGCTCAGGTTCAGCCAGCTGTTGACCAACACCTCCAGATCCTTTTCCACTGGACAGCCTTCCTGACATTCATCCCCCAGCCTCTCATGTTGCGTGGGGTTGTGGCCCAAGTGCAGGACATTTGGCCTTGTTGAACCTCATTCCGCTAGCCCTGGCCCATTGATCCTGTCCATCCAGATCCCTCTGTTCATCTTTCCATCCCTCAAGCAGATAAACATTCCTGCCCAAATTGGTGTTACTTGCAAACTTACTGAGGGAGCACTCAGTTCACTTGTCCAGGTCATTGATAAAGATATTGATCAGAATTGGCCCCAACACTGAGCCAGTTATATTGAAATTTGCTCAGTCTAATTAGTCTCTAACAATTTGAGAATGTCTGCTATTGAAAGGGGAGTATCTGGTTGCTTGCTGTTCTGGCTCAAATGGAAATGAGGCATGTCCGATTTCAATGCAGCTAAAACCAGGTGATAGACAGTGTTGACTGATGTTATCCAGTCTCTATAAAGCTGTTATCTCTTAAAATAATGTTACCTTATTTGTCTTTTCACTTCATGAAATTACAAAACAGTTCTGAAGTAATTTAGGTAACAAAAACCCAAGACCAACTGCCTTTGCAATGTAATTTCCTGTACCCAGCACATTTCATATTAGATCTCATTTGTCAAAAACAAGCAAGCAGATATCAGCAGCCTGTGTGTCTTGGCATTTCAGGTGGGGAAATGGGAGAACAACTCACTGAGCCTGAAGTACTCTGTGTGGCCAAGGTACAGCTCTTTTGCCGACAGCGACCCAGATGATAACCATTTGAGTATTGTCACCCTGGAGGAAGCTCCGTTTGTTGTTGTTGAGGATGTGGATCCTTTGATGGAAAGTTGCCAAAAAAACACAGTACCATGCCGTAAATTTGTCAAAATTAAGTAAGTAGATAAACAGCATTTTTTTTTCTGAGTGCAAAATATGTTCCCTTATTTTCTTATTAATCCTTTCCTTTGCTTCTTTCATTGTATAATTGTTTTCTGATACTTTGTTGTTCTTTTCCTCTTGCTTCCTATCTTTGCTTTTGCTTATGTATTTAATTTCCTATTCTTCCCTTTCCCACACCGTGTGGTCTAGTTTGCGCATCTTCCTTTTTAATAAGTTGAAAAGTTCTGGTTATTTACTTGAAAGTCACGTTGAATTAACGATAAGCTAATGGGGCAAGCTAAGTGGGCAAGCTCAGCTTATAGTAAATTCAAAGTCAGCTAGAATTAGCCCTTTTCAGTTGCATGAAAGAAGATTGCATTTTAAAGTAGGATTATTTTAGTGAGTCTTCTTTGAATTGTTTCCAGTTGCATTGAAATATGCCTGTTTTAATTAGTCTTTAGCAATCTGAGAATGTCTCCTATTGAAAATGTATGTTTATGCAGAAATACGGTACAGGATAAACTGCTCCAACATAAAATACCACTGTGACATATCATCTAGGGAAAAGTCTGTTGCCTTGATTGCTGTAAAACTTTATAGCAGTCGTTATAAATCAGTGGAAGATTTCTCTTTGTGCATTTATCAATGTTGTTTCACCTGTTCTATGCTTGAGTATACACATCTATGAACTGAATATAACAATATTTTTTTACTGAGCAGATGTTAGGGAATATAATGCATGTTTCTGTAGATTTCTAGAGACTGCTAAATGATTGTGAGCATGCTCCCTGAAGTCCAGAGAAACAGTCTTTTTTTACTTAACTGTACTTAGTCAAGTTCTAAACTAGTTTTATTTTAATTTCAAGTTCTTTCAAAGGCTGTAAAATATTGTCTTAACTTTTGAAGATGTTTTTACTAAAAAGTTCTAGAGATTATAAAATTAACGTTTTGAAAATAATATATAAGGAAAGTCCTTATCTTTGCACTCAAAGACAGCCTGAAAGCCACCTTCTCAAAGTGCAGAAAAAGGTGCAGCATCCATTTTCAGTACGGTGGACTGCTGTGCATTTATGTAGCTTTCATATTGGGAAGTTCTCAAATTACTAAATGACATTTACTAATGACATTAGTCTTGAGAGTAAAAGTAACAAATGTCTGATATAATCCCAAGAGAGAGATTGTTAAGAGGAGAGGGTCTTGATAGAGGAATAGGCAGGATACTGCAGCAGGAAGCATGACATACAAGGGCTACCATTGTCTTCTACTTATCTCTTGTGAAGCATCTGCACTATGATTAATAAGAGTTATGAACATAGTATAAAGCATCCTGTGGATTATTCCTCCGTTGATTCAGAAAGACGTGGTCACTCACAACTATGACAGAACGTTGTTTCACATTATGCAGAGTTTTACTGTTGTGGTTCTTCTGTTTTTCCTAGTAGAAATGTTTGTCTCTTCTCTGTTGACAGCAACTCAACTAATGAGGGAATTAATGTAAAGAAGTGCTGCAAAGGATTCTGCATTGATATCTTGAAGAAATTGTCTAAAACCGTCAAGTTCACATATGACCTGTATTTGGTGACTAATGGGAAACATGGCAAAAAAGTCAATAATGTATGGAATGGAATGATTGGTGAAGTAAGTTCTGTTAGGTAAAAGAGCTCTTAAGTAAGAACTTAGCAATGTTTCTTTTTAATTCTTTTGGAGAAATGAGGTATTCCCTACTGAGTAATATTGGTGGTGTCTTCTCTTTGTGGATCAGGTGGTATATCATCGTGCAGTTATGGCTGTGGGGTCTCTCACTATTAATGAAGAGCGCTCTGAAGTGGTTGACTTTTCAGTGCCATTTGTTGAGACTGGGATTAGTGTCATGGTGTCACGGAGCAATGGCACAGTTTCACCATCTGCTTTTCTAGGTATGATTCTCCAACCCATCCAGGTCATTTAATTGCATTTATATGGAGTTGAGAAGTTTTCATTGTTCATTAAGTTATATAGTGCATTGACGTGTTTAGGTCAGCTTCTGAATTTTATATTAGGAAGTTTGTTCCATATTGGTGTGCTGATTAATGTGATTTTTTAGCACATGAAGACAGTGCTGTTGGTTTCAGATGCAGTAAGTGAAAAGAATCTCCCAAAATCTTCAGTTAGGAGAATTGCTTCCTCAAAAAATGCTTCTTTACAAACTAATTTATGCTTCTCTAGCCTGTTTTAAATTGTTTCGTATCTTTTTAACATCTACGTTCACAAAATAGTTTAAAAACTCCTTGTAGGATAGCTAAGAAAAAGAGATTTCCTTACAATTAGAAGAGATCTGACAGCTAATTTGAAAACAGTTGCCTCTGGCTTCTGAACATCATGCTGCTGTACTGGGGAGCTTCTGAGCGTAGCAAAGAAATGAAAAGCTGGACAGAAAGGAGATGCTCTATTAAGAAACAAAGAATTTGGCCTTCTTTCCTTGTTTAGTTCTTGTTTCAGTTGTTCATTGCTCATTTCATTATTTCCCTGTCCTTCTTTTTTAGTTCTTATTGTTTACTTCTGTATTCCATGGTTGGCATGAAAAGAGAATGAGCCTTGGATCAAAAGTGCCTGAAATGCTGTCATGTTCCTCATAGTGTGTTTGTGCCCAGTATTTGTAAATATTTTGCACAGGAAAATAGCGTTAGTGACACTAAAATCATCTAAGTGAAATTGGAAAAAAAATCTTAGAGCAGTTGTCTATTTTGAAGTCCACTGGGTCAGCAGTAATGCCATTTTTGCATGGCTGATTGTATGGTTTCTTTTCAATTGCTAAGTGCAAGTTCTTCACTTTCACTGAAATCGCTTGTAGCCTTTGAGAAGCAGATTGGTGATGTATTATCAGCTACTAGTGGGCAAATAATTGGGTTTTCTTGCGCAAGAATCATCAGAGAGTCACAGAGCCTATTTCTCATACTGTTCCATAAAGGTCCATTACAGAGATGATGCAAATAAATGTAACACACTGAGTAATCAAATAACTTCCCAGATGCAGTGATACCTAAGAAGATTTTGTTGGTGGTTAATATTTTTGCTTAATGAATGAAGGAATGAAAGGGGTAAAGGGTTTTTTTTAATGAAATTTTATGAGGCTGCACTTTTAATGAAAATATTCAGATAATGTCTTTTTGTTTCTGTAAGTCAGTAACTTGTGAACATAATTAATTTTTAAAATTTCAGTTGCAGCACATTGAAATTATCATTTGAAACATAAATACTGTTGGTTTTTTTCTAAATGTGCTGCAAGCGCAGTTGATTTTTTACTGTGGACTCTGCTTACCTCTTAAAAACCTGCTTACAGTTACCATTCAAAGAGAGGCTGCTTTTGCATTTTTCAGAGTAACATAACTATTAGATTTCTAAAATGCATTTAATGTTATTGGTTTAGTTGAATGCACTTATAATTCAAAAAGTAAAAATAACTCCATCTTACAAAGCCCTATAGAATAGCATTAATTTTGAAGAAATCTGATTTACTGCACCAATAAATCACGTCTGTGCTCTCAGAAGTATGTTCTCATTTTTTAGACATAGATGAAACTGCCACTTTACTGGAATTGACTCTAAATTTTGATGAGGTGTGCACAATAGCAAAATGCTTTGCCATGCAAAATACTGTGAGTCAGATAACTGAATTTGTTCTCAGATTGCTTTTGTTTCAATTAAGTGAACGTCTAAGAGCAGAGACATCTTACATAATCCCTTTAAAAGATTTTTAAAAAATCTGTCAAGCACAATATTTCTTTTTACAAAAGCACACTTGATTACAGTCCATGAAATATCTGGTTTTGCAGTTTTTGACTATGAATGTGGAGAAGGACAGGATTTTGTCTGAACTAGATTTTCCATTCAGTGGTTGTGTCCAATAGATACAAGTAATTGATGAGCTGACAGCCTCTTCCTTATTATTTGCTCTGTTCTGTTTCCAATATGAGTGTCTCCTTCAAATGAAAATTTTGTCCATATTAAAGCATTTTCCTATAGTACCAAAAATTGTATATAGTGGATTCACAAATAATTTTTTAAAACGTACTGGTGATTTGATTCAACTTTATTTAAACAAGCAAACCGAAGGGAAACTTCAAATCCAAACTTCTATATTTTTAGGAGGGATAGAGTTCATAGGCAAGGTCGATTTTCTTTTTAGAAGGCATTGGTGGAATAGGAAATATGTCCTTATTTTACATTTTCTTATGTATAGTTTTTGGCAGTGGGAGTTTAAACTCAGACTTAGTGGAGTAAGACATAATTTTCATTGCTCAGTATTCTGCATTGCAATCATTTAAAATGTATACTGGGAAGTCATATATTAGTATTTTTCTGCCATATCATAGATTTACTCAAATTTCTTATAAAACCTGCTGCTTGCCTGAGGGAAGTTCTCTTTCTGCCCTTTGAGAATCAAAGCACAGTGCTGAATGTGTAATTTGATCTCTAATATGACAGGAAGATTGACTTTGTTATTCAATTGATTTTGTACTTGTTTAATCTTACTGCTTGTTATTCTAAATAGCTTTTTATTTTCCTGTTGCTCCTTTTAATCCTCCACCTCATTACCAGGCTTTTTAAATTATTAAAGAGCATTCTGCTTAGACTGTTGCTTGTAGCTCGCTTTTTCACATCAGCTTGTTTTGCCCTTTGCCTTATTTAGATTTTGACAAATTACCATTGCTGTTTCTACACTGTTGCTTTTGATACGAGTTTTAATGCTGTCAAAATCGTATTGATAGTTTTATATGAATTCAAACTTAATCTGATTCATATTCACAGAATATTTGTTATTAACTATATTTGGCTACATGATGTCCTTTACTTAACCTGCATCTCAATGGATTATTCTCTGCCATTTAAGAATTATGTTATTTTGCTCACTTACTATTGTCTTCCAAAAAATAATTATAGTAATTGCAAAAATAAAATAATTTAAAATAAAATAAGAATCCAGCTCCCTTTGCTTTAACCTTATAGTAAAACCAAAAAGAGAACAGTTTGGCTTAAAATTTCCCTGCTTTGCCTGTTTAGTTTGCAACCAAAATCACCAGTGGGGCTGTTTGGAATTTGCTCTTTTTCTTGGTTCCAAATTTCTGAAGAAATTGTAGCAAAGGCAAATGATCTCATTAGATTTCCATGCTTGGGCCCAAATTATTACACTTCATTCTAGTCCTGAGTGAATCATTCACGCTAAGTCTGGGAGGGTTAGGATTAGGCTGTTGGGTTTAGCAGACCTCAGCTATCACACACAGTTTTTTCCTGCAACAGTAGAAGAATTTTCAGCGATTCAAATCTTAATTTAAATTCAGAGAATGAAGACATCAGGATGGAAGAATCACTTGGACTTTCAAAAACAGGCAAAGCGTTGTAACACACTAATTTCTTGTCATTTCAATTGCTTCTTGATTATGTCCTAATCTGTAATACTATACCTGTTTTTCTCACACTTCACAGCATACTTATCCTTGCATTATCTACCAAAATTAGGTTATAAAATGCCCCCAAATAAGCTGACCTGATAAAGAGATAATACTTTGCCATACAAAACTTTTCTTACATCTGATCCTTACACGATGACAGCTAGTGCAGGAATGCCTGAAATGACAGAGAATTTGTGATTGGGAAGATGATATTTAAGAAGTCTGTGTTATATAATCATAGAATCATAGAATAACCAGATTGGAAGAGACCCACCGGATCGTCGAGTCCAACCATTCCCACCAATCTCTAAAAAGTTATCACATACTTTTACCATATCCCATCCTTTCAAAAAGTTGGTGCTTAGTTTTGTGTTTGAAACTGTGTTTATTTTTCTGTTCCAACTTATTTTACTTTATCATGTTTTTTCTTTCTTTCTTTCAAATTGATATTCAGTCTTCCATAAAAACCTCTTGCTTTCAGAAATTTGCTCCCAGGTGAGAACGAAGCTTTCAAAAGGATGTGTTTGACACATATTCATTGCAGATAGATGAAAGTGAGCACAGAGAGAGAAAAAAAATCAGATATGAAAAAATTTAGTTTGAATGCAAGTATTTAGCTTTTTTCCATAACGTTTTTTTTTGTTGGATAGAAAATGAAAGAGAAGTCTACTTCACTGAATTACCAGATGTATTAAACATATGCTTAATTGCTTTTAGTTGGATCATTCCTTTATAAATGCACATAACGTAAGTTAAACAGAAATGGCCAACCTGGTTGTGGGCTGAATAAACAGCGAATGAAACCAATAGTTTGCCGCTCAGTGTCAGTGAAGACTTTGTCAAATAGAAGTGTGCAGACTTTGTTTTTAAATTGCAACTTATTTGAGTTCTTTATTTATTGATACTTATATTATTTGCTCAGATTTTGGTCGTTAAAAGCTACTGAACTTGCCTAGCTGAAGATATTAGAATTCTTGTGCTGTGACAGGTTTAATGAACTGTGTTTCTGGGTTTTGGTTTTTTTACTGTTTTGCTGCAGAGCCTTTTAGTGCTTCTGTCTGGGTGATGATGTTTGTGATGCTTCTCATTGTGTCTGCCATGGCTGTCTTTATATTTGAGTACTTCAGCCCTGTAGGATACAACAGGAACTTGGCACAAGGGAGAGGTAAGCTTTGCATTTTACACTACCCTAGAGCCATAAAAAAAATCATATTTCCCATCCCTTGCCCTCCATCTTTTAAAATGAACATAACATTGAAATAAAACAGCAAAGGCAGCTAGGAAACTGTTTGCTGTTAATTTAAAATATGATTTCTTGCGGGCTTATACACTTATGTTTGTGTTCTTATTCATTGGAATAAAGACATGCAGAAAGGTAAGTGATATCAGAGAGAATCATATCCAGGCGGTGTTTGTTTGGTATAATGGATCAATTGTAGACTGGCAGCTAAAAAAAACATTGGAATAAGATCTACAGACTCCTGACTTTTAGGAATTCATAGTTAGTTCAGAGAAAGTGGTCTAAACTGGTTTGGTTTGGTTGATAATATAGAAAAATAGCAGTTACATTATACATAATTTTATAAAGGTCCTATAAAAATTCTGATTAGTTCAGCCTTCAAGTGACACCAGTTGCAGGAGGGCATCACTTCTTTCTGTGTAGCATCCATGATTATAGAAACTTCATTTTCAAAATATGCCAGCACAACAAATTTAATACAAGGCTTGCCTTTCTCAGTGAAAGCTGCAGTTGTATATTATTAACACTTTGACCTGTGAATGAGGTTTCTGTGTATTGTGGTGCCCGTAGCCTTCCCTTTCTTTATTTACAGTTGAGAGTGCAAGCCAATTTTAATTTCTAAGTCACTCTTGCCTCGTTTTATAACACGAGATCTGCCAGCTTGATGAACACAGTTCTAGAGATTATTGCACACTAATGGTTTCTTCTAGTTTATGATTGGCTCATTCCCTGAAAAAGACGATTATTGTAATGTTCAGATGATGATGTTTCAATAAGATGGTAAATGTATAACCTCTGTCCAAAATAAACACTGTATTTAGGGAGGGGAAATTAAGGATGAGAATAGTCACTTCTTTTCTGTGCTGCCTCAAGTGCCAGAATTGATTATCGAGTGTACTTATGACTACAAAGGCTGGACCATCCTAACTGAGCTCTAGAGAACTGCCATGAATTCAGCTGATTTTCATTTGAAACATGAGAAGTTTAAAATAAATGCAAATCTTTATGGAGATTACTCCCTTCTCTAGGTATTTTTGGCAGGATTAAGCTCAATGGTGGTAAAATCTCCAGTAGCGTAAACAGAACTTGTGATTGCACTCTTGGCATATACTTTCTTTATTATTGTTGCTTAGAAAATACTTATTATCCCTATATCAGATCAGTCCTAAATGGCTCTAGAATGTGGTTTCATAACCCAAAAGTCAGCTTCATTGCATTTATTTTACTGCACTCGATCTTCTTGGCACCACTGCAGAACAGACAGAAGATAATCTGAGGTGTGCTTGATTGCACTGTGAAAATTTGCATTATATTAAAAAGCATTTCCACTGAAATGAGAACATGCACTGCGCGTAGCCACTTTGGGTTTTATTTTTCTAAGAAGAATTAGATTTTATTAAAATAAATTGTAATTAAATTAATAACTAAATCTGATTTTTTGTAATGTGCAATCCTTTGAATAAGGAGAAAGGGCAGGGAAAGAGGTAATATTACAGGTGTCTGCATCAGAGCTTATTGCTTGAATTGCCGTTTAATTGAAAAGTAGATACTTATATAAAGGTCAAATGAGTCACAGTGGGGGAGGCCTGTTTCTCTCCATTGAGGATAAGGTGAGTCTGGATGATGAGCAATATGCGATGACTGCACTGTACTTACGTGGAGCTGGGTAAGAGCAAACCTCCTCTAATTCTCACAAGGCTCTCTAAATAAGGTCTTTTAAGTGAATAATAGCATTGCTAGTCCACTTTTGCCCCTATGGGAGCATGGGGGCATCATCCTAACCACTGCTTCTTGCCTTTGGGATGATTTAAAAGCTGACTGAAAACAAGAATAACAAAAATTACAGAATGGATTACCTGGGACAGGTTTTTAGCATTAATGCCAGCACATTTGAAGCGACAGAACCGGCTTGGAATGTCTGAGGTAGCCAGTTCCGTATAGCTCTATAGATCTATCTGTATAGCTCTATAGATCTATATATCTCCTTTGTGTTGACTTACTGATTTATCCTCCGAGTGCAAAGTTGCCTAAAGCAACTTTAGGTGACAATCACACATTCTGATCTCAAATATTCTTACATAAACTTCAGAAAGCATAATGTTGGATGACTGGTAAAAATAATTTTGGTGAGAAAAGTACTAGAATTGATTCATTAATATTTAAACCCACAGTTTCCTATTTAACGGCTGCTGGCACAGAAGGCTGAAAGGGGCAGTAACATGTCACATACTGTACTGCAAGAGACATACTAGTTTCACAGAATCACAGAATCACAGAATGACCAGGTTGGAAGAGACCCACTGGATCGTCGAGTCCAACCATTCCCACCAATCCCTAAGTCATGCTCCTAAGCACCTCATCCACCCTCACCTTAAACACCTCCAGAGACGGTGACTCAACCACCTCCCTGGGCCGACCGTTCCAACGCCTAACCAAAGCATAGGTTTGCATCTCCAAACCTATGCTTTCCATTTTAATTTTAAAACTTTTGAACTAAATGCAACATAGAAAAATGTTGAATTATTTTTTACAAATATGGAAATTAATATCATTACAACAGAGACTATCTGTGATCCCATTGGGAGCACACCTAATACGTATTGAAATACTTTTTAACCATGTCTTTGTGAATAATTTACTGTTATTATGTTTGGTGTCTTGCCAAGGTTTAATCTTAACTGCAACTAAAATAACTGCTCTTTGTAATTGCAGATCCCCACGGACCATCCTTTACCATTGGAAAGGCAGTGTGGTTGCTCTGGGGCTTGGTATTCAACAACTCTGTGCCTGTGCAAAACCCCAAAGGAACGACAAGTAAAATCATGGTGTCGGTTTGGGCTTTCTTTGCTGTCATTTTCCTGGCTAGTTATACTGCCAACTTAGCTGCATTTATGATTCAAGAGGAATTTGTTGACCAAGTGACTGGACTGAGCGATAAAAAGGTAGGTCTGCAGCTCAAAAAAGGTCAGCGTTCATTCTTCATACTACTCCTACAAGTTTATACTTTGTGCTTAAAATCTCTGAGCAAGATAATACACAAAAAATTGGATGATTGCATTCTGAGTGTAACCCTTTACTAACAAACCTGAGACCCAGAGCATGAAAAAAGTATTTCCAAAGTCTTTGAGTTGCCTTTTCAAAAATAACTGCTTTAATTGAAAAATGCCTTTATTCTGTCAGGGAAATAAATTCCTGTTTGTTTAAAAGGAATGTCTTGCCAGCGTGCAAAAGCTTGGAAAATGAAAAAGTCAATTTGAGTGCAGGGAGATCATATTTAAAATTATTTGAGCATCTCTGTGTGGAATGTTAATAATATATATTAATTTCTAAAATATTCATAAAACCAGCAGCTATCCAGTAATTCTTGGAAGTCAGTTAATGCTCCTGAAAAAGAAGTGTCTTTTTGTTTTCTATGCAATATGCAAGGAAGTTCTAGAAAGAGTTCAGATTTAACGTGACCAGCACAAATAAATGCAGAAAAATGATTAAAAGTGATACATTTGTCTGGGATGTTTGAATATTTTTCTTGTATAAAATGGCAAGAGTAAGTAGGAAAAATAAATAGATGAGAAAATTTGGGTAACTGTTATTACATTGAAGTGAGATGTAAATTACATAGGATAACATGCAGAAACTTGATGTGTCTATGGAAGACTCCTTCCTGAAACAAGAACTTTAGCGAGAATTTCACTTTAAGCAGTAGACTCCATTTCACTTAAACCCTACTCAAGTTTCACTAAATGACAAACCATAAATATGCTTAATTTTCATATTGTTCTAGCCTGAATGAATTCTTCTGTTGAAATCATACTTCCCAGATTTTTGTACTTGTGAATTTTAATCAACAGCCTTATAAATCAGAAACCAAGCAATTGCTTCTTTTTTATTTCATTTGAGTCACTGCTTTGTAATAGTGGTATTGCGTGGAGGGATTGAAGTCCATTTGCAAAATTATTGTTGTGATAGATATGCCCAAAATACATGAAGGGCATGATGTTTTGAAGTTTGTGCACAGTTGTTTTAAAATGAAACTAAATATTGACATTAAGAAGTAATGTTTAAATAGAGTTTAGCACAGGGGAGAACTTCACAAGGGATTTCTTACAAAGAACAGAAAATAAATTTAAAAGAAGGCAACAGCTCAGATAGCCTGGTGTCTGTTTAACAGCCTTTTTATGACCAGCCTTTGATTGATTTCCTAAAGTATCAAAGCATGAACTGCAGACACGGCTAGAGGAAAGGCAGATAAAAAGAATCAAAAAATTATATTTTGTTTTTGTTAAGTTGTGTTGTCACAACACCTTTGAAAGAGTATGAAGACTGTTAAATATACCTCTATTTTAAGATTATATTCTTAGTAAGAGACAGATAAAAGGTATTCTTGTCTTGAGGATAAAAAAAAAAGGATTTGAGAAATAGCTTTCTCCTGTTTGTGATGAAGGACAGAGTGTTTTCCTGAGAGGGCTCAGTTCTGGGATGATTTGGCTTGTTGGTGGCACAGCACTTGTACATTTGGGTCTGCCAGTGCACCCTTATCATCCTCTCTAAGCTGGCCCTTTGCCACTCTCACCTGTGGGCTAGGAAAATGTCAGTATTTGTTCTGTAACTTTTGACTATTAACTTCCTTACTTTTGTAATTTTTCTATTCCCTCTGCTAAGTAGAATTTTATTTCCACAAAAAGCAAATTGAAAATACACAAATACTCATATCAGAAAATACCATCTAGTTTTGTGTGGTCAGCTGATCATTTATTTGATCTGCCATCTTTGTTTTTATTTTACAGTTCTTCAAATTTTGCCTGAAGCCTATAGAGATAAATCAGGGGATCCATGCCTTTTCTGATTAAATTAAATAAGCCAGAAGTTCAGAAAAGCAATGATGTATTTTGAAACATTCTTCTTGTCATACACAGGTTTTGCCTTCTCTAAAATCCTGAGATTTCTTGGATTTTAAAAATTCAAGTAATTAAGGATAATTTTTGGAACTATAACCTGATAATTGTTAAATTATTTTTCCTCCCCTTTTTGTTGCTGCAATGTTGTTAGTAGGGGAATAGTTAAGGAATTTCCAACAATTGTACTGTTGTGCAGTAGAGAACTCTGACCCTTGCTGCATGCAGAACGTTAAAAGGCAAAGGCTGATGAGAAGGCCAGATGTAAGGATAAAATTAATTTTATATAAGTAATATCTAGGCTTTCAAGATATTTTGAAAAAAATTAGTTCTGGGCTGGTGAATCAGTTTACCATTCTTCCCCTCAGCTGTTTTTCCTGCTGCCACTGAAGAGTCGTGCTCTTTTGTCTGTGTTGTATTGTGGATAGAATAAAGTACTCCCAATTAGAGATACGGGGATATCTCAATCCAGCTCTGTATGTGATAGACTACAGAGAAGAGATGACTGCTCTCTCTGAACAGTCATCCCTGACCCTCAGCATCCAGTGCTTTCCCACTCAGGAAATGTATTTCACTCTAGCATCTGGTTCACTGGGTTTTCTGAACACACGATAACATGCTGTTTACCATACTTTGCTTTAAGACTTCTTGATGGTTTCCTCAAGTTTCATAATCTTGTTAATGAGTTTCTGAATGCCATGTCTTCTGTGCATCACCCAGAAATACATGGCACGACATGTACTGCGGTTACTAGGGTTAGATGTTCACAAACTCAAATGATTCAGAAAATGAGAAGAAAATTACATTTTGACATTTGTGCATATGTAAAAGATTTTTAAAAGCTTTCTGTCCATAAAGTGATACAGAAAATGAGTCTGTAAGTATCCAGCAAAGCTGGCGCTTGCTACTTTTGAGACCATTTATGTATTTTTCATGTAAAGAAAGAGAGAAAATTTTACAAAGGGAGAGTAGGGAGCACTGGACAGGATTGTCTTGCCAATTGTTTATCACAGTCACGTTTTAAACAAATGGCCCACGTGCACATGGTCTGTGGAATTGTCTTCAATCTTGATAGGAAGCCTTAATTATCCCATTTGAGATTCCTTATTTTTACAAAATTCATAGCATTCTTGTAACCTTGACTTCATATTTTTGTTCAATACGATGTCACTGGTTCTGTAGTTACTTAGAGATATGTCTGTGTCAAAACAGAGCAGGCTGAGGTCAAAAGGCAGCATGAGTGATGGGGTAGTTAAGGTGACCCTCTTACCCCAATCCATCTCTCCACTTCAGTATCAGACATTTACAGTACTTTTTGAGGGTTGTCAGGCATAGATATTGACTGCGTTTCTGTAACTGATGGTTGTAATAATAGTCTTGGAATTATTAATAGCTATATTTTTTAAAGATCAGAAATCACCATTTTCCATCCCGTGGAAGAAGAAATGAGAGAGTTCAAATATGAGTGTTCTTCTATTACTCCAAACCAGTCCTGTTAAAATTTGTGTTAGCACAGGGAGAATGTGTGTTATTTTCTACTATTTAATAATGTTTTCCGTATTCCTTAAAATTCTCCAGAACAGTAACAACTGCGTTGAATACCAGACTTTTCAGGCGAGCATGAAGGTCTTCAGATTTAAGTCTGTGTTCAAGGATTGTGAAAGATCACTTTACCGACTTAATGAAGTTGCCAGTTTTATTAAGGCATGTAGGTAAACCAAAATGAAGGCAAAAGATTGGAGTTTGTTGCCATGTGCCTCAGTTCTAGTAGAGCATAGGGAAAGAACAAACTGGTTAGTCTTCTGAAGAAAGGTAGGTCTTTCCATAATTATGGTTTAAGGAGGGGACTTTATTAATGATTGAATAAAAAAATAAGCAATTCAGAAAGTGTCTAGGAAGAAAATTGCTTCGTAGCAGATATGATATATTTTATTTCCTGTCCTGAGCTTCAGGGAAAATAAGCACATGTAGAGACTTGATGCTTTTTTTCTTTCTTGTCTCATACCTGCCACATAGATCTCTGCTGCAGTCACAGAGTCTATATGCTTCTCTGCGATGTGTCAGTTGACAGAATATAGGTTCAAAATTATTGGTGAGAACTTTATGCACTTTAGATATAAGTGCACTGTTAGTAAAAAGATTTAAACCCATTTCTTTCTTCTTTACAAGTTGTAGGCAGTAGTAGCAGACAATAGTTTGAAAAATATGATCTCCTTGTGACTGTTAAAATTCATTGGTTCAGTGTCTTGTGCCAAGAAATTCCAGCCTGTGGAGGGTGTTCATCTGCTTTATATCCCTCTGATCTTTGAATGAACTAGTACTTTTTATTGATCTCTGCTCTCCTGCAGAAATATTTTTGTTCCATGAATGATCAGGACAGGCACCTGAATTCCTTCAACTACTCCCAATGTCTTAAACTTGAAAGAATGTTCTTGAAATGAGAATACTTGGAAAAAAAGTCCATTTCTAAATTGCCAGTATATTGCACCATAATCTCCCTGTTCCCCGAGCTGACTTGCCATACCTCAGGATTAAGAATTAAGATTGCAGAATGATTACCACAGCTGAATTTCCAAAAAAAAAATGTCAGCTATATGAGCAGCATCAATTTTTACAGGTCTTGAAAACACCATTGAATCTTTAATTATTTTTCCAGTTCTATTGACTGGAAAATTGTGTACAGATATTGGGAGATATTGGAAGCCATCTCACTGCTTCAAGGATTCATTATCTGTAGATTTACGGAAAGTCAATAGCAAGCCGCATCTGTATCAGTAGAATCTCTGGACATAAAATTAAGAGCAGGGTTTGTTTCAGTGCTGTATAATAAACTCTGAAAAGGAGATAGTAAATATAGACTAAGAACCACAACTAGCACACAGTGTAATTTTGGTGCATGGGTCAATTAGTATGTGTGAAGTAGTAGCAAAGTAATAATTTAAACAGTAAAGCTGTGAACAGGGAAAATGAGAAAAGTAAGACATCTGTTAGCTAAACGAATAGAGAAAAATAGAGTTCATGCCTTTATGCTTTGTCAAAATATGCTTAATTAAAATGAAGCATTTAATTGTAGTTCTGTAACATGAAAATATTGTTACAGCAATAATTTCACAGTTAAGGTCTGATGGAATTGAAAATACTCCCAGTTTTTAATAAGCCTGTTTATATTCTCTTTGCAAATTGGCACTGGATCTTTGGAATTCTTGACACCCTGAGACCAAACTATGAAAAGAGAAGTATGACACATGTAGCCCAAAGGAAGCAGCAGCTATATGATTATCAGCTGTCTCTTGCTGCACGTGGCATATAGATTGCTCTTCTAACATCAATATTAAAAATAGTTCATTTTACCGTGAAATTAATGAATGACTGCTTTTATCAATGCTCAACTGAATTTCTTCAATGGCCAACAGTTCCTCTAATTTGAGTGGCCTTTATAATTTATTTCTTCAAGAAATGTTTTAACTTAATCTTAAAGCATCACTTAGTATGTAAAGGGAATTATTGAAAAGGCACATTTAAATTTTTCTGGTCCGTTAGCAAAAGTTTATGTGAGATTATCTGAATGAATTCCAAATCTGAAACCTGACTGCTATTCCTTTGCGAGTATTCCCTCGTTTGCTTGTCTGTGCTCATGCAATAGTGATACAGAGGGTAAAATTTTAGAATAAACCTATATGCCATCAAGCAAGTTTTAAACTGTAGGAACAAATAGGGACTAGGATTATAGGTGTGAGAGCTCCAGAAGCCCTTTTGTAGCTGCTGAGCCCCTGAGAAAGATGGGAGAACATTTATTCCCCCTGAATCATAGTGGTGGAAGGAAAGCCAGCCCTCACCCTAGTCCTCCCTACATGCAAACTTTGTGCAATCAGCTGCACCCCTCTGGGAACAGTGCGTTAGGTTCCCTGTCAAGTAGTGCAAATGATTTTTGCCTTCTTCGTGTGGGGACCCACAATGTCTCAACTGAGATGGAAGTGTGAAATGACTATCGACAAAACACTGTTTTCTTTCGATTGCTGTTTACCAGTGCGTCTGCTTGTAGTTCGGGTTCCCTAAGGAGACGTTGACAGATGAAGAGCATCTTTGAGTGTCCGTATTCCAGCTTCTGCTGTCCTGCCATATGACAATGCATGGGAGAAGGTCACATTAGAGTGGCAAAATTGAGCTGTTTTTACTTTGGATGTAGATGTTTCTGTAATTTCAGTCAGCATGAAGGCACAGTTTCTGGTATAACACAGATGAATTAACCCACAGCATTTATCTAGAAGAAATCTGAGGCAGCTTATACAACTTCTGCTTTTTCCAACCCGAAATTGCCCTTCTTCACATTTTGGATACCTGAAACACTTTGTTTTTCCCTTTTCTCTCTAGTTTCAAAGGCCTTATGATTATTCACCTCCTTTTCGGTTTGGAACAGTCCCAAATGGAAGCACTGAGAGGAATATCAGAAACAACTACCCTGATATGCACCTTTACATGACGAAGTACAATCAGAAAGGAGTTGAAGATGCCTTGGTCAGCTTGAAAACTGGGTAAGCTTTTTCCATTGAGACTTTGCAGAAGTCTGATGGATCTGTATTACTGTGATACCGAACAGACTGATGTCAGGCATGCTGTGTAGTTCCTAGCTCTTTTTTTTCTCTTTGACTGCACTGTATGGATATCAGAAAGGAAAATGATTGCCTGTGGTTTGTATGACTATCTTAAAATTGCATGGGAGCTTTGATGTCCTAAATAAAATAGATTCAGAGTGCAGAATTACTATTTCTCAACTATAAAGATAGATGGTACAGATGGACCTGGATTTGGGTTGAGGCTCAGCACAGAACATGATGTTCTGTACAATCCCTTGTCACTTTTGCAGAACTCTCTCTCATAGAAATAAGCCTTTTGTAGGGTGAATTTCTATCAAAGCTTGTTTGTCTGGCCAGTGTGCAGCTACTTATTATTTCTCTTCAACCTTCCATCCGTTTGGTATGCTTTTAGGTCCACTCGTACATTTTCTTCCTTCCTCTAATTAGCATGGCCCTGTACATTTACTGTCACATCCAAAATATTGACTTTGATCTTTGTAAAATCTGTTCAGATGAGTTATCTCAAGTGTACTGTCTGATCCTGCTTCTGGCAATCTTGGTAAATGTTCTGGAAATTATTTTTGTCCTTCTTCCTTGAGATCTGAGATATAGCCTTGAGTGCTACCGTCTATCCTTTTCTGTCTCTGAATTCAGAGACTGAATTCAGGACAAAGAGACTGAATTTTCATTCTTAATCCTTGAGAGGTATGAGAGTGCCTTACTACTTGTGTTAGTATTCATCTCAGTAACAGGAAGATGCTAGTTCTAATAATATTTTCTAAACACATAGCTAGATAATAACTTGTATTTTTGTTAACAATACTGGATTAGAATAGTCACAAATAATTAATATATTTTTGGGGTTTGTTTTGGTTTGAAGTGGGAAGGCTGAGGTACCCATAGTGTTTTTTAGTACCTCTGCTCAGTGGCTGTTTCAAGGCACATTTTGCCTGCTAGTATTTATGGTGAACACAGGGCACATTTCTTCCTATACTAAATTAAGCTGTTACTTTTGGTTCTTTTTTGGGAACTGCTTGTCATTCTAATTTTTACTCTCCTTCTCCCAAACACGTGGGGGTTTTTAACATATATCTTATGCAAAAAAAACCCCTCAAGTCCTGACAACTCTCCTTAGAGGGCAGGTTCCCTTCTTTAAAAAGTTATCCTTCATACTGTTTCCTTCTCTGCCATCTCTGTGTTGCTGCTTGGATTCTCTCTGTCATCAGTTCTCAAGAAATTCTCAGCTGGCGTTTCTCAAGCACAGCTTGTCCCATCCTAAGATAGACATGCGACATAACGTGAGATGAACCTTACTAACCCAGGGTCTTCCAAACTGGAGGAAGAGCTCCTGCTCTGACTCAGCCTGTGCACGTTATATTTCCTGGATGACAGCTAAATTATGCATTATAGATAGTCAGCTGAATGCTACCCTTCCTCCTGTGAATTTTTAAAGAAGCTATCCTTAATTTCAGCCATAGCTAGGGCTTCTCAGTTGGATGGATAGTTTATTTTGGGAATGTATATTCCTTGTACTTTTCACCAAGCATTTGTGCTACTGAAAGCTCTGAAAAAAACCTGGTCTTCCCTTTAAAACCAAGCCACTTGTGAGACACTTAAGCATGAAGAGGAGGGGATTACCTGACTGCAGGGGAGTTCAGGACATTCACCGAAACTCAGGCTGGCTGCTCTTGTGCCAGCTGCTGCTTTTCCCCAAAAGCTTAGTCCTTTTGACAGCATAAGCTATTGTTTTTTTATAGATTTATTTTTCCCCTCCTGGAGTTCCTTTCCTGTTCTAAGTGATTTCTCGGTGTGGACACCCCCACAGGTGTCTACCTTGCTCCCTTTGACTGACAGTTCTGTAGCAGATGGTGCAAATAAGCTGCCATGTGCGGTGTTTTCTGGATCAATATAAGTAACTGCTACATACAGCTGTGCTCCTTAGTATTTTGTCTCATGGCACCTAGAAGGATTAAGCAGCACGCCATCAGCTGCTCAAGTTTCCCCACAACAGAAGTGTCACTTTGTGTTGGTTTATATCACAGGTTTGGACATTCCAGCAGGAGAGTAGTGTCAGGAGGGCTTATCTATTTTCTGTCTTCATTTTCTGCAGTACAAGATCTGTGCAAAGACCCAATCAATGAAGCAGTTGTGGGCAGTAAACTCAGTTACAGATCTAGCAGCATGATTGTGGCTTCGTTGTGCCTCAGAGTGGTTTCTCTCTGGAAAGATGATTGCGTTTAGGTGATGAAACTGGTCAGGCTTTGCCATCCTAATCTTTCGCTTGCGCCTTGGGTCCACCCAAAATTTCTTTTTTGGCAAGACCTTTGCCAGGAAGCCTGGACCAATATACCCAGCCCTTTTGTGTTTTCATCTTTGAGAGGAGAAGCTACTAGTGTTTCAAAAATTAACTTACAAGGAAAGCAACTACATTTGGGTTTTTTAATTGGAACAAATGACTTCACTACCTGGGCAATAGGCTTGGACCTACTGTACTCAATTAGCATCTGAAATGATTAAGATCATTCTAGAAAGGAATCAACTGGGAAATGCTGCAAATCAAAATGGAAATGAGATTTTTGCTTTAGACTGACATTGATGTTATATCTACTTCAAGTGAATCCCCATTGCAGCTTACTCATGAAGGTTTGTTGCTATCAATGGTGAAGGCAAATTTATCAGCTACATTGCCTTTTCCCCTTTGATAAGAAGATTAACTTTTGTTTCTAAGAATATTTAAAAAAATAGTCTCAGTACTACCTACCTCACATCAGCAGTGTCTCATTTCTGAGATTCACGGATACAGTTCTCACCTCTTGTAACATTATTTGAACAAACAGTAGAACTTTCTGTACTCCATTTATTAATTAAAAGTATCAGTCTTCAATCAGACCTATTAAAAGAGAGTGAAATTCATGCATGTTGTTATTGAAGTGCTACTTAATATTTTTCAAAATTGCAAAATATTGTTCCTGCTTCAATGCAATTTAGTGCTGAAAGTAATCACTATCTTATGAGCTTGTCAAAAAAGTTAATGGTGTTTGTCCCTAAATTTTATGCACAGAAGGGATCAGCTGAACCACATGTGATGTGCTACCTGCAGAGCTTCGGATTGCTCATTAGGCAGGACCGAGCCATTCAGGAATTCTCCAGAGCTTTTTGTTCTTTTTTCATAATGAAAACAGAAATGGCAGTTATTTTCCTGAGCGTTAGTCAGAAAAGTCTGAGACATTAGCTAATGTGTTCTTGGTAGGCGAAGTCCTGCTCTGTTAGAGCCATGGTGGCTCCTCAGTGTTTTTTAGATTTTTATTGATCAAATAAAGTTCTAAAGTGCATCACAAGCATTTCTGTCGGGTTTAATTGATCTACATTTCTAGAACCCTCTGTACCAGAGACAGATCCTATTGATTTTGCTTCTCGAAGAGAGAATAAGTGTTTGAATAGGAAGTAGTTAATTGTTGTGTTATGTTTACAGTGGCTGTTTGTGTTTGTTTACTTCTGTTTGCCTTGCTATGTTTTTCCAGAAGAGGTTGTAGTTAAAGACTGCTGTCTTTTTGCAATCAAAACAGCCTTACCTGTGGTAAACCTTTGGTTGTACCAGCTCATGGCTGTTGACTTGCGTGAGTGTTTCTCTGCGTGTGAGTGTTCTGCTGCTGTAAAATTGTCAAGAGGAGAAAATGCAGTGGCAATAAACTGGAAGTGCATTTCATGCTCTCACCTTCGAACCAGCACATTGACGCTCGAATACTGGGTGGGATTTAACTGCTAATGGCTGAAATTAGGAAATTTATTTGCAAGAGTCTTCTCTTACTATAGAGACCAAATGGAAAACTTGCACTTATCGCCCATCACTGGTGAACCCATCTAATTCTTCTTCACTTCCTTAATTTTCCTGGATATGAGGACTGCAGCTGAGTATCATGAGGTGAATATCTCATTTCAAGAAAAGAGATGGTCTGACTGATGCTATGTTATGGTAGCATATTGATGTAAGGACTTTATTTCAGTTTCATTGCAAAAAGCTGAGAATGTAACTTGTTTCAAGGAAACTGCAGTTATGATTCCCTTGTGTTCCACAGGCAAGCAGCCCCTTGTACAGCTGCAGACTCCCTCACTGTTGTGAGTGATTTTCAGTTTTTATTTACAGCCACAGCTGCGACCATCTATTCAGGATTTGATGCTGAAGTTTACTTGGGACTCCATCTGCCTTCCTGTTGAAGATTGCTATGCTTGGTAGTTCATACACATCAAGTTTAATATCTTATTCCCTAGTAATCTATGGCATACTGGTGGAAATACAGAGCCACTTGGAAAGGATGCTGTGCTGATAGCATTTCTGCACTGCCAGAGCCTCAGCAGATACGACCTCAGATACAGTGAATTTTCAAATTTGAGCTCTCTTCGAGAAGATGCTATTAGCCTACAGGCGTGTCCTGAGCTGCTAGTCACTTTGATAGGAACATGTAATGATTCTATTCCTCAGCAGTTTTAATGACAAATAATAACATTAGAAGAAACACCTGAAAGTATCTAACTGAACAGTGTGGATGGCATAATAAATTATTCCCTCTCTGCAAGCGCACTCTCCCATGTGAAAACGACAGGATGCTTATTAATACTTTTACTTTTTTTTAGAATCCAATGGTACTAAGCAGAAAAGGTACAAGAAAAGACCATAGAAGGCTCTAATGTCCTTTTAACCCTCAGTTTTTGAATTTATTGGCCTGAATTGGATTTTTATTGTGCTTACGATGCTTATAAACTATGTCCAATTCACAGCTTTGCACACACTGTTATTTGCTGAAAAGATACAAGCTGGTCAGAGGCTGTGCTGGCAGCACGTCCTTATGTTAATTAGGTCTGTCCATTAAAGTTGTGGTCTCCTACAGTAAAAAATAACAAACCAAACTTACCTTTAAGGCAGCCAGCTGACATCTCATCTTGGATGAAAAAACAATTTTAATATTTTTTGCAGTATTTTCAATGCATTTTTACAGAAAAAAAGTCATAAAAAATGTCATGAAAGGAAAAACTTTCTAATTTTTATTCTTTCTAGTTCATACCTTTTCACCTAAAACGAGGAGGTAAAACTATGAGAGAAATTACCTGTTTGAGAGAAAAATTATTAATTTTAATCTTTCATGAAATGTATGAGTTCATCATTCTTCTGGGCAGATAATAACAGCTTGCAACTGGAACTCAAAGAAATTATCAGCAGACATACATTTTTAAGCTTTTAATCTAGTGGCTCAATGTTTTTTAACTCTTTCTGATTGACAACACCTTTCAGTATTTGTAATTGAGAATATTCATTCTTTTCTTGGATTTATAATGTTACAGTACATATAGCAAACCTTTACTGAATTTTTAAGAAATTACCAAAGGTGGTTGACCGAACTGTGTTTGAGGGAGAAATGGAAGGGTCAGTGGGGCAATGTGGCATATCTGTAGTTGATAATTTATTGCTTGCAACCCTTCTGGATGCCTGTTATTATATATGAAGAAGAAATTCTGCTGGAGACATCTTTAGCACAAGCACTTCTTTATGTAACTGAATTTTAAAAATAATGTTCTCCTCTTTCAAAGTGTCTTTCACAGTGTGGAAAGCTTAGAGATCTGTTGGGATACTCAAAATATACCAATTTTAAGAACTGAATCTGAAACTTTGTTTATTAACATGTGATTGTAAAAATATTTTCCTGAACCTGCATATGCTGTTGTTACAACAAAACTTATAATTTAAGATAGGAATTAGCCTTTTTATTTTTTTGATAACGGAAAGTACTGAGTGATGAATCCAATTTATATCTCTAAATGTTGTTTCATTAAGGAGAATGTTTCAGAGAATTACTGTTCATATTTTCATCAGACCTATAGGATACCAGTTTAAAAGATTTTTGTCAAACCCTGAAAGTGCAAATTTTTGTGCCAGGTGATTATTCCTTTAAGGGGATGATAAATCCCAAATGCAAATGTGTGGCATAAGATGAGAAATTAATATTTCAGATAATTCACTGTCAACGGTACTTGTAACTAATGGACAGGAATATAAAATAGCCTAGAGGACTAATTTAACTAGCTCCTGGATTGCTCTACTTTGGTACAAAGCACCTGCTAGCCCATTTTTCAGGGTATAACTTTTTGGAGACTGACATTTAGAAGCGTCCATTTCTGCAGCTGGTCCGAAAGACAAAATAAAAAATTCAATAGAGCTGTGAGACAGGGCTATGGGAGCTCCTTGAAATAAAGTGACACTGAACGTTAATTTTCTCAGACAAATGAAACCTGAAACCAAGCCAGACCACATCTGAAGCACTGATGACTTCAGGCAACTTTTGCCATAAATCCTATATGGAGTATCATATTTCATCCCTGCTACTTTTTGCCTCATATTTGGAGTGGAAATAGAGATGTGAAATCCTTTTAGAATTTATTGTTCAGTTGTTTAGTGCTGATGAGGTAGAACTGTCACAACTGTAGACCACTGATGATTACTTTTGTTTAAGTAAAATTGAACACCGGTAGGTCTCTCCTCTTTGCTCTCTTCTCTCTCTTAGTGTCCCTTTCTGTCTCTTCTCCCTGTTTGTCACTGGTCCTTTATAAAATTAGGTAGTGATAGATAGAATATTGCATTTGTGGTGTTAAATTGACAGATCCCTATTTCCCCGTCACTTGCTATCCCTTCAGGAAATTAATTTATTCTCATGTTTTATTTCTTCCACATGTGCTGAAAAGTCTAAATAAGTAATGGACTGGGTAGAACTTAATGTCCTGTTCCAGAGGACTTTCTGGTGGAGGTCAGTTCTTACAGGCTTTGAAGTACTGGCAAAAACTAATACTGGTCTTTAGAGGGTTATTGGGATGTGAGAAGGCACTCATTGGAATGTCTGGGGAAGCTCATACCTTGATAGTTTCAAGTTATAAACAGACAACATCATGTCCTCTTAAGCTGAGTCACATTTTCAGGAATTTCTTCATGGCCGTAAGATAAATACAGCTTTTTAAGAAAAAAAAATAGCCTATGACTTCTGTCCAGCTGATCCAGAGCAACTTATCTCTAGGGAAAAAATAATAATTTGTAGTAATTAATTTCTAATTCCATTACTCAGTACCTAAGTGCTCTTTTCTTTTTGTGAAAAAAAATGTTATCTCCTGTGTCCATACTACCATGTTTTGGTTTTTTGGTAGTGCAGCTATCTGACTAATGTATTTAAATATTAAAAAGTGCCTGGAAACAAAACGAATGGGTAAAAGTGGTTATATCCCATCCAACCCCTCTTCTTTTGAGAAGAAGCTATTCTCAGTTTTAATGTTCATTTGATTTGGGGATGAGATCAGGTGCTTCGTGAAATGTGCTGAATTTATTCTTCATTATGCTGTTGTAACTGGGACAGAACCTTTAATCTAAAAATATATTCCCCCTACTCAACTTTTCAGATTTTCTGTTTTGATAAACTGATGCTTTGCAAGTGCTTCGTTGCTTAGCTTCTGAGATTTGAAGTAGGACAATATTCCCTTGCATAAATTAATCATAAAGGCACACTAAATCTTGCATCATTTTGTTCCTAAGGGAAATGTTACAGGGACTGGGAAGGTGGGTGGACAGAGGAGTGGCGGATGGGATCTCCTGTGAGCGAGGGGGATGAATATGCATGTTCAGGAAACCACAGCCAAGTGGTGCAGGGAGCTTCACGGTGGCTTTTCTGGCAGCCTGAGATTGCCTTGACAGGTGAGGCGAAGCCTCCACAATTTCTCATGATGGTGTTAATGTCTGTCAGAGTGTGCTCTTCTGAGTTTTGTGTCTACATTTTCTATGTCAAGATTAAAGTGAGGACAGTTTGAGCTGGGAGAAGAGTTGAAAGCTCATTCCCTGTTAATGAGTTTGTCATTTAACTGGGTTAAACTTTGCCAACCTGCGTTGTTGCAGAAGGGTGGTTGTTAAGTTTTCCTCTAATGAATGAGCAGTGCCAAGATGTCAAGAAATCCGTCCAGTTTATGTGAACTTAAGGTCTGTGTGGAACTAGTTGAATATGTGCTAACCGACAAACTCACTGCTAGTGATGAAGTGCCATCAGGTAGCCTGAAATGCATTTTAGTCAAAACTGGGTAAAAGAAATCATCAGGCCTTCCTGCTAAAGGTTAAAAATCTGTTCCTCTTTCTCCAGCAATAACGAAGTGTCACTTTAGAGCACTTTCACTGAAGCATCCTCTTCAGAGCAGCCTTCTTTCCCTTTGATTGCTGTGTCATTCCACATTGACCTTTTGGCTTTAGATTCCCCCGGACATAGTTTGAGAGATGCACAGGTGATGTTATGTCTCTCATTATGCACTCTTCACATACTTGCTTGTATCCAATCTGTGGATAAAGAAGAGATAAAGTGTAAATTACTAAATTTCTAATCGATCTAGAAATCTGTAATGTAAATCCATCATATTTTAACGCTAGTGTTTTTGCACTTGCTGCCTTCCTCACAATGGTATTGATGATCTCTGAAATATATGCTTATGTTTAATCCAGCCTTAAGTCGATACCATTTTTTTGCCTAATACAAAATTATAAATGGTATACTTAGGGTCATGGAAGGCATCTATTCTGCAGACTATTCACTTTGCTTTTAAAAGAAAAAAAAAGCTGAAAAGTAATGTTTTATTGCAGAATGTTTTGAGCCGTCTCTACAGAATTATTTTTAGGAGAAAAAGCTTTAATAATTAAAAGTGTTCTTGATGATGGGGGTGGTGGTAAATAATATTGGAGGGCAAAGCCGGTGTTAAAAGTATTGTTTGAGGATTTACTGACCTGCAGTCTGATATTTGTCCTAAGACAGTAATTTCAAATATTGTATTTTCAGAACACATGACTGGAGCTCTACAATTTATATAATTGGTAATGAATAATTATTCTTAAGTATGTAATTCACCTTCAGGTTTCAGAACAAGCCCTAGAAGGTTCCTATTTGAGATTAAAGGTTCTCTTCATCAAAAATCCTATGCAAGTGTCATTGTACCACAGCTGTTTACAGCAAAATGCAAGCAAATGGCTGTGATGGTGCACTTGGTATATTACTTGCATCCTGGTTTTGTGTAAGTTGAATCTGTCTTAGTAATAACACATCGTTTGTCTGGCTGTGGAAAGAAAGTATTTGGGGTATGAGCAAACGTAAATAAATGAGAATGAGAAAAATTGATTCTGAAGTTAACATTCTGAATCTGACAGATGAACACTGTGCTGAATGGTACCCACTTTAGCAAGAAATTAATTCTGCTGAAGATATTGTATGTTTAGATTTACTGCAGTAGTTGACAAGTAGAAAGTGACTTCAGTCATGCTCCAATTTCTTTGATCCTCAGTGGAAACAGAATATTATTTGTTCCATCGACTCCAGTAAAATAGGAGAATATAAGTAAACAGATCTACATTAAAGCATCCCTCTCCTTTTGTGAATATTGTGACACAGGTCATAGCAAGACACAAAGTAACTGAAACAGGTTGGTTTCTAGTGTGCTGGATTGCTGTTTGTGTCTTCAGAACTACTGAGCAGATTTCCATTTTACGTTTTTCCTCATTCTTCCATCAAGAAAACAAAATTGCTAGAGGATCATGTAGTTGGTTGAGGAAGCAAAGGGACATTTTCCAAGCGAGCTATACTTCCGTTGTTGAGGAAGCACCTCAAGAAAGGAGCATTTTCCTAATCCTGCTATTCTATTTTCATCATAGGAATTTGATGAGAAGTATGTGCCAATAATAAAGATAGGGAAAATTATAGGGGAATGTTTTCAGGTTTTCTGATATTACTTTTCTGCACCTTTTCCTCTAACTTTTATTTTCTTTACACAGGCATTTTGAAATGTGTACAGCAACACTTGAGAGAGTGAGGGTTTTTTTTGCAATAGCTATTCTAATTTTTCACCTATTATTCTTCTTCATGACTTATAAATATTTAGGTACAAGACTGTCCACATTTGTTTTTCACAGATCTCCTACTTCAAATTATTATATTCAGTAATGCTCTTTTAGGTTTTTTTAAACTATTCTAATTCATACAACAACTGATGTTCTCCAATGCTGTGTGAGTTATAATGAAATTCTCCCCACCCGCTTTCCTCTTTGTGCTTCCTAGGTAATGAAGGACATTTGCCTTTGTAGACTGTCATATAAATATTCCAAACTGTTTATTTTCTTTCCTGCCCAGGATTATTACAATACTTCTGAGGAAGTTTACAGACCTGCCAGTTGCTCTAATGAGTCATAACACTGTAGTCCTGTTCCTCTGCATTCATTGAGGATGCTTGGTGCATTTGGCAGTTATAAATCTTGTTTCTTGCTGCATTCCAGTTTCTATAGTTTTCTTTCATCTTTCTAATAATTCTTAGCAGTTTATTTAAACCTGCACAATGTGACAAAGATTTTCTCCTCCCGAAGTGGCTGCACTGAAATGACAGGTTAATCGATTCACAGAATAACCAGGTTGGAAGAGACCCACTGGACCGTCGAGTCCAACCATTCCCACCAATCCCTAAATCATGCTCCTAAGTATCTCATCCACCCTAACCTTAAACACCTCCAGGGACGGCAACTCAACCACCTCCCTTGGCAGACCGTTCCAATCCCTAACCACCCTCTCCGTGAAGAACTTTTTCCTAATCTCAAGCCTAAATCTCCCCTGGTGGAGCTTGAGGCCATTCCCTCTCGTCCTGTCCCCTGTCACTTGGGAGAAGAGGCCAGCTCCCTCCTCTCCACAACCTCCCTTCAGGTAGTTGTAGAGAGTAATAAGGTCTCCCCTCAGCCTCCTCTTCTCCAGGGTAAACACCCCCAGCTCTCTCAGCCGCTCCTCATAAGATTTGTTCTCCAGCCCCTTCACCAGCTCCTCCGCTCCTCTCCGGACCCGCTCCAGAGCCACAACATCCCTCCTGTGGTGAGGGGCCCAGAACTGAACACAGTACCCGAGGTGTGGTCTCACCAGTGCAGAGCATAGGGGGAGAACAACCTCCCTGGGCCTGCTGGTAACGCCGTCCCCGACACAAGCCAAGATGCCATTGGCCCCCCCAGCCACCTGGGCCACCGCTGGCCCATGTTCAGTTGGTTGTCAACCAACACCCCCAGGTCCTTCTCCTCCTGGCAGCTTTCCAGCCAGGCTTCTCCTAGTCTGTACCTCTGCTTAGGGTTGTTGTGCCCCAAGTGCAGGACCCGGCATTTGGCCTTGTTAAACCTCATGCCGTTGGTCTCAGCCCAGCAGTCCAGCCTGTTCAGATCCCTTTGGAGCCTCCCGACCCTCCAGCAGATCGACACTTCCACCCAGCTTGGTGTCATCTGCAAACTTGCTAAGGGAGCACTCAGTGCCTTCATCCAGGTCGTTGATAAAGACATTGAACAGGGCTGGACCCAGGACTGAGCCCTGGGGAACCCCACTTGTCACTGGCCTCCAGCTGGATTTAACTCCATTTCCCACCACCCTCTGGGCCCGGTCATTCAACCAGTTTTTCACCCAGGAGAGTGTGCACCCATCCAGGCCAGAGGCCGACAGTTTCTGAAGCAGAATGCTATGAGAAACTGTATCAAAAGCTTTACTAAAGTCCTGGAAGATACATCCACAGCCTTTCCTTCGTCCAAGAGTTTAGTTACTCGGTCATAAAAGGTGATCAGATTAGTCTGGCAAGACCTGCCTTTCATGAACCCGTGTTGACTGGGCCTGATCACCCGGTTCTCTTGCAAGTGCTTCATGATCGCACTCAAGATCACCCGCTCCATGACTTTCCCCGGCACCGAGGTCAGGCTGACAGGCCTGTAGTTCCCCGGATCCTCCCTGCGCCCCTTCTTATAGATGGGCACGACATCAGCCAGCCTCCAGTCCAGTGGAACCTCCCCAGTCATCCAGGACTGCTGGAAGATGATGGAAAGGGGTTTGGCCAGCACACCTGCCAGTTCCCTCAAAACTCTTGGGTGGACTCCATCCGGCCCCATAGACTTGTGGGCGTCTAGCTGGGCAAGCAAGTCTCTAACCACCTCCTCTTGGACCTTGGGAATCTCATACTTCTCTTCCAACCCTTGGGGTTGTGCACAGAGGGAACAATTATCCTTACTGTTAAAGACTGAGGCAAAGTAGGCATTGAGCACTTCAGCCTTGTCTTCGTCCCCTGTTACTCTTGTTCCCTCTGCATCTACTAGGGACTGGAGATTTGTTTTTACATGACTAAGATTGGCAAGAGGCTTTGAGCCTTCCTTGACGTAGGGTGCTGTACTCAGTGTGTGTAAGCTCTTCTACTGTATATATGTAACTTAAATAGCAGAGTGGTCAGTCCTCAGTCCAATACAAATCTTCTCAGCTCTGTAGTACAGTTGAATTTTGCTGCCACAAGAACAAAGATCCTGGGGCTTGCCATCTGTAGAAGAAGAGGAGAAAAAAGAAAAGGGTGAGCTGGAGCACAGATTGAGTCTTGCTAGTCCTGCCTTGAGAATGGCAAGGATGGGCTACTGCCTCCAGCAATTGCTGCCATGCACACAGCCTGGGTCTTTCATCAGGGCCAAGCATGTTGCTTTCCCTACATAGATATAGCAGGGAGGGAAGTCCTCTTTGGCTCAAGCAGTCTGCTGGCCTGCGCAAATGCCTTCTTTGTCTTCTTCTGGAGCTCATGCTCACTAGTGTCTTTGCAAACAACTTTGAAAGGATCAAATTTTTGGACTTGTCCAGATTTTTTGCCATCTCAGTTTTTGGAAAACCTTATCGAGGGATGTTTGAAGTTGTCTGAGACTTCTTAGAAATTCAGAGTGTCAGGAAATTCAGCTCCTAGTGATGGAAGAGATGGGTGCCCTGGCATCTGAGAGCTTCAGTTGTGGCTTATTACTCCCTGCCCACACTGCTGGGGTACATCATGTTCTGAAGTTTTGCTTTGCGAGGAGTAGTACTTCTGTAATCAGCACATGATGAAGGGATAATTAAGCCTTGAGAGGTTGTAAGCTTTATGCTGGAAATGGAGAAAATATATTCTGAGTATGACTTTGTATTTGTAGACAGCAAGACTTTTTCAGGGCAATCAACTTTTTGATTTACAGTTCAGACATTGGGCAGCAACTGACAGCAGAACCTTTCAGTACTCAGCATCTGTCAAAAAAGTGCCTCATGTTTTTAAACTGATTTGCATAAAGAGATTTACTGTGATCTTATAGAAGTAGTATAGAGAAAAACTTCGAAAGTAAAGCCTTCTGAACCTTCAGAACCTGCTTTCCTTGTATGTACCCACTGCAGCCAATGCCAGACTCTCTGCAAAGCTGGGGAGGTGGGTCCACAGTGAGTGCATGAAGCTGTGATTATGCCTTGTCGTTCGGTCCCAAAGTTTTACTACACTGTTCATTAATTAAGGAGGCAAGCTGCATATGAAGAGCTTGATTTCTGAGGTAGCACAAGACTTTTGCCCTGGAGTTTTAGCAAAGATATTTTTTTCCCCTCGGTATTTCTGACTGTTTCTGTTTTGACAAAAGAATAGCTGACTCTCTATTTCCTCTGTGTTTACCAGCATGTGTTTTGTATGCTTACATTGCAAAACTATAAATCCCAGAATAAACAGATGACAAATTCTAGAACTTGTTTTAACTTAGGTTGACTGTTTGCAGCAATGTCTATACCCACAGAGACGAGCATTACCTTCAAATCCCTTGCCTGAGCCAAGGGCATCCACCGAGAGGGAAAGTATCCTTCCTTGCCCAAAGACAGCCACGGAGGTCTAAAAGCTTGAGCCTGGATTGCAGTGATTATGATAATTTTCTGCTCTAGATGGGAAATGTTGTAAGTGTCTTGAGAATATGACAAGCTTATATTTTTTTCCTTGTGCACCTACCCAAAGAACATGGATTTTTGTTCTTTCTGTACAAACCGAAGATTGTCTTCAAAGTGCTGAGTCAAAATACTCCATTTAGAAAACTGTCTGGTCTTGTGGTGAAGACTGCAGGCTTGGCTGGTACCCCATCATCCTCTTGGCTATTTCCAGTTTAGGTACCCTCAGTGCTAGATAGCCATCCATATCCTATTTCCAGGTTAAATTTGTGACACATCACATACCAGATGTTTAGCAATTGTTTTCTCTGTATTAAATTACCCATTTAAAGGAAGGAGAGAGTCAGACTTTTAGCACTGATAGAATGAAATCGACTTTTAAGCTGTGGATTGCACCGAGTTTTAGGCAAAAGTGGAAAACCAACGGAAATGATGGCCCAGCTCATTCTTCTAATGGTTTCATGAGCCACCTGCACTTCCTCTAAATTAACTTCATCACTCAATTCCATTTTGATGACTTGAATGGTGACTGTTGGGGTAAGTATCCTTGAAGGAAAGCAATAAAGTACAGTAAGTAGTGACAGGAACTTTGCTCTTCGCTTTTTCATGGCAGCAGACAAGATCCAACAACCTCACTCTCTCCTGGTATTTTACTTGGTTTAACATGAGATGGATAGGGGTATTTTTTAGTGTTGCATTTTTGCTATCAGATCTAGAATTCCACAAAATTTAGGGTTCTGTATGAATCTATTGGTTGATTATTTAAGAACAGACATTGAATTATGTTGTTCATGAAAGTGGGTTGTTTTTTTTCTGTTGGTTGCCAAAATCTGATACGCCTGGGTCTTGCTCTGCTCTGTGGATATAAATGAAAATCTTGATCAACATAAACTGATTTAAGCTAGTGGCAAGTATGATTCCAAAACTTCAACAGCAACAGAATTCACAAGTGGTACATACTAATATAATGTAATTGAAGTTGATGCTCTTGTACCTGTTTGTGCCACAATTAATTTCTTTTTATAATTCCCTTTCGAAGGAAGACAGGTCACAGCTGTTCATGAACAGTACTTTGCAAGCCTCTGTCATTTGCATCCCATTGGAAGATTTTAGCAGTGCTCTGCAGTAACACTCTGTGGCTCTTGAAAGGCACAGCAGGCAGTGCTGGCAGTGCCTGGGAGCTGCAGAGCCAGGGAGGGGTCGTGGAGTCAAAGCTCCTTTTACACCAACCTGTGAAGCTGACTGTGTAGCTGTGCACTCCTCTGACTCCTATGGAATGGACGAACATGTTGAAAAAGGAGAATATGTTACTGGGGGACATAATAACTTTGGGTTAGTGCATCATTTAGGTGGGGTTTGGGCTGAGAGGGTAGTTTTTTTCCTGTTGTGTCTATATTCTGTTTGTCTTGTGCAAGTGGTAGAAATCTTAAAGGTTTTGGCTGCAGATGGGCAGCAGCAATACAAAATAGACAAGTTTTATCTTTTCCTTTTTAAAGTTGTATATGAATTTCTGTAGGTATAAGAATGTCTTTGATTGAGGTCTACTGCTGGCAAGTGATTGTCCTTCCAAATGCCCTCCTCTTCTTGTATATGCACTTTCAATGTTTTCAGTTGTGACGTATCCATGCACCTGTCTCTTATAACTTGCTTTACAGTCTTCTTTAAAAACTGTCCCTGAAGTACACTGCCTCTTTTGCTTTCATTATTGATCTTGTTTTCCTCTATTTTGTTGCACTCCCTGTATACTTTATAGAATGGGGTTATCACATTCTTACATTTATAGGCAGATGGACTGAAAGGCTTGAACTTTTCCACAAGTTCCTTCATTCCCACTGTGCTCGAAGTACACAAATAATATGTTTAGAACTGTGAATCATGAAGAAATATTTGTATTATTTTTAGCAGGATTTATATAGCTCTATCAAATATGTTCATATACGTTCCTCTATCTTAGTAAGGACTTTATGTCCACTTCTGTTGTTTACTTTTGGAAAGAGACGTAAAATAAAAGTGTGTGCAGAAAACTGGTGAAGTCAAATTTTCAGTCTCATTCAGTGTTTTAAATAAGCTAATTGGTTGTTGTTATTTCAATTCTAAATTCGCTATTGTAATTTGTGTTGGTTTTGGAGATTATTTTGTATCTCAGAATATATATTATACTTTTTTGAGAGTAAAGTTGCACAGATAACAGGGTAAGACATTTTGTAGCTTGCTTTCTCCTTCTCAGTATTTTTTAGCAGCATCTCTTAAAATAGAAATGCAAAACTGTGTGTCCTACTTTCCCCTCACTAAAATAGATGCCTTTTGTTAATTTTAGATACAGCAGAGCAGGATATGTAATTAATGATATCAAAGAATCCATATGATATTCAACAGGGTCCTAACATCAAGGACAAAAGAAGTCTGACAACAGCTGTCCCTAAGGATTTAGTTTGTAAAATGTTTTCTTTTATTTCAGGAAGTTGGATGCTTTCATCTACGATGCAGCAGTGCTGAATTACAAGGCTGGAAGAGATGAAGGGTGCAAACTTGTCACAATAGGGAGTGGGTACATCTTTGCCACTACAGGCTATGGAATAGCACTTCAGAAAGGATCACCTTGGAAGAGACAAATTGATCTGGCCCTTCTTCAGTTTGTTGGAGATGGTAGGGACCAATCTTTTTTCCTTTCTTTTGTTTCTCTAAGTTAATTCAGTTTTAGTAGCTCTGAGCATTTTACTACTATTCCTTATAGTCTTTGAGAAAACCAAGTAAATGCCAAACAAATGATTTTTTGATGCTGAGAAAGGAATACTTTTCCTCTCTGTTCTGACTCACCTCACTGTCAAGGACGTTTGCCTCTGTTTTCAGGAAGTGTTTTCATATACATCACAAAGTAACGCTGGCCTCAATGTTAGAGAGCATTTCTAAATTTATTACTTTTCTTTTGTTATTTTTGCCTTTGAGTGATTCCTGAGATGCTTTTACCTGATAGATGAGATGTCTTTCAGCATGACTGTTTTGCTATTTAAAAGTGTTTAACTCTGGTCTGAACTGTCGTGTGTGATCCCTAACCTTGGATGGATTAATTGAAATTTATCAGAAAGGAATGTTTATGGAATTGAAGTAGGTTGATTGGTTTTCTTGGATTTCAAACAGCCAGGTAAATGAAACCTTGTCATGAAATATCTGCTCCCATGTTTGTCTTGCTTAGATATTATTTCAGAAGATAAACAAAAGTTTTGAATGCATAGACCCTGGGGATTCTGAATGGTTTTATAGCAATGGTATTTTTCACTACCTTTGTAATATACTATGACCAATCCATGAGTGCTAAAATGTTCTTATGGAAAGGATTCCTGAATTTGGTTCAGAAAACGACATGGACACTGTTAAAGAGAATAGCAGTTGGACATATATGATGTGTAGGAATTATTGTGGGCATGTTTCTTTTAGTCCCTGAAATATTTGCTACCTTGTCTCACTTCATTGTGTCACAAGTCTAGATAATATATTTTCAGGAGAAAAAACACAACTGAACAAATGGGAAAAAAGAAAAAAGGGGCAAAAAAACCCACAAAACCCAAACCAAACTGCCCCCTAAGAATAATATTGGGGTTGAAATGTCTTCTACTGGTTTATAAAGTCCATTGCAGGCCAACTGGAACAGAACACCAAGAAATTAAGTGTAAAGGGTGATTGCCTGGAACTAGCGTGACCTGATTTTGTAATCTACATGTAACTCCAGTAGTTCCATGAGTAATCTTTTTAGCTATCATCTTACGTAACTCTGTTATGGCAAATTGAAAGGGATGAACCCAGAGTTCAGACCAACATCACTTCGCTGTATCACTAAAAATCCTTTTGAGGTTGACTAGACGAAAAGCAAGATATTTGGAGGAAAAGTTTCATCTTAAGATGATACTCCTGGGAAGGCCTCAGTGGAGTCTGAATGAGGCTGTTTTAGTAAACAGGCAAACACAATTGAAGGCAGAAATACTTTTTGCATGTATCACCTCTGCAGAATTTATTTTTCTCTAAGACTAAGCCTATAAAGCAGCAAATTGCTTAGCAGTATTGAAGTATTATTCAGTACATGCAATAGAACATTCATCATGGTATGGAATAATTTCAATGGATGATTAAAAATCTAATGAGTTTCATAACTGTAAGAAAAAAAATCCTAATGAGTTGAACAAACACAATTTGTTGATATGAGTGTTCTGTTAATAAGAAGAGAAAACCTTTTGGATGATACTAGATATTTGGATAAGACCAAGTAATTTGTTTAAAAATGTATCTGATTGCACTACAAAAACACATGATCTCATCTCTCTTTTACATTTACACAGTACCGAGTTATCCTTTTGAAATGTGGTTCAGAGCTTTCAATTTCCTCTGCATGCATCTTCTGTGAGTTTTCTCATTTGATTTTTCCATGCTGGTTCTTAGTAATTCTTCTGGCCAAGGCAGTTCACTCACACTTTAAAATGGATTTTTTTTCACAGTGGATAGGAATGATTTCCCTTTTCCTTGCTAGTATAAAACATCCAACTGAAGTATTAATGACTTGTTCATGAAGGAGCATCATTTCATATTTTCCAAAGCACAATACTTTTTCTGCATTAAAGTTAATGACTTTGAACCCTCCTTTCTATTTTTCTGGCACCAAAAAAAAAAAAATTAAGGTAAATACAGAGGGATGTAGATTTGCGTTAGGGATAAGTTTAAGCTTAGACTGAGTGGTTTATCCTGAGGATAGTTCTATTGGATCGACAAACTATTCTGACAAGTAACAGTTGCACTGCATAAGTGACTCTGAAGTCTCAGTGGAAGGAAGCAGGCTACGAGATGCCAAATTTGTTACTCTAACAAAGAAGAAAAGAGACAGAGGGAAGGAGGCTGGGAAGGAGTTGCTGAGAAATTTAAAGAATAGCTACTTAGTTGTCTCAAAAATAGAATTAACCCCAATATATTTCATCACTTGGTCTGTGCAGTCATATACATAGTTCGGCTTATAGGAAGTTGAGATGATTAATATGCATTTGTTAGTAGAATATGAATTACTTTAGGACGCTAAATCTTTCTGCTATGAAGAAATAGGAGTTGATTATTCTTGTATAAAGGATATGAATAAAGTGTGTTACTAGGGAATTTCTGGCTTTGTACGTGTTGTGAGCTGTACAACACGTCACTATCTACAAAAACTTCTAGTTGGCCATTAGCATCTGCAGTTTGTTTAAAATAGATGATGATCAGGGTAATTGTCTGAAGTGCAGTGGTGATTGTGCTTTTTTTGGCTTGTTGTGGTCACAGGATGAAACTGTCATTGTTTTTTAACAGACAAATAAACAGATTTCTACGGAGCTACTGAAGATTATTTCTCAGTCTTCTGTGGAGAAACAGAAGCACCCAGGAGTTTAAAAGTAACTATAATGATATAGCTGCTAAGAAGCAGCACTCTCATTTTGTTTGGATCTTCCACCCACAGCCATAGGAATGTGTCAGAATAGAAACGTGCACTGAAGAATTGCATGATACATGCTTTAATTTCTTCTATAAACCTCTGTGAAGAGCAGCTGGGTAGGCTGACTTGCCCAGAATCCAGCATGTTACCCTAACTTAGTAATTGCTGGGCCAAAACATTTGTAAAGGCACCCACGTTCTTCCAGCCTACAGTAGTATGAGCTTTTGGCCAGCTATCTGGAGGCGCAGGTATTGTTAATACTCCTCTGGCCTGAGCTGCGTGATGCATTGTAAGCAGAATGGTATTTCACTAAAACTATTGAAAGACATTGCTTCTGAAACCTATAGCATCACGTCTCTGGGCTTTGGAGCAGAATCACTAGGGTCTAGTAGGTGAGAAGAAAATATTTTTCTTTCTCTCTGTGTTTCTTTCTCTCCCACTCTTTTTTTTTTGTTTTGTTTTGTTTTGTTTTCATTTGTGAGTAAATAGGATTATTGAACTGCAAATGGCAAAGCTGCTTTGGGATTAAGACAGCAAGAGGGCTTCAGAGAGTAGATGGAATGGAAAGCAGCAAGGGGCCTTTAGCCATGAGGGATGCAGCAGAAATAGAAGGGTAAAAGATGCATGGCAGTGGAAGTGGATGGAAACAAGGAAGGGAAGATTGCTGAGTAAAGAGAGCAAGTTTGAGGAGGAGTGGGAAGATACCAGCTTGCTGGCTCAGTGAAGCATCTACTATGTGTGAGGTATTTGTAACCTATTGCTCTACCTGCAGGTTACAGGCTGAGTTCAAACAAAGGTCTGGGAACAGATCTCCAGGAAGAGGGGCAGATGGAATAGCTGATTAAGCCCTTAAACCTTAAAGCTAGAACCTTTAAAGCAATTAGAGACACAGAGATGTAAAGGAGAAAACTGGTTTTGGTTTGCATTTCCACAGAGAAACTGTTATCCCCTTCCTAATAACTTTCAGTTCTGGTTAATCTTTATGTGCTTTTAGGATGGCTTAGTACACTAGGAATTATTTTCCCGGGTGGATAATTGCTTCCCACTCCTTATGGGTAATAGGTAGCTGTGGAAATAAGATTTACCCCTTGCATCTGGAAGAGGAAAGCTCTTTGCAATTTTTTTTTTTTTTGTATTTTAGCATAAGCCTTACAAATCACTGTCTAGATTATAAGGAAGTGTAGCCGAGTGACTCACGCTGGCTGTTAAAGACCAAGAAGGAAATACGTATGTGATTATGAGGACATATTTTCAGTGCGTGCTACTCAGGCAGAATACACCCACAATCCCAGTGATTTTCTGTTTGTATATTTAGTGTCCTCCTTAAGCAGTGGGTGGAACAAATGTGACTGGAGAGTGTGAGCGTATAAGTGGAGGGTGTTTGTGTAGCTGAACAAGAGTTGGAGGGATTGTAATATTGAAAGTCGTGATAAGCAATTCTGTTAATTCATCCTTAACCAATGGGGGCATGCAGAGTGCAGCCTCTAACTCACAGTAACTTTATTGTTGTCAGTCATCTGTGTTCCTCTTGCTGTTTTTATAGGGGGAAATAACTCAGAAATGAAGGGTAAGAGAGATTATTTTGAGGGATCCAGATTGAATTCAAAAAGTTGTTGTGCTTTTATGTAATTTCTTTTATAAAACATGCTGTATGGCTCATATAACTAGGTCAGATGGAAATTGATGAGGTTATTGAACCAAATGCACATCAACTCATTTGGCTTCTGATTCCTCTCTTCAGGGTAAAGACCCTGTTACATCAGGATCTCCAAGTGATGGGGCGCTACCTTCCTCCTCCATAGCTTAGTGGGAGCTCTCACCAGTGTTAAGTGTGAAATAGTCCGTCTCTACATTTGAAAACTGCTGTTTGTCCAGCCTGAGAAAACAGGCCGGCCTTTGCTAGTGCAGCTATTCTCTTTTGAAGATGATGGCCTACATCTGATTAAGTTAAAATTATATATTTAACCCTTTATTCAAGGTCTGTATTTGATATATGTCAGTTTTCTTTGCTTGCACGCTGGCTTCTCGAGCTGAACCTCAGGTTAGTGCTTTGCACAAGAGTCACCACCCCTTATACCATTAATACCACCCTGTTTCTTTTTGCACCTTCTGCTCTGTCACGTGCACTGTGATCGCCTGCTGGAGTGGCCTCCTCTGGCTCTGCACTTTGTACAACTACAGGGGATGTCCTGATGCTCGAGGTCTATTGTACCAGTAAAACAATCAAAATATCCAGCTGCAGCTTGACTTTCTGCATGGGGGCAGAGGATCATTTCTGTGCTTGCCGTAGGCAAACTTCTATGGAATAAGCAAACTGCAGTTAGGTAGGGATGGTTGCAGTGTGCAACATGATATAAAGGAGAATTAATTTTTGCAGGCAGCTCTCATTCATGCAAAGCAATGTTTTTTGGAGCAGAGGAGGGTGACTTTCCATGCAGCTGCAGTTTCCATCCTGCTGCAGGACATGGCATTGGTGCAGGCATATCCGACACGGGGGATTTCCACAACTCAGTTGATTGTAAGTGCCTTTGTGCAATGGATCTCATTGTGTAAACCCAATCTTTTACTGATTTTAGAAATGCCTCTGCCAGAGAAACCCCCATTAGATTATTTTTTCCTCAGTTTGTTTTAGGTTTACTGTTGTTCTTACGTTCTGTTGGCACCTCAGTGCCAGATTTTGGGTTGCAATAAGGTGAAGTTACAGGCTGGCACTCTGAACCACCCTGAAACTGTAATTTGTGAATAGCGTCTGAAATGTTAAAAATATTCTTCTGATTCTTAAGGGACATATAAAATAGATTTCTTCTCCTTTCATGTGAGAGAATAATTAATTAGATTTAAATTCAGGTAAGAACTTGATGAAAATACCCCTCCAGAGTACCTAAGGAAGCAGATTGAGTCTGAGCAGCCTGTGAAAAACTGGTGATTATCCCCAGGAACCTATGACTTTAACCTACATGACATGGTTAAAGTAAGGCAGAAGAGCACCTCTCTTTCAAAGAAGAAAAATAAGAACTAAGTATATTGTAGAATTTAGTGCTTATAGAAGTATTAAAACATTATTTAGCAGTTTACTTTGTTCATTTGGAGGATAATAAGAGAAAAAAAAATGAAAAGTTGATTTTTCAATTATAAATCTTGTGAAATTGATGTAGTTACTCATCTGATAGGATAAGTGTTTTTGCAGAGAATGCTGATAAGTGACACACAAGTAAATAATAAATTCTTAACAAGGACCATTTCTGTTTCCTTTCCCACTCAGTCAATGCTTTCATTGTAAACATTGCTTATATTTTGCTGCTTATTCTTCAGTCTTGTAGCTTTTATTTAATGGCTTCTTGTCAAGCATTTCTCACATGTAGTGCTAATTCCGATGTCGTATCTCTGACCATCATTATTTCTTCAATTTCCCTCCACCACACGCTACCCAAACTTTGACTAGTGGTGTTCCTCCACAGATCTGGCTGCATGCAGAACACCTTTTAAAACCAAACAGTGTCTCAGGCTTCTGACTGCTATTTTGGACTGTCATGGGTCTGTGCTTAATCTGGCTGTTTTCCCAAGTCACACTGAAACCCAGCCCAGGCTTGGCTTACTTCCCAAGAGTGAAGATCAAGGAGGTGAATCATATGCGATGATTGATGTGGGGGCTATTTTTCTACCAGGATGAAGTTCAATCCACAGCTGTACTGGCTGGGTTGGTGCCCTTCAGTGCTCGTCAACAGCTGTCTGGAGGAGAAGGATAAAAGCCCTGTGGCTTTGGACTTGGAAAGTGGGGTGAAGGCGCTACCAGGAATACAGCATTTCTGATGGTTGTTACTTATTGACTATGGGAAATATGCTCTTGGGTTGGGGATAGAGAGTTAGATTCTCCATCTCTGTCACTTTTCCCCATGTTTGTATCCTCAGGAAGAGGGGGAGAAGATGTTCAAATGCTGTTCAAGCTTCAAAGGTCTTGCTTTCTTTCCTGGGTTGGAGCAGCAAAATGATTTTATTTATTTTTTAAATAAGTAACAAGGAAGGTTATCCTAGTCTGTTCTCTTTTTGGATGTAATTATAAACTAGGGATATAGGAGATAATGAAAGATTATATTTTGTTACTAATCATGAGGAAGGAATCAGACAGGTATTGAACAGCTGTTATTCCCTCTCAATTAAAAAAGAAGTCTTACCCAACTTGCTTTTTTATAAGAACGCGTGGAGAATGATGGATTATGTGGGTTTAGGTTTGGAGTTTCTCCTTTTTAATAAATGAAAGATAAATTTCAGCACGTAGACACAAGATGTGTACGTATGTGTAGATGTAGAGGTGAAAAAACACTCAGAAAATAAAATAACATCAGTGAAATGACCTGTAAATTAGACAACTTTAACCATCATCATCTCGTGGCTGGCCCAGCATCTGGGAAGGCACTGTCTCTTTCAGGAAGGTGGTTTAATGAGCAAAGGTGAGAACCAGGGAAGGATGCCAGAACCTTACAAGATGCTGAGCTTAGGAAATTGAGGGAAACTGGGGGTCCCAGTAACCCCTCTGAAAGAACCCCTGAATGCTGATGCATCTCCAAGAGACCGTAAAAGGGCAGTATGTTTCCCAGCACTGAGAGGATGGTGGCAGGGACAGATGACACTTCACAGCCTGCAAAAAACTGCTGAGGGTTGTGATGAGGAAAAGAGTGTAATTCTGCCCTTTGATCTGTATCTTTTCTGTATCTGGGTAATGATGTTTTTATTGGGAAGAAATTGTTCAGGGACACACTGGACAGTTTATCACTTCTTCCCAGGATGATGTGTCAAATACGCTAGAGTTGCACTAAAAAGGAGAAAGAAAGGCACTTCAGGGATAATCAGAGTCAGAATGGCTAACTGGCATGTTCCTGGGCAAATTGCAGACAGCATCGCAGCAACAGGAACATACCCAAAGGGGATTGAGTACGGTTTGCACTGTAACTGAAAAATATTGTAAATAGGCTTGAATTACCACTGAGATAGCTAGAATTTTACAATTTATTGGAGAAGACTATACTGTATTTTCAATGAATAGTGTAGAGGCTCAACATTGCTTGAAATACGGATCTTTAAAATACTTGCTTATACTGCTTCTTGCACTATAAATGAGGCCGATGTTTTATGGTACAGTGCTGTAGAAATTTTAAAAATATCTCATCACACAGTTACATGTGGATTTTGCAGGTTAAATATACTGTGAACATATAAAATGGAAAATAAACACTACTTTTTTTTTTGGTCAAATGTATTGGAGCTATTAATTTTCTCATCTTGTCCTAGTGTCATGATGTACTTCGTTGCTGAAATCTGCAGCTATTCATTTAATTGTTAATCTAGTCCACACATGGGTGGAGGTAGGAAATGACTGTGGCGTTATATTACTTTTAGTAAGTGCCTGAAGTGAAAGCAAAAGGCCTTAAAATAAGTCTGATTAATATTTCTAAGTAACTTGAGACCACCCTATTAGATGCATGCTTGAACTCCCTAAACACTTGGTTCACTGAGGCCTGGCATTTATATATATTTAACTTACTGACTTAGGTTTCCAAAATCTGTTTTATGGATTTTTAAGCTTTTACTTGTTGATTAGAGTTGTACACACATGGAGATGATTGAATTCTCCAACATCTGGTAATCACAAATTATTTGGTTTCAATTGCCATGACTGGTATATTGTTATAGGAGTCATCACCCTACACATCCACCTCACAAGTCAGACCACCCACAAGGATTTGAAAGACGACAACATTCCTCATTCATACACATATATTAACAGATATACACTGTAAAGTGTAATGGACTTATATGCCAGAATTATCAGCCTAATCTGGCCATACCCAAATAATATCATTTCATGGATATGACAATCCAATGATTGACAGTGCTTCGTGATCTGTAAAATTGTGGATTTCTTTTGGGTATTAATTAACAGTGACTTCTGTCAGTGTCAGGTATAACAGAAGGGATAGTGCAACAGCAGGATCCATGGGGCTCTGGGATAAGACTTTGTTCTTCATAGCTTGCCAGGGCACTGTCATTTATCTCAACTCAAAACAAGCTTGGTTTGTTTCTGTACTGACGTTTTTGGAAAGGTTAGTGGATTGTCAATAGTTACTTTAGATGTACATGCCGAAGGGAAAGAAGTGCAGAGGAAACAGTAATAAAAAAGAGGTTTAAATTCCTTTGTGAATTTTGTTATGAATTGTAAAAGGGCACAGCAGTCAAATCAAATTGATGTTTGACAATCTTGGGAGATGTGAATTTTCCTGTGGGAACTAATGAGGGCCGATTGTCAGAGTTTCGGCTAGTAATGCACAAACCAGAAATATTGCTCTGTCTTTGGATTTGGATTTTTTCCTCTTTTGTAGCCCCTGTGAGTTTTATTCATAGGCCCTGAGGAGGACTTGGAAGAGAGGCAAGAGAAACAGTCCACTGAGGTTTAGTAGAAGAAAAAAAATCCAAATATTCTAAGATATGGAAATGAAATAATGAACCCAATTATCTATATAGGGACAGTGTGCAATATCTATACTGTTACAATTAATATTTTATTGTCTGTATGTCCTTGATTTAGAAGACTTTTAAAGATGCATTGGGACTGACTTTCTTCTTTGGGGATGCTCTTAGGTGTTTTGAAGATTGAGCACTGTAATTTGAGAGAAGATACACTGACTTTTTTCAGATTCCGAAGTTCAATTCATGCTGCAAGCATGAAACTAAACTCAGAAATAGCTAGGAACCAAATAATCTCTCTTAAAAATTTGTGTCTTTGCTAAAGTGCCTTGGTACTTATCCTTTTGACTTCAAATTTTCCAATCACATGCTATGAGAAGCAATTTCTCCATTACAGTCTTGTGTTCTACTTCCAGCTCACAGTTTATCTGTGGGCTGCAGCTCTCCTAGTGCCCTGGCTCTTTATCCTGCAAAATGCTCTTGCACAACAGGTCATTGATCTTCTAGTCTAGTTTGAAGGTAGCTTGAAATGTCACTATAGCTTCTAGCCATTTTTTTCTGATCTTTGTTGCAATGATGTATGGATTGTAATACTAAAAATGTGTTCCCTAATCACTGGATAACGATTAGGGATCTATAGTATGGGGATTCTTCCCTCAAATTTAAGCCATATCCTAACCTGGGAAAGACATAAAGCCTGCTAATACAGTGCTTCCTGACCCTCTACATTGCCTGATGTATTTTCTAGAAACAGATAAGTTTAAAAATAAGAACAGAATTATTCAGCTGCCTACATCTCCAAGAGAGTGAAAAAGCATGGATACACATGCAATGCTTCAGTAAGGACAATACTAAATGTTCAAAAATTAATCATATCGTGCCATATAAAAACCAATCTTGGCAGAAACATTTGCAGTTTCTTGCACACATCTGTTCATGGTTGCAGTAGCAACCACTGCAAAGTGACAATGTCCTTCATCTGAGGCCAAATCTTATCAATGAAGTACAGATTCTAAGACTAAGAGGGAGAGGGTGGATCTGCTTCCTTAGCTTTAAGTAAATGAGGTGCTTTAATGGCATGAAACACCCTGTCACTGGTGGCCCAGCCAGAACCAGAAACCAGGAGTCCTCTGTTTCAGGCATGTTTATGTTTCTGCTGCTGCCCAGAAGGTAGAAGCGGCAGCAGCAAAAGGCCAGAGAAGGCTGAGTGATCCAAAGGGCCAGGAGGAAGCAGAGGGGGGGTGTCCATGGCATCATAAGAGAGGAGGCTGGGAGAATGGGATGTGGGAAGGATGTGGTTATTGCGTCTGTATGGGAAAACAGAAAATAAGAGACAGAAAGACAGAAAAAGGACTGTATTTGAAAGTTGCTGCTAGTTAAAAATTTAAAAAAAAAAAACTTAAGCAGGAAAAGGGGCATACTATGTTCCTGCAAGTATTCAGTTATTTTCTATAGAAAAGTGGATAGTGTAGGAAACACAATAGACTTCGTTAATACTATTATCGTGAACAACTATTTTTCCTTACTTTCTGAGTGTGCTGCCCAGGTAAAGCTAGTCAAGATTCCCCTTTTCAATAGAATCACAGAATCACGGTTTTAAAAGAACTTTGAGATCATCAAATCCAACCATATATAACATTCCTGTAACCTTCAGATATGGTGCTTGGGGTGATTTTGCATCCAGTGTTGGTGGTTGCCGTTGTTTTGCCATAAATAAAAGCATTACGGGGAAGGAAAACAGAAAGTTGCGATAAATAATGTATTTTCTTTCTGAAGTGCCTATAGATCATAGAGTTGTTTAAAACTGCATCTCCAAATCAGTTCATCTATTACTGAAATGCAGCCGACGATGGGAGGAGATGTGACTGATGACTGCTGCAATGATGGCCAGGGGCAGCATCCAGGGGCAGCCAACTGCTGAACCTGGTTGCCACTGCTCATGCTGAATTTTTAAACTTGCCTTTCAATCTCTGATGCTTGAATGCCTTTTAACATTGAAAAACATCTTCGTCTGCAGTGTTGGAGTGAAAATATGGAAGTCCCAAAGGGAAGAACAAACTTCTTATGGCATGCTTTAAAGGGATTGTGAAAACGTGACATTTATTTTGCACTGTTTAAGGGAGGGGTCAGAGTGGATCAGGGATGATCAAGTGTAGGAGAATGGAGAGGAGGGAGCGTGAAAGTGTCTAATGGTGTATCAGGATGCTTGTCTTACTGAGCTGTATGTCTGATCCATCTCTTCACTAAACGCAGTTCTGAGCTGTGTTTATATGCTCTTGCTTTCCGTTCGGCGGTTACGAGATGTGATTTGTTATAGGACTTCTAGGAAGACCTGAGGTCCAAGCCAGTGCCTGGGTAAGGGATTTATAGGGCCTGGGCACAGATACTGCGTGGACTTAGCCCATACTGGTGTTTGAGGGTTGTAAATACTGGTTGCATCATGTGCGTGTTTCACTAGGAAACTTCAGTCCTCATCAGCTGGGCAGGAGGAGAAGGATCAGGCTGCCTGTGGTTACGAGTGCTACGTGGGTGCTGCTAACGACACCGCTGTTTGCGAGAGTCTGTGTGCGCAGTGGCACCTCTGGAGTGCACACACGGGCTTACTACAGGCTGGACCTGCAGATGGGAGTGGCATTGGTGGCATCTATTGGACTGGGACTGGAGGAGCCTCCTGGATGGCAGTGGGAATCCCCTAGGCCAGGACCCTCCAGTTTCACTCTCTGTAACAAGCAGTACTAGTTATAGCAAGCAGGAGTGAGTTTTACTGAAATCACAGATCCTGCTTTCTAGAGCAACCAGCTTCCCACGTAATTTATGAAATCTGAGGACATCTGAAACTAGGGTGCCGTGAGTTGAAATCGGCTGTATTTGCAAATCCTTCATAGATAAAACTAAAGTGCTCCACAAATGGAGCTTTAAACGATGCTGTATTTTTAAGCTTGCAAAGACCTTCAAATACTGTGAGCAGTAATTTTTTGCATTCTAACTGGTTTGATTCCCTGTTCTCCCTAGGGGAAATGGAAGAGTTGGAAACCCTGTGGCTGACTGGTATTTGCCACACTGAGAAGAATGAAGTCATGAGCAGCCAGCTGGACATTGACAACATGGCAGGAGTGTTTTACATGCTTGCAGCAGCCATGGCACTCAGTTTAATAACCTTTGTCTGGGAGCACTTATTCTACTGGAAACTTAGGTTCTGCTTCACTGGAGTTTGCTCAGATAGGCCAGGACTGTTGTTCTCAATCAGCAGGGTTAGTATTATTTTCATTTTCCTCCTTTGGGCGACCTCTCTAAAACATTATCTTTTCTTTTATTCCCACTTGGACATTTGAAGTACATGTTAGAGCACCAGTATGATGCTCTAGAGTAGTTAATGGGCTTAGGATGCACTTGTTCTCCATGGCAAGTCTTTACTCCATTGGATAATTTTATGGTATGAATTGCTGTATGCCAGGATAATCAGTAACCTAATGCTCGAAACTAATATATTTAGGAGAAATTTTGATAAAGAAATGGCAGAACTGCACAAATACAGGAAAAGGACTAATTTCCACCAAAAAATCCAAACAAAATAAGCAGTAAATTTGTTAGACAATATCTGCATATTTCCTAATAAGTAGATTTTAAGTGATAAAAATATACTGGGATACATTATAAGCTTTATTAACTTGAATTAAGCATATAAGATAGGGTAAACCAAGTGCTGTTTATGCTAAGTTAGGCATTTAGACAGGTTTTAATAACTTTACCAGACCCCAAGTAGATTTACATATCCAAATAATTTAGACTTGTACTAAAACAAGGGTAATATGTGCTTGTTCTTACATATTTGACAAATGAATTAGGGTTTTTCTTTTTTTTTATTGTAACACAGTACTTTCATTAGATAATTGACTCTTCTGGATTTTTACACATAGCTGAGGAGAACTGAAAATGTTACTAAAATACTAAACTGCTTTAAACTGCACTTAAATTACTGTGTTGAGTAGATTGAACTGTGTTGGACTTCCATTAAATATACTCTGCCCTGTCTTATTGGGGTTTGTATAAAAAAGCATGTCTGTTTTAACCTCCACATTTTACATTTCATCTTCATACTTCTGGCTTTTTACATGTGAAATTCTCCTAACCTGGAGAATTAGGAATGTACCTATTCAAAGTTAAGGGGGAAAGTACCTATTTCAAAGGCAAATTTCTGAGAATTGAAAGTTCACAGGGTCAAAATGCAAACAGGACTGAAGGAAAAGGTGAGACTTGACTTAAAAGATGAACTTCAGATGATTGGTCTGTAAAACACTGGCAGTTTTTCTCCTTTCCAGGGCCAAAAGATATGGCAGAAATTATTCTCCCATATCAATGTAAGGAAATGTCAAAAGAATAGTTCCATACTTTTAATGTTTTCAGTCATTAGATAAGCAATTTTTTTGTTGTTCTTTATTCTTAATACAAACAGAATGAAAATATTTAAAATTTGCACCTGGTGATCTAATTAGTTTTATATTACTCATGTTGCAGGGTATTTACAGCTGCATTCATGGAGTACATATTGAAGAAAAAAAGAAGTCTCCTGACTTTACTTTGACCAATTCCCAAACCAACATGTTAAAACTGCTGCGAACAGCAAAAAATATGACCAATATCAATGCTTCAAGAATTAATTCCCCCAAAAGAACAGCTGATTTTATACAGAGGGGTTCCTTGATTATGGATATGGTCATGGATAAGGGAAACTTGATCTTTTCTGATAACAGATCCTTTCAGACAAAGGACAACTATTTTGGTGACAACATGAGTGAATTGCAGACACTTCCTGGCAATCGACACAAGGACAATCTTAACAACTATGTTTTCCAAGGTCAGCATCCTCTCACATTGAATGAGTCCAATCCAAATACAGTAGAAGTTGCAGTAACAACAGAAGCAAAAGTGAACTCCAGACCTAGGCAGCTTTGGAGGAAATCTGTTGAATCTTTACGTCAAGAATCTGTACGTCAGAGCCAAGGTTCCCAGAGAGAAAATGGGTCAGAAGAAAACAGACAGCTTTCAGTGAAAAGCCAAAGGTACCTTCCTGAAGAGATTGTCCATTCAGACGTATCGGAGACATCGAGCCGTGCTACTTGCCATATGGAACCTGAAAACAACAACAAGCACCACAAAACCAAGGACAATTTTAAAAAAAGGACAGTACCATCGAAATACCCAAAAGACTGTAGTGAAGTGGAACTGACATATCTGAAAACGAAACAGAGCTCTCCACGGGATAAAATCTACACAATTGATGCTGACAAGGAGCCAGGATTCCGCTTGGACACACCTCAGTACATCGAAAACATTGTCCTTCCAGAAACTATTGAGCTACCTGATGTTTATCAAGATCACAATGACAACTACAGGAAAGCGGAACATGCTAACAGGACTCCCTTGCATAATGAAGACAGTCTTCCAAATAATGACCAATATAAACTTTATGCAAAGCACTACACTTTAAAAGATAAAAATGCTTCCCTAGGTGACATGAATGATAGATATAGACAGAATTCCACCCACTGCAGGAGCTGTCTTTCCAATGTGCCCACTTATGCGGGACACTATTCAAGCAGATCTCCCTATAAATGTGACGCGTGCTTGCGTATGGGGAACCTGTATGATATCGAAGAAGATCAGATGCTGCAGGATACAACGAACTTATCACTTCCTGAAGAAATATATGAGCATAGTTGGTCACAAAACAATGCTCTGCAATATCATAAAAAAAACAAGTTGAGGATTAGCAGGCAACATTCTTTTGATAATATCGCTGATAAATCCAGGGAAATTGATATTGGAAGACCTCCTCGTAGTATAAGCTTGAAAGAAAGAGAGAAATTTCTACAGAGTAGTCCATATGCAAGCATGTTTAGTGTTCCCTCAAGCAAACTGTTGAGCAACAAGGCCTCACTTTTAACTCACGCTCTAGAGGACAGTAAGCGAAGCAAGTCCCTATATCCCGTTCGCTCAGATGACAATCCTTTTCTGCAGTCGTATCGTGATGACCAGCACTTATCTCTTAGGCGAAGTCCAGCTGATCTTTATAAATATTCATTACCAACAAGAGGAAGAAATGATAATTACTTAAGGTCATCCATAAAGTCTACAGCATCCTATTGTTCCCGGGATGGTCGGGTCCATAATGACATGTACATTTCAGAGCATGTTTTGCCTTACGTTGCAAATAGGAATAGCTTGTACTCAACTCCAAGGGTTTTAAATTCCTGTAGCAATAGACGTGTGTGTAAGAAAATGCCTAGCATTGAATCAGATGTTTAAATTTTCCATGAACACTTCATCTATAGGGAAAAAATAGTTGCCACCATCTTAGAGGGAGAATTTATCCTTTAACAGTGTCCTGCTATGGTAAATTATATGTAAACCTCTCCCTTTCCCAGTGTACTTTTGTACATGAATAGGTAAACTATTATGCTCTTAACCGTCCTTTAAAAATATGTCTTGTTGAGAAGGATAAAAAATAGCCATTTATGTATGCTTTATATGTAAATGGCAAGCTGTACTAAAATAGCCCCAAGATATGTTGGCAACTATGCTGATTTTTATCTAATTATTTTCCTATTTTGGTTATTCTAATTTATGTTGCTAAGTGTCATTTGATGTACTTTTGTCCTTAGAAATGTTTAATGATTTTCTAGTACTGGATAAGCAATATGGTATGCATGTAGTATGACACAGGCGAAAAGAATTAGGAATGCATTTGCACAGTTACAAAAGTAGGACTCTAAAAGAGAACAGAAAGCTAGACTTTCAAAAATATATTTTAGTTTCATAATCATTTTCAAAGCTAAATAATAATAATAAAAAAAAAAAAAACCCAAACCCTGGGACCTTAAGAAACAAATCACAGTGTGTTAGCACAAAGTTAATATGTTCATTGTGGACTGTCAGAAAATAAATGGGAAGACTGTAGGACTGAACATGTGAACTGCTGTGTACCAAAAGGAAGCCCTATAGATATTGGTTAACGCACTAATGCTTTTTCTTATATTTCACATCAGTTACCATTGCAAACTAAGTTCATTTAAAAGTCTGCAGTCATCTCATCAAAAAATTCACAGCTGCCTAACCCAGAGTATATATTTTTAGATATCACTATATGACACTTACTATGGAGCTGTGGACTTTATTAGTACCCTTGAGGCCTAATGTGTACGTGGGTTTGTATTTGCCCCCTACTGGTGATTACTCAGGGCTGTATAGTATTTCTTTTATTCCTTCACTTCCCAAACCAAATCCCAGTCCACTGTAGTTCTTTGTTCATTGTGTATTAGTGATATCTAATTAATTGTATGTTAATAGTATTAAAGCCGTTAATGCAGTATCAAACACCGACAGCCATACATTCAGTGTGATCAGTGAGGAGTGCAGTACCATTTATTTGCATATACGAGGAAGGATTAACACCTTTTGAGGGACTCCTTCCTTCTGGAATATTGTGCGTATTCGTTGAACGTCAGACCATTTTTTTAACCTCTCCAATCAAACCTGTTACATAAGTCAGATATATGCACACATAACTAAGGAAGTGTATCTTTATTATCACTTACTGGTATACAAAGATATTCACATAACAAGGATGCATTGTTATATGACTATTAGTTGTAGTAAAGATCAATCCATTATTTCCCAAATAATGTCTGCTACACACCTCTCCTCACCCCCATTGGAAAAAAGAAACCTACTGGATTTTAACCATAAGACAGTGTGAAAGGGAAGAGGGAAAGCCTTTCATGAGCAGAGTGTACAGCTGTAAATTTAATTGAAACTAAGAAGTAAATATAATTGCTAAGATATTTTAAAAGCGAAAGCTTTTAACAGGTGGACCTCTCCCATTCTCCTGTTACTCTGAGAATTGCTCTGGGTGTTTTGTGAAGAGGGAGTTTAGATTATTAAAGCATTATTTCTTACATTTCACTTGAAGAACAGTAAGCAGGGAAACCAGTACCACTGTGAATTGGAAAATGTGAATATTACCCTAATTTTTCTCTAAACTAAAACTCTTTTCAATAGAATCATGCCTGTCATCTGTAGTAGTAGTAGTATCTGCATGCCAGAGGTAGAGTATGCAGGTTGTGTACTTTGGAATAGCATACTGCAGAGCAGAGTTGTAAATGGGAGAGAATTTAAATGATGTCTAGTGACAGACAAAATATAGCTTCTTGAATTTTGTTTACAAATTTTTTATTAAACAGATTTAAGCTGACTTCAGCTACCAAACAGTCCAGAATGAGTTCTGGGTATTTATAAATGTATTTATATCTTCACCATGATGATGAAAGATGATATTTTTCAAGAAATGAAATATAATGAGATTTGGGCTTCTGAGTCCCTTTCTAGTTTCCTAAAACCTCAGTATACTTTATTATAAATATGTTCAGAAAGTGTATCTATGAGTATTTCTTTGCTGTCCAGAGTGAATATGTTTTGAGTGTTATTCAACATTTGGTCACAATTATTGGCCCTGATTCACATGGTATGCTTTTTAGTCCCTCACTGAATGTAGTCTTTATAAACCTGACATTAGAGGTTCACATTTCTTAGGAATAGCTGTCTGAGCTAAGCAGGGCTAGGGTGTTTGTAGGATGAATGCTGCTTTTCATAAACCAAAACCTTTTCCCAGAGACATAGCTATACTATTTCTCTTAGGTCTTCAGGGAGACAATAGCAAGTTTATTAAAAATATTTCAGCCAAATTTTTCCAATCCAAATCATAATATATCAAGTAAAATATTAAGTGTTTTAAGATACCTGGTGTGTTTCAGCAGATATGGTATTTGCTAATATTGGACCAAAAAATACCATGCAAAGCACTGAGAATTTTATCAAGTGATTCATAAAACTCTGTGGTGGCTCTTGTCTTTCTCATCTTCTTAAACCTTTCAAAATATTTGCTGATCACTCCAGGTTGTATGTGTGTCTGGGCAGATAGGGATGATGATACAAAATTTAATATATAAGCAAGTGCTGTATGGGAAGTTGTGGGAAAGAAAAATTCCCATTTACATTGTTTTCTCAGTTAGCTGTTCAGATCCGAATGTAAGCATCCTAAACCCAGGTGGATTTATACTTCTGTGAAATATACAAGCAAATTAGCTATAAAGAAATGTAGTGCAGTGTTTGCATTTTTCTGATTTTGAGCAGATTTCTGGTGACTGTAGATACTTATTAGTATTACCTGGAAATATGCAATGCACCCACCTCCCCTAAACCAAAACAAATTAAATTGACACAAGGAAGACTTGATAATGTTGCACAGCAATTGTTCACATGGAAAGAAAAGATGCTGCCGTAAAGGAGAACCAAAAAAAAACCACACCCCCCAAACCAAACATACTGAAAGTAGAGGGAATAAGTTTCTGCATGCATTTGTTGTTTTGATGTTGGCATATGATATGAGTGAATAACGGGGGAAGGAAAGGCTAAAGTGTAGGGTTGTAGGCGAGTAGCTGGTATAGTTGCAGATGTATACATATAAAGAAGAAGCAGCTGAGAAGTTGAAGAAAAATCTTCAACAGTAGAGCCACAAGCCACAGCTTGTGAGGCTCAGCCCTAGAGCGCGTGGAAGTCTGAGTATTGCCTGAGCTTTGTTGATATATTTGCACTGACTTTCAATTAAACCGAGATCAAGACTTTCTGTATTTCCCTCTCTCTCACTCTAGCTGCTGCTATTCTTGAAGAGGAGAAAAGAATCTTCCTGCATAAGTGGCCATCCTTTCTGTACCTTTCTGGATGGTGCTGGTGACTTGTTACATTTTCCTGATTACAGCTCTAGCAGTTTGTTGGTCATTCCTATCACCAAGATTTCCTGTGACTCCAGCTGGAACTGAATCAGGCTGTAAATGATATGGGCCATTCTTGGTAGCATGTCCTGTAGAGTTACACTGCTCCTGGATGACATCTTTTATGGAGGCAGGATATTGAATTGCTGAGGAATGCAGTAGGTACATGGAGGTAAAACCAGCTACAATAGACATACCTGCCTCTTGCTTTTTTCCTCTTTTAAAGATATTGTAGAATTTCTCATGGTTTTGTCTTTCCTTTTTCACCACAGTAAATTTCCGTTTTTCCTTTAAATTGATTCTGTGATTTGCTTGTGTTTCTTAGAGCAGTGTAGCCACCCACTAACTAAAACGCATGGAAATAAGATATTTCAATATATAAGATAAAATTAAGGAAAATTAAGAGTTTTTGTATTTCTGGAAAATTTCATTTAATGTTTATGCAGCTTTTGCTCAGAATACATTATTCAGCTATCCAAGAAGCTCTGTTAGGAAAAAAGAGTGCTGTGGGCAAATAGAAACCAAATCACCACCAGCTCACCGTGTTTTGGCAGCATCTCATAGCTACATGTGTCTTTCCCTGTGATTTTTCAGGAACACTTACAGGTCAAATAAGGCTCACAAAGGAAATTAGTGGTGGTTTTGTTTTTCCTGGTGGAAATATATCTTTTTACATAGTTTTAAATATAGCTGGAATATTAAAAGCTGGAGCTGTGTAGCATTGGTTTTCTTTGCTGCAAGACTAAGCTCTTTCTGTCACCAGTGGGGGGAGAGAGAAAACTCCCTCTGGATGGCAGTTCAGAGCTCTGAAGGCTTTGAAGAATTCACGTGTGTGATGTGTCCTGAAAGATTTTACCTCTCTCTCTTGACCTTTTTGCAAATACGAGCTCCTAACTTAGACATGTCAGTCAGGTGGGCTTAGGAAAGTAGTGGTCTACTTATCCCCAATCTCAGAATTCTGCGTGTTAAATCTGCAAGTGAATACTAATTTAAACCTTGCAGGTTTCTGCGCTTGTGCAAGTAGTTACTGGGGCAGCACCTGTTAATTGTGGGTTTTGCAGTGGTCTCAGCCTCATTGGTGTCATCGTTTTCTTTATATCATGTGACTATGCAGCATGAACCTAAAGTGTCAGAATCTATTCCTTGAAGAGTGGCTTGCCATTTTCATATTTCTGCAGTGTAGTGTATGTATCTTAGTGATGGGGAAGATTTTGGTACTATTTCTTCCCCTGATGAGTTCATCAACATAGAACAGGGCTTGAGGCACGAGTCTGAGTCAGCTTGGATTCAGGAAGAATTCAAGAGGTGAATATTTTTGTTGTTTTATGCTGCATTTCAGATGTTTGATGTATAAAACCTAGTGAAAACAGATGTTGCATGGCAAAATCCTCTCTTAGTTAATATGGAGCAGTAACCATCCTGTGGCTTGGCTAGATTCTGTTAAGTGTTAATCATCACATCATGTGCTTCTTTCAGGATGGAGTGTCGTATATTCCCTTGCTGAACTCCCTTTTCTGGCTGTAGTCCTATGTGAGCTCAAAAGTCCTTTAAAAGTAGATTTCTTTCCTGGATGGGACAATCTGATTTGCAACATAAAAGCAGTTTTTAAATTGTTCGTTTTACCAATGTTATTTTTTTAATCTAAACTTCCTCCCTGTTGAGAGGTGAGCCTTCCAAGTGTAACAGTGCAGCAGGTTTCTCTGAAAGAACATAAAGGCTTTTCAAAGTATGACTTGAATAATATCAGCCATTTCCCTACCCAAACTCACCTTTACTGTCTTATTTAAACGTGCCGGCAATGTGTTAGTGTTTGCTGTCATAGGAGGGAGCACAGTTTAATGATAGGAGTGCTTGTAATTGTGGACATAAAAGCAAGTACAGACAGGTATGTGGTTTGATAGAGGTAAGGATCAACCTGCTCTGACTTGGAGTCACCTGTAAAGATCTGGTTAAGTATAGTGGGAGTAGCCTCAAGTCTGTCATGTCTCTTATGTCGCTCTGATCATGAAGGCTTTTCTGTCTGATGTGAACATGTTGCACATGGTGTAAAATTCTTGTTGATGCTCAGCATTCATTGTGGAATAAATCCCATATTCACCTTCATTGCAGCTGTCATGTTTGTGGGATGGAGAGGTGGTTGTTTGCACTTTCTAGTGTCTGTTGCCCTTTTAAATAGGAGCAGAAACCTTGCCTTGCTTCTCTCTGCTCACCTGAGGAGGGTTGCTGCACTCTTTGTAAATAAGCGCCCCAGTTAAATTTTAATTTTTTTTTGCTCTCCTTCTTTCAACCTGTGTACAGAGTTTGCTGTCTAAAAATACTTGCTCTTCCAATGTCCTGCAGCTCTGGAAGTCAGGATTACAAGTGTGCAGTGAAAATGCACTTAGTTCTTCTCATAGGTTCATAAGCTTTTTTGTTACATACTGCAGAATATATCTGCTGTGGTTGAAATTGTTTTTAAAATGAATGCCAGTATAAACAGCTGTAAGAATCCACTGCTGATTTTGTGATGATTTTGTCATATCTATAATTTAAGAACCAGAAACAATATAAGTAAAATTAAGTTACCTCACTATTTACCAGGTTTCTGTTGTTTTCCACTTAAATGACACTTCTTATTCCTTATGCTTAATTCTTTACCTGTATTGAAAACAACGCTAAATTAGTAGAGTTTAACCATACTGTAACATTGTCATGCAATACCTTTATTAGTAGATAACCACACTAAATATAGTATAACATATTTAAGAGAGATGGCTTTGACTCTCCAACTCTTAAAAGTAGTGGTAATGAGCAGTTACACTCCTAGATGTTTTCTCCTTTACTTTTTGTAGTAGTATTTGGTTTCACTAATATATTTCAAAAATTATATTTCTATGTGCACGTTCTAAAACTGTGGAAATAATTACCAATAAATATTGTGATACTTATTACAGTGCACTGTAAAGTTCCAAGTGAGATGATACTTTGCTTGGGAATTGATGAAGGTTTCCTCACTTCTCAGAAATGGTATTAAGCTTTAAGTTGTGCAAATTGTAATATTTATGGTTACATAAAATTTTGATGGAGAATGTCTTGTTTTTCACTTCTAGTACCATTAGAAGAAATGATAAGTTTTTCTCAGCAAATGCATTATGAGAATAAGTTTTTAAGATTTGTTTTGTGCATTCCAGTACACAAGAATAGCTGTTTTGAAGAGATTTGTGTTACAACATTACTACAGGATTCTTTAGTCTGATAATTTTTTATTGAGCCTGTTTAATAATGGTGTTCAATGGTAAAAAACTCTTGGAGATGTATTTTGACGTCTGTTGCACTTTGCAAACCCTGTATTTGGACTCAGATGCAGTAGAACGACTTCATGAGGGTGCTGTGCCTTCCCGTGCGACTGGGGAAGGAGACCTTTCTTTTTCACTGTTGGGACAAGATTAGAGGAGAAAAATTTTGGAGGATGTGTTCTGCAACATTTGAAGTGTAAATGATCTTCAAAAGGGAAAAAGAAAATAAATTGAAGGCTCACAGTTATCCACAGTAGTGGGTGGTCTGTGACAGGCTGTGGGGTGTGTGGTTTCTGGAGGAAATGATAATTTTTAACTGAAGTGATTTGAATTCCACTTAAGTTTCTGAAAGTCACTAAAAAATGGGAGTTTTCTTTTTTTTTAAAAAAAAGAAAAACAAAGTCTTTATGTTGTCATATGAGGTTTCACAGGAAAATGGGCCAAAGAATACAATTAAATATGCAAATGGTTAATCCTCTGAAAAAGGGTATCCTGTCATCTAGATATGCACAAGCATATTAATGGTAATAGGAACAATATGTGTAATTTTCCTGTACATTGCTATGTAGGTTGCACTATTTTGAAAGATACAAGCCTGATATCTCAATTACCAAATACCATAAGAAGCTGTTTATTAATAGTTTAAACCTGTTAACCTAAATATATATACAGTATACGCATGCGTGCGTGCGTGCATACACTTTCCAACTTAGTCGTATGTGAGTAATCTCCCCGAAGCTGTGGGACACATTTCAGTGTGCTTTATTTAAAGTGATTCTCTTCTCTCCTTTCCAAATCTGTTGGATCACAAAAGCCTCTAGCAGCATTTTATTGTAGCGTTTGATACCTATTACAGATGAGGCTAAAGGACTGGCTGGGATCAGGGTTGTGCTAGGACCCGTGAAAACACATCAGAGGAGAGTTCCTGTCTGAACAAACTGGGAATGATATTCTCTATAAATAACAAAGGCATAGGAAAAGGATGTCTTTTTGAGCCATATTTTGAAAATTCATGATTGGAGAGGGTCTATCGGGCTGGTGACTGATTTTAAAATTCTGCATCAGTTTATTCAATCCACATTACTTAGAGTAGCTGAGGTGGGATATCTGCAAAACAAAAATTCCTTGGAGATGTCAGCTAGTGAGTGTGCCAGTGGCTGCCCATGTATTCGTCCACGCAGACTGGGCAGTCGTTAAAATCTTTTTTGCACACAGAGGCAGTATTTAGCAGCGGTGTCTAAGTCAGAATCCCTTCTCAACACACAAGCTTTTGAGCTTGTTGTTACTGATGAAGTGGAGATTTTGGCCAAGAGACTATTGTGTTATTCGGTTTCTTTTCTAAATTTATAGTGCTCTAGCCAAAACTCATGTCAAAAAATATGTTGGACTCACTTGTTTGAAATAATTCCTGAGCTTTTCTTTCCACCTTAACCCAGAAACAAAAAATCCTGCAGGATTTTTGTCTATAGTTCATTGCAAGTGAGTCTTGGAAAACAATTTGGTTCCAAGTCCTTAACCTGGAAGAAGATTTTTACTTAACTTGTTTTTACCTGGCCTAGGGGTGGATTCCAAACTTAGGCAAAACACCTTTGGACTTAAATAGGGATGTGTGAGTGAGCAGTGGGAGAGGAGATCCTTAGTGCAGTTCACAGTTAGAATTAAAAACAAAACCAAACCTCATGTTGCAAGTGGATAGAAGTTGCATCATGTAAAATTGTGTGCAGCTAGGAAGGAAACTAGTGCAATTTTTAATAAGAACTGTTTACAGTTTACACTTTATATATCAGCTATAATATTTTGAAATAATCTTATTCATTTCAGAATGTCCATCTTGCATGGATGAAGAACAGCTTGATCTCTCTGTCTTCACACCTCACATCCACATGCACATGCAGAGTATATCTTGTGTCTTCCCTCTTGAAACCAGAAGGTACAAACAGAATTCATTAATGTGTTAGGCAAACTCCTACCCAATTCTTGACTAGGTATCATATTTTAATGCAAAATTTGCATCCATACCTTTCAGGTTCTCTCAGAGGCACTTCACCTATGAGTTAGTAATGTTAATTTTAATTCATCGGATTCAAATTTATGCTAAACTTGAAGGGTATTTTGTACTTCCTTTCATCCTGCTTAAAGATTTTTGCTGACTTAGATGAAACACTAATATTTCTGTGCTGCTAAACAAAAACCACCAGAAATATTTTAAAATCTCAAATTACACTTTTTAAAAACATTTTTACCTGTTTACTTGAAAAATGTATATTTAATGTGTTGTCCTGATTAGTCTTTGTATACCTACATGTATATATATATGAGCTATATATAAGCTTTATATATATGTATATGTATAAAGTTTTGGGGGAGGACAAGGGGCAAGACAAAAAGACAGCATTGTGACAAAGATTATGCAACCATTTCTTAACAGTTTCAAGTAATATATTGCTATTTTGAGTTTGATTAGAAGTTACTTGTGTTTGAACTCTGAAAATGAGATGTAACTGAAAATAAGTATTAGATCTTCATCCTAAGACTTCGGTTTAGTTTCATTTTTATTTTGAGAAAATAAGAATTTACAATATTAACACAGGATTTTGCTCAGAAAGCAAAATAGTTATCAATACACTTGTAAAAGTATTCTTGTTCCAAAGGGGGGAAAAGCCTCCAGGTGTACTGATTTGTATGGATTACACAGAGCACTAATTTACATCACAGTAGAAGAAATTTGCATTACATAAGTAACATCCTACCATAATTCTTTGAACCATTTGTTCCATACACAGTAAATTAAAGAGCCTATTGCTTCTGTTATTTACTAGTGCAAGTTACTGTAACACTCTCAAGAGTGTAATATTTCAAATCAAAGTAATAAATTTCCAATTGCTAGCAAAGAATAGTAGAGGTTTAAAGATGTCTTAACACCTGGGGAAATTAATCAGGATGTTAGAGTAGAAATAAAAGAATATTGGTGAAGTGGAATCATGCATAAAATAATTAATTTTTAAGAGAATCCAGAATTTCACTGTAAAGTTCATAGTCTGAAGGATTCTTCAAAAGAAAGGGTTTGGGGAAAAAGAGAATAATTTAGAACTAGTTTTGACATTACAATTATTGCCTGTTTTATTAGATAGGTTTAGCAAACTGAAATTAATTTTAACACACAAGTGTCTGTACGCACAGTTCTAACTGTCGTGTTACAGAGGTACCGCACACCCGGCTACCCCTGCCCCCAATATGCCTCATTCTGAAATCCTGGTGGCAGTTGGATCTTCCCAAAAGCAAATGTTGCTTGGAGGAGCTGGGAGTCACGCACTTCTCTCCCACCTTACGCATACTGTCTCACTGCAGTTCACCCCGACTGTGTTTTAACCCAGTGCATGACTGAGTGCTAATACTGTATAAATATTTTGAAACATATCTAAAAAAAAAAAAAAAAATGTTTGCTTCAAAATTTTTACAATAGAGGAATAAATAATTATTATGGTTGTCTTACAAATTGTATTGTGTTCTTCATTTTTGTTAAATATGTAGAAAAACATTAAGGGAATGGGGGACTTGAATGTCTGTGTGTACCGAAATGTATATAACTATTTGGGAAAAACACATGTGCCAAGTATAACATGATGTAAAAATTGTAAATATACAAAAAAATTCATTTTTCTAATAAAGATAATTTCTTCCAATTGATATCAAAATGAACAATGGTATCATTCTTGTCTGTGTGCCTTGTTAATGATATAAGAGGAAGCATCATCTATGAATAAGGCTTACCTTTGTTTTTTCATTAGTATTTAATTTGATTTGAAAGGTGTTAACAGCCACAGGTTTTGAGCCATCCTTTGCTGCTAGAAATTATCTGAAGGTGAAGATGCCTGAAGCTGAACCTGACAGTGTATACTTCTTGTTCCAAGTTTAATTTAATTCATGAAAAGGATGGAGACGATTAACTTATGAAAAATTCATTCTGTGTGACAAAAGTCTACTGTGAATAATACTTCCTCGGCAGAGGGAGCAGTGGGAGCTAAGTTAAGGGTGGCCTGTTAACCTGTGGCACCATTTTTCCATATTCTGAAATACGTCAGATGCACAAAACTGGGCCCGTGAAGAGGTGGTCTTGGCTGCAGAAATGCAGGAGCTTTTTAGGCAATTGTGGAGGCAGCATCCAATCCAAGGAGGAGGAAGAGGTGTCCTGTCAAGAATGATGCCATCCCTGAGAAGAGCAGGAGGGCTGATCATGTGGAAAGCTCCTGGCATGGCCTTGCTCTTGGAGGCTGATCCGGTGAGGATGGGGAACTCGAAACTACAGGGTGAGAAAGTGGCAGTGGTGCCTCATCTTCTGTGACTTCAATATCAGAAAGCATGTTTAATATTCTGGCTAATCGAGACTTAAAATAGAGGTTTTAGTCAAGCAATTAAAATCTTAGAATATTTGATCATTTGCCTGACCAGGGGAGCTCAAGAAGCAAGGTTCACACAGTGCTCCTAAGTAGTTCCTAAGAACCCCTTTTTCCAGGATGTCTCATCAGCTAATGAGTGTCTTCCTTTATTGTAAAAAATGGGCATAAACAAACCCTTGGCAATTAGAATAATGTTCTTAAAGGCAGTGGGATGAAAGTCATTATAGAAATTCAAATTGTCATTTTGATAAATGTTCTTCATGTTGAATATACAAATTACAGACAGGAGGTGAAAGGCAGAACAGTCCCATCTATTTGTTCCCAAGACAAATATGACCACACAGATAATATGAGAGATATAAAACTGGAATTCTGTCCTTAATGAGATTTTTAATGAGTAAAGACTGCTGAGCTTATTGTCCTCTGCTAGAAAGCCATTTTAAAGGGATCCCACTCTATCCAAACAGCCTCGTTTCAAGAAATATAGTGAAGTGCACACAGGTTATCGAATCTTTAATCTTTTTTACCTATGCAATGTACAGGCTATTCTCTTCTGCACAATAGCACATGGTGATCTGAATAGCTTTGATTCATTTGCAGTGATGTCCACCAAGGTCCCAGTTCAAGTCTTTTGGTCACGTAAAAGAAACAGGAGTCTCTGTAGGAAATGGGGGATGCAGGACACTATCCCTGTGACTTGATCTGGAAACACCATCGCTACTCCTGTCTTCTGGCTGAAGAGTGGGGCTGTTGTTTGCATCCAGGCTGCTCCTCCCAACTCTACCTGCCAGCACAGTTGTTTTCTCTCTGCGTGTCTGTGAGTCATCTTAGCTTCAGCTTTGATTCCCTTTGGGATCTGTTTCAAAGACAGTCACATTCTCCCAGATCATTCTTTGCTGGTGTGTCTATGGCAACTATCAGTCCTCTAAGACTTTGCTTACTAAAAAAACCCACCCCAAACCTATGAAATTTAAGTGGTGACTGGGAAATGGAAGCTTGTTAGTTCTGACATATTGTGCAGAGCACTGCCAGCAATGTTAATAACAAACTGAGCAATTCACCTGCTAGGAATACAAGTGTCTTCCAGTAATTTGGACACAAACCCACCTGTTTTAAGGCCAGCTGCTGAAGGCTGCTCATCTTTATCTACAGAAACAGCATCTGCTTCACTTGTTGTGGTGTGTTTTCCTATTGATCACATTAGCCACTTGTCACTTTGCTTCTTCTAACAGTTTACAATCAGCATTATCTTCCTCTTGCAGGTTTGTTATGGTACAAAAAACAAACTGTGGCTTCCACAAATTGCAATATGGTTCTATTGTGTGATCCTCTGCCACTGTTGTCGTTTTCTCACTTAGCAGTCCACTCCAGCAGGCGTTTGCAGTGCAGACTGGGTCCTTCTTTTCCACTGAAGAAAGGAAATTGCACACAGTGAAGGTCTCTGCACTGATTTCCACATTTTCTTTCTAGAAGTTCCCCAAAAGGCTTTCCTGGTGGGTAATTTATTGGCTATTTATTTATTTATTTGCCAGTAGTTAGCTTACACAGAACAGTCATTATGGAGCCTGACTGGATTCTGTTCAAATCACTGTGCTCAAATCTTACTTATTAAACATAATCTGTTTATACTGTAAATGATGATAGTTTCTTAACTGTGGTGATAATGATTTTAATGCACTGAAGTTTCTTAGTGTTGCAGTAGGCAACAGGGGACGGTAATACAAAAGGTAATCATGATGAACATCATTTACACAAGGTAGCTGCAAGGTTAAGAACTTTTTTCCAGTGGTCCATGCAGCTCTTGGTGTAGTTTAACAGTAATAACTCTTAGAAAAAAACCCAAAACCTTTCTGCTGCAAAAGCACAAGGTCTGAAGCACAAGGTCTGGTAGTTTCTTTCTTTTTAGAGTAGACTGTAGCTTGCTACGTAGACATGACACATCTAGTGAGGTTGTTGAACCTTTTCAAAGACCATATATGTGGTGTGCTGGCGGTCAGGCTGGTAACATTTCACGCTGTATGTAAAGAGCTATGAGAGATACAAAGAGTAGAGAATCTGAGAATAGGACTCTAGAGAGAAAAAAATACAGTATTAACCAGGTTTGAAAGTCTAAGACCCTCTCATTATAGAATTGTGCAGTTCCACTAATTACTTTGGGGACTGATGATGTGTGGCACTTCAGAGGCTTAGTTATGAGCAGCTCTCTCCCTCGGTCCTGCACAGGGAAAGGTAAATCTAGTAGGAACCGTGTCAGGCATTTCTCCATGCTTAAAAGAAGACAGAGGCTTCAGACAGGTTTTACTCCCAATTTGTGAGACAACATGGTTTTATCCATTGAAAGGTTTGCCAAATGAAGAAAAAGCTCTGCAGTGGTATCACAATATGACACTAGTGATTTTACATTCCTCTTTCCCAGCAAGAGAGATATGGCAATGGTGTAATTCTCCTGGTAGCTGAAACGCCTCCGAGTTCCTTTACTGCAGTTGTAAAAGAAGAACCATTTGTGTACTTTGGATAAAAGTAGTAGGCATGAAGATGATTGGAATAACTTTGATCTTCCTCTGAGAACAAAACTGCTGTTGCATCAATTTGATCACAGTCAATGCTTCCTAAAGTGGGCTTCAAAAACTGCACTGTTTGTTAATTCCTGTTACCCTATTTATTTTATATGTAAATCTATGTGAAAAGCTTATGTTTTTAAAAATAGGAGGGGGGGGGATGCTGAGAGTTTTTGTTATGGGATAAACTTTCAAATAGGACTAGACAACTCTAAACATCCTGCAAAAAATGGCACAAATCTCCTTGAACGTACCTCTCGCCTGCAAGAACAGCTCACGGTAAGTCTTAAACAACCAAGAGAACAATTTATTTTCAATGAAAAATTAAGTCTCAAATTTTTACTCTGTCTAGATTTTTACTCTAAATAGAAATGCTGGAATGTTAATCAGGCCCTGTTTTGCTCAGTTTAAATCCACAGCTGTTTCTTTCCGTGGATGGCACTAATATCCTAGCAAATGGGAACACCCAATGTGACCTTAAATATGCTTGCACTTCTGTTTGCTTTCACATATATCTCTGAACTAAGCGGCTCTGATATTATCACCTTCCTTCTTCTTTCCATTCTCTCTGTCTACTCATAACAGTTTTCTCCATTTCTGTCCCTGCTAGAACATCTTGGAAGTGTGAACTGCACCTTGAATGACCTGCATGGTCAGCACATTTCAATGTGTTAGTTAAAAGCATTGTAGTCTTCATGTTCTTTTCTATTCCTGTCTCTCTAAAAAATAATGTTTCATTTATTTTTGTACTGCCACTCTGCAATGAGAAGATGATTTTGGTATTCAGAGCGTAATGACATCCATAACCTTTTTAAAATGATGTTATTTTTATACTCAAATAATTTGGATAGCTTGAATTATTTCTTCTTGTGTGTATTTATTTTCTGGTGTTTCTAAATATTAACATATATTTTTCCCTTAATATTTGAGTCTGATAGGTCATTTTAGATCTCTTTCAAAGCAGTTTAGCTTGGAACAGCAAAGAAATGCCATCTACAGCCTAGTGCTAGGGCTAGGAGGTGTGTTTTAAGGGATACTGGATGGATCTACTTACTTTGGTGGCCTGAGCACCTACGTGTTGTGTTATTGCATTCCATGTGCGGAGGACTCTGAGTTAATGTTCAGCATTAAAGAAAGCCTTGATTATATAACATGACGTACTAGGTCAGACCACTAAATGCTTTGAAGTCAGAGAATGAGAAACCCACAGTTTAGGTTATCAAGAAAGGTATTAAATATTAATGCCTTGAGAAAATGGCACACATCTTCAATTCTTTTATGCTGCAGTCTAAAAAAAAAAGAAAATCACAAGTTTACTTCTTTGGGGAGCTATATGCAGGTAACAAAATTGGTCTTACAGAAATTGAGTCAAAGGTGAAAGTAGCCCTATGTGATTGAGGTGTTTTTACATGTGGGTGGGTAGATTGCAGAGGGTGTGAGCTGCCAGCTCATTGCTCACATCAGTGTATTCTGCAGCTGGTTCTGCATACTTGTGGAAACATTTGTTTTTCCTTGGGCTTAGAGGGAAAGCTGTGGGGTTACCTGCAGTGTGATGCTTTTACCCTCTGCTGTCTCTGGGCTACTGCTTCAGATTGTAAAGCTTTGCCATATTTGCCTCGGTGCCGTAACAACAAAACTGAGATGTAGTTATGTACACACAGGCAAGCCATGATGAAATAAATACAAATTAACTTTGAGTGAAGTGCAGTCTATTATCCCAGTGAGTGTGCAGAGTAACTCTGGCTCAGCAGCCCGTGCCTGAATGGCTGTGCTGATGTGCACAAAGACCAACTACGACCCAGGAATGCTTCAATCCTCCTAACTGCAAAGTGTTCCCACTGGCTTCATCGTACTAGCGTAACTCAGGGGGAACTTAGTGCTGGGTTCTTAGTCTTTACTAGGCATTTCAGGGCTCAAGTGGTCTAGAAATGTGACTGCTACTGAGACTAGTGAATGTGTGTGTGTACACTTGTGCATGTGCATGCATATTTTAAAGAAACAGCTTCTCAAAACTCTGTTGTGAATACAAAGCTCCCTATACAGGCAGCTGATGATTTTAGCAGCAATCATATGGACGATTTTTAGGAGGACAGAAGGCTCAGTGGTTGGTAAGGCTAGAAGAGTGTTGCCTGTGTGTGCCTAAGAGACCCTGATAGTGCAAGGTGCCAGAGACAGTTGGTCAGTTTGTATACTGCTAGTATGTCCTGGATGAAGATATAAAATCTTGTGCCTTCCTGGCAGTAAGGTTTTATGAGGGTCCTGCTTCTCCTGCTTCATTTTTGGTTGAGTGCAAAGCAGATTGCCAGACTGGGAACCACAAAGACTGGGTTTTGATGCTGACCCAGAGGATCTTGTGAGCCACTTCACCTCTTTCATTTCCCTTCAGCTCCTCTTCAGTTTGTAAGTAAAGTCTCTGCTGGAGTTAATGTCTCTTGCCACTTTCTCCTATGGAGCAGACACCAAAGTCTTGGCAGAAGCCAATTGGCTTTGCAGTAATAAAACAGTTAAAAATACTTAATTCCTTATTTTTATCCTGTCTTGAAGCCTGTTGGCATAACTTCACTGTATCTGGCCATTTGTCAGCAGAAACGTAATGTACAGAGAGGTGTACAAAGCAGAGCACGTCTCTGAAGCCACCAACATCCAGCATGAATAAGCCTCCAAACTGATCTTATTCCACAAATACCTGCCAGACAAACTGCAAATCCTTGACAGGACTGACACCCCGTTGCTCTCCATTATGAGAAGATGTGTCTGCAACATGAGTGTGTGGAGGAGGTACCGTTTCTAAAGCTGAGGACCTGAAATTAACAGTGATATTTGGAAAACACTAGTCTTTTTGGCCTTTCTTGGACTGTTTCTCCTGATCTTACACAGAAACTTCATTTTCCTTAAATCTTATGTAAGTTTTGTAGTTAGATTGTTTTGTTTATAGAGTTTTCCACATGATATTTTCAGTGGACATCGCTTGTGACATTTGATGTTCATCAGACCCCCGAGAACTCATCGGAGTATCCTCAGGGACCCCTGAATTTGAAAGTGTTTCCCTTGTTGCCTTCATGGCTCATTGTTTTTGCCCACTGGCAGGTTGTGTACAGCGCAGAGCAGCTGTCCTGAACATTATTGTTTTGTCGCCCTTATAAGGGAAAGTCCTTTGGAGGAAACAACTTCATTTCCCCTTAAGAGTTTCAGCGTGAGAGAAATGATTGTAAAAGAAGACTTAATGAGAGAATTTGAGCTACTATAGCAAGAGGGATTAAAATATTTTTTTAATGAGATAGGTTATAAAAAGAAAATTCTGCAATAATGGTTTTGGAGATTTAATCAGAAGAGTTGATTCATATTCCAAAAACTGTCTTTCTGCCAGAATTATATCTTCATTAAGGGTCTGCATTTTAATGTGCCACCACTCAAACTAAAGCTCTCTTTGTGGATGTAAGGCGACGACAGCCCTACTTTAATGTAGTGGTGTCTTTTTATTGCCTTCCCTGCACAGCCTGTGCCTAAAAGCCAGTGCATCTTTTCACTGAACAGGCAGGTTGGAAGGGAGGAGTAGGAGGAACAAGTACCGCTGGGCAACTCAGTAGATTGACGCAGGCTCTCCATCCCCTGGCAGAAAATAAAGTATCAAATGGCTCTTTCAGTGCTAAAAAAAATAGTTCCCAGCAGAAACTGATTCAGTAGTACTGAAACTATGAGCAAGAAGTTGCATTTCGCATTGAGACCTGTTCCCCTGTGCAGAAAGAGGAGTGGTTGGAGCGTGACAGTGCTGGAGATGGAGTGGAGCAGCTACATGGTAGCTGCTACTAGTGTGCCCCACTCAACTCGGCTGGTTAAATAAGGAAAATAGTATTCGGCCCATACATCTAGCACATAAAAGCCCTCCTTACACTGATGAACACTTGCAACTGCTGAATAAAAATATCCTATTCTGAATAAAGGAAACTGCAGAACATGTTATACAGTAGCGATATTGATTTAGGGTCTGAATACTGGGAGGTGTAGTGACATCTGCTGTGCACCATCTAATTCAATACTGTTGCCATCTGATTCAAATTAAATCTCCTGAGTGAGAAGTTTTCTGTTCCCTGATGTGCCAGTGAAAGTGTTACACCTCCCAAAAGAGATATAATGTCCCTAAATATTTGGATGATTTATTTGAATTCTTATGTTTATTTACCTTTTGATTTCTACAAATGGAATAAATCCTCTGCTTGAAAGTTCTCTTACATTAATGAAGCTGGGTTGATGCAGCCTAACTAACTTTTGAAATCCCTCTAAACTTTTCCAGGTCCATGAAAGATGATTTCAGGTAAAATACCACGAGGCCTGTGTGCAACATTTCAAGAATGACACCCTGCTGTTCTCAGAGGTATAGAGGTGAAGAAAAAGAAACATGTGGCAAATTTCTTAGTCAGCAAAAGTTCAGCTCTCAACAAAATTTTTTTTCTTAATTAATTTTTCTTCCATTTTCCCCAGTAACCTTTCTCCTGTGATACCTTATCTCCTCCTGGGAATGTGCACTGTGATGTATCCTGACAGACAAACACGGCTTCATAAGTTTTTAGGAGCTGTACACATGCAGTGGACCCTGGCGATGTGTCTTCAGGTATGTCATGGCCCTTTAAATGATTTGAAAATGTTGCCACCCATCTTCAAATATGTATTTCTTCTTTGATAAACCTCCAGGACCAATGAACAAAATGAGGACCTGGTGACATACTGGCAAATGGGGATGGCAGGAACACCTTTGGGCTTGTCCACAGGTGAAGTGACACTGAATTTCAGCCTCGTGCGAGGGATGTACCCTCTCACCTCTAGTTGTCTTGTTGGCATCAGACTTGTCCTAGTTGTTGTGGAGTGTCAGATGGATGGTGTTTCTATTCAGCCATCCTTGATGTTATGTCCTTTCATACCTGTAAGAGCAACTGTCTACGCAGGTGCTGGTGCAGAAATACATCAGTTAAGCTGTGAACAATGAACTACTTTCTTTCTTCTAGCATTGAATTCAGATCCTAAAAGAAAAAAAAATAGGACAGGTTGCATAGGGAACAAAACCTTTCAGGTCAGACAGTAGGTTGTACGTGGTGGGTGGGTAAGTCCGTGTCAGATACTATGTTCCACTGATGTGTGCGGCATAAGAAAAAAGCCAAAGTGCATGTATTGTATAGGCAGGCATGGGGGATGCCATTGACTCCATTGACTTCTGTGTCAGGCTGAAAAACTTTGAAAACCTGTTTTCTCCAGTGTGGATTTCTTATCTGCAGAGTGTACCATGTAGTATATGTTTTCAAAACTTTGCGTTTTCCCACCTGATTACTTTTGGAGTAGAGCGCAGGTGTGAATGGATTTACCTTCTCTAATTTCCTTCCCTTGCAATGTGGCAACTTGAAGCTTGGCAAATACAGTTTTTACAGCCTATGAAAAATGTGGTTGTAACCTTGCATTTTAACATAAGCTGCTCATTACTCTTTCCGTAATCTGAAAAACCTGATAATAAATATGCAGCAAGAAAAAACTATTAAGACCATTGACTGGTTGTTATTACAACTCTGATTCAGTACCTTGAATGACTACAATGTAATTGAACCTGATACCATCAGTTTTGCACAGCCTGTATTTTCTACCAGCTTCTGTTCATTTTTTTTAGCAACTCTCCATTAATGCGCCATCCTGGAAACACATTCCTTCATGTTCTCTGGCATTATGTTTTTTTTTTTGTTTATTATTTTCTAAATAATGCTTCTTGCTCTCCTTAATCTGTGATACTTGCATATCATAGGGTGGCTTTGATGGATTTCTCATGTTGAAAACCGTCTGTTCAGTTATTTTAGATAACATAAACCCATCCACCAAAATACAAACTGACTGAAATTCTTGATTAACTGAAGTGCTCATTTTGAACCTTATTTTCAAGACTTGCCCTACAGCCAGGCCTGCTTAGCTGAAACCTTCCAGGCAGCACTGGGACTTGAATACATCTTTGCAGTTGTCCAGTTGGCCATGAGAGGAGGGTGCTGGCCTCTTCTCCCAAGTGACAGGGGACAGGATGAGAGGGAATGGCCTCAAGCTCCGCCAGGGGAGATTTAGGCTTGAGATTAGGAAACAATTCTTCACGGAGAAGGTGGTTAGGCATTGGAACAGTCTGCCCAGGGAGGTGGTTGAGTCGCCGTCCTTGGAGGTGTTTAAGGTGAGGGTGGATGAGGTACTTAGGAGCATGATTTAGGGATTGGTGGGAATGGTTGGACTCTATGATCCAGTGGGTCTCTTCCAACCTGGTTATTCTGTGATTCTGTGATTCTGTGATGACAAGAACTGATGGGACTGGCTGGAGGAGGCTGGTCTGAGTGTACATGAAGAGATGCATGAAGTACCTGAAGACAGAAGGAGTTATATATCTCCATTGTAGGTCTTTGTGTCCAAAACAGAAGATAGGGACAAAACTGGGATCATAGCATTTAGAGAAAGTAAGGCAAATAGGGCAGAAAATGTGTGCTTAGACCCTAGGGGAACTGCACTGTAGGTTCAGTTGCTGCTGCTGAGGAGCAACAGCATGAAAAGAGGTACCTCTGTGACTGGGGAAGTTCAGCTCCTGCCCTTCTGGCACTAACGCATGTGCAGGTGATCAGAGAATTGCGTATGCAGTCGATAGGCATCACAAAGGAAACAAAATCAAGTAAAACTGCCTAGTTCTTTTAGCCAGGCTTTCCCCTGCCCCTGATCACTCTGCACTTGCAGGGTGGGGAGCCGTTTGTACAAAGGGTCGTGTCTGGGCTGTGGCCTGTCATCTGGGTCGTTGGATGGAAAATCCATCTGCCATCGAGCCCTCAAGTTGTGTGAAGAGCCTGAAGGAATGCGAGACATTCAATCAAGTTTGTAAAAGAAATGTAGCAGGTCTGTCGCACTCATGACTGAACGGTTGTGTTTCTGCCGTGTTTTGATGGAGGCGATTTTCTATTTGACCTGCCCATGTGCAGAAGCACTCTGGCATGAACCAGATGGGCCATACTCAGGCTAAAAGGGAAATATTAACTTTCCTTTAGCTGTTTCTCACCCTAGTCACTTATGGTTGCACAGGTCACTGCTCAGCAACACACTTTTACATGCTGGAGCAGCCCAAAGTGTAGGGTGGGCAACGGAGGTTCTTGGGCAAGGTGATGGGTGTCCCATCAGGTGGCCATGGAGTAAGTACAGCTGTAGGCACTGAGACCTCTATTTTCCTCAGCCTGAAGGCACTGTGGTATTACATAGAGCCCAAATGCCAGTGGCTGCATCCAGCTGCATGAAGAAGTGTCTCCAGAGTTTGTGGCTTCTAAAAACATTTAGGTTGTGGTATGTGAAATTCTTCACCACCTCCCACAATGGGAGAGGTGGTATTTCTCACTTAGAGGGATGCAAGTTGTACCGACTCTATAGAGTAAATATAGGTCTCCAAGTGGAATTGTACAGCCCAGCCCTCCTCGCTGGAGCTCGTGGGGCTTCTGGTTTCCTTTGGCAGGAGTTATGTCATGGAAAAAGTCACTCCCAAGGAAGCAAGTGTTACTTGAGCTAATTACCTTGCTTTGTTTACAATCCTGGAAGTGTCTAAGCTGATCTGCCGAGTACAAGAAGGGGCAAGTGGCCACAGCCTGTAAAGTAACTTAATGTGAACGAATGAAAATTTAAATAAAAAGACGGAAGCACGTCCCTGATGAGCTACCTGAGCCACAGTTGTACGAAATTTAATTAATCTTTCCTTGGCATTAAACATTATGATGTAAGGAAAAAATCTGTGTCAAGGGCAGCAGTAACTGTTTTCATAGCAAGGATTGAATTTTTGTGTGTGATTTTATCTCCCCATGTGCCTGTAGGAAGGTACAGAGGAACAACAACTGAGGACCTCAGGTACAGAGGTGGCAGAAAGCACTGCTAGATGGGCCATGTCACAAGCTGACATCATCAGGTAAATATAGGCTGTACATGCTTGTTTTTTCAGTCAAGAAGTAAAGGAAAATATTTTTAATGCATGTTTGAAACACATCAGCATGCTACCGATTGTTTGTCATTGATTTAGGCAGTGATGTAAGTCACAGGTAAATCAGGTTCCACATAGCACTGGAGACAAGCTTGCAACTCTTCGAAAATATCCAACAAAATGCCTCAGAAATACCAGATATAGAGAGTTAAAGCTTTATATCTTACACTTTACTGAAATAAACCCTTCCTGAGATTTAACACAGCTATTTGGAGGGCAAGAATACCTACATGTGCATAACAGTCAGAAGTGCTTCCTGAAGTAGCTCCTACCCACAGTTGCTGATTTATATATATAGCTGAGACATGGAAGCAATTACAGTAGAGGTGAGTATTTGTTTGCTCAGTCGATTCATGCCCGTGTCTGGGAACTGGTGGAAGGTCTGCATTTCCCTTGCCTGTGATCCAATTTTCTACCTCCCTTTCAGACATCCTGCCCTGGTGTTAGGGATAGTAAATATGCCTGGGATTCAGTAAATCACTGCTTTATATACCTCTGCCTCTGGAATCAGCTTGCTGCATTAGCAGAAGCAATCATCACAAAAGGAGGCAGCTCCTCAGTCCTGAAGAGAGAGACTTTGGTCTGAGAGGTGAGCAGATGGGGGATGCTGGCAGCTGCACTGGCTGCTGCTGCAGATTTTCTCCATGTGATTTCCTTCTGACAGCAGCTGATGCTCTCTATGCCTCATCAACAAAAAAAAAAAAAAAAAGAAAAAAAAATCCCCTTCTCATTGCTGAATGAATTGATTCCCTCTCCCTGAAAAAGAAAGCTGACCAAGGAAACAACCTAAAGTGCAGGCATTTTGGTGGGGGTTTGGAGGCCTGGAGGGTGATGCTTCAGGTTATCTAGAGTCCCACCATGGTCACTGTCCGGCATGAGGCAGCCCCGGTGAGCAGGGAGGGAGCTCTGCCCTCCAGGACTGCCTGGTTTGAAGCGCAACGTCTCACACACACTGACAGTGCTGAGACAATCAGTTTAACAAACCCAGAGTCTTTCAACTGGCTTCCCCTCTGATACCTACCTTAAGGTATCATTTATAACCCTAAACACTTTTGGTTATACCAGTGGTGTCTCTCCTCTTGAACATGTTCTGAGATTCACAAAATATTCAGCTTGTGGTGGAGTCTGTGTCTCTGAAATCTAGTGGTCAGCCAGGAGATCGGGATTTACGCTCCTCCTCGGGGAAGTAATTATTTATAGATCTAAAGACCCAGGCTATGAATTAAGAAGTGATGTTGCACAACTCATGACAACAATGTTGTCGGCACTTCTCTGGCCAGTTTACTTTGCCACTTTCTGCTGTGGTACTAACTTGACTAAAAGCAGGTGGTTGATCAAGTCTCATTTGGTGAGTCTGGGCGAGGTTATTCACCTCAGTGCTGCGAGGGGTGCAAGGGCTGCCTGTCAGCTCTGCGATGCTGCATGATAGTGATCTCAGACCATTGCAGGGGAGGACACTGACAGGGAAAGGGAGCCAAGCTTCATCCTGTGCATGTCTTGCATGTAATTTGTTGCACTCGCTGACGGCACCGTGAGAGATGAGCGGTTCATCAGCCTTCAAGTCTCCCTCTTGCCTTTGCTCTCAGACATGTAATTTAATGTATGGGGTGTATTCCTGACTGCTTCAATGTCAAGAGTTCTCTTGCTATAGTATTTTGACTGAGTTTAGGTTTTTTGTCCCATGTTTTATTGAGATGGTTTCACAAGAAATGCAGAGTTGCTGCAAATCTTTTGTTACTTGTTGGTGCATGAGAAGGAGTTGGAATACTTACAGAGAAATCTAAAAATATTAAGATACAAATATAAACAAATGTATTTGTGAATTAATCCACAGCAAAATACTTTTTTTTTCCCTAAAGTGGGGATGGAGGAGCATAAGAGCTATCAATGTTGTTTTATGGTACCTAAGTAGTGTTAACTGGGTCACTCTTTTGTTAACACTCTATTTCTTCTGTTTGACTCAAACTTGACTTATTGAAGCCAAAGACCTGTATTTTTCATAAATGCATTGGGCACAAATGCATTGACGTGGAGAAGCTAATTAGAATGAAGAGGGTAGCTGTGTTCCAGGTGCAGGAGCCATTAGTATTCTTCTGCTCTAGTTCCCTGAACCACTGCATTTATTAACCTTTAGCCAGATCACAGCCAATTTCTTCTGTTTCTTACATAATGTTGGAATTATAATTGACAGTACTGATGAAAGGGAGAAGTCTCCCTGCAACAGAAATTTTTCTTGCTTTCATGTAGAGGGTTTTAGAACAAGAGTTTTATCAGCTGTGAATAATTGCATCTCATTAACTGCATACTGGAGATACATGTATATGCATATTAGTTGGAGTGGCATATATATTTGGCTGGAAAATGTTATGGCATGCTTCAAGCAGCATCAGTGATGTCAAATACAGTGTGTATGACATGTTTATGTAACCAGAGTGACATTGCTAAAGAGGTAGGAGAAGATGATAGTTGTACATTTGGGTGCAGTTTTGGAAGACTTTTTGCTAGCAGGCTTAAAAAAAAAAAAAAAGCTTTAATCCTCATAGTTAATTATCTACATTTCATACTCTCTTAGTAAAAACAGAAGTGTTTTTTTAAAACTTCCACTGCCCCCCTCTCTATGCTTGCTGCTTTGAGGGTCCAATGGCTTCTGTGGGACCTGGAGGTTCCTGCCTCATCACAGAAATTGTTTGCAGTGATTTTCTCTGTTACCTCAATAGATTTTGCTCTTCTAGGAACAGTTAGTTTTATTAGTTTGTGGCCTTGTAAATCCCAATCACAGCAGATTTTGGTGTCTCTAATAGACAGAAAAAGCTGCCAAGAAGTCATTTGTGTGAGAGCAATAAGTTGCTTTAGCCCTTAAACCTGTTTGAACATTAGGAAAATCAAACAATCCACTAGCGCTCTTCTGATTGCACCCTTTGTTTCTATGGGTTTTTTTCCATATGGTTAGAAAGACCGTTCTTTTTAACAAAACTAGGTGGTGTGTTTCCAAGAGGGAATCCTCTGCTTCTTGAAGTGACCAAGCAGTTACCCCAGAGATGATTTTCCTTAGTGCAGAAGTTGCAGCTGCCACACGACTGTGTGATAGGGGCTTCCACTCGTGAGATTAACCTGGCTGCAGTGCAATAATTAATTGCTTTCTGGCATGAGTACCTTGTTATTGCTTATAGTTCAGGGACAATTCGACTCACACATGCATATGCTGGCACGTAGAAAATGCCAACTGCTCTTATTTCCAGAAAAACAGTAATATAATTGTCAAGCTGATGAAAAACAAAAGCTTCCCCCTAATTTATTTGTTATTAAATGAAGAAACAAAAAATCTGCTGTTTAACTAAGGAAGATTTTCTACATTTTGCTGCAAACTCAGCTCACATTTAACATCAGGACAATTCATGATGAAGTTGTTGAAATATCACTGTCAGATGACTCCTCATGCTTCTTCCCAAATGCAAACTGCTAGTTTCTTTTTGCTTTTACTGGATAAGAGCCATTTAATCTAAGCTGAGCTTTTCTGTACAGTCCATTTTATCTTATTGTTTTGTACAAATTACAGTCACTTTATGTGAAGTATAATGTCAAATTATACCAATATTTTCTACTTTAGGCTCCTGTATGCAGAGGAAAATAAAATACCACCATTATTTTTTTAAAATTATTTGTGTTTGCCAGCTTCATCCTTGATTTGGAGTAAGGATTTCAGCACTTGGCCAGAAATTGCTGGGAATGAAATTCATGGTGAGTGGAATGGCAAGTGCTGCACAATGTGCACAGCAAGGAGCTGAAGTGAGCAGAAAGCACATTTCCACTGGTTTTGTCAAGATGAACACTTCAAGGATGGTGCTACCACTGACTGCAAATACAGGACTCTTTCAGGAAGCAAACAGAAAAATGTTCAGCAATATATTAATTATCAGTTAGAAAAAAATATTGGTAGGGTTGATGTATTGATTAATTCTTTAGCTTGTTAAATTATTTTCCCAGCATATGATTAATTTTTTCATAGAAATAAATTACTTTGAGTTTGTGCTCTATGAGGAAAAAAACCCAGTATTTTCTAAGGCGCAGTATTATGTCCTCATGTATTTCTATGGGAAGTAATAGCAAGGATTCATCAACACTTGTGCCCTGCCTGGAAGAATACAGGTAAACAGAGACTTCAATATACTTTCAAATAAGCATACAAAATTTGGAACCAAACCCTTATAATCAGAGGAGTGGGCAAATGTAGGGATAAATTGTGTCAGGAGCACCAGTTTTCTGATGAATCAACAAAATGCAACAAAACCCCAGAATTATGTTGTCTTTGAGGAAAGATGGAAGAGGCTTAGTGAATTAATTTTCCATCAAACTCAGCATTTTATTAAAGCATAGATGGAACCTTCCAAACCATCTGTATAGACCAAACTCCAAGCTGGAGTCATATAAAAGTGAGACATTAAGATGAATGAAAAAGTGAAACAAAACTACATAAAAACCCTGCATTTAATCCAAAGACCGGCTTCTGAACGATGTTGGTAATATGACCTAACAAACCTAAAAAAATAATGGAAAAGACAGTAACTTTTGGCTTTGTTGGATACATTTGCAATTGTGAGATTATACTCTGAAAAATTCACTAATGAACTCCATTGATTCAATGAGCTGTAGCTGTTCATTATCTTCCCTTATGAACTTCACATGAAATTGAGTTCCTCAATTCAGAATGTGCCTTTTCTTTTTAGTTTCCTTGTTTGTTTGCTGTCTGGCAAGAAGTAAAATGGTTTATCAATTCATGTATAAAATCCTGCAAAATGGAAAAGCTACTGATTACTCCACAGTACGTTGAGCCATGTTGATAGATCTGGATAACAAGGACTTTTTGGATTTGGCCTCCATTCCTATAATAAATTTCCCTTATTCTAGGAAGAGAAACTTCTCATAAATAGCACTTGTTTCTGGCAAATTTAATTAAATGGAGTGGGTTTCCTTGGCGCCAGCACTTGTGACTGCTGAGGCCTGGAATAAGGTCAGAGGTGTCCTACGCCACCTGAGCTGCATGTAAGATATTTGCGCTGGGGCTCTTGTACACATGCCAAGACCTAAGAGAGATTGAATATGACTGAAGTTGATGGTGGCCCTGCCAACTGCTGCACATTTGTGTTTTACAAAGCATCCCCCATACTGTGGTCAGGCCCGGAAAACAGACTGAATTGTGATAAACTGTCTAATGTGTCGTAGTTTCATTAAAATAAATACCAGGCACTGTTAATGAAGCACTTGAAGCTGCTAGTTAATTCAGGTCTGTTTGCAGCCACTGCAACGTGCACACTCGATCCGGACAAGCACAACATCTTTATATGTGTTGTAGTTTTCAACTTGTGTAGCTTGCTTAAATGACTTGACGTTCATCAGTTTGTTGGTCTTCTCAGGTGGAGCTATTTGGTGGATTTCTGTAAACCAGAAAAAGGCTTTAACGTGCGTGAAGCACACGCAGTGTGTTTGGCTAGTGGTGGTATTGCTTAGTAGTTATACCAGTGATCATAGGAGATCAGAAAAAAAAAGTGAGAAGCTCATTGGTTTTTGTTATAGTCTGTATCTAAAAATGCGATGGTGGATGAGTGTATGTGAGTAGACACAACAGGAGAAAAAAAAATGGGTGCTGTTCCCATTTCCAGTCATTCCTACAGTGCTTTCGTGTGTGCCTGCCTGAATATTCATATATTGTGGGTACAGGACATTGGCTCGATCCTTTACTAGCTGCTAATGATAAGACATTGTTTTACTAGGGAAAGAAAGGCTTTGCTTCCCCATTATCTAAGTATTTATTTTTAAATAAAAAAGGAAAATCAGTGAAAGTATTTTTGTTATGCTCTCAGAGGTGGGAAAAGAAAATTAACATTAAAAAATACACATAAGTATATATCAGTGTTTCCATATTATTCAGGCCAGACTTGGCACATAATTGCCTGGCAAGTGTTACACAGATTAAGTAGGATTTAGAAACAAAAGCTTCTAACAGGAGTCTGCTAGCTTAGGTGCAAAGCCAGTGAGACGAGGGTACGTGTGATGCCACACAGTTGAGAATGCAAGTGTTAGAAAATGAGAAGGTGCATCCTGAGACTGCTTAATCTCAGCTCCTGACCCCAGTTGCCAGGGGTCTCTTAAGTATTTTGTATGAATACACCATTAAATAACATACACAGTCACCACTCCTTCACAGCTGCCAACATTTCTCTAGTTTCAAACACGAGGAAATTCCCTTAGATGACCTATTCATGTCTCCTAAATTTCATTCCTTCAGGGCATACTTCCATGGAGTTATTAAAGAATTTTATTATCCTTTCATGACTGCATAACATTTGAGCCATAATGTGTGGTCTGGAATTCAGTTGTGCTGGAAAGAATTATTTTTCCTTTGTCCTTTAATTCTGTTGTTGTAGCAAAGAAGAAAACATTGCAGACATTGCCATGAAATTTAAATAGTTAATCTAAAAATCCTTTTCCAACTGTGACAGGGTAATATCAAAATGTTCTGAATTGTTTATCTGTTTCTTAATGAGATATAAAGAGTATTAGAGATATTAAGAGATTCCCTAGGGCTAATGTGTATGAGTCCATGTACGGAAAGTTTCTAATGTTTAATAAATTATAAACTAGCAACGCAGGGTGATTTTAAAGGGTTTAACAAATAATTTTATTTGCAGATTTTGTTGGCTTTTTTCCCCCAGATTTTCTTTGGATAACAAATACACATACATTGCACCTTTGCAATTCATGTCTGTTCCCATATGGAATTCATGTTTCCCTGGACAGGCCAGTGCACATTTGGGATATGTACTTGCACGCAAGCAGCTAGGTTCATTGACCCCTCGTGTCTGCTGTAAGCAATCAGGAAAACATCTGTGCTTAGCTAGAGCTGATTTTAATGGATTGGGTTCAATTGTTGGCAGAAGGCACATGCTTCAAGAGCAGCCAAAAGATGGTTAATTGGCTGTCAGCTTTGGATCCTGACCATTAGCTGGGAGACACAATACTTATTTACAGAGAGTCACAATGCTTATTTACGAAGCAAGCAGAAAGCAGTGGGAGGATGTATGGCTGGGAGAAATGAGAATAAATGGTGACAGGGTAAGTGGCACCAAAATGTTAGAGTCTTCTTTGCCAAAGGGGGTAAACAGAATAATGCCATCAGCTACAGCATTTATTCCTTCTCCAGTCAAAAGTAAACAAACCCCAAACCAATTTAAAATATGAAAAGACAGAAGGGAAAAGACTCTTATGGTCACTTAGTGAGGGAACCTTCTTCTGAAGTTTGTAGCACTGGTCGTGTACTTCAGGAGTAGAGTGAGCTGGGTTTACTGAAATTGTGCTCCTAAGTGGCCAGATTATCAACGTGTTGTATTACAGGCGTGTGGCTGCCTTAAAGGGGTTCAGCTGCACTTTAAAATAAATTAATAAATTAATTGCAGCTCTGTTTTTTGTAGAGAGAATAAAAGAAAATAGGTAGCGTGTATTACTTTACATTTTTCCCCTGAAAAGCTCTGCAATTTTGAGTATTTTAAGATTTGTGTGTTTCTTCACTATTTTTTGTCAACCAATTCCACACAACTTTGACCAAAATATTACCTGTAAAATTCATTTGTACAATTTATTAGCTGTTATCACAATCACTGCAGGTTTAAATACATATGGGAGATAATTAAGCACAACTAAACTTATTTGGCACAGCTATGCCACAACAATAATGCCAATATACCACAGTACGAGATAGTAAAAAGAACAGTGCCTGTGACGATGAGTAGACCTAGCATCTGGAACCAAATCCATCCTGCTCTAACTCACATGATGCTGTTGATGGGTTAGAACAAAACAAGTGCTATGACTTTCTTCAACAAAGTGAGGAAGATACCACTGTGGATCAGCCTCCTGAAAAATATCCACCTGCTAAATCTTTTTCATCTAAAGATTAGCTATGGGAAATGAGGAGATAATAGAGATTAAACTCTACTGACTCTATGACTGCACATAGAAAGTAATAGGTTATTTTTATTTTCTGATTTGTATTATACTTAGTATCAAGAAAACTTGTTAGGCTGAAGTCTTCTTTTGCTAGTAGTCAAATGCTCAGTTTAATTGTACCTGTATCAAAAAGGCTTTTGGTCCAAGCTAACTGTCAGTTGAGGAAAAAAGAGGGTGGAAGGGAAAAGGGGGACAAATGAATAATGACACCTGCAAGGTCTTTGCAGAACAAAAACAGACTATTGGGACGACTCCTAAATACATTTGGTTACTACTAATTACTTGCAGACCTTGAAGAAATGTTCTCCATCCAATTTGCCAACATAGTCTGATCTATAAATGCTAACATACATGATGACTTCATTAAATCCTTCAAAAGTATTTAAGGTTTAGAAGTTGCTTCCTGACTTCTCTAAACCAGGGTCTGAATGTGCCTGCAACTCTTCTGATGACTATGTAATAATATCCTGTACTTTTAAAATACTTTCCAAGCAGAAGATAGACTTTTTGTAAAAGTAAAATTTGCAGAAGATAGAGGGATGAGGTTTAACTTAAAACTGCTGTCAGTTTACAGAAATCAGCATGGGTGTGACACTAACCTCTTGAAAGCAAGGACCTGCTAGACTTTCTTATAAGAGTGTCTGCTTTATTCCTAGAGCTCTTGCCAGTGACCAGGATGTTTGGAGTTGCTATTTTGTGTGTGTTCATATATGAACATACTATAAAAAGATAGAAGTAAAAAAAAAATCAGGATTTAGAAAGAAGAACTTAATTTCAGCTTTAAAATATTACAATAATAATTGGTATTGATATGCGATACTGGTTAATTAAAGTTCTGCTACTGCCACGTAAATAAGAAAATTAACTTCATCTATGTAATATCTCTTCTCAGAAATATAGGTTAGTAGGACTGGTCCCTGATTCCTTATCTGAGATTAAAGATAATTCTAAACTCTAACATCATATGGAGAGGCTGAAGCTTCCCTTTTATTCATTGATGTAGCTACGCCTTAATAGAAAATGGAAAAAAATAGAAAACTTACATATTTGTAATATTTAATGCTGTTGTTATTTCTTTTGTGCTAATATATAATGCCTCTTGCACTTGCTTTTGTAAGGCAAATCTACATCACTCCATCAGCAGAGAGTTACCTTTCCAGCTTCTCTGCTATTTTTGTTTGGCTAATTCAACCATTGCATTACCTAAAAGGATCTAATTAATCATTATGTTCCTAATCTTGGCTTTTATTGAGACCACAGTTAATTAAGTTTACAAATTGACATGGCAAAGTTTGATCCAGACAAATTGCCTCCAAGGAGGATTTGTATCAATAAAAATCTCTAGACCAATATATTGTTGGTTTATGCAGCTTGTGATAAAGATCTAGCTGAGTAGTCCTTGGTTGGGGTGGCTTGTAAATGCAGTCATGCGACACGTGCCAACTTGCTGAAACTACAGCAACAAATTGAGTTGGAGAGTGTCACAAGCTGTCACAAATGGTTTTGCAGCAAAATAGGTTGATTTTTCAAGGTGTTCAATACCCCAGCTCCTGCTTAGCTTGCTGGCTTCTCCACACCTAGTATACCTCTGCTGAAATTGCTGGGAACAAGAAACGACCTTCCTGATGTTTTGTTGGGAATTGTCTAACACCAGCTGGGACAGCTGCTCTGGCACCTCAGAGACCTTGGCACATGGGTATTTAGAGGCTGACCCGGTGGGGTCTGTGTTGCCTGGGGCTGGCACAGGTAGCATCTTGGCTTGGTCTGGGTGAGGAGCTGCCTTGGCAGGGAGGGAGTTTGTGTGTGGGATGGACAGGGATGTTGCTGGTGACCCAGGCCACTGTGGAAAGGCTGCTGGGGCTTGTCCAGCTCTGGGGCTCTTGCCCCTGCTGGTTATCTCCATGACTGTCAATGGGAGGCAGCCCAGGTGGGGTTGCCTCCTGATGGGATCCACCTGGAAAAGGGGAGCGAGGGCACCTTTGCTTGCTGTTTGCCCTGCTGAGGAAAGCAGGGCACAGCGAAGTGAGGCAGCGATGGACAGGCTGGAAAGTGAGTGGTGTGATGGCGGTGTCCCCAAAATAGGGTTCTTCACCATGTGTGCATAAACTAAATTCACACATGACGCAGAGAGATCTGTTTCTATTTTATTTCTGAAGAATTAAGTGCTGGGCATTCAATACAGCCAGAGCACCTTGTCAGGTGAAACACAGAACTAACCTACCATCACTTTTCTTATTGGTTCATTATGACTTCATAGTGAAAGAGCCATGTGTACATGCCTGATGTTTAATTAAATATTCAATAAGCAGGAGGTGTCTTATTTACATCTGAGACCTCAGGTATGAGATCACAGGCATGATTTTTAGTTTTTAAATGCCCTGAGGCTAGTTATGGATAGAAATCCGCTTGACTTCATTCCAGTCTCACTGGTTTAGGCTGACATAAGATTAACTGCCTTCTTCATTAAAAGGTTACCAATTGTGCCTGCTATGTCTACATCCTCAAGTACCAGCATATTTTATAAATCCTTTTTTTTTGCCTGCCAGATTCCCACCACCCTATTACTGCTTGTACTTATGAGCTTCAGTTTTATCTTGCTACTCTCTGTACCTGGGTGTGCCATCCTTCATCAAGGGGAGCAGGGGAACACTCAGGAATGCTAAAACAGGGCAGACAAGAGGCCCGTCTCAAGTGTATGTGTGAAAACACATGAAGCATCATTGGAGTAACTGAGACCTGGTGGGCTAGTTGTGAGGCTGGAGTGCTACAATGGAAAATCAGACTGGAAATGTGGGGAGGAGGAACATACGTATAGGAGGAGTGTGAATGTATGTGGAGCTGAGAAGAGCTCCAGGCTGGTGGAGAGCCTGTAGGGCAGGACCAGATGAAAGTTCTGGAGGTCTGATGTTTGTTAGTCCAGTCCCCGGACAATTAGTACTCTTCCCTAGAGTCACAGGTGAAAGGAATCCTTCAGGTTTGGTGTCAGGTAATTGCTAATACAGTGTCAGAAAGACATTAAGAACACTGGGTGTTTGTTCTGGATAAATAACCCTCTGTAGGAATGTTTTGCTTTACTGGCTCTCTTATTTTTTTCCTGGTATAATCAATTGTGAATATATTTAGAAGTGATTTTCCAGCAGTATCTGCAGGCTGGGCTGATTAGATAGAAGTAGTCACTTAAAGAGTCCATTGTTCTCTGCAGAGGTTAGATAAAGCACCACAGGTTTTTATTTTTTTTGTGTATTTACTATGATACTATGTGTCTTGTTCCTTTATTTGCTTTAATTTAATGCATTTATTTATATTCATTCTCCACCTTGCTGTCTGCTGTTGCAGCCTGAGCTCATCAGACGAGTTTAACCTCTGCTTTAAGGGTGTTAAGAATCCTGTGCTAACTTTAAACCACACTAATGTTTCTGTGGCTGCAGTATAAATGGATGTGTGATAGATCTCTCTGTTCCTATTCAGTGCAGTCCTAAATGCTCTTGGGTGCTATTAGACTAAAACTTTAAAGGCCAGCAGGCTTGGTTCATGCTGAAGCAGAACTACATCTTTCAGGGACGTTTGAACATTTTAGTACAGAATGGCTGAAGTTAGGCTGAATTATTACAGTTTGTTGAATGACAGCACAACGGTTTGAAGCAACTGTTGAGGTGGTTCCTTTGGAATGGAGATTGAGGGAGTGAAGAACTACTTCATGCAATGGCCACTGAAAGGCTGTACTGTTTTGCTGAGCTTTTTTGGTAATATTGATGGAAGAGTGGGAGGAAGAACAAGCAAACTCAAGTGTTTTGTTCTTTGGAGGATTTTGAGAGAGAAATTGTATCCCTTGCCATACTGATTTTCCCTTTAATGTTAAGTCTCCTAAGGTTTTTACTCTCCTTCCTTAATTAAATGTCAAAGGAAATTGATGGGAAGCAACTTAAGATTTTATTCTGGGTCAAGCGCTACTTGAATCGGGTTGATCCAAAATAATTTTGGTTTGTTGTTTCTAGCCGTCTAGCAAACTAGAATATTGCTGATTCACCCAGCTTTTCTTTGTCTGTGCCAGGAATATTTGTGTAAGACACTTCTAAAAAATTCCTTGAAGCTTAGATATTTTCTGCCCTCGCTATGAATATAGTGTGTAAAGAAAAAATAAATGTCAGTTTAGATATACTGTTATCTTTTGCTCATTGTGAAAGCATTAGTAGGTGAAAATAAGCTTGGTTTTGTGACATAAGTTATTGTGATCCCTAAGTGCAGAGAGACATCCCTGCAGTTGTAGTTTTCAGAGTAATGTGCCATTGCTGGAACTAAAGTATTAATGTAACATGGATGACTGATCAAACACAAACTCTGTAATGCGAGGGCTGGAACAAGGTAAAACTTATTTTACAGGCATATGGAAACTAATAAAATTAGTAAATTGTATATGCAGAATTAGCAGGACCTGTTGTGATAGGACAAGGAGTAATGGTTTTAAAGTAGAAGAGGGTAGACTTAGATTAGATATTAGCTAGAAATTTTTTATGGTGAACAAAGAGAACCACTGACATAGGTTGCCCAGGAAGGTGGTAGATGCCCTGTGCCTGGAAACATTCAAGGTCAGGATGGATGGGGCTCTGAGCAACCAGATTGAGTTGAAGACGTCCCTGCTCACTGCTGAGGAGCTGCACTAGGTGACTTTCGGAGTTCCCTTCCAACTCAAATGATTTTATGATTATATTTACACTCATTAATATAATTATTGTTATATTTTTATAGTCTGTTATCCACTTCTGGCTTTCTCATAGACTGCAGTGTGCATTACATGCTGTCCTGTAAGCACTCTGCAAAGTATTTATAAATAGTAATAAAATTCCTCAGTTAGTTATACACTTCCATACCACACAAGAATTTGTATAAACCTCTTTGAATATCTTGATGTGTCAAGTAAAGATTATACTTGTTCAGTGGTATCTCTCTCAAGTACAAACAATCTGTTCCCAGAGGTACATAATTCACAAAAAAAATTTAGAGTCACCAGAATAATAACAATCATGAGTGTTTTATCTGGTGAGTTTCCCAATCAGCTGTGGTGTAAATATTCTATATATGAATTTCAACATTGCATGCATTACCATTCTTAAACAGTGATTACATCATGTTGGAAAATCACAGAGACTCCCAGCTGTGTAATAAAGCCAGGATAACTTGGAATGGGTCAACTTTATTGACCATGATCATCATGAGAGTATTGTCAGATAGTAGCATCTCCTGCTCTTCTTTCTGCTAAGTGATTGCAGACCCAACCTTTATACTCTCACAGAGAAAGAAGGAGGTGAGAAAAAACAATTTCAACTTTAACAAAACCAGGTCTCCATCCCTGGGGGGATGGACTCCCCATGTGGCTTACTAACTGCCACTATTGTAAGAAATCAAACAGCAAATAAGAAGGCAATGTGGAGAGATGGCTCTTGATGGAGACCAGCCTGGCACATCCAGTGTTATTTTAGTGTGGTAGTGAGGAGTTGGAAGCAATCACAGACTGTTAGCTTTTAGGGGCAGGGAATATTCCTTTAGAGAAGATAACTTAGCCAGGCCTCTCAATCAAATATTTTTACCACTATGTGGAATCTCAAGTCACACAGGCAGCAGGAAAAATAAAAGTTAGATGCTGCAAGAAGTGGATTTAAGTGGTGCCATGCAACTTCCCTGATCAATCACACAGACAACACTACTTGAGGAATTAAGATGAGGAATTTAATAATTTCTATTACAATCAACAGCAAATACGAAAATGAGTGTTAATGAGTTTTGTATCTGGTTAGATGGCAATGTAGACTGCTTCCTGATGCTCTGTTTTGTAGAGATGCTGTCTGTTCTGGCTACTTTATTCTTTTGGATCCCACTTTGCAAGTGCTAGAAACATAAAAGTCTAGCTGCTATAAAGAGAATATGTGGCCTTACAGAGGATATTTGTTAATGCATCAAAGAAACTCATGCCAATTTGTTAACTGGAGCAAGGATGCTATAGGTCCCAAATCTGGAGCAAACCCACTTTTTGATGGGGATGGAGATGGGGCAGTGACTGGAGCAGAGTAACATTTTTGTCCTCTTATCTTTCTCAGTGTCATAAGCAGACCGGATTACCTGAATTCTTTTAACTCTATTTATCTGCTTGTATCTGACTAATCTCCTGAGTTCAGAGATGAAAGGGGGGGGCCCAATGCAGTATACTTACTTCTATACAGTACTCCTTATCACAGCTTATTGCTGTGACTTTTGGAAAAAATCATTAATTAATTGTTTGTAATTGCAAATCAATAGTGCTTTTCAGATAAGTAATTATTCTTCCCCATATGTCTGTGATTTCTTCTTGTTGTCTAAACTCTGAGAAAAATGGGGAAAGAGTGATTGGAGAGATCAGGGCAGATTGATTGTTCTTCTAGAAGCAACCAAGAGGTGATTTATTTAGTTTTATTGCAATAATGATCTGATTTTTCCTGAAATATATATTTGCCTAGAGTTCCCATCTATTGTATTTGCATTGTTGACTCTTCCTAGTTCTCCTTCATTCTAGACAGTCTTCTAGAGATAGATGTTTCCTGGGTTGTCTTCAGTTGGACACACAGATTGGTTTGAATGTGCATCAACTTGCTATCTAGTAGCTGGACCAAGGTTTAGGAGTTTGCACACATAGAACATGAACAGGTGTTCTGGAGCTTCTGTTCAGTATTAATTTAGAGGGTTGTTTTCTGTACTTGGATATTTATTTTTCAGTTTCAGACTGTTATAATACTGCTGTGGCTACGTTTTTTCCTGTTGATTGCTTTTTCTTTTGATCTTGAAAAGTCTTAAGAAAATTATTATTGCCGCTTTCAAACTGTTGCAAGCTGTTCCCTAGTCTGCTGCAGCTTAGTTTTTACCAGGACTTTCTCCAAAACTGGTTGTTCTAACAACTGTGTTTAAAGTGGCTTATTGTCCATTATCGGAGACATGGCTGAGAATCTTAGTTACTTAGATAAAAACCTTGTAACTCATCTCCCATTGTTTCATTTACATAATAGGTCACCTACCTTACTGAGAATTTAATTTTAATCTGCCTTCCTTGTCTCTTTTTTACTTGTTTTTAGACCTTTCCATCAATGTACGGAGACCTGCTACATGTCTTTTTAACCCTATTATTTGGCAATAAGCATAACAATGAAGTACAGTTGTAAAACAAATGAGTACATAACATGAATCATGTTCTCCATAATGCAGTTAAAAAAGGGAACTCTGGAATTCAAGTTTTAGCCTCTTCGGTGTTCTTTGATTAGTCTAGTGAAGCCTCATGGATACACTCTGTGGGTGTTGGAGAAACATTTTTGGATGAGAATTCTAAGGTCCAATAACCATTCTGATGTGAACTGTGAATGTACATGTAATAAGATCTAAATTAGCTGTAAAAAGTGAATATTATTGTTTATAGTGTCCCAGCTGTCTGTCAATGGCACCATTCTAAATTGGCTGCATTAGGATGGCGGTGAGCTTCATATTCTCAATTGAAAAACCATGCTATTTTACCTCCTTTCACTTGAAATAGAAGTTGGATATTATGAACACCTCAGAGACGAGTAATGACATAAAAATGATCTTATTTGCAACATAGGTACTTCCTGAGTGACCTCTTCTTACAACTCCAAAAACCTATTTGATCTGGTGTTTCAATTGAGTTGTTATTCAATAAGGCTCACGTATCCATGTTCAATATTTCATGATTTGAGCCTTAGATAAAATGTACTTCATTGCATATTTTCACTGCTCACATTTTTTATGTTTTTAAATAGAACTGAACAGGATGTTTTAGAAGAACATACTTCATCTAGAAATGCCAATTTGTCAAAACCGGAATTGTGTGGGAAAGAGCTGACTTGATCCATTTTTTTTCCTGTGGAAAAAGCTTTAAGAAACATATTTCAACTGCTGAGAGCATCTCATTTCAACATTTTCAACATGCAAGCGGCAGTTTTCTTGGACTGGAAAAAATATTTAAACTATAATTAATTGCAATGAGAATTAAAATATGCAGATAATTTTAAGAGAATGAAATAATTCTAGTAAACTAAATCAGGCTTTAAATACTGAAGACTTTAATTAGACTTTGTGGCTCTACATCCATAGTTTTCAGCACTCCGGAGCTTGGTTTTTCCTGCTAAATTATTTCTTTTAATTTTAAGCTGGATTTTGCCTGCCATACTCTTGGCCTGATGACATTCTTATTCAAACTAGTAGTAATAGTGCTTTGGGGTTAGGTCAGTGCAGAACACTTGAAAAGCCCATCTTTGCTCCTATGGCATATACACAATCCAGAAGATGACTACTGACTGAAGAACTGCACTGCAATGCATTATCAATCCTACTTTATAAGAAAAACAGAAATAAAACTACTGCTTAAAAGGCAATTTCACTGAGGAGGTTTGAATGCATTACAATTTTGTTTTCTATGACCTTTTCGTGATGTTTGAGAATGCATTTATCAGACAGTAACCCGTGCAATTTGTTGTGCATCATTACTTATGAGGAGAGTTGGTGTAAAAAACCAAACAAATTGCACAGAAAAACTCAAACCACCTTCCTCCCTCACCCCCAAACCTGAACAAACATAACCCACAGTTACTCTCCTGTGTTGGAAAGTCCCTTGAAATCCCATTATGAGGGATAAACCAAACAGAATTCATGAAAATTATCTGGAAATCAGGAACTTATTAGGAATTACTGTGATTTTCTTTGATTCTCCAATGTTATTTCTGCACTTTAAAAAAAAAAAAAACAAACCACACCACTCTATCCTAAGTAAGTATTTGATGGATTATGTTCCCTATTTCTATGTATTATTAAAAATACTTAGTTCAACCTATTCAAAAGTGACTGTGTTTTTATTAAATTGTACAGCACTTAAAGGCTTGAGAAGATTCAGTAAAGATTATTGATATAATTTGGTTAAAAGAGAGCTTAGGGAATACAGTATTGTATTTTTTTTTTCCAAGATGTGAATGGCTGATATTTTCTTTTTGGCTAGGTAAGTAGTGACAGACTTGATGCCATCTAGTAAAACATTGCTTTATCAGACTTTAACAGTTGCTATATAGACATTTAGAGAAGGTGGTTATGGGAGGTAATTTGTTCTTGTGTGCTGTGATCAACCCTTTCCTTATTCCAGAGTAATTGTAAGAAAAGGACTATTTAAGACAAGCAGTGTTCCCTTGTTTGTTAAATTGCAGGTTTTCTAATTATAATGTATATCTTGCAATATGAATTTATGGGGTTGTGAAAGCCTAGTCTAAAGGCAGGAATAATGTATGGTAGAAAAATAACAGTACATGAATGATGAGATGATTTTACCCAGTGAAGAGTGTAGCCATTCAACCCATGAGTAGCCAGTTCTTCCAGGCGAATGCTCTGGGAAATGGTGTCAAAGGCTTTACTAAATAATTAAGGGATCGCTTGTTGTAAAGAGCTGCAAAGATAAAAATATGTAGCTTCACAATGAATTGGATTAATTTGTGTGTGTGTATTGTGGCTCTTGAATAAGAGGTTTAGAAGCAAGTTCTGGGCAGAAAGCCTTAAAGTAATAGAAAACAGGGGAGTAAGTGCTCTGTCCTTGTGAGTGGACAGAAACAAATAATTAGAATTAGGGAGAAAGCCCTGAAGAATGTTTGGTATGGCATTCATGTGTGTGCACATATACACAATGTTAGACACATAATAGAATTCTCTATTTTTTGTGTGCTTGTGTACAGAAGGAGAGCTCTGTCTTTGCATGGGTATACCTGGGGGCATACACACATATTTAGAATCCTTGCTTTGCTAGTCACATATTTCTGGGTTGTATTTTCTAAGACAGACTGTCTTATCCCTGTCAGTTATTTTCATTGTAAAACTATGAGGTCTCTGTTATGTATTCAGAGGAAGATTTTCTTTTGTCTCATTCAAGCAGTCATCTGTTTCAAACTTGGTTTGAAACTTATTTGATTTAGAGGATAGGATTATACTGTTTAACTACTCGCTCAGATGAAAAGTACAATTTAGAGATAACATCTGTGCAGCTGTTGGGACATTCATAGGCACTGCCAGACCTTCTCTGATTACAAGCATACAAGGATTGCGTTCCCTCTGCTGGTTTCCTCTATTCAAATTTGAGAATGGAGAACTTGGATTCTCTCTTTATTAAAAATCCTTTCTAATTTGATTTTGGTTTGATTTGAGCCTTTCAGGGATTAGGAGTATTAGAAGGGCTGAACGTGCCCATGGGGGAAAGATTGTCTTCAACTGCTGTCTGCTAGTAATCCCTGTGTGATAGAAAGCAAGGATGTGCAGGTTGCAGAAATCTGTATTTCCAGCCTGATGAATGGAGGGGGTCACAGGGATGCCAGACTTTTGATGGGATTTTGATTATAAAATGTGAACTGGTGTGGGGAGCAGGAATAGTAGAACTTGCCCCAAAACAAGATGGGAAGTATCTATTTAACTTTAAACACAGGCTATGGTTTCAGAACTTGTGGTTCCTGGTGCTATTCAAGATGTTTTGTGTTGGGTTTTATATGCCCTGCTGTAATTTGTCATAAAAGATTTGCAAGCTTAGAAAGGCTTTCCTATGTATGTGTAATGTAACAAACTGAAGGAAGATGAGCTTGGAATGCCTTAGGGATTTCTCTCCTCTTTTTTTAAAAAATGCAAACAAGCCGATTCATGCAAGGTATGATTTTTAAGATTTTAGGAAGTTCTCTGTGATTGACTCGGGGGAGAGAAAGGGCACAGGGGCAGATACCAAAAAAACGAGTGTGTTTTTTTTATCTTCATTTAGGTATTTCAACAAAACTCACATTTGTAACCTCTTAGAAATGAGAAGCCTTGTAATTAGGTAAACTAAACCCACATTTATACTTAAAGGAAAGGACATTTTGATGGCCGGACCTAGCAAAGACTAAGACTTGCAAACTTGTTTGCCCCTGCTGCATGAAGCCGTGTGCTGAAAGGCGTACAAAGCATAGGATGCATCCGGACTGCAACTGCAGGTTATAGACCCACAAAGACTCTCTTATCCTAAACGTGGGAAGAGGAACACGAAACAAAGGCCTTATTATTAGGAGCACAGGATTGCACAGCAATGGTATTCTATGTGAGAGCCCATGCTGGGAAGTTCTTTAGGCACCGTACCAATTAGCCTTTGTTGCTTCTGTTTCTGCAATCGCACTTGCACCACAGACATACCCAAGACTTGGAAAACTCGTGCAAGGAGACAGACCTAGTCTGCGGTCTGATCACAAATAAAGGAAAGTGTATGCTGGAAAAAGCAAACTCTTAATCTGGATTTGAATAGCAATTATGATGTATTTAGCATAAAATGGTAGTTATGGGAAAAACAGGTCCATTTGCGGCAATGTGGTTCCCTGTGAGATTTAATTAATGACTCTCATTTGATCTTATTTCTTCTTGTTCTGCGGGTGCTGAGTATAAGAACACATTTAATTTGGCTTCTGGGCAGCAAATAAATTAATTTAATGTTGATATAGAAGCATCCCTCTGTTTTAGAGGGAAAAGATGGAGATTGACATGAAGGGGGAATGTGATTAGTAGCATTGATACCACAGGCAGTTTGAATGGCTTCAGCAATCAGAGTGAATTTTTATGAAAACTGAATTTATACTCCTGCACAACAATTTGGAGAAAGGGAATTATCTCTAGTAGCACATTAGATAAATGGAGCCTGGAAGCTATAACCCACTTAATCTGGATGTAACATTTTCTCTTTTGGGGGATATAGGAGATGTTAGAAATGCACCTATGCTCACTTTTATCTTTTTCAATTAAGATAATAAGCTGTTCTTTGGATAGTGCTCTCTTGAGGAATAAATTTCAGATTAAGGAAACGTTTCCTGTTGGATGAGACAGGCTATAATATGCATTTGACTATGATATGGAAAAGGACAGAATAGCTAATCTGTAAAGTTCCTCCTAGAAGCATAGAAAGCAGTGATGAGGTAGATATTGATGGATGGATTGAGCAAATTGGCTAGAGGGCTGTAATCCTTAAACTGATGGAAGTTTTGCGACTCACTTTCAGTTAATTCAAGATCAAGCCTTCAGGCTTTTATTTCTATCAAGCCTGGTTGCAGACCTATTGGCATCAGGAACTGAAATCCAATGCTATAATTTACACCTGCCTCTTTTATATAAGAAAGGCTGCTCTTTAAAGGCAGATTAACTTCTTTTGAGTACTGTATTTTCTTGCAGGAGAGGCTGAAACTGGAAAGCAGTCACCTTTTGTTTCATGTGTAGCATTTGTTCAGTGCCTGTATCTGGTTCACAAAGTCTAGAAAGAAAATCAATGTGAAAAAGTTTTACTCCTTTCTTGTGATGTTCAAGCTAGTAAAATAGAGAATGAAAAGAATAAAAGAGAAATGGAAATGTAATATAGTGGTAAAAAATGCTCAGGACCTATTGCAAAAAGGGCATCAGTGGGCAACAATGAATCTTGAAGATGTGACATTTTGCATTACAGGCAGTCCTGTTGAACCTCTGCTTTCATCCCTGTACATCAGCTGATATGGAAGCACAGGTATCTGCTTTTGGTAACATGACTAATTTATTTGTTAAAGATTGCAGATGAGGAATAGGGATTTGTATTTTGGCTGTTGTAGCTGCATCATTCATCAGTTAACGGACGTATTTTCTTCTGGCGCAGCACTGTCTTAGTTCATATAATCTCTCTGATTTTATTTTTTTTGTATTGGTTGCAACTTAGACATGAGACTCAGGCTATTTATGTCTGTCATAATCTTGGGCTGTTTATTCCCTACCCCTTGTTCTATTCCCTTTTAAAAGTAATTTTAAGTATGTTTATTTAATTGAGTTTTGAAACCGAATGATATTGGCAAGAGTGCCTGCCTTAGCTGAGTTGCTGGAGACCATTTGGCCTTTGTGCAGATCTCTACCCTGTAATGTTGTGCAGTTTTCACCACTGATTCTTCTCACCAAGTGTCCTCTGTGAGTGTGTCTTTCAGCCCTGGGGTAACGCACAAGAGCAGCACGCGTCTCACCGGGTGTTCCTTGTCTGCTCTTAAGGATAATGTATAATATTTGACTCCTGTATCACCAATGTACAGTTTTCCAGTGTCTTGGGTCTTGTGTGGCCTTTTATGCTGGTAGGAATAATGCTGAGTATAAAAGAAGTAATTTGGATTTTTTTGATTGAGATTGAGGCATGAGATGGGAGAGGATTTAGCCTGCACCCTGTGAGGTGAAGGATCGTGACAGCTACTTTTGACTCCTGCATGGATATATAGGTTCACAAATAAAATATTTGAAGAAAGCAACATTCTGGGTCCCCCATTCTACCAGTGTGTTCCTTTCTATTACATGGAGGGTGAGGGGGAAGAAGAAAAAAAATAGAGTGAAAATAAACAGCTCTTTGTACAATTTATCAGTTGTATTCATGAGGCATCTTGCCTTGGGAGGCAGGATAGAGGACTGCAAGTGTGCTTTATTTGCTGTGCTTTAAGAAGTCCATTAGGAGGAAATTATTCAGGATTTTTTTAAATTTTTTTTTTATTCCCTGATATAGTTCTCAATTGTTAGAGATATATGACGTGGTACAGTTTGGTTTTTCAAGTAGGAAAAATGTGGAGTTGATATGATTTACATTGCCTTTCAGATTCATTTGGCATCTTACTGGAAAATTCCTAATTCAAAACCTAAGAAATAGATTCTACTTGCTGAATTCCTCTACTTCTTGTGTACCTTCAAGCTCTTACCATAAACTTGCTATAGGGGTTGCTGTTGGCCATCTTCCTGTTTTCAATGCCACTGTCCTTTGGCAATACATACATCTTAGTGAAACAAGATGTTTTGCTCTGCAGGTGGGATGCATTTTTTCTCCCCTGCAGTCTGCTGTGCATTTTAGGCAGGCTTTGAGCTAATGATAAGATTGCTAAGGTGAATTCCCAGATCATCATGTCTTCTTCCAGAGATGAAAGGCCACATAAATATGCTTTTCTGGCTCCTTTCTCAGATGCAATTTCCCCGTTTTATCTTTTTTCTCTGATGGAAATATGGAATCATAATATCTCTGTTTAACTACATGGTGGTCTTCAGAGTATTATGAGAGTGCAATCATTAATTAATTATTACTTTATTTCCCCAAATTACCAATTTATCATTAAACTTTGCTCCAATTTTCGTTTGGTTTAAAATTTGTGCAAAATATTTAGGAATGTTGTCATAAAACAAGTTTCTGAAAGTATTAAGTAATGCCTCTACCAGCAGAAAAGTATCTGTTTTAGAGGGATTAAGTTCGATGTTTTGGAATGTGCCATATAACTGTACCCAGCAAAGGCATCCAAACTAACCCTAGAAGTAAAATAGTGAAGAGTTTGGATGCTCTGTTTTGAGCTTGGTTTTCCAGGACTGCCAGGGATCCTGTTCTACAACTGGAAATCTAGAAGCTTAGGGCAGAAACAATTTTATGTTAAATGGCTGCAGTTTCATGCTGGAGCTGCCCTGATGTCTATTGTCATCAGGGACTTTCTGATCATCAGTCCATAATTTCTGATTATCTGCCCAATAAACCCCAGTAGTGTCAGGTTCATCCTTGTGAGTCTTACCACTTTGGAGAGTATAAGTGCATAGAAATGAAGTATAACTTAAGATTTCTATTGCCAAAAAAAACTGAGCCGAATTTAAACCATTTCCTTGTTGAATGAGAATGTGCAATTGGGGGTCCATGTATGCAGAAGAAAAGAATGCTTGTTCATACACTGATTTTAAGTAACAGTACGATTCTTTAGCATTCAATTGTAAATGCAAGTTTATGTAGAATCAGCAACACATATTCAAATTAGAAATTTCAATTTTGAATCTTTGTGAAGTTTTTCTCTAAACAGTTTTGTTGGGGTCAAGTTGCAGAAAGAACTGTTTAACCCTTCTTGATCCATACGCAGTCAATCAAGTTAATGATGTTCAATTATTTTGGCAAGTAGCCAGAAAGTGTGTCATATATAGATCTATGACATTGCCTCACGGTAGGTCCTCAGGCACTGTAAGAGTTGATGACATTTTAGAAAATGCAGTTATGTAAAGAACTGCTGGAGGCAAGACTGTGAAGCTAAACTTTTGCTGTTTCCAAGGCAGAAAAAAAAATGTTCTACCATGTTTATCCAGCCTCAGTTGTCATTGAAACTAGCTTAGGCTTATTAGTTACAGTAAACAGGACTCTTCATTTCAGCTTCAACTAAAGGTAGTTCTTAATTAGTGGAACAAGGACTTGAAATCATTCTTAGTATTTAAAGTTGGTTATACTCATTCATAGCTTATTGAACTAATTAGAATTCTCAGGCAACCTCTTATTTTTATGTAAAAGAATAATGTTCCACATCCCATCTCTGATTTAATATTTCTTTTAAAGTCAACTTCTGTGTATCTAAATTTAGAAGGGAACTCTGAACATGGACAGTTTTTGCCTCGCTTGCAAATGAATTGTTGATGAATCATTCCACATCAGATTTAGATGAATAATTTATTCTTGTAATGAACAGTACTTGCATCTTTGTCAATCTTCAGGTTTAATTGGGAATACACTTAATGCTCTCTGGTGCCACAAGTAATACAGTTTTGAGGTACTGTGTGATGAATATGAAAATTATAGATGTCAGTGGCATTACGATATGAAAACACTGCTAGTTGGAAAAGTGGCATGTGTAAGCAAGAAGGGAAAGTATCGCTGTGTAGTGATGCCTGCCTAAAGTTGTACTCAGTTTCTACAACTTGAATGATTCCTGTTTAAATTTGGAAAAGTTAATTGAGCTTGATTAATAAAGGATAGAAGTAGCTTTTCTTTTTATTGGTCTCATTGATAACTTTTAAAAAAGTATTTGTTTCCTAATGCTTCTGTTGCTAACTCTCTTAGCTATGGTTAAGCAATTGCCATGAGTTTAGTAAGGTTGAAAGTGCATTTATTTACTCAAGAATTAGGTCCTGACATGCACTGTTTAAGGATAGATAACCCAAAGCTGAACAAATACCTTGTTTTAGACGACTGCTCTCTTCTATGGCCCACTCCATAATACATCAAAAAAACAAACCCCAATTCTATCTAGTCTCATGAAATTGTGTTTTTCTCAAATTTAATTTTGCAGTTCTGTGCTCATTATCCCCCTTTGAGTTTTGTTTACACAGAATTCCCTGTGTTGTGGCTCACTCCATGACTGCTGAAGAACTTCATTTTTTGTTTAAACCTTGTGACTCACAGAAAAGGATGGCTCCAGTGGGGCTTGTTTGAAACAATACAATGGGAAAACCTGGAGAGGAATGGTTAGCTGGATCACTGGTAAAAAGCCAAGGTTACTGCAAGCTTGCTGCAGGTTTGTTTGGACTGAGGAAATGGAAAACTCACAAATCTACAGGAGTGAAAAGTAATTTCTGCAATACTAAAATGCTCACATTGACTAAGAAATTAGCTTAGCGGAGAGAAACAGTTTACATGCAATGCTAAGTCCTCACTGTGACTGTATGTTGCTGTGTGTTTTGTATAAATGTGTCAAAATGTGCTTCGATTACATTGCCTGGACCTGTGCTTTTGAAAACAGCATTTGGATTATGTCATTCTGTTCCCTTTTCTCTAAATGATTCAGAATTAGGCAAACCCAAACATAAATCAGAATTCTGTTCTATCTGCAGCTAAGTAACTCCTGAAAAGGCTAAACGAGGCAGTACAGCAAAGCACTGTGCAAACCACAAGGGTGTTCTTCCAGTGAAGCGCTGGCAGTTATGGATAGGCTCACTTGCGCTTTAAAATGTGGTTTAGATTTTACTTTTAGACATGTGTCAAAAAAGCTCTGGAACTTGATATCCGTTGATGTTTTTATTCACCAAAAATTTCTGAAAATTGTCTGAAGTTAGCTCTTAATTCTGCCTAAGAATCTCCACAGCTTTACATGTAGCCAGAAACGTTCTAACCCAAAAGCTATAGCACTGACCCCACTGATCCCAAGGAGGAAGCTGTATTTCTTTATACCGTAAGCTAAACATGCATGGTCCCTAGGTATGGTTGTTGGTCACATCCATCCTCTTTGTACAGGGCAGGCACTGGATGATGGCAGTGTATGTAATGTGTATTTGACTTGATGATTCTAGCCTGCATACACGTAAGCACGACCAGAACTGGAGTCTGTGGCTCTTCAGGGGTATGAGTATGTGAGTTTGGTGGATGACTCTAGCATGTTTCTTGCCCTTATGGGGTTAAATATTATAAAATATGAAAAGAACACTTGCAAAACTATCTCTAGGGAAGATATTGCAATAAATGCTCTTCGCGTTTGGTGGTGTGAATTGTCCTGTCTCTTTTTAATGATTGGCCTACTGTTTTTTGTTTGATTAGCTTTAGGAAAAGATTCTCGATGGCAGTCTTCAAGAAGCCTGGGTTTAGGTTTTATTCCCTTGCTTTGACGTGATACAGTCAATTTGTGTTGACCACGCATTTTGCAGTGTCTGTGTACCTCAAGGTGTGTAAATACTGTTTGAAAGCTACGGTAGAGGAATGCTTGGAAATTTTTATAACAGTTAAAATGGGTAAACAAGACAGAGCAGCAAAGAAAATTAGGAGCCAAACAAATGGATTATGACAGGCTGTCTTTATGTATATTAGTGTACATAACTGTGCAGTATTTCCTGCAAATTGTGCTCAACAAGCTGAAGATCTAATTAATGAAGTACTGTAACAGATTAGAGTTTTAGTCATTTTTCTTATTAATAATCCCTAATGCCAGCTACGATAGTTTTGTTACCTTTCTGGTTCTGAAGGTTTGTTCATGGGAGTTATGGTCACAGATTAGTGAAGTTATTTTTTTGATGCTTCAGTCCAAATTATTGGTTAGGGTTGCTGTAAGTAGCAACTCTCATTTTCTAGGTCATTCTGGTACTCGGAGATTTCTGGAATTGAGATTTGCACAGACACATGACATTTTTGTTGCCAACAGAAGCACTCTGGAAAAAAACAAACTGGGAAATAGTAATTTATGAAGTGTTATGTAAGTACAAGTACGTTTCATATGCATACAGCAAACTTGTTTTGAACTGGATGAAGAAATATAGATTAATGACATGGTATATTGGAAGCTTTCTTCATGTCTGTGTCTACTTGCAACCAAGAACTGATTCATGGAGCAGAAGAATATGATTTTCTCTGTGGCTGTGCTCAGTGTATTTGGATACGTGAATGTATGTGAATATATACTTTGACCAACACTAGCTTTAGGTCAAACCTACTATTGATCTCATAAACCTGAGAACCAATGAGGATTTCAGCTGCCCATTCCACCAAAATCCTACCTACTCTTCCTGAAGCAATCAAGAACATTATTTCCATGAATTTTTCATCTTAAAAATGCAAACGAAGTGAAATCTTGATCCACCTGAACCATAGTTCACTTTAATTAAATACAATTCCAACACTTACGAAAATGAGCACTCTGCTGCAGTATGAGTTTTGTGCTGGATCACTTAAACAGAACACAAGCCAATGGAGCACGATAGAAGTACTATAGCTGAGCACAGATTGATTCTAAGAGGATTTAGTGATTTATTGCATCAGATATAACAGCATGGTACAAGGTAGCATGCTATGATAAGATTTAAGCAACATAACTCAATATGACAGCTGAAATGTCAAGAGAGGAAAGCATCCATTTTTCTGATCAGCCAATATTAATTCCCCTACCTGATGTCGAGCATATTTTTATTTTTTTTTCCAAATAATTGGAGTGGTGGAGGAAGGTTTACAAGGAGAGATATATGTTGCTTTTCTGAACAAGCAACATCATGAACAGAATGATTTATAATAGATGGGTAACGATCTAAGTTTATCTCTAGCTGTTTTATCTGTAACTAGCAGTTAGATGGAAACATTCAAGACCAAATGATCATTAATCCCAGTTCAGAGCTACTGTTCTTACAGCCCATCTGTTGACATGACAAATTTGTTGAATTTCAGAAGACTGTTGCTCTGTAATTTTACCATACCCCAAAGTGGTGCTGCATAAATAAATCAAAGTGAAAACTTGCTATAAAATATTTTTCCTGTTATATGGAGGAGAACCACAAAGATGATCAGAGGACTGGAATGCCTCCCGTATGAGGACAGGCTGAAAGAGTTGGGCTTGTTGGCAAGTTGAAGACAAGTTGGCTAGGAAAGTTGCTGCGAAGTAGCTGCAAAGCTCCAAGGTGTTATTCTAATTGTTCTCATGAGATTCATCTTAATGTTGTTATTTGCCATTGTGATTGTTTGGCTATCCCGTGAGTATGTGCAAGGTAGTCTTTAATGAGGAAGAAAGCCTAATCACTGAGTAACAGTTGTGGTTTTCCTCCCTTTTTGAGGCTGCCAGAACTTAATGTACAAGTAAGATATAATTAATAATGAGTGGCCAGTCATTCAGAACAGAATTTTCTCAGCTAGCCGCTGCAGCTTGCTTGTTCTGCTGAGAAATATTTCTCAATGGTAAGAGAATAAGACTGTTTCTGAAAAGAAGTAATGAGATAGTACATGGCCATTAATGCATGGAAGTACTCATAAAGTGTCTGCTATGCCCCATGATACCTGCATGCATTTTGTGGAATTGGTGTTGATAAATTGAGCTTATGAAAATTCTCTGCACCATTTCAAAAGTAAATGACCATCTGTAGGTTATTTGTCCACGTCACTGACATTGTATTACAAGTAATGGATTCGTGTGTCAGGATGCATCACACACAAATGAATTTTAGAGTGAGCATCCTCCACTTGGAGTGAATGGATGATCAGAGTATGCAGGGAATATCTGAATATATTGTTCTGTAGTCATAGAACATGCAATATTTGGATACAGAGTTCAGGGAAAGAAGTTCATCATGTTTGTTACTGGGTATTTTGGTTCTTCGCATGTAATGTGCTTTGAAGATCACGCCTAGACGCTCCACTGTCACCCAGCTCTAGAAAAACAGCACTGATCCTTTGAAATGCATGATTTTATTCAAACATAGATTGGCTTATTGTCTTGTGCATTGGTTTGTAGCCTGAAGTGACTTCTTGCTTTGTTCACTAAAAATTCCCATAGCCTTAAGGTGTGCAGGTGGTCCAGGCACTGTTCGCATTGTCTCTACCTGCTGACTTGTATGATACTGAAACAGCAGGAGGCTGTCCTGAAGACTGAGGTAAACCCTATGACAAAAATCTCAGTAATGGTTTGATTTGGATGATGAGATAGCAATATCTAGAGAGGAGATTGGGACATAGTACTGGCCACAGACAAAATTTCTGACTCTGCATCTGAACTATCTGCTGATAAACTTTGGCTTACTCATGGATCATAAACCGACTTAACCTGGTAGTTGAATAATACCCGTCAAATCCAGTCCACTCTTGTTTGAATATTATCTGTTCAGACAATGTGGGTGGCTGCCTGGATCAATGGAAAATAACTATTACTTCTTCATTTAATATTTAAATAAAGCAAATGTTTGAATAAGGCCAGTGCAGTTTTTAGCTGGCAATATGATGCTGTTAGGAGGTATCATGTTGTGTCATTCTGTCAACAGGAGCCCTTAATAAACACAATTACAGTGGCAGGAATGGGTGTTTATAACAAATTCTTCCATTTATGCATGTAGTTGACTGGTACACGAGTATGAAACTGAACTCTGATAACACAGACACCTCTCAGTATTTCAGTGTTCTATGAAATAAGTTGTTTTCTTTGTTTTCTAGAAACAGTAGCTAAATAATTTTTAATGGATTTATGACTTTTATTTTTCTTCTGTGCGCATCCTTGTGGCAGCAATAAGGTCTCAGCATAGTGTTAAAATGTCCTTATTAAATAAAGGAGAAATATTAAAATAAACTTGCAAAAGAAGACTTATGGGAAAGAAATAAAGAATAACCTTGATTTCCATGAGGGAGGAAACCAAAAAACTTTATAACAAATGCTTCTCTCTTTTAAATAATAAATGAACACCTCCCACTCCCTTTTTTCATCCTTCTCATTTCCCCAGGGCAAATCTAAACAAAGGAAGAAAGAGTAGGCCATTAAGAGAATAAACAATGTGCTTTTAAAATACCTTTTTTTTTGTTTATCTTATTGTTAATGATGATGATTGTTTATACATTTTAGCTGAAAACTGCATTGACTAATTCAGGTTTTTCTTCACTCTGGCCAATACTGACTGTGCAGGTAGCTGCATGGTAGAGTTTATTGCAAAATATAGTCATTAACTTGTCAATGAGGAATGGCCTAGATGTTTAACCTCAACACACTTTTCAGCTCCGGTTGCAAATACTCAAAACCTATTGAAAGTGTTGAGGCATGCATAACTTCTGATGTATGGATCTTCTATTGATCTGCCTCTGCTTTGCTGAAATGAAGCAATTATAAAAATACCATACTATGTGCACAGATTCTTTTATTTAGGAATTTTTACTGATTTTGCCAAGATATTCTGTCATCTGGAGGAAACTTGGGCTCTTCATTTGGCAAATATGAACATGATATCTAAGGAAAAGAAACTTCTCCTCTAATATGGCTCTGCTTCCAGTCATCTGCCAACACTGAGGAATTGAACCAATATTATCAGAACAGTTTGTCCCCTCCTCTTTGTCCCCTAGATGCTCTAGAGCAATTACTGTGAAAACTCTTCTTGGTAGTGAATATCATTTCTGTTTCAGAGATGAAGGAAATAAAATGACAGCAAAATCAAACCATGGGCAGAAAACAAGTGTCAAAAAATGAGAAAAAACTGTGGTTATTAAAGATTTCGGTTCCCTAACCAGAACAGTGCTTGTTCCTTTATCACGTAGCTTGGACTCCATTGTATAAAGTTAAATAAGTCTTGAATGAATTATTTAGTAGTGCCACCCTCTGCTTTTACTTCACTTGCTTAAAAGCAAAATGAGTTTCCTATGGCCAACAGTTTGGGGTCGTGTGAAAGACCCATGTCCTCTTTGCCAGTGTTTAATTAGGATTTGATTAGAAGTTATACAGTGTTTCATAGGAATGAATGCACATTTCCAGATTGCTGCAGATGGTTTTGCTTAATAAGCTGCATCTCTCTTAAGATTATAAGAACTATTAAGTTGTCCTTTATTCAGCTGATCTTTTGAGATGGGAGCCCATGTATTGTAATATTGATATATGCTGGTATTAAGAACAGTTTTATTAATATAAATAGTAAGAATTCTATTAATCTATTGGAGAGGAAGAATCATGTTTTATTAACTTACAAGAGGCAATGATATTAGCTACTGAATTCAATGCATTAGGTCAAATCTTGGTGCCGTGCCCCAGGACGTGTCTCTAAGCATAAAGTGGCCTCAGAACAAATGCTGGTTCAGAGCCCTGTGGATGGTCCCTGAGATTAGGCAGCAGCCCCACCAGGGCATGTCCAACAGAGAGCTGCTGAGGAAATTCCAACAGAGAGCTGCTGAGGAAATTCCTGAGCTATTTTGCACAACGCCTGCTACTCATGGTGTTTAACAGTGGTCCATTTTCTACCTTGATTGTGCTTTTGTTCCCTACATCACTCTGAGTTTCACAACATAACTATGCTATATAGTTTTAATAGAGTTGTTATTCCTGTCAATATAGCGCAGTGTTTTTATTGCAGTTTTTAGTGACCAAGACACCAGAAGTCAGAAAGTATAAATGAATTTTTTTTCCCCTCCGGAAATTACTTGCTAGAATTTAGTAAGACTCTAAGTAGGACTTTGGAATTCAAATGTAAAATACAGAAGTTGTTCTTAGGTCAACATAATTACTTTTAATGTTGCTTGCTTACTCAAGTTTGTGTTTCATTTGTAGTCAAATACAGGGTAAAGTTTTAATGATAGCAACTAAAGGCTGAAAGTTATAGAAAAAAATTTTCATATGTAGCAGTGAGGAAAATTCACCATTAAAATTATTCATTTAAGGATAGGAGTGGATTTTATCAAATGCTGCATGCAAATTAGGATTACAAAATGATGAAAATAAAGTTGTAAGGTTGCTGCAGTAATTGCTGGTTGAAGTTTTACAGCTTATTCCTTGTAAGAGGTCAGAGCAGATCCGGAGTCACTCCTGGCTTTAAAATTGGTGAATTTAAGTATGTAAGAGTGGTAAACTTTTGAAAATCTAGTCTTTTGAGATGCTTTTTGAAGGCTTTTGAAAATCTATACACCCTCTAGCATTGTTCCCTTGGTCAGATCTATTCTAAAAAGTATTTTTATGCTGTTGACTTATTTTAAAAGCAGAGAGACATAGAAAGGGTCAAGAGAAATAGAATAAATAATTCTTAACTAGGCAATTCTTAGGCACGTTTATATAATGAAGGTGAAAATGAAAAGCATTTCTGGGCAAGCTGAGCTGATAGGCAAAGTCCTAAGGGGTCTTAAATACTCACAGATTGTTGGTCTACTGAAAACATCTGGTACTGAGGCAGTTACTGTCACCATAAGCACAAACTAACCAATCAGACTTTTGTGAAGACAGCCTTGAGGCCCAATATTTCTGTTGTTGCAACAACTTTTTACTGTAGGAGAATAAAAATGAGATGACTCTGAGGATTCAAGTAATGCGCTTTTATTCTTCTCACTGACTATGGGGCATTTCCAGATCTAAACCCAGTTATCTTTCAGCGAATTAGAATCCTACATTGGAAGAAATGACTATTAAATGCTAAAATCTTGTTATGGACACGTGCATTAAGTAATGCAATCATAGCTGTTAGTTGATATTGCTGTGTGCAGTAACAGCCTGTTAAGAAAGACAAAAGCCTATTTGAGCAACATGTTTCCTTGAGTCATCCTCCCCTGCAGAAATGTTCAGAAGCTCCTGAACAGAGCTGTCTGTAGGTGTTGCAGAAGAGATGGTGTGTGTCTGTGTTTGTCTTCGCTGCTGCTTTCTGGAAAGACCTGAAGTTTTGTTTCAGTGCTGAAGTGCTCTTTCAATGTTCCCTGGTTTCACGTATCTAAGAATTATAGATCATACAACTGGGCTTCTGCTAATCTCTGCATCTGGTTGTTCCCAGCTTTGTTGAGGTCAGAGATTTTTGGTGAGGGAGGAGCGATTAAAATTATTTTTCAAATTATTTACATTCAGGACTGCTGACACTGAGATTTCTTTTCATCACTTGTTTTAAGATTCTGTCTATTACTTCATGCAGAGAATGTGTAACATTTTGGAAAGTGTGAGTACCTTTGCAGATGATATTACCCCGGATGGTTTTTGAGGTGCTGTATATCCAGTATAATCCTGGGCTTGGTGCAGACACAGCTCCTTTTTATGGTGTATGAATACTGCTGTTCCTTTGCATTCAGAAAATAGGTAACAGAGAATCAGTGACCGCTGCATGATTACTTCTAATCATGTCTTCTTATCCTGAACAGTGAAACATCAATCAAATGAATAATAAAAATCACTTTTCCCCTGAGCAGTGAACAAGTGCCATGAAGATGGATGTATAGATACAGATTTGAATGCGTGACCGACCTGGATATCTTTAGGGGGGAAGCATTATGGGTCAGAGAACTGGCAATGCCAGTGGCAGCCTCAGTTCAGAAATTAGGAAGACCTATATTCTGCTTTTAAACAGGTAAACATCCATTGGGAGAGGAAGTAGTGGCTGAATCGTGGGAGCCTTCTCCATGGCTGCAGGGTGAACAGCAGCTAAAATCTGCATTTGACTACGTGATAACTACTTTATAAATGGTACTGTAAAGACAGTGCTGCAGGAGGGGATTGAGTTGTGTTATATTGAGCTGGCTGACTGATTAGCAGTTAGAGATTTCTATTAATATAGCGACTGGAAAAAAGGAATAATTGGATTTGTTGAACCAGCAACCTGCATGTGAGGTGGTACCTTGATCTCACTGCTCTATCAGCTGAGTATGAAAAGTAGGTATTAATGTGCTAAAGTAACTGGTGAGATAGGTCAGTGTAGTAGAGGCAAAGTAATTTTTGCTCCTTGGGATTCCCAGAATGCACTTTTGTGGTTTGTTCCTGTCCAGAAACATCCAAGATCAAATAATTTAGGTGACCAAGTGTAGCAAGAAAATGCTCAAGTGGGCAGGGACCCAGAATATTCATTAGCAAGAAGGGATTAAATGTTATACTAATCACCATGTGATATGGGTAATGCTGCCAGATTTAGCCTTTTTCTTTTTTTTCTTTCAGCCCCAAGCCCCCTGTTCCTCTTTGTAATGGTAATGTACAAAAGCTCAAAGCAGTGCTGAAAACGGTTGATGACTTTACTCTTTCTGCCTAATGAGTGTTTATTAATTTGCGTAAGAGAAACATGTTTGGCACGAACCAGAGATGTGTAAGAAGACCTTAATCTGGACTTCATAATAAGCCAAGAGAAGGAGCTTATAGCTCATGTGTTTGTGTAAGTAAGTGCAGTGGTTATATATTGTATACAAAAATATACATCTTCTGACATGGTATGCAAAATGTGTCACTTAAGATATATCTACGATATCAGCTCATATTTGGATATTGAATCTTACTACAATTTGAAACTGATACTGAAAATGGCATTTTTTTCTCACTTTTAGTAAATACGTATGGTGTATCAAGCACTGTGGGAATAAAATATTTTTAGGAGAACAATTTCTGTTATCCTAATTCATACATTATTTTGTAAGGCTAGAAGAACAGGTAAGTCCTATCGAAAGATGTATTTGTGCCTGAATGGAACAAGAATAAATAATGTTCATGTAGTTCTAGCTTGACTATTCAGTATCTGACTCACTGGAAAGATTTGCATCAACTTTGATGGGTTTGAACCACCGACTTCAATGGTTCTAAGCTTTTTCATTGCAATTTAACGTCAGTAATTATCAACTGTATTGCCAAAAATGGACTTTTATTTTTAATATCTCTGTAATGAAAGTGGGGAAAATGTTAATGTATCATAATAATTAATGCTTGACAGCCTTAATTGGAAGACGAGTGAAATAGTTTATCTGTGGGAAGAGTTTTGATCTGCCCTTCTCTAGTGTTATCACTTATCCTTTGCTGGCAGATTTCTGAGTACAGTACAATAAATGTGCATGCTTAGAATTGCACCCAAGGCTCTTTGAGAGGGAATGTGGACTGCTAGTCCATGTAGTCAAGTGCTTGCTTAGTGCTTGGAGAAAATACAATTACAACAATCTAGGGATTGTCAGTGGTAGAACTTTGGATCAAGAGTTTGAACGTGAAGCAGATGAAACAATTCTCCAAGTGAATACTAAAACTTATGTCAGTTAGAGAAGTTATCTTTAAATAGGGATTGTTGGCTTAACCTCATCAGTTTTTCTTATTATGAACTCTATAAAAGAAACCTTGTATAGTGTATACAGATTCCAGCATAGAATAACCAGGTTGGAAGAGACCCACCGGATCATTGAGTCCAACCATTCCTATCAAACACTAAACCATGTCCCTTAGCACCTCGTCAATCTTATCTAAGCATCTAATCTTAGATTTATTTCAGATCTAAAGCTTCTGAAAGACTCTATAAAACTTAACTTGGCTTCAGATTTAGAATCTTTTGGGTTTTTATATCCTAAAAATTTAGGTTTTTTTCCTGTAGCTATTATAAGCACTCTACTCTCCTCTTGGATACAGTTGTGCAGATCAAGATTTTGGGAACTAGAAGATTATTTATAGAGTTAATCCATATTCATCTCGCAGTAACTGAGAAAGAATTTTGTTTGTGACCCTTAAAATTAAGTGAAATAAAAGGGTTGAGGGTCCAATCAGAAGCTGCAGATCCTCTTTGGAGGCCTCTTCACAATTAATCTATATCTAGTAATGATCATCACAACACTTTATCTAATCTCAATTTTAACTGCACAATGGCCCTATAATTAGGGAAGTTATTTTTCACATAAACCTAAACAGCCAGGATGCTCTTATTTGGAGGCATCAAAGTCTCTAATTTCTACTGAATTCAGAAGGCTCTTGACCACCATCACACACTAAGTCTGTATGGGGTAGATAAATTCTAGTGCCAACTTCTGAAGTGTCTGTTTCCATGTGTATCTAGTAAATGGAATATTTCTCAGTACTATTGTAATTGCATATACAAATTGAAGTGAAATGGCATCAGCTGCTCTCACTTAGAGATTCCAAAATACTTAAACTGAATGGATGAAATAAACCATGTAAATACATGTATTCATCTGGGTCTTAGAAACTGCTTATAAAATTAAGATCACTGATTAATCTTATACTTTCAATGATAATGGAATTTATGGCAATTCTTAATCATCATCTCGGGAGTCCATCTGAATTTGCAATTTCTTCTGAGCCTTCTCAGCTCACGGCACCTTTCTGTGGAGCCAGCTCACTTAAAAGCCTTCTTTTCAAGGTGAGTGATGCAAACATTTCAGTCCAGTATTTTGCCCAGCTGATTTTTGTTGGTTGTATAGTCTTGTTTGGTTGTATTTTTTCCCCTACTTTTCTCCATGCTGTTTCTCCTGTGATTTTTCTACCCAGTACTTATGTTGTCATTTTCAGTACAGGCACTTCTGGCTTTCTGGGCATTTTTGTTTAGCTTTGCATTGCAGTGGTTTCTTTTGCCTGCAAATTGATACAGCATAAATAAATCATGCTGTGATGCAAGTATGAATAAGATTTAACTTGAATGTAGAGTAAATGTCATTGCAGATGATGAAGAAAATCGACCTGTAATCACATTCTGAATATGGATTCTTAAAGTATTGGTAAATATTAATAAATAAACCAAAGACAGCTTGTATTATATAGCTGTTATTGATATATACACCCGTATTACTAAAATATTTATAATATAAAATGGGAAAATGTATTTGCTGCTCATCTTTCATCAAGAAGTATCTATAAATAAAATAAAGCACATAAAGAAATTAAAAAAGTACACAAAAATAAAATAGCTTGAAGAAACTTTGTCCTTGCTAGATAATTTATTAGGCAGACTGAGCAGAATTTTGGTCCCAAGTTTGAATCACTCAAAATTTACCTATATAGTGGGAGAATCTTTCTCAGTGTGTGCTTGATGCACTCGTGTTCATATGAAGGTCAAAGCAGAAAGAAGAGGCTTAAAGAGCTTTGTATGCTACATATATGACTGTATTGCCGTCATGCAGGAGTTGAGGGGAACAAGTCAAAGGCAGTTTTGGAGTCCCTGTCATTCCTATGACATCCCCAGGAGCTGCATATAGCTAGAGGAATGCAGTTTGACTGTGGATCTGCTCTAGACCTGTTACACCAGTCATGTTCCAGCACTGCCTCACTGCCCTCCTGCCCTGGGCTGGGATGTCGGAGCAGGGTCAGGAGGGTTTATTCATAAAGTCAACTTTTTTCTCGCACCCCATGTCTAGATTTAACCTACTTGTATTGTATGATGTAGAGAAACCTGTTACATTGTTCTGACTTGAACTGCGTGACTTAGCAGTGTGGCACTTCACTGTGGGATACCTCTTGAAGTTAAAGAGCTTTGATGTTTTAGAGCCGAGCTCTTGTTGCACGCCAAAGCTGCCACATGTCACTGAAAACCTCCTGTTGAGGTGGAAAGAATGAAATGGGCTGGAAGCAGTGAGGTAGCTTGGAATTTTGCAGATGGGCGTGGGGAGTGATGTAGTTACTGGATGTGAGAAGGACAATGTTCCTCTCTGCACCAGAGATACAAGGCAAGAAAATGGTGTTACGGTAGAATGAAGAGAATGGATTGCTTCCTAAGGCTTTGAAATAAGTTATGTGATGTAGTCAGCAGGCAGCTTGGTGACTTTTTCATGTCAAGGCCTACAAGAAGGAGGTCTGTGTCTTGCCAGATGTAAATCAAAGTTTTAAAAATTATTATTCTTGAAGGTGGCATATGTGTTATGGGATTGGGTTGTTTCTAATTGAGAGAAACAGATCTTTCATCAGCTCCATGATTCCTACCAGGAAATTATTGCTGTAAAGCAAGAAAAGCAATAGAAATTGCGTATAATTCTGGAACATGGGTATCTTGGGTTAAATTTAATGGTGTGCCTTGAAACAAAGGACAGCTAACTGACGAAACAAATTCTTTGGTTGTGAAGTAACTGAATTCCATGAAATTCCAGGTTGTGTAATGCAAACCACTGTATTGTCACAACGTTCCTAACTAAAGCCAACTTTGATGAAAGCTGTGACTATCTTTAGCCTAAGTTCATACTGTTCCTTGAGAAATGATTGTACTGAGAAACAAATAACCAGGCTTTTCTGCTACTGGCATCTTCTCTACTCTTCTTCTCTGCAGACTGGATGGTACAGAGGGATAGCACAAATGGGGGCAACCAGGACTTCAGTGAAAGACCTATATATAGATGTGGATCAGAGTCTGTGGCTTAGGAAGCCTGGTGGAGTTAATGAAGGGAGAGAAATATTTTTCTGTTTTTTCAGTTCATAAATTAATTACCACTAGGAAGTATAACTATCACAAAGGATAACTGACAAAACAACCACTGTGCTAGAAACTGGAATCTAGAATGTAGCCTTTTCCTGGATTTCTGCATTTTTCTGCATTTATTATAGAAATGATTAGAAAATCATAGGATAACCCTGGTTAGAAGGGGTTTTAGAAGTTCATATTTAAGTCCATGACTGTTGATTCAAGTTTTCTCCCTTGCTCAGCTCTCTCATCTGTCTAGAATGGAAATTTAGTTCCAAGTATTCTTTGAGATGTTGTACCCATTGACTGTGTCAATTGAGGGGAAAAAGAATTCCACTGGAAGCTGAACACAGTACCTGCTGCCTGTTCACATCTTGGAATCCAGAGCCTCCAAGCCAAGTTGAGCCTGACCTCTGGCTTTGGGAAATGCAGTGTACAAAAAGTCACACTGAAACACTTGCCAGATAGAAGTTCAATCCTCAAATAAGTAGTGTGTGAATCTGGGGAGATTCCTCTTGTTGGTGACGATCTTTCAATATACCATGGTGGAACTGTTTGATTTCTCATAATTTGTTCCTTCTCCAGAATTCATCAGATGTAGATAGAGACTAAGATTCTAACAATGTTCACCTGACCACATTATCTCCATGGTGATGAGACATCTTGTCTCAACTTGAGAGCTTTTGTGAGTTTTATGAATTTCATTGCTATACAGGGAACAGCAGGTGAATTTACTCTTAGAGCTAAAGATATAATGGTGGTTGCTTTTTCTATAATCCTCTACAAGTGTTATTTATTCTTAATAATATATTATTATATCTTATAAATAGCAATGTTTCAAACACCTTTGGTGGTTGACTTGGGCAGCAGAGAACAAACTATACCATTGTTTGCAGAAAGTCACTTCTGAAATTGAGACTACAGTCAAGCTTCACATGCCTACAACTTTCAGACAAAATAAATAAATAAATAATGCAGTCTGTCACTTTTATGTGAAGGGCCAAATAATGAGAACTGAAAAAGAGAATAATGATAAGATGCAATAGCAATTCAGCTACCTATCACTGAACTGAAGGCAGTAAGGTTTGAGATCAAGAGAGAAGGAGAAAGGGAGTAAAAGAGAGAGAGAGGGTTTCGATTCTTCAGGGAAGTCCTTGTCTCTGCCAGGTGCTGTTGGAAAAATGAATACATGTAGGAGCTGGCAGGTGACTCTGGATGCGATGAGTCAAGTTGTCTTCAGGATGGAGGCAGCTTATTATAAATGAGAAGGTGATGCAGTCATGATGAGTCAGATATGAATGATGGAAGGCACCCCTGTAATGCCCCAGACACACTGTGCTGCACCCACTGTGTAATCCCACCTGGTAAGTCACACCAGAATTAGTTTCTCTTCTAGAAAGATATTCAGTCTCGAGTGAAAAACTTCAAGAACTGGGCAATCTTTACCAGTCAGTAACTGACAATATGTCTCTTTCCTCAAGTCTTTTTTGATTGTCTGTCTGTTTCTCTCTTAGTACTTGTAGGATGTGGTCACATCAAATTCTGCTCTTTACCTGTTTCCTGGAGTGAATGATGTGCAGTGCTTTAACAGATATCATGAGAACACAGCATTATAATGGTTTGTTTCAAGAAACAGCAAATAATGCTGTAGAGTTTGGGTAGAATCAACCTAAACTGAAATATTTTGTGTAGGAATTAAAATACTTCTCGAAAGGAAAAATGACAAAGGCAGGAGGAGCATTTAGTCATGAAAGGATCTTGGTGGGTTCTTTTGAAACTGTTTTCTATCAGAATCCTCTGTCTCTCAATTGATGTAATAAGTCCTAAGATGCACTTCTAAGACAGTCATTGTCAGTAGTGGGATATGGTCAACACATCTCTGCCTCTGGAAAAATCTGCAATTCAAAGAAGGAACTAACACAAATGGTGTTAGAAGAAAGTAGTGATCATCTTTGTGGGGGATAGTATTTCAAAAAATATCCATGAAATTATAAAACTCATCATTAAGTCTCCAAAACCAGCTGATAATACCATTAATTACATTGAACAGGTTATGAAGATCTGAAAAAAAGGAGATTTAATATATATTATACAATTTCTAGTAGGTTAAAGACTGCATGAAAATTGTTTCATTATTAGAAATAATCTAGGCAAGCAACACCTCCTTCTCCCAATTTGTAGCACAGCTCAAGTGCCTACACAGTCCTATTCTTTTCTAGCCATTATGGACGTATTAAGTCAAGGTACACTTCAGAAATAGGAAGCTATATTTAAGGAATCATGTCTCATTTCCTAGCTCTCTGTAGGTTTTCAAAGACGGCATTGCTTATATTTAGTAGCAGCTTTACTAAGAGATGAGAAATACTTCTTTGAAGAGAGGTTGCCTTTTCAATATGTCTTTTCAAAATAACTTTCAGTTTTCAAATAATATTAAAACACCCTAAGAAACCACAGCTATAAGTGCTCTTGCAGAGGAATAAATGATGGTTGGAAGGGGCTGAAGGTGCTATGGCAGTTCTGAGAGTTAATTTGTTATTAAGGTTGTTTCTGTGTTTAAAGTGGAGGTGACCTTATTCGAGTGATTGCACTAATTCCTTTGCTAGTATGAATTGGCATTGTTGTGCAGAACATAAGAGGCTATTGGTATCTGTGTACATGCTGGCAGATTTTCTCTAGGGACACCCTCTAGGGAGGCAGCCCAAATATTATGTAACATGCCTGTGTCTCTCCAACCGCGGGAAACACAGGCTGAAGCAGGCGACAGTCTCATTACTGGGCTCTGAGTTGAATCATGTGTGACACTAGCGTGAACTTAACAGGAGGTTCCATCTGGTTCATGTAACTGTGAAACCCTGGCTGACGCTCGCACATGCCTTTGAGAGCAGCCCCAGGAAGGTGAAAGAAGGGTCACAGGGATGCTGGGGGACTGGTGGACTTCGATACGCAATGGGCTGAGGGCCAGAATATGCGGTGGAAGGAAAATCAAGTGAAAATGCTAAGGGCTCCGTGTGGCTGGTGGAGATGGAGGCACAAGCTTATTGCTGCTTGTTTTCTGAAGTTATGTACAAACAGCACGGTGATATATAACTTCAGGCAGATATGCATTTAAGAAAGACATAGAAATAATTTTTCTAGCTTTTATTTGGGCTTTTATTTCATGCTGCCAAATTTACTTCACTCCTAGCCTCAGCAATCCACCGAAGGCCATTTAAAAAATACTATTTTGAGAAGCTCTTTCAGAGCAATGCCTATTACAATATTTTGCTTTTCATTTGTAAAAAAATGAGGAAGGGAAAGGACTTAAACTCCTTCATTATCATCAGCAGTAAGCCTGTGGATTGCAATTGATACATACATACCATTATGCACTAACTGTGAAATGTTAGAATTCGAAGCCTACACAGACTATTTCCTTAATATTTCATTGCCTTATTATTATGAAATAAAATGCTGAAAGCCCCTGATATGTATATATTTGGTTAGGAATTCATGGGTTTGAGTGAATATAAACCGTAGATACCCAGTGCTGGATGTAAAGTGAATTTGTTCCACTAGACCTAGCAAGAAGCAAATAAGTTACTTGTATTCAGGATTGAACGATACAGACTTACTGTAGCAGATCAGTGGCATTTCACATTCTTTGTAATGCCGAAGGCATCAAAATGGGGCTGAAACATATGACACAAGAACTAGGGAGACCTCTGTCCTGTTAGGGAAACCAGTGATATGACACAAGTACTACAGTGCATGAACCACAGCTAAGCCACAGCTATTACATTTGTTATAGAATTATCTGAAAGATCCCAGCTTCAATTCTGTCTTTACTGACAAATTTTTATAAAAGAAACACCTGTTTGAATTTTTATTAATTGTTCTTGTTTTGTCAGTGTTGGAGATAGCTGAATATGATGGGGTTTATGTCCTAGAGGTACATATTCGTATTCACCTGTGAGAGTCATGAAATTACCATGCAACATAGTAACTTGGGGATGAATTTCCTTCCTGAGGCTGTCTACCTTCATGTTAGTGCTGCAAGATAGAAATATTATCAGCTTTACTTAGAAAAGTTAACAGCTAATGCCGAGGGATACACGAATCCTGAATTCTAGTCATTTGAGGAAGTGATGAGACTGGTATTCAGCAATGTTCTCTGGTGTGGGTTTTTGTTACAGGCTGATTTTCATGTTAAAGTATTTAATCATTTATAATAGGTGATTTCTTACAGCTTTGTTTTATTAAGCTATGAAATATAATTGTATCTCAAAGAAGGAACTTATCTCTTTTTATGTAGTCCTCTTTACTCATCAAGCAAAATTATAATGTGGATTTCTGATCACTAGTTTCAGGCAATAGCTTATTTTAAATCCTAAATAGAGATATTTTAATTTCATTGTTAGAACATTCAGGAGAAATTAGTTGAGAGGGGAAAATCTCAACAAATGGTATTTTTTTCCCAGAATAATTATCTTAGAGGAAATCCAGGATAAGCAAAGAATTATTGACTGAGCAGACTGTTATTCCTTTGGGGTTTTTGTAAACACCTTCAAGACAGACACTTGTCCCTGTTAACACTGAATGATAGCTTCATGTGTGTTTCACTCTGCCCTAAAATTGCTCACAAAGTAGCTCCAGCTTTTGTGGGACAGAATCCCAAGTGACCCTGTTTAATGTCACTTGATGGGGGAAGCTGTGTAAACTGAGAGGAAACAGCTGTCATCAACAGGTCAGCTTCCTGGAGCTCTTACTGCTCAGAAATTCAAACCTCATGAGGTGTCAACAGCTTTGTGTCCTGTGAACTCACCACTCCACAAAATCTCAACGTAACAGCAAAGTAACAGAGAATTCCTAAAATAATAACATGGACAATTGTCTTGGTACCATAGAAACTACAACTGCAAGGAAGAGCTTTCTTTTCTTTCGCTTTGCCATGCAAATATTGAGAATGCAGAGACTTTGTAAAAAAATAATAGGCATTATTTTCATGTCACATAAGTGTCCATTTGCTGAAGCAAATTTTTTTCTTCCTGTGTGGGATCTGCTCTGTGAAACTAATTCTAACATCCAAAACTTGTCTGGTTTATGATGCTATGTGATGAAATTTAATATTGGAACCTTTCATAGTGTGTTCCTTCCCATCACTAGTCTTTAGGCATTCAGATGACTTGACCTTCATGTCTGTTCTAGCCATATGAATCAACACAAGCTGATTTGTTGACAATGTGCAGTGGCCACGAGCTCTGTAACGTCCTGAGTTGTGGTGCCACTTTGCATTATATAGCGCGTGTGAGAGTCTCAGAGGGTATGGTGCCAGCCTGTGGTGGCTGGCATGGCGAACGCCTTTAGTAGAATCATAGAATGGTTTGGGTTGGACAGGACCATAAAGACCACACAGTTCAAACTCTGCTGCTGTGGGCTGGGTTACCTCCCACTGGATCAGGTTACTTTGAAGCCTCATCTAACCTGGTCTGCCATACTTACAGGGATGGCGCATCCATGACCTCACCTGGCAACCTGTTCCAATGCCTCACCACCCTCATTGAAGAATTTCTTTCTTATATCTAATCCGAATCTTCCCTCTTCCAGCTTAAAGCCATTACCTCTTGTCCTATCACTACATGTGCTTGTACAAAGTCTGACCCCAGCTTTCTTCTAGCTCTCTTTAGGTACTGGAAAGCTGCTATAAGGTCTTCCTGGAGCCTCCTCTTTTCCAGGCTGCATAACCCCAACTCTCTGTCTTTCCTCACAGGAGAAGTGCTCCAGCTCTCTGATCATCTTCATGGCCCTCCTCTGGACTCTTTCTAATAGTTCCATGTTCTTCTTATGTTGGGAGCCCAGCATAATAGAAAAATCTTGCTCTGTACATGACAGGTTGACTTGCAAAGCCCCTCAACGGTTGGGTAGCTGTATCCCTAAACAAAAATCTCTTAATAGGAGTGCAGGGAAAAATGCCATTTAGACAGATGGGAATGACTCCTGGCTGTTGAAATGTCATTCATGTGCAGTAAGTGTGTTTATTAAGGGGAAGATTCCTTGGCCAGACAGCTGTCCTTAGTGGGCTCCCTAAGCTGAGTGGGACATTTCAAAGAGAATCCAGGGTACATTTCAACATGACAAATGGCTTCCTAAAAAAGAAACTATGAGGTTTTGCTTCAGGTCAGGAAACTCATGGCTGGGTGGGGAAATGTGTTTGATTAGCCTTTAATTTGCTGGTAGAAAGGACTCCCATAGAAATGGCAATTTTATTATGTTTTACATTGCCTGATGTCTCCAGGATATTTGAATTGGCCTATTCAGTGTAGGAGGAGGGGTCACAAAGGAATGCCTTTGAGCTGCAGTTGATGTTTTTCTAGCTAAAATCCTTCAGCAGTGGAGTTAGTATTCAGTTGTTAAATCCAGATGGTGGAGGGTGATGGACTGATTAACTCGTGAAGCATTGCAGATCTTGTTCTTTCAGCAGCTTGTTGTAATTTTCACGAAGAGCAGATTTTTTTTAACCCAATATCCTGAGCTAATTTTAAAGGGAAAGTTCTGCCTTTCTAGATTTCCTCCCACATTTCATTTAAATAAGTTATTCTTCACCTTTTGTTCCAGGCGGCTGAGCTCTGTTGAGTGCTGCTTCAGAAACGACTCCCTTTTACTGATGGGTGAAATAATCTCTGTTCAAAGCCTGGAAATTATTTTCAGTCAGGGAGGTATTTTAAGCTTCTCTGAAGTGAGAAGTGCAGGATAAGGGGGATAGGCTGTGCGTGGGACTATGAAGTAGATATTATGCATTCTTTTTTGGCTTCTGGTATTCGGTGTTTTATGGGGTTATGAGCATGTCACCTAATTTATTATTATTACCATATTTTTCAGGAAAGTTGTCACATTATTTCACTGCAACACCTGGAAGAGGTTCAATGGAACAACTATGGTCATGGAATCATAATCCTATTTGTTATTATCTTGGTGGGATAGGTATGGGCGGTTCCCTGTGTGATCTTCCTCTGAATACACATCTCCTCAGATAAATCTAGCAGGTTAAATAGGAGTAACGGCAGTGCAATATTAACATCCCTCTGAGCCATCAGGATGTCTTGCTGTTGCACTGAATGTTGCTTTTTTTGCTTTGGGTTCTTCACCTAACAGGCAGATAGACTTGAAAAGCACTCTACTATTTGTGATGATCAGGCAGTTCCATGTCTTTGAAAAAGACTTACTGATGCAAACATCTAATTAATGAAATTATGAATGTATGTGCCTCCATTTCCATATTAATCAGTTGGACTCTGTGCTTTATTTTAATGAATGATTAATTTTTATTTTCTCACCTGTGTATCTCTCCCGTGGCTGTGACAGGACATTTGCTGCCCCATGGGTTAGACTAGATGTTCTGACACCTGCTTCTCTGTTCAGGCTGGGAATGAGGGCTACCATCTGTTTTTCTCTGCTATTTAGAAGAGGATGTAGTTTCAGGACTTAGATTAAGAGTGACAGAAACACTGATTTCCTAGCACTGCTCATTTCTGCTATGTCTATTTTGTGAAAATCCTGGCTTGAGAACTGCTCACAGGCAAAGGATGAAAGGAAGAGCCATGACCTGTGTGAAATTACTGGGATCTCCATGGGTCTCACACAGTAAGGGCACAGATATGTATGGTGCTGTGCTCAGTAGCTGCTAGCTGAGATTTTGTGGCTTTATCAGACTGGTTGTGGGTTTCAGAAATGGCAGTTGTAACCCAGGGATTTATACATCTATACTCATAGTAACTTTATAGTGTGTTTATATGCAGCTTTTGTGTTCTTAAGTCTAATGCTGAGTGAAACACAATAGCTTTGGAACAATATAATTCACGTGTCCCTGCAAAATCTATAGAGTATTTGCTCTGATTATGGTATTTGTCTCCTTATCTGGTCCAGACAAACGCTAAAAGAAAATGCATGAAATTGGTCCCTTAGGTAAAGCCAACGTTCACAAAATCTTAATAAAATTAAAATGTAATCTTGGTATCTTCTTAATGCTCTTGTAACCTGTATGCCTTTAATAATCTGTACTGTTTACTGCCAGTTCTGTAATCGGGTATAATATGTGACCCTAATGCTTTAATGTTTGTTGCTGGCCTACTTTCAAAATCCCTTATAGGTGCAAGTTATATATAACTTAAATAAGTAATGCCGCATGAAGTCATCACCACTTTTATCTAGAGAAAGGGAATGCCATTTCCTTTATTTAACCTACCAGCCTGTGTCCCCTGGGTATATTTCTTAGACTTAAAACCAATAGTGTTCCAGTTTCTAGGTTGCTGTTGCTCATTAGCTTTGCACGTGTATCATTCTGCTGCTCTCTCCAGCAGTCCTGCTCAAAGTAGCCTTACTACTAGTGTCAGTCTCATCCAGAATGTATATCAGACAAGTCTGGAGATTTGAATCGTGTGTCAGTGGTGCTTTGGCAGTAAAAATAGAGCAGAAGAAAAGCTAGGCCTTTCTTTTTTATGTTCCTTTGTGTATTGTTATATGTTTGTCTTGAAACGGAGTCTCCTTTCGAACACAGTGCAACTTCTGTTTCATCCCGCTGCAAATACCTTGCATCTTCTTTTACTCTCCACTCCTGTCATCTCTGCATCTGTTCTTTTTGGGGTCCTAGATTCTGTTTTTTAAGGCTTGACAACTTAGTAACTGCACAGCTTGTTATAATAGCCTGTAGAAAGAGCCTTTTTGATCCATGTGTATCAAAGTGCATGACTAAACCCTCCCTGTATATTTTGCTGGCGTCTGATACTAAACTTCTCTATGCTTTAGTCACACATTAAAAAGTGATGCATTTATTTTCATAGCTGAATTCAGTGTCCTAGCACTACACTTTGTAGAAGGAAAGATAACGGAGGAGAGCAAATATTTCTATTGACTTACTGTGGTGTGTGATCTGCCAGTCAAAACAACTCAGAGATTTTGTTTAGAGGAAGGGAGAGAGGATTGCTAAAAGGAAAAAAAAAATGCAGCTACTTGCTGCTCATTTCAAATCTTTGTCCAGTCTGGTACGATGCTTAGAGAGAAAGATCTCTTGCTTTCCATGTATTAAGTTGACTTCTCATGTGGATATGCTACATCTCTTATGCTAGTTACAAGCATCTTAATATAACTTTAGAGATTTGCAGTTTACTTTGGTAGAGGTCTTGGATGGGTACCTGATTCCTTGGGGTTTATTACTTCTTGCCTTTTGTAATTTTAATTTCCTACTGTATCACCAAACTTTCATTTCAGATTCCAGCACTGAAAATATAACATTAAGACTATTCCAGCTTTTTATATCTTGATCTAAGGCTCTTGGAAATTTGCTTAAGAAGTGCTGAGGACAGCACTTTTGTCTGATTTAAAGTTAGTGATTCAACATTAGTAACTGGCATATTGATTAACATCCACTTGTAAAACTTCCAAATACAGTTTTGTGTATAATGTGTAATTTTCCTGAAAGGGGCTCCAGGAACTTCTGAATCGACATGCAAAGCTAAAGGGATGGGACTGTGCCCTTCACTCCATTTATCAGATTTTCTGGACATCTTCCAGCACTTCCTCACTGCTTTTGAAGGCTTTTTAAACTTGACATATGTAGCGCCTGGCTAGTGCCTGGAACTGCTAATTCAGGACTGTTTATTCAGTCCTGAATACCAGTAGAAGTTATGTGGAAGAAAGGGTTCTGTGTGACAGCTGAAGTCAATCCTTTGACAGAGGTACGTGGGTCAGGAATGGGGGTGTGTTCTGTTTGGTGCAGCTTTGAAGTTTAGTTTGCGTGTTCCTGTGCCAGAGGCGTTGACGAGCGCAAACAGAAAGGACACAGGGAAAGCCAGGGCTGTTGCTTCCTTGGAGAAGCACATGGATTTGCTGAGGCTGCAGTGGAACTTAAGTACCTTCTCTTGCTGGCAATAGTCTATCTTTTGATATTACTGCCACTGTTGCTCGGACCTCATCCTTTACTTTCCATGTGATGACTGTCCAGAGAGTGGCATTATCCTTCCTAATTTCTGACAGTTCTTTCCTGTTTAAACTTACGCAACAGGCTCAGGCTGCTCTCAGCTGCTATTTGCTCACTGTGGAACAGCAAGCAGATACGCTGCTTTTGCAGCCTGGCCTTTGGAGCAGATGGAGAACTGGACAGTCTTGTCTATTATTATTTCCCACACCATGATTCATAGTTCAGCTTTCTCCGTCTACTTATTGGCACTTTGACAGAGTGGAAAACTTTGCAGCAGGAAAGCGTCCCCCCATCAGGCTCAGAAGGGATGATTTATGACAGGCCTCTAGCTAAACCTCCTCAGACTCTTCTGCTAGAGAAAAGCTCTGATTTCTGAAGCACAAACGGTAACTCAGGAACATCACAACTTTGGGATTGGATGGAATCGTTTCTGCGGCAGTGGGTACTAGATAGATGCACAAAAAGAAATGTCAGCGTGGAAACTAGAAACATGTGAATTACCATGGAGATGAATGCAAACCTGGTAAGGGCATTTTCCGCAGAAGTGTCTCCTTGGCAAATTCAACCAAATGGAAGATTTTTGTGGGAACATATAGGCTGACAGGAGGAAGATCTGAGAAAAGATGCTAGCTTAAAGCCCAGGACATTAAAACCGAACTATGGGGGAACTTTGTTCAGATCCCTGCTCTAAATATTGTTTCCAGATCATTCTCTTCTTCTCTGTACCTTCCTTTCCTTTTAAGTAAAGAAAACAGAAAGCCTATGAAATCTTTATATTTTGGATGGAATTCATGTTTCCTTATTCAGCTTCTCTTCCTGGGAATATTGATAGAAAAAACCTCATTTTGTCAGTCAGATTAAACCGCTGCTGTTAAATCAAGGGTCTTAAACCCTCATGTAAATGCATAGTTGTTAGGAAGGGGAAAGGAAGATTCTGGTAAACCACATATGTGGGAAATAGGATGTAAATTTTCTTTGTTTAACCTGCATCATCCCTAATTATCCTTCCTTTTAAAACGCATGAAAGTGATCTTTAGCATCCTAACCTGGAGTGAGGCAGAAATCCAGGTGGATATTAGTTCCTCTATATTTGAGCTATTTTCTTCCCATTGCCCTTCTTCTCCTCTCTGGAACAGATGTACTGTATGTGGCTGCTTCTGACTAAAGCCCAAACTATAGGCAGTCTAATGCTTTGACTTATAAAAAGGGGCATAACAGCCATCATTCCTGACTAAAGGCCTGTAGCAAATCATGTTGAGCAGCATGTCCGAGTGACAAGCTGTTTTCTTTACTGACTGTTTTAGGGCTCCGTGTTGAACATCAGCTAAGAGAAATGGATAATTTAATTAGATCTCCAACTATCTGGATTATAAGAAGATAATCACTTTTCATAATGGATTTGAAGGGCTAGCATTCCATGTTTATCTTTAATTCTTGCCATAAAAAAAAAATCTCAATAATCACTCTGGTTTTGCCCTCCAGTGAGAGTTTTCCTAAGTAAAGGAGGCAAGCAATGTTTTGCTGCGTAACATTAGCTTTACTAGCACACCAGTAATGGTGAGCAAGATCTTTCTATGGTAATATGAACATCTGAGAGGATCTATTTCAGAGGGAACTCTGATAACTAGAAAAGTGAAAAAAGCTAGTTCTTGAACTCATCTAATCTCTCCCTTTGGTCAGCTACATCTATTGATAAGATGCCGCTCAGATATATTGCGTGTCTCATGTCTCAGCACAAAATATCTTGCCTCCTACTGGGGTTAAATGCAACTAAAAGACTATGTACTCCCTTGTGAGTTGGTGAGTGGGTAACCGTATTGCTCTTCTGGCCATGTGTGTTAATCCAAGTATCTGCTGGTACCAGTCTTTTGCAGTGGGTAAAGAATTTAATTCAGTTTTTGATCTGCATTATTGCTACCAATAATTATTTTGCTTAGGTTTTTGTGGGGAGAAATAAAATCATGCCTGTTTTGAGGTTTTACCAGTATTGTTTCCTCCAAGGCAAACCACATAAAGTTGTGTTAAGCACAAATATCGGAGTATGTGGTTTCCTTCTGGAAATGAACATGAAACATAAGAACAGATAAAACTGTAGGCTTGTCTTTGCTGCAGAGCTCAGATGAAGGAAAACAGATGAGATGGAAGGAAGAATTGTTTAGGATAAAAAAAAAATCTCAGACTGAAGAGAAAAGCTAAACCCTGTGGTTTGGGGTAATCCTCAAAAACTTTTCAATATTTTGGGTGATTAGTTGACAAGATCTGATTTTTCAGAGGCTTTCTAAATTCAACTCAAGCTATTGAAATGTCAGAGGAAGACAAGGAAATCTGCTTTCACCCTGGAGGAAAACTTTGAAAAGCAGTAGAAAGTTCTTGAATTCAGCCATCCCCAGACAGCAACAGACTGAGCAATTCTGACAGGTAAGCATGACAAGGAGCTGCTGTAGAAATCTGAGGGTAAAAACACTTACAGCCTTGCAGAACTGAAGAAGCCTCCAACCATGAAGGGCTTTATGTATCCCAAAGTCAAGTCCTATAACAGCCCCTGGGAATGAAGGTGTGCAGGAATCTTGTCTTCTTGCCGTGCTCCAGGAAGACACAGGCTGTGAAGAGAAAATATTGTGGCAGCTGATAACTTGCATTTAACCTGGAATCTAATAATAGTGAAAGAACGTTGTCAAATACCAGATACAGGACCCTCTGGGATGACAAATGGCTTCTCTGTGTCCTTCCCGAAAGGTGATATAGTCACGAAAGGAGCAAGTGAAGGGAAGCTTAAGGCACTATAGTCTTTGGCCTCAGATACTTACTGAGTATATGCAGGGCACAAAGAACAGATACTAACTGAAAATTAAGTAGTCTAAGAAAATATATTCACAACTACATTGCTGCACTGTTGACTTGTTCTGTAGACTAATAAAGAGAGGTCATGATTTTTATCCCAAAGTGAGTTGTGCAAAACCAATTTTTTTTGAGGAAGAGAAAATGTAGTAGTTTGTAGGGCTTTGGACTTACTACTGTTAATTTTACTGGCCTGGATTGAGTGAATGAAAGTAAGCCTCTCTCCGGCTGCACTAGTGTCAATTAAATCTTTTAATTTCAAGGAAGCTGAAATATTCCCTTAGCAAGAAAATATTTATTCTCATGCTTTCTAAACTCAGTTTTTGACAGTTATTTTTAAAATGGTATTTTCAATAAAATATGTATAATGAAAAAACCCTGTAGCCTGTTTGTCCCATCCATCTTCACAATACCAACGCAACCAGAAATGTTTCATTCTGAAGCTAAACAAACAATTTTAGTTTAGACCCAAATTTTTTTCTTTTTATCAACGGAATAATATGGAAAATAATGTTTTCTTTTCAGTCTTTTCCATGTTTTGTTTTCTTTCCTTTGCTTTTTTTTAAATTTTTTTAGATGAACTGCCATACAAAATAAATCACAGCTCAATCCACTTGCATTCCAAGTTTTACAGTTAGGTTGCAGACATTTTACTGACTCTGTAATTTCATATAGACAGTACTGTTTGAAAGAAAGAATCCCCGATAAATGAAAGGCAAAATTAACGATACAGAAGAAAAAAAAGAAAGCTATAAGCTAAAGCAAGTCAGAGTCTCCAGATTTAATTCAAGGAAGAAAAGTCCAGCTCTAATGGTTACACTGAGTTTCTTAACAGCAAAGAACAAACTCTGGGGTTTTTTGAGTTTGCTTTGGAGGCAGAGCTTGTGTTTGGCTCCCTTAATGCCTAAGAGAGGCTGGTGCTTACACCACAGCTCGTGGTGGAACAGGGGCTTTGTCCTCTACCTAGCCACGTAGTTTGACAATATTTGCAGAAATTTGCTGCTTTGAGACCTCTGCCAGATTCAGTTATGTCAGCAACTGTTTTCGTACAAAGAGGTGCACACAACTTTCTGAGGAATCCAGGTAGCTGCCTCCAAATCGGGGAATATTGATTTTTGGAAAGTTGTGAATAAGTGGATGTCGAATGATGTGGGAGGTGAAACTCTTGCTGTTAAATATCACCTGAAGGTAGGAATCTAAGCCAGTTTATTGATTTTAATCATTCTTTGGAGAAACCTCTTTCTTCCTCTCTGCAAGAAGCCCAGAAAGACTAGTTCCCCAACTTTAACATTTGTTGTTAGATGCAATAAATTAAGCAGTGTAGATCTGAAAATGTACAGTTTTTCTAACTTTGTGCAGAAGGTGGAATTTCACAGGGCAGAATTAATGGCAATTCTTCTTCTAGGAGCATTTAAAAGTGTCTTTTCTGTCACCAGTTTTTCTCTTTTCCCCTTGATGAGGCATATATCTCAATAAACAGCCTGTTCATATGGTGGTTGTTGATCTAAACAGTTCTGCTTTTTTGTTGTTTAGTTTTTTGTTTGTTTTATTTAATTTTTTTTTTAATATACTTGGTAAATATATTAAGTCCTCCTTCAAAAAAACACAGAAATTCCTGACTAAACATTACACTTTCCTTCCCTGGCATGAACCTCTAGGAGGAAATGAACCTTTCTAGGTGAGCATTGTAGAAGGTATGAACTGAGTGCTGCCAGGACGGCAGTGTATTTCTTTGACTCTTCTTTGCTTAGATTAATCTACAGCAGTATCTGTATTTGTTTCTATATAACACATATGTTTGAGTGAGTGGTAATTAAAAAAAACCCAAGACTGTTCACATTCTTTCCCCTGGAGAGGGTGATGGCAGATGTTAGTTATTTGTCCTCCTGGAAAGGATGAGCTAACTGTGGGTACAGAATCTTCTCATTTCCATGGTAATGAATGCGTTCTAGAAAATGTGCTTTATATGATAAAGTTGGAGGGTACCTTATATTGTAGATTTCCTGGAAAAGGTTTTATTAAGCAAATTATTTTAAGACTTGCTGGTTTTGTTTTCTGTGTTACCATATCAAAGGACCATTCACCACTCTGTGCACAAAACCCCGGCAGTATCGTACGTGGTTATACAGAGTTTGCATTAATTGTTCACAAAGGCTAGTCTTCCATTGTAACTTCGGGGCCATTTTGTCTTTGCAGAACATATTTCTGAAGTGCTGAATAATTTACAAGATTCACATCTAGTTAATGTGAGAAAACACTAGGAATATAAATGCACAGTACTAACTATTCTTTTGTGTCGCATATCAGTCTGACAACCACTTACAGCGTTTCCTTTGCAAACCTCTCTGCTGTTTAATGTTAAAAAAATTCTAAGCAACATTCCTTCACTTCAAATGTATTTTTCCACTAAAAAAGACTTTGTATAATGAAGCGTGGAAGGTAACATTAACTAAAGATTGTGCTTTGGAATTTTTTTTCCTTTTGGGATATTTTGCACAGCTCAGATTATGAATTGTATTGCTGGTTCCATTGGTATCAGTTTAGGAATATATCTAGCTATACATCTAATATTTATACAAAGCAGTTTCAGGGCCCAATGTTAGCTCTTACATGTAAGAAAATTCTTTTTTTTTTTTACATTCCCAGTCCTGCCTTTTTGGGTAAATGTTACCTGGGCACAAGGAGTGAGAATGGCCTTTTGGCATCAGATTGAGATCAAAAGTAATTCCTCTCTTCTGCCAAAGTTTCCTTTATGTGACCTTGGATGAATCATTTAATCTCAGTGGGTTAGCTCCCTATTTGAAAATAACATTGTGTGATTTATCATTTATGCTTCTTCAGCTAAAAAGTTTAGACTAGTGACTGTTTCATAAGCAATTTTAAAAAATCTAATCCCCACAGAAATGCAGCCCTTGCCTTTCCTTTGTCATTATCATGGACATAAAAGCTCCTTTTCATGTGTACCTAAAATATTACTGAAGCGTAATATGCACTGAAATGTAAAATGTAGTAAAAGGTGTAGCTGAAATATGGTTACGTTGGGTGCATTGGATCAGGCTTTGATGTGAGTCATCTTGGTGACAGCAGAAGTGCTCTTCCCTTGCTCCCTGCTCATTGCCTATCCAGGGACACTAATTTTTTGTCCCTATTGCTGTCTCAGAATCTAAGCATTAATGCTGATACATAGGTTCAAAGGCACTGATCTGGCTTAAAAGTAACCAGTAAAAACCCAAGGAATAAATAATTGTTTGGAAACAGTTAAAGAAAATAATTAAAGCAGGACATGTTTGGATTTTTTAAAAAAATCTATCTGTACTGAAAAACAATTTCTGAATTATGTGATTTTCTGCACTTCAGTGCATGTTGGAAGTCAGGTACAGTACTATAAAATGGAAACATGCGGCATGAATGTGTTACCTTGGAGTGAATGGAGACAGCGCAGGATATTTAGCAGATGGTATGATTTATAGACCAATATTTGGCTTTAACACTACTAGCTTGGGTGAGCAACTTTGCCTTCTCCTTGCTTTTGTATCCTTTCAGAAGTCCTTAGGAAATGGATTATTTTTTCTTCTATGTTTGTATAATACATATCAACTTAACGTCTTATTTCATTTGGAGTCTCCAGATGCTCATGGAGTAGCATAGTAAGGGAGTAACAAATTAAAATGACGCAGAGCATTTTTGTTGGTGTCATTCACAGAGTAGTGGAGAGAATTAAAAAATATCGGTGAGATGTAAATAATTGATGAAGATAAATAATCTTCAGACCAGTTGTCCTTTCTCGAAGTAGTAGTTCAAGAAGCAATGTCACTTCATGTCTTTGTGAACACAGGCTTTTACAACATGTAGCAAGAGAATCACTCTGAGTCTTTGAATGTGGAGATTTGAAGTACCACTGAAGCTGGTGCTGGCATAAGGATAATTCATAATATCAATGGTTGGACTCAATGATTGTAAAGATCTTTTCCAACATAAACTGTTCTGTAATTCATAGCAGGTAACAAAGAATATTGTCTAGTATTGTTCAGTTTACAGAGAGAGAATAATGTTACCTAAGAGGAATAAAAGCAAAATCTCTGCAGCATTGTTGTGATCTCCATGCACATCACCTGTTTCAAATTCTACTGAAGAGGCACAGTGATCTGTGGGACAGTACAAGGTATAGTTGCCACGGCTGTACTCCCAAGAATGCCTCGGCTAAGTAACACCTCTTTTTAATACCACCTTTAAAAGCCTGAAACATATTCAGCAGTAATGATGTATTATTTAAAGCTTAAAAATGTAGTAATAGACATGGTAGTAGTTACAGGTCTAACTGTGCTCTGCAAAATTTGAGAATCTTCCATTGCCTTTGACTTGAGAGGTCTTGAAATACTCAGTTTTAAACTGTGCTGCATTCATGACAAAACAACCAAAGCCAGACAATGCAAATAAAATGTTCTGGGGAAAAAGTGAGTGCTGATTTTTCTGAAGTAAACAACTAGCAGAAAACTCAAGCTGTAGGAATTCAAACAAATGGCAGCTTTAATATTGAAATTACCCAAATTTTACCAATTTCAAGTACAGCTGTGCTATGGAAGTTCAATTAGATTAAAAGAAAAGAATTTTTTTTTAACACATAGTTCTGCAAACATTAGAATTCTGTAATAAATAAACAAACAAGCCCAGCCAGGGAGCACAGATGCCACTTAATGTGGTAGTGTATTAAAGTTTACAGTTACTTCTTTTAGGCTCCTCCCTGGGGTGCTGTGTGTCAGCCTCCTGGAGAAGGAACTGCAAAGTCTAATTCACTGACGTATTAGACGACATCTGTGCTCTGGCTTGGATTAAAGATACTGAATCAAGAAGAGTTTGATCTGCTTTAGAAGCACTAAGCTGACACGAGGTTGTACAGCTTTAGCTTGTTGGCTTTTTTATATCTTCATGTTGCTTTTTATGAGTCAGCATTGGTTGGCTCTTTTTTTTGGTTTGGTTTTGTTTTGTTTTGTTTTGGGATTGCCGTTTTCCTGGGCAGGGTATGTTGTGTGAAATAAGTTTGGCTGTTTCTGTAAGCTGCAGGGCAAGAGCTCTGCGTTTCATATATTCTGCTGAAGGAGAATCATAGGGATAACTCATAGATGGGAAAAGGTGGCAGCTTGTCAGGGTACCAGCTGCTTCATGTGAGGTTAGATTGGGTATAAGGGTAAGAAAGCTAATTCTTAAGAGATCTTGCTAATGTGAGCCCCTCTGGGTTGTTTTCTTCTCCAGCAGCAGCTGTATATTCAGCAGGGGCTGCTGTGTCAGTCCAGCCCTGCTGCCAGCCAGTCATCACGTGGTGTAGCCCCAGCCCAGGAGCTGCCCAGGAGCTCCTAGTGGGCACAAGTGATTCAAAAAGCATGGGTTGGTCTTCTCTTGTGCAGAGAAAATGGGGTTGTTATAGCAATTAATATTGAAAAAAATACTGTGATGTGCTTGCTTTGGGTCAGTGCCATGTTATTGCTGCTTATTCTGTTCTTGCATGTAACTAAACCCCACTATGTATGTATGTTTATTTCAAGAATTCTATAAAACATGCACTGAGCTGCCTTAAATATATGGATGCATATTCCTGGAGCCCCGATGGCTTTGGCCTCTACTTAAACTTTCAGGCAGGAACAGGAATACTTAGGGAAAAAAAAGTTGTTGAATTCATACATTTCATTTTGTTTTAGCATAAATAACTGAGGGATTTCTTAGGCTAGGAAAGATATTAAAGAGGAGGAATGTTATTTTCTTTTTATTTTAAAATGTTAGCGTCCAACTGATGTTGTTGCCTTCTCCTAAATCACAGAAATTCTCATCCAGAAACATTAAATACAACCTCTAGCCATCATAAATAATGAAAGGATTCTGTTTTAATAGAGCACTTTGGGTTTCTTAGTTTTATCCTTACATTTTTTATTATTTTCCTTTACTGGGTACTTCAATATAACACTTCCTATAATAAGACATGGGGGACTAAAAGATAGTAGCCTTACTTTGGAGGATACTTTGCACACTGAATGAAGGCAAAGTGCATGCTAACCAAAAGCAGGCTGTTTTTTTCCTTTTCTTTTTTTTTTTTTTAATTGGCCATCTTCATAATTAATGGCTCATGATAAACCTTTGGCATATGGTTATATAAGGAGCAGGAGGCTGCCATTACCATGTGAACAAGGTGACAAATTACAGGAAGAGTCACTGTTCTTCTATGACCAAAGGACTTCAGTGGGGAAACCAGCATCATCTCAAAGCTTCAGTGTGACATTTGTTGCTTTGCTCTAGATCTTCTAACCATAAACTTCCAGCCTTTGTGACAGCTAGTCCTCTGTGAAAAGATTCAAGAGCTTTTTATAACAAAAAGCTGTTTCCTTTTGCCTAATTTTGCTTCTGGGAGATTTGACAGTAATTGTAGCCCATTTACATGTGCTTCTGGAATCTATTTACTGGATTAGCATCTGATGTAAAACACATTAGATTAAGGAAGTACCTTAAATTAATCTGCATTGAACTCAACACACAGAAACATCCAACCCAAGAGACCCTTATCAGCTTAAACTGTCTCAATATTGTCTGATCTTTCCATGTTAACTGTGCTCTCTTGGTGCTTGCTTTACAGTCTGGCAAACCGCTTATGTGATAATTTGGTGATTATCCAAAATCTGGTCATTCTGATTTCAAAACACGTTATCAGATTTTGAGATTTATGGATAAATGCTAGCTGATGATTTTGTGAACTGGACACAGGAGAAACAAGCTGCCAGAGACCCATATTTTTGTCTGAGAGTATCCCACTGACATGGTAGCTATCAAAATACAATCTGGTGCCCATCTTGATAAAATCATAGAATCACCAGGTTGAAAGAGACCCACTGGATCATTGAGTCCAACTATAATACATAGCATGTGTGACATAGGCGAATGTCAGCTTAGAGTTCACAGCCAAAACGCTTTTTGATCATAAGAGCAGAAAGCCTAGTAGTCTAACCCTTTGTTCTTCCACTAGAAATAGGCTTTAAAAACTGGGCCAAATGTAGAATGAATTACAGAGAAAACCAAATACTCAACTTCAGCACTAATATATATCACAGAGGAAACAGTTTAGCAACATGTCCTGTGCTTTGTAGAGCTCCTCCAAGGGGCTGTGGGTGCATTGGGTAAAGGAAGCAGAGAATCATCTCCTGGTGGTTTTGAGAGACAGGATACAATATTGTAGGCTTAATGTTCATCTCTGATGAAAATGAATACTGATTATGTGAAAAGAGAATTTTGCTGTAACCAGAGTGCTGGTAGAGATGCAGGTGATCTATTTACTGGCAGAAGACAAGTCAGAAAAAGCAGAATGTGCCTCACATTTATTTACATAAGAATACAAACCAAGGGACATAAGGGACTTTCAGGACATTCATGCGAGTCCTCTCCATCGCGTTCTTCCAGGCTTGTGGGTTTTGTTTTCTCCTTTAGAAGATTAGGAAGCATAAGGAAAAGCAGAATCCTCCAAATTAGAAATTTTGGAGTACCACCACCTGTTCTTGGAACACAGTTCTACCCTTGATAACTTCTCTGGAAGATGAGAGTGTGAAAACAGGGTTTTAATCATTACAAATTCTATCTAGGCTGGTATAGGCAGGCATAGCTATTGTTATATTTGTTACATATTTTTCTAATAGAAAATAAAATTACACCACAGTCTGCTATTAAATAAACCACTAATTTAGATGAATGATAGCTTTTCATTTCTTTGTGACAAGCAAATGAGATGCAAACAACATCATATGGGTATTTAACTATATGACAGGATCAACAAATTGAGCATGATATATCTCAGAGGTGTTTTCTCCTGCACATAACCGTGTCTGGTTTCCTGAGTACAAAAGATGAAAATCAGGAAAGCAACAGCAATATGAGGCTGCCCTAAAGGAAATGTTCCAGGGACAGGAGGGAAATGCACTAATGCACCAGTCTGCTATCCCCCGATTACTGTGCTTCCTGTCTTCGTAGATATTCGTGGAGGGCTCTGGTTTGTCTTGGATGATTCTATAGCTTTCGACTTTCCCTTCTGGGTAGACCCATGTCAGCTGTATCAAGTATTTCTTGACATCTTTTTAAGGTGCCTAAATTAAAAACGGTTGAAATCACAGAAGCTAAATCTAGAACTGATAAACATATTTACTTAAGCTGCTTAAAGATCATGTTTTAAGATTTTCTATTTGTTCGAACTTTATCATAATTGGCATCATGGACAGAAACATTTGTTCCTCTTAGCAACGGAGCCTGTGACTAAAAGCCCTGCATTTCCCTTCACAGCCAAGGCCTGCCTCATTTTCTCTTTGCTTCTCAGGAAGACCTTGTTCAAAACGTCTAGAGCAGCTGGTATCTCTTTCCACAGAGGACTGACTTATTTGACTGCAGATTACAGAGGCATAATCAGCTTTTTGATTTCCTAATTTTTTTTCTACAGAAAACAAAAGCATGATTTAGAGAACTTCCCATTGCACTGGGAAATGTAGACTCTCCTAGCGTGCCATAAATCTTAAGAAAAAAGCAAATGTAAAAACTTTTATGGTTGTTTCTCTGTGATAATCCCCTGTGGTGCCAGGAGCTGTGATAGGAGATCTGTTTGGTGGTTCTGTTTCTACCCTTAATTCAGTCCTACAAGTGACAATGCAGGTATCGGAGAGACTTCTCCACTGATCTGGAAATGCAGAACTTATTTATCATAGCCCACAGAGAGCTTTACAAGTCCTACTACATCAAGGAACACAACAGAGCATTTTGGAGAGCTTTATGTTGGTCCCTTAGCATATAATTTACACCTACAGACAAATATATAAAAACATGTATGATATAACTTGCATCTGTTAGCATGTTTCTGCCTCAGCATTCAGTTGCTCTTCTTGTATTTCAAAAGCTTGAAGTTCTCAACTTTCAGCTTTAAACTTGAAATATGGGTCAGTCACATTGAAGTCATCAAGGTTACTATTGGATTCAACTCTGTGAAAAGAAGTAGTAGTGTCCTCAGTCAGGACTTCTTATAACAATACTGGACCCAAATTCTCACTCATATAAATATAAATCAGGAGTGACTTCAATTAAGTAAGGAGAATTACATCTGTGGAAATTGCCACAAGAGGAGAATGAGATCTGCTTTATTTACTCTTGGAACAATTAAATTCTTGAAATGGACTTCTTTTTTTGGCTATATACGCTCTAATAGGATTTTAAATTGTCAGAATGAGTTAAAATTGCTGCTTTTACTATGCATGGTATGTTAATGGTGCACTTATTTTCTTAGCGCCTTATGTTCTTCCTTATAGAAAACCCAAACAAAACATTAAGATCATCAAAGCAGTTACTACAAAATGTTGCTGTTCCTTATATTTGTTTGTATATAAATATACATTATGCAAGCCAGATAAGAATAACAAACATTAGTAATAAGCCTAATATGAAAGTGGTTATTAATAAACCATGAAAACTAGTATCTATCTCTCTTGAAATGGAAAGGCAGATATTGCAAAATCTCTAGGGAACAAAGACATACCACTGAAAAAATCAAACTGAGGTTTACTACGTCCTGTGGTCTTGTTGATAAAGTTTTCGTTTCTTCCCCGCCCAGTATCTTCTACTTTGCTTCCACCAAGTAGCATGGTGAGAGGCGTGCAAAGAGAGGAATGCTTTTGTCAGAATCTGCTTAACTTTTTTCAAGTGATATCATTGACGCTCTGGCTGCATGATGGAAGGATGCAGCTCTCAGGGGATTTAAGTCAATATTCCCTGTATTTGTCCGGATAAGGATATTGAGGTCAGATCAAAGTACAACTGGTCTTTGTGAAGAAGGTGTTAGAAAGAAGGGCTAATTTGGGCTGAATTATACCATTGTTCTATTAGAAACACTAACCTACCCTGCCTCAGCAGTGTGAATAAATTGCTGCTTGAGCTAGGGCCAATAATTTGGTATGAATTCTTCCTGCCTGTGTTTTAAATTTTCTCTAGTATGCTGAAGGGGCTGGAGATTTCAGCAGATTGGCCGCTTGAGAACCTGTGGGACCCTGACACCTCATACCCAGGGAGGGCTGGTACTGCTGTGGCTCCACGGCCCCTGTGCTGCCTCACGAGTGAGACCAGCCTTGTGAGGCACCTGGAAGATGCTCTCCAGAGCAGAGTCCATGTAGACAATAAGGGAAAAGTAGGGCTGTACTCACGGAGAGTCTCTCCTCTCTGTCTGACAGATCCCAATGAAGTCAACAAAAATTATAAATGACCTTTTCAGGTCTCTCTGGAATCAATCATGACTGTCTTCAGCAGTCCACAGCTACTGAATTGATTTTACTCTAATCCAGTCAGCCTTTTTTATCAAGCTGAATTCAGGAAAAGGTAGGACACTAGCTTTGTCTGCACTAGACCAAGTGGTGCTTTAGATACTAGTAAGAAATTTGAAACTCCCTGGCAATGAGCAATGTAATACCTCTGAAACTCTGATAGTTTTTTGACAGGATTCATGTAAGATCTATTTCTGAACTCTGCCCGCATTTTTAGTGACCTATATCTATTGCATACCATCATGTGTCGTGTCTGCAGGAGTGGATGTGCTGTCACAGGCATGGAGAACTGAGGAATTTACTGTGGAGACACTAATTTTGGTCACATTTTAATGAATTATATGTCTCTCATAGTATCCTTATGTCCTGTCCTAAATCTTTTAGAACTATAGTCCAAGGTTGATAGAGGATGGATTTTTTTCACCTAGTTCATCATTAATAATAGCAACAACCTGTCAGGACAAGGCATTTCAGAATTTCTTTTCTATTTCTTTTAGATTTTCCAAGTCTGTGGTTTCATCTTTGAGGACTTTTTTTTTTATTTTTCCAGCTATGGTATTTTACGTGACTAGTAGTATCTGTGATGGGAAGTAAAAAGAAAGACACATGCAAGGATGGTTATCCATTTCCTCAGTGATTCTAGCACTGATCCTTTGCAATTGTGCTGTAGCACCTAGATGAGGATGTAATGGAGCTAAGGTGCTTGGTGATAATTACATATAAGTCTGCATGACCAGATGCATTCACAGTGCATCCATGGCTGATTTGGCTTCTGCTGGTCTCTGCTAGTAATATTTTAATGGTCTTTTGAGTAGGAGGAAGGGAAGCCAAGCCCAGCAATGCCCCTCTCTCTACATATATATACACACACACACAGACAGACTTGACATCTGTTTGTTGGCTTTTGTTGGGGTCTTGAATTAAAACTAACACAGAATTTGTGTTCTGTTTTGTTAGGTCAGCATCATTTTCCCTTTTATTTTTTGCTGTGTGGTGGATTCTTCTAACAAGCACTTCATGCCACATCAGGAAAATAAATTACTTCCTGGAGGGCAGGGTTGTTTAGAGACCTGTATGATGCTGTTGAAACTGATTCTGCAAACTGTACAGTACAGGCTCATTTTGAAAGAGATGCATGCCAGAGATAAAAAAAACCCCAAAGGGATCTTTGTACTAATTTGTATTTTTCATTATTAAGCATTTCCCTGGCTTCGTCAGTCCCACAATATAAAGCAAAACCAACCAAAACCTGATTACTATAGTCACGTCTAGTGAACCCAAAGGTGCTTGCGTAGTGGGAAAAGACTAAATTGGTTCTGTTTCCAATAGTTTACAATCCACAGCTATTCATGTGACAAAGTAAGTGTTTCTTATTTCACTTGATTGGTTTCATACAATATTTCTTTTGAAATTAATACTGACATTTAATGACTATGGAAACAGCTGTCGATATGCAGAAGATTAAATAAAGCA